>OY727107.1:1053266-3453266 GCA_963402855.1 Ormia ochracea | reverse complement strand
TTTTTTTTATGACATATTTTTATCGACAACTAGTCCTATTTTATTTTTTGTAAGCAAATTTGAACATCAAGCTTTAATTAAAAAATATATAATAATACTATATTACTCGTAGTCAATGTAATAGGAAGCATGAAGATTTTTTTCTCTTAAAAAAGGTGACTTTCCGGCAAATCTCTCTCGTTTTCATTATGCTTCTTAACCCATTTCAAACTACCATTATCTAATAAAAGTTATAAATAAAATAATTTAAGAAGACTTTGCAAATTTATTTACAATTAACTAAGTGGATGTTTTTCAACTCTTTCTAACTAATATTTTATTGGCATAATGTGCTTGTAGTTTATCAGTTTAGTGCAAATTTTTTATCAAGAAAGAAAAAAAACATCTAATACATTTCGAATACGTCACACAAATAAATATATATTATGCAAGCATTTTGTTATCTTGCTTTTTTTATTTTTTTTTTTCTTGTACTGATAATTTTAGTGGCCATTTAATGGCTTTTAAATAACCATTACTTTCATTAAATACTACCAAATTTTACTCTACATGGAGCAAGAGTCCCATTGGCTGTATTAGCTACCCGCTTCCTCTACCTGCTGAAGTCCTAAACAAATTCTCTTGAATACTCCTATTTCTCAAAAGGAGTGTTAATTTAAATTAAATCAGATGTTTTCCAGCATCCACACAACATTTGCTAATAAGCAATTCATATGGATGGCAATATTCATCAGAGCCGTTCTTCTGTTTTATCGGCAAAGTTCCCATAAATAATACGCCTATGAAAAGTAGATGAATAATGTATATTGTGTTATTACTATGAGATTTGATTTAAAATCTTTTATGTCTGTAACTTTTAATAATTTTAAATTAAATAAGTCTCAAAAATAAATAAGGAAACATTTCTAATATAAACTTTTTTATACTATTCCCCTATACATTTAAGATACAAATCTCACCATACTTTAGATTAAAACTTGAAGAAGAAGTTTCATATATTTTTCATATATTTGCAAGATTCAATTAAAACCATAAAATTATATTTAAACTGTCTTCCTTCTCTTTCAATATGTAAAACAAAATTGTTTGGTTTTTCTAAAGTTTAATTTCGCTACCATCACTTCACCACCACACAAAGGGTTAATAATTTAATTTAATCACAGAGCGCAAGAAGTAAATGAGTAAGAAATGTTGATCTTATTGCCACTAGTTTCGTATATCTGGTATAGTTACAATGCGTTACTGTGAGTACGATCACAAAGACCGCTTTATGTTTACAGTCTGCTAAATTTTTGTGTTGTGTTTTACTATTTGGTTAACACGATCATTTATTTCTTCTTCTTATTAACTGTGCTTAAATGCGCTACTACTGCTAAATAACAATTTAAAACGGTTTGCCCAAGTTATTAAGCAGTTAGTCGAGTCCTAAGCGTTATACGGTAAAGAACTCAAAATAAAAGTAAAGTTTAAAAAAAGAAATTAAACGAAAACAATTTTCAATATTTATTTTGAACAAATTAAAACGAATGCGAAAATTATTTAAATTATTAAATCTGCATTTAAACGTAAAAGATCGGTTTTATCTCATCAAACAATTGTTTATTTAAAAATTTGTGATATAATGAATATAAGATAATACTTTAACAATTTATATTCCTAATTAAAATAATAAAAAAAAAAACCAGCTAAATTTCACAATGTGCTAAATAACTGAAATCAAACAAATCGTAAAGCAGTTTTTAAATAGAAATAAAAAAATCTGCGAGAAGAACGTAAAAACTTATTTTTACGACGACCTGCTGTTTATAAATTAAGCAACAAATTTCATTGGGAAATAAATTCTTAAGCAACAGGTATGTGTTTGCGTTAAAACCGCATTCCTTCATAATTTTGATCAAACGTCTTAACGTCCTTGCATAAAAACACAAAATCTAGTTATCAAAAAAGGTAAAAAAAAAGAGCTGCAACTTGATTTGAAATTCTTGTTACATATTTTCACAATTAGCCAGTTAAGGAAAAAGTAAACAACAGCCATATCGAGAGCATTATCTAAATCACTAGCAACATTTTAATGCTTAGATACATGTTGCCGAAACAAGTGTATATTATAATATTTACACTAAGGTGACTCATATACGGAAGGACAGCCTTAAAGAATCCAAACAAAGGATAAGCAAAATTAAAAATGAGCGAAAATAAACTTTTATTGATTTTAAGTATTTTTATTATAATAAATAAATTTGAATTTAAATAAACTCGTAGGTGAATTGCAGTAACTTAACACTACATAAACAGAAATACAAAAGAAAAACTTAATCGAAACAATTCATATTTTCAACAAAACTCTTAGCGAAAAGTTATTCTTTGAAATATTTGTATTATATTTGTAAAAAAGGATTCATTGTATTTATCAATGCATATTTTTTAATATTTATCTTCTGGAAATCAGGTAATTAGAAATTTAGCAGAACCCAATCGTAAAACAGGTGTGGGAGAAATGTATCCAATAAATGTAGACTTTATGTTATTTCTTTCTTGGTTTCTTTCACTTTTATAAATTATTTGATATTCCTTCCTCTTTCGCCGCCTTTCTCACACTACCATATTTTGCATTTTATAAGCCTTTTAAATTTTTTTCAAATTTCACTATTTTACAAAAATTGCCACAAAACATCCTAGAAAAAATATATTAATAACTATTGATCGTTTTATTAAAATTGTTTTTATTTGCGGTATCTAATTTTTTAATTATTAAATTAATTATTAGATTAGTTAATTAAATTATTTTATAAATATAAACGAGATCTTACCACAAACACTTTCCACGAAGCAACCATAAATAAATTAATTTTGTAACTCTTAAATTGTGCTTTAATATTTCATATCAAGTTTACAAGTCAGCTTTAGGATTGCATAATTTCAAATTAATTAAAAAAAGGATTTGATCATGATAAGGATAATCAAGGTACAGTTAATAATTGTGTATTTCAAGTAACTTATCTTTTTGTTTTAGTTGCCCCTTTTTTATAAGCCATGATATATACTGGTCTGAGGTAAAAGTACTTCTGCATTGAGAGGAAATAAAATATTTCTTATGAAAACATAATAACTATATATATTTTATATTTTTCCATTTAAAACACTGCTAAAGAACTCAGATAATAAATAAAGTCGCTGGGCTTTAAAAACAACATGCAAATGAATATGAATGAAATTTTTATTATATTGCCAATTAATAATTCATTTATTGCACTTTTAATAACAAAATGCCGGAATTTTTTTATTTATAGTCAAGCCAAACTTTTTACAAATATTTTCAACGAAAAGACAATGTTGGAAAAATTGTCAAAATTACAAATGGTATAGTAAGTTGGCGCAATAAAGCTCAGCTTAACTCGTAATAAGCTTTCAGTCTAAATAATTACAATTTCATTTAATTATTTCATTAATATAAGAAATAAATAAAAAAAAGTTCTTAATTGTCGGAACTTTTTTAATTATAAAGAACAATTATTTCTTTTAATAATCTCAGTTGCACAAAAAGGCAACACATCTTAAAACTAATCTCAACTTAATCTCTTTGGAAACTGAACCCCCAAAATGTCATTTCAAAGGAAGCACATTTTCTTAGGTTTGCTAGCACTGAAATCTTATCAGAACGAATGCAAATTTTTACACTTTCATGCAAACCGTTTTCTTTGTCTTATCTCATGCGCGATAAAGTGAAACCGCCAAGCAAGCCCTAGCAACCTCCTGAAAATTAAGCTGTCAATCAGCTTTTTTATCAATTTAGATACATTTCGATACACATATACACGTATCTCATGACGCTTGTTTATTATTAGATAAAGTGCTTCATACAAATTAAGCAGCAACATGTATGACGGAGTATGTATGTATGCGCGTGTTAACGATTTTTGTGTAATCGTACCGCTTGAGAGTTCAGTATTTGGGAGAGTAGAAAGCAATACCTTAAAAGAAAGTCAAATATGGGCGAACCATAGAAGTTTCATTTCTAAACTGATAAACTGCAAGAAATAAAAATTAAAATTTAAAAGAGCTTTTAAAAATATATATGCATAATTAACAGTAATTTAAAAGTTATCTTTTAACGTTGAAAAGTTTTCATAAAACGTGTCATTTGCAGCTTGTAAATCTTTGGTATGCACATACGTATGTACATATGTATGTCTGAAAATATTTTATCAAAAAAACTACTCGTAGTATACTCGCTGTGTGCTGAGCTTTTTCATTTCATCACAATTGCATAATTTTAGCTGCCATGCTTATTTTAATGGTGTTGCCTTCTATTTTAAATTAAAACAAAACGATCACTTTTTATTTTGAAATTTTTTTTTTTTTTTTATTTCGCCGTTATTGTTAATTTTATTTAAATAAAGTTATCGGCTAATGATACCGATAAATGTTTTGTGAGCTGTGTTGAATGCGTAATAAAACAAACCGCAATAATCGGACGATTTAAATGCATGAGGTATCTACATATAAAGTATGTATTTAAACATAAATTACGAAATAAAAACAATTAGAGAAATAAAAACAATTTCAGAAATATAAAATTTTGTAATCCACTTTAAATAAAACTTATTAGAAATTACTAATCCTTAGCACAGTCTTAACAAAATCATCTTCTACATAAAGTATTTAGCTAATCTCAATGCTACATCTAATTTTATTTACAAGCTTTACATGCACAAGTTTTATTTGACACCACTGTTTCACATTGTAGATATAAAATATATAAATTATTAAAAGCTCTAATTTTGTTTCTTTTAACATACTCGTAGCATTTAAATAATTATATATGTATGTATGTATGTATTTATAGGGCGATATCATAACATTTGCTCTATTTGAGAGAAATTTCTGGGAATGAAAATTTTTCCTTTATAACACACACTCCGACAAACAGCATTATATATAAATTTCCAGATTTTCTTATCTCCAGCGTTTTTATAAATTTAAATAACTCGCATTACAAAGTGCACTTTGCTCGCAAAGCGAAATTATTTCCGTTACTTAAGCTCTGGCAAAAGTCCTTTATTAGCCTTTGCCTAACAATGTAATAAATGTCAGCAAAGAAATTTTTTTTTATTTTAAAGGTAATTTATTTTAAAGGTAACATTATTTATTAATTACATGCGCATGCATACATCCATACAGTACAGTACGGTTTCTTTTTCAAAGAGACAACAGATTTAAATTTAAAGCAAATGATAAGGAAAATCATTCATCAATAAACAAGCCCAACACGAATTTAACTCAAGTAGTAACAAATATCTGTTAAAAATAAAATGTTTATAAAAGCATAAATTTGTTATCGTCGCTATACAGACAAAAGTAATTTAGATTATAAAGTAACTAAAGGCAATTAAGCTTTAATTGTGTTGTATAAATAAATTGCATTTCATTATTTACTTTTTATATAGTTTAACAAAGCATGGCATCGTATCGTGTAAACTACGTAATTTGACCTTAACAACAGGATCAATTCTTTGCTTAAAAAAAATACTTATTTTACAAGTGATACCCATTTTACTCGCCTTCGATCCTGCGAGCAGATCTATACATAAGACACAAATTCAATAACAATACTTTTCTCCCCAAGAAATAAAATATATTTCAATACGAAATTTATTAAAGAAGAGAAAAAGTTCCAGAAGTGGCATACTAAATGCAGGGCCATATTTTAATCAAGTTGACTGACTAAGAGACAGTACATTCTCTGTATACAAAATTTATAATAAATAGAAAATGTACCCACTAAATTTCATACAAATCTAATAAGCGGCTTTTCCACTATTGATGAACCAATATTCAAGGTCATATTAATAATGTTGTGTAAAAGGATTCTTATTGAAAATCTAACTTAAAATATTTTTCTACATTGTAAAACTCACATATCCAATTTAATTATCGCCTAAGCCTTTGAAAACTTTTGATTCTCCCTATTCTATATGAAAACGATATGTCATCTAGCGATTTTTTAAGGATATACTTCAATGATTTTCAAGCCCCATTTTAAATTACTTGCACGTAAGTCGAAATCCAAAAATTAGAACTTTTAAAAATATTTAAAATACTTACGGAACGGGTTTTCGATTAAAATTTAGTCTACATTTTTTTCTACAATCCATTGATCATGGAAAAAAGTTTCAAAGCAAGGAAAATAAATTAATTTTTAAAAAAAATCTATAAATTTTTGTAATTATTATTAAATATTCTATTATGTTGATAATTATTTGATAACTAAAACAAATAATCATTCTGTAGTTTTTGTCAATTTTACATGGTGTGAATAAGCACTGATACCCACGTGGTGATAAAGTTGTAGTGAGAAAGTGAATTTAAAGTCAAATCTGTGGGAGTCATAAAAAATCTTAATTTTAATATCTTTATAAATTTTGTGTAGAAATACCCTTATTAGCAATAACTAGAAAATCCCATTTATTAACTTAATAATAATCAAATCGCAAAAATCCATTATCATTAAATACTTACGTATTTGTTAATCATTTTATAATGAGGGGTTTTTACTAAACTTGGCTTAAGTTTAATTTTGCTCAAGGCGTTTATAGTTCAACATATAGGAAATGTTTGTAAAGAATTATTTCTTGTTTTTATTCAACAAGCTTTGTTCTAGAATTATATTTTAAGGCAAAAAAAAATACAAAAACAAAAATTTGAAAATATTAAAAGTACAAGATTATTCTTGAGGAATTTTTTAAATTGTTTTCAGCTTAAAATACTTTCCATTCAAATCAAACAACTTTTAACAAAAACTATTTTAAAAGTCACTTAAGCTTATGATCAATACTTTGATTGATACGAGAACATTTTGTAAGATAGGCCCTTTTGAAAACTCTCGTTTGTTATTGAATTTACAAGAACTCGTTTCATTCATTGTTCATTTTAACATTTTTACATAAAGACATTCAAAAATTAAACGAGAATTACCGCACTAATACACAAAAACACATTTTCGAAATATCTTAAATATTTTTTACATTCGCATGCCGCAAGTAAAACTTGCTTAAAATAAATTACATGTCAAAAAAGTTTCGTTTCAAAAAAGGTTTATTGCAATTAATCAAAAGTAAAAAAAAAAAATATTTTAAACAGTCGAGTGTACTATCGAGCGGTATATTCCTATAAATTTGAAAATATTTGTTATAAAGGCCTGCCTTTGAAAAGCTGTATTATTCTAGTAATAGAACAAGTTCTTTCAATTCCAACACATTTCGATTTGAGAGCATAAAAATATCTTTCAAAACATGAAAGTCAATTCCGACAATAATGTAATCAATTATAACGAATATTGGTAAGTGATAAAATTGCCCACTTGATATTAACGCCGTACAATAAATTTATTTCAATTTAATACATGGTAGCTCTATTAATGCCACATTAAACATCCTCATTGCAGTATTGTTGCCAATTAATTTGAACTTTAAATGACAAGTTCCTGCAACGCTTTGAGAGAAGGCAACTATTTGTGTGTGCAAGTGTGTGCGGTTTCGTTTGCGCTTCATTTGAACCAAAAAAAAAAAGGAAAAAAATTTAAACCATTAAATTGTATCCATATAATTAATTTTTTTTTGCTATAAAAAGCAACAAACGACTTTAAAAGCATATAAACAGCATATTTTAATGAACACTTATGTAATTATTAAAAAAAATATTAAAAAAAAAATTATAATTAAATTGAATTGAGTAAAAAAGCTATAAATAAAATATACGCAATAAAACGAGTATCTTTAAAATGTTTTTGTATGGCGAAGATCTATTAAATTCAAAGTTGTAGCAAATCAATAACTGTGAACCAAAACTTGTGTCGGTGTAACTCATAACGAACTTAAATTAATTAAATAAAAATTATTTTAATATAAATTAAGTGAGAAATTCCCTCAAAAAGAATTTAAATACATTTTCACGCTTAGCTGAAAGGAAAAAAGCAGTTTTTTGTGGAATAAAAACATATTATATGTTAAAAAAAGATACATTTGCGGCTTAGCTTTCCAAACGGTTCAAGAAATACAAAAAAAAAAAAAAAAAAACAATTATATTAAATGCTGATCTTTAATTCATTCATTTTACATCCATTTTAAAGAAAATCATAAAAAAAAACAAGATATCATCTTCGCGTTGAAATCAGAAGGATCATTTCAGATATGAATTATATATATGCATGTTGATATCTGCATAAATTTGGGCCATTTATAATAAACTTCTTTTACCACAGAGTGTGGCTAAAGAATTCATCTGTTATATTTAAAGTTGGCGGAAAGCATAAAAATCTGATACAGAGTTGAAAAAGCTTTTCTGAAATAATTCTACTCATACATATATAATTGCTTTTTAAATTTAAGGTTTCAACTTATTACTATATTTCTTATCGCATACTTTTTTACTCTCTAAAATAACCACATAAATGAATTTTAGTATGCAATTTTTTCTAACAAATAAGAAAATCTGTCAATTTATGGCTCTGATATGTATGTATATATATATATATCTATTTATCTGAGAATTTCACAGGTGGCAGCAATACGGCAAACAAATTAAAAAGGAACAACTAATTTCAGTTTTAATTTCTTTATTTTTATTTTTCTTTACAGTATATTTTAAAAAGACAACAAAATTTGATTTGAATATCACGAGGGTGACGAGAAAAATCTCTTTGATGTTTAAAAGATTATGACAGGATGAATTTGTTAGAAAGGAATCCAAAGAAACCAAACTTTGCACAATCAAGAGGTGGCGTGATGACCGAACTATCAGCACCATACACGAAAACTCACTGCCGTTATCAGTTAACATGTTTAGTAAATGCTCTGCTCGTCATGGGCTTACTGTTGTCCAATCAACCGCAGCAGATTTTCGGACAGAGTACAATGTCAAGCCTTATGCCATTACTTAATCAAACAGGTGAGATACTTCAAGGTCATTGAAGGCCTATTTACTGCAGTAATTAGTTAACTAAAATCGGTAATTGTAATTATATAAACTTTTACTTGCAAAGCCATTTTCATTACTTCACCAGAAACCGTAAATGCCGTTCTGCATTGTCTTAAATAGTTGAGCAGTGTGTTCAATAAACTACTACTTCCCATTAATTTATTGATGGCCCATTCAAAATAAATTATACAACTTTTAATTATACAAGCAATGTTATCTTCAATATATTTGGTTTGTTATGTAAATAAATTTTTTATTAGTTTTTTTTTTTTTTTTTTGGTTCAACCAAATTTGTTAAAAAGTTTGCCGGCCACGCGGAAGTAAATATCTTAATTAAGATGGTTGTAAATTCATAAGGCACGGAAATAAGTCAGTGCAAAGCGAGCGATGTAACCATCCGAAAGTAATAATTATTTAATCTGATGCGCACGGCTGAATAGTGAGCGGCGGCCAATGTAACAATACTGTCAATTTTGCTTATTTAATTAGTTTCCTTTTTTTTTATTATTCCGTAAATAAAAATAATTTGAAAAATAATTGCTAGCATAGTTAGTAAATGATAAACCTTCATAGAGCCATTATTTGAATTATATTCTTTCTGCTTGTCATTTTTTTTTACTAAAGGGTTTTTAATAAAACTAATTAGTAAGATCGTCAACTACTAATGGCTAAGATCGTGGGTTCGATACATACATCCGGCAGTCATAAAATAAAAACAAATATTATAATTTTTCTCAAGCGATTTAATAACTAATGTGTTAATTGTTGTTGGAATGCTTAAGTGACGAAGGCATAAGTCACTGGCCGTTTAACATTTTCATGTTAGCAATTTGCACCGACTATAATATACACCCTCCCCAAGCCGTTCTTCTGCAGCAGTAGTTCATTGGAAAAGTAAATGTAATTAATAATATATATCCAACAAAGGGGGCCGCTTACAAATTCCAAGCCTTTTGTACCACTACCCCTTAGTCATAACAGCGGCTTAATGCATTGCATGGAAAAGTTGCATTCCCTGATTGCTAGCCTCAGAAATAAAAAGCAATGATAAATAGATAATTGAAAAATAAATAATTCAAAGTAAATAATGCACGAATTACAATTACAGTATAATTGCTTTAGTATACAAAAACCTTTCACTATGGAATACATTTAGGCTACATTTTCGCAATCGGCCATGATGGTGTGTATCTTCTAGTGATTACACCAATAGTACAATCTGCTGCAAACTGCGCCTATTTTACTATAATGCACTAAGTTCAAAGTAATAAAACTTTTTTTGTACTGCAAGATAAATTACCAAAATGATGACCAAAATTAAAAAATAGAACCAAAAATTTATACAGGAGATGAAATTGAAGCCTTTCAAACATATTCTTGGAGAAGGGTACATAAGTTTCGGCACAGTCGGCTATAGCACTTTTATTTGTTTTATTTCAAATGTTCCCATATTTTATTATTTTTAGAATGATTTTTTTTATAAATAAGACCTTAATTGGTATTTCAACAACAAGTATCTATTTAGCATATTGCCGCTGTAACAGGCCTTTTTGTGGTCGAATTAGTGAATTCTATTTTCATTCACATTTTAAAAAATAAAAATTTCTATTGCATTAACAAAATCGATATGCACACATATCTATACATATATTCACTTAAATGCATATGTGTGCATTTACAATATTTATCATTTAATTATCGTTAACTTTTGAAAACCAAGCACACACCGTACATGAACTAACCTCAACATAAATATAATCGTAATTGCTATACTGGTCACAAATGTATTAACACAGTAAAAAAGTTTATTATTATTAAAAATTTTGCATAATAATCAACGATTTTAAACAATATCGAAATTCCCACACCCATGAGAAATTTTGTATCCGAACTGTTTGTTGTTCTGTGACGACTTGTATAATTTAACCATAAAAAATTCACTTCATTATTGTTTAGCTTTACCTAAAACACGTGCTAAACATCGCACAGTTGCATATACGAGTATAGAAGGTGGGGGAAAGGAGGTTCAAATTGAATGCCATCATTAATAAATCTAATAATTAATTTTTCAAGCTAATAAAGCTTTTAAATAGATTTTTTCTTCTGCTAAATCTTGAATTAAATAATAAAATAATATAATTAATGGAATGTTTTAAAAAAAAAAACAAGTACATAATTACTAATTTTAAGCTTAATAAAATGTTCTCTTTAAGAATCCAAAAATAAATTTATATACATTTTTTTATTTTGTTAATAAATTATTTTTGTGAGAAAAATAAAGGCAGAAAAAACGTTTAAAATACAACAATAATTAATTATTGTTTATTCATGCACAATGATTGTATTGAATAAGACAATGACATCTGTCGGTCTGTATGTCTATTTGTCCATCAATCACAAGTGTGTTTGTGCATATTCATGTCATTGTCACTCAAGTCAAACATTGCGAGTGCAAATAACTGAACATATTTTTACAGCAAACCCTGCATTAACTCTACAATTAAATGACTGATTTTTACGTGTTCTTAAATTCTTCATGAGTGAGGTAAAAGTTGTCGAATACAGAAACATGTCATTATTGGCTTGTCATTGAATTGATCAATCATAACATTTTTTTTTTTTTTTTTTTTTAACAAACTCTACCCGCAAAGCTTTTAGCTTGTCCGCAGGAAAACAACCAGGGTCAAGGCAGGAATCGAACCCGCGACCTCCGGTTCAGTAGGCTGAGCATTATTCACTCGCCTACGAAGGCACCCAAAAAGGCACTCTATCTATAATATTCAGACATTTCAGATTTTATTAGGGAAATTTCCTAATAATGCAATTTCGGCAATCCGTGAAAAAGTGAAAACATCGAGAATTATCAAAATTTTTTTCTTTGTTTTTAAAAGTTAAAATCTGTATAAAATAAAATTAAAATTAAACTAAAATTGTGTAATACATTGTTAAACTTTTGCCAATCTTCTTATAAGTGAATTGCGCAAAATTGCCACATTGTTTTTAATCGAATTTTTGCAGTTAAAAATTTGGAGTTTAAAATATTAAAAAATCACGTTTTTAATTTTTTAGCAGCATTTTTAAAAGTTTCAACTTGTGCTTAATATTGCCACAAACTTTACACCCAAAAACTTGTTACAGTAATTTATAATATTTTATGCAGTAAATTTTAATTTTTAAATAAATTAAGGAACTAATATGAAACTAAATGCACATAAATAAAGAGTTTTAGTTTCTGTTTATAAATAAAGCAAAAATAAAATTAAAGAAATTAAAAATACCACAATTATCTGTAAAGTAAATTTTTTACTCTTCATACCCTCTAAAAATTAACTCATATTTACATAAATTTACAAAGTAAAAATTTTTTCATATTGTGAAATATATACATAAAAATAAAAAATTCTGCATAGCACCGATTTCGCAAAAAATTCTTAGGCTTGAATATTTTCCTGTAACACAACGCCTCATTTCGCAATCAATCAATCCGAGTCAATCCGTAAGATGAGATTTCAATATATTAGAAATTTTAAGAAATATGAAAAAGATGTTCGATAGGTTTTTTGGTTTTTTGTTCTGCAAGCAGTTCGTAAAAGAAGTTCTACAATAATAATATCTGTAAATGTATACTCGTACCTAACAAGCCATAGAGCATGCAATAGAACCATGCAGTTGAATAAAAGCTTTTGTCTAAAATATTTCACAACTGCATTCGGGTACTTCACAAATACTTGATTGATTAATCAGATTGTACTAAATCATGCGCAGTTTTGTAATTCACACCATCTTTTAGTTGCAGTTATAAGGAATCTAATTGAATTATGACAAATCTTTAAATAGAAATCTAAAGGGGATTTTTCAAAAAACCTATGAACTAATCAAAAATGCAAGAAAAAATCAAAATTATGAAAAATTATTTTCGAATGCGAAATGAGGCGTTGCGTTACAGGAAAATATTCAAGCCTAAGAATTTTTTGCGAAACCAAAAAACAATTTTTCCATATCATTTATTCACTTTAGCCAGTTTTCAAAGTTATTTCATTTAAGCCCATGTTAAAAGAACTATAAGAGCCAAAGAACCAAAAAAACTAAAAAGAACCAAAGAACTAATATTTACCCATTTCTGAACTATTCGAATTTCATTTCCTCTTTTATTTCCCTTAGCATAAGTGTGACATCGATTCTGTAACCATGCATGTTTAATACCATTACACTTGGGCTTATTAATTATATATATAATTATTATATTCTTCAAAAAAAAAAAAAAAAAAAAAATAGAAAGAGAAAGAGAAAGAGAAAGGCCGGCTTCAGTTTTTATAACAATAACTGAATTAATTATGATGATGACTAGAAAATAAACAACTGCATACAACAAATTCTCAGAGAAAAATAAAAAGTTCTTAGACTTTTTATTTTTATATCAGTCTCCTGACTGTTAAAATCGTAAAACAATAACTAATAATATTTGCAAAATTAAGCATATACAAATCGCCGACCGGATAATCAAATAAAGTAGTTCAGCGCCAAACATAAATTAAATGAATTTCCCAGTAAAACGTTTAGCATGACAATTACCTGCAGTTGAGCCGAAAACATTTTATTTATAATTTAATTAACATTTAATACGATCATGAGTCATTTGTAGCTGAATTAAATTTCTGTATATGAGGGAATTCCAATCTGTGTGGTATTTGCTTTAAGTTAACTCGCATGTCACTCTGGTTATAAATATTATGGCATCATTATTTGGCAAAATAATTCTAAGGGAATTTTAATAAATCATTTTTTTTTTAATTGTGAAGCCAACTAGAAACACGTTAGTTTTAAAACACCTCTTTACAATTAAGTAGTATGACTAAAAATTTCATATCGTAATACTTTTTGTACTTTTACTTTCACAAAATTATAATTACACGAGTATGACGAAAACACTTAAATGTTTAAAAGTACTTAAACAATTTGAATTTAGTCTCATGAATAATTTATTACATTTAGTCTGTTAGCTGTTGTGTCGTACAACAATACATATGACCAATCTAATAACAATCATTTACAATATAATTATTGTGGTTCAAAAGTGGTTTATCAGCGTAGAATAAAGACTCCATGCTGCCGCACTAGAAACTTTCCAGCTAAGCTGAATTGCATCATCGTAAAAGTTAATTTAAGGGTACATTGCTCGTAATTAATTTTTCAACGATGATTTATTTCAGTAAATCAATTGAGGCATGCACTGTGTAAAAAAAGTCTTTATTGCATCCACCGGCACGGAGAATACCATATTGAGAAGTTTGCAGGATACACTAATGTTTCGATATGGCATTCATATCATGTATTTATGTGCATTCTTAAAATAAATTATTTGAAAATTAAAAGATAATATTCTCTGCCATATTAATTGTAAATACAAACTATGATTATTTTTAGTAAAAGGAAAAGTTTTATCTTAATTTATTGAAATTAAAAAGAAAAAGGATTTTATGTCCTTTCCGTTTTCCTATCATTTAAATAACTACAAGAATTTAAAATTAAAATACTAATATATTTATTATATATATGTACATATATATTTCTAGTTACAAGTTCCGCAAATAATTGTGTCGTTGAAATAGAAGGTGTAAACATGTATAAGGAAGTAGGATCCATTTGGATTTCACCACGAGATGCTTGTGCCTTACACAGCTGTGAACTCGACAAGGATGGAGAACCCAAGGAAATAATACGACGAGATAATTGTGGAGATTTTTTTTGTGATATTGTTAGTATTATTCTATTTGAAAATTGCAAAATACTTAATAAATCAATTATTACAGGATTTCGAAGTTCAGCCCAAAGAAGGTTCCTGTTGTGGCGAATGTGTGCGCACAAAATGTCTTTTCAAAGGTCAAGTTTATAATGTGAATCAGACTTGGCACAATGAAGCTGATTGTACCTTAAATGAATGTCAATTACTTGCAAATGGTCAGCCCATAATAAATACATATAAAAAAGCATGTCCTCCCGTACCCAAAAACTGCCCACCTGAATTTATTCATACAAATAATTGTTGTAGCTATTGTAGTATGCCAAACAATACAAGAACTTCGTTTGGAAGTGAAGACTTTAATATAGAAATGGAAGACATTTGGACTGAGGAATTTTATAATAAACATCCCTGCAATAGGGACTGCCCAGTAAATGGAGAACCAAAACGCTGCTTCTATACATTTGTTGTCGAGTGGTATGAAACACTCTCAAAGGCTTGCTACGAATGTCCCAAAAATTTAACGGATTGTAAGAGGCCTCATTGCATAACGGCAGATGGCATTGCTCGGTCAATAACCGTTGTAAATCGTATGATGCCAGGTCCCAGTATTGAAGTTTGCCAAAACGACTTAATAGTAGTCGATGTTAAAAATCACCTACGGGGGGAAAGTACTACTATACATTGGCATGGTATACATATGAAAGAGACTCCTTACATGGATGGTGTGCCTCATATAACTCAATGTCCTATTTCGCCCCACTCAACTTTTCGTTATACTTTCAAAGCAGCAAATCCAGGCACACATTTTTGGCATTCGCATACGGGTATGCAAAGAGGAGATGGTGTATTTGGTGCTCTTATTATTAGAAAGCCTAAATCTGAAGATCCTCATGGACATTTATATGACTTTGAATTGTCGGAACACAAAATGATTGTACAAGATTGGGTACATGTACCGGGTATTAGTATGTTTTCCTCACACCACCATTCTAGTGGTGATAATAAACCTTTAAATTTATTAATTAATGGTAAAGGACGCTTTTATAAATCAATTTGGGATAATATTAAAAAAGAGGGGGGCATTCAAAGTAGATCGGAGTTAATTCCGTCTACTACAAGTAAAACTACCACCTCAACTTCTTCAAGCACTGCAACCAACCCAGCCACCACCCCATATTACGAATTGATTGCCACCGAGAAGTATTTTACATCACAAACAGAAAACGATACTGTTTATGTTACTACAGAGAGGGAAGATGACGTAGAAGTCATACACCCCTTAAATAATAAAGGTGTTAATAGAATGCGTATAACACAAAATGATATTTCTCTATTAACCAAGCTCACTCTATCAGTTGAAGAAAGCACGTCGAAAACAGCTGATACAATGGAGGCAGGGAAAGCCAACATTAAATCTAATCAAATACAAAACACTTCCACAGATATACATCGAACGAAACGTTCATTAGCCAGAGATATTCCATTACATTTTATACCACTGCAGACGTACAAAGTTAAACGTGGTTTTCGTTACCGTTTTCGTATAATAAATGCTGAGTTTCTTAATTGTCCCATTAAAATTTCCATAGACAATCATACATTAACTGCTTTCAATTCGGATGGATTTGATTTTGAAGCTGTAGACGTCAGATCTTTGGTGACTTATGCTGGAGAACGTTTCGATTTTGTCCTTAATGCTGATCAACCAATTGGAAATTATTGGATAAGATTAAAAGGTTTAATGGACTGCGATGAAAGGTTTACATCTGCGTTTCAAGTAGCCATTTTACATTACGATGATGCAACTGATGAAGAACCGTCAGAGGATTTAGGTTATCACCATGAACCGAAAGGTTTAGAATTAAATGCCATGAACAAGGGTTCTGGTCATGTTGATTCTCTTACAATAGCTGAAATAAATGCTTTGCCGTTTTACGATAAGGTACCAGGCATTGACCGAGACGCATTGAAGCCCGTAGCTGATTATAAATTTTTTATTTATTATGACTTCTATCGTAAAGATCACCCAGAATTCCATCCTAGTCATTATTATGGCATTAATGCCAATATATCTAACTCAAACAGAGTGTTTACACCACAACTCAATCACATATCTTTGAAATTTCCCTCAATATCATTGTTGTCAGCACGAAATGAACTGGAAGACTCCATGTTTTGCAATGAAACTAGTTTGGTGCAACAGGGTATTGATTGCCGAAAACAATTTTGTAAATGTCATCATATGCTACAAGTACCTCTCAACTCCGTAGTCGAATTAATTATAATCGATGAAGGATTCACATATGATGCTAATCATCCATTTCATTTGCATGGAAATGCTTTTCGGGTGGTAGCTCTAGAGAGATTGGGTGGCAATGTTACTGTAGAGATGGTAAGTTAACACCAATTTATATCACTCAGTTTTGTTATAGACTTTTATAGAATTTTTGTGAACTTAATTTTAGATAAAGCAACTTGATCACTATAACCTTCTCAAACGTAATCTAGTCCGACCTCCAGTCAAGGATACAGTAACCATACCTGATGGTGGCTACACTATCATACGCTTTGAAGCTTACAATCCTGGTTTTTGGCTCTTCCATTGCCACATAGAATTTCATGCCGAAATAGGCATGGCGCTAATTCTCAAAGTAGGTGAAAATGATGAAATGGTTCCTGTACCGAAAAATTTCCCAACATGTCATGATTATATACCTGATGAAAATGACACTACCGACCCCGGTGGACCAAACATAATAATGAGTACAACTACTATTCCCCCTCTTCAAAGTGATCACAATTCTGCTTCAAGAAAGCACGGTGTTCCCACTTTGCTTGCTAGTGTTTTAGTAATATTATTAGGCATGCTAAGATTGCTTTAAGTCAAAATTTAAAATATAATTTATTGTATTTATGCAATTGGTAGAATCTGTGATTTTTCTATATATATTATTAATTTATTTAAGTTAAGTTTTAATTAAGATTTAAGTATTGAATAGAAAAACATTAATCAAAAAAGCAATTAAAGTGCAATTTTATATAAAACAGAATTATTCAAAAGTTTGCTCTAAATTCTTACGTGTGCACAGCAATTATTCTGAGTGTAGAAGGCAAGATGGAAATGATGCCATTATGGAAGGATAATAAATGATGGCTTGCGACCTGTAATTAAACGGTTAAGAATAGTAGCCATTTCGGTCGGTACACTTGATACTCCTTTGCCACATCCTATTTGTTTCGACTATGATCACTAATACAATTAAAGTTTCACTGTGATATTTATATTTCCATATATGCATTCTTGTAATGAAAAGTATTAAACAAGCAAATTAGTGGTATACAACAAATGGCTACTTGAAACGCAATATTCAGTGTCTCATGACTGCTAAAATATTTCTGAATTTAAAGATTTATTTTGTGATTTAAAATGAACAAATATGAATGTTTTATTTTCAAAATATATTAACGCCACAAAGGAAAAATTTTATGTCAAAAGAAAGAGCTTTTAGTCAAAATTTATATTTTTAATTTTTGCACCCACTTTATCAAAACAGCTCATTATGAAATAAAATTGAATATTTTGAATATTTATTATTAGCTCTATAATTCATAAAAAGGCCCTAATGCTGCCTAAACAATATGATTGCAGAATTAAAGCACAGTTCTCTGTGAAAACTCCAAAAAAAAAAAATATGTAACAATGAAAATAAATTTGATTTTAACAATCGCCATCAAAACAGACCAACTATGTATAATCGTCAAATTAATTTTACCCCTAATCACAATAATAACAAAATAAAGTAGCTTATCAAATGGACTTAAATAAGGTTAACAATAAAGGACCACAGATATCATGCAGTGTAAATGACAAGCAAAAAATGCGTTTCTACTTACACAATCGCTCACAACAATAATTTACATATTTAAATACAGGCAACAGAAACCTGAAATGAATAGAGTACTTGCTGACTGCAAGTCTGATATCTGGCTGTGAATGACAAATGTGAAACAATATACATTGATGAGAAACGAGTTCACTCTTCTAGGAAGCAGAATATGAGATGAATCTACTGGAAATGGAAAAATGGCGGGAATTCACATGGCGTAGGTAGTTCTGTGCTTATGTGTATGCATTGTTTGCTTTTTATTGTAAATTCACAACACAAAACAACTCACTTCTGTTTACAACAGCAGGTCGCACAATATTCACAAACATCTGTATAGATGTTTCACAAGACTGTGTGTGCATTTGTATATGTATATGTTTGTGGATTTGCTGATGCGAGAGCAACTTAAACAATACTCATACAATCATATCCAAAATATGTTCGCGCGTCAACAAAACGGATGCGACAATGAAACCATCCTAATAACAATCATAAAGACAATCATCATAATAAACATGACAGCATGGTGTCGGAAGTTAAGCTACTTATTGTTGAACGTTTTGCCTATACGACCATGTATATAATTGACGCACACATGTACGCAAGGAGATGTGAGTTTTAATAACAATTTGAAGATGATAAAAAAGGATTTCAACACGGCCCGCACATTTATTTTTAAAATCTATGTGTTTTTATTTTATTACAGTTTGTTATTTTGTATCTCATACTCTTCGCGAAGTTGCGTATACAGCACCCCCACCTACTAATAATGCATACTAATTAAAAGTTGAAAAAGAGAATTTTTTCATATAAATGCTTCAGTTCAATTTTCTCTCTGTTAATGTTGTTTATCATTTTTATACGAGTATGTTTCCTTTAATTCGCTTCGTATTACCAGAGTCAAAGATAAACTTTAACGAAAAATGCAACAGAAAGGCAAAAGGAACGGACAGATATGTTCTATAAGGACACATTTGAAGTAAAATATTTTTATTTTCGAAGCATGAAACAAAGAAATTCACATTAATACGGTATGAATACAAAATAAAATAATAATGAAGTTGGTATTAAAAGTGAATAAAATATGTACAGATGAATGAAATTATCACTTGAATGGAGGGCCATTTATAGTCTACAAAATTTAAATATGAACTTCACACAGATGAATTAAGTCAACTTTATTCATGATTCGATTTCATTTTTTCATAATTAAATACAGATATATTTTTTTCGTTATTGTATGAACTTAAGGGCTAAAAGACAACACATCAATAAAAAGTAAATATTATTATATTTATTCTTGTTATATTTAAATATTTATTGGATTGATTTAACTATTAAGGGTCTTGCTGTCATTTATCATTTTTTTTTTTTTTTATAATTTTATATATACTCATTTTGAGCATTTTTAAAGGATGTTAAACTGTCGAATTTAATCAAGAAGCAGCAGATATCAATAAATGTATTAAAAAAGAAAAAAGTTTTGGAACAGCAGAAAATTGTACGCAAATAAATAATGAAATGCCTCCGTAGGCGAGTGAATAATGCTCAGCCTACTGAACCGGAGGTCGTGGGTTTGATTCCTGCCTACACCCTGGGTGTTTTCTTGCGGACAAGCCAAAAGCTTTGCAGGTAGAGTTCGTAAAAAAAAATAGGAAAGCAGACCTTTCAGCATTATTGATATAACGAAATAATACTAATAGATCAGCTGATAACTTGCTTATTCAATCTATTCAAAGTGAAAAGTAGCAGATGATACTGACAGCTTAGCTGAAAAAAAGATTGTAAAACATAATGCTCATAATAGTTTTAATAGAAGAAAGTTCGCATAATATAAATTGTTCTTGATTTATAAAACTTTCTTTGCAATATTTTAATATTTTAATACTTCTTCTAGTAGTACGTTTATCGAGTACGAATTAATTCTCGTTATTTTATTTATACATACATATATATATATTTGTATATATTTCTAGATATTCAAAAAATCAATTACAATTCTGCACCACTGTGATTTCAAACTAGCAAACTCTATTAGTAATATTCCAAATGATAATGCAAGTAATACTCCGTAGACACAAAACAGTGCGAATAGCACTTGAAAAGACAATTTCAAAGGTTCTCTTTTCTCAGGACGAGATTGGCGAGAGGAATACAAATAATACGATTCAAAGCGTTTTATTAAGCCTGATGATAAAATGCGCAAAATTAATTCATCGGAACGATGTCTTATGTAACTGTGTCGTGGCATGTAAAATACTATGGGTGCAGTCAACAAAACCTGGTCTAGTGTATCAACTCGGCGATGTGGATTCATTTGATTATACGCTCTTATCGAATACTCCAATAAGCATAAAGCTACTTTCTCTTTACTTGAAGAGGAAATCCGCCTAAATAAAGATGCTGTAGGATTTTTTGCATCAACAAATTCTGTATTTGCTTCTGGTATTGCAACTTTCAAAATTTGTACTACAGCGGGAAATGCATATATTGTATAATTATTTTTCACTACCTCATTTATACTTTTGAATGTAGTTCTAGCACGACCATCTTGTAATAGAATATACAAAGCTCCTGAGTAGGCAGTTCTCATTACAAATGTGTACATCAAAAATATCAATAAAATATAGCGTCCAAAAGTTTTAAATGGAAATTTTCCATGCAGTGCAACGCCAAATAAAACCGATATTAAATTTGTAAATGGTGTACGATTCCCTTCGCCGTATACGAATTCCATTATTTTCGTTCTTCCCAAAAAACGAATATAGTATATGAAGAAAATGGCGAAAATAATGCTGGAACTAAAGCATGACCATATAATGTAGCGAAACGGTCTCATTATTCGCTCAAAGGATGACATTTGCGAACCCTCGGGAATGGCCAAAATGTACGGTATATACAAGTAACTAGAACTGGCTTGCATAAACTCTGAACGTATCCTATTGTACAATAAAGATATAATTGTGATATTGGCTTCAGCCTTGATTATCTAAAAAGGAAGAACCAAACAAGTATTATTCCGTAATTAATTCTTTTTTGCTTTGAGATTTCCTTTATAATGTTTAAAGACATATTTAGTTGAATTTCAATAGCAGTTATATAAATCCTTAGTAATGAATTGCAAAGCAGTTTATATTACTCTAAATAAAAAAAAATATCAATTATGTGACGCGAAAAAAATAATAAAATAATGGAAAATAATTAGCGAATAATGTAAATATATTGTAAATTTTGAAATCCCCTTTGTTGGTACAATGTTACGAAATTTGTAGCCAATAATATTTATTCCCGTATGTAGTGAAAAAGTACTTTTAAATATTCACCATATTTGTGGCTCCCGTTGATGTACCGTTTGGATAAACATCGCCTCTGTCAGGGGGCTGTGGAGTTTTAAGGCGTATTTTAAAATTCATCTGCTCGGCTAATAAACTGAGAAGCGAACCTTCTACTCCATGCAATCGGATTAATTTACCGGTTTTTTCATCTTTGTCGACAAAAATATATGGTTCATATTGCCACGTTACCACCACCAATTCGCAACCATACATATTTTTAACTTTGTTGGGGAAGATGGGCTTTCTCACTTCGAAAGCTGAGAAATTTTTCTGAATATCACGAAATGATATATAAAACTCTGGTATTGATGAGTGGCATTTATTTTTTGCAAATGGGAAATACGTGTAAAGGTAAGGAGATTTCCCAACTAACACTAATACATTGACATTGGTGCAATACAAGTTAAAAAGACGATGAAATATTTCCTTGATATTATTTAAACGCTGGTGCTCAGTGCCTGTATAGATAAGTAGAAAAACCCCGTTACGATGGTAATGAAAATGGGGATTTTTTAAATCAAGCTCAAAGTTTCTTTTAATATGAAAAAATATAATAAATAATTACTCGCTTTATAATTTTACAATAAAATTATTTCACGGTATACCTGTATGACGTTATACTGTCTAAAAACAATATGCACTTATCACGCACATAATTATCTTGAATTTGCACTTCCTCCACAATTTCTTCCTTGTGGAATTCCCTTTCCTTCATTTCTCCTTCTGTAAACAAGGCAATGTGGGGTGGAAACATAGCACGTTTAATAACCTCATTAATTAAATCATTGTGATATAATCGATTCCTTTGATTTACGGCATATTGTCCAATGGTCAACGGTGATGTTGTATACTTTGCAAAATCATTATTAATAATCCAAAGTGTAGCCAGTATTAAAGATAAATTAAAGGTTGGTTCTGTTGCATCCAACACTATTTCCAATAATGTCTTCATATTCCTTGCTTATAGTCAAATTTATTTTTTTTATTGCACCAAATGGTTCTGGTAGATTTAATTTTGCAAAAAAAATTATTAAATGTTAGTCGCTCAATTTGTTTTCATTACTAAACTACAAGTATAATTCTAACTTTTGTCGAACTAGTTTAGCGAAAAATGGTAAGCAGTTTAATATATTGTATAATTGAACGTTATAATAAAATCCAATATATTAAATTTGTGCTCTTGTTTGTAACATTGCGAGACTATTGCAGCAGGTGCAGTTTTAATATATCTAAAAATTTGTATGCACTTAGAACGATTTTTACTGAGATTAGGGGTTTTGCGGTTATAATACTTCATATATGTATGTGTTTTCTCATAAGGTATTATAGGATACTGTATTTCATATTCTGCTCAACGTGACGAGTCGCGTAAAGTAAATTTCGTTTGTCTGCACTGTTGTCATAACACTTAATTGCATAATAATTTAATATATAAAAATAATTTAAACACGTAATTAACAAGCCTTTTTATTTTAGTCCAGTTTTAGACGCCAGGCATGGATACACTTGCGCTTATTTAATTTAACACTTTGAATATGCAAGTAAAATACAAAATCTGTGTATACGCTGTACATTGGGCTGGAATTATAAGAGAGGGATAGAGATAGAGACGACAAGTTATCATTTTTCATTTCTGGTTTTGTGGTTACTTGTTAAGCAACCTAAACATTGCCAAGGAACCAACATTTGAGAGTTACAGCACTTGAGAAAAATTCATTAAAAATTGTTCTTTTTTGTTACTGCCGAAAGTAGGGATCAAACCAATGCCATGAAAGGTGATATTCCAGCTTAAGCAGAATCCTATTTTTTTGTATATATTAGATTTATATTTGTTAACACAGATCATGTATAGATCCTATATGACTATAGATCCTTACTATAGGCAAAGTTAAGGTTCTGCAAAGTAATTGATAAGATTTATGGTAACAGCTACTACTGCCATCCTGAGATATTGATTAGAAATAGAGAGATTTTTTAATGTGGAGAGGCTGATAAAAGATTTATATAATGTTATTTGCTCTAAACTGCTAGTTATGGCATTATGGTACATAAAATTATTTTTCAAAAAGTTCCATACTGTTGCTTTTCAATTTTTTTCTTTTTATTCAATTTAATATTTGGATTTTATTATTTCGCATTTTATAAATTCGCAGAATTTCCAAATGTCGAAATCTGATGCAAAATGAAGTTTCATACATCGGTATGGAAGTACTAATTTTCCATATTTCTATAGAAGATATTTGAAAGATGTTAAATTTTCAATATTTAAATATCTTGTTAAATAATTCTTTTATTTATAATTTCTATATGATTATATTTTCACGTATAATATTTCGTATGATACAAAGTGAAGCGTCATTTGCCAAATGTCTGATCATTTTACTTTAATTCTAAATGCTGTACGTATTTTTTTTCGATAGCGTCTGATCAATATTTTCATTCCAAAAATAAGAATTTCTCCAAAAAACGTCAATAAACTTGCAGCTAAACCGATAAATAATAAACGGAAAGCAGCAAATAAGTTGGCAATTTTCATAGCGCGAGGGCTTTCATCCATAGGTCTGCGACTGTGGCTGCTAACCACAATTATACGTTCCCAACGATTCATAAATCCCTCATTCACATAATTTTTTATATATTTGTTGAAACGTTTCAAAAAGGGCGAGTTCTTTTTCATATAAATGCTCAACTGCTGGGTAAATAGTTTTTCAGGCATCATATAAAAATCGCTGTTAATTGGTGTTATAAGTTTGTAGTAACCAAAATATTCTAGAGGTGTTAAAATGGCTATTTTATAAGGCTCATAATCTTCCGGGTGCCGCAAAATACCAAAGGTTTCAACTTCACTCGCGTTAATGACTTCTGCTTTTGCAACCAGTTGTGGCAAATCCGTAAGGGATGCATAGACTACATCAGTCATAAATATACGGTATTCTCTCTGCATTAAGTCCGTTATTAACTTTGGTGGTGCCTTCCGTAAATCAGATCTAATAATATGAAACATAATACCTTGGTAAACGGTACGCAGAATAAAAGTGCTCAATAGCCACAAAATTAAGAGAAATCTGGAAAATGGTACTTTTGGATCCTTGGTAACTGCACCACCCAAACTTATCACAACCATATTATAAGCGGGTGATAGGTTTTCCCTTCCCAGTATTATAACTTTCCACTTACGATTTTCGTAAATAAGCATAAAAAGTAACACATTGGCAAATATAAAAATAAAAATCAATATAATCCAAATTTTCGTTTCAAATGGCAACAATAGCTTTGTAAAAGAGTCGTATGGATCTGTTTTAGCTGAAATTATGAAATAATAGTGGCTCAAGTAATATGCCGTTGTTGGCGCGTATGGATCCTCTAGAGAAATGGGCTTGTAGTGGAAAGCACCAATTACAAAATCTGTATTGGTAGTGAAAAGCTGTTAGATACAAAAATTTTTAGTAATTAAAATTAAACGTAGAGGTTTGAGTTACTTGCCTTATTGAATACCCCTTGCTCATCATAAATGGTCTGATTAATTTCTTTCTCATTTAGCCAACGCATTGTAACAGTAAAATTCAATCTCTCCGCCAAATATTCCAATAACTTCCCCTCTAAACCCATATATCTACTTTTACTCCTGCCCTGGGAATAACCCGAGTCCAATTTAAAATACGGCATATCCTGCCAAGTGGCACAAACCAAAGGACAACCATATAAGTTTCGCAATTTCTCTATATAGAAATTCTTATGCAACCAATGACCGTCTATGAACTTATTGTGGATGACCGGTGCAATACCTTTGCAATGAAATTTCGTAAATGGCATGTAATGAAACAGCAAAATTACATTGTTAACAGCATGTACAAGGACATCGGAATGTATGATGCCATTAAGCGAATTTAACTGGAAAATTTCAAAAAGCTCATCATAATAATGACTTACACACGGTACCGTTTGCAATATTATAAAATATGAACCTTCAGTAAAAAGGTGAAATTTGCTTAGATCTTTATACAGATATCTGTAAGAAAAATTTAAATTAAAATATTTCAATGTTGAAAATCCTAGAGTACATACTGCAACGACTCTGAAGAATCCACTAGCAAGACACAAAAGTGTCTTTCATTATCCGGAGTTATAGCAGAACCAATCTTTAAACGGACTGCAATGCTCCCATTCAACATTCCCATTGTTTCATCGATTATTTTTAGAAATTCGTTTAAATATTTTTCATTATTATTTGTTACTTTAACTTGAAAATTAAACACTCTTTGTTGGGCTTCCTCAACATATAAACCAGTAATGACTTCTACCAAAGCCTCTGACAGATTTCGTGTAATGACAAATTTTTGTTGCCAGTCGTTACTAAAAGTTAAAACGCTTTCCGTTGAAAGCAAACAAATTGCATAAAATATTAAAGTATACGGGCTGATGGCAAGCATCTTAACACTTTAACGTTTAGTACTAAACTAATATTTTAATATAACACTAGGCATTGATTTACTGAATTTATACACAAACAATTTCAATGTAGCACAATGGGGAGGTTCTATAACTGAATAACTAGCCCTTACCTGAAGGACAGACCGTAAAAGTTCTGGGTAATAAATATCTCTATTCAAAACCATACTCGTACAATAGAACTTTATAAGTCTTGTAAGCGTGGTGTCTAAATTTATATTTTTAAGATGCGTTATATCTAAATCGAGAACCGATCAAAATAAACTACTACAATAAACTTCTAGAGATTAATTGATTTTTTCCTACATCTTCTCTTAGAGGAAAAATGGATAGATTTAGAGAAAAAATCAGATGTTCTTTGCCTTTAAATTTATTATTTATTTGTTATTTCCTATTTATATATTTATATTTTATTATTATTAATTATTAGTATTATGATTCTGTAGTATTTTTTTATTTATTTTACGAATAGCCTCACAATAAACTATAAATATAATTTCTTATTTAATTTCGAAATGATTTGGAAAAATTGTTAATTTTAATCAAAAAGAAAAAAAAGAACTAATTTTTTAAAATGGAAAAATTATTGTTTATGCAATTTTAGCTGTAGTACTTGCAGACAATATATTAAGCATTAATCGGCAATATTTAATAAATATTTAATAATAAAAATAAATATTTTCAAAATTCAAATTTTTAATAAAATCACCGGCAATGCAGTGCAACGTGCGTGTTTCTAAACGTTTCAACACATTAATTTAGTTTTAAATCCAACAAACAATTGTTGCATCTGTTTCAGCAAGTATTAGTAGGGTCATGTTTTCTAAGGTGACCATGTCCCATAACAACAGCTGTAATTAGTCTTCTTGTCATTAAATAATTATCAATTATAACAACTATTATATGTTATATGTGTATCAACATTGTAATATGTAATTACTTTATTTGTTTATTTTAATGTGTGAAGGAATGTAACAAAATACAAAACAAAATAAAATTGTACTGCAGTCAATTACACATACACACACGCATGTGTTTGCATACAATAGACACTACTGAAAAATCTTTATAATATTCCTTCACTGCCGGCAAATAGATGCGGCTTGGATTTTAAATAGCTTCGCCAGGAACTTCACAGAAAACTTAAAACTTATATTCCATTTTTCAATCAATCTCGTATGCTTTTCTATTAAATAGCAAAGACTGGGCTGTTGCATAAAAATGTATTCCAAAGAATTTTCTTAAAAAACGTTTGTATTCACACGTTTTTTTTCTTCAAGTCCTCTATGACGAAGCAGTATTTTTGAAATTATTATTTTTTTTAGGCCTACTATAATTTCTTTATATCCATACTTATTTATGTATTAATTACAGTGTGGCAATCGTTAATTATTTCGACGTGCTTTTAGTGATCTTTCACCTTAACAAAAAATAAAACAATTAAGCATGAATGGCTGTAAAATAAGAATTAAATCGATTCATTGCAGATACTAAAAGGACTGGACTGGAGTAATAACTTTTTTTATATAGTTTTTAATTGTTTTTTTTTTAACCATATAATTATTCTAGTTATTGGCAAAGAATTGCTACAAAATTTTAGTAAAAAAATTTATTGCATAATAATTCAAAATATATTTATTTGTTTTAAAGCAGAAAAAAAATTATCTTATAAGAAGATGACGATTTATGTTGGATTGTTGCCGCTTCTTATTCACAAGAGAAATGCTGATTTAATATTGGAAAACTAAACTATAATTAGAGTTCGAAATATCATGCTGATAAAAAAAATATTTTCCTAACAAACGCAAGCTTACAAAGGTTTTGGCTTTTTAGAAGAAAATGGCCAAGCCTTAGGAAGAAATCGAACCTATAACCTCCTTTCTAAAAGCCTTGTCAAGTGCTATCCGCTAAGTTTTCTTGGTTCTTAAACTATCAAATATTAACAAGGCGACAGTTAATACAAAATTATGTGTGGAAATGCCCATATATTTACACTATTTCTTAAGTGGTATAATCCACCTACTTTCGATCATAATCTTTTGCTGCATTATGTATGCGAAACACTCCCATCACTTACACGTACAGTCTTGACTTTGGCCGCATTGGCTACTAAGTTTACTCATATCGTTTGGCTTAAATATTAATTTTAATGCCATTTACTACTCAGTTTATTACTTTAAATATCCCAGCAGGAAATATCAATGTTAAACCTGTACTGACTTTCTATTGACAGAGTCACTAGTATTACTGCCTTACAACACACCATGCAATGCAAATTTCTCTACTCATTTAACACGTTCGTGTCATTGGAAATCTGCTGCTCACAGTGTTACTATAGAGTAATAGCTTCCTATGGGACCGTATGTAGATATTGAAACCAGTGATTCACTGGTACATTTTACTAACTATAGTTTACATTTTTAAAAATTTTCTTTTCTCATCGAAGGTAAATATGAAAATGGAATCCTCTTGTTGACAATGTCGCCAACCCGCCACTAAATCATAGACAATTGCAGTGACTTGGAGGCACTTGTCGCCGGCTTTACTTCTGGCATATTATTTTTTTTTTTTTTTGTAAATTTTATAATAAAATAAGTATGAATAATAAAATAAGATTTCATAACACCCTCCAATCGTCAAGTCTTTTTATTAAAAATATTAGTAACTAAAGTGAAATTAACAAGCAAATTATATTAAACGGCTACTTTATTGGCTAATAAGTAAACTTAGCAAATGTATAAGGCGAAGAAAATAAAGCAAATATTTATATTAAATAAATAAATTTAAATATATTTGAAAAATTTTTATTTTTCTTAGGAAGAATAATTTGATTTTGCTGTGATTTTAAATTCTCATACGATTTGTTTTAAGACCATAAACTACTATTGACTTAAAAATTAATATTATTGAAATCGAAGCCACTAACATATATCGCAAATTGATCAAGTGATTTCATTTCATTAAGTTTCTGACTATTTCATCACTACATGCGTATACAAATTCCACAAGCATTTAATGCGTATTTAAGAAGCAATTTTCCTATATAAGCTCTATGCATGTTCTGACCAAATATTGAAAAGCGATCGAAGTACTTACGAGCAAACGGCTGTGGGAATATGTTACCTTTCGGAAAAACTTTATTTTTATTTACTTTCTTGCTGGTAGCTTTCGAAGGCAGTTTAACTATAAATCTAAACAATACATTTTTAAATATCAATGAGATGACTTCATATCTGCAGCACTTCAACACCGAAAGCTTTCTTAACAAAACTTCTTGGATAAAAGTGACTCGTAGTATTCTTAATAAACAAGCTAAAATTTATTTAAATGAGTTATTAAACGAATACTTGAGGCAGTTGAATAACATAAAATTTAAACTGACAGACACCAGTGGCTCTTATAAAGAAAGCTTTGCCTACTTTAACGTGATATTTATAGATTCATTTCAAGCATTCCGGTAAGTATTCAGATTGCTTTTTCCACAAGTTTTATTACATTACAAGAATATTAAATTTAAAGTAATATTATAACTTTTGAAAGTGGTAAGAACTGAATCAGAAACGAATATTTTTCATCTTCCGATCGAGTTGATTTTATATATATATATATATATATATATTTATATATGTAATATTGTACAAAATAAAATATTAAGTGTCATTATTACAACTTATATTTAATTCGATGTCAAAGTGAAGAGTAAATTGAGCTTTATAAATTATTCGTTACTACAACTGCCATGTAAATCCAGTTTGGCAGAAAAATATAGAGCAATATTAAGCTTAAATGAAAGCATAAAGTTACATGAAGGTAGTGAATGATCTTTCGAGCTTATGCATTCATGTCTATGATTACATAGAAGAAGTAGGGATTGATGCGATCAAAAACTATTTCCTTGCAAGTAATGGATAAGACCGCAGTCATAAAAAGCACAGAGTATTTTTTTTTTTTTTTTTTGTAAGGAATAGTTTCTACTTTGGTAATAAAGTGCTGCTACAGGGGAACGCACCTTCATTGATGCAAATTATTAGGTCGTACCATTCCAACAATAATTAACAGATGAGATGTTAAGTCACAGGAAAAGAATTCATTAGAATTCCGTTTAGTTCAGTTTTGTTCTTCACTTGCAAAATAATTTTTGTAATTTTTTCCACCTCAATTTTGTATTTAAATTTTGAATTCGATGGAAAGTGACCAAAGAAAGCAACTTGACGTAGCAAACAAGGTTATTTCCCAGCCAGAAAGCTAAAAAAAAATTTTATTAAAATTGTTTTGGGATTACATATCTAACAAAGCTTTGTATATGTATACAATATAAAGCAAAAAAAATATATATAAATGAAAAGTAGTGGTGGCGTGCATTTTTAAATTTTCCACAAATAACTATAAATACATTTTAAATTTAAATAAACGATTGCTGCTAAAGTTCGGTGCGTCCGTTGTATTGTCCAAGTAATAGATTTTTTGTGTACTTCCGACTTCCTCATCTATTGCAGTGCGTATACGCAATATAATTTTCGGGTGTTGATTACGTATACGCAATGTTGCTCTGTGTAATACGATGGGCGATTGCATAGTTAATATAATCTTTCAATACATAACTGAAATTTTTATAAAATAAACTATTACCCTCGAATAAAAAGATTTCTTTTTGTATCCTTTTTTTCGCATGTTTTTTAAAAAAATTTGGTTTCTAAATGCATCGATACAAACAAGCATACATAGATATATATTTTATATAGTTTTACAGAATAATTCATGTCATATCTAATTAAAAATAATTTTTTTTTCTCATTTAGTAAAATCGGGGCCGGTCCTATTAGTAGGACAGAGGATTTCAGTGAATATTATCTTGTAATATACTACTCTCTGGACGAAGAACCAGAAAAGGAAATACAAAAAATATTTGATTACTTCTGGCACTACTACATCGTAAATGTAGCACTTTTACTCAAACCTCAAAATGACAAACCAATACTCCTCTACACATATTATCCTTTTACACAAAACTCGTGCAAAAAAGCTGAAATGTATATAATGAATGAAAATAAATCAATATTACAATTAAATGCATCTGAAATGTTTCCAAATAAATTCGCTAACTTTCACAATTGTACGTTAAGGGCGGCTTTATGGAATGTACCGCCATATCTGACATTGCCAGTAACCGGAAGCACTTCAACCAAAATGGGTGGAATAGAGGGATATTTACTAAATGTCTTAGGAAAATTAATGAAATTCCAAATAGATTTTCTTGTACCCCCCAATAATGAGCAAAGAGGAATTGTTAAAGAAGATGGCACTCTCACAGGAGCAATCAAAATGGTAATGGTTTGCAAATATGTCGTATTAAAACTTATTTTATAATGTAAGTATTTTGTTAAACTTTCAGTTGGATGAACATGTGGCAGATTTAAGCTTGGGCTCATTTCGTTGTACTCTCCAGCGCTCTACCGCCTTGAGCCCTTCAACCACATTTTATCAAACCATGCAAGTGTTTACAGTTTTAGCTTTGCATCTGGAATGGTCCAGTTTGGAAATTGTTGCTTATGCCTTTGATAAGTATATTTGGATAGTTTTGGGTATATTAATGCTGTTCTGGCTTATTTTTCCACATATATTAAAGATGTTTTCTCCGAGAATTTTAAAGTTTCTTTACGGATTTAGCTCAGTTTACTTTATAAATATAAGCATTATAGGCATTACATTAAATCAACCAAGTCCTTTTCTGCCGCAACGAAATTTCGCTCGTTATATTTTGTCAATGTGGATTTTACTTACAATGCTTTTACGATCTATTTATCAGGGATCTTTACAGGATTTTCTTACGACCCAGCAAAATGAAGCTCCTCCAGATACTGCTCAAGATTTAATTGCACTTAAATATAAATTAATTGTTAATATGGCTACCAACGATACACTTTCAGGAGTACCAATTATACGTGATAAATTAATGGAAGTCATTATAATGAATATTACAGACTATGGGGGATTCCCCATTTTGGAAGCAAATCCTGATAAACGTTATGTAACCGCTACTCCCAAAGACTTTTTTACGTATTATGTCAAATATCAAAATAAGAATGGCCTATTTCACGTATTGAAGGAAAAAATATTCGCACAGCAGTTATGCGTTTATTTTAGCAAACATTCTTATTTAGTAAACACCTTTGATAACGTCCTAAAAAACTGGAGATATTTTGGATTAATCGACTATTGGGCTAATAACTTCTTGGGCTCATCTATCCAAGAAGAAAGCGTTGTTAGAAAAGCTAATGCAGCTCTTACCTTAAACCAGCTATCGACTATTTTGATAATTTGTTTATGTCTTTATATTATATCGATAATAATGTTTGTATGTGAGATTGTTTGGTTTAAATTGAATGGTAATTGTACGAGTACAGCACACGATAAAACTACAATGGAAGTAAAATAATAAAAATTATGAAAATGATTAAATAAAACAATAGCTGTTTAAATCTTTTTTAAAACTTTTATTACAATATACACATATACGCAAAAATTTTTATATAATTTGGCAAAAAAAATAAAATATCCACAAATAATAATTTGCTGTTAATTTAGTGAGACTAGAAAAGAGTTCTAAAATTGTTAGGGATTCGTATGCATTGAAAATGAGTTTTTAATAGCGTTTTTTTTTTACTAACGTTAAGTACAGTGGGTGACAAAATGATACCGATTAGTTTTCAAAAGACTGATACAAATCTTTATGAAAGTAAGTACAAAGAAAAATTTATATTTTTCCAGCGCTTCCCCTCTGTGTAAAAGTGGCTATTTGATATACGAATATACATATTCGGTACTAAATAAATGGACGTGATTCAGAGCCACATTTTGATTTAACCCTACTGATGAGTGTATTGAATATCATTTAAGAACATTCTTCTTAAAATAAAATTATTGAATAATAAAAATATTGTTTTTAAATGTATGCATCTGTATTTATTATATAATTTCTTTGAAGAAAAAGTTTTTATCAAAAAGTTTCTGGTGTAAATGAAGCTTTTATAAAAGAATATTTTGAAGATAAGCCTTTTACAATAAAATGGTATAATAAAAAAAACTGTTCGGTTTTAGTTGTTTAGAGAAGAGTTTTTTTTTTTTTTTTTTTTTTTGTATTTGTGACATCAATTTATATATTTAGAGATACGAGTATTGCTTATATTTCATTCAAATAGCCTTTTAAGAAATTTACTTTTAGAGGTTAATAACTCTGCTACAAATATTATAAGTGCTATTAAATAGCACACAGCGCAAATCGAATATATACTGTTTAGATTAAGCTGATTTAAAAACGAGTCCATATGAATTTGATATTGAATAAAATATGTGGTATTAACATATCGCTGCCCCCAATACTGCACCAAGCCCACAGAACGCATAAGTATTATTTGCCAATCTAATTGATCGATGAGAAAGGAATGTTTCGGTAAGTAAGTACACAATTGATGTACTTTTATTGTTTCAGGTATTATAAAAAATAAACCGGGTTTGTTTTTTTTATGCATGAAATATATCAGGAAATCCTTTGATAAAACCGTATAAAGGTATTTATTTCTGCTATTCTCTATATATGAAATCGCAGCAAACTGATCATCGCTATCCAATACAATACTGGTAGTATTTCTAGTGTTTTCAAAGATCGGTATGGAACTAATGTCGTTATAAGTGAGGTTGTTCATAACGGCATGAAAACCACTATGCACAGCATCACTTATAGTAAGAGGTATAGCTGAATATATATTATTACGTAGTAAATGATATAGCAGTCCGGAGTACATGGCTCGTATTAGAAAACTTGACCATAGCCAAGAAGTAAATATGAAAATGGAATGTGTTAGTTTGGATTTTAGTTTGATGGTCATACCCAAACCACAAGCAATTATTTCAAATATTGATAATGAAAGGGGTTGCTTTTTACGGAGAACTACCGTTACGATCACCATTATAAGCAGCGTCACAGAGAGAATGTACCAAACATTGTTATTAAATGGGAATAGCAAACTTTCCAATGTGTTTATTTTATGTGCATTCAGGTAGATGACACTTATAACGTGGTTTTGGTAGTGGGGGAATGTGTAGCTGTATTTCTTCAAATAAGTTATATGTGGATGTCGACCAAAAAAGCCAATTGCAACATCCGCCACACCACTACTGACCTTAAAAACAAAGCAAAATTTACAAAATTTATTGTTTATAAAATTATAATAAAAAACGATTATATATGTATATAAATATATATAAATATATATAAAAATATATACAAATAATAATATAATAATAAATATATAATCGAAAATCTTTAATTTCTAAATAAATTTACAAATCAGTTCCAAAAAGTAGCAGAAATTCATGAAAAAATATAACTATTCCGCAATATATTTTTAATAAAATTGTAATTTAAAAAAAAATTCAATTATCATAAATCACGCATGATAAACAGAGTTAACCCAATAAACGATTGCCAGTTTAACTAAACTTTGGAATATGTACTCAGAATATCCTAATAATTTCAACGGAATATACATTTTTGAAATGGAGGTTCGCAATAAGGTAGTAACATAACGAGTATGTCTTAATTTAAATCTAGAATAGAGTGAAACAAAACAAAAATCCTAAATGTAATTAAAACAATATAGAGCTCTGAAGTGAACGGCTAAAAACTATTTAATAGGATGTTGAAAGTAGCAAAGGATTTCCTATAAAATTAAAATATTGACTAATGGAATTTATTAAAAAACTTGTGGTAAATAGTAATGCCAAAAACAATTCATTTCTAACATTTTAATAATATTAAGAAATACTTGCAACAAACAAAACAGTATTTTTCGAACACCTATTGTACTTCTGAAGACCCTTAGGCTTGCCTGCAAAAACAAGCACGGCCCAAGAAAGAGTTTTGTTTTAATAAAAACTGGGACTGTATAACTTTCATTCATAGTTTCATTCAAGAATATAACAGAACGATGATATTTACTTGCGAACAACTTGGCGACAATGGTCGTAATAGTAGAATAATTCCGTCTCACACCTATAAAAATCAATGTATTAGAGCACCGTTGCTGCCCCTTGTGTTAAGCTGCCCCATTAAATACTTTTCAAATTAAGTTTGCCAAACTTGGCGATTTTTTTGGTCTAGTTAGGGCTTACTTTGCAGCTAATTTAGCTTTTCGCACACACTTACTAATTTTGTATATTCCATACAATTTTTTATAATGCTTTAAGAATAGTAAACTTATTTTAAAATATAATTTTTGTTAGCTCGCAATTAGCTTACCATTTCCAAAGGACCGCTGAATAATTTATCTGGAAAATCACTTGTACGGATATCAAGAGTAAAATTCATCAGTTTTGATAAACATTTTATCATGTCAATTTCGAATCCATCGTATGACACATGGCCATCTATATTTTTGATTGAATAAGCATAAGGAGGTATATCATGTACCGCAACAACCAAAGGACAACTATAGAAATTGTTTAATTTAGAAGGGAAACTTAATTCATGAAGCCAAGCATTTGCAATGAATTGATTGATAAATTCTGGATCGGTGCTGTAACATTTATTTAGGGAAAATGGAAAATAGGAATACATGTATATTTCGCCCAACGAGTTTTGGTATTGTATGTTGCAATTTATAATATGATTAATCCAACAGTAAGTAAAAATAGACTTCATATCTTGAAAGATATAATTATCCTTTTGCATAAGGAAAATATAATAAAATTCGTTGGTATTATAATTTCGTGTATAAGAAATGATGTCGATGTCGCTAAAAACAAAGCAGAAATCATTACTTTAAATTTGGATCGATGGATAACACTTACAGAAATGCTTCAAATGAATCCACCAATAACAGATTGTACATTCGAGATCCTGGCACGCGTTGTGGGTTTTGGGGATCAACGTAAACCAATTGTACGTTCATATAATGCACTGAATAGAACACAAATTGCAATAAGTCGCGAAAAAAGTTACAAGTCTCCTTTTTACGGCAGGATAAGACCATTATGAATGAAGGAGCCATTTTCATGAAAACCTGCTCTATAAACGACCTTAGAGAACTAGCCACCAGGCGATTAAGTTCTTCAGACTGTGTTTGAGGTCCCTCATTCAAAAGTGACTCCAAAGCTGTTACACTCATTTCACTTCAAATGTTTAAATACAATGAACGAATTTATTTAGACTATAAACGTAATATGTTCTGGAAGCCTCTTATATATACGAAGGGAGGGAGTTGTTATTTTCCCTTCAGTGCTTCTTCATTACAATGTATTGAAAACAGTAAGAAACACTTGGAAACTTTATAAAACAATCGTTAAGTAACGAAAAACAAAATTAAATATAAACATGCATATAACTAAATATGTTCTTATAATTATCTTTATGTTCTTTTAATTAATAAAATCGTGAAAAGCATATCGCAACACAAAAATGCATCACTGGGAAATCAATTTTTCTACACTAAGTATTTTTTAAACTATACAATTTTTAATTCGGTTAATTTAATTTTAAAAATATACAAGATTTTTGGGAAATTGTAAGGAATAAAGACATAATAAGATTTCATATAATAGGAAAAAACTCGCTTATACGGTCGTGCAACAGCTTTAACATAAGATAATGCAAAGCAAGGACATTAATATGTCCTAAAAAGCCAACGAAATAATTCAATATATCCGCTGGGTTCATCTCATTTGGAAATTTTTATAACACTTATGTTAAATATGACTATCCATTGCCTGAAGCTAAACCAGTATGAGCTGACGATATCTAATCAATTACTAATTTCCACTCTGTATAAGTGATTATTCTTCCTTTTTTGTTGTAAATATTTCAAGATTAATGATTGCCTTACGTACTTTTTAAAAACTTATAGATAATTGGTTGGAATGTGAATAAATATACCAGTGAAGTTCAACCTTTTCGACTTCAAGAGAAAAATGTTATTGTAGAGAATTATTTCTTAAAAACTTCCTCTAATTCCTTTTATATACAAAAAAAAAAATAGAATACCATTATTTGTATGTTTATTTTATGTTTTCAATTGTTAAAAATATATTTTTGCTAAAAATAAAGGAAAAAAATTTGTTTAGATTTTTGAGAAAATTGTCGATTTTTGATAAGGGTACCCCCTTTGCATTGTTGGGCAAAAAGCATCAAATTTTGTAAACGTCCATTTATTTATTTTTACATTAAAAATTTTACTTTTTTTTGCCCATGTCTGTTTAGTTTATGTTTTCAAATCTTAAAAATATATTTTTGCTAAAAATAAGGGAAAAAATTTTTTTTAGATTTTTGAGAAAATTGTCGATTGGTTTTTGCATTTTTGGGCAAAAACCATTAAATTTTAAAAACGTCCATTTGTGTATTTTTAAATGAAAAACTTAAGTTTTTTTTGCACTTGTCTGTTTATTTTATGCTTTGAAATATTTAAAATATATTTTTGCTAAAAATAAAAGAAAAATTTTTTTCCCGATTTTTGAGAAAATTGCCGATTTTTGATAAGGGTACCCCCTTTGCATTTTTGTGAAAAAATCGTCAAAATTTGAAAACGTCCATTTGTGGATTTTTAAATGAAAAACTTAAGTTTTTTTTGCACTTGTCTGTTTATTTTATGTTTTCAAATGTTTAAAATATATTTTTGCTAAAAATAAAGGAAAAAAATTTTTTTAGATTTTTGAGAAAATTGTCGATTTTTGATAAGGGTACCCCCTTTGCATTTTTGGGCAAAAACCATTAAATTTTAAAAACGTCCATTTGTGTATTTTTAAATGAAAAACTTAAGTTTTTTTTGCACTTGTCTGTTTATTTTATGTTTTGAAATATTTAAAATATATTTTTGCTAAAAATAAAAGAAAAATTTTTTTCCCGATTTTTGAGAAAATTGCCGATTTTTGATAAGGGTACCCCCTTTGCATTTTTGTGAAAAAATCGTCAAAATTTGAAAACGTCCATTTGTGGATTTTTAAATGAAAAACTTAAGTTTTTTTTGCACTTGTCTGTTTATTTTATGTTTTCAAATGTTTAAAATATATTTTTGCTAAAAATAAAAGAAAAATTTTTTTCCCGATTTTTGAGAAAATTGCCGATTTTTGATAAGTGTACCCCCTTTGCATTTTTGTGAAAAAATCGTCAAAATTTAAAAACGTCCATTTTTGTATTTTTAAATGGAAAACTTAAGTTTTTTTTGCCCATGTCTGTTTAGTTTATGTTTCCAAATATTTAAAATATATTTTTCCTAAAAATAAAAGAAAAATTTTTTTCCCGATTTTTGAGAAAATTGCCGATTTTTGATAAGGGTACCCCCTTTGCATTTTTGTGAAAAAATCGTCAAAATTTGAAAACGTCCATTTGTGGATTTTTAAATGAAAAACTTAAGTTTTTTTTGCACTTGTCTGTTTATTTTATGTTTTCAAATATTTAAAATATATTTTTGCTAAAAATAAAAGAAAAATTTTTTTCTCGATTTTTGAGAAAATTGCCGATTTTTGATAAGGGTACCCTTATCGTCAAAATTTGAAAACGTCCATTTGTGGATTTTTAAATGAAAAACTTAAGTTTTTTTTGCACTTGTCTGTTTATTTTATGTTTTCAAATGTTTAAAATATATTTTTGCTAAAAATAAAGGAAAAAAATTTTTTTAGATTTTTGAGAAAATTGTCGATTTTTGATAAGGGTACCCCCTTTGCATTTTTGGGCAAAAAGCATCAAATTTTGTAAACGTCCATTTATTTATTTTTACATTAAAAATTTTACTTTTTTTTGCCCATGTCTGTTTAGTTTATGTTTTCAAATCTTAAAAATATATTTTTGCTAAAAATAAGGGAAAAAAATTTTTTTAGATTTTTGAGAAAATTGTCGATTTTTGATAAGGGTACCCCCTTTGCTTTTTTGTGAAAAAATCGTCAAAATTTGAAAACATCCATTTGTGTATTTTTAAATGAAAAACTTAAGTTTTTTCTGCACTTGTCTGTTTATTTTATGTTTTCAAATGTTTAAAATATATTTTTGCTAAAAATAAAGGAAAAAAATTTTTTTAGATTTTTGAGAAAATTGTCGATTTTTGATAAGGGTACCCCCTTTGCATTTTTGGGCAAAAAGCATCAAATTTTGTAAACGTCCATTTATTTATTTTTACATTAAAAATTTTACTTTTTTTTGCCCATGTCTGTTTAGTTTATGTTTTCAAATCTTAAAAATATATTTTTGCTAAAAATAAGGGAAAAAATTTTTTTTAGATTTTTGAGAAAATTGTCGATTTTTGATAAGGGTACCCCCTTTGCATTTTTGGGCAAAAACCATTAAATTTTAAAAACGTCCATTTGTGTATTTTTAAATGAAAAACTTAAGTTTTTTTTGCACTTGTCTGTTTATTTTATGCTTTGAAATATTTAAAATATATTTTTGCTAAAAATAAAAGAAAAATTTTTTTCTCGATTTTTGAGAAAATTGTCGATTTTTGATAAGGGTACCCCCTTTGCATTTTTGTGAAAAAATCGTCAAAATTTGAAAACGTCCATTTGTGTATTTTTAAATGAAAAACTTAAGTTTTTTTTGCACTTGTCTGTTTATTTTATGTTTTGAAATATTTAAAATATATTTTTGCTAAAAATAAAAGAAAAATTTTTTTCCCGATTTTTGAGAAAATTGCCGATTTTTGATAAGGGTACCCCCTTTGCATTGTTGGGCAAAAAGCATCAAATTTTGTAAACGTCCATTTATTTATTTTTACATTAAAAATTTTACTTTTTTTTGCCCATGTCTGTTTATTTTATGTTTTCAAATGTTTAAAATATATTTTTGCTAAAAATAAAGGAAAACATTTTTTTCGATTTTTGAGAAAATTGCCGATTTTTGATAAGTGATTTTTTAGCATTTTTGGGCAAAAGCATCAAATTTTGAAAACATCCATTTGTGTATTTTTCAATGAAAAACTGGAGTTTTTCCGCTCTTTCAAATGTTTAAAATATTATTAAATAATATTTTTAAAAAATTGTTATATAATTATAATTTTATATTAATTAATTTATTTAAACAAATGTAATGATTTTATTAATTACTTATTCCTTATAAAACAATTTAGCTAACAATAATACCAATGCCGTATTGCTGGTGATTTGATAGGAAAAATTTTCCTTTATATGAATTTAAAAAAAAAAACAAAAAAATAATTAACTAAACTCATTATATTCCACATAAAATGCAAAAAACAAAATTTACGGAATCACGTTACTGGAAATTATGTTTATTTCAAGTACTGCCTTCTCTTTTTTAAATACATTAGTGATAATCTTTTATTCTCATTATTGCTTGGCCATGAGGAGTTGTAAGGTAACACATGTCACGCATATGGAGTTAACCGTCACCTTCCCTACTTTAGAAATGTTTTCCGGACTCTTTTATCTGCGCAAACACATCAGATTTTACCTAAGTTTTGTTTAATTACTTGTCTAATTAACTCTTTACTAAGTTAACATATAACTTGTCGTTAATAGTGAATAAAGCATATAAGCTTCTTCTCTCCGCCCACGTACAGTAAGGTGTACATAAATAGCAGCATGACATATAAATGACAAATAATAATCGGATTGACCGACGATAAATAAACAACTTTCAATACAATCGAAATAAAAAAAAAATCATTTTTTTTACAAATGAAATTATCCCTTTTGCGTTTTAAGAAAACATTTTTAATTCTTATAAGAAAGATTTGTAACAAACATTTGTAAAAGAATTCAATATTTTCAGGAATATTTTTCATAAATGTCATACTAAAAATTTCAAGTAAATTTAATAAAATATTGGAATATACGAGTATTTCTAATAATCGTATTATCTCGCAACGTAATTGGTTTAACTATGGATTCTTGTAAAATGATTAGTGCTTTCTTTGTAAGTCAAGCTTTTTTTATGACCGTAAATCTTCATATAGGAGTTTTTTAATTCAAATTTTTTTATTTAAAAATTTTTCTTTGCTGATCGGAAAGGACATTTGTAACAATATTGGGATCTCACTTATTGGCCTACTTATAATTTTTATTAAAAAATTATGCTATTTTTTTATGTATGTCACACACAACCAAGCAATTTGCTTTGGAAATTTTCAGTGCTTACAATCTTTTGATTAGGACTTTGTTTCAGTTCCATGTGCATGGATAATGACACTTTACTCATTTGCATCTATGTATATGTATTATTTATAATAAATTTTCAATAGCGTTTTGTCTGAGATTTTTCTATTCTATTCCTGCTGCTGCTTTCTACCCAAAATACTTTTAAAACCTGAACTCTATAATGATACAAAAATAGCCTTGTACTCGTATGTCCTTGGCACACTCCTTACTGCTTTAGTAAGTGCACAACTCCATCTACTGGACTTATGCATATTTGTTTGGGTGTTCGTCTACAGAAAAAATTAAAAAATAGAACTGGCAAATTAAGCTTCAAATAGTAATCGCTATATTTATCATAGTTTTTCAATAAAATTAAGCTTTTTCCCAATTAAGTTACTAAAAGGATTTTTAGCACTTTAGTGTTTAATAATTTATGCAATAAATCAAAGTCAATAATCTTACGTACAGGAGACTTTAGTGGGGTTCTTTTGACGTTCTTTCTATATTTCATATTTGTAGTAACAATAATAAATATTAGTAAATATTAATTTAAGTCCTAATAAGTAAACATTTTTGCAACTCGTTGTTTGAATAATTTATTCTTGAGCTTTTAACTATTTGCAAAAGAAAAGCATAAAAGCGGCAATTAATTTAAGGAGTAGCTACAGAAGCAGTTAAAGTATCAAAATGAATGTATCAGCATTTCAAAACGCATATCTCAGTCGTGTTAACACAATCATACAATCGGAAGAAATTAATTTACGTGTAGCAGAGGCTTTAAGCTTTGTTGTACGAAATGTCTTTGCCAAAATTGCCAATGCTTTTGTATTTACTTTGTCAACGTCTGGAGGAGCAACAGAGTTTTGGCTACACGACATAATGAGAAAAATATTTTCAACCTGGGGCTTAATAGCCGTACAACTGGTAATCCTGGACTCTAAAACTGTTTATGTTGACGTGCCAGGAACTCGTTATTGCAATATGATTCTAGTGGATTCATTTGAGAATCTAAAGAAAACCAATATTGCTGAGTATAATCGGAACTCTGATAGGTTAGAATATTATTTTATATTTCTGCAAACAGAGGACAGTATGTTTGCAAGTGAAATGGAAAAAGTTTCAAAGTACTGTTTCGATAACTATTGGATAGATTGCAATATTATGGCACAAAATTCCAGAGGAGAAATATTAGTTTACACCTATTTCCCTTTTAAGGAAAACAACTGCTTTAAAACTCAACCTGAATTGATTAATGTCTTCATTGGGAATAAGTTTGAAAATGATAAAATGTTTCCGAATAAGTTAAACAATCTGCATGGATGCTCTTTAAAATTAAGCACCTGGGAAGCAGCACCATTTGTCATAAACTCGACAAATAGAAGCAGCTCCAGTGTACCTGTAGCAGGCTTTGAAATATTTGCAATGATGACTATCAGTCAAAAGATGAACTTCAGTTTGGATATTGAATGGCTTCCAGTTGAAGCCTACAATGAATTTGAGTCCCCAGAAACTATTCTAATATCCAAGGTGAATAAATTTTTAGCAACGGAAAACATCGTCTCATCATATTTTTAAATTGAATTTCTCATTACAGCTGAAAAACTATGACACTAATTTCACTATGGGCTACATTCGACGAACTGCCGATAGAGATGAAATTGCTACACCTACATCCTCCACTTACTACATACCAGTGGTGGCCATAACTTTACGTAGGAGGGCCATACATAAAACCATGACTATATGGACGTTTCCATTTGACACCGCCACATGGATTATAATGCTAGTCCTTTACATAATGATAGGAATGCTAAATATTTTTGATAGCATAATATTCAAAGGAAGTATTTTCGAAATATTTGAAGTGGTTATTGGAATGCCAATTAATAATTTCCCCAAAGAGGATTTAAATAGGCTACGTTTTATAACTGCAATCATTAGTTCATTCATTCTACGCTCCATTTACCAATCGCTACTCTTTTATATGTTTCGCACAAACCTTTACCAACCGACACCATTGACTTTTGATGATCTTGTACAAGTCGGTTATAGAGCAGTGGCTACAGAATTAACTTTCCCCTTTCTTCTTTATATACCGCAAATTCAAGACAAGACGCTTCCAATAACAGTAATAAATAATACCAGTGAAATGTATCCACTCCGTTATATGGAATTATATGAAAATGAAAGTATAGTAGCCATGTCTATTACGGAGTTTGCCATACGCTATGTGAGGGAAGAATTAGAGCATGATAAGGTGCTTCAGATTTTACCCATAAATGTTAAGGATCAGCAAATATGCTTTTATTTGCCAAAACATTCATTCTACAGCGATCGCCTTAATCAATATATTCTATATTTTCATCAAGCTGGCCTCTTTAATATATGGAAGGAATGGACCATGTATATATATCAAGTTATTCAAACAGAAAACCCCGCTGTCTTCGACAATACCTTTATCGTTAATTTGAATCATTTGATTGGATTTTTGATTCTTGTTGTATTATTATTCTTCATATCGATTTTAATATTCCTACTTGAATTAATATGGAAGAGATTTCTCAATTTAGTAATGTCGAATTACCGCAAACTCGTCAATGGGTAAAAGAATTAAGGACTAAGGATTTCTATCATAATGCAATTATAAATTCAAAATATAAAAAATTTTATAAAGTAGCCAAACAAAATATTTATATATATTGCCGGGTTTACACTGACAGTTACTCTTTGCCAAATTTAAAGTATTATCGTAAGAAACTCCTGTTTAAATATGCTGCGATATGATCAGAAAATCTTTGATATTAAATTTCCGGCAAATAATGGATTTGTTTTGCTTCTGGGTATACTTTAATTCATAAAAAAATCGCAAAAAGTCGTCACATCCCATAGAGACAATAAGATTAATCAGTATTCTATATTTTCATAAAAATAAGCTCTTTAATATAAGAACGAAATGGGCCATGTGTATATATTTATGAAGTTATCGAAACAGACCACCCCCCAGCAGGATTATCAGCAAAATGTTATTTCTGACGACTAAAATTCAACGCATGAAATGAAATTAATTTCAATTTTAATACAATTTATACTTCCGATTTGTGTGGTATTATACATAATTTCATATCATACCAGGAATTCATTCTCTAAGGAATTGTAAAGTTTTCTTTTATTAGCGTCACAAAAATATCCACTGAAACTAGTTATACTCTTCAGCAATTGTTTGCAATCTGTTTTTAATACAGTAAATATTGAATATGTAATAAAATCAAAAAAAAAAGGATTGACAATCCAGATAATTTGAAACTAAATTGTAAAAATTTTAAACAAAAATGTAAATCTTTAAAAATTTCTCTTTAAATTCCAACGAATCCTTTTCAGCTTAGTTTATACGTATAATTTTCACAAATAAAAACCAAAATATTACTTTGAATAAATTTGAATTTTTGGGCGAATACTAGTTTTGCTCGTCTATTGCGAAAAGTTACAGCAAGCAAAATATAGTCTAATTGCAGTCCATATGAAAATTATCTTTTTTTATTTGGCTACTTGCTTTGTATTTATATGACTTATAAAATAATCATAAAAAAACATTTTTATAAAGAAAGTATAAGCAAATAAAATCTAATAATTTCGCCTCTTAATCGCACTATTAACAATAATAAATTACTTTGCTGCCAATTAACGAAAAAAAATCTGTATCGCTACTAAAAGAATTTAAGCAATTATTGAAGAATTATAAATTTATAACCAATTCAGTTATATACAGACACACATACATACATATATACATACATACATAGAGATTTTTTTTTTTTTTTTCAAAGCAGAATATGTTTTACAATCAAGTCCAAACAAATTTTAGAATGGCGTAAAATGTTACTTTGTCGCCACAATGTTTAACGATTTCAATTGAGTATATTAAGGACGAGTTAAATTTGTTAAGAGTCCCAAAATGCACATTAGACAAAATCAATTAGGTATGTACACATCAGCAAATTGGAAGTCCTTTATCTGCCTGCTAAGCTGAACAATAAGTATGTATGTATACAAATGCATAGAGAACAAAATTAATTTACATTTATTTGTTTAACAATAAATACTTTAGTAAAAACAATACATTTAATTAATGTACTAAAATATAAGAAATTTCTAATGTGAATTGTATGGCAATTAAATAATTAATCACTGTAATTGCAAACCAAAATATTTTTAATATTTAAGTCTGTGAAAGGAAAAAATTTGTTTTATTATTAACAGTTTAAGCATGAATATATCGGTATTTGAAGACGCATATTTGCAACGGATCGAAACTATAATGCAGCCAAAGGAAATAAATCTGTTGGTTGCAAATGCCTTGAGATTCGTTATGCAACAGGTGTTTAGCAAATTGACAAAAAGCTTCTTCATAACTATTTCATCCGACAGAGGGCCCGTCCAGTTCTGGTTGCACGACATAATGGGAAAATTATTCATTACCTACAGCTTTATGGTAATTCAGTTGATAGTTATTGATGGTAAAACGAAGCAGATTTACTTGCCGGGCAAACGCTATTGCAATCTGATTATGATCGATTCGTACTCGAATTTGCAAAGAACTTCTATAGCGGACTACAATCGCAATTCCGATAGCTTGGAATATTATTTTATTTTCTTGCAAACTACTGATAATCTCATACCCGATGAAATGGAAAAGATCTTCAAATATTGCTTTGATAACTTTTGGATAAATTGCAATGTTATGATACAAAATAGTAGAGGCGAAGTATTAATTTATACTTACTTCCCCTATAAATACCAACAGTGTCTGCAAACTCGACCGGAAATTATAAATAAATTTAATGGTGAGCGTTTCTTAAATGACGTGATGTTTCCAGATAAATTACAAAATTTCAACGGGTGTTCGTTGAAATTGACTACATGGATTGTGCCACCATTCGTCATGAATAGAACACACACATTTTTATCAAATCATCGAGTGTCTGGCTTTGAAATAGTTATCATGAATGCCATAAGTCGGGCCATGAATTTCACACTCGATATTGATGTCATCTCAATCAATAGATATCACCAAAATCTAACGCCTGATTCTCTGCCAATGAAGATGGTAAGCCACTAATTTAACGTATTGAAAATTAACACTTAGAAGTGCTTAATCGAAATGTATTAGTTTGTTATCCAGCAGAGAAAGTGAAAATTGGAAACTGCCGATTAACAAATAGGTCGACCAATTATAATTAATTTTTTAAAAAGCGTGTATAACTAAAATGTTTATTATTAGGAGAATATACTGTGTATCGATGCCCCAGTTCACAAAAGTATACCCTCTAAGAAACCATGTACCTGTGGGAGAAACCCCAACAAACTAAATAAATCTTCTTCCCTTTTAATTTATTTTCAGTTGAAAAATTTAGAAACCAATGTAACAATGGGATATTTTCGCCGCACAGCCGATAGAGATAAAGTGGCTACACCGAGTTATATCACCTACTACTTGCCATTGGTTGCAGTAATTCTTCGTAAACAAAATAAATACAAATCACTAAGTATTTTCACATTTCCCTTCGATACCATTACGTGGATTCTAATGTTGTTATTCTATGGTGTAATCATTGTCCTAATTAATTTAAATCTAAAGAAGCGACAACGGAATATGCTTGTTATTTTAGAAATATTATTTGGAATGTCGATTAAAAATAGTCCCAAAGATTCATCAAAAAGAATACACTTCATAACAGCGCTTTTATCCTCGTTCTTTTTACGTTCCGTCTATCAGTCCTTGTTATTTTTTCTATTTCGCACGCACTTGTACAAGTCTCCGCCCACTACAATAGAAGGTCTGGTGGCCGAAGGTTATGTGGCAGTTGTAACTGAAATGTCAAGACGCTTTATTGGAAATCTTCCACAAGTTCAAGACAAAACACTACCCATCGTTGCTTTATATACTACAAACGAAATGGATCCATTATACTACCTGGAACTTCATCGCGATCATAATTATGCTGCCATATCTGTATTTGATTTCGCTTTTTATTATGACACTGATATATTACCCATTGGCGAGGCTTTACAGGTGCTACCCATCAATGTAAATGATCAGGAAATCGGCTTTTATTTAGCAAAACATTCCTATTTGGTGGACCACTTTAACAAATATATTTTACTAATTCAACAAGCTGGTCTCCAAATGAAATGGAAAGAATGGACTTACTTCAATTATCAAATCTATCGGCGCAAAGGTTCACCACTTGAAAACGAAGATGATTTTATGGTTAATCTAAATCAGCTACTTGGATTTTTTCTCATCACATCTTTATTATATTTCCTATCGTTCATCTTATTTTTACTTGAGTTATTGTCGAAAAGGATTAAATGCTTTAACATATTTTTTTCCAAAATTTAAAAAACTAAATTGCAAAAAAATATAGAGGCACAAATATATTCAAAAATCCACAGATGGCGAAAAAAAATTTTACTGAATACATTTTATTAATAGACTAACTACTTGGGCCGAGTCCGCCTTGCTGGCCAAAAATTTTTTCTTTTATTTTGAAAAATCAGTGTTTTAGTTATTGATAATAAAAAAAAAAAATTTTATTCAAAAACCCAAAAATTTTTAGGTGGGCGTGGCATTTTGTACTGCAATATATATATATACTTGTTGTCTTACCTGTTGCTTGTTTAGTTTCTTCAATAGCTTCCAACAAACCAATCAATTTAATTTCACTAACACTTTAGTTTAATTTATTAAAATGTATGTAATATATAATTTAAATAAATTAAACTTTAATTTAATAAGTTTTTTTTGTCGTTTGACTTTACGCACTTTTCACGAAAAGAAGTTACATATGTATGTATGAGTCAGTGTCGGTACAGACTTAACGCGCAAATAGAGATTAATGCTGGAGTTAAAGTCGACGTCGCAAACGCCGTCTGAAAGCTAAAATTGTGATGTTCGACGGTTAATTTCATTTTGCTGTTAATGTCAACGGCGTACAGACGTTTAAATATAAACTGTTAATTTGAAAATTTATTTACTGAAATATTTATAATTAAATACTTGTAACTTATTTTTTACCAAATCTCTCCTTTAAGAGCTGTATTCTTATAGTTCTTGGGGAATTTGTTATATAAATATTTTTTAATATTTGCATTAATTTGTTTTTATAGGGAGATATTACCAAATTTTAATTATTATATATATTATCCCCCTATAATATCAATATTAATAAATTGAACTCTCAATTTTTATAATTTAAAATAAAATATTTAAATAAATAAATAATCAATTATTAATAAATATAATAATTAAAATTAGTAACTAAAAATTAATTTATATTAATAATTAAAATTTGGTCATATCCCCCTATAAAAAATAAATATTATCCCCCTATAATATCAATATTAATAAATTGAACTCTCAATTGTTCCTTTTCGCGAACAGCATTTATACTATCCGAGCTCATTTTAATTAAAAAAAAAAGCAACAGTTTAAACAAGTACAATAATCAGATAATTATGTATGTATATTGCTTTGACATTTCATTGAACGCCGAACAAACGCTGAAAAAGTTGAAATCGATTGAACTTTTTCAGCGTTTAATTTCAAACGTCGTTGAGATTAACAGCTCTCATACAATTTTATACGTTTCAACTTTTTTTGACAGTTGACGACGTTCATACTGCGTTTGCGACATCGACTTTAACCCCACCATAAAAATTAGAGATATTTGTTTACTTTTTTAACTTTATTTTTCAATTTATTTTTTTCATGAAAATAGGTTAGGTATGATCCGGTATTGGGCTAATTAACGCCTCCTCCAGCGAAACGGAGCATAGGGTTATCGCACTAATCTCTGCCGAGCAAAACACAAAAAAAAAATATTACGCCATTTGCCGGGCAATCTTCAAACTTCACAGAAACACTCCTCACGACCCATATAAAGCAGGCATAAAAAATTTTTATATATATAGAGAACAGATAAGGTATAAGATATACTTCTTTTCCAAACTTAAAAAAGGAAACCAAGTCCGTTGTTACAATGCGTGAAAATAGTAAAGCCCATAATAATAACACAAACTTTTGTTACAATGCCGAAGGCAATGCTTTTTCACGAGAAATTTCTCCTTCACACAGTCGACAAAGAACGCTTATACGAAAACATTCTGATAATTCTTTGTATGTCAGACAACAGCCCCAAATAGTGGAAGAAAACCTTCTCACACATTTCTTTTTTTTTTGCAAATAAAAATTACTTTTAATTTTGTAAAAAGGGATAAATAACTACTAGTCAACCTTTAAATATTTTACGGTGTGTAACACTTAATTAGACATAAGATTTCCGCCTCAGAAATTACAGTAATATTAATACTAGAAAATATTGGAGAGAAAACTACAAACAGTTTGGATAATCTGAACAGCGAGCATCCAAATGTATCCATTGTTTATAGTAATACTATGGAAGAGAGCAAATGAATCGAGAGTGGCATTATTTTAAGGTCGATATATAAATCTATTTTTTTTCATTGAGGGAACTGTGAAATCAAGCACTATTAGAAATTATTCTTGACCTAAGTTGGCTTGTAGACTAGTCAATTATTTTGCATATTAGTTAGTTTTTAAAAATTATATTTTACGCTAATATTTATTATAAAAATTTATAATTCAAAAAATATACAAATATCATATGCATGTGACATATGAAGATAAGAAATTTACACACTATATATTACGTATTTAATACAAAATAAACATAAATGCAAAATTGGTAAAAGGCACTTTTAAAGGTTATCGCCAGACTATATATGTATAATGTAGCTCATAGCCATACATAAATAGGTATGTGGCACTTTCATACTTAAGTAATTATTTACAATTTTTGTACCAATATAGACGAGGCACCACCACCACCGTTACAAATAGAGGCACAACCATATTCTCCAACCTTGAGCGAATGAGACAAATGAATGACTAAACGAGCGCCGGACATACCGATTGGATGACCTAAAGACACTGCACCACCGTGTACATTAACTTTATTCGGATCAACATCCAATATGCGCATATTGGCAAGAACAACTAAGGAAAATGCTTCATTGATTTCCCACATAGATACGTCTTCTTTTTTAATACCAGCCTGAACCAACAACTTGGGTACAGCAATCGCTGGAGCAATAGGGAAATCTATCGGATCGGTTTCAGCGTCTTGGAATGCTACAACACGAGCCAAAGGTTTCACGTTCAATTTCGCTGCTTTAGCAGCTGTCATTAAAACTAAGGCAGCGCCAGCATCATTTAGAGTTGATGCGTTGCCTGCTGTTACAGTACCATTTTCTTTTTGAAAAACCGTTGATAATTTACCAAACTTATCGAAATTTACTCGTTTGTATTCTTCATCTTCTTTTATAATGATGTCAGCCTTACGTTTTTGCTGTATTGTCACAGGTGCAATTTCAGAATCGAATACCTTGTCGGACCAAGCTTTAGCGGAACGCTTATAAGAACTGATTGCAAAATCATCTTGATCTTGACGGCTAATTCCCATTTTCTTAGCGGTATTCTCAGCACAATTCCCCATGTGGAATTTGTTGTAGACATCCCACAAACCATCAAAAACAATGCCATCGGTTAAATTAACACCACCATAGGGAGTTTGACCACGTTTCAAATAGTAAGGAACATTGGACATAGACTCCATACCACCAGCAATTGCAATATCCGCTTGACCTAACATCAATGATTGGCTTGCAATCATGACGGATTTCATTCCAGAAGAACACACCTTGTTAATAGTTGTGCAACACACACTCTTCGGCAAACCAGCAAATATAGCAGCTTGTCTAGCAGGCGCTTGACCTAAACCTGCTGACACTACGTTACCCATGTAAACTTCCTGTACATGCTCCTTGCTTATACCCGCTCTTTGAACGGCTGCTTCAATAGCAACAGCACCTAATCGTGTGGCGGAAAGGGGAGCCAATTCTGATTGAAAGCTACCAATTGGGGTACGGGCGGCAGAAACAATTACTACATCATTGATTTTAGAACAAAACTTACGAACATGTCCAATGGAATCTATTAATCGGATAGCCTTCAATAATGCAGACATCGTGGCTTTATAGTTCTAAAATTTCTTTTTTTTCTATCAGGACCGATTACGACAAATTTCTAGACTATGTCACCAATTGCATCTGTATTGACAACTTAACAAAGTGATCGAATTCAAAGGTAACATAGTACATCATATTAGTACTCTACAACAACACTATACCACAGAACCACTTTGTTGTCAAATTTACAAACACAAAAGTGTAAAGGAAAATTGAATTGCTACATATAAAAATGATTCATGACTATTAAAATCTAATGCTTTTCGTAAGCGATTATTTACGCCTTTTCCTTGTTAAAAATATACTATGTTATTCACAACTGCACAATTTAAAATTTTTTCTTTTTGTAGAGTTGCATATACTCCTAAAAAAAAGCACCTCTGAATTGTAAACCTCTTTGGCAACTACACTCAAACACTTCCATTGTTCAAACACTTCCATTGGTGACAGCAAATTTTTGTTTTTAGAATATAATTTCTGCAAATTCACGGAGCTCACGCGAAATATTAAAAATTTAATTTTTGTGTTTAAAGGAATTAAATCAGAAAATATGACTACAGGAAGTATACCAGCCGATGGCGTTCGCGAAAAAGCCCTTTTTGAATATAGGAAAAAATTATTGGAACACAAGGAAATTGAATCGCGACTTAAAGAAAGTAAGTTCAAAGCTTTGTGTACCTAAGCAAATAATTTTTTAATTTACATTATTTTAAGAACGGGAAGAAATCAAAGAACTTACAAAACAATATGATAAATCGGAGAATGATTTAAAAGCCTTGCAGAGTGTAGGACAAATTGTTGGTGAAGTTTTAAAACAATTAACCGAGGACAAATGTAAGTACATTAGTGTTAGGAAAATGCTATCAGAACGATAAAATATTAAAATATTTTATAGTTATTGTTAAGGCCACAAATGGTCCGCGTTACGTTGTGGGATGTCGCCGCCAATTGGACAAAAGTAAATTGAAATCTGGTACTCGCGTTGCTTTAGATATGACTACCCTTACAATTATGCGGTATTTGCCACGTGAAGTAGATCCTTTAGTTTATAATATGTCTCACGAGGATCCTGGTGATGTAAAGTATTCTGCTATAGGTGGTTTGTCCGAACAAATTCGTGAATTACGTGAAGTAATAGAATTGCCTTTATTAAATCCGGAACTTTTTCTACGTGTGGGCATAACACCTCCCAAAGGCTGCCTACTTTATGGGCCACCAGGCACTGGTAAAACCTTGCTTGCCCGTGCTGTTGCATCCCAATTGGATGCCAATTTTTTAAAAGTAGTGTCGTCCGCCATTGTGGATAAATACATAGGTGAGTCCGCTCGCCTAATTCGGGAAATGTTCAATTATGCTCGCGATCATCAACCCTGCATAATATTTATGGATGAAATTGATGCTATTGGTGGCAGACGTTTTTCTGAGGGCACATCGGCGGATCGCGAAATTCAGCGTACGCTCATGGAATTACTGAACCAAATGGATGGTTTTGATGCTTTGGGACAAGTAAAAATAATAATGGCCACTAATCGTCCCGATACTCTTGACCCCGCCTTATTGCGTCCCGGTCGTCTTGATAGAAAAATTGAAATCCCATTGCCTAACGAACAAGCGCGGTAAGAGACAATTTTTGCCATTATTATTTTTTATATTTTTACAAATTTTGCGATGTTTTATGTGCAATGGAACATACACTTATTACTGTTTTGATTTCAGTATGGAAATTTTAAAAATTCATGCATTAAAAATTGCAAAACATGGAGAAATCGATTACGAGGCCTGTGTTAAGCTTTCCGATAACTTTAATGGGGCCGATTTACGTAATGTATGCACTGAGGCTGGCCTTTTTGCAATAAGGTAAGCAGATTTTAGTATTTTTAAAAAATCTTTTTTACTTGTCGACTCGATAGTAGTGTTTTGTAAACATGATTTAAATAAAGTTTTAAATTAAAAAATATTAATAATAAATTCAAATTCATAAAACATGAAAACTTCATTACAAAAATAACTTTTCTTACATTTATTTATCAGATAAAAAATAATATGGTTTTTGCATATCTAAAAAATCTTTGAAAAAATAAAATAAACCAATTAATTTTCATAACCTAAATTCAAAGCAAAACTTTTAAATTTCTTGCAAAAAGAAAATCCTAACAATACGTAACAACCTTTAACGATAATAAATGATAATAATTCAATATTTTATATTGTTTGTAAACATTATTTTTTTTTTTTAAATAATTCTTTTTTAGAGCCGAACGTGAATATGTTATCCAAGAAGACTTTATGAAAGCCGTACGAAAAGTATCTGATAATAAAAAATTGGAAAGTAAATTAGATTACAAACCAGTTTAATATGGTTAAATTTATTTAAAATAAAAGAACTAAAATATACATAAAAATATTGAAATAAAAATTTTTTTAAGTATATTTGTATGCTTCAATTTAATAATCATTATTTGAGCTTCTCTTCCATGCGGCGTTTTTTACGTTCCAAATACTCACTAACATTATCGTACTTTTTTTTAAACCATTCAGAAATATCCTCTGGAGTCCACGTATACATACTAAATTGGTCTTCAACCATTTTTAACCAATTTAAAGGTATGTCGGAACTATTTGTACCTTGTTTAATAACAAAGTGGCTATTTTCTACTCCTGTAACAAATAGTCTATTCTGAACATAACATAGATTGCAACAAGTAATATCTTTAAAACTTATAATTTTTGGAATTCCAAAATCCCATTGTTTATCTTCTGCGTTCGTCAACATGTATATACACACAGATTCGTGAGGTTGGTAAAGTAACACTGCAATTTCGTATTTTTTACTATTTATACGACTTACTGCAAATTTGATACCCGGAGCCGGTAAAACCACACTTTTGATCTCCTTGCCTTCTTTAAAATCCCACAGCTTCATTGTTTTATCACCAGAAATTGAAAGAAGAACATCATCATTTAAAAGTTGCAAAGCAGGCACAAATTCCTTGTGACCCAAGCAATAACTATGTATATCATATGTTGCTGGATAATTTGTAACTCGTATTTTATTGTCTCTATCAGATGTTATTATAAACTTCTCATCGGAAGACCATAAAACATCATAGACAATACTTAAATGGCCAAACAACAACTTGGGGGCAATCTCATAATGTTCACAGTCATATTCATAACAGTCACCACTCTTATCAGTAACAAGTAATCGCTTAGAATCGCCACTAAAAGCTAAAGCCGACGAAGCTCTTGCTAGTGATCTTATCGATACGAGTTTGGCATGCTCAGGTCTAAGCTCATATAACAGCAACCCCTTTTGCCCAGCTGTAGTCACTCCTAACAACTGATGATTAGGTGACATTTTCACATCTTGAATGGATGGCTGCTTCTTTGTTGCATCTTTTTTTTCTTCATCAAAACAATTGTTTAATGTTAAACCAGATTTTGTTAAATCCTCTGGCAAAACAATCTCTTTAAATATTTGCAAATCATTTGGATTTACAAATATCACACGTTTACTAAGTGCGATGACTAATTCTGGCTCAAAATAAAATATGGTGCTCATATTTGGCTATATTCTTATTTGTGCAAAACCAGTTATAAAAAATTATACCGTTATTTATTAATAGAAAATTTTATTTTTTTTGGCAATGGAATAGTGCTTAAAATTCAAAATGTTTTAGATTTCTTTTATAATTTGTTTTCCTAGTTTTTATTCTTCTTCGTCTCCGGTATGAAAAAAAGCATGTTTTTAATTTTTTGTTTTTGCTTCTGTTCACGTCGAATGGTTTTTCATCTGGTAAAGTCAGTGAGCCTAATTTTTTAAGAGTTTACAAACCAAAATTTATTAAATGTATGTATATAATTTAAGTTTTCGCACTTCGACTTTGTTTTGGTTTTCCTTAAAACACGACCTGCATATGTGCGTTAAATTTATTGTATATTTTTGTATATTCGCCTTGCTATTACTCTAATTGTAGACTAAATTCGTATTTGACAATCGAAATCGCAATTCGCCTTTATTATAAATTTGTTACAATCTATTATGACAGCCACAAAATAATATAACAACCTCAAACGCTTTAACTCGTTAGTGTTTTTTTTTTTTCTTTATTTATACTTAACATATTTTTTCGAGGAAAATTAATAACAAATAAAATTTATTTAACGTAAATGTGTCATAAAGTATACTGTAATAATTATAAAAGATGCTTATAATAGCCGAAATTATGGCAAATCCGTACGGTTTGACAAAATTGCATGTGTGCCAAAAAAATTAAATAGTAAATAAATAAAAATTAAATTAAATAGTAAATTTAATAAAAATGTGCGATTTTTATGACAAACAAAAGTTTATGAAAATTTTCATAAAATGATCATTTTTTTACGATCACAGTTCTATTTTTTCAACCAGCTGAACAAACAATTATTTTTTTCTGGCGTAAAAACAGAAAAACCTGGAAAAATTATATTTTATTACAGTTTTGTTTACAGTTTAATTTATTATTACAATTAACTCTTTTTCTTTACCGCACCAAATATAATGAATTATATTATGTTATATGTTACAAGCAGAAAACATCTGGTTTTGTATTACATTTAAATGACAGTTTGCTACCAGCAACAGCATTTGACTTGATTTCTTTAAATATGAATGTATCACTGTAACATTTTCGTGTGAATGAATTGTACAAATGAGTAGGATAGTACAACAAGGCCTTTAGTAATAAAATTTATTATGATTTTTAAACATCATAACATTGACGGCGATTAACAAATTGATTGTAATCAAACTATTGTAAAGTTTAAAAAAAGCGTATTGAAATTCTGACAATTGCTCGATTTATGTTTAATAAAGTGACATCACTTTTAATTAGCTGATTAGTACAATTATAAACCACCGCTAAAACGTTAACCCTTCATTGAACACAAACTTAGAAGGAAATAATTCTTGAAAAACGGAACAGAATCTTATTGTGTAGCAAGAACTATTAACACTTTCAAGTTCGATAATATGGAAAATAATCCAGTTTGGTGCATTTTGGGATCTGGAGGGCATACATCTGAAATGTGTATAATCCTAAAAGGATTGGTAGAAAAAACAAATGATTTCAATATGTACAAACCAATGAAATTTCTGGTTGCAAACACGGACAGAACTTCCCAAGATAAAATACAAATTATAATGGATGAATTGAAACATAATGTTAATGAAGACGATTTTATATATATACCACGAGCACGAGAAGTTGGTCAAAGTTGGCTGACTACGGTTTTTACGTTTTTGTATGCCTTGATATGGAGTTTTTGGTTGGTGTTTAAGGAAAAGCCCCGTTTAATATTGTGCAATGGACCTGGAACCTGTGTACCCTTCTGTATAGCCGGGTTTTTATCAAAGCTAGCACGAAGGTCGAAAACTAAGCTGGTTTATGTAGAAAGTTTTTGCCGTGTTAACGATATATCAATGTCTGGGCGTATATTGCTACCCTACTTAGATTCCATGATTGTGCAATGGGAACCTCTTACTAGAATTGAATATTTGGGTAGAAAAAAAATTAAATATTTTGGGAATATATTGTAGATATTCAATGTGAAAAAGTTTCTGATGTGGGTAAAATGTGTGAATTTATGTCTGTAAGTTTATTGTTTATTTTTACAATGTAGTATAAAAACGTTTTCTTTATTACAGCCCTTTTATTATATAGTATATGCTTGACTGGAATGTTACTGTTTTTATACCAAAAAATATAGTTTAAAATTAAAAATAAAACATTTGTTTAGTACTTCAAATATATATATATTCACATCTATGTATGTCTTCCTCATTGTTAGCTGTATATATTTACTAAATGTTGTTTAATGAACTTAAACGTAACATTTGTGATCTACTATTTCGCATGCGTATGTATATAGATTGTAAATGATCGTGACCTCTCTTTAACAGATTACGTCCAGTAGGATAAAGTTTATTATAAGCATAGATAGTATATCATCTATTACAACCCGTAATTTTTAGTGTACCTTGTCATGTTATATTTGAATGTAATTTTTCATCTGGCGAGTGTAAAAGCTCCCATTTCTACTTTATTTTGAATTTCTTTTCATTCATATAATTTTTTTCTGATAGAAATTTTCTAATTTCCCTCTTGCGAATCTAAAGTTTCATACTATTGGTTTGTTATTGATACTATTACCCTCCAAGTTATAATCATTTACAATTTTTCAATGAAAAGCTTTTTATTACATTAAATGTTAAAATACTAACGCTATGACTTACTAGAAATAAAAATGAAGATGATTTAAGAGTTTTTTAATACTTCGAATTGGTAAATTGTAGACAAAAATATATTATGTTAACGGCTGTGGATGTAAAAATGATTCTTTTTATTTACTTAAGCATTCATCCAAATGTTCATTCATTTCTGATTCTTCCACTTCACAGGCGCAACATGGACATTGTCGTGTAGTTTTGTAAATACTGCGTTGACGGAAAAGACGAGAATTCTCATCTTCCGAAGATGAATTTAATTCCACTTTCGTTGTGCTTTCATTTTTATAACTAGCAGACCGTTTCATTCTCGTATTTTGTAAAAATTCCAATTCTTCATCTTCTGTGCCGCCAGAAGATTCAATTTGTTGTAAAATATCTTCGGAATATCCAGCATTTCTTAAAATATCTTTATTTGATTTACGAGAGGTACGATTTTGTTTTTTGGGTCTAGCCTCTTTGGATATTGCCGATAACTTTTTCAAAGTTTCCTTGGGTGGCAAAATTTTGATTGCTATGCCAGTGCAACCATTCAAATGTTCTGCCAATACAGTTCTAGTCATCTTTTCCACACATATGGGGCATGTTATTATATCACTGCCCTCATCAAATTTATAACGAGATGAAGATGGCTGGCAATCATTTTCTCTTTTGAATTCCTTCATCAACGTATCCTCTCCAAAGAATTCATCGATTACGCTAGTATCCGCTAGCTCTGACGCTATAGTAATATCTAAAGTTTCTCCCTCATTATCGTCGTACTCATCATCGATTAATTCTATATCATCATCACACAAATCAATAGATTCATCCGTTATTTCTTTTTTTATCATATTTTGCCGTTGATCTGTATTCATATTCCGATTGATTTTCGGCTTTGTGATGTATTCCGAATCAGAAGTATCACTGCCTTCGTCTTCATCAGAGGACAATATAATTACCTTATTAGTTTCTTCCTGCAGCATTATATCATCATCAACAACAATCCAGTCCTCTTTGTTACTTGATGAGTCTGTATCTTCCACAACTACAGTATTTGTAGAAAGTAGCACATCGCCCGATAAACGCCTCCGTTTATAATCGCCTGAAAATGTTTTATTTTTCTTGAATAAAAATTTAATATCATAACGTATTTAAAATACTTATTTTTATTTATGAAAAATACTTTACAAAGTCCATTTGCCAAATATTCGCGCACAAAACACTAATACGTAAAGCAAAATATAAGCAATAAAATATAATACTACCTTTTCATCAAAAATATAACAAAATGAAATAATTTCGTTAATATTACCCTCATATCCGCCTTTCAACGAATAAACAGTTTGTTATGTAGTATAAGTATGATCACTATATATTGTGTAATTAAGATATTAAAAACAATTTTAACTTTGGCTTTAATAGGCGTCCAATCATTTCTTTACTCACCTTGAGATATATCGTCGTCACTTTTCTTTTTACTAAACGCAACACCATTTTTATTACTCCCATCGTTATCTTCTTTGTTGGCAAAACGTTTAGACCATATCTCTCTTAAATGTTGTCTGTCAACACATTCGTTGCGATTTGGTGATGGAATTGTACTGATTGTTCCAGAAGAACCAGACGTGGGGCATAATAAACTACCGCGACCCCAATGACTAGCAGTTGAATGTGCATCTGATATAGAATGTCCATTATCACCAGAACCTATATTTACTAAATCCCCAAAACTTATTACATTACGTAAATTACCACCAGGTGGAAATATTTTGTTTGTACGATTGTGGGACGCCAATGCGTTATTGAAAGGATCTGTCGATAATCCAGGATATGACGACGGTGGAAAAACATTACCAATAGATGATGTGGAGGGTGACTTCGGCTTGTTAGTAGATGATTTAGTTTTTGGGTCTAGTAACAAGGTACCCCCACCATTTGTTTTAGCGGACCCTAAAACAAATCATGAAAGGCTGATTCTTAGATGGGAACTTAGGATCTAAAATTTTGAAATGAAACCACGAACCTTTAAAGCCAGTGTTAAAATTATTTAAATCTGTCATATGTGAACCCGTTGCGTGTCGACCGGTAGTCTTAATTTGCGGAGTGAAAAACTTACGTATATCATAGCCATTAGAAATGGAGGACTTATTATTTTCCTTTTCTTTATTACTTCTTTTCTTCTTTTCTGGTTCTTTAATTTTCATGAATGTACCACCGCAATTTCGCATGTGATTTGCCCACCATTGATCATTTGGGCCCGGTGCCCTATTCGAAGTTCGCTTCACGTAACCGAAAAAAGGTGAACGATCCTGACATACGCCATTACAACGCCACCAATGTTGCTTATACACATTAACTTCATTATGAAAAGTGTGGTAAACGGATATATTTGTACCTGCCACCTTATTAATAGCACACATAATTTTCTTAAAATTTGGACCATGGCCACCATTACCTTCACGTATATTCAAAACAAAGCAATACGCATGAATCATTTCGTGTAGCATTGTCTCTACTAAATCTTTTCTGGGTCTCAACATTAGTAATGGTTGGCTCAAACGTATGGTTACGTCCATTCCATATCTATTCCGGCGTGAATAACAAATACCTGCACAGCTATACATACGTTTGCTCCATTCCAATGTTACGCACTTCAATCGACTCTGGAAAAATTTGGTGTCAAATTGCCCGAAAAGAGCAGAAATATCAGGAGTAGGATCCAACGTTTCCCATTGGGGATGCACCAAGTTTTGTGTGCGATTTAAAAACTCTTCATCTAGATTAGAATGAGGATTACTACGTTTTATTCGTAAAGGCTTTTTTGACACAAGATTTTTAAAAGGTTTCTTAAAATCTATTTCCTCTATATCACTTTCATTTTCAGCAGCCTCAGCGTTTATGCGGTTCTGCACTTCAACTGCATACAAATAGTCATCATCCGGAGACATTTCTAAGATAAGCTGCAACTTTATGCACAGTTTTGAATAAATACAGATCAATATTTTTAATCTCCGAAAAATCAAATCAAAAATATTTCTCAAATATTTGGCGCATTTTACAGCTGTTTAAAATAATTTTTTTTCTAACATTTTCTTGCCAACCACAGTAACCTTTTTCTTATTCAACACTCAAATGACTACATTTCAGTGCGAATTGATTAAGAAATGAATTTTGATTGCGAAAATAGTACTTTTCCACGACCCTTTTTATCTAAAATTTGGATTAATTCAATTCAGAAAGTAAAAAAAAAAAATTTTATTTTTATGTTGGTACAATTATGTGCCAATTAATATGTAATTTAGTGCAATGAGTTTAGCATACATACTATTATAGTATATATTTTCGAATACTTTACATACCAAGTCGTCTGAGTCAACAGAAGGCAATATAAATAAAGCCATATTTATATTTGAAAAATAAATTGACTCTAGAAAGTTGGTTAATTATATAATCAAAATAGACATCAATGTTGAATACCAGGTGGTATAATTGATCTTCTTCTGAATACTATTTTTCCGAAATTTGATATATATATACATATATATATATATTCTTTTTTTAATTTTTATATATATATATATACATTATATATATATATCGACAGCAAGACAAATTCAAATATGTAGTAAAACTATGTTTTATAAAATAAGATCTACTTGCAAAAGTTTTTCTTAAGTAGGTTCAACGCATATATTAAAATGAAAAAAAAACTTGGCAGTTTATTTGGAACATATGATCATTATTTGCTGAATAGCTTATGAATTATAACTTATGAATTCGATATAATTGAACAATTATAGCGATTTTTTTTTAAAACCCTTCATTTATCCATTCTACCTACTACTAAGTTTTGCAACCTTGAGCATTAAAATCAATATAAAACTACACAGGAGCAAAAGTTTGTACTTCCATAGAAGTAGTGAATTAATATATTTTAATTAATTAAAGAAACATAAAACTAAATGGAAGGCCTGGTGAATTATAGTAGCGAGGATGAACAGGATGATTATCCATATATGAAAGTGGTAATTACACAATTAATAATTACGAATCTGGTTAAATTAAGGGGGTAAACAATTTAATTAGTATTTAAAAAAAGATGGCTGACAGCTAGGAAATTCTCCTAGTGTAGAGAAAAAATATTGAAAATTGTTTAAAAAAGAAATAATTATTGTAGAACTGAAAAAGACTTAAAAACTTGTTATAAAATTAGCTAGTACGTCCCAATAACACCTTATTTGCTGTTTCTGAATAGTTGCGAAATTCCTTTAGGCTGTACGAGAACGTGGTAGCGGTAGCACATCTGGATCCGGGCGAGTCGCTGATGTAAGTGGATCTCTAAAGCGCTCCTATGAGAATTCAAAAAGTATTTGCGATGATGACACTTCCTTGCGTAAGGGGAGGTGCTCCGGCAACGAACGTTTTAAAGCAGGAAATGCCAATTACAATGAGGTAACAACTGTAATTTTTATAAAATGTTTATTATATTAAATTGTTTCTTGCGAGAAAATGTCAGTTTCATTAGAATTTCTAAATGATATTTTGTTAGATTTTTTTTAATTCCACTTTGAAAATAGGTATATAAAATTATTTGTAAATAGTATGTGTTTTGTATGTACAGAATTAAGAAATCTAATAGTTTTTGCGGTGCATGCATGTACGCATATATGTACATATGTATGGAGGTACCAACATATGAATATACAAAAACAATAATTAATTTACAGTTACATTCCTTTTGCTACATAAAATCTTCTTATGTAAATCGTGGGAATTAAATTAAATTTGGTCTGCTTTTCTTGAGAATGTTTCTAAGGTTTATCCTAAATTCAAATACAGTAAATTAATAAATACAATTTGTTTTATATGATATGCATATGAATATGTGTATGTCAATACTCATAAGTTCATTAGATTGTTATTGAAACACGATATCTCATGGAAATTGGGGGAAAAACTATTTAATAAAAAAAAAAACTAAACGTTGGTAATTAAAATTAATTGGTTATTTTTTTTTCATTCCTTAATATAATTTTATTCTATACAGTTGAAAATCTTTTTTTTTAGCTTTCATAAAAATAGTTTTTTATTTTCAATATTTCTGGAATTTCGGTAACGAAATATTGAAAATAAAAAAAACAATTTTTATAAAAATCAAAAGAAAGAAGTTTTGTAAACTTAATAGAATAAAATAAAAAATTATTGGTTATTAACAAATTTAATTTTATTTTACTATAAAAGTAAAATTTCTGTAGATCTGTTTTTAGGAGTTAGAGTCAAGAATTTTAAAAACTACTATTGCACTATAATATATATCTGTGTGTGGAAATTTTACTTTAAGTAAACTGAATTCGTGCAATTAATGTATCTGTTTCATCAGAATTTTTAAAATCAATTTCTGTTGGTAAAGTCTTTACTCCAATTATAAAGCACTTACTTTTAAAAATAGCTACAGTAATAAAATTATTACCAAAATTTGAAAAAGTTATTTTACAATAAAAATCTAGCCCTTTCATACCGGAAATTGAAACAACAAAATCATATCTTACGCTACTAAAGAGTCATTCAAATACGCGAAAAGGGATTTTAATTTTAAAGAAATATGTTTAATTTCATACTTGTTTCTATTATGTCATAATTTAAATTTACAGTTTTCAAAGTAATAACAATAGTATCCTTTACGCATTGTTTTGTGGACGCCTTCTCTTATATAAAATCAGTTCAAAATATAAATTTGCTGAAAAATATATTTTTTTCATATTGTATAATATTACTCAATTCATTGAAATTAGTAATATCTGAAGTTTACTTTATGTATATGTATATCGTCATTTAATTCCAGCGTGCTTTGCGTATAAAATAAATATTAAAAAGATAGTAAAATAATAAAAAAAAGTAAAAAGGAATTTTAAAATATCTTCTAGAATACCTGAACTTGGAAGTTTTAAATTTTTACTTCAATATATGTCCAGATGTATATTTAAGAAATAAAAATATAATCCAAATTATTGAAGAACTATAGCTTGCTACTTTAATTGATTTTTAGCTCCATTTTACTGTTTCTTAAATTTAAATCGTATTTGCTTCAAATGATACTATTAGGGGAAGGGCTTGGATGAATATTTTTTTTATTTGTCGCTGCTAAACCCGAAACCTTTTATATGAATACATACGTGATCTTTCTATCACCCCTATTCTGCGTTTCGATTAATTCTCCGTATTCAGTTCCGTTGCAATCGAAAATTGGTATTCTGCAGAAAAACGGAATCGAAAGAAAAAGAAGAAGACAACAATGTTTACAAAATTGATAGCATCACTGTGGAATGTTGTAATGAAATAGGAAAATAAGAAAGTTTATTATCATTTTTATTAACAAATGTTAAATTTAATGCAAAAAGTTTATTTATACATAATAAAAATAAGTTGTTGATAAACAGAGTAAGGTGTAAGGTTGATAGACAGTTTTTCTCGTGAGATGCAGCAAAATTCTGTGACTTCTTACTTCATACTGCTCTGGTGTTGTTGTTTTTGACCTGTACTATTATTAAATATTAATTTAATTAAATAAATTAATTAAAAATATTTTTAAGTGTTTTTTAATCGCTTCTGAGCATTTTATTTCATTTTCTACTTAAATTTTTTCCAATTTTAAAGTTTTTAACTAAAAAACACAGATAAAAAAACTCCTCCGTTAACAAAAACACAACTGAGAAAAACGGAGCTCCGATCGTAGTGCAGAATACATACAATCGAAAGAAACTGAGCGGAATCGAAGCGCAGAATACCAAAATTGTCAGACGGAGAAAATTTCGAATACGCAGAATAGCCCCCTATATCTGGTTGTCTTGTTTCTCTTATCAAATCAGTGTGTTGCTCAAGATAGTTAGAATTATTTGCTTACATTGTATTCATTGTTATTGTTGTTTTATTTAGTTATACTCATTTTTACATTATTAATTAAATATCCACTTTTGTTATTATATTATATAAACCAAAAAATACAAAACTAAAGTTTTTTACCAAAAATCAACCTAAAAAGTTTCAAAAAACTACCGATCGCCATTAAAAATTGTTCCAACATCACAGCTCTGTGTGTAGAAAGAGTTAGAATATGGTTGAAAAAGTATCTCAAATTCAATTAGTAGCAGCAGTGTAAGAAACAGGCTTTATATATATATGTATGTATATATATAAGTTGCCTGACCAACTCCTCACCTTCCTATTAAAATCGCTAAAATAATGATATGTAGGAGATTCTTTGAATTGAAAAAAGCAGCCCTTAAATGTGAGTATAATTAATTTTAATAATTAACATCTTTTAAAATTCTCTTGCAGGAACTCGTTTATTTAAAAGTAAATAAAAAATTAATTTAATTTAAATTTAATTAAATAAAAATTTTTATATCTAAAACTGAGGTAAAGGAGTAAAACTAAATTTTTATATTTTGTTTCGTTTGATCTTAAGTACTTTACTAATAATGTTTTAATTAAAAGTGAAGAGGTTTAGTTAAGATTTCTGATTATGCAAACTAAACACATAGGGTTATTAACATTTCCAGTATTCTTGCACTAACATTTCTTTTACAGGATAAGTATAAACTTGATAGAAGATCTGATAACTCAAGAGATCACAAAGAAAAAAGAGAGAATAGAGAATCGAAGCATAATAGAGATTCTGTAAGAGATGATGATAGAGATTTCGACTATAATAAAAGATATGATTATAAAAAGGTAAGTCTAATGAAAATTTATTCAGTTTGGTTCGTATGGTGATCCAAAGAAGTATTGTAAGGGCGAATTGAGTTTGATATTAGATCCAACTCTTACCAAAAAATAATTAAATTAAATTATAGATAACCAAAAGCAATTAATAAGTAAAGATAGAGTTCTATTCGCTTTCGTAGTACCATCAAAAATTGTATGCTTTATATATTATTTACTGATGTGTTTGAATTTAAAATAAAGAGGGATCAATGTGAATTCGTTTTAGATTGATGATCATAAGCGCCACAGAGAGCAGAGAAGAGAATACAAACGCGATGCCAATGACTATTATAGAGATGATAAAAAATATAGTCGTTATGACGATAGAAAATCGATGAGTACAACAAGTAATAAAGATCGTTTCGGAACTTCAAAATCACGTTATGATGATAGAAAACATAACGATGATCGATCTAATGATGAAAAGCGGTCAACGAATGACGAGAGGCGAGCTGGTAGTAGCATTACTGGCGGAACTTATGTTGACGACCGAAAAAAAGAATTTAATGAAAGACGTAACTATAGCAATGATGATGACCGTAGAAATGATCGCCGCAATGAAGATCGACGAACTCAACGTTCCTATATAGAAGATCGCTCAAGTACACATCGGCCTAGGCGTTCAAATTCTCCTATACCCTCATCACATCATAAAAGCAATTGCAAATATAGTGAACGTAAAGATGATACAAGACGTGAACGGAAACGTCTTTCGCGATCGCGATCACGTTCTCGTTCACATTCTGGTGATAACTCTATGGAACCTAATGCGACTTCAGCAAAAAGCTTAAACCAAAGAGCAATACCTAGTGAACATCTTGGCGACATTAAACGTCCGGAGGCAGAGTCCCAAGTTTCTGAAAAGAAAACTTTACCAACCGCTAGAAACTTTGAAGCTCTTTTGACTCTGCCACTTAGTGATAACACACCTAAACATCCAAATGTCGGTACAGTACCTGTAACCAGCGCTATTGTTGGTTCAAACACTACAGCTGCTACAGTACAGCTTCCTAGTTATTATAATCCAAATGTTATCAATCCCAACAAATATGTTGAACAAATGCAAAAAAGAAAACTTATATGGGGAGCAAAAAAAACTGAAGACTCTGCTTCAAAATGGGGTCACGCTCAATTTTCTCAAGATCAAGACGGTAAAGTTGCGTCTAAGTTCATGCGTCTTATGGGTATTAAGCATGTAAGTTGTCCTGCCAATGGTGGTAGTGAGAACAACACTTCGCAAAATGAAAGTGAAATGAAGTCACCTTTATCTAACACTCCGAATAATACTGATATGAAATCTCGTGAGGCTATGTTTTCTACAATGGAACAGCAATATGAAGTAGCCCGACAGGTTACACATACAATGAGAGGCGTCGGTTTAGGTTTTGGTTCGCAATCAAAACCATTTTAGATATTATAATGACATTTAAATAAATAAATACAAATGAATTACAAAATAAGTGTAATGCCTGTAATTTTTCTATAAATTTCGAATTTTTTAGTCTGCTTATAGGTTTTACAATAACTTATAAAAAATATTGAAATTTTATTTTACTGTGAAGTTGCAAATAAAAGAAAAAGTATATGATTTGAAAAATTAGATTTATTTGAACTTTGTACAATTATTCATGTATTAATTTTTTTTGTTGGATTAAAAGTGGACGAAGCTTATTGTCATGGTGGGATGTACTCTTCCGAAATATGGAACAGCAATGATAGAAATGTGGATTAAAAAATATATATGTATGTATTATGTGCATAATATATTTTCGATATTTCAGTTGAGCTACTACAACTGCGCGTCACTTAAAATATAAAATATGTTTCAATGTGAATTTTTATAAGAAATGCAGAATAGTGTTGATAATTTTCAGAACATTTTGCAGCAGTCAGAAGTTTTGGATTGTCCGCATATGAAAAATGTATGATATATATCGCAAAACACCAGCTTTGATAACCAGAAAATACAAGTGCATAGATTACTTTGTGCTTTAAAGTAAAACGACGGGGTTTAATATTTAAATTATAAAATCATATATTTCTATCAGTGTACTTATTGCGTGTTATATCTTACAAGTAGTGTAAATCAGCCGCTGAACTTTATATTTTTCCATATGGTGTTGACAGTTGGTGTCAAAGAACAACAACAAATCAAAATAATAAATACAACACAAAAATCGTACTTGCCAAGTTGTCATCATCCCTGAAAAAATAAAACATTTTCATAGTTTCCTTCGCATCTAATATAAATTATTTAAATAGGAGGAAAAACAGCAACAAACATTTTAACTAGGAGTACAAGAAAGTTTAATGATAGGTTCAATATGTCTTGGATAAACAACAGTTTAAATACGATCAAGGGCCAATTAACAACATTAGCTCAAGAGATTCTTGAAGAAACTGCTGGTCCGGGCGATACTGAATATCGCGGTACAACACCAAATCCCAGTACGCAAAAAGACAAAGAAGATTTAAATAAGTTGTGTTCCGAGAAAGACAGTGAGGTAAGTTTGAAAATTGTGATGTGCATGTATGAAATAAAAAAATAAATACGCTCTACTAAATACACATAGTATACAATGATGAAAATTCGATTTTTAACTATTTAATTGTGTAAATTTTTATAAAACATTTAAATAACATCTGAATGGATGAGCATTAGATCAATTATTAAAGAAAAATTTGAATAAATTTACAATATGCTTGCCCAAAAGGGTACATATGGGCATACTTAAATACATACATACTTATGTATATACATATCTTTTACACATGTCGAAGGTCAATGGGCGATATAAAAATAACTATGATCACATTATTCCCTCTAGATAAGTTACTATTTGGAATTTGCAAATAGTTTTAAAATATAAAATAGCACTATCCTAATTAATTTTCTATCACAAATGGTGCCTTAGCTCATTATACTCTTTTAACTTTTCGCGTTCTTCTTATCTCACATTACAAGTCCATATGAAATCTCGTCATTCCATGCAATAACAATCGAAGGATCAGTCATCTGACAAAAATTTCATGTATTTAGGTATATTCAGTGACCAATTGCGAATAAGTAACTTTTGTATTTCACAATTGTGTTACTTTATGGATTTATGTGAAGTCGTTGGTTTATTTGATTAAACCACACACAATTGACGTATTAGAATTGAGTATTGAACGTGTCAACGCTGAACTGAAGTCTGCCTTATGCGAAAAAAATATTTCAAAAGCGAAAGGATCGTGCAGTAGCAACTTCATTTTTCAAAATAAAAAAAGAATTATCTTAATACCTTATATAGTTCAGGATCTGTTCAAATTTAAAAAGTATAGGCACTTAATGGAAACCCCAATATTTTGATTTTCTATTGACTTGGATGAAACAACCTACTCCACGTGAGAGGCATGTTCTGAACTTTAGAATACAATAAAAAATTAAAAATATATACCTAAATGCTGTAAATAATATATAGCTAATAAAAAAAAACGAACATGGATGTACTTAGTCAGTTTTTAACCTATATTTATTGTAAGCATAATTCGCACCGTGTTTCTCTAATTTATTTACAAGGTTATTTGTCCTCGTTTGGAAGTTCTACTACTTTCTTCTAAAAGAATATGGTGATATGTTGTTTTGCATATATATGTAATCGTATGCAAAGCTTAGAATTTACCTTTTTTGCTTCATATGTTAGAAATTTGTGGTAGCTCAAAGTTTGAGGAATTCACGCTATATTCCCACTTTTAGGCCAGTTCGTAGTATTAAGATATCTTCTTGTGCAATAAGAACACTTAAATCTTCTAAAATCACCAGCCACCAATATAGTATTCGGTAAATTCTGACGCGACTTAATACGTGGTTAGTACAAAATTACTGTTCCAAAAAGTTTACATTAGTAAATATCACATCTCTTTTTTTTCGCAAACTTTTATAAATAAATATGTACATTTTTTCGTATTTAGTACCTTTCACCACAATAAACCTATTTACTGAATTATGTTTTCTATATAAGATTATGTGTATTAGGTAAATCTTTTCTTTACGAACTTTTTTCAATATTCCGTTGATACTTTGATGATTATATATTATTTTTAGATTCTGACTCTTCGCAAACAAATTGAAGCCTTACAGAGTCAAATTAGTGATACCGGAGGAAGTAGTAGCATTGCAGTAGGCAGCGTCAATAGTGGTCGTAATTCAAAGACGGTAAGAATTGTTTTTTTTTTATTTATGGCTTAAACTAAATTGAGTGAATTGACAATAAAATATACTAATTGTAAAATACTTAAATTACGTGAGGCATTAGCATATAAGACTTGAAATTAAAACGATACAAAAATAAATTTATCAAGAATTGGTAAATTGTAAAATGAAGCTAAAACATTGTTGAAAAAAATTAAAATGATTAATTATAAATTAATTTATCGCGCCAATTTAAGCAAATGAGTTGAATTTTGTACTTTTTTTAGGCATATATTTTATTTAAAAGTAAACTCGATTTTATCCTCTAGCTGCGTACGTTTTCAATGCTAATATTAAAAAAATGTGAAATATAAAAATTTACATCCTGTTCATTGAAATGATTGTAGAAATATGATCAACATTATAATCATAAAAGGATACCAGCTCAAGTGAGCCTAAAATTGAATAAGGAGAAGTCAAACTTTCTTTCTTTAATTTGTAACTCCAAAGTGCCCGGCGTACAGTAAACATTTCAAAAAACATTTAAAAATATTTACTTCACATATTTTATGGCTATGTTTTTCGAATTCCACTCTTTATTGTTAAATAAAGTATTTAAATAGTATTTTTATTGTCATAAAAATCTAAATTGAGTCTTATTGATATACAAAAATAAATTTAAGACTTTATTTCTTAATATTTTTGTTTTGTAACGAACGGTGTGGTAAGGAATCGCCTTCCCAATTCCCTTTCATAGGCAGCTCGCTTGTATTGTTAGTAATTTTAATTTTTTCTGTTCTATTTGTCTTTCACTTTTTTACTTACAATAAATGTATATTTTTATCAGTTTGACTTTCTTTTTATTGTTTGTTTTATTTTAATTTCGTTGCATACTTGTACAAGATAAAAGTAATATACGTACATATTTTTATCTCTTATAAACTCACTTTTATCTATCGTGGAATATTTAAGCATATTCGTTGTATAATTTAGAGAATGGCACATTTGGTAAAATTAAACTTTATTGAAAGGTTCTTGGGTTCAAATTGTATTTTGTACGCAACTGTACTGCAAAGAACATTTTATAATGTAAAATGTTAATTATTTTAATAAAAATATATCGGACATTTTTAAACTTTCAATCAAACTAGTGATGAGATTAATTGAATTGCGTTATATAAAATATATTGCATAGTTGCATGATTGCAGATAATATCTTTTGATCAAAACTCGCTAAAAAGCACTCAATTCCGGTATTTCCTCATCTTACTTTTATAAGAATAAAAAAGTCCCCATGGGTGAGATATCTAATGAGTTCAGGCGAAAATTTAAGAATAAAAATGAAAAAATTAAATTAAAATGAATTTATATCATATATATATTTAAATTCATATGGATACTTATGTAAATATATCTTTTTTTTGACTTTTTATAGGTTTGATATTAGGGTGGAAATTTCTACAATATTAGTTTGCGACCATATAAAGTACATAAATTCTGGACCCATGTAAGAAGGGAAGTTGATTGAGTTTTGCCCGTCTGTCGGTCTGTTTGTCTAGCTCGGCATTTCTGTTTCGTTGTAAATTTAGCTTAAATTTTACTTAAAATCAAAAATTTAAAAACCCATTTGTTCAGAATTTTCTGAAAATTATCCGCATGAAACTCTCTACAATCGGGGAATAAATAAAAAAATAGTCGTATAGGAGAAAAATTGTTTTATGCATTTATGGGTAAAAATTAAAAAATAAACCATGAATATCTACAAACAAGGAACGCTTGGATGTTTAGCCATTGCTGAAGAATAAAAGCATTTTTTTAAATTCTTACTTTTAATATTTCTTAGTATTGGAAAACTAAACTTTACTTCAAAGCAGAGTAATTGTAATATTCGAAAAAAAACGACAATAACTTTGGAACATATTCTTGGAGAAGGGTATAAAAGATTCGGCTCAGTCGAACGTAACACTTTTACTTGTTTTTTTTTTCTATATTTTTGATTTTTTTATTTAACGCTAATTAGCTCAGAAATATGGTAGCTTTTACTCAAAATTTTAGAGACGAAAAAATTGTTAAGTTACATAAATGCGCATATTCGCATACAAATGTATGAATGTACGTATTTCTATTTTTTCGTCACATGCGCCCTCATTCGTTCTTATTTGCCTTATCTTAAATAGTCGTTATAAAAATACATTTTAGTAAAACTACCCTAATTAATGTCTGTACTTTTTTATCACATTAAATTTTTCTATATATGTAACGATACCACTATCTCCAAATGCAAATCGGATCCTCCGCTTCTACAGGATTTTTATCTCCCTCAGGGAATATTGATTGATCTTATCTTTCGTTTTTTAACTACCTATCTGTTACGTCCATATTGTGTTACCAGAAAATCTATCACCTGGCACACATGTGTGGTGGGAAGGGGTTAAACCACCTTTATGAATTTATTTCTCTTGCAGATATTTGACAGCTTGGGTATATAAGTAGGACCTCTGGCTGGATTACATTCATTTGTATACTTTGAATTCTGTTAATTCGAACCAGCACAATAGTGTTACGTTAATTGTTTGCCTTTTTTAATATTAATTGCTGTTTTACATTTAATATCGACCTAAATTCATGCAAACTGTATTTAAAAGAACGTGTTAAGAATTTCAAAGCATTTTATTTTATCTAAATTCTAATTTGAATATTTATTTAAATATGTCTGTTGGCGGAAGTAAGACGTCGTTGTAATAAAGATAAGAAAAACTCATTAAAAAATAACTATAAGGTAAGTTATTTGCTTTTCATGCGTCTCACCTCAAATAAAGTTTTTGCTCTTTTGTCATCATATTTTATTTGTACCTAAATAATTGTAAGTGAAAGCACTTGTGTTTGATAGGACTTTTTGTTTCAGCTGTTGCAAATTTTTTTAACAATAATGTTATAATCATTATTCGCTCTACAACTGCAACAGTTGTTTCATATAAACTTTAAGGATCGGCTTTCACCACGAATAACGTGTTCTTTGATTGCTTTGGATGTCATGTCTGGTAACGGTATTAAGCTGAAATTTTATTAAAAATTCTAACTTAAGTCAATACAGTAGATCAGATCCATTTATTTCGGCTTATTCATACTAAATGCTATTCATATTTTTCAAATTCTGCTTCATTTCCCCTCATGATGTTAGTTTAATTTTTCAGTTCACTTTAGTAAACACTTGTACGCTTTTAACGTTTGTGCTTCATTTCGAATATTTTCTAACACATGTTAGATTTATTAACAAAAACACAAAAGAAAAAACAAACACACACATACAAACATATGTATGGATATTGGAATATATTAGGAAAGATGAAGGCACCAACTAACTTGTATTGAAAATAACACGTACTCACTTATACATGGACTCGTAAAAAGTTAATTTGTGACACATTAAATAATTACTGCATGTATACCTGCATATTCGTAATTAAAAAAGTACGAGTATTAACAAAGTACTTTGGAGGTGAGGAACTTGCAAACAAATATTAATGACAAATGTACAATATGCTGTTCATTAAATGGGAAAACTTAAAATAAGAAGCATAAACACTAGAAGTAAAATAAAAAACAAACAACAAAAAACAAAAAAGAACAAAACCGAAATGGTTTAAATATTTTCTTTAATTATTGCAGTCATATACTTTAAACAATTACTTTAGTACGTTTGTAATAAAATGAAGGTTGGTGTTAAAGCAAATTTTGCTTTGACATACAAATGTATGTGTGCATGTGTGTATGTATTTTTTAAGCAATTTTTGTTTACTTTAAATTTATGTCATCGAATTTCAGTGAAACAATTTTGTATCGCATGAGGCTAATGAAATTCTTTTTCACAATGCTCGTATAAAGAACGGAAATAGTTGAGAAAAACAAACTGAAAAGAACTCATATCATTTAAATTAATTGGAAAAGCTGTTGTGTGTCCTTAAGATAAGGCATTTATGTGAAGAAAATGACGTAATTTAGAGTGGAATATCAGTTATTTTCAATAAATAGCTGTTATGTTTGTTGCAACGGTAATTCTTTTTTTTTATATAAATTATATTCTCTTTTGAGGTTATTTCGATGGTGGCGAATTTCAATTCATATTTTTCCCCCTTTTCCTCCACTTTTAATATGTTTTTACGTTTTTTGCTACTTTTGGTTTTATATATTTTCAAATTCGCTTTAAACGCTTTTTAGCTTCAGTTAGCTACTTTTGGTTCCGTATATCGTTAGCTTATTATTTTTGCAATACATTTCATGTATTGTATATCGAGCATATTGTATATATATATATGTTCTTGTGTGTGTATGTATATTAGTGAGTAAATTTATTTCTAAATTTATATTAATGCACACTAATTAACTTAAGCCGCAAAGCTTTCGGCTTGACCACCGGAAAACAGCCAGGGTCTAGGCAGGAAACGAACCCACGATATCCGCATTAGTAGGCTGTTCGTTATTCATTCGCCTACGGAGGCACTGCATTATAATATTTTATATAAAAATACATTGCTACAACTGGTATATAAACTTTAATAATATAGTTAGCGCAATATTCTGCTGAGTTTTGTTAGCCAACAAGAATAAACAATTTGTTCCGATTTCAATCTAGCTATATCTAGCTTAATCTAGCTATATCTAGCTAGCAATCAAATAAGGCTTAGAAATAAATGGAATAACTAGTAGCAAAGAGAAAAAATATATTTGCGTTTTCCAGTGATATAGTAGAATTTAACCGGGTAACTGGTAGTAATTTTCTTACAACTGTGTGTAAAAATTTACTTAATGTTAGAACAACTTACGAATGCAAATATATTGTCAACTTTTGCATTTTAAAACTTTTCAAATAGCAATGTAGGTAAAATCGAAATGGATATAGTTAGAGCTATAAAAAATGCCCGATATTCCTTTCTATTTACTGGCAAAAGTGGTGCTCCCAATATACATATATGCACATATACTTTATCCCATTTAAATACTCAATCGTTGTGCTGCTGAATGTAATCATTTTGACCATTAAATGGTTTATAAATCAATTGAATTGGTATGCATTTTCCAAAACGTGTGTTCCATCTATTTACCAAACTTGAACGAATTAGTAAGTAATATTTTATTTAATGATTAGCTAATGTTTTTATCAAAGGTTGTATTTGAGCGTGTCATAAATAAGACCTTGTGCTTTTCATTTGAAAAATGAAAATTTTCTACATTTATTAATAATTATTAAATCAGTATGGAAACAAATATTTTTTCTCAGTGCTGCAACATTGGGGCGTGTTGTGACTGACCGTTTATGTTTCGTTTTCAATTGTTTATCAAGTTTTCATGTAAATCTAACTAGTGTGTATTAAAAGTATCTTTCAGTGGACGTTTTGTATCTTATGTAAGTTCTCTTTATTTTTTTTTTTTTTACTCATGTGCATGTCAATCATATTTTTTCAGTAATTTTGTTGTTTAAAGATTTTTTATTGTAATTTAATTGCAATTATTATTGCTATTTTTTCTACATACAGATGTGTGTATGTACGTACATATGTATACATAAAAATTTTCCATGTATGCACATAGTTTTCCATTGTAATATGAACAAAAGGTGGAAAAAGCTTTAATGGCAAAATGTAAGTGTATAATGGGTGTTTTTTTTTTGCTGCATGAGAATTTAAAATCATAATAAAGGACAGAAATATTGCTGGAATGAAATTTATTTATTGAAATCCGGTAAATAGTTTTATAGATTTTATAAATATGATTTCCACCATACATTCACTGCGTCTACAAGCTAAATTTTAGACAAATTTTACCAATAAATCTAGGCATATGCCATCACACGTAAGGTTGCGTATAAAATAAATCTTTCAACAAATGGTTCGTTAAACGTTTTGTATGGCAAATTTGGTTGATGTTTTCCTGCTCTATTTTTGGAAGCATAAATTAAGACAGTTCGGTAGAACTCGCTATTCACCGTAGCGGCACCTGCTTTCTTAATTCGAAACATATCACAGCAAACAGTATGTTTTAACGACTGATTCGTAATGGTTATTCGTTAACAGCTCCAGGATTGTCTTCGTGGAATTTTGTTTACTGACGTAGTCATTCACATTTCGTAGATAAAAGTTTTCACGCTACTTTTTTTTAAATTAATATTCTATAATTTTGATATTTTTTTAACGCCACATTTGACCTGCCAAATTGTACTGAACAGGCATGTCAACATACATAGTCAAGCCATAATTGCAATAATTCACACTCTTGATGCCATGCACATAAAAAAACGCCCTTTACATATTTTCCAATTGTACACAAATATGTAAATATGTATGTATATCTCATTAAGTAGGTGTATATGTGTTGCAAGTTTATTAAAAATGGCAAAAAACGTCTACTAAACTGTTACGCTTGACAAAATTTTGACTTTGAAAACAATGTTGGTCGTGTGGTTGTAATAATAAAACTAACACAGTCATATGCTTTTGCTTTTCCATATACTCGTACATGCAGATGCATGCGTGCAAATGTATTGAAAATAGTAGATAATCGGAAACTTGTAAAAACCCTTAACTATCGGATATTCTGATGACAAGTGCAATTTAGCACAATATTTAATTTATCTGATGCCCTTGCAGGATGTTACTATATGCTCAGCAAGCAAACACATTCCCCTCACATACTCTTATTTAAAATTTGTTCGACATAATTTAATAAAAGTTTTCTGTTTAATTGACTGGTAAATTGACGTTCAAGGTTGCGCGATATAATATTGTTAAACATTTGGCTAGTTGCAGGTGATTAACGGCTGGGAAAATAACTGGCAATTGTTATTTCTTACCATTTCCATGTAAATATGTCGAAAATCATATTTTCGTAGAAATAACATTACTATTAATAAAGAGCCTTTATTTTATAAAATTTCCTTACATTAAGAAATAACTTGTATTATTTGCTCAATTTTTCATGTTAGAATTGTGTCTGAAAGTTGGTGCTAAGCCCTTATAAAATGTTTTTTCAGGTTTTTTTTTTAATAATTTTTATTAAGAGATAATTACTGAAGCTATCGGAGTAATCTGACTTTCTAATCCGACTTTCATTGAGGAAAAGGTAGATTTTCTTTTAGTGATAAATATAATCGGCGCATAATTCGTTTCGCGAGTTTATAGTATCGGCGATCATTTATCTCTTTGAATCGGTGGATCATTCCATTTTGTATAGGAGCCGATATATTATAATTCATATAAATCAAATATCAGGTACTGCTACATAGGCTGGGGATATGGGTCGCCGAATTTAAGTTTCTATGTTTAATCCATAACTAAAGGCAAATTCATACAACTTTATTAATATTATATTGTCGCAGCCCGCTTAAAGGGGGAAAAAACTTCTCCATACTGGGACCATCTTTCTGAAGCGGTTTGGATTTCGTCTAATAAAAGTAGAGGCACGAGAAAAAATATTTTCATTGAACTTTTTCATATAATTTATTCTATTTTCACATATCCAAGTAAAAATTTCAAAGTGGAAATTTCGGGTTGAAAATTTCGCAGTAACAGTTTGCCAAATTAAAGTAATTTTGGATCGTTGTCAAGTATCTTCGCGGCTGGCAATTGTAAAACTAGTCAAATCTAAGCTATACACCACATAAACAAAATTGAAAAATATTTCTCTTTGTAGCCTATAGCATTGTCTCAACTACTCGTAGTTTTATTTCCATTTCTCATTGATCCCTGAAATTGTAAATTATCCCTTTAGAGAGCAAAAGGGGGAAAAAAATTTAGTGGTGTCCATTCGTAGTGAAATTTTTAATTTAAAACCTTAAAATTATATAAAAAGTTCTCAAAAAAAGTTCTTTAGCAAATCTTTCGAATTGTCCAGAAATCTGTCTCACATATGAATTTTAAAGCCACATTATCCTATTTTTTCAGCATACATATTGTATTTAACAGATCATATTATTTTGTAGGATAGTGAATCATGTCGTTAAATGTGCATGGGCATAGGAGCGACTCATACTCTTAAAGGGATAGGTTTCACTATCCTAGACAGCTTTACAATTCATTCACACGATAATCTGATAGTGATACTCTCCTATTTTATAAAATAGCATCAAAATGGTGTTGCTGGTGCCATCCTATCAACAAATATGATGCAAACAATTTTTCCTTGGTGATTGATTTTTCCTTCCTACTCTGAGCCATGAAAGTTGTCATTTTATGAACAATTTATTTTTTTTAGCAGAGAAGTCATATTTTACAAATCGTACGACTGTCTAGGATAGTCTGTCTAGGCCCTAACAAAGGATTTTTTTTAGTATCTGAAAAAGAAAAAGTTGCAGAAGTGAGTCTGCAGAAGATTTACCTGCACTTAAAATGCCAGTGAATTACCTCAGCAGGACTAACTGTACCATAATGAAATTTCTAATGTTTCAGAAAATAATCATTTATTTTGGATAATTAATTATTGAGAGGAGTAGTTGCAAAATCTGTAAATAAAATACGTTGGTGAGTAACTAGTAATATGGATAATTTCTGGATTTCCTAATTCATATATTCTGCATGCTAGTTACCATATCGATCTACATATATTGTTAACAAAAGTATTTCAATTGTTTGCTTTTTATTATTGTCGAATAGGTTCTTTTTTTTGTTTATTTTTGTAAGTTGGCCTAAATGAAAGACGGTCAAATGAAATACTAGTACTATGCACATCATTTAGTATTTAGATGTCGCACACTTGTATTTATTTAACTTTTTTTCTACTTTCCATGCTTTACTGATCACCACTGATCACAACTATTGCTGCTCTTCAGTTGTTTAATCATAGTTCAGTCAATATCAATAATACATTTATAAAAATACACATGCATGTTTGTCTAACATGGTTTTACATTTTTTACTTTTTGACATGTTACAGTTTTACTTAAGCTATAGGGTTTCCCTTTAAGCTATTGTGAAAGTAGTTACGATTTGTTATATATCGATAGTTGTATTTTGAATGAGGTGCAATTCGCACAAGTTGAATTTCTAACAAGGCTTGCAAAAGAACGACCGTCAAGGACTTCTTTGCAAATCAGTCGTGCCGTTTTGTTAATCCAATCATAGCTCAGTCGTTTTTAAACTAATTTAAAAATTGTACTACTGAAGCAATATGCTACAGAATCTCTTACATGATTATGTTAACCTTTTCTCCTGATTTTGTATTTTTGGCGCATTTCCTAAAGCCACTCCGTCTTCTAAAAATTAATAATGTTGATGTAAAATTTTTAAAAATCTGCTTAAAAAAGTGTGTATGTTGTGTGCATGTGTGGAAAATAGTTGTATTCTAATTTTCAAATATTTTTTAAATGTATTATTTTTGGTACTCTTGCTTTTTCTTGGTATTCATGGTTATCAATTTTATCAGTTTTATATGTTTCTCCATTATATATAACGATTACTAATATCGAAAGGTAATTTTTAACCGATTAGTGTCCGCTCATGGATCTTAGGATCTCTTTATTTATTTTATTGGGCAAGAGAGTTAATTCCTACACCTAAATGAAAATGTGCTTTGCGGCAACAATCTCTTGCCTGTTCCGTCCTTAAGTTTTTCTTTTTCTCACTATTCTATTAAGTGCTCATCAGGCAGAAACGGGTTAACTTTTATCATGCTATTTCTATTACTTTACTATAAATATTAGAAAATAAAATGTTTAATAAAAATGCTTTGAAATCATCAATACTATAGGAAAAATAAAATATATGTTGGAAAAAATTAGTTAGTTTTTAGTTTTTGCCTCTTAGTAGAGTTTAAATATTTTCGCGCACAATTTTTTTTTTATTGAAAAAAGTTTGTTTTGTTTGTCTTATCTAATTTTTTCTCTGAATTTTTTGTGTATGTAGACATTTTAAAGCAAATTGCTTGAAATATTATGATAAAATATCAATAATGATTTAAGCCTTTTTAAACAATACTCGATAAAGCAATAAATTTGTTAAAAACATATGAAATGTTTTCAAATCATGTCATTGCAGTTATCAGGGCTTATGATCATCTCAATGCTAATGGCTTAATACATAGTGTTATTAATATATTTATTATTATTATTTTATTCTGTAAAAAATTTTGCATGCACATCCGTTAGGTGTACTTTCATCTACTCTGGCAGTTACCTTAAAATAAGAGCGTCAAACTGCTGATATTAATGTGACTTTTAATTCGCATCCATACTCGTACGTACGTATGTGTGTATGTATGAATAATATGTACATTTTTAATGTGTCCTACACACATACAAACATAAATTATAAATGGCAATTTTAATTGCTTATGTGTGGAGTATTCGACACAGTAAACAAATTTCATGGATCTAGATTAATGTACAATCATTGCAGTTAAATTGGTTAATTATACAACATTTTTTACACGACATTAATTCTATTGCATTCAATCACTCTATCGTAAATGTTCATGTTTTAGTGATGTTAAAAATATTACTTACCTCCCTCCATTTTAGAGTTGTTTCCATTTGATAATTCTCATTGCTATTTTTCAAAAAAGTCAAATTCGTCAAGTTTAGTTTTAAAATATGTAGCTTAAAATAATATCAATGTATATTCTATATCAAAGTATATCCTTAGCATGTACATACTATTGATGTGATCATATCGTGATCACTACTTGTCGAAAAGAATAGCCGCTCCTATTGTAACAATCCTTGAAAATGAAGAGCAAATAAAACATTTCTTATTCGTTATTGAAAAAAACGTAATCGTATAATGAAATTTAAATTCCTAACTTGCTAAGCCGTCTTGTTCTTCAATTCTTTGTTTATAATATTGACATGAAGTGTGTTCATATGTAATTTTTAACCATTTAACTATTGATTTTCTATTCATTTATAGCAAGACAATTATATGAGTTAACCGTAATATGAATCAGGGCAAATATATATCTACATTTTATTACTTGAAGTAAAATTTTTAGATTCGCGTCTATAATTTAATTCTTTATAATTTAAGGATTTAATTCTGGCGCTCACAATGCATTTTTGAATCTCTGTGCTTTTTTTTAACACGTAAGTACGCAATGCTTACAATTTCATGATTCATTTGAAAACCAAATTAGACAAGAAACAAATTGTACAAAAAGTTGCTTAAGAAAGAAAATAATTATTAACATAAAAAACTAGCACAGAATATATATGTACATAAATACATAAACAGCTAAATACATTAACATATGTTTATAAAAAGTAAAGTGAGATGCTAATGAACTGCAGAGTTAAAACAAATATAGAAGAAAATACCTTTTTACTACAGTTTTCCTGTTTTATTTGCACACAAACATAAGTACAAGCAAACAGCTAAATAAAGGTAGAAAGCGTTTCATACACAAATACAATGTGCGCAACAATATTTTTATAATCTTGTGAAATCCTCAGAAAAGAGAGGCAGATACAATCGTCAACACATAGAAAGGGAACCGCGCTAAATGTACAGATATTTGCTTAACTCACTTTATTGGTACGTACTCGAAAAAGTAGATTCTCCATTTCTTTATTAGAGTTTACCAATATAATTGTAAATTCAAGTGGAGTACATAGCGACGTCACATTTTGACGCGCCTGCAACACTTAAAGAGAGTTGCCATGGAGGCCAAAATAAACACGAATGCTTTTTGTTAAAAGAAATTATTAATAAATCTCTTATATCACTCTGTATATGTATTTACTACATACTATATTTAGCACTTTAGTGTCAAAAATATATTTCAACTTCAACACAAGTTCTGTATGAAAACCGAATACAAATTTGGAACAAAATAAAATAGGAAAAAAATATGTCTTTCTCTATTCTAAGGTATAAATAAGAACACCTAGTTGTTCTCAAGAAGTAAAAAGTCAAAATATGCATATACTTAAATAAAGTAGTGGTATAACTTAATAATATTTTCTTATTTACAGTCTTTATAAGTGCAACTTTTTTCAAAAGTGAGCGTTGATATGTGCAACTTTTCCAATTTTACTAATTTTAAAGAAATTTTTGTCTGAATTTATTTGCCCAGAAACATAGTTTGCACGATACTAAACGTTTTTGCAAGAATCCATATTTTAATTTATTTGCTGAATGCGCCAGAGAAGGCTATTCAGATGAAAACTAAACTGTATATTGAAAGAAGCCAAGAGGTTAAAGGAGATGATGACATTAGGGACTTTCACATTTGTAAGGAGTCGGTGCAAAAAACCCAATCAAATTGTTTCAACAATTTCCAAAATTAGAACTCATATAAAACATTAGATTCTTAATTTTGCTTAATAAGTGGATTTTCATTTGTTTAGTGAAATGGTAATATATTCTGAATTCTTTGTAATTATTGCAACTTCTCGGTTAAAAAAGTTATTCCCCGACTTCCTTTCGGCTGCACAAATTTAGCTTTTATTGCTTTTAAAAACCTTATGATAATACAATAACATTTTAATTAAATAAATCTATAAACACTCTATAAACCAATTGGGAATTTAGTTGATTTATAATTTTCAGATCCGTCTATTCTTATAAAAACTCTTAAAAAATAATAACTACGCTTTATCCTATTATTATTGTTGCTAGTTTTTTAATCTTTGCGTGTAAGTATGAGTAATTGTTGTTTAGCACATGTGTTCGTGTGCTAAGGTCAGCTAAAAAAATATTTCTGATTATAATTTTCCCTATTAAACAATATCTAAATATATGGGCATGTATCTTTGCTGTAAACTTACAAAAGTTATTGCTAAAATTATTTCTTATAATAAAATTATTAATATTAAAAGAGGTAATACTTCGGACAGGTGTGCAAAAGTTTTATTGTAATGTTAAATTAAAGAGATTAAATCCTCTCAAAACATGTATTTGCTTGTGCAACACAGAAGCATTTATTTTATACAAACATATGTATGTATGTATATTGTATGTATCTGCTCTCATACTTAGTTATACAATAATTGTTTGTTTGTGGTTGAATGGTCGATCACACTATTGATTGCTTATCTGGAAACTACTACCGTTGCTATATCAGTTATTAAATGTTTTAGTTCTCATCATGTTACACATGCGAAAATAAAAGATTTAAAATAATTTTATAATTTAAGTACAAAGTAATTGCAATATATCTTCTGAAGTCAAGGGCCAAATATTGTACTTGGACACATATTTAATTTACATTGTTTTGAGATTATGACATAAAAGTGCATTGTTAGCATATTCCAGCAACAGTATTTATCTGCAAACAACTCATGTATACACATATGTACATACATACATATATTTATATTTGTGCAAACTCAAGATTGTTTATTTTGTTTTGACAAAGAGTTTCACAGATTGGTTTTTTTTTACAAAAATTTTACCGTAGTATAAATTTTCTTTAAACCTAAATGCGGTGTTGTATTTTGTAAAAAGGAATGAATAAATACATGTAAATGGAATAAGGTTCTGTTCTTGTTAACGCACAATTTGTTGACTAATTAATTTTGATAAAATATGTGTATACTGATTTACGTATAAAAAAACAAGCGAAACTTTTTAATGTTTGCGAATTTTTCTTCAACTTTGAAATATTTATTAAAAAATATATGTACGTAAATACGAAAAGTTTATAATTGATAACTACTGGATATGTGTGTATGTGTATGAATGCGTAAATGATTTATTCTAATGTTAACAATGCTGACATAGTTTATTACTACATATTAATATCACTTGTGAATTTTTTTAAGAATATATAATATAAATTTCCATACGTATTTATATGATTTTTATGTTATATTAACTATTTTGTTTTTAATATTTTCAGGTGAGTTCGCATTGTATATGAATATTATCACAGTAATATAAATTGGTAAGTACATTTCATACTACAGTGACAGTTCCTGATATTTGATTTTTGCAAACATATAAAATATTTCGCCTACTAAGCAACGCATAAAATTCAAACGTTAGCATTCTTTTACTACTTTCAACAGTTAAATATGCATTCTCGCCTCATTTCTGTTATAAATTATACTACATATGTAGATAAGAATACGTTATCAACCGTAATATGTCATACTAACATACCCATTTACATTTTTGCACCAATAGCGCGAAAAACATAATAACATTTAAATTATGTATTAAAAAAATTGAGCAAATACGATTGGTTCAAAAATATGTGTATGCATGTGCATATCCACACATATATCTATTTAAAATATGAACGATTTTCAAAGTACCGTTTGCCTCAAAATCTTCAAGTTATCGATATGAAATTGGATGAAATAAAAAAAATATAAGGAATACTAATTTTAAATAAGTACCAGTCTAGATAAAAAAAACTCTAGGACAAAGCTAGACATTCAGAAAAGTTAATTATCGCCGCATGAAAACAAATAGTTTCAATCGATTCTTTCATTCTTACATTCATTCTACAATAATAATGTAGAACTTATTCGTTTAAATATACTTAAAGAAAAAACAACAACTCTTATACATGAGATCGTATACAGAATACTTTATACTCGTGCATTGCAGTTGTGTTCATATGAAATTAATAAAAATTTGTTGTTTTGTGTACGTACACATACTACTATACTCCTATATGAATTCGAATTTTGGTAATCGTTACCTTTAAATGACTTTGCCGATACAATGTATATTCATACATGCATACATTTGGCTGTGTGTGTACAAACGAGTACATCGCGAGGTGTAGTGTGTGCAACCTTAAATTCATACTAAGAGAACTTAAAAGAGATTAAAGCACGTTAAACAGTAATTTATCTTACATATATATACATACGTACATAAATGATATACTCATATGTATATGACATTCTATATGCATATATGTAGGTGTATATATGTATTCATATATTTACATGTACAAACAGTGGTAATTTTTTATATAGATATGATTGTCGTCGGGACACCCGTATTATTGGCCAAACATTTGGATTTGTGTTTATTTACTAGTTGCCTTAAATTTAAGCCGGCATTTCGTTACTTTTGCTTCTCATGACTCTCTTTTTAATGAAATACATTATAATACCTTAATTCATTTTTGTTGTGTTTGTTTCATTTATTTATTTTTGTACCTTTCCAAAGTAATACAAATATTTATGTGCATGCATGTATATTTGTTCTGTTTCCCTCGTGTTTGTTTACGTTTTAATGTTGCGTGCGTATTTAGTTTTTAACTGATAAAAGTTATTGAGTAAACAAACATTCGTACAAATATACATACTAATGTATGTATGAATGTAAGTGCACCATACGTGGAACATAATTAATATTGTGCCTTCTTTCATAAATTTATTAAATGTATAAATGTATGTGTGTGTACATATAATATTCCTACAATATTGCGCCAACTTCCATTAAACGATTATATGGAGCGTCTACTCGTATACTTCAGAGCTCCTTCGGCTTCCACATTACTATAATATTCCTTTAATCTCGATTAAAAGATTAAAATTAATTTAAGCCTTTTCATGGCAAAAAAGAACTTTATTATTATTCTGTATGAAATTGTTTTTCCATACTAATACGGTCATAAAGTTTATTTTTATTTAAAGCTCTTATAATTCATTTAATAAGTCAAAAATTTATATTCATTTCACTAATTTTTTCGATATTATTTGAGGGGAGTAATCGTCATTTTTCTTTATATATCCCGGTCCATATTGTATTAGTAAGTAGATGTATTTCGGTATTAACATACTTCATTTTTAAAGATCATTTCACTCCTTTTGCTATTTCTTTTGCGACTTCCTTCGTTCTATTTATTTATTTCATTATTTTAAACAAGCCCAAGAAAGAAGGGAAATTTCAATAACTTTAAATTAATCTTGATGTTTTAAAAAATGTTTTACAAATTTTATCTAGTTGAATCTAATAATGTCTGCATTAAAGTATGTTAAGGTTATTTTTTACACATATTTAATAAAAAGGATTATTAATATTATAAAATGTTTTTTCGTTTTCTGCTTAATTTTTATATGCAACATATAAAATTATTCTCACGTAATTAAATACCGGAATTTTCTTTGAATGGCTTGTTTAGTGATCTGATAACTTTTTCTGAATTTTTTTTTCTGAATTTAATTTTGTACATTTTTTAAGCATTCCATATACATACATATGTATGCATGCACAGTGTGCACATACACATACGTATATGTGTGGCATTTGTGCAACGATGCAGCTTAAAATATCATAAGGGAAAGCCTATTAGACAAAATATAAATAAAATAAATAAATAAAAGTAGAATAAGTGTTTTGTATATTAAAATAAAAAGTATTCGTTGCAAAAATATTATTTTTTTTTTGGGACTGAAAACTTGAGTTCTTCTTTTAAATCTATTTTCGTTGATTATGTTTAAATAACTGTACTAGAAACAGATTTGTTGTTATTAATTATTTGTGCAAACATAATTATTACCTGTTCGCCTTCTGTATACTCGTGCATATGTACATACATACTCATATATATACAATTCGTTATTGAGTAATTATTAATATATTAATTTAAAGACGTTCTAAATGTGTATTGTGAATTGTGCTATGTTGCATTGCAGTCAATTATACATATGTTTGTGTGTATGTATGTATATTTTTTAAGTTTTGATAAGCTGTCGCTTTACCACAAATAATTTTTATGCTTTCAGTTATTTATAATATTCCATGAATTACATTACAAAAATATAAGAAATAAATAAAAGTCTTTAGGACTGACCGCTATCAACGATATGGAAAATCATTAATATTTCAAATGAACATAAAAATTATATTTATGTATGAAAACTAAATGAAATGTACGTGCTGACTGCGGAATTTTGATATTTTTAGAATGGAGTTTTGTATTCCTTGAACTTAAATGTATTGCCGCAAAATAATCATTGTAAATCTACGATATTATTACTAGTGACATTTTCTAAAGTATCTCTATCCGCTACAAATAACTTATTTTAAGGGGATATCTCATAAACGAAATTTCAAAATGAAACATTACTTGTTTGGTTTTACGGGATTTTTATTTTAATATAGCATTTACGCAAATATAAGATAGAAGTGTATTACTGTGATTGCACCAACAGTAAAAGAGTTAAAATTTAAAAATGTAAAAACGATCGCGTAACTCTTTGGTTCCCGGAAAATTTGTAACCTAATTAAGCATTTCAGTATATGTATGTACAAAATATGTAAGTTTAGGAGATTTAGTTTTTGAGATCCTTCTTCTGAAGTTTCTAAAACTATCTTTTGGTTTACTTATACTACTAAATACCTTCTCTTAGAACAGCTCTCGAGGTATTCATAGATATGTTTTTTAATGGGCCTGAATTTAGAAGGGGCACTTGGCGCCATATTCGAAAAAAAACCCGTTGATAATTAACAGCCACACTCACACGCCCACATATATATATACACACCTATACAGCCATGAACACAACCAAAACAAATTTGCATATGAGCAGCAATCGTGTCCAAATGTACAAGCTAATACGTGAGAAAGAGTGAGCGCCTGAGAACCCAACAAACCTGTAGGGTTATGTACGAATTAACGAAAATGATTTGTCAAATATTTTAGAAAGAATGTGATGTATATATTTTAAGAAAAAAAAACCTGGAAAAGCCTTCATTTTCTTTCAACATTCTATAGTGAAGCGAAAGTTATGCAATATGAGTATGTTCTGTTGTACTTACTCTTATATTTTTGTACTTACTTTTGAGTTTTACTAACATATTGTACACACATATGCACATAGATGAGTACATACAGAATGAAAATTAATTTAATGTTATTTCAAAATGTGCATGACGTTTCATTTTAAATTTAAAAAGCAAAATTTAACCGCCATTATTTGAATTGAAATGTTTACTTAAAGGCCTATTTATTGCCAAAAGGGAATTTCTAATAAAATATCACATTTTATAACGTTAGATTTTGGTTTGTTGGATATGGTTCAATTGTGCTATACATATGTATGTGTGTATGTACATATATCGCTTGCATGTGCATGTATATGTCTCTCTATAGACTAGTGTGAAAATAATAGAAGAATATTGTTTTCTGATATGAATTGTATATTTTACGATACGGGCACAGTAAAAATGCTGTTGCAGCGGGGCTTTTCTAGTTAAGCTACAGGTTAGTTTTGTCATTCGTCGATCGCAAGAGCCAACGCTAACAACGTTAACGGTTAAACCTCAATCGTGCGGTTCTTTGTTTCTGAATTTATCTTAAAAAGCCGACAGTATACTCGTGCTCTGAAACAATTTTATGTATATAGTAAAAAAAAAAAACATTTAAGAAAAAAATTATTTTGAAAATAAAAATTTTTCTGTTTGCTTTAATTTACGGTTATTTTACATCGTCTGAAAAGTGTTGGCTAAAAAGGAATGGTGTCTGTCTTACTTATTTCACGGTTTAGCACTCAAGTCTCAACAAAATTAAAAAGCTGATTTAACAAAAATATTATACCTCCCTTTAAGTATTTTATTATACTTTTTTTTTTTATAAAAACAAATGTAGAATTCATTGTTTGCTCAAGTGTTGGTTATTGCTATAGAATACATTTAAAATTATAAAGGAAAAATCCATTACAGCGGCATTAATTATAAAATATATGAAGTAATATAAAGAAAACCCTTTCGTAAGGTGAATTACATTTTCTATTAATTGCAATGTAATACTTTTACTTATATATTTTTTAACATTTTTAAGAAAATTGTTAAAAATAACGATACATTACAAGACGAGAATCGGGGGAAGAATTTTTATATTTTACATAAAATAAACGAGTTTTGAAATATCTTGTTTAAGATACATTTAATATCGTCAATATCGCAAAAGGAGAATATTATTAAAAACTCATAAAAGAGGTGAGTTCACAATGTTATTTCGTCTATAATTATGAAATCATACAGTATACATACATATGTATGTACGGATATTAAAGTGAAGAATTAAAACATCAAGGATATTGTATTACAGAAAGTAAGACGTACTTGCAATCCTTATACTGCTGTGATTGTTATTTTTAATTGTAAAATCTAATAATTCTAATTCTAATCTAATAATTTAAATTTCAGTTAAAATTTTTCATTTAAATATTATACATATTTAGTTTTTGTTTATGTACGTATGTGTATTTAAACTCATGCAGATTCGAATCTTTTAAAAGCAAAAATTTTTTATACAAATATTTAAAAATGGTAAAATACTTCTCTTAACAATTTATATATTCTTTTCGACCCCTTCCCATATTCGACTCATGGGGAGAGTCTATACACATTTCATAAGTATTCGTGAATAAGTATGTATTTTTTTTATAACAAGAGATATCAGCAGTACTTACTTTATGGTTTTAAAATATAAAAAAACAAATTTTTAGAACCCATTGAAATATTTTATACGATTTTGTCAAATACGTATGTATGTAAGTATGTGTTATCTAAATTGCGGTACAGTCAAAGAAGCTATTTATCTTTCAGTGATAATGCCGGTAATATTTCTAAAATCTAAAATTACAAAAATATGAAGATAAAGTGAAATCAAAAGAGAAAAATAAATTATTTTAAATTTAGTTTAACCTATTTTAACTATGGATATAAAATTAAAATTAAAAGTAGGTCTTTAATATTTGCGCCTAGTCAGATATTTAGCATTCCAGTTTTGTAGTTTGTAACTGATGGTCTTTAAATATCGATTTATTACTGCATGGTAAAAAATCTATTGAAACATTAATATCTATAAACGCTAAACATTTTTAAAATGTTTGTCTATTAAACATAATTTTGTTTCTTTTCCTTAATATGTGTTTTGATCTACAACTATATAAGGACTATTCACACTTGAATATTTGAATTAGGATACGTTTTAAATAATAAAAATGATTTACAAAAGGCAAAATGTAAAAAAACTAAACGTTATTTTTCCATATATATCTTATTTCCTATTTTTATTGTTACTAAGATTTAAGGTTTGTAGAACTGTGTTAAGAAGAGTAATTTTACCTGTAATGCTTTGTCCATTTCCCCAGTCAAAGAGTTGTCAATACTATGCTGAAAATTTTAGGCACCATTATTGAAACGAGGGATTAATGAATTAGCAAGCAGATCAGTTGAAATGAAGTGTCTTTTATACAATTTTTTAATATGCATAATCAGCATATTAAGTTGCTCATAAATATTGAGCAACGTACATAAATATTCGCTTAATAAATATAATTGTTTCATTAAGAAAATTATCTTAATCGATTAATCATATCAAAATACATCAAAATAAAATATAAGAAGTTAAACTGTTAAGAAAAAGTATTTATTATATTTTAAATTATATTTTAATTTTCTAAAATAATTTTTTCAATTATGATAAAAAGTTTTAAATTTTAACAAACAATTAACTAAAACTATTACATCAGATAAACTAATTATAATTATTGCAAATTAAATTTTGACTAATTTTCTAATATAGTACATCTTATACGAATAATTAATGATTTTATCATAATATTAAAAAAATATACACCTTTTAAACTTTATCTAAAACACAGATAAAAGTTGTATCCTTCGAAAGTTCTATCCTCGTCTGATGTTATGCATATATTATATATAGATTTATATATACATGATATCATATACATTTTGTTACCAAGAAAGTTGTAAGAAAACAACGATATAACATAAATAATTTTACTTGACTTTCATTACCTTCGTTACAATGTAAATATGCATATTCAGCGATCTTATTCACTGAACAATTCTTATTGCTGCTAATGAAAACCATTAAATTGGAAAAAATCTACAATCTATTATTTTTCCCCACACTGATTCAAATTATGAAAACTTAATAGTCAGCAAAAGGAAGTTTTTTTTTTACTTAACAACATTTAACATGTAAGAGGTCACATGCATTAAAGTCAAGTATTTTAATCAGTCTCAAGCAGTATTTAACTGTTGAAGACAGTGGTGATGCCAAGCCAAACCCCACTCTGCCATTGTAAAAACTTGTAAATATAATTGCAAAACACACTTGCCGGATTATAATTGTTGCAGGGGCATTAATGCAAGAAATACTTGTATATATACGTAGCTTTGTACGTATATTAGGGGAATTCCAAAAAAATTTTTGCTTTATTTTTTTTTTGTTTTTATGTATTTTTCTTTCCGTCGATAGAATTCAAATCGACCTCAAAAACGGGTAACAAATTTTAACCCCAAAAAGAGAGGCTGACTGCTACAATATTCGTGTACTATTTTCTAATTTCTAAATTTTTCAGAGTTTTTATTTTAAGAAAATTAATATACATAATTTATTTTGCATTAGAAATTTCCTACTTGTCAGATGACAACAGAAATTTCTTAGCAATCTGGTTGTAACATCTCGTAAGGTTAATATTTACTATAATAAGAATAGAATTTATACTATAATCTTCTCCAATTTGGTTAATTATACTGATATATAATTGCTTTTTTATGTGTTTTTTAGTCCTTATAAAGTATATTTATTATATTTATATAGGCTTTTTTAGGTAATATTATTTTTGTATTCATCAAAGCACATACATAATTATTTTCTTTTCATCTTGCCCGTGCAAGTAGATTTCTTCGTCCGATTATTTTTCAGAAAATTTGCTATTACATGATAATACAGATTTACATAGCCTGCCCTAGCAAAATATACATATATATGAACGTGTTGCAATACATAAATTATTTCCATCACAAGATTTTTGAGTATAATTCAATTATACCCAAAAATTAGATTAACACAACAATACATGTGCGGATGAATAGTTTTCGTATATATTGAGGATATATATATTTGAATCATAACATTCTGGTACACGTTCCGAAAAATGTTGTGTTTTATAAATACATTTTTCTTATAAAAATAGTATAGTGTATCGATACATGTGTAGTAATTGCAAAGCTTTCGGCTTGTCCGCAGGAAAACGACGAGGCTCCGGTTTACTAAGAAGTTTGGTTGTCTATTTAGATTTTCGTCGTACTTCTATTAAACTTTATATAAATATGGTATATTATAAATTATTAAGTTAATTAAAATTACATAGAAACTGCCATACACTTAGAGGTTTGTTGAAATGTTCATGCCTCTTTTAAGTCTCATTGTGAAGGATGTATGTATATAGACTTAAGTCTCTCTCTATGACTGTATGATTTAGTCTTATTGAAATTATTAATTTTTTTTTAAAGCATTATTTTTTAATTAATAATGAATACATTTTAATATTGATTCTGACAATGCAAAACTTATAACGCCATCCATATGTATGTGTATCTACAAGTATCTTTGTACGTCAAATTTACAATAGCTAAATAATTAGTGAGTTACAACAAGAAATGATTCATACATTCACTAGAAATGTTGAAAACCAGTATCAAATGGAAAACATGCTTAACTTTTTTCATAACAATTTTGTTTAATTTCGTTATTAAGTACTGTGCCTTCAAATGCATTTATATGTGTATATACTCGTATGTATGTATCTATGTATGTATATAGTCTACCCTCAATAAGCAAAACGGCTTAGGATCCAAAGTTTAAATTTCATCGTAGGGAGCTTTATTCATTGCCATTGTATTAATTCTTAGAAACAACTCTTTCGGTCTAGGGAAATACTCACAAATACTTGCGTATAATTATGGATATAGGAAAGTTGTCCAATTTGCAAATCACTTTGTAAAAAACTTTTCAGCAGTAAGGCGGGATGTAACTATATATCAGATCAAATTTCCTAAAACAACTAATACAGTGCTACTAAGACCGGCACGCTTGCAATAAATAACTTTGATTTCTATGATTCAATCGATTTTCCAAATGGGTTTCTGAAGCCTATACAATGGATGAAACGAGCAATTGTGAAAATATTCAGATATAACTTGATGCTATATATATATAAATTATATGATAAATCTTATAATTAGTTAAAATATTATCCATAGTAAGAACACATTAATTAGTTTTTTGAATTAAAAAGTTGAAGCCACGGTATCTATGAAACTCAAAGGATTAATCATATGAGAGTTTATTATGAAATTTCTATTATTCGCATTGAGGCTACACATACAAACACATGTATAGCTAACGATACATATATTTCTATCCTTTAAATGCGCAAATAAATAATTAATATTAATTACTAAAATGCTGAAAAAAGTTTTTTCATCACATTTATTTTCACTAAGAATTCATTACCAAAGTAAAGACAATATAAAGGAACGAAACTAAAATTTAATTTTGGTTTTTGAAGTTCTTGCAAGATTTTAATATTTCCATAATTGAATTGAATTTCCATAAGAATTGCTATATGATGCTATTTTTATTAGGAACTGCATTAGTAATTAACAACATTGTATTAGTAATTAAAATATATCATGGGGTTTCATTAACATTAGTATAAAATTAGCTTTTTCATTTTTTTATTCAAACTTTATAAGCAATGCCAATGACTTGTGTATAAAGTGTATACTTAAAATGCATTTTTTATTACATATTTATAGCCGCGCCTGCAATATAATAAATTGGAAAACTCACAAAACTTTGGTACATGCGAGTACATTTAAAAACTATCTAATAATAATATTCTCCCCCTGAATTATATGTGCATATACGAGTTCTATGAAAATATTATCTACCATCAAGGAAACGAAAATATGGGTACCTATTAAGTATGCATTACTAATTTCACAAGTTGTTTCTACGTACCTAAATTTTAAATAAAATATAGCCAAAAAAATAACTGCAGAAAGTAGAATCTTGCAGCTCCACATTTTTCTATATCTCTATAGCCTTATACGTACGTATAGCCAACATACGTACTCTTTTGCTGAGTACGTATGTTGCTATGCGTACGTGTACTTTTGATTTTAATCTAATATATTGAAGTATATAGTGGTAACGGAAACATATCTCATAAAAGTTCTGGTAATAGACTTACTATTGCTGTAAATAATTCTCTCTCCAAAATAAACACTTGATTAAGTGACAAATATTTATATAACGTCTAATACTTTTTATTAGTCATTATAAATCTAAGCATTATTTCTAGATATGAATTCTGTACGCCAAGTGAAAAACGAAAGAGGAAGACTATATTAAAAAGAAGCAGAGAACATGTGCTTACTCTTCTTCGTGGCGCGATGAAACGGCCCAGCAATGTTGCTAATGACGATCACACCAATGACAATGACAATTGATCATGCGTCACTTGAGTAAAAAGATATGATAAAAATTCAGTTAAATAAACAGAAAAACTAGATTAGATAAAATGATCAAACATGAGCTGAAAGTATATAGCAAGAAAACACTTGATGATTTAAAAATACGTGGATAGATGGAAAATGTATCCTTAAAAAAAAGAAATTAAACTCCAACAAAATTTAATAAATTAAATTAAAAGATAACTTTGAGCTAGTTGGAGTTTTTTAATTTGAGTTCCATTTTATATCTTTTTTTATAAGCACATTAAATGGTTGACATCTCGCTCAACTTTTAAAATTTTAAAGTTTTTACCTTAATATGTAATTTCTATGACTTTGACTAAATATATAGGGGGATACCTTAGCTTTTAGTATAAGATTTTAATAAAACGTCCAAATTTCTAATAACTCTATAACTGCATGCACCGGTTTTGAAACTTAAAATAACGATGTATAAGTATAACGAATCAGATTAATTTTTTTTAAATGGGGCAGGTTAATTTTTAATTTTAATGCACAATTTTTCTTTGAGTTACATAACTGATAAACATCTACATGTGTACAGTGGCAAGCAAAAATGAAAATAACTCTTAACGTTGTATAATCGGTCTGGTATTCGCGTGCAGCAAAAGTAGTCTGCTTTATCGGTTAGAGAGGTCATTTTGAATTTTTGTAAAAGCTAAAGCAAATGTATTCTGGTTAGGCGGAGAAAAATGACGTGGTCTTCGGCAAAACATGGAGAAGGAAATTAATGGTAACCGATGTTTTCACTACCATCACGATATTATACAAATTTGAAACAAAAATGTCAACAATGTTAACAATGTCTGTCCACTTAATCATATAAAGAAGCATTTATTTAAAACGTTACAGTTTCAATTCAATTATTGCGGTTATTATACGCCTTTGACAATTCATTCACTGCTCCCAAAATTACACGTTAAGCGCAGTGTTAAATTATAACCGGAAGTCCATTAGCATATAAGAAATGCCAAGACGACCTTTTTTTAGTTTAATTGTTATACAATATATGTACAGTTTAAATATTTTATTTCCTTAATTTCTAGTGTTGGTGCAAAATTGCCTACAGTGCATCTGCTTTAGTTTCATTGTGCAATCCGTAAAGCGATTGGTTCTACCCGTTTTTGGCCATTCATTATCGGAAAGCTATCGGAAAGCTATCGGAAAGAAAGACTTATGTTTTGAACATATACACATAAGGTTTACAGAAAAGTTGTTCACACTATTTATGTTCTAAATAAATTCGTAAATGCCGTATAATATAAATGCCATTTTTATCTATTGCGTGACTTTTAAAAATCGCTAATCACTTTCTTATTTAAAGCTTTGTGTTTGCAATTTGCTACACATCTCTTTTGTTGTACTCAACGCCTAAGACTGCTTAAACAAGTTGAACCACAAAATAATTCTCTGGTCATAAATATTCAAACGCATATAATGATTTGTGGACGTTTTTCTAATAAAATACACACATTAAAACGGCTGCAACTCGAGCAGCATGCGTGTCAAGGCATACGTTTATTTGTTGCACTTCACTTACGAGTATGTCGCAATCGTGAGCAGTATATACTTTGCGAATCATGTGAATTTCTCTTGCCAGCTTTAATGTGTATTCGCACAGCGCATATTTAACAAAACCATTTAAGCATGCAACATAAACAAAACACAACGATTGAGAAAAACAAAGCTCGAATTAAAAAATACAAAAAGGCAACTAATAAACAACTAACCTAATGGATGACCATTGATAATTTAGTTCGTCATAGGCGATTGTGCAGAATAATGTTATATAGGGAAGGCTACGTGAATTTAGTTAACAACAATATAGAGAAAAATAAATAAGCCACATATAAATTCCACTGAAATTTAGGACAGAAAATATAAAAAATATTTTTATCTTTAATCGTATATATTATCAATTTAAACTATTTTTCTTCTCGATTAATGCAACAATTAATTTTGTTAAAAAATTGCATAAAATTTAAAAAAAAAAATTTAGTTTTTTTTAACTTGACTACACAGCGGGGAGTTGAAGTCGAGTTTCTAGATAAGCGATTAAAACTTCGTAATGAATAATGAAGGAAAAACTGTTTCATTTCATTAATTTCTTATTTCTTATTTCAGAATAAGTAAATTGCAGTACACATTCCGTGCAGTATATATTCTATGCTTTAAAATGCATTATATCGAATTCAGCCAGATTTAGAACGATTATAATTGTAATTTTCTATTAGAAAATAAAACACGATATCATTTGCTCTGATTCCAATTTTATATAAAATAAAGTATGAATTATGGAAACATTTTGAAGCGCCGCGAGTTGCTGCAAGACACTTGATCGGCCTTATAATCGTTTTCGAAAACTGTTTGCACAACAGACCCGTTAGAGAAGTAATTTTCAAAAATTATCTTCAAAGCACATACTTTGATATATATATTCTGAATATGGGACGTTCCCACGAATATAATGTTCCACGTAAAACCAGCTTTTATATATATAGCATGAAACACAGGAATACAAAACCTTTAGAAACGGAAAAGCTTTTATATTTTAAAGCCCCATAATGACTTTGGTTCGCTTGTAATTTATTTAAATAAACTTAAAATTTTCTCAACCAAACGAATCGCTAAGCCTGCCTCTTATAATTCCCGTATAATATTTAATTTCCAAACACAAAGCCCGAATTAAAAAAATACAAAAACACATTTAATTTATGCGATACTTATTATTATTTTTTTTTAATTTAGAACCACTTATTACATTGTATTAAATAATAGCTTTAATAACCATTAAATTAATTTATTGAAAAATATTAAAGAATACGCGCTTTAACGACTTAATTTAGAAAATATATTTTTTAAAGCCACAATTTACATTTTACGATAATTTTTTATTTTATTTATTATTGTTGAATTATTGTATATTCGTGCTTGCAGCACAAAAAGTGGTTAAAAACCACACAATTTTTTTTCTTCAAATTCGTAAAGCGCTACATCGTCAAGATGAAGTGTCGAAGTGCAGTTAAAGCAATTTGAATTTTCGTTTCAGTCACAACCTTAATAATATCTTAAAGTATTAAAAAATTAAATAAAAATGGAAGTTTGAAAGAACATGGATGCAAGTTATGTGTCTTGCACTTACACAGGATGCAATAACTGATTTTTCCTATATTGTAATCGATGGCTTTAATTTAAATAGTGTTCATACGAGTACTTTTAAAGAATAAAGAACAAAATATGATTTCTTACAACATTTTATATAAAACTACGAAGCCTCCGCGTTACGCTCTTATCTTATTACAAATTTTTATGTATTTTGATTCGTTACTTTTTTTTTTTAATAAATTACAACTTTATGTTAAAAATAACACCTTTTTCTGTATATATATAACAATCCCTGCTTAAGTAATGGAGTCACTTGCTTAAAAACTAAAATATTTCAAATTTAAGTTTAAAGTGCTAATTGTTAAAATTTTTAAAACTAACAAATTAACGTAAACCTAAATTAAAAAAAAAAAAAAAAAAAAAAAAAAAAAAAAAAAATAAAATAAAATAAATAAATAAAAATATGTATATGATTGTAGTAGCCAAATTATCACATATATATTATTGAAAAAAGAGGAAAAGTGGCAGTTTGTTTGAATGATTTTTAAGAAGCAAGAAAATATAATTGTGCATACAGGGTATCCGCCAGGAAGGTATAAACATTACTTTTGACACTTCATTTGTGGAAAATTTATTATGGAAAAATATTTGGTAAAACAACGTGTTTTAATCGTTAAAACATTTTAAAACATAAATTTTTACTGACTGTGACGATGAGAAAGTTACGAGAAATCTTTGGAAAACAGCGTAATAACAAGACACACTTTTTACCGTGTAGTGAATTATTTTGAAGAAAGAGGGTCTGAAAACATTCGGAGCCTTGCACAGGAGCTTGGCCTTTAAATAACTACTTTGACCACAATTTTACATAAGGACTTGCATTTGTATCCATTTGCGATTTAGTTGGCACAATATTCCTTAAATATTCCAATAGGATATAACGGCTCGTTCGTGACTACTCCAATTTTCATGAAAAAATCATAATGAATGACAAGGCAAATTTTCGATTCAAAGAATATGTGAATAATCAGATGGAACCTTGAAATTATTTATCCTTCACCTTCACCTCCATTAAAAGTGATAGTCTTGTGTGCAATTTGGTCTGCAGGAACCACTGGGCCTTACTTCTTTGAAACTCAAAATACCGTAACAGCAACTGTCAACGGCGGGCGATACAGTAAAATGATTGAAAACTTTTTAAAGCAACAACTGAATGCTTTGGACTTGATTTACATGTGGCTTTAACAAGACGGTGCCACACAGCATACAAGCACGATTACTATAGAATTTCGTGGAGATATCTGAAAATCAATGTTTATAAAAACAAACCAGAAGCCCTTAAGCCACTGAAACAAAATGTTCGTGATTAAACTAATAAAATACCGCGTGAAATATGTGACCTCAAAACAGCCCGCTTTTGAGAGCCTAACCTAACCGAGAGGGACATTTAACTGATAATGAATTCCATACATAATTCTCGACATTAATTAGAACATTTATCAATATACTTCCAATCATCTTTCATTTAATCCTAAACTATAAGCGAACGAAGTAGTATACCTTTCCGACGGACACCCTGTATATCATGCTCATTTGTATGCCTTCTTTTGCATTAATTTAACACTAAATTTCAAAATATAAATTTTAATAGCTTTTGCACGTTTTACAATAAAAAGAAAACAATTTTTCAATCTTATTTAAACTAATTTTGTTTAGTTTTTATTAGTGAAAGTAGTAAACACATTTTAAATAAACTAAAAATGTAAAATATATTTTATGTATGACTACTTTCAGCCTACTGATAATAATGTGTCAAACTTGGAGGATAGCTGGTGCTGGGAGCCAGAAAATAACAAGACCGATAATGACCACAGTTCGGAGACCTCCAGTGGAAATGGAAATGAAATTGTCAATATCACTTTGGAGGAAGTTCCCTTGGGAGCATCGACTAAGGCCACAAAATCGAAGATACGACGTTTGGGAGGCGGCAGCACAACGCAGAATGTGGAACTACAAAAGAGAATAACACAGTTGGAGGAGGAAAATAAACAACTAAATATCTATCTTGATGAATTAGATAAGCAACATAATTTGACTATGCAAAATATGTTAGAGCTTAAAACAGAGTGGCAAGAAAAGCTAGCAGAAATGTCAAATAAGAATGATGCGTTGAAAAAAGAGCTTGAAGAAAAGTTTATAGAATGTGAGCTTGAAAAATCAAAATATAAGAAGCATGTGGAAGAGACAGAAAAGGAATACTTGTCTCTTAAACACATAAATGCAGATATATTAAAAAAGCTGGAAGCAGGGGAAAGTAAAATAAAACAATCTTTAGAAGAAACGGCTGAATTACATTCTCTGCTGGATAAGAAATCTGTGGATAATGTGGAACTGTTACAAAGAATTAAAGAGCTAACATCCGAAGCTGAGCAAGAAAAAGCTGACTTAAATCATAAAATAGATTCGCTTTCTAAGGAAGTAGAGGAATTAAAAATGCTGAACAGTAAAAACAATTCCGGATCATCTACCAGCTCTACCAGTAAACAAAGTGAAGATGAATTCATTGTTGTTAGAGAACAGGATACAACATCTTCTGGTCCAGCTACACCGCCGACAAAAGAGGATTTGAAAGATAAAATTGTTCAATTAGAAAACCGTGTCTCGGAAATGACTTTGGAAAATGGTAGTCTGGTCTTAAAATTGCAAGATCGTGAGATGGAAAAAGATTTATCGGTTAATGTTCTCAAGGATTCTATTAAAATCCTAGAAATGGATAATGATAATTTAGCCGAAAAGCTACGCATGACCCTTATCGATATGGAAGACCAACAGTTTAAGTTAAACGATCTTAAGGAAAAAGCTGCCGAATCAGTTATAGTTCAAGAGCAACTGAAAATTTTAACCGAGGAGAAGCTTAAGGTTGCCCAGGAAATGGATAAAATGAAGGAATCCCTTAAATCCTATTTGGAATTGGAGAAAAGATTAATCATATCCGAACAAGAAAAAGAAGCTTTACAGATCGAGCTACAGGTAGAAAAAGTCAGCCAAAAAAGAATAAATGACTTAGAACAAAAAGTACAGAACCTAACTTATCAGAATCAACAATTACTACTGAATGTCGAGTGTGAGACTGAGACTCTTAATAACAACAATGAATTAGAGAAAAAAATACAAATTCTTAACGAGGAAAATGATCACTTGAAATCGGAAATAGAGAGGTTGACAGATGTCAACTTTTCACGCGCCATTGCCGATGAGAAGCAATGCATTACCGACTTGGATGATGATGAAGAGAGTTTCTCTTTAGAAAAGTTAAACTCTTTAATAAAGGAAATTACAACACAAGATCTTAAAGAGACAAACAATGAGCACATAGAAAAGTTATATAGAACTTTGAGGGATAAACTTCAGAAATTAGATACTACCGAAAGGCAATTAGCTCAGATGTCAAATGAAATTTTGGAAATGCAAGACAACAAATTAGTGTGGGATCATGAGAAAAAAACTTTAGAGGCTGATATCTCCCAATATATCCTACAGTGCGATGAACTTATGAAAAACAATGAAATATTGTTAAACGAACTAGAAAACTACAAGCGAAATAAATTGGAAACAATATCAGAAAATAATGAAGAAAATATTGTTCAGTTGGAAACACAACTGGAAGAGTGTAATAATCTGAATCGTACACTGGAACATGACTATATCGAACTTAATGAAAAAATTAAAGAGTTGCAAAAAGAAAATCAACTGTTAAATAAAAAATTAAGAATATCCCAACAGTTATGTAATACTTCGAATGCTAAAATCAAAGATTTAAATTTGGAAGCGCAAACTTTAGAATTAGAAAAATGTGATTTATTATTAAATATGAATGATGTTAATGCGAGCAATGAAGAAAAGCAGGAAGATACTGAAGCTTTAATAATATGTCAGGAGAAATGCGCAAGTTTAGAAAAAGAACTGAGTACGTTATCTAAATATCATGCCGATCTTAAAGTTGCCATGCTAAAACAAGTGGAACAGAGTTTAGAAAATACACAAAAGAAAGAGGATACTGAGAAACTGTTAAACGAACAACACCTGATATTAGAACAATTAAAGGATAATATTAAATCTTTAGAGGCAAGCCAATCTTCGTATGAAAAGCTACAAGAGGACTCAGTTCAAGCATCCTCTCAAATAGAACAACAGAAACAGGAGTTAAGAAGTAAAGATATGGCGAACGATATCCTAAAACAGGAAATAAAAACCTTGCAGTCCTACCTACTAGAAACAGAAGGTTTGGTGGATACAAAGTTAATCCTGGAAGAGCAATTATCGGAAAAACAACAAAAAATTGAAGAACTATTATTGGAAATTAGAACTCACAAAGAAAAGCAAGAAGTCCTGCAAAAACAGTTGGACAATCTCTTGGCACAGCAGACTAATCTAGTCGAATGGGATAAATTAAAAACTGAAAACGTTACTCTGCAAGAAAAACTTAAAGTTGCAGAAAGCGAAGTAAAGCTTCTTAAAGAAACTTCTTCATTTGATTCTGCCAATAGCCAAGAAAATGTCAACCATTTAGCACGTATTGCAGATTTAGAATCGCAACTTCTTTCCACTGCTGATGTTACAAAATCCTTAGAAGCTGTAACATACGAAAAAGAGGAGTTAATCAAAGCTTTACAGCAAAAACATGCGGAAAATGTTCAATATTATATGGAAATTCAGAGGCTAACGCCATTAGTGCAACAACAGCTGAACACTTCGGAAAAACCTTGCGATAAGTGTCCTTCATTAGAGCAAACTAATGCCGACCTACATAAACAACAGGAAAAGCTTAAAGATCAAATTAACTTCCTGAAAGAGAAATCAGACATTTTAACGACAAATCTTCTTACGGAACAAGCAAACCAAAAATTGATGCAACAGGAAAAAATCGAGGTTGTGGAACAAAATGTCACACTACGCAAAGATTTAGAACGCTTACGCGCCCATCTTCTAGAAATCGAAGATATCCACACTCAAGAAATCGTAGAGTTACAAAAAGAATTCGAAGAGACAAATGCAAAAATGAAAGCGTTGCAGAACGAAGTTAATCAGTCCAGTAATGCCTATACATCGGCAAGGTAAGTGGTAATTATTTATTTAATAATACAACCGTATCTTTTTCATTCTATACTTATTATTCATTAATTAAAAAAGATTACTTAGAAAAATGGAAATAAACGATTTTACCAAAACAGAATTGTTATCGAAACATGTGATAAAAATGTGAAGTAACGTGTGCGATTCTTCCCACAAGTTTCACAAAATGAATATTTTCAACCGAAATATATTTATTGTTGACAATAAAGTGGATAATGATTATAAATATTTACATTTAATTTATATTTAAGACTTTATGATTAATTTTTTTATTCCCAAATATGATTAGATGACGACTGTCATGCAATTGATACATTTACGACTTCTTAATTACTGATAATAAAAATTTACAGTATATATGTCGACATCTTAATTGAAAAAGGCGTATTTGTGTTTTAAAATAAACTAAAAGTTGCGACAAAATGTTACTAAATTATCTTTAAATAACTGTGTTATACTCGTATACATACATACATATATATGTACATAATTTTATAACTATACATGACATAGAGTTCAACGTCTCCCAGATAGATATTTTCTAGATTTAAAATTATATATTGGAATTTTTCATAGTGATTTTATGAGGTATTTTAGCTCCTTGTGTGCATTTTTTTTTTGCTGAGGTGGCGAATCCAATCTCGTATAAGTAGTTGCAATTGAGTTAAAAATTTAATTAAAAAATAAATTTTTAAATTTAATAATGTCTGAAAAGGTTTTAATAATCCGATTCTCTGCCTTATTAAAATAATACAATTTTTGCTTTAAGTGTATTTTGCAGTAAAATGTTAACAAAAATTAGCTACAGTTTATTTACAATAATATATATTTATATATATATTTTTTTTTGAAACCAAATATTTTTTGTGAATATATACTAAATAGTATTACATTCTATCTATCTGTATGCTCAGTTATTCGCAAAACACCTGTTTAAATGAAACGGAAGAAAAAAATAAAATATATGCAAATATGGGGCGAATTTAAAGAGCAAAGAAATAAGAAAAAAATAAATTCAGAAGAAAATATTAGAAATATTAATAATCTAATAACTGAAAAATACTGAAATTAAGCAAATAGTAACAGAATAGCAGACTCGTTCCTTGCTTATAACACAAAAACAATAAAACAAAAATAAAAAAGATAAAAATGAAATGTTGTTTAACTAACGACGCCATTTTGGCGGCCATAATCATTTCAGTTGCTTTTCTAAAAAATGAAAATAAAATATTTAGTGTACTCATTTTAGATACATTAAACAGTAAGCAAAAAAAGTCAAATTAAATCTTATCACACAAAAAAAGTTTACAATACTGGAACTAATTTCCATTTGTACGTTCCATTTATATGTTCATTTTTCTATATTTTTTTTTTTTATTGTTAAACTGTACTTGAATTCATGTGTTAAATAAAAGTATGATGCGAACTTCTAATTCTTTTCATTGGTTAACAGTATACGGGCTAATCAGCATGCGGAAACACTGCAGGCACAATATAGTCTGGTGGTACAACAACGTGATGAACTAGTTCATAAGCTTACTCTGGCCGAAGATCGTGAATCTAAAAATCAAGCGGCTCTAACCAACTTACAATGTGCTTTAGAGCAGTTTCAAAATGGTAAAACTATTTACTTTACTTTTTATATAAATATATATAACATTATAAGTATACATACATACATAGATATAATACATATTATGTTGTTTCAGATAAAGAAAATGATATTAAAATGGCCACCATACGTATACGCAAAGAATCGCAAATGCATTTGGATAAGATAGCACAATTGCAATTGGAAGTTCAACAAGTGCAGCAACAATTATCAGATGCAAATCAGGGCCTTAGTGCTGCCTCAAGACTCTCCGATCAATTAGAATCCAGTCAGCAAACTATTAATGTATTAAGAGAAGAGGGTAAGTGAAAGAAGCTAAATAGAAACACAGCAACACACACAACACCAGCAAATGACAATGTATATAATTCTTATTTTAAATCACTTAAATCACTAACAAAATTTATTTTTGTGGAAAGGCAAATAAATCTAAATTTAAATCAAAATCACAATTTAACATCTCACAATTGAAAATTCATGCATACGAATATGTTGCTGCCACAAGCTACTTACAACAACTACAAGCCAAATACAATGGCCATAAATCACAAAAAGACAAACTTGCATTATGAAATTTTTTCACAAAATTCCACTTTTTAACGATAATTACTTGTACCACAAATCCTTAAACATACGCAAAATAAAAACTATATAAAAAAACATCATCTTATTTGTAATTCTTAAAAATAAATATCAGCTGGTAATTCTGGGATTTATTTCATTGTTACCTCGGAATTTCAGTTGGTATCAATTTTTTCGAATTGATTAATAACACCATATATTAAAGAAAAAAGATAAGTACAAATTTATTATCAATACTTTGTTCTCGCTACAAATTAATAGTTTACTAGTTAGCCAAAGTTGCCATTTTTTTGTTTTTTATTTCCATTTTCATTTTATTTAGTTGATTTTTTATTTGAATTATTTTGTCTACTTGGCTTCTCTTAACATTCCTACTATTTCTATGTATGTAACTAATTTCTTAACTTGTGTTCTATTGGTCTATTAATACCCTTACCTTGTTGCTATCTATGTGCTATAACACATTCACACACACATTTAATAAATAAAAGCTTTTAAATCGCTTTTAAATGCAAATGCAAACTAGTTCTGCAAACTAGTTTTCACCTCATTCATCGAAACATTAAATTTACACTCGAATATCGCAAATTTTTAAACTCGCGGGGTTTATTATAGAACTCGATTCGAAAGGATGAAAGTGGTATTGGATCTGAATTCAAACTCTTCTCATATAACAGTTTCGGATCGAGCCAAAAGTACCGTTACTAAATGAAATAATTTGGGCACTACTTTCAAATGTATTATTCAACATTGGCAGGATTTTTTACGCTACATGTCAATACAATGTAAATAAAAAAAGTAAACAAGAAATATTTGTGTCTATAAATTGATGGTGGTGGCCTGTTTGGCGCCCGTAGCTTTTATATACCCCTTAGCAAACTGCGGTTTTTGCTTCGTGGTAATATTTTTCCCAGCATTTTCCCTATTGTAAAAGAATGTACATAAATTTAATAAATATTTACATTTTCAGCGTTTGGTGTTGATGTTTTGATTTATTTAAATATTTTTTATGTGCCATCCGTTAGTTCAAAATCCAAAGAGTACAAAAAACGTACAAAGACCGTCTTTCGAGCGATTTTGACATCTACACTCGAATTACATAGTGATGCACATCCGAAAGTAAAGTACGAGTATACGAGTATCCGAGTATCCGAGATAATCGGATATGGCAACGCGAAATTAGGAAATCTATTTACGATTTCGAGTTTGTTGGTAGGAAAAATCCGTATCCCTAATATTCCGCTGGAACATTGTTTTCGAACATGAATAACAACAATTATAGACTTATTTTATTAAATTTGGAATTTGCTCAAGATATGTATGCATCCATATGTATCCATATATGCAAATATATATATATATATATGTATGTAAATATTTAACACAACATTTTCGTTAGGTGTGTACCGTTTTGCAATTTTTCCATAAGATTTGCATTGAAGTTTTAATAGGCCTATTAAAATGCAGGCCTATGAAACTGATTAGGTGATCTACTTACAATTGTCAAAAATTTTAAATTATTTTCTTTTATTATTTTCTATAAAAGTTATCTTATTTTATCCAAATTTTTTTCCTGTATTGTATTGTATAAAGAGTTGTATGCACTGCGAATTTAATTACATAAAACTGAGAGCTGATATAAATACTTTTCTTGCTTAATTTTTGTACGCTGTCAAAATATATTTATTTATTTAAAATAACATTAATTACTTATTGAGTCATAATTTGTTTACATAAATTTCAAATATATATTTGAACTCATAAATTGAAATTAAATGAAATGACGATTCCTGAAGGAGAACGTCTAATCACAAAGTGCAACATCATTTTCGACAAAAATCATAATAGATCCATTAAAGTTGAATCAATGAGTTAAACTATATTTAATGAGTTAAACTGGTTGGTTATACAACTAAATTCTTTCGCACTAAAATTTCGTTTTGAACAAATTTTGAAATTTCTTCGGGAGTTGAACTATTTACATATTGTATATTACACATTGTATTGTATCCATCATACAATTATTCCAAAGCCTGTGCATAAATGGGAGTTCAGACAAGTTGTTTGGTTATAAATATGTTTTGTAATCCAAATTCGTAGTATATTTCATAAAATTTAATAACAAATTATTTTTAATAATGTGCAGCTACGGGGCTCTACAATTTGTTTCGGCTTTATTGATAGTACCGAATATTCCGGATTAAGTAGTCTTGCTAAGTGCGGACCTCGTTAGAATTGCTTCTGGGGATTTTAATTTTGTTATTGCCATATAATACATATCCATCTATAGCCCTTCCTTTTGCTTTCACACTCATTTCTATATACATAAGTCCTCTTTTATGTATGTACATCCTTTAACTTCACCTCTTCATACTTTAATAACAACATCATTTTATTAATTCACTTTTACTAATTTCCTTAGTAATAAACATTTAAAATACCTTTTAATTATTGAATTAAACATTTTTTAGCTACAGTTTTACTATTTTTGCAATAACTATAAATAAAATAAAAAAAAAAAACTAATTAAATAAACTATGTGCAAGTTTTCAATGAATCTCATTATGTAATGTGATGATTTATCAAATTTGAAATCACGTTGCATGTGGAGATTATTTGACATTGCATGTTAACTGCATTATTTTTTTCAATTTCTGCTATTTTTTCAATAATATATATATATATATTTTTTTTTACTATAAATTGTGCTGTCCTTTTGTTTTATTTTCCAATAAATTTTCAAGCATGTTTTACCTTATTTTTTTAATGAAATTGTATAAATTGTAGCAACTTTGTAGAAAGCTGAATTGGAATTTAGTGATCACATGTAATAAGGAATGGAAATGATTTTGTCCTGTAGAGTATTACATTAGGTACTGGTGATGAATATGTCTCCTTAAAGATTATTCTACAATACTGACCAGTACTTATGTCATACTTACAACTGGATGAAGTAAAACTGCCACAATAGCGTACCATACAAAATCAGTGCTCGCGACTCAAACGTAAAGAGTGTTTCAATATAATTGTCGAGCTGCATATATTACAGTGATTTAATATTTTGTATTTGTATTTTTCTACCACATACGATTGGAAATGTTTGCTAAGCTTTATTTGTCTTTATTTAATTTAGTGGAATTGCTGAAACAACAAAGTTCGAAACTGGAACAAAAGCTTTCATGTGCGGAATCCAGCCAAACGGATAAAATCGAAAAGAGTCTAATGAAAAGTTTATTGATTGGTTATGTAGTTAGTAGTAATCCGAATGATAAACAACAGATTTTGAGAATGATATCTTCTGTTTTGGATTTTAATCAAAGCGAGACAGATAAAGTCGGCCTCAATAAACAACAGGCTGGTTGGCTGGGTACATTATTGGGTGGTGGAGGAGGTACGACAGCAGGTAAATCAATGAAATGTAATTATAAAACTTTTGTCTTTAATAATATTATTTATGTTTTTTTAAGGTACTCTTTCTAAGGATAATTTAGTTCAAGCATTTGTAGAGTTCCTTGAGCAAGAATCTCGACCAAAACCACAACAATCGCAATTGCCTAACTTATTAAATATAACACACACATCGTCAACCTCAACGGGTTCTACTGCAGCCTCTCCTGCTTCTAGGCGTTCTTCAAATGTCAACCCCTCCATTCCAACAAGTACTACACCTACTTATCCTTCTCCTGTACCTATTCAACCATTACTACTCAATTCAACGGTATTAGATGATTTCGCCCCTTCACGTAATTCCAGTTCTATTTTAAAAGATATTTTAAGAGACTCTTGATTGTTGTAATAGAAGTATGTTTTATCTGCTTAATTATGAATATTACGCCTTCGAATTTCAATATGCCTTTTCCATCACTTATGTTTGTTTTTTTTAAAAAACTTAATTTTCATATAAAACTTCATGTGTATATAATTAACTGACCATTCGATATTTTATACAAAATAAGATAAACTGCTCGCGTTATTATTATTATTATTATTATTATTATTATTATTATTATTATTATTATTATTATTATTAGTATCTAAGAATTGATATGAACACAAATAAATATCGGCTGGGTATGCTATGCCAAGTAAATGTATATATACATGTGTGCAACTTTTTTATGAACTTTGTTTTAATTCTAAGGGTGAGTACATGTGCATAACTTGAGGAGCAGCAACTTATTTGTGTCAGCCTGTTTTATGCATGACACAGGCTGCTTCGAATATAATTTTTTTTCGACGCCTGAAAGTACGCAACATTTTTGATCTTAAGTATACCTACTGCATTTTCTAGCATTCTGTGTGCCTGGTATCACAAATTAGTTTGTGTTACATTTAAAATTTTTGTACTCTCGGCACACGACACGAGCAGCCCAGCGAGCAAATTTGGCATAAATAAGGAAACAAGGCAAAAATCAAGTAGCATTATATAAAGAGTTAAAGGTCAGAAGTTAATAAATTTTTTATTTTGACTTACTCTCTCTGACTTCACGCCGGAAGTGACTAAATAAAAACTCATTTTTTATTATTACTAACATCCAATAGTATATTTGATTGGCATTATTTTATTTAAATAATTTTTTTTTTGTGTGAAATTTGATCTATTTTGGTCAAAAAGTAAATAAATAAATATTTATATTTTATTGTTTCTGATTTTCTCTTTATAAATTACAAAATTTTTTTTTATTATATATATATATATCTTTTGGCTAATTGCAAATAATTATAAATAATTATTAATAAATTATTTTATTTCCTTATATATATATATATATATATATACATATATAAAATGTAAGTTTAACAATAAAAACATAACGTTCAGAAAAAATTTAGTAAAGGAAAATAATTTACAATATTATGTATATTAAATAACAAATAAAGCATTAATGTAAGATATAATAAATACTTCAAATAACTATTATAATGAAATTTTTACAGTCAACAAGTATTTTTTTTTTTGCCCAAATGCTGATTTGTGTTTGTTCACGTTTCTAAAATTATTGAAAGAAAATGTTTACAAATTTTGAGGGATTAAATTTATTGAACAATAAATATGAATCGGAGGCTTCTGCAGCGTAGTTATATCAGAAAAATAAAAATTGCTTACATACTTACTGACGCACATATGTATATTTAAGTGCAGCTCGATTTATTCATAATAAATCATATGTATATAAATATTACGTTATATATATATATATATATATAACCTAAATATGTATATATATATATATATATATATAAGTTAGGTTATTTGAATATACATATTTGAGTATGTATGTAAATAAAGTTTTACTTTTAAATAATTCGTTCAGTTGTTCTTTGAAAGAATTTTATGTGGGAATCTCATGTTTTTAACACTCTCTAAATCGATTCAAGGGATGGGTATGTAGGTGGTATCTTACTATAATTTTATGGATATGCATATACACATGTGGTTGTGCTTGAATGTACTTATGAGATTAGAAGTTTTGAGTTGAAGTTTAAAGATATACAATTAATATTAGTTAGAATTTTCTTATTACACATCTATTGCCATTTATTATGTACATTCCTGTACAGCATTTTTGGGAAGGTTGGCAATACATGTTATAAAATCATAAAACAAATATTGCACCTATTTCTACTATGAACATTTGGATTATATAGTATTATATAGATGCGTTCATATACATATATGTAGACATATACATGCATATAAATAGAAATTGTGTGGTTAATTATTTTTAACATGTTTTATATTTCATTTTATAAAATATCTTATATTCTTCAAATCGGGTCAAATGTAATCAAAGCAAATAATTTTGTCCGGGCATAAGTTTTGAGTGCTAAATATAAATAAAAAAATATATGTGAAAAGAACCAGTAACATTTACAATCTTTCATTAGTCAAGTATGAATAAATAAATACCTACAAAGAAGCGGAAAATATTCGTCAAAATTTTCTATAAAAAATATGTATCAAAACCAAAAGGTTATAACAAATAACTTCTTATTTAAATTTTAAAAAATTTGAGTAAATGGATACGACAAAAAATTAGTTGCGCTAATAGTGCTGTCAACTTATATCAGATTTAAATCAATTTTTTGATAAAAAAAATCGTTTAATTTTCTACAAATTGTTGTTTTTTTTTTTTAAATAATTTTGAATTTGAAATTAGAAAAGGGCACATTTTTTTCTCTATCCAGTACAACAGTGCATTAAATTATCTTATTTCAGTGTAAAGAATATGAAGAATTCACACTGTGGACTTTATAAAAGATGGACAATGATTTTTACATTTCTCATTTATATACAAAATATTCTAATACATACATTTATAGTTTAGTTTTTATTCTAACATTCAATTACATCCGCAAGTTTGCCTGTTCAAATGTATATTTAACTTTCAGTTATATAAAATATATAATTCTTTTCTACCAATCTTTTTGTGTAACTACAACTTTTGTATGTGTGTGTACAAGGTAGATTCTATATAAATTAAATTTAAGGATAACGACTATGTTTTAATCAGGATGTTCTATTAAAAGGTGAATAACTTGGAGAGCGAGATTTTGTGAACATGTTCGAAAATTGTTCGTTCAGGAATATTTATATGGTCCTTCGTACTGAGTGTGAATACTATCTAATTGCATACTAAAATATTTATTAGTTTTTCGATTTAAAGGGTTTAGTTGTTAGTGCATAAGTTAAATGCTGGGCAAAATTGCAAAAAAAAAAGCAAGATGTGGCATCTGATATTTTCAATTTAGCGAAAAATATCCACACTTTAATAAAGTTTATGTATTCGTATGTTAAAATGGCAAGTCATTAAACAATCTGACTAGTTACTAAAGTTATAAAAATTGTTTTTTAAATTTTTAGGTATAACAACAAAAAAAAAAATAAAAATATTATAAATAAAGTAAAATTTTTAAAAAGAAATTTAACGTCCATGTTAACGGAGTAATGAAGATATTGCTAAAATCAAGTTCTAATTACGTATTCCGTTATAACGTTTCCGTTATTTCAATGCAGATAAGGTTTGTAAATAAGCGATACTTTTTTCCGTTTTCTGACAAATTCTGGAAAAGTAAATTTAAATCAAAAACTGTACTTCAACTGTGTCGATTGTGCTAAAAGCTGCTGAGCAGTCATGCCCATTATGTGTATTAGACAAACTTGTATCTACGTTGAACTGAGACCACCATTTTGCTTATATTTCTCTACTATGGAGCTGTTGTTCGCTTGCTCGTCCTCATCGTCGTCTAATAGATCCGGTTTTCGTTTTGTAAACAAAAACACCTCCATGTTGTCTTTACCCTTTACGTAAACACTGCCACGAGGCTCAAATTCATATTTAGCTTCCAGGAAGGATAGGCATTCCTTGCCTACTTGTATGCGATTCGAAATGCCTGTAGAGTCCATACGTGATGCTACGTTAACAGCATCGCCCCATATATCGTAGTGTAGCTTACTAGTGCCTATAACACCGGATGTTACGTCGCCTACGTTGAAACCGATGCGCAAGATTAAGTTAAATTCTAAGAGATCTTTGTTGAATGCATCTACCACGCTTTGCATGGCTAATGAAAATTCAACAAGGGCATAAAGATGCTCATTTCCACCCCCGCGGTGATTTGGATCTAAGCCACTGGCTGCCATAAAAGTGGATCCGATTGTTTTTATTTTTTCAATGCTCTTAAACTCTGGGCGCGATAGAAGCTCATCAAAATCACCTATCAGCTCATTAAGAACTCGCAAGTATTCTTTGCCTCCCAAATAGCTTTCGTCATACATTTCGTTAAAATTGACAATGGAGGCAAAAATTATGCCGACATTGCGATGATTCTCGGAGTATTTCGCTGTATTTTTTAAGTGTTCCGCCACATGTTTGGGTATAATGTTATGCAACAGCATGTCGGCTTGATTTTTCATATTTTGGACTCGAATTTTATCTTGATTAGCAACAGCATTGCCATAAAATGTCAAACGATAGCCAATCTCAAATTCTCTATTGAGAAACCAGACTAGGACTAAAATTAAAAATAAGTCCAAATATATTTCGACGTGGTAGTCTTGAAACCATTTAATTTCCTCGATAATGAATTTCGCCACGTTCCGACTGAGAATTGGTAAATGGGTGGTATTTTGAATTGCTATTAAATCGGTACTGTCAGAGCGATTTGAGTAGACCAACAACTGAGAAACCGCAATGCCCACAAAACTGAGTGCAGCCAAAAAGGCTAATATGTTTCGCATCCAACAATTCAATTGCGTAAAATTGCAAAAATGGACAATGCAAACGAATGTCAGAAAGCCGTAATGATACTCAAACGCCTCCAACTCCTTCAGGTCCAAAAGTAAAAAATTTGCTATAATCAAAATGACCGGCATAGCCATTAATACAGCCAAACATATGTGCCAAGGATACCAACTGGAGATGGCCTCAAATATGCGATCGGCACATGAGTCGGTATTTGCAACTTTTCGCATATGCGTTGAATGCCGACGGCACATTTGGCGGGTGAATAGAAATAAAGCAAAAATTTGTATGGCTGTAAAGCAGGTGAAGAGGGATACCCACAGTCGAAAGCTGGGAGTGACCGTATTAGGTGTCATTAAAAATAATGATACAGATATGCACAAATAAACGGTTAAACCGACAAAAATATCGATGTAGGTATTGTATCTGGGGGTGGCCAGCGTGGGGGGTCCTTCTGTTTCTGTTTCATTGCCAAATCTATGAGCTTTGGAACGAAAATCTCTTTCCATTTGACATGATTTGAAGTATAAACTAAATCTTTTAAGCGGAGGTTTGACTAGATAGCTCCTTTGGGATTTTGCATTATCACGTACACACCGTATTAATTGGAGGTCTGACTGTTTGCGGAGTTGTTGTAAGCAAGCGGCTAGGGGATCAGCAACTTGAGCAATTACGAAATCTTGAGGAGGCGGAGGTGGCATTATTGTTGCGTGTGCTGGCACATTAGCTATACATGGTAAATCTCCTATATTGGAAATGCTGGAAGTCGAACTGGTAAAATAACCAGACACACGATGTGTACTAATGGCGGTTTGGTTAAGAGCGTATATTTGCTGTTGTATTGAAGATCTGCGAGAGTTACTTTTAATCCCAGAATCTTTGCGTGAAGTGGCTGAGGGGCATATGCTTAAGCCATCTGGCCATATACTTGAGTTGCGGGAGTGTGTGGGTTGATGTGCAGTAGATGCACCAGGTACTATTAGTGGTTGTGTAGCGTTATTATTGCTAGCGAATTCCGCATTTGCTGCCGTTAAGGTGAGAGCTCTTGGCCGTGATAATGGTGAAGTTTCTGATTGCCCACTTCTACCGCACTGTGACCGATAGCTTCCAGATCTGCCAAATGGAGAGATATCGCTGCGAGACTGACTTATGTATGATCTAATATCGATGATGTCATCAAACATGGAATGTTGACCGGGAGAACAACAACTAGTATCAGGAGAACGGGTAGCACTGGGATTTATTACTGTAGATGCACCTATATTATGAAGTGAGGGTTTATGGGGTATTTCCAACATATTGCTATTTGGTTTGTTATTCTCCAACACTAAAGCTGGCGACTGTTGATAATCACTTGGTTCTATAAACGCTACATTTTCTTCATAGCCGGTCGGAGCCTTTGAGACAGGATGCATTAAACTTATGCTTACATCAGTGATTGTGGATTTTTCGTTTGTTTTGCCAATATCTTCCAGCTTCTTAAGAAATCTGGGAACTTTCCATACTTTTAATCTTATCTTTGGTCTACCGTTCGCTACGTCATGAGGAGATTTGACATTTTTGATGGATTCTTGGTTTTCGTTGTTTGTCTGATCTGATTCATTCTCTGAATCCAGACTTCCTGGTAAACTTTTCGTTGTTATTATAATTTTCGGTTTCTCTCTGCTAACTACAATTGGTGGTATGCCGTCTGCCGTAGGCCGTATAATACCTCGTTCGACATCCGCATCCCGAGAATGTGATTTTTTACGTATTTTCATGCTTAAAGAGGTCAGTCTTGGTCTTATTGATAAAACTGGGGAGGGATTTAGGGATGACGAGACTTGTCCCACGGGTGAAGCGGGTGGTACATTTGGTTGTATAACAGAGATGTTTGTAACACTTTGTGATAAAGCGTTGATTTGTCCAGACATATCAGGTAACTGCAAGTGACTACTAGAATTGGTTACGTGTGCACTGGGGCATAAGCTATTGGCACGGGAAATATCTTTTCGGCGACCTACTACAAAATACGTACGATGGCCTGTAAACATAAAAATTTATACATATTTGTATTCAATATCAGGAATAAAATGAAGTGAATGTTTCATTGATCTTACCGAATACCTCATCTCCTTCATCCAGGTAATAAGCTTCACCCAAGAAACTGGCCGTCTCTTCAGATATATGAACCTGTTCGGGCTTGCCAGAAGACTCCATTCTAAGATTACATAAAATCATTTATTTTTTAACACTGAAAGCGTTGCAGTTTATTTAAAGAACTCACTTATTCGCCAAGGTAACATCATTACTCCAAACATCAAATTTCACCCTTCTTGTGCCCACTATACCACACAAAACCGTGCCAGTATGAACACCAACACGCATCTTAACACCTTCATGGCGTTGAGCATCAAAACATCTCATGGCAGCGATCATACCCAGACCCATTTCTACACAACATATCGCATGGTCGGGCCTTGGTTCTGGGCAACCCGATACACAGTAATAGCAATCACCTAGTGTCGAAATTTTCTCGCAACCATTTAAAGTACACAAATCATCGAATCTTTCAAAGAGATCATTCAAAATTTCTACCAGCTGTTCAGCAGTTTTTGTTGACGACATGCGTGTGAAACCCACAATATCAGCAAATAAAATACTAACATTTTCCATACTGTGCATATGAAAAGGGCGAAATAACGACTTGACGTCATTGGAGGGTCGCGGCCGCATATAATGTGATTCAGCTGTAATAGATCCTTCATTGTTCCCATCTATACCACCTTCATTCAACAGCATATCAGCAACTTTTGGCGGCATCACCGAATGAATCATTTTTTCTTTTAATTGTTTTTCCATTTCTAACTGTCTCCTGACTAGTAAATTTTGTCCTACTTTCATGAACGTACCACGCATACGCACCAAATTCATTACCAACACATGCGAACCTACCAAGTGCACACAAAAGTGGCACAATACTCTCAGAAATAATATTTTGTAGCTGAAATCTGGTGTGACTTTAGTGGCACCATGTACTGCGTTACCAGCGACGACAATATGTGTAACGACTTCAAAGATTATGGTATACGAAATAGCTATAGACGCACTCAACCACAGTGTCATTGGAAGAGCGGTATAAATAAGCAAAACGATTTCTAAGCAAATGGCAAAATGGCCCAGTGGACTAAATGCTCGTCCTGTGTACGATAGGAATATCAATGATGTGCCGCATAATATAACAGCTGTAATGGCCGACGTAGCAATGTGATATGCACGATACATATTCCAATGAGTGAAACAGATGGCCATGATTGTAATCAGCGATAGTAGCGAAAAGGAACTTGATATTGGACGCCAAAAGTCTTCAGAGCCGCCATCTATAAGAAAGTAGAGAAACCAGGCAACTGAGCACAGCAGTATATACGAGAGCGTAAACCTGAAAAGGAATAAAAGAGCCATTATAGTAAACAAATTTACAAATATTTTCATATTCGGAAGTACGCATGGCATCACTTTGTTGAAGGAAACTATGCCAAAAGCGGACATTAGTAAAAAAGGATTCTTTTCTATAAAAAATTCCCATTGCAAAATGTAATTGTGCGAATTCTTAATGTAGATTGGACAGCAGCCTTTTGTTGCTAACAAAAACTTATGCATTAAAGTGCAATAAATATTTTACTATCGTAGTTAAACTTTATGTCATTTCTTTCTTTATATGCAGATGAAAAAATCGATTAAAAAAAGTTTTTATGTCGAAACGAATACAGTGACGTGCATTGTAATAAACAGTAACATGTAATGAATCCCTGTAGCTAAAGCTTTCACCATATACTTTAAGGATGATACATCAGCGACTCTTTTTGTATTTAATTCTCTAATGTAAGAGTGGGATATGCTTTACATATAATATTTGAGCTTTTCCAAAGATGCGTTTTATAAAAACCGTCTTCAGATCTACAGGATTGCCATATTGGCCCAATATCAAATAGAAGTATCTTGTTTATATTTTTTTTCTCAACACTTTAAAAGTTTATTTGCTTAACATTGATATAGAAGGATTTTTATTTAGCTTTCCTTGAAACCCCACAAAGGCTTTATGGAAAAAAAATTAAGTAGACCACTATAACGTATCCAAATATAAATAATTATATACTTATTTTACATTTAATTAATGTGTATTTGTTAATATAAAATATATTGAAATTATTTTGCTCACTCTTAGAAGAACTTTAATAATTCATAAGTCCTTCCACTATATCCTTAAAAAAGACATAAGCACAAACATAACTTGCTGCTGCGTTAATATTACACTCATTAACTTTATTTCCAATGCGTTGGTGTGCGTTATTATTATTAATCAGGGGTAATTAAAACTTGGTCAATAAGTTGTTAGAAAACTCGCTTAAAAGTGTTACATAGTGAGGCAGAAGTAGAACTGACAAGTTAACTTAATTTAAACAAGTTAAGTTAATATAAACAAATTGGAACTTTATGTACTTTTCTGGAAAATATTTTATCTCCTTTTTATTTAGAACGTTACATAATTACTTGTGTTCAAATTATAGAAAAGGAAGTTAGTATTTGTAAACCCTTCAGGCGGTAAACTGCGTTCATCCCATCTACTTCATATTGCTGTAACTTTACTTTGCTGTTATAACATTTTGAAGATGAAAATTTCCTTTTCAGGGAATTCAGTAATTTAGTCTCTTTACTTAAAATTCAAACTACATTTGATCCCCAGAGATGGCTTAAAGGAGAATGCTTTGTTTTGGGTTAAGAGTTAATTTACAGATATTTGTGGTGTCTACGTAGCGCGGTGATAATGCTAGTCTGGGCAAAAAGGTCTGGCAAAGTGTCCATTGCATTATGCTTGTTGCAACTTCCAATAAGGTATGCAACGATGGTAGGAGGTCATTTGCAACATCTGCTCCATCCCACCCATTTCAGACTTTTCTCGCAATGTCTTAATCGCTAAAAGCTAGACAGTTTCGATCAGTCTAGCATAGTGCTTCTGAAATCCCTAAATCCTTTTAGTAAGAATTGGAGCACTTTACTCAGTGTTGGGAACAACATGAGGTTAGGCACACCATCACAGTTATTCACATTGACGTTATACACACAATACAAACCGCTCTACTCTAGTATAATGACTTCGTAATGTGAAGATTGTAAGATGCCCGACCATCTGTAAAGGAGTGTAATTAAGCAGGAAAATGCTGATGTAAATTTTTCACCCTCTCAAAAATTAAGAATTGATAATTTTTAGTTGTTCTATTTCCAAATTAATTGCCCTTTTTCAATTCCCTTTTGTAATTAATTAAATTTTAAAAACGTCCGTTTGTGTATTTTTAAATGAAAAACTTGAATTTTTTTTGCACCTCTCTGTTTATTTTATGTTTTGAAATGTTTAAAATATATTTTTGCTAAAAATAAAGGAAAAAATTTTTTCTCGATTTTTGGTAAAATTGTCTATTTTTGATAAGTGTACCCCCTTTGCATTTTTGTTAAAAAATCGTCTAATTTTAAAAACGGCCATTTCTGTATTTTTAAATGAAAAACTTGAATTTTTTTTGCACCTCTCTGTTTATTTTATGTTTTGAAATGTTTAAAATATATTTTTGCTAAAAATAAAGGAAAAAATTTTTTCTCGATTTTTGGTAAAATTGTCTATTTTTGATAAGTGTACCCCCTTTGCATTTTTGTTAAAAAATCGTCTAATTTTAAAAACGGCCATTTCTGTATTTTTAAATGAAAAACTTGAATTTTTTTTGTACCTCTCTGTTTATTTTATGTTTTGAAATGTTTGAAATATATTTTTGCTAAAAATAAAGGAAAAAATTTTTTCTCGATTTTTGGTAAAATTGTCTATTTTTGATAAGTGTACCCCCTTTGCATTTTTGTGAAAAAATCGTCTAATTTTAAAAACTGCCATTTGTGTATTTTTAAATGAAAAACTTGAATTTTTTTGCACTTGTCTGTTTATTTTATGTTTTGAAATGTTTGAAATATATTTTTGCTAAAAATAAAGGAAAAAATTTTTTCTCGATTTTTGGTAAAATTGTCTATTTTTGATAAGTGTACCCCCTTTGCATTTTTGTTAAAAAATCGTCTAATTTTAAAAACGGCCATTTCTGTATTTTTAAATGAAAAACTTGAATTTTTTTTGCACCTCTCTGTTTATTTTATGTTTTGAAATGTTTGAAATATATTTTTGCTAAAAATAAAGGAAAAAATTTTTTCTCGATTTTTGGTAAAATTGTCTATTTTTGATAAGTGTACCCCCTTTGCATTTTTGTGAAAAAATCGTCTAATTTTAAAAACGGCCATTTCTGTATTTTTAAATGAAAAACTTGAATTTTTTTTGCACCTCTCTGTTTATTTTATGTTTTTAAATGTTTAAAATATATTTTTGCTAAAAATAAAGGAAAAAATTTTTTCTCGATTTTTGGTAAAATGGTCTATTTTTGATAAGTGTACCCCCTTTGCACTTTTGTGAAAAAATCGTCTAATTTTAAAAACGGCCATTTGTGTATTTTTAAATGAAAAACTTGAATTTTTTTTGCACCTCTCTGTTTATTTTATGTTTTTAAATGCTTAAAATATATTTTTGCTAGAAATAAAGGAAAAAATTTTTTCTCGATTTTTGGTAAAATGGTCTATTTTTGATAAGTGTACCCCCTTTGCATTTTTGTGAAAAAATCGTCTAATTTTAAAAACGGCCATTTGTGTATTTTTAAATGAAAAACTTGAATTTTTTTTGCACCTCTCTGTTTATTTTATGTTTTTAAATGTTTAAAATATATTTTTGCTAAAAATAAAGGAAAAAATTTTTTCTCGATTTTTGGTAAAATGGTCTATTTTTGATAAATAGACCATAAATAGCATTTTTGTGAAAAAATCGTCTAATTTTAAAAACGGCCATTTGTGTATTTTTAAATGAAAAACTTGAATTTTTTTTGCACCTCTCTGTTTATTTTATGTTTTTAAATGTTTAAAATATATTTTTGCTAAAAATAAAGGAAAAAATTTTTTCTCGATTTTTGGTAAAATTGTCTATTTTTGATAAGTGTACCCCCTTTGCATTTTTGTGAAAAAATCGTCTAATTTTAAAAACGGCCATTTCTGTATTTTTAAATGAAAAACTTGAATTTTTTTTGCACCTCTCTGTTTATTTTATGTTTTTAAATGTTTAAAATATATTTTTGCTAAAAATAAAGGAAAAACTTTTTTCTCGATTTTTGGTAAAATTGTCTATTATTGATAAGTGTACCCCCTTTGCATTTTTGTGAAAAAATTGTCTAATTTTAAAAACGGCCATTTCTGTATTTTTAAATGAAAAACTTGAATTTTTTTTGCACCTCTCTGTTTATTTTATGTTTTTAAATGTTTGAAATATATTTTTGCTAAAAATAAAGGAAACAATTTTTTCTCGATTTTTGGTAAAATTGTCTATTTTTTGCATTTTTGTGAAAAAATCGTCTAATTTTAAAAACGGCCATTTCTGTATTTTTAAATGAAAAACTTGATTTTTTTTTGCACCTCTCTGTTTATTTTATGTTTTGAAATGTTTGAAATATATTTTTGCTAAAAATAAAGGAAAAAATTTTTTCTCGATTTTTGGTAAAATCGTCTATTTTTGATAAGTGTACCCCCTTTGCATTTTTGTGAAAAAATCGTCTAATTTTAAAAACGGCCATTTCTGTATTTTTAAATGAAAACCTTGAATTTTTTTTGCACCTCTCTGTTTATTTTATGTTTTTAAATGTTTAAAATATATTTTTGCTAAAAATAAAGGAAAAAATTTTTTCTCGATTTTTGGTAAAATTGTCTATTTTTGATAAGTGAACCCCCTTTGCATTTTTGTGAAAAAATCGTCTAATTTTAAAAACGGCCATTTCTGTATTTTTAAATGAAAAACTTGAATTTTTTTTGCACCTCTCTGTTTATTTTATGTTTTTAAATGTTTAAAATATATTTTTGCTAAAAATAAAGGAAAAAATTTTTTCTCGATTTTTGGTAAAATGGTCTATTTTTGATAAGTGTACCCCCTTTGCATTTTTGTGAAAAAATCGTCTAATTTTAAAAACGGCCATTTGTGTATTTTTAAATGAAAAACTTGAATTTTTTTTGCACCTCTCTGTTTATTTTATGTTTTTAAATGTTTAAAATATATTTTTGCTAAAAATAAAGGAAAAAATTTTTTCTCGATTTTTGGTAAAATTGTCTATTTTTGATAAGTGTACCCCCTTTGCATTTTTGTGAAAAAATCGTCTAATTTTAAAAACGGCCATTTCTGTATTTTTAAATGAAAAACTTGAATTTTTTTTGCACCTCTCTGTTTATTTTATGTTTTTAAATGTTTAAAATATATTTTTGCTAAAAATAAAGGAAAAAATTTTTTCTCGATTTTTGGTAAAATGGTCTATTTTTGATAAGTGTACCCCCTTTGCATTTTTGTGAAAAAATCGTCTAATTTTAAAAACGGCCATTTGTGTATTTTTAAATGAAAAACTTGAATTTTTTTTGCACCTCTCTGTTTATTTTATGTTTTTAAATGTTTAAAATATATTTTTGCTAAAAATAAAGGAAAAAATTTTTTCTCGATTTTTGGTAGAATTGTCTATTTTTGATAAGTGTACCCCCTTTGCATTTTTGTGAAAAAATCGTCTAATTTTAAAAAAGACCATTTCTGTATTTTTAAATGAAAAACTTGAATTTTTTTTGCACCTCTCTGTTTATTTTATGTTTTTAAATGCTTAAAATATATTTTTGCTAAAAATAAAGGAAAAAATTTTTTCTCGATTTTTGGTAAAATGGTCTATTTTTGATAAGTGTACCCCCTTTGCATTTTTGTGAAAAAATCGTCTAATTTTAAAAACGGCCATTTGTGTATTTTTAAATGAAAAACTTGAATTTTTTTTGCACCTCTCTGTTTATTTTATGTTTTTAAATGTTTAAAATATATTTTTGCTAAAAATAAAGGAAAAAATTTTTTCTCGATTTTTGGTAAAATTGTCTATTTTTGATAAGTGTACCCCCTTTGCATTTTTGTGAAAAAATCGTCTAATTTTAAAAACGGCCATTTCTGTATTTTTAAATGAAAAACTTGAATTTTTTTTGCACCTCTCTGTTTAATTTATGTTTTGAAATGTTTGAAATATATTTTTGCTAAAAATAAAGGAAAAAATTTTTTCTCGATTTTTGGTAAAATGGTCTATTTTTGATAAGTGTACCCCCTTTGCATTTTTGTGAAAAAATCGTCTAATTTTAAAAACGGCCATTTCTGTATTTTTAAATGAAAAACTTGAATTTTTTTTGCACCTCTCTGTTTATTTTATGTTTTTAAATGCTTAAAATATATTTTTGCTAAAAATAAAGGAAAAAATTTTTTCTCGATTTTTGGTAAAATGGTCTATTTTTGATAAGTGTACCCCCTTTGCATTTTTGTGAAAAAATCGTCTAATTTTAAAAACGGCCATTTCTGTATTTTTAAATGAAAAACTTGAATTTTTTTTGCACCTCTCTGTTTATTTTATGTTTTGAAATGTTTGAAATATATTTTTGCTAAAAATAAAGGAAAAAATTTTTTCTCGATTTTTGGTAAAATTGTCTATTTTTGATAAGTGTACGTACCCCCTTTGCATTTTTGTGAAAAAATCGTCTAATTTTAAAAACGGCCATTTCTGTATTTTTAAATGAAAAACTTGAATTTTTTTTGCACCTCTCTGTTTATTTTATGTTTTTAAATGTTTAAAATATATTTTTGCTAAAAATAAAGGAAAAAATTTTTTCTCGATTTTTGGTAAAATGGTCTATTTTTGATAAGTGTACCACCCCCTTTGCATTTTTGTGAAAAAATCGTCTAATTTTAAAAACGGCCATTTCTGTATTTTTAAATGAAAAACTTGAACTTTTTTTGCACTTGTCTGTTTATTTTATGTTTTGAAATGTTTGAAATATATTTTTGCTAAAAATAAAGGAAAAAATTTTTTCTCGATTTTTGGTAAAATTGTCTATTTTTGATAAGTGAACCCCCTTTGCATTTTTGTGAAAAAATCGTCTAATTTTAAAAACGGCCATTTCTGTATTTTTAAATGAAAAACTTGAATTTTTTTTGCACCTCTCTGTTTATTTTATGTTTTTAAATGTTTAAAATATATTTTTGCTAAAAATAAAGGAAAAAATTTTTTCTCGATTTTTGGTAAAATGGTCTATTTTTGATAAGTGTACCCCCTTTGCATTTCTGTGAAAAAATCGTCTAATTTTAAAAACGGCCATTTCTGTATTTTTAAATGAAAAACTTGAATTTTTTTTGCACCTCTCTGTTTATTTTATGTTTTTAAATGTTTAAAATATATTTTTGCTAAAAATAAAGGAAAAAATTTTTTATCGATTTTTGGTAAAATGGTCTATTTTTGATAAGTGTACCCCCTTTGCACTTTTGTGAAAAAATCGTCTAATTTTAAAAACGGCCATTTGTGTATTTTTAAATGAAAAACTTGAATTTTTTTTGCACCTCTCTGTTTATTTTATGTTTTTAAATGTTTAAAATATATTTTTGCTAAAAATAAAGGAAAAAATTTTTTCTCGATTTTTGGTAAAATTGTCCATTTTTGATAAGTGTACCCCCTTTGCATTTTTGTGAAAAAATCGTCTAATTTTAAAAACGGCCATTTCTGTATTTTTAAATGAAAAACTTGAATTTTTTTTGCACCTCTCTGTTTATTTTATGTTTTTAAATGCTTAAAATATATTTTTGCTAAAAATAAAGGAAAAAATTTTTTCTCGATTTTTGGTAAAATGGTCTATTTTTGATAAGTGTACCCCCTTTGCATTTTTGTGAAAAAATCGTCTAATTTTAAAAACGGCCATTTGTGTATTTTTAAATGAAAAACTTGAATTTTTTTTGCACCTCTCTGTTTATTTTATGTTTTTAAATGTTTAAAATATATTTTTGCTAAAAATAAAGGAAAAAATTTTTTCTCGATTTTTGGTAAAATTGTCCATTTTTGATAAGTGTACCCCCTTTGCATTTTTGTGAAAAAATCGTCTAATTTTAAAAACGGCCATTTCTGTATTTTTAAATGAAAAACTTGAATTTTTTTTGCACCTCTCTGTTTATTTTATGTTTTTAAATGCTTAAAATATATTTTTGCTAAAAATAAAGGAAAAAATTTTTTCTCGATTTTTGGTAAAATGGTCTATTTTTGATAAGTGTACCCCCTTTGCATTTTTGTGAAAAAATCGTCTAATTTTAAAAACGGCCATTTGTGTATTTTTAAATGAAAAACTTGAATTTTTTTTGCACCTCTCTGTTTATTTTATGTTTTTAAATGTTTAAAATATATTTTTGCTAAAAATAAAGGAAAAACTTTTTTCTCGATTTTTGGTAAAATTGTCTATTATTGATAAGTGTACCCCCTTTGCATTTTTGTGAAAAAATTGTCTAATTTTAAAAACGGCCATTTCTGTATTTTTAAATGAAAAACTTGAATTTTTTTTGCACCTCTCTGTTTATTTTATGTTTTTAAATGTTTGAAATATATTTTTGCTAAAAATAAAGGAAACAATTTTTTCTCGATTTTTGGTAAAATTGTCTATTTTTTGCATTTTTGTGAAAAAATCGTCTAATTTTAAAAACGGCCATTTCTGTATTTTTAAATGAAAAACTTGAATTTTTTTTGCACCTCTCTGTTTATTTTATGTTTTTAAATGTTTAAAATATATTTTTGCTAAAAATAAAGGAAAAAATTTTTTCTCGATTTTTGGTAAAATGGTCTATTTTTGATAAGTGTACCCCCTTTGCATTTTTGTGAAAAAATCGTCTAATTTTAAAAACGGCCATTTGTGTATTTTTAAATGAAAAACTTGAATTTTTTTTGCACCTCTCTGTTTATTTTATGTTTTTAAATGTTTAAAATATATTTTTGCTAAAAATAAAGGAAAAAATTTTTTCTCGATTTTTGGTAGAATTGTCTATTTTTGATAAGTGTACCCCCTTTGCATTTTTGTGAAAAAATCGTCTAATTTTAAAAAAGACCATTTCTGTATTTTTAAATGAAAAACTTGAATTTTTTTTGCACCTCTCTGTTTATTTTATGTTTTTAAATGCTTAAAATATATTTTTGCTAAAAATAAAGGAAAAAATTTTTTCTCGATTTTTGGTAAAATGGTCTATTTTTGATAAGTGTACCCCCTTTGCATTTTTGTGAAAAAATCGTCTAATTTTAAAAACGGCCATTTGTGTATTTTTAAATGAAAAACTTGAATTTTTTTTGCACCTCTCTGTTTATTTTATGTTTTTAAATGTTTAAAATATATTTTTGCTAAAAATAAAGGAAAAAATTTTTTCTCGATTTTTGGTAAAATGGTCTATTTGTGATAAGTGTACCCCCTTTGCATTTTTGTGAAAAAATCGTCTAATTTTAAAAACGGCCATTTCTGTATTTTTAAATGAAAAGCTTGAATTTTTTTTGCACCTCTCTGTTTATTTTATGTTTTTAAATGTTTAAAATATATTTTTGCTAAAAATAAAGGAAAAAATTTTTTCTCGATTTTTGGTAAAATGGTCTATTTTTGATAAGTGTACCCCCTTTGCATTTCTGTGAAAAAATCGTCTAATTTTAAAAACGGCCATTTCTGTATTTTTAAATGAAAAACTTGAACTTTTTTTGCACTTGTCTGTTTATTTTATGTTTTGAAATGTTTGAAATATATTTTTGCTAAAAATAAAGGAAAAAATTTTTTCTCGATTTTTGGTAAAATTGTCTATTTTTGATAAGTGTACCCCCTTTGCATTTTTGTGAAAAAATCGTCTAATTTTAAAAACGGCCATTTCTGTATTTTTAAATGAAAAACTTGAATTTTTTTTGCACCTCTCTGTTTATTTTATGTTTTGAAATGTTTGAAATATATTTTTGCTAAAAATAAAGGAAAAAATTTTTTCTCGATTTTTGGTAAAATTGTCTATTTTTGATAAGTATACCCCCTTTGCATTTTTGTGAAAAAATCGTCTAATTTTAAAAACGGCCATTTCTGTATTTTTAAATGAAAAACTTGAATTTTTTTTGCACCTCTCTGTTTATTTTATGTTTTTAAATGTTTAAAATATATTTTTGCTAAAAATAAAGGAAAAAATTTTTTCTCGATTTTTGGTAAAATGGTCTATTTTTGATAAGTGTACCCCCTTTGCATTTTTGTGAAAAAATCGTCTAATTTTAAAAACGGCCATTTGTGTATTTTTAAATGAAAAACTTGAATTTTTTTTGCACCTCTCTGTTTATTTTATGTTTTTAAATGTTTAAAATATATTTTTGCTAAAAATAAAGGAAAAAATTTTTTCTCGATTTTTGGTAAAATTGTCTATTTTTGATAAGTGTACCCCCTTTGCATTTTTGTGAAAAAATCGTCTAATTTTAAAAACGGCCATTTCTGTATTTTTAAATGAAAAACTTGAATTTTTTTTGCACCTCTCTGTTTATTTTATGTTTTGAAATGTTTGAAATATATTTTTGCTAAAAATAAAGGAAAAAATTTTTTATCGATTTTTGGTAAAATGGTCTATTTTTGATAAGTGTACCCCCTTTGCACTTTTGTGAAAAAATCGTCTAATTTTAAAAACGGCCATTTGTGTATTTTTAAATGAAAAACTTGAATTTTTTTTGCACCTCTCTGTTTATTTTATGTTTTTAAATGTTTAAAATATATTTTTGCTAAAAATAAAGGAAAAAATTTTTTCTCGATTTTTGGTAAAATTGTCCATTTTTGATAAGTGTACCCCCTTTGCATTTTTGTGAAAAAATCGTCTAATTTTAAAAACGGCCATTTCTGTATTTTTAAATGAAAAACTTGAATTTTTTTTGCACCTCTCTGTTTATTTTATGTTTTTAAATGCTTAAAATATATTTTTGCTAAAAATAAAGGAAAAAATTTTTTCTCGATTTTTGGTAAAATGGTCTATTTTTGATAAGTGTACCCCCTTTGCATTTTTGTGAAAAAATCGTCTAATTTTAAAAACGGCCATTTGTGTATTTTTAAATGAAAAACTTGAATTTTTTTTGCACCTCTCTGTTTATTTTATGTTTTTAAATGTTTAAAATATATTTTTGCTAAAAATAAAGGAAAAAATTTTTTCTCGATTTTTGGTAAAATGGTCTATTTTTGATAAGTGTACCCCCTTTGCATTTTTGTGAAAAAATCGTCTAATTTTAAAAACGGCCATTTGTGTATTTTTAAATGAAAAACTTGAATTTTTTTTGCACCTCTCTGTTTATTTTATGTTTTTAAATGTTTAAAATATATTTTTGCTAAAAATAAAGGAAAAAATTTTTTCTCGATTTTTGGTAAAATTGTCTATTTTTGATAAGTGTACCCCCTTTGCATTTTTGTGAAAAAATCGTCTAATTTTAAAAACGGCCATTTCTGTATTTTTAAATGAAAAACTTGAATTTTTTTTGCACCTCTCTGTTTATTTTATGTTTTGAAATGTTTGAAATATATTTTTGCTAAAAATAAAGGAAAAAATTTTTTCTCGATTTTTGGTAAAATTGTCTATTTTTGATAAGTGTACCCCCTTTGCATTTTTGTGAAAAAATCGTCTAATTTTAAAAACGGCCATTTCTGTATTTTTAAATGAAAAACTTGAATTTTTTTTGCACCTCTCTGTTTATTTTATGTTTTTAAATGTTTAAAATATATTTTTGCTAAAAATAAAGGAAAAAATTTTTTCTCGATTTTTGGTAAAATGGTCTATTTGTGATAAGTGTACCCCCTTTGCATTTTTGTGAAAAAATCGTCTAATTTTAAAAACGGCCATTTCTGTATTTTTAAATGAAAAACTTGAATTTTTTTTGCACCTCTCTGTTTATTTTATGTTTTTAAATGTTTAAAATATATTTTTGCTAAAAATAAAGGAAAAAATTTTTTCTCGATTTTTGGTAAAATGGTCTATTTTTGATAAGTGTACCCCCTTTGCATTTCTGTGAAAAAATCGTCTAATTTTAAAAACGGCCATTTCTGTATTTTTAAATGAAAAACTTGAACTTTTTTTGCACTTGTCTGTTTATTTTATGTTTTGAAATGTTTGAAATATATTTTTGCTAAAAATAAAGGAAAAAATTTTTTCTCGATTTTTGGTAAAATTGTCTATTTTTGATAAGTGTACCCCCTTTGCATTTTTGTGAAAAAATCGTCTAATTTTAAAAACGGCCATTTCTGTATTTTTAAATGAAAAACTTGAACTTTTTTTGCACTTGTCTGTTTATTTTATGTTTTGAAATGTTTGAAATATATTTTTGCTAAAAATAAAGGAAAAAATTTTTTCTCGATTTTTGGTAAAATTGTCTATTTTTGATAAGTGTACCCCCTTTGCATTTTTGTGAAAAAATCGTCTAATTTTAAAAACGGCCATTTCTGTATTTTTAAATGAAAAACTTGAATTTTTTTTGCACCTCTCTGTTTATTTTATGTTTTGAAATGTTTGAAATATATTTTTGCTAAAAATAAAGGAAAAAATTTTTTCTCGATTTTTGGTAAAATTGTCTATTTTTGATAAGTGTACCCCCTTTGCATTTTTGTGAAAAAATCGTCTAATTTTAAAAACGGCCATTTCTGTATTTTTAAATGAAAAACTTGAATTTTTTTTGCACCTCTCTGTTTATTTTATGTTTTTAAATGTTTAAAATATATTTTTGCTAAAAATAAAGGAAAAAATTTTTTCTCGATTTTTGGTAAAATGGTCTATTTTTGATAAGTGTACCCCCTTTGCATTTTTGTGAAAAAATCGTCTAATTTTAAAAACGGCCATTTCTGTATTTTTAAATGAAAAACTTGATTTTTTTTTGCACCTCTCTGTTTATTTTATGTTTTTAAATGTTTAAAATATATTTTTGCTAAAAATAAAGGAAAAAATTTTTTCTCGATTTTTGGTAAAATTGTCTATTTTTGATAAGTGTACCCCCTTTGCATTTTTGTGAAAAAATCGTCTAATTTTAAAAACGGCCATTTCTGTATTTTTAAATGAAAAACTTGAATTTTTTTTGCACCTCTCTGTTTATTTTATGTTTTGAAATGTTTGAAATATATTTTTGCTAAAAATAAAGGAAAAAATTTTTTCTCGATTTTTGGTAAAATGGTCTATTTTTGATAAGTGTACCCCCTTTGCACTTTTGTGAAAAAATCGTCTAATTTTAAAAACGGCCATTTGTGTATTTTTAAATGAAAAACTTGAATTTTTTTTGCACCTCTCTGTTTATTTTATGTTTTTAAATGTTTAAAATATATTTTTGCTAAAAATAAAGGAAAAAATTTTTTCTCGATTTTTGGTAAAATTGTCCATTTTTGATAAGTGTACCCCCTTTGCATTTTTGTGAAAAAATCGTCTAATTTTAAAAACGGCCATTTCTGTATTTTTAAATGAAAAACTTGAATTTTTTTTGCACCTCTCTGTTTATTTTATGTTTTTAAATGCTTAAAATATATTTTTGCTAAAAATAAAGGAAAAAATTTTTTCTCGATTTTTGGTAAAATGGTCTATTTTTGATAAGTGTACCCCCTTTGCATTTTTGTGAAAAAATCGTCTAATTTTAAAAACGGCCATTTGTGTATTTTTAAATGAAAAACTTGAATTTTTTTTGCACCTCTCTGTTTATTTTATGTTTTTAAATGTTTAAAATATATTTTTGCTAAAAATAAAGGAAAAAATTTTTTCTCGATTTTTGGTAAAATGGTCTATTTTTGATAAGTGTACCCCCTTTGCATTTTTGTGAAAAAATCGTCTAATTTTAAAAACGGCCATTTGTGTATTTTTAAATGAAAAACTTGAATTTTTTTTGCACCTCTCTGTTTATTTTATGTTTTTAAATGTTTAAAATATATTTTTGCTAAAAATAAAGGAAAAAATTTTTTCTCGATTTTTGGTAAAATTGTCTATTTTTGATAAGTGTACCCCCTTTGCATTTTTGTGAAAAAATCGTCTAATTTTAAAAACGGCCATTTCTGTATTTTTAAATGAAAAACTTGAATTTTTTTTGCACCTCTCTGTTTATTTTATGTTTTGAAATGTTTGAAATATATTTTTGCTAAAAATAAAGGAAAAAATTTTTTCTCGATTTTTGGTAAAATTGTCTATTTTTGATAAGTGTACCCCCTTTGCATTTTTGTGAAAAAATCGTCTAATTTTAAAAACGGCCATTTCTGTATTTTTAAATGAAAAACTTGAACTTTTTTTGCACTTGTCTGTTTATTTTATGTTTTGAAATGTTTGAAATATATTTTTGCTAAAAATAAAGGAAAAAATTTTTTCTCGATTTTTGGTAAAATGGTCTATTTTTGATAAGTGTACCCCCTTTGCACTTTTGTGAAAAAATCGTCTAATTTTAAAAACGGCCATTTGTGTATTTTTAAATGAAAAACTTGAATTTTTTTTGCACCTCTCTGTTTATTTTATGTTTTTAAATGTTTAAAATATATTTTTGCTAAAAATAAAGGAAAAAATTTTTTCTCGATTTTTGGTAAAATTGTCCATTTTTGATAAGTGTACCCCCTTTGCATTTTTGTGAAAAAATCGTCTAATTTTAAAAACGGCCATTTCTGTATTTTTAAATGAAAAACTTGAATTTTTTTTGCACCTCTCTGTTTATTTTATGTTTTTAAATGCTTAAAATATATTTTTGCTAAAAATAAAGGAAAAAATTTTTTCTCGATTTTTGGTAAAATGGTCTATTTTTGATAAGTGTACCCCCTTTGCATTTTTGTGAAAAAATCGTCTAATTTTAAAAACGGCCATTTGTGTATTTTTAAATGAAAAACTTGAATTTTTTTTGCACCTCTCTGTTTATTTTATGTTTTTAAATGTTTAAAATATATTTTTGCTAAAAATAAAGGAAAAAATTTTTTCTCGATTTTTGGTAAAATGGTCTATTTTTGATAAGTGTACCCCCTTTGCATTTTTGTGAAAAAATCGTCTAATTTTAAAAACGGCCATTTGTGTATTTTTAAATGAAAAACTTGAATTTTTTTTGCACCTCTCTGTTTATTTTATGTTTTTAAATGTTTAAAATATATTTTTGCTAAAAATAAAGGAAAAAATTTTTTCTCGATTTTTGGTAAAATTGTCTATTTTTGATAAGTGTACCCCCTTTGCATTTTTGTGAAAAAATCGTCTAATTTTAAAAACGGCCATTTCTGTATTTTTAAATGAAAAACTTGAATTTTTTTTGCACCTCTCTGTTTATTTTATGTTTTGAAATGTTTGAAATATATTTTTGCTAAAAATAAAGGAAAAAATTTTTTCTCGATTTTTGGTAAAATTGTCTATTTTTGATAAGTGTACCCCCTTTGCATTTTTGTGAAAAAATCGTCTAATTTTAAAAACGGCCATTTCTGTATTTTTAAATGAAAAACTTGAACTTTTTTTGCACTTGTCTGTTTATTTTATGTTTTGAAATGTTTGAAATATATTTTTGCTAAAAATAAAGGAAAAAATTTTTTCTCGATTTTTGAGAAAATTGTCGATTTTTGATATATATAATATATATTTACTAATAACTAGCAAACCCGGCGAACTCCGTTTCGCCACCAGATGGCTTCGTTTTTTGTAATATTTTGTGTAATTTAGTTGAACTTATCTAAGTAAAAAATTAAATTAAATCCAAAGTAAATACTGAATGGAAGCGTTATACGTGTCCGCAAATTATCCGTTTCATTGAAGTACTCTTTGATAAACCAAATTTTTTGTTTTTTGGTCTGAAGTTAACACAAACAAAGCGGATGGTTTCGCAACTCGTGAACACGCAACGTATACCTCTATGTGAAAAACCATGGTTTTCTAAATTTATCCTGCAAGCACTAAGTGGCCTGGCGACTTGATAATTGTCATTGCGAACGCAAGGCGAACCGGAAATTGCAATCGTTTGAAGTCAAATGGAAGATCAGTCAGAATCATTGGTATTCGAGGAATACATACATTTTCACCTGCCTACTTTCCGTTAATAATGGTTGCTACAATCACCTTCGGCATAAGTGTTCTCATCGCAAGTCGAGTGCCGTTGCAAAGTCGCGGTGGATTAAAATTACGCAATATCATAATAACTGAACCAACTTTGAGTTGCAAGTTATTACTAATAATAAAGGAAAATTTTTTTTTCGAGATTTGGGGTATATTATGGGTGCATTAAATATGCAATATGTTACTCACAACATATTGTTGTTTGCAAATATGGATTAGAAGGTGCGTGCAAAAAAAAAAAAAAAAAAGAAAACGTAATAGTTCTAGCAATTCAATTTTCTGTGCTAATAGATGTTGTAAAATGTAAAGTTGTAATTGTGTGTACAACACAAAAGTAATATTTCGTTTTGAATAGAAACGAGGATTCAAGCTGGAAAGAGAATTTTGAGTAACTCTGGAGCCATGATTACGAGCTCTTGTTACAACAGACATGCACACTTATGCTACTGAAGGGCAAGTTAATTCCAAGTGCTCATGCTGACGCGACTGGTGCCCAACGCTTATTAAGCGAATGCCATCGACCTGCTATTGTTTTGTAAATTCTCAAACCGGCTAAATAGCTGTAAGAAAAAGTTTTTTTTTGGTTGCTTGTAAGTACAAGCTGCAACTAGCACAACTATTGTTTTGGAAGTTTCCCTGAAAGCATTTCAATTTCAAGCTGGGAATAAGATTTTCAGCTTACATTTTTGTTTCTCGAACAATATCACAAGTCGTTTGAAAGATTTTACTAAAAACATAATTCTTTCTAAGACTAGCGCTAAGGGATTGGCGGCTACTCATGCCATCTATTGAATTGTGTTAAAGAAATAGTCGCAGAAAAGCAAAGAGTTACGCCTTTGAAGTCTTTTTCATCGCCAATTTAATCACACCTTTACTTAGTAGATGAAACACTGCCACAGGAGACTGGCGGAAAATCAGATGTATGCAAAGGTTTCGGTGGTAACCTTTACGTGATCAGCATCTGAGCCTTCCAACAAAGCCAACGCAAATAAAAAAATTGATGGAACTTTTTCTCAAAGCTATTTACTAGTATATAGTAGTGAGTAAGCTTTTCAATGTAAGAATGCGAATAGAGTGAGCGCTGAAAGCTGAGCCGAGATTGCCAGTGCGATAAAACGGATTACATACAAGTCAATACAAAGCTTGTGTATAATACAGTGAACGCCGACAACGGCTGAGAGCAAAAACAGTTAAAAAAGCTGTTTGAATTGTTGATATATACTTTTTTAGACATAAAAGCAAAACACGTGGAATAAACAGAATTTCAACGCTGATTTTCGCATTGACTGTGTTATATACAAATATTCTTCTCGCTTGAAAATAAGCGTCAAGAAGCTCGGTTCGAGTCCGCTCGTCAACAGCGCTTACTCTTCTGTAAGAACGATTACCTTCCAATTCCGTTTGGATTTTAATTGCCTGCATAACTTTAAATAAAAGTTAACTTTTGACAATTTATTAATGAAAAGTTTTAATTAATAAAAGTTTATTCTATGGGGAATTTTAGGTATACGAATATTTGCCGTTGAAAATATATATTTAACTTACTATTAGTACTGATTTTCTTGATATGCTTTTATAAAATCCACTGAGATAATTCACTTTTGCAGATTTCTGCACAAGATCGAATAATAACAGAAGATTACAAAAAGTATTACTCGTCATATCTTAAAACAGTTCATTTATCTCTTATATATTCTTTTGGTCGGCTGTTCGGAAAAGGGTATTCTGTTTTAGAATTTGTTTAATTTAAAATTGCAACTAATTTAGAATTATCAATTTCAGAAAGCGTTTTAAGAAAACCGTCAATGCTTTAAGGAAAATGTAAATTTAATATGAACAATTGCCGAATAATACGACTGTGCCGAATCTTGTATACCCTTCTCCAAGAATATGTTCCACTAGAATTACACTGCATTGAAGTAAATTTTAATTTCTTAGTATATTAATCAGTACTAAGAACTCTTAAGAATTTTAATTATAAACCTAAATGAATAAAATATTGTTATTATCTTATTTATACTGTTGATACATATAGGCGAGTTTAATTTTGAGGCACGCCATGTAGCTGGTTTGCTAGCTGTTGATTATCATGGCTTATTTTAGCATTCTTAACTATAAATGTATATTAGAATTTTTTGCTATTTTTCTTACATTTATTTACCGATTGTGGAAATTCTGAACACGTCTGCTCTTAAATTTAAACTAAATTAAATTAACGTGCAAAGATCAATCAACTTCCCTGCCATATAGTATATGCGCTCATCCTTTTTGATGGAGTAGGGTATAAAAATAGTTGATTAATCGTAACTCGTGGCAAACAATTTGATATGAGTCGATGTAAAATTTACCTTCATTATATTACATTTTGAAAGCTTGAAATGAGCTAAAGCTAAAGAAAGTCGGTTGAATACTCAAATTCCCTTTTGATACATTTACTTACGCACCTAACATTGCTATATATATATAAATATTCAGAGTATTAGCAACCGTTTTCTATATGCAATTTATTTGTGTAAGAAAATCTTTCCAGAGGCAGAGCCAAAATGTTTGCTTGGATGTCTACATGAACTGTAAAAGTTTATTGGCTATTGGTGAACATGTAAACGTTTAAATGCGACAAACGCACTATGGTTACCACAAAATATTAAAAAGGTAATATGTTTGCACACCATCTACCACATGTGCCAAAAGGATTACACAGTTAAATGCGAGGCATATCCAAACAGGTTTAAAAATTTCAAATGCAGTGAAATAATTAATAATAATTAATGCTAACTTTTTATTTAATTTGTGTCAAATTGCATTCCGTTTATTGCCTTTTCATTATTTTTATTATCACGCTGAATGTCATTAACGGTTGCAATAGTTTTACTTCAGATTTGGGGCAATAAAAGAGTGTACGTGGTGACAAAATATTATTTTAACTTTTTGCGTCATATTTTCTATTTTGTCATATGAATTTCAAAAATGTTCAATGCATAAACTTACTTACCTGTATCTCATTCGCACATGGGGAAACACACTGGTCTGATATTGACCCTCCAAAACAGCTGAATCAAATTTGGGGTCTAGCCAAGAGTTGGAGGCGGCACGTTCGAAGGCCACGGGCAACATGACGCTACAGCAAGAATGACGACGTCCAGTTTGACTTAAATACGTTTGTATGTGAGGAGCTAAAGCGATTTGTATGTCATCGGTGGAATTGTTAGGACTGTCATTCGCTAAAACGCCAGGTGGCATGGCGGTAAAGCTGACTGATTGTCGACGCGGCTATAAAGAGAAAAGGGTAAAATAGAAACACTTTAAGAAAATCGATTTACGCTGCTTTCATCTCATTCGTAGTAGTACATTGCACGGAGAGTTATAATTGCTTGTAAGCCACAACTCATGAGTCACAAAGTTGATTTAGTGGTCAATTTATTGCTTATACGTATGGTGCTACTTTTATAGCCAAATTTAGTTCGTGCTACCTTCATAGCATTAAGGATTTTGTCTCATATAATTTCTTTTATGCTATAAATGTACTTCTTTCATCCTTCCTGCAGTTACGGAAAAATTTGCTTTTCTATGATTGTTACAATTTTCAATTTTGAAACTTTTCCCTCAATAATGTTTCTTCCAGTTCTTGCCTTTAAACGCTCTAAAATCTAATTAATTTGCTGTTTGTTGTTGTTTTTGCAAACCAATTTTTGCACGGCCAAACCAATTAAAAATTATGGCCTTGTGATTTTTATTTCCTTGACATTCGCTTTAGAGGTTTTTAAGCATTAGAACATAATAAAAGCGTTCGTTGCTGGAAATATGAAAAGCAAATTACGATGGAACAAGCACGCTGGCAATTAAAATAAAAGGAATTTATATTCTGCAAAGCTTGCGAGAGTTTTTATACAAATCCAACATAAATAATACGATGGTTTATAAACAAATAAAAGTTCTTGCACGTCATAAATTTATATTTGTTACTTGTACACGAAAAGGATCTTGAATGAAATGTTGGGAAAATTTAGTTAATTGGGGGCATAAAGGTTGGCATATGGTGCCCATATGCCAATATGAATGGCATTTCCCTAAATATTTTGCAATACGAGTCCGGAGGAGCCGGTGGTTCAAGGATGATAACGGTTTTTTTTTGGTGAAAAACTGACGTACAAACTTCGATATGTGAACTAGTGCGTTATCATGGTGCAAAATTCATAAAAGGTTTTTCGACACTTCTGTGCGTTTCAGAGGAATTGCTTCGCGCAAAATGCTCATAACTTACAGGTAGTATTGCTTATTGACTGTACGACTTGATACACCATGGCATTGCAATCGAAGAAAACAGTAAGCAAAACCTTGACATGGGAACGAACTTGATATATTTTTTGCGGTCTTGGCTCTTCTGGACGCTTCCATTAGGATGATTGGGTTTTTATACCCATGAATCTTCACCAGTTATGACACTTTGGGCAAATCTCTATCGGAGTTGATGAAATTGAACAGCTCCTGGGCGATGGCCATGCCACGAGGTTTTTGATCAAAATTTAGCAATTTCGGAACAATCTTGGCTGCCACATATTTCATGCTTGAAACATTTGTAAACCATCCGTAAAAATTGCTTGGCATGAGGCGAACGTTTTGCCAGCAGCATCAGTAACATCTCTAATAGCCATTGTTTTCAGCGTTTGTGACGTGCTCGGCCAACCATAAGCACCTTCATCCTTCCTTAAACCCTTTTTTTTATACCACAATTGAACTCGTGTTCAGCTCATAGGGTATATTTTAGTCAATATTTTAAATGTCCTTCCACATTTAATTTCAGTTTTTACACAAAACTTAATACAGTTTCTTTGTTAAATTTTTGGAATAGTAAAAAATTGAAGGGCACATCGAAACACAACTAACCTTTTTACCTCTCAAAAACAAACTGCTAATCCAAAATAGCTGATATTAACTCACGAAATTTGAAAATAATGCATATTTTTTGATCACACCTCGTATATTTATATTTATCTCATATATGTATTCATATTTGTGCACATATGCTTGGCTATTTCCACAACATTTTATACAGCCAAATCAAATATTACAAGGGCTTGAAAATGTTTCCTTGAAAGCATGCTCGTCCTTGAAGAAGGAGGAGTACATGTTGGGCTTTCATCTTTTTATTTCTTCAGAACATTGTTGCAAATTTAATGCTTTTTTTTATTTAATTATACAACTAAAACCTCTGGGTAATCCATAAAGATCAATTTATTCATGAAAAATTAATTTCATGCACAGTGACATTTTTGGCCAATATTTACATCCCACTTCTGTTGATTACTTGTTAATAATACGAAATAGTTTACTTTCACTGTCAGGACGTTACAAAATTGTACGTTAAGTTATGGCGTTCCAAAGATTGCTTAAAAGCCAAGCAAGTTGACTACTGCATAAAATGTTAATTTAATTTAGTTACTTTTTTTATATTTGAAATTTGAGACTACTTTGAGCAGACCACAACGCACCAAAGTTAAAAAGGTTTACGTCATGCGTCATAAGGAATGTTTGAATGATAAAATATTACATGGAAAAGTACGAGTCTCGCATGTGTCGGATGCTGTTTAGGAGTTCCTGGCTCTACAGACGTATTTACAATAATTTTTTTTCTTCGAGAGTTTGATCGGAATTTCATAGCTTTGCATTGAGGAAATTCATAAACAACTGATTCCTACAAATAATTCATTAATACTTATTTTATTTAGTTACTTTCATATTCAGTTACTTTCATAGTGGCTTTAAAATTTTTCAACAAAAAAAAAAAAAAAAAAATCAAAAATCTGTGATAACTTTTTATTTATACGAGCACGCACTTATTATAATGAAATTTGTAGAGTGACGATTTCTTGAGCAAATATAGTAGTTATTCAAGAGTTTCATTTTGTCTTAATTTTGTATTTAAATACCGCACTTGTGTATCTAACTAAGTGCGGCAAGTGCGGCAAGTGCTTCAGCTTTTCCCCACCAGACATTTAGGCTGATGCTAAAGATTTAGTTTGCCGCGGATGTGCGTACATGGTTTTACCCAGTACACAATTAGTCACCAATTGGTTGACAATAAATTATTTGTTAGCCAAAAACGAAAAATAAAATGAAGAACTTAACATTATTGTAGCCTTATAATTCTCAATTAGTTTTGGATGTAAAGGTGGCAAGGTTTAGCATTAGTTCCTCCCAATTGTTTGGTTGACAATTAGCTCAACCACGTAAAAAAAGAAAATAATTAATTTGGAGAACAAATAATAAATTTAGAATAATAATACATTTTTTAAATAATATAATAATAATCAAATACAAATCTTTGGCGCACATAATGAAAAACTTGTTCTACTTGCGAACTCATTTCATAATTAAGGCATTGCTAAAATTGCTTACGTTTTAATTTCTTCTTTCTTTGTGGAAGCTCTTTGGAAAACTCTTTTCTTTTAATTGCTTATTTACTTTAGAATGAAAATATCACTGACAGTTAAATTTTAATTAAAATTTGCAGTTAAAGCAACAAGTTTTCATCCTGTTTGCTTTGGTTGAGATGAGTTACAAGAAAATAACTTTTTCTTTTGCCTTCTTACGAAATTATCAAATTATCTTATATTTAATACTATTCATTTCTGCACAATATCGATAATAAATAAATATGTATGAGCAATAATACAGACATAATTTAAAGACTTTTTTATCTTTCCAAAATTGGATTTCTGATTACATATAGCAGATGTGCAATTTTTTTTATGGGCTATTTAAAGAAGCATTCATGGGGAATTGTCATAGACAAAAGTTAAAGAATATATTTCACAGAGGAAACGTAATTACATACGCAAGTACGTACCAGCAATTTATCTTTGTGGTTAAGTGCCTTTTAAAAGCAAAGATAAGTTGTTTAACTGAAGAATAATGACGAATTTTGGGATAATTCCATTTCGTTGTTTCAAAGCGAAAATAAAAACCGGGAAATACTTCAGTTAACATTAAAATGATGCGAGAAAAATATTTGTGCAGAGCGCTTGCATAAAATAATTATTATTTTTTAGTTATTTTTCTCTGCTTATAAGAAAAGCAATTCGGAAGTATTAATTCTTAAGACACGTAAGACGGTATATGTATAGGCAAGATTAAAATAATCTTGGATCCGAACTTGCACAGGTCACACTCGTTGAAGAAGCAATAGTTGCCAATCGCCTCATGCCAAAGGCCAGTAGCCGTAAAAGTTTTCTTCCATATACAATTTATATAAACCATATCGAATATGCCTTAAGGCCTCGTTTCACTATCCTACACGAACGTACGATTGCCAAATTTGGCACGTGTGCTAAACAAATGAAATGGTGAGACATAAAAATGTGAGATTTTTTATTACAAATCGTACCATTTGCAAAAGTTTATCAAAATTTTCATAAATTAATAGTTTTCGTGCAATCAGAGTTGCATTTACTTCAAGCAGCTGTACCAAGAAAACAAAAAAAAAAAAACAAAACAAGACGACAAACAGGAAAACACTTTGGAAAAATTTAATTTTTATAGTTTAATTTATTAAAAATTTAATTTTTTTTTTAGTTTTAATAATTTTGAATATTATTATCAATGTAATAATTATTTTATTTTTTGCGTAATACATTTTCTAATATATTTTTTTTATATTTTTTAAAATGGCAATCAATCTTGTTCCGCAGCAAGAAATATAATGAAATATATTTTTGTATTTCATTTAAATAATAGTATGGCAACAGCGACGTTATTTTGATGAGTTTTTTGTAAAATCCCATTTTCGAGTAAATGAATCGTAATTCGCCGCAGCAGGCCACACGCATAAAGGACTTCAAATGCAGTTGGCTGCTAATGCAACCCAGTAGCCAGCTATGTTATTATGCAAGGAGAGGCAATGACAGCATAAGGCACTGACACTGAATAGTTCAATGATGCCAATATTAAAAAAAATATTTTTTTCAAATATGGTTACAGCGTAGAAAAATGTTAAAACAGTCTTCTCGAATGTTAATTCATTTATAGAATAAATTTTGTCTTGTTTTATAAAATATTGTAACTAATACATGTAATAAAATAGTATCATTTTGACACTTCTTTTGCTCACAGGCCACATGGCTGTGCAATGTTACATTGTCTTTATAACCGCGTCTACAGTGGCAGATGTGTGGACATGCAGTCATGTAGCCACCTTGTAGTGATAATAATTTTTATATTATAATCGCTAGAAACTAAAGTTAGTTGACTTCAGAAAACGAAAAAGTAAATAAATATATATATATATATATATATGTGTACAATCATATACATATGTATGTATACGTAACTGTGAAAGAATGAAGCGTAAAACAAAAATAATAATTTTTATTACCGCCAAATGGGGGTGTGGTGTATAAAATTATAATTTTATGTGTTTAATAGTTGGTTTTTGGTTTGTTTGTTTTTTTTTCTGTCCGAGCTTGTTAGATTTGTAAGAACTCTATTTATTTACAAGCTTTGCCTTTATTTATCTTTATTAAGTTGCTATAAAAGGAATTTGCCCAGAAGCATATCCTTGACTCTGCCACTGAATGTAAGCAATTTAATAGTGCTAAAGTTATAGTTTCATTATCAGTTAATTCAGTTTACATTGACGATACAATAAATATATAAGAATGACTTTCAGATATTTCTCTAAATTAAATGCTAATGGTAAATGCTAATAATAATTAAAATTAAAAATTCAGTGTTTTCCGGGTACTGCCATTTAAATACAAAATGTTTACAAAATACCTCTTCATTGATAATATATAAGAAATACATCTGCTGAGCAAATGAAACAGATGAATGTAAGCAGAGCTCTGCCGATAACTATTGTCCAACTATAAAATGGGTTATGCATTTTCTCTGCCGTAATTCCCACTGCAAATTTCATTATCTTCAGTTTGTGTAAGCGTGCAATTGTAAAGCGGCCGTACAATCTTAACTTTTGCAGCAAGCTTGTTATGAATAAAATATATTTTACATTTTATTTTCATTTGTGCTTTTTTCATTGTTTTTTATGAAAACTTTAGGCTGCACTGCCGCCACTGCATACTAGTATAGTACATGCAATGCAATGTACATGGTCATGTGTATAAAAAAGAATATGTGAAACATAGTTCGGTGGAAACAGAAGTGGTCAGTAAAAAAGTTCAAGAATAAACAAACATTATAAAAGAATATGTGCAAATAAATAAAGTACTATAAGCAAAGGACTTTCTGCTTTAGTTCTGCTTGTATGTCGTGTACAAGTGCATTTGAAAGCGATGTTGCTCGGCGACCATTTTTACATTATTAAAATATACAAGGAGTAAGAATATGTACATATATGCATTCACATATGTATACATTGTATATGGATGTAGTATATGCATGTACGACTATACAACAATTAGATTGTATATAACAATCTAAAAATTACTACTCAGCTAAACTGGGTATGGATTTGCACAATGAAGTTGCTCTTGAAAAAGTTATTTGGCTTTCTGACTTATACGAATGTCTTATAAGAAAATTAATTAAAATGGATGCATACCACATATAAGCACTGCTTATATTTTTCAATTCTCATTTAATTTGTGAAACTTCATTGCAAAAATATTATTTATGATTTATTGAAAATTATTCTTACTCTGATATGTGGTATGTAGACTAACATTGAGCCCATAACCAATTTAATCCTTTTTGTAATAATAAATTGGCTGCATTAATAACAAACTGAATGCTAAAGGTTACAACTATGAGTAATGACCTATTCAGAACTGCCTCAAGTGGGCATGAGATAGAACTTTTGACAATAAACTGATTTAAATTTATAAGATGGCAGTAATTTTATGAATGCAACTGAAAATAACGAAAAATGAATATCTCTAACAATTAATAAATTGGTTTAACAAGCATTATCAGAAACACAAAGGAATTTTTTATTGTTAGTTTCTACTGAAACCACTACTCAAGGGATGGGCTCCGCTCACATTACACTTTGTGCCAGAATTACGAGAAAGGGATAGTGGTAATGGGGGCAAATTAGTGTTTTGCTGCGCTGTCAAGGTGTTGTTAGGTGACATTTTATTAATGGGCTTTACTTTTCAACGAAGCACTGCTACAGAGGAACGGTGAAGAAGAGTATATATGCCCGCATTTGTGTATATTATTATAAAAATAAATTATTTGATGATAAATTATTTGATGGTAGCCAATGACTATTTATTAAACTTAAAGTAAACATGAAAATATAAAAATAAATAAAATATTACGTTTTAATTTAGAGAGACCTAATTGTTTGTTGTCATTTGTAGAATATCTATTTAATTTTAATGCTTGACAGAAAATTATAAAATATATTAAAATATGTGTAAACAAAGTTTTTTCTCAACTACAAAATTTTATTTCGCACCATTTAAATCACCCTTTAACTTCAATCAACCCTTCAATCAAAGTGCTAAACTTCATGAGGATAATTCTTGAAAGGATCTTAATCTGGAAAGTGATCAAAATGTGTGCGTTGTTAAATGTAGGAAAAGTAAATTTCATAAGTAGTATTTTTACCGTTGCTAGCAAGTGAATTCACTCCACGGTCATGTCGAAAAAACTTAGCAAATGTTGTATGAAGTTTACAGTAAAGGTAGATCTTTCATTTGGGTCATTTAAACACTTCCAATTTGAGCCCATATATTACTATCGGATCTCTTCAAATATTTCTGCAACTCTCGGCAATTCATATTAAAATGATATTTGACTCTAATAATATCGGATATAGTGTCCGTATTTTATTTATTTCTTTCTGGCGTCCACTGTGCCTTGATCAGAGAAAATACATATATGTATGTACGTTCTACGTTGGCATAATGCGCAGGTAAACAAAAATAAAATAAATTTAAGTTTTTTACATAGTTTTCAGGACAAGAAATTCATTAAATAAATGTTCATCAATATTTAGGAGAATAATTAATTTTTATTTTATAATTTCTGTTCAAAACTTACATCAATTTTATGGAAAACAAAGTTTATGAAAAACTCACAGCTGACCAGCACAGACCATTGCCGCCCATTTTAAATGGCGGCGGTTTTTAAAAATCATAGCCAAGTTATAATGCGCCACTTCGAAAAATAGTGACAATCAGGGATGATAAAACTAATTTTATGCAAAGAGGAATTTTAAAATTGTTTTGTACTTCTTCTAAACCAATTGTACGAGCACCTAAATTGTTTTTATCTCAAATGGAATTGGCATACGATCAGAATAAAACAAATTGTTAAACGAAATCCTCGTGCATTAATAATTGAATGCATACATGAATGTACAAGCATGCTTTTTAAAAAATATTTAACAATTCTTTCATATCTCCTTATACTTTTAGGACTAGCCAAAATCGCTTAGAATGTACAAGCATGCCTTTTAAAAAATAGTTAACAATTCTTTCATATCTCCTTATACTTTTAGGACTAGCCAAAATCGCTTAGAATGTACAAGCATGCTTTTTAAAAATAGTTAACAATTCTTTCATATCTCCTTATACTTTTAGGACTAGCCAAAATCGCTTAGAATGTACAAGCATGCTTTTTAAAAATAGTTAACAATTCTTTCATATCTCCTTATACTTTTAGGACTAGCCAAAATCGCTTAGAATGTACAAGCATGCCTTTTAAAAATAGTTAACAATTCTTTCATATCGCCTTATACTTTTAGGACTAGCCAAAATCGCTTAGAATGTACAAGCATGCTTTTTAAAAATAGTTAACAATTCTTTCATATCTCCTTATACTTTTAGGACTAGCCAAAATCGCTTAGAATGTACAAGCATGCCTTTTAAAAAATAGTTAACAATTCTTTCATATCTCCTTATACTTTTAGGACTAGCCAAAATCGCTTAGAATGTACAAGCATGCTTTTTAAAAATAGTTAACAATTCTTTCATATCTCCTTATACTTTTAGGACTAGCCAAAATCGCTTAGAATGTACAAGCATGCTTTTTAAAAATAGTTAACAATTCTTTCATATCTCCTTATACTTTTAGGACTAGCCAAAATCGCTTAGAATGTACAAGCATGCTTTTTAAAAATAGTTAACAATTTTTTCATATCTCCTTATACTTTTAGGACTAGCCAAAATCGCTTAGAATGTACAAGCATGCTTTTTAAAAATAGTTAACAATTCTTTCATATCTCCTTATACTTTTAGGACTAGCCAAAATCGCTTAGAATTTTTTATAGTAGAGGAAATTATAAAGAAATAATCCAACGGGAAAAATTTATACATTCTCTATTATTGATGACAGCCGCAAAGTTAAGTGATTCTTTGCTAAGTATATCAATTTTCATATCAGAGGCGCACGTGTACTCGTACGTACTGACAACTGTAAGGCGTGTAAAGCGTGTGCAACTGAATAAGTAAATCGTACCTTTTACCTACATTCATAAAATATTAAGAGCTCAGAAACCACCATAATGAACGCTGTCAACATCACTAATACTTAATGAACAATATTGAATTGCCATTAACTGTTTTTTCAACACCAGCAGCAAGCAGAATATCAGAGTATAACAATAGCAGCGTCGTTGCTGGCGATTTATTCAGTTGAACTGTTCCAAGTAATGTGTGTGGTGATGGTGGTTGGTAGTTGTATTACAAACTCGAGAATTTTGCGTTTTTGCATTGACCCAGTTTGCTTTTTTATCATAAAGTCACTAAGAGTTGCGTATATGTATATAAGTATAAGTGTATGTGGTTGTGTGTAGATATTGCTATACATTTGCAGCTGGTGTCCGTACACATATGAATGCATGAATGTAAATATTTGTACATTAATTATTAAATATACAGCATGTGCTTAATGCCTATTAACTTGCAAATTGTCTTTATATATGCTGTGTTATGCTTGTAGAAAATCGCAGTTATTTCAAGGACAATATTGTCCTTTGATTCAGAAAATTCTAAAACATTCTGCACATAATGTTTTCATATGCAACCCTCTTATAACGCTTCAAGCGTCGAAAAATATTACGATTTCATACTAATTTCAGAACTACAAATATTTTTTAATATTAGATTAAAACACTAACATATTTAAATGAAAAAAAATCCTTTGAAATAATTCACAAAATTTAATAAAGATTCGGCAATTCGTACTACTTCACAAAAGTTTTATTACATCTTTGGAAATATATATTTCTTAAAACTGAAGAAATATTTCTTAAGAAGGATTAATTAAATTTTCATCTCAAGGATAAGTAAAATTTCGTTTTTCCATCTGATTGTTTGTTGTATTATTTCAATATACTTTTTTAATTGAAAAATCATTTTCTAGATGGAAATTCATTCTTTTACAATTAAGGATTCAAATTCACAAGTTTTGTTTAGTTCCTGCCTCCGAATTGAATGGTTAATGATTCAATAATTCAGAATTGAATAAAAATAATAAAATTAAATTCGGCAATAAATATTGAATAATAAAAATATGAATAATAAAGTATTGATTAAAAAGCTGTATAATTGAATTTAGAGAAAAAGTTTTTTCACATTTTGTAAGAATATTTTACTGACATATTGGGAAAATTTCAGTATTTCATCAAAGACTAGTCACAGATTAAAAAAATGTTTACAAATACAAAATCGAAAATTGACAAGTTAGACAAATGCAGAATGCCATGCAGTGGTGAGGGGAAAGGCAGTTGTTCGAAAGTGTATGTTGAAACAACAAAATCTAAACTACGAACACGATTAGACCGGACTACAATGCAGGAAAAATGAAAACAGAACAAAACTCGCCTTAGCGGCCAATTGCGATAAAGATGGTCACCTTCCAGGCATAAGCAACGCTACAGTTTTACAACAAAAACAAAATTACAGAAAGAGAATTTTGCTTGAAATATTACATGTAATTAACACACCCACTAAGGTGAGAATGAACGGAAACATATATAAATAAATATATAAATATATATTTAATTTATATATATAAATATATAAATATATAATAGTTATATATATAAATATCTACTTTACTAAAGTAGGACTAATAACAGACGGCTTTACTCATTGTAAATATATATATATATATATATATATATTTTTATTTTTATTATATTTTTTTATATTTTATATATTTTTTATATTTATTTTTATATTTACTTTTTATATTTTTTTATATTTTTTTATATTTTTTTTTATTTATATTTTTTTTTATTTTATTTTCTAATTTTTAATATATTTTTAGAGATTTTACTTTACTTGCAATTACAAGTTTTACTATGACTTTTGTTTATGAATTTTTAGTTATTCCTGAAGAAGAGCACCGAGGGGGTTCGAAATTTTGAACAGTTTATTGTAATAACATAAATTCTAACATAAAACCTAAAAAAAAAAAATAATAAAAATTTAAATTAGCTTCAGGTAGAAAAATCCATTAAAATTACTATTTCAAAAAAAAAAAAAAAAAAAAATAAAACGTAGCAAAAATATTTAATAAAAAAACAATTAATTTAAATGCCATTATAAGATGGCAATATTTTAATGTTCTGCTATGGGAAAGCACACGCGAGCTACATAGCTCCATATTCCTTTTTCCTAAGGAGTTTCTTTTTATCTTGGTTTGCATGCTTTGTCACTTACCGTCCACCAGGTCGTTTTGAGCCCACGTTGTTGTCTGTAGGATCACTATTGGATTTTACAGCAAGTGCTTCTCTTTTGCTTTCGTTGTATTTTTAATTATTTTTTTTAACGTTGTTTGCTTGTCAGACAATTACAAACAATTTACTCATGTGAATTGAGTTTAAAAATAAAAAATAATACTTCAAAATGTTCAAAGTGGAAAACCATTAGATCAATGCATTTCATTAGATTAAAAGTAAAAGTCGTTATAGTTAGTTAATGGTTTTAGATTTTTAGAGAGTATGGAAAACTTTATTAAAAAAGTACGTGGAATAGATGTGTGCGTAAATGTGCGTTTACCTTTTAGACAAGTTCAATTATGAGAATATATGCATTAGCATGAGTTAAATTAAAAGCTGCCGCTTTAATCACCATACAAGTTTTATATTAACTTTTTATAATATAACATTCCAAAAACAAATGCCCTTAAAACGGTCTACTTCAAGAGGATTTCTTAAATCGATTTTATATGCACGGATAATTAATTTTTGTGTTACACCATTACACTCTTATAAAAGTAAAATAAAAAAAATGTTATTTCTTTCTAAAGTATTAATAAACATGAAAACATTAAAAAGGTTCTTTGAAATACTAAAAATGCAAAGTGTTTTGTGGTGTAGGTGTTTAAATATTAAATGTTTTTAATTACTTTTTAATATCTACTCCAGACTGAATACTTTTGTACTCGTATACCAGCTACAGCATCAGGAGGGCGAAGGGAATGTATTTATCTACATATACAGGATGAATAAAAGTTTCCACTTTGAATTACTTTGCTAAAAGAAATTTTAAACGAATATTTATTTTGCTTGGAATTCTCCCTGTGAAATGTTAAAGCTGTATCTATCTGCATTTGCAGATATATATTTATACGTAGGTGCATGCCGCAGGATTTGTTTGTTAGCAAATACACAGCCACATACAAAAGCTTTTTGGAATTATTGACCATAAACTTGATTTCCGTTTGTAACATTTTTGTATCCGGTTCAAATGTAAGTTGTATGTTCCCGTGTCAGCTGGTTCCATATTTCCTACTTGTTTTTTGAAGAACTTTTTCACAAAATGAGCCGCCATAATTAAAAAGTATCGTTTCTTTTACGAAAAAAAGCAATATCTTTACAAGTTATAAGAGGCCTCCATAAATAATTGGCTATTTACATTATTTTAGTTCCATTAAGCTTTTAGTTCCATCAGTTTCAATAAAGTTTAAATTAGTTGAAATCAGTTTTTATTAATTTTGTATAAGAATCTAATATTGGAATTTCAGATTATCAGCTGTTACGAACTTCCTGGAACCTTAAAAGTTTAAACTTCTTGTAGCGTCCTAATCATAAGATAAATTTTATAATTACATGGTTTAGGGGCATGAGAGAGAAAGCATTTTGTACTGACTAAATTAGAATTGGATGACTTAAAACTAATCCAAGTAATGAAACTATTTGTCAATTAATGAAATAATTTGTTAATTGCAAATATAAAAAGACGTTTAAATAAAATTTGTGTTTGATTTGGGCTGTCGGAGAAGATTAACGAAAAAATGAATATGAAATTTGTAATTTTGGTTCTGCGTTAGGAATTTCGATGATACATTTCAGTTGGTTCTAAAACGAAAGCATTTCGCCGCACCCTAATATTTTTTCAGTTTTTTTCTCAGAGTTATAAGTAATTGTAGAGCATATATAGAATTGCTTTTAATAGTAATTAATATTAGAATTTTTTTTTATGTAAAACCCAAAGATTTTAAAAATTTTTTCAGAAAGAAATGTTTTGTGGAAATTTCAAGGAAATTCACTATTCAAAATTACATTCTATAACATTTCATTGGTAGATATTATTTTCCCTATAAATCATCCGCGAGTAAGAAAATTGGAATTTATAAAAAAATTAAGTTTTCTTTCGATTTGGTTGGAAATTAAAGTCATTACTTGAAAGTAACATTTTTCGAAAATAAACGCATTTCGATAACTAAAAGAAAGCGCTTGTGAGACTATAAAGCATCAGAAATCATACAAGGAGATCACAACTGTCCAGGTGACTTTTGGTTTCAAGGCGAATTCAATTTAAAAATTGAAATGAATTTAATTTAGCAAGTGAATCACGTTTTCCTGTCCTTCTTTTTCATTTTTATTATTTATTGTGTTCCTTGCCACTTTTTCTTAAACAGAAAAACAAACAATTTAATCAAATTAATAATTGTAGATTTCAAATATTTGAATTTTTCTTACTCGTATTACTGAAAGTGAAATCCTTTGGGTTCACCTTGTATGAATGCGGTTGGCGAGAAGAGACTTGTAATGTGTTGAAAACTGTGCTTGGAAGCCAAACAGCGTATTTAGAATGTGAAAAGATGATTTCTGACTATGGACTTTGCATTTTTATTATCTGATTGATTTCATTTAAGGATCTCTTCTTTTACAACTTTTTTATGGCTTCCTAGTCTGCACCCTACTGCGAAGAAGGCGATTCGCAACTATTCTTTTTTATATGGTGCCTTTTTTATGTAACTATTTGGGTAATATAATTTCCGAGATAAATTCATTTACCCAAAGTAAGCTTACCTTTTGCAATTGCTCCTAAAGTTAGCCAAGTATGTGAAATTAAATGGATTTCGGCTTGACTGCATGAAAACATCTAGGGACCTCCGGTTTGGTAGGCTGTTCATCATTCATTCGCATATGGAGGCAAATGAGTTCCATCAAGTGGAACTCTTTTACAAATTTGAAGAATGAATTGTATTAAACATACATATTTTTTTATCACTGACTTTCTTATCGCCATCATTTCTTACATCTGTCAGTGTTTTTATATATTTACGTATTCCACAAACGCTTATTTATCTTTTTTATAAAGAAGAAACGTACTTGCTTTTATAGGTATTTTATTTTAAAAAACCATTTTGGGGTCGTGCTACGGGGAAGTAAGTTTTCAATGTTTGTTAAATATAATTTTTTTAATGTGTTTTTATAGGTCGATGTTTACTGAACACATTTTTAATTCAGGGATTGTTAGTAAAAGAAATATGTTCATGAAACTTTTTTGTTTTCGCAGTTGAACAGGGGAATTCAAATACATTTGAGATAATAAAAATTTGGGTTTTCCGTGTTTTACCATTTAACTTTTATTAAATTCGATCTAATAACACAGATAAAATCATACATAGAAGTATATAAATGGCTTTTACTTACTACGAAAAACTATTCACTCAACTATCAAATGAGTGTGATTTCGCTTTAAAGTATGGCAGGCATTTAGAGAACAGAATTTTATATCGAGTCGAGCAAATACAAAGTGCAAAACTTTTAAAGTCGCGTCAAATACGAGTAGAAGTCATTACCTGTCATATGCCTACTTTTTGACTCACAACTAAGTCACTCAGTCTTGTCAGTGTGCTTCCAATCAGTATGGCTTTGTGAGAGCAAAGTATACCACCTTTTATAATTGATATATGTCGATAATTTTGACAGCTGTCAGTTGGTTTTTTTTTTTTGCTATATATAAAAAACTCGACAGATGACGTACTTCCCCTTCTTCTTCTTTGCTATAAAAAATATTTGATATTGTCTTTGCTACTATATCGTGCCTTTGCCTGCAGCTGACTAAAGCCAAAGTGTAAATTAATTTGATTTTAACTTTTGTCACTTCATGCGCTTCCTGTTACATTATTAATAACTATATACATACATTTACAATCACACACACCCACACACACATCACATGGAAAGTCACAACACTTAAGCTTCAACTCTTTATTTGATTATTTTGTTGCAAATCGAAACACAAAAACAAAAACAAAAACAAAACTAAAAAAAATTAAGTTTCAAGTAGATCAAATCAAAAATAGCAATAAGTGACATTCAAGTCAGCTCTTTCCATTAGCTTTATAAGCTTTTTGTGCTCTTGATTTTTAGCTAATAAGTGTTTTCACTTCTAATTAATTAACTTAATGACAAAACAAACTTTTATAAAATAAATTCCCAATTAATATTTATTTTACCTAAAAACATTTAATTTTCGCCTTTTTCAATACAAAACAGCCATTCGTGTGAATTTGGGCAACTGATTTAAGAATAAATTAAATTCCTAACAATTAAAATGAAAAGTGAAATATTATATTCCTAATTCGCCCACTGGTATTAAGTTGTCTGTTTACTTTATCATTTATGTAATAATTAGATGATTGTGTTTTTATATTATTTTCCACTGTTTACTTTCTTTATAAAATTAATTTCATTTGCAAGTGTGTGTAAAAGCTTTTCTACAAATTTAAACAAGATTAATATTAATATGGGCTTGTTATGCGATATATGAAAATGGAAGTTCTTTAAAAATTGGTAAGTTGGACTTTGAAGAAATTGTGGCATTTTCCCAAGGAAACGATGAACTAAAAAAACAATTTAAATATATCTTGATTCGTTTGAAATATTAATTAATAAAATATTTATAGTTTTAGATGCAATTACATACTTGAAAAAAATTTACGACTTTAATTGAATTTTATTCATGGACGTCTACTCACGCGGAAGAATTTTTTGGGTGCTCGCATTCTAACATTTCAGCGTAATGCATGATTACAAAAATTTCCTGCGTGATCTATCTACATCGAAAATGGCAATATATATATGTATATTAAACGGCTTTTTTTGAATATATTTTTTAATTACTTTAAACTCTTTCTTCAGCCGCTTAAAATGAAAAAATTTCCGACTTTAAAAGTTTTATAAATGAAATGGACGATTAATCAAAATATTTAAATGAGAAACTTGTTATGAGCCAACTTGATGTATCCTCCAACAACGCGTTTAAATGTCTTACTTTCATGGTGAACATTTAGTGTCTGCAGTTTACAAAATTCAATCGTTTTTGGGTCGTCGTGAAGCACATTCCCGATTAAAAGTTATCACACTCTTATAGATAGAAAAGCCTCATCTATTAGAACAAGTTAGTTAAGGTGTAAAACTTGGACATTGCATTGGCGGCCTTAAGGCATATTTCACACAATATCACTAAAGCTCAGTTAAAGGAAGTGCCCAAAAGCTCTTGATAAAACAGCAAAAATCAATTAAGTTTAGTGAAAAATTTATATTCATTTAAGCTTGAGGGCTTTTATTATAACAAGTGAATTTCTTTGCAACACTAACCGGGAAATTTACATAAATAATAATAACGAGGCGAAGAAAATTTCAAAATTTATTAAAACATTAAAATTGAAACGATAAAAATTGTGGCTATTTTTGGAACACTCTTCCACATAAAAAAAAAAAAACGAAAATAAACAAAAAACAAACAACTTTTGTTGTATATAGAAAGTCAATGAGTCTAACGTACATGATCGTACATACAAAATGGAAAAATTATATTCACTGCTGAAAACAGAACGTATAATTGAACAGCGAATAACAAATAAGTTTTTTCAAGTTTGGTTTTTTTTTTTTTATTTGTAAATTTGTGTTGTTAAATGCAAGTGTACAATATTTAACAAGAGAGCGGCGTATCACAGGAAAATGAAAACAGTTGTTCCGATTGTTTGGCCTCTGGTAGGTTGGTTAATGAAGTGCTTGTTGATACTGATTATCATTCAACTCTTTATTGTTTTTGCTACTGCTAAACTCAAATGTGTATATGAAAACTGAACACAAATACGAGTAATTAAAAAAACAAACAACATTCTTAATAAGTACATGTTGTTTCTGTTAGAGTATATCGAAACACCACATTATAATAATTGTTAAGCCGTTAAGCTCAAGATAAGTTATTTTCAATTTCAGTAAATATGAAATGCAATTCTTTTAAAAAAATGATGAAATTATCAAATAAAAAAAAGTAATACATGGAAAGTTTCAAAATTGCTTGAGATTGTGTTTCTAATATGGCCCTAAATTTTTCAATGGAATTTTGTAATGTCAGCCAACTGTGCAGCCTAATTAATAGGGAAGGTAGAGGCAGGTACTTTCGCAGCTCGCTTAAATGCGCTTTCACTGCGAAGAATGGATAAATGATGGGGCAGCAGAAGAACTAATTTATTTTCATAACTAATTTCTCTCAAGTAGCAGGTGCTTGCGTGGAGCTCATTTAGGCAAACTGAAAAAAGTTACAAAATGTACATCTTGTATTCGGTATCATGTGCCACACTGCCAAAAATATCTGTACTATATTTAATTACCTTTTTTGTTATTGAAATAACTTCGAGATCTGTTATAAATGAGAATTCAGCTAGAAGTTTCATTAAATTATAAAAGCGATTTTTCATTGCAAGAGTAGCTCTCTAGTATCTCTATAGATTCTTTTCTAAATAAAACTCAATGAACACTTTCGCTTAAAAGTTTTATGTAATTTTGATAGTATTGCTGGCGGAAAGTGGAAAGAAACTTAATTGAATTTTTTTAAATACTGTACTTATTCAGCTCAAATTCATTTTTTTACTATGCAAAAAATTAACTTATCATAACTTACTAACGATCTCATCTGATTTCGTTCCACCGAAAATAAGTGTCAGTGAAACATTCTTAATTTTTTTTGTCTGATCTCAAGATGTGGCCGAGAGCTAATATGTAGAACTCAAAATTCAAGCAAGTTTTCCATCGGAAATCTGTTTCTTTTTGCCAGCAACGTAGTGTTAAAACAAAACCTTGAAGTCTTCTTAATAATCCTAAAATATTCGAATAACATTTTCGTCAATGTCAGCATGCAGTACAATAATATTATCAAAAGGCAAACCATTTACGAAATTTATATAATATATCATTTTCTTTCACAAAAAAGGGCCATCACATCGAAGAGAAATATTTCCGGGAAAACCAATTCTAGGCAAATGTAATATGCAGTTGAATATCGTTAAAGTTAATCCAAACGCCCCTCACTAATTAATTATTTTTTAACCTATAAATTCTTCTATACGGTTCCTGAAATTTCAGAACACACAATCACAAACATATATGCTTTGGAAATAATTTATATTTTCCCCCTAGTGGGTAAAAGAAACAGCCAAAAAAAGCTTTGCCACCTATTTTATTTTTAAACTATTTCACATCTCATCTGTCGAAATTCCTTTCTGTGACCATTCGGTCCTTGTTTCAATTTTACGGGGCCTCGATAACTTGACGATTTCACTGTACATAGCTTTTTAGAAAAATAGAATTTACAGAAAATAGCCAACACAATATATAAAATAAAGATGTGAAGGCACATGTACTTGTATGTATTGACACCAGTGTAAGGTTTCAGGCAAATAATGAAGAGACTGCGAGCCAGACATTGTCGCCTGCCAACGCGATGTAATGATAATAAAAATTAAAAGTACGACATATATGTATAAATTATTTATTTAGCCAAACATACCTATTTCTTTATATGTGTGCATGTTGTGATATGTCAGCGGTTGCTGCAGCATTTAAATTAAATATACGTCCTTTCTTTGCATTAAAAAATATTTTTATATAAAAAAAAAAAAACTTTAAGGTGACGGGTTGAAAATAATACAATCCATAATTTAATATAAACCACAAAATTTCTGAAGTTTTTGGCTTACAGTCATGTAATTTTGTTTTTCGTATGAAGTAACACTGAAGCTATAATCAAGTCAATAGCAGGCTGCCACAACAGTCGTATTGACAAAACAAAAATTTAATAGGACATCACAGCACGGCACAGCACAGTAACGATATGAACACGTACTAAACTTGCCACCATTGAAATAAACTCATGCTAATTTAAGCTTTGTGTAATTTTTCTTTTTTAGATCGCAAGATTAAAAATTATGTTTTTAAAACTGCACACATAAAATAATTGTGGAAACATTATTAAATATATTTATGAAAAAATTGCCATAAAACACGCGATTGTAGTTGGTTTTTTTTCCGAGTTATTTATCTATTTATTTAACAGCTTTTTTTTTTATTTATTTTTAACATTTTCAGCTTTTTTAGATCTTCAAGAATTGTTAATTTTTTTCGGTTTTTAATTTAACAGTCCGTAGTCTGAAGAGTCTATGCGAAAAGTCGAAAAGAGTTTTGTTGCCTTTCGTTTAAGACTGTCAGATTCTACTAACTAAGTTGAAAATTACGACGAATTTCTCTAGCCCCTTTTAATTATAATAAAATATACATAAATTAATTTATAAGACTCGATATCTACCTTTATAAGAGCAGTGTGTGAGTTTATACTACATGTATTTTGTTTAGGGCAACTGAAAACGAATTTTTAATTGCTGTTCTCATGATGTTTTTTTATGATTTCCTAATTAAAGGAAAAAAGAAAAACTTGCTAAGAATTCTCGTTTCCTTGTTGAAGGCTAAAATTATTAGCTTCTTACAGCAATTTTCCTATCAATACGAAACAAATCGATTTTGGCATTAGCTAATGTGAAGCCTGCTTAAATAAGATAAGGATACATATGTTTGTGTGTTCATTAGTCCTTCATACTTTTGCCTACATACTTTATACAACAATTTTACTTTGCACAATTACCGCCTTTAGGGAAGCACCTGATTTTGCAATGGGCTAGAGCCAGAGGTATTCCAACTGTAAAATAAAGAAAGTTCTTTACTTGTTGCGTTTGTTGTTGTGAAAATAGAGAAATGAAGTCCTGGCGTTCTTTGTAATCTAACGATGTCTGAATTTTTTATACGAGAACAGAATTAAAATTACAATTTTGTGACATCAATTCTAAGAGCCTTTTCACAATTTATAAAATTTTTGTTTCTGAAGCTTTTTTACAATTCCTTTTTATGCTTCATTTATATCTTGTGAAGCTTTGTGGCCTTCTTATCCTTGTCAACATCGCGTAGATGTTGAAATTGCCGTTTAAAAATTATATAGATCGGATTTTTTGCCCTGCTGATTTTGTATTGTTCAATACTTTTCTATAATGTTGACTGTCATCTTAAGAAAAGTACATACAATAAATTTTATTGGCATTAAAAAAATTTACGCTTAAAGAAAATAAACAAAAATTCTAAAATCTAAATTTTTGTGTGAGTTCGACAGTAACTAAACAGAACAAAGCAAAGTGGCAACTTTTTTTTATAAAATAAACGCTCGTGAATGTCTTATAATAACTTGAGCAGCACACTAGCCGACAAAAAATCAATCACTTAGTTATTATCATTTTTTACTTTGATATACTTTGGTAAAGTATAAGTCTAGTCATATTCCTTCAGTATGCCTGTGTGTGCTTAATTAATATAAGAAGAGAATTTTACTTCCTAAAATCGTTTTTATATTATTCCGACAGCCGTGTTAATTGCAGATCATGTGATGATATGAAAGCCAAAAAAGGGTAGTAGTTAACCTGCATCCTCTCCTCCTTTAGCAAGTCCAAAGGCAAGTCCAAAAGCAACTTAAATCAATGTCCGCTAACATCATACGATCATATATTCCTCTTTCCTGTTTACCAACCGGAACTCTAATATATTTAATTTTTATAAAAAACACATATAATATTTTGTACGAAATAAAATTTGTATTCAGAATCAAGGTTTATATTGAATTATTATTTTTTTATGTGTTTTGATTTTAAAGTCCTTTCTTTCTACTGCAAAAAGGACTAAAGTGAAAGAAATTTAGTAAATTTTTTTTAAAAAAACGCACTACGGAAGAAAGTACTTTGCAGTCCTTGAAAGCGTGCGAAGAATTCAAAATATTCTAATGATGTACTTTTTTTGTTTGGAGTGAATTTTCGTCTGTGAATCTATAAACGACCAACTACTTAAGGCAATTTGCCTTTTTTTTTTACCTTTATTGCACTGTCAACACATTATTATTTTTTAAATAATAGTGAATATGTAAGTATGAGGCACTGCGCTGCTGCTATCCAGTTTATACTCTATTGTAATGTGAAACTAGTCTAATGAAACATGTGATTAAGTATTTGTTGTTTTATTAGTCCCCAGGACTTGAAAAATTTTCAATTAACTTCATGTATGCGTGTATACATGAACGTGTACGAGTATGTGTCTACGACCCCACCAATATTGCCAATTGCTTAAAGCAGGGCATGGTGTTAAGGCGTTTGGTTTAATCTCATTATGTGACTTCCGCTTCTGTGTTGCGGGTATTAGATGTTATATTTGTGGCCTTTGGCTTTTGTTCATGTTGGTCTTAGCAATTACTTTGTGGATACTGGCTGGCCTTAATTCGTATAGAAGAAATTCGTTATGGCTTAATTCACTTTTGGTTGCCTGGCCGAAGATTTTCATTTCCCTGTAGATCTCAAGATGCATCAATTACTTTTTTTAGGACTCTTTCAGCCACCAATTTAAGAAAGGTTGGTAAAAATTTAAAACGTAAAATGTAAGACTTAAATTTAACATTGTTCCCCATGTACCAGTCTTTTGCTTATTTAGATTCTTTTATCTCGTACGCCACATTTGTTACGTCTCCAGCAAAAACAAAAAAAAAAAAAAAAAAAAAAATTCAGAAAGAATTGTAAGAAAAATTTGTTATGTATGCATGTGTGCTGTTGCCTAAAATATTACATTTATCGTTTGTGATTTCCCCTTTTTACAAAGAACTTTAAAGGAGCTGATGCTCTTACAAGTGAAATTTAAAACGCAGTGACACTTTTGTTTGTGGTTTCAGAGATTATGGCTTTACCTGCCGCTCCTCTCTTTTTTAATTTCTAATTTATGTGTTTAAAGTTTTTATAAAATTCTACTCACTTTAAGGAGATGCATGTGATTAAAATTTATTATTGTTCTTTATAACTTCTAAATGTTTTTCTCACTTGTTTTTTTTTCAATAGTCAAGTGCTTTTAATATTATCGCCGGCACTGCTTATAACATTTAAAGATTTTTGCTTCGTTTATGACACCGGTAATTATTTTATTACTGTTTTTTGTTTTTGCATTTATTCCATTTTAAATCTAATCTGTGATTACAGTCCATACACCCATACAGACGAACGAACATTCTCACTTGCGCGTAGATAAGCTGTAATAATGAGTATATGATAATATTAATTTGTGTATTCGCTAAGATGAGAGTTGTCACAAGTGGCGGTTGTGTGGGTGTTTCAAATTACTGAATTATTTCCTATCAGAGATTGAGAAAAAAAAACTAAAGATCTCAGATTTAATTTTTCTAATTAGGAAAGTTTTGATGGGACTTGAGATATGCAAAACAGAATCATGTGCAAATTTTTATCCACTAGATTGCATATACATACATTCACGCACATATTCGTACAGTAAGATACACCGAAAGATAAGATGACATTGTAGATTACAATTTTTGTTAAACTCTTATTTTTATTTGGAAATTTATTGCTCTAGTGCTTTCCCTCTGGTAAAGTTTCTTATAGAAATTTATAGAATATGAGTTGTTAAGGGAGAACAACTCAATTGAAGTGATTTTTTCAAATGCACAGAATACGGACTTGTATTGGTGTCTATTTAAATACTGGAAAATAAATGAAGGAGATAAAGAAAGAAGATGAGGGAAGAGGAAAGTTTCAAAACTTTAATTTTTTTTTTTTGTATTATTGAATATATTGATTAATAATATTTAGCATTCGATTGAGAAGAAATTTAAGTGATCATATGAATGTTGTTATGAGTAGTGAATGCCGCAAACACAATTAGCATCTTTAATTTGTTCATTTAACTGGTGTGCCGGTAAAACAGATACACAAATGCTTAAAAAAAATTAAAACTAAATTCCCGCTTAATTAAAAGCGTAGAAAAATCAATTATTAAGTTCATTTAGTATTAATTATTGCGATACATTAAAAAAAAACAAACTATACAAATAGAATATTTGTAATTAGATGCACAAACAATTATGTTAAGTAAAATTTGATTTACTGTTTAGTTAATGATATTTTTGTCTACAATTTCCTTAGTAACAATTTTTTATAATGCAATTAGGAATTGGAAATAATCTAAAAGTAGTTCATCCCTGCAAAATAAAATGAAGAAAAAATTAAAAATTAGAAACATATATATAATTATAGAGTATCCTTTATGTCAGATACGGATTATAATATTTGTCATTCCAATTGTGGTTGCTCATGGCTGCGAAATAAATATAAAACAATTATGGAAATTCTGGAAATGTAAAGCAGAAGCACGATTCTGTGTTTTTCGTGGTTCAAAATATAGAACAATTCGAGAAGGAATTGGATATGTAGAACTTCAGTGAGTCTAGAATTTCAAACCAAATAATAAAACAAAAACAGAAAAAAAGTTATCAAGAATTAAAAATAACACCAGTCTTGCATCTTTTCTAATTTTTCGAATTTATTTTAAAATCTACCGAAATTTTTTCGAATAATGCACTAAAGTTACTCGTAGGTATATGTCGGATATGTGGTACCAGTAAGTGCGACTAATGACGTGTTTCTCGTATGATGTGCATTTCCTGTGATGAAAAAAGCCATAAGCCATTGATTGTATCTAATGAGCTTATTATTGTTATTTTTCCAACTAGTATATACCAGATACGTTTACTTGCCACTCACTTTTGTGGGTTTTGTGTGAGAGGCTGCCGTAGCTGCTCATTATCATAATGAACGTAACAAAATGTTTAAATATTCGTTTAATGTGTTGAAGACGTTGATTACTATTGGAATTTATCGTAAATTAAAATTTAAATACATGACTATCTTATCGCTGGTATCTGTGTTTTTAGTTTCAATGTTTACTGCGATTAATAACGTCAACAAACGTATTATTAAGAATTTTTCTGTTGTTAACATATATTTGATGATTAATTCTTCTCCGATTTATGGCTATAAATTTTCGCGAGATGAGTTATATTATTTATGATAGTTACTTACCCAAATCACAATTAATTTAAAAAAAAAAAATTCGTTTAAGTGAATATGTGATTTTCCAATTAAATGAAAAGGAGAATGAATTCAATACAAATACAAGATTTTTTTTTTTTTTTAACCAACTCTACCTGCAAAGCTTTTGTCTGGTCCGCAGGAAAACATCTAGGGTCTAGGCAGGAATCGAACCCGCGACCTCCGGTTCAGTAGGCTGAGCATTATTCACTCGCCTTCGGAGGCACCCCAAATTGAATATAAAGAGGATGTTCAACGATATTTTCAATATCTTTAATTCCTTAATTTGTGTTACCATTTCGAATGTTCTCGGTTGCTTTACTAAAAAACCATAGTCCTAGAAATTAAGTATTAAATTTTGAAGAAGTTGTTAATTGGACTTTGAAGTAGTGAGAGGAATAGAAGTCTATTGTAGTGACATTTCTATTGTATATAAAATGATATAAAAAGATATAAATTTATTTGATGGGATTTTTAAATAAGCCTACAACTAATTGACTTTGTTTTTTTGTTATTCTCATTTATTTGATAGAAGTTCATTTAAACTGCAAAGATTAAAAGTTTCTTAAAAGTCGGTGACAGAGTAAGTCATTCAGGAATTAGTAATTTTTCGCAACTTGCAAGCGAAAGTATCCTGAAAGGCCTACTTCTTCACATACCTTTATATAATATATAATATTCAATGTGGGAATATTTTGTTTATCTTATATGAAATAAAATTAAGATAGTAAAATTTAGCAAGTATTTATTACAAAATAATTATATAAATTTAAAACCATCTATTATTAATTTTAGAAGAATTTAAAATCATGCTTATAAGTAAACAATTAAGCGCAGGCTTTTTTATTTACTGGGATGTAATACATACTCATGTATTTGGTGGCATAATTTTAGGCTGAAACGCTTTAATAATAACAATTTGCATACGAGTACATATTTTAAGTTTAGTAGAATAATAGAAAAAGGTAATAACACGAAAGTATTTATTTTATTTGTATTGTGCGCTGTAACCGCACAGTAGAAGTTGTGTGTTTTACCTTTTAGCTTAGCTTGGAAAATAAAGGTACCTTTTAACACTATATAGTATTAACTCTATGTGTACAGTTTCTATTAGCGAAATTTAATTTTTGGCTACAATATATATACGAGTATGTATGGGATACAAATTTAAAACTTACAACTTAACTTTGCAATAACACAGGTATTAAAAGGTTCTTTATTTATTTATAGGGCAGGATCTAAAAGTATTTGAAACTTTTAAAGCCTACTGGATTATGCAGATGCCGCCAATAAAAAGATAAATTTGCTTATGGCAAATTTGTGTCCGATTATGCTCATTACTTTGTTACGTATTTGCTGCTCTTGTAAGTTGTAAGATATAATGAGTTGACAATTTCGATGTCAGTTTGTTTATCTTAATAAACAATCGAGCACAAGCTTTGATTAACCAGTATTATTAGCTTAATAGGTATATTTCCAATTCCTTCGTAGTGAAGAGGACTACATTGAAATACCAGCATTTCTGATACCATAACTCAGTTAGGTTAAGGTTAAAGTAATCTTTAATATCATGCAATTCTTTAACTGTCTTCAGTTGTATAATTAATATATATTTCATAGTTATATATGGAGATGTATTCATGTACATATACTTGTGTGTACATGACAATTTACTGCTCTTTGATTAAAATATATTCTTGCTGTTTTAACTGCGGGACATTCACGTACATTTTTATATACTCGTACATACATTTATGCACGAGTATTCAGCTTTGCTGCGTGTTTACGCAGCATGTGGATTAGACTTACACATACAAATAAATGTATTACGTCGTGCTGCTGTCACATAAAAGATGACAATGACAATGACCATGACAATGAGTTCTTGTTACAGTTCTCTCCCTTCATTTGCATTTGGTTTGAATATTTTTAAAACAAGAAATACATATTTTTTCTAGAACAAGAATTTTAAATTAAATACTAATAGATTTTTTTAATAACCCTCAAGTTGTTGCTCATTTTTCACAATAGGATGATTGAAAAATTCTTTGGATGCAGAATATTTTCTTTTTCATCTAGTTTCCTTCTGTTCTATCTCCACGATAACGTTTTCAATATTCTTGTCACTGCTAAAGGAATTATTTTGTTCTGTTTCAACATTTTTGCATAATCCCTTGAACATTTGATTGTGAAAGCTTTACGTTTCTTTCTTCATGTCAATTGTATGTGTGTGTGTGTGGATGTGGGTGTGTGTGTGTGCTCTGTGGCAGAAAGAAGTTTCATAGAAAAGAAGTAATCTTTACTTTGCTATTGTTTTCAATGCAAACATTTAAATTTTATTTAAATTTTAGTTAAATGTCAATTTTCGTTTTGATTACATTTCAATTCTAATTTCAAATAAGAAATAGTTAAATATACTCATACAATTGTAGTGTTTAAGTTGCTTTTGCTCTGCTTAATATTTATTTATGTACATAAATTAAATTTCTTTCTTGCATATTTCATAATGACACTGTTTTATTGCCAGACTATATAAAATATAATAGATGTGACTTGTTTATCATGCGGAATATATTTGCCATTAAGTACTCGTAATATCTAAATGACGTTAAATGTAGCAGACGTATTAAAATATTAAATAAAAATGTATAATCTGAAATATTCTGTGCAGAGTGCAGCCAAAGCAGTAGCAACGTGAATTCGATCAAATTCAATTTGCACTTAAAGAACAACCTACACATTTTCTGCTTTCCAAAATACGAGCATATACAATTGAGTAAAGGAGCGATGACACAATATTGGTAGTGTATCCTGCAATTTTTGCGCCATAACTTTTATTTTCTTTTTGCCAAAAATCGAAATAAGAAGTTACAAAGAAAAAAAAAGTGTTTTCTTTTGTCAAGGATATTTTTTTAATTTGAGTGGAGGAGATAATTTTATTTTTTTTTTACATTAATGATGTAATGTAATAACGAAGGGACAATGTTGTAGAAGAAGAGAAAAACAATTTATCAGAAGTAAAAAATATATGAAACGTTGAAAAAGGCTGAAAAACTGTAATCCTACTGAAAAAAATATTTATAAAAAATTGGAGATTACTGAATAATACCGTCTTAATAAAAACACTCATTCGAATCATATTATTCAATCGCATCTAAAATAATAATAAATTTTGAGACAGCCGTTATAAAATCATGCAATTTGCAAATTTTTTACAATTCACTTAACAATGTAATTTTAAAAGATGTCAAGTTTTTTAAAACAAAAAAATAATGTTTAGATTAATGCTTAAAATTGCCTAATTGTGCAATGAGGAGAAATAATAAATGTGTACAGAGGAAAGAAAAATAGCAAAAAATATAAAATAGCTGATAATCAATTTAAATTACTTTTCTGTATGCCAACCTATAAGAGAATTTTTTAAAATCAATTTAAAAAACGATTGATGAAGCTTACAAGTTATTTCGAAATGATGGCCCTAAATACAATAGCCAGTCTGCTAATTAGATGTAAAAAGGACACTCAAATGTCTTTAGAATATATCTTTCCTTTTTAGTTATCACAAGTTATCCTTAGCTATTTTAATTGTGCATTAGAGATAAGATGGAAAAATTTATGAGAAAGTCCATAAGTAATATATATTTATCACATTAATTAGTCAGTATTTACTGATAAATTTCACTTAACATGCAAATAAATTTTTCTTTAATTTAATTGACATTTTCTTTGCAGTCTATTTAAATTGAAATAAAAAGCAAACGTTATAAGTCTTTGAAATATTTTAGAAATATATTCAAATAATTTAATAATAAATAAAAAATATCCTTTTCTGTTTCGTTCTTAACACTGTTAATCTCAAGGTTATAATAAGTATTGTTTTTTTTAAAAAAGCAGGACGAATTTGTTAGACATCTTAGAGTTTCAGTTTCCTATGAGACTAATTTTTCAGTATCGAATACCTTAAGTACCGATAAGTTGTAATTCGGTTCTGAATTTTAATAGAAGTCAGTATATCTTTCTTATTTCTATATCAAGCCCTGTTAACGGTCTGTCAATATCCAGATGTAGATATTTAATTACCACAATTGCACTTGGCAATTGCACTTCCAGTAAGTCTAAATGCATTACATCTTTGCAATGTCGAATTAAAGAGCTTCAATGTATCCTTATTAAAGCGGTTCTTTAAGATACTCTACCAAATGACTTGAAAAGATGCTTTTGCTTACTATACTTTAATTTCATTTATGCAGGATTATTGCTTGCCATAATAATAATTTTAAAATGAGTACATATTGAAACAGTAAAGTTGGGAAATTTATTTATATAATATAACTTTATTAAGATCTATCGACATACATAACTTGTACGCCAGTAATCCGGTTTTAAAGTAAATTATTATAGAAATTATCGTGCGTACATTTTTGGTACAAATTTGCTCATTTGTCCCTGATAGTCTGATTGCTTCTGCTCTGCTTTTGCAGTGTATACTCCGAACTCAATTAGCAAGTTTTTTTATATGAATCTCAATCAGCAATAACAACTGATCCAAACGATTGGCAAACAACTGTTGAGACAAAAATATTTTAATACTAATATTTTTATGGTTTTCGCTCGTGAGTGCAAAAGTTACATAATTTTACATTATGTGTTCATTTGTTGTTATTTAAAATGCATATAAACAAGCCTATACATGTGCATGTGCATACGTCTGTATGCATTATTTTTTACTTTAGTGTTGTTATAATACTGTTCTATTTCAATATTCTAGTTATTCTCTTACAGCACGTTACCAAGTACAAAGCACAAGTACGATATAAAAATAATACATAAGAAATGGGAGCAAGGTTGCAACAAATAAACGACTAACGATTTAAACTCCAAGTGACATTTGAATTGCAAAAATATAATAATAAATACACACACACATATGTAGATACATATACATAGTTGTGGTTCGGTTCCAACCTGTGTCTTTCTTAAAAGGTAAAGCAACTGAAAAGCTTAAACAGTGTTAAAGTATCGTTTATTAGTTGCACACAAACGTAAATGAAATTCCAAAGTCTTTACAATTTAAAGGCAGTTTTTTTTTCTACATTTTATTTTATTTATTTTCTACAGCATTCAACACTTTCGTCACTGCAGGGTATGGGCTGCAGAAGGACTCGATGGCCACCATTATAGCTGCAAGAACTGGGCTCAACTTCTATTTTTATGAACGACACGCGATATAAAAAATTATATTATTTTATTTAACATCTTGTTGTTTCTTCGAAGCAATTGGTTGTTAATAATTGAAAATTCTCTGAGAGAGATCACCAAACATTTTTGGAAGAAGCTTTTTTGACAGAACCGGTAGTCATAAGCTAATAAATAATTAAAGGATAAATAAATTGCATGAAGAGTTTTATTTTATTTAACAGCTCATATTTTCGTAAAATTGATATTATCAATTAATTAACCATTTTTAAACAAGTATAATAAATAAAAACAGATGGACAACAATTTTATATGCATGCACTGATTATAATTTATTGCATATTTAAATTTAAAATATTTTATCTAAGGAAAATCTCTGTTAGATATACATACTTGTCATTATATAAAAAAGAAAATATGGATTATAAACTCCCAGTAGAGACACTCAACTGCTAAGGGATTTGTATTTTGCTAGGCGGGTTGGGGGAAATGTTTGAAGTGGAGCCTGGAGTGACATGCTGTTAACATAATTTAAAGTTTTCTTTGCAACCTTTGACTTTTGGCCAAACCACCTGGCCCAGGTCAGCTAAAATTTTCACCAAAGGAATATTTAAAATGGAAAAATGTTTTGAGGAAAATATTTTGCAATAATTATTTTGTTTGTAAATTTTTTACTGAAAAATTTATAATTTCACATTTTATGGAAAATTTTTGCCAAAAAAAAAAAAAATGTTTTGAAAAAAATTTACAACAGCAAGAAATTTACATTTAAAAACATTTCCTATTGAAAACTAAATTAAACTACATTGTACACAAATTGGCTATGAAAACTTTTTGACCAAGTCCACACCGCTGTTGATTTGATGATTTTCAAATAATTAATGTGCTTCCAGTAAGTTGCATAAGAAAATCAGTGCTTGCAAAGTAATGAACCAGAACAGCTAATGAGACACGAATGGTTTGCGCTGGCAACTTTAATTCACTTTGCACACGTTTAGTGTGGATGTCTGAAAAGTCTGAAAAGGGAATATGCGAATACTGGATATACTTGAACTCTTCAATATATGTATGTGTATGTGTATGCATATGGGTATTTATGTTTGTATGCGAATTGGAATAATTGATATCAATTATTGATCGGTTTGCATCGAGGGGTTTTCTAACATGGGAAAGTGTTGGCGTATGAATATCTTTTAGTTGTCTGAATTATTCATACGCAGCGGTTATTCACAAGACTTTTTTAAATCAGAACATCAAACTAGCAGAAAATATTTATTATGCCGGCCATTTAAATCATAAATTTTTTGCGTATTCAGCAATTGTTGAGAAAATAATAGTACACTTGAGTAGTTGAAAGTACGAGTATGTATGAGATAAATAATCTATATAAAAGCAATACAAATTACTTCAATCGCACGGTGTGATAAATTTTCGCCTATCAGTAAAGTGTAAGCTGGCAAGGTAATAAGCAATTAAATCCATATAAATCAAAATTAAAATTCATTTCACATTCAAATAAAATATTTTTCCTCCTAAGTTTTTGTACAGATACCGCTTAGAAATGTTGTAGAACACCATATGAATTCATAATGTCTGGAAGCTGTGGCGAAACTTTTACATTCATAATTATAAAAATTGGGATTAGTGGCTTGTTATACTATATTGTTTACATGTAAACTTATAAGAACGTTTACAAATCTTTGTGAGTAGAAGGCAGATGAATTTGTTGAATAAAAATTGTGCTTTCACTTTGCGCGAGATATAATTGAACTCCATGATTGTTTTTCTTAATTTTAAACAGAAAATTAATTTTTGATTCTTTAAATGCAATTAAGCACCAAAAAGGAATGTCATCCAAAAACCTTTGCTCTACAAGCATTTCAAAAAAGCTTAAAAAAATTAAGTGACTTACTTATTTAATCATAAGGGGGCCTTATATTTCCTACACTGCGACTATTAAAAATATTTTGAATATGAGATTAGTGGTATATAAACAAGAGAGCCTTGAAATCTGAAACGCCAAATTGTTTCTCCACAAGAATTGTCGCAAATGTTCTTCAACTTTTTGTATTCTTTGCGTGATGCTGGTGAAATTAATTCTAATGATTTCATCGATTTTTGTGAAAGAAGAATATTTTTCATTACCTCTCTTAGAATTAGATTTGTTGGTTTTTTCTTGTGTACAATTCCACAAGGAGTACAAAATAAATTATAAATTTTTTTTAAAAAACTTACCCTAATAAAAGCTAAAAATTATATTGCAATTACATTTTTTATGACTCTTTCAGCCACCAATTTAAGAAAGGTTGGTAAAACTTGAAAACGTAAAATGTAAGACTTAAATTTAACATTGTTCCCCATGTGCCAGTCTTTTGCTTATTTAGATCCTTTTATCTCGTACGCCACATTTGTTACGTCTCCAGCAAAAACAACAAAAAAAAAATTCAGAAAGAATTGTAAGGAAAATTAAATCATGTTTTATAAAAGGCCATTAATCGCCTCCACATATTTTTATTTCAAGGATAAACAAACCAATTTACTGAAACTAAGTGCATTCTCATGTATAAAGCATAAAAAGTATAAAGTTTTAATAGTCAATGTAAAATGTTTGTGTAGTATTTGTTTTATTTTATCAACTTATATGACATTTCTTTATTAATGTTCAATGTAAATAGTTGGGACGAGGTAGACATGCAATAAGATTATAATTATGAGAAATTTTAGGAATGTATAAGATGTGGCCAAGCAGTAAACGAAAACAATTTTATTAAGCTTTCAATGAGCTGAAATACATGGAATTACGAATATAAAAGAGGCAGACCTTTAATTCAATGCAAAAAACTGCTTAAGAGCAATTTAATAAAAATCTAATTTATTTTAGTCAAATCCACCATAAATTTTGGCATAGAAAGCAGTGTTTCCCAAAAAAAGAATTCATTTCAAGCTAAAATTTAGAGAATATTTTCAGAAAAATTTATTGAAGTTTATTTTATCCGGTTCTCTTTAATAAACTATTCCAAGAGTTTAGTTAAGGTCCCACGATATAAATAAATAAATAGTTGAATCTTTGTTTACTACTAGTTCTAACAACATCGGATTTTGTATGAAACGTGTAAAGATGAAGTCAACTTTAACACATTTCTTTTGCTCTTACATGTCCATACGTTCTTACAGGCATACGTTTGCCTTTCTCCCTGCTGTATTCGCCAATTTAATTCTTAATAAAAGTTACATTCCCAAATGATTTCGTTCGTGCCATTTGGAAAATATATAGATGCTGATGCATGTCTTCTTGAAGTGCGTGCCGTTTATAGGTTCTGACTATAAATTCATATCGAAGATAGTACACTTTAATTTAACTAAAGATCTCTGTTTAAAGCCAGCAGGGATTATGGAAGCATTCTGGATTTTAATATGAAAGTGGATTTAAAGTAATTGACATACACACTGTATATTTAAAATTACATATTCATTATCATGGGAAATAACTATTTATAATATCTTGTGGATGAAGTTAAGGGAGAGGCTATACGAATGCAACCTATTATACTAGAATGAGGAAAATAGAATATAATGAGGATATAAGGTGGAGCCACCTGCACGGAGGCAAAGAAACTGGGCGAGAAAAGAACTAATTTTCTCTGCAGTGCGTAGCATAGTTCCAAAAAAAAAAAAACAGTTTCGGGAAGATATAACCAGAAGATACAAAAACATCGTTAAAAGACTGAATTATAATTTTTCAACATTTCGAGGCACACAACTTAAACAATCCGCTGAGTGGTGTTATTGTAAAAATAATAAATATACATGTAGTAACATTTTGAGGTATTACGTATATATCCCGAGGATTCCTCAACCATTTTGCTATTATTCAAAATCGGTATACATATATCTTTAGTAATATCATTTTGAAAACATCTAATATTTAGCATTTCCGTATATCTAAATATTGAATTTTTGCGAATGAGGAAATTGGCTAATATGGAAATCTTTTCTTGCATTTGCAATCAATTAGAAAAGCAAATTAATTAATTAACTGTTCACTACTTGTTTCGTTAAATATATTTTATATATTTATATTTTTTTTTTTATAAGTATAGCAATAATTAAAAATTTTGTTTGAGCTTGTTGTCTTCATTTTCAAACAGTCTTATGAATAAACGTTGCCTATGAATAATTCACACAACTTAAAGATATTCATACGCCAACATTTTGTAAGAACTTCAAATTTAATAGAAAATTCTAAAACGAGAAAATAATGTAAAAAGAGCAAATTCTTTTATTCTAAAAACTTTTCTATCACACGTATTTTTCCCCATCACTTCCTCATCAATATTGTTTGCAGCACTTTGATAATATTTTTTTTAATAAACATATTAAAATTGTTGCGTTGCTTTGTGGTTCTGGATGGCAGTGTACACGACAGAAACGACGAACGATAAAATACTTTTTTCCAGCAGTGGAAGTTATTTTTTTTTTAACATTTGTAAGGAGGGGCCCAAATTTCAATTCTATTAACTTCAAATTTTTTTTTATTTTTGGGGCAGGAAGTATTATACGTTATTCTAATTCTATGCAAACAAAAATATTCTACATATTTAATTTAATAAAAGTAAAGAGCCACGAGGCAGTTGTTGTAATGTAGGAACTTGGAAACGAAATACAATTCAAATTTGTTCAATGCGTGTATAGGCAGAGCAGCTCACCTGCCGGCAACCAATTAGCCTACTATATATATAATATACTTATAATTCCCAATTATGGTAGAAATACAAGTCAGAATCCTGTCCAATCCTTTAATTTCTCCATTTAAAAATTTGTTTTTACTTTACTTTACATCTTTACATTTAAGGTAATTGGAAGGATATTTCGATACAATTGACGGATGAATGAATTTTTATCTTTTGTGGATTTATAATTTTGCATTAAAACTTTTGTTAGGTTCGTAGGTGTTTAACATGTTTTTTAAAAACAAACTTTATAAAACAAAAATTAAAAAACTAAAACAAATTAAGTAAAAAAAAAAAAATACTTATATGGAAGCCATTTGGGTTACGACTTTAATGGGTTGTGTATGAAATCTCAACAAAATACTTTGCATGATCTCTGAAGCAAAATTAATAAGTTTTTTTTTTTGCCAAAATTGTGTTCTTTCTGAATTAATTACACACACTATTTAATTGCCAGCCGTTCCAAGGAAGGTCACGACGCATAACATTGACACTAAACAAGCAACAAATAAGCATCAAATGCCCATCAAATATACTTTATATTGCTTTGGCCTTGCGCTATCAGCGAAATATTAGCTTAAATTCAGTGGCGCATATGAAAAATTGAGCTGCTGATAGAATGGTTTGTGAAAAATAAAACTTTCTAATTCATGAGAACTTTTATCATTACATAGGCAATTTCATGTTAACTTTCATGCACGAATTAAACACGTACAATGGTGGAGCAGAAGGTATTGGAAAAGAGATATTAAAAATACATACCACATACCCCACTGATATAAGTGTTCTGCTTGTTTTGTATTGAAGGAACTATTGAACCTTCTTTTCCAATTATTTATCTATTGCTGTAAGTGATATAAGTAACACAGTGTAAAGCATTAAGCATATTCGCCAGGCCAGGCATAGGAAAAGAGAATAGATGCGTATATTACAAATTATTCATTTTTACCTCAACACGTCTGCAGGACTATCAGCGTAGATGCGGCCAACTTTGGCGTATTGCCGTTTTTATGACCAACAATAACCATTATTGGTTCTACTAGTGTAACAAAAAAAAAAAAAAAAAAAAAGAAGAAAAACACAAAAATGAATTAACAATTTACGAAAATTCTTTTGCATGCTTGCAGGTTGTAAATACGATTTAAATAAATTACTTTATTTTCTCAAATGAGAAAATTTTGGAAATGGCTTTTATAGAAATATTCAATGTAAACTCAAAGTGCGGCCACGGCAACTGCTTCCAATAGTAAACAGTTTTTACTTTGTGTTTCCTACTGTGGCGAAGGTGTCAAAATCCTAATATTTGTAGTGGAGCAAATAATTTTTATTTGCAAATAAATACACTAAAGTAGATGGCAACGATGTAAAGGAAAAAAACACGCATAAAGTATACAAAATTTGTACAGCAGAAGAACAGGGTGTGGGATATCTTTGCTTTTTATATACTCGTATATGTACACACAATTACAATTATTGGAATATTTATATTCGTATCATTTCACTTTCCTTGCTGTACTCATGTCCAAGTTTAACTAGTGAACTGTTTTCATTGCTAAAATAAATTTTAAAAGTAATGAAATAGATGTATACTTATAACGACATACATATGAGCTCACCTATATAAACATACGAGTTCAAATGTGATAATTTATTTTTATATTACTCAATTACATTTCTTTTTGTTTTCATGTTTGCTGATACGGTCGTTTATACTTCCACATTTATTCATACATACTATATACATATACATATAAATTTTGATAAGGCCTGTCGGCAAATTAAAGCAAGATTCGTTTTGTGCCTCAAAATTAAGGGAAAAATTTAAATTTAGTAGCCTTCGGCAGCTGACAGTTTTACGCTGTTAGAAATAGAGAGTTACAGGATAGAGCAACTTCAGAAATCTTGCATTGACATTGAAGAAATCTTGTACACATTTTGGGCCACTATATATTATAGTAATTGTTTATCTTTTAGAGGCTGCTTGAATGCATTATTTGTAGTATGGCTTTAATTATCCATTGCATCCGTTTGCATAAAATATATGAAAATAAAAATGGTGCTCTCTAGTTCTCTATATTTGCTCTCTCTGTTTACTTAAATACCAACACTAGCATGTAAATGAAACACTGTATCTGTATGTACTCATGTATGTTGCCACATGTGCATGGCGTTGTTACGTTATCACACTGCAGACGTAGCATTGCACGACTTTAGTACGAAAAAGTAGAGTTTCCCTAACCTAAATTGACGAAGCAAATTTAGTAGGCATAAATATAAAAATAGATATTAAACTGACTTTAAAAATTTGAAAGATAGTGGAAATTCTCTATAAAAAAATATAATATTGATTTCGAATAGGATCCCATATTTAACAGTATAAACATTTTGCCTTTCAAATATTAACGACAGTTACTTTATTCTATTTCATACTAAATGCACAGTCCAATTTTTCTATAAGGGGCCGCTAAAATACTCAAGCACTTACATACGATCTAAGGTAAACCACAGCAAAATATAAGCATTTGGTGTAACCATAGAATTTTGGAGACTTATTATAGCCGAGCAAAATTTAGGGCTAACCTAAATAATCTACACATTCCTATTGATATTCAATACCAACACAGGCATAAGAGTTTGTGGTCCAAGTAGCATGCATTTCTTTTTATACGAGCCAAATAGTCATAAGTTATGAATAGCAAGATGTCAGATGGAAAATAATTGAAAATGAAAACTTTATCTTGACAAATACTTCAGCACAAAAGCTTATTAAAAGAGTAAAATTTTGCGGTAACTTTTTTCTGCATAAACGTAACTATACACTCAAGTTCTTATATATATGTATACAAATACACACACATATTCTAACTATGTTTGGTTGTAAAAGTTTTAAATCAGGACATCTGTGAAAACTCTCTTATAAGTTACACCTCAATTTGATGCATGAAATTCAATTTGTAATTGAAACTGGAAAGTTGTACATAAAAAAGTATTCGTTACTGAAATAAATGTATATTATTCGTGCATTCATAGACAACACAGATGCACAATAATATAATATTGCTTTAATAGGCCCTTTTTAAAAATACAAAGGAAATGTTGAACATTTCCAAGAGAAAGCTCATCAGAGTTAAATATTTGATTTGTTTAACTAGAACATGCATAATTAATTAAAGAAAACTGCTGCAACTTTGCATAAAACACTTGAAAGAGGTACAAAATATTCAGTCGAATGACTTGGAAATAACAGAATAATGTGGATGTATGCGCTGATAGAAATTGTTGGCTATTTTACGAACAGTATTATGTGGTAGTAAAATAATATATGCTATACTGTACTACATTTTCACAAAACAAAATCCAAAAAATTTCTCTGCTCAAAGAAAAAAAAACATACTGAACACTCTCCACAGACTTGTGCTTTCATTTCGTCGTGTACTTAGAAAAGTGTTAAATAAAAAGATTTTATTTATTTATAATTTTTTTTTTGTTTATTGCTGCCAGTATACCCTCTAATATTTCCAATTTAAACAGTCAAAAATCTTTATGCTTCAACTATGAAGTTGCATTTCTAATGAGTTTTATTTTCTAGTCTCCAATATTTATCAACATCTCTTATTACTTTACAGGTGTGTCGTTAATTAACTTCCTTCTATTGATGCAATGTTTAGCCATCTTTAGCCGATAAATTCGATAGATATACTACGCAAGTAAATTAGAATATGGATAGAAAAATATTATATAGCAAGAGCTTCAACACGTAGAATAATAATTTGCAGAGAGCAAAACCTAAAACTTTGTTATTAATCTTTATAAAATCTAATGCAAATTAAGTGTTGCAGGCTCTTAGTGTTCAATAACGGAAGGTAATTCACGTTGACACTTTTACTTAAAATTTTTAAAAGAAAGCATCTATTATACTACATTACATATTAATTCGATGTAATTTGTAATTTGTGTTCGCTGGCGTATGAGTGATATTCAATTAAATATTATTTATACGCAGTGACAATTTCTTACACTCATTTGTGATAAAAAATTGCTTAATACACGCGTACTCACTCAAACCCAACTGCCATATGGTCTTATATATAGGTACTTACTACCTCCATGCAAAATTTATTCACATAAGCTCTGTTCAATGCTTAATTCGACTAACTATATTTTAATAATTTTTTCAAAGTTTCGATTTAAATTTTCGATGCTACTAACGTGTTTATACTTGTATGTGCGAATGACTGTGTGATGTGATTTTGTGTGTAAACACTTTTACCGTTTTTTCTTTTATCATCTCAACATAAAAATTAATATTGAAGAGCTCAAAAACATGTTACGTGGCAAAACACATGCCATCTAGAATCTCAATTATAAATTCTAGAACACTTGAACATAAATTTTCACTCCACCGACAACAGCGAATGGTGTTGTCCTATTTTAATTTAAGAATTTATTATGTTGAAGCAGAACACTGAATTATAATACAGGCAGTAGAACTTCGTACTATAGTTCGTCCAATATGAAATTGCTTATATTTATATTTTTATTTCTTCTTTGTTTAACATACGAAATCTTTAGACTATAAAATATTTTGCATTCATTGATTGCTAATATATAAAACTGTATGCTCACTTTGAATTTAGATTTGTTGAATCTTTGAATATTTTTGCTAAGAATCACTTAATTTGAGATTACACAAGTTATTCACTAAGTACAACCAATAGCTAGTCAAGGAAAGTGTCACTGCGTATAAATAACATTTAATTGAATATCACTCATACGCCAGAGAACACCTTCCTTACAAATTCCACCTAATTAATACATAATATAGTATAATAAATGTTTTCTATTAAAAATTTAAAGTAAAAGTGGTAACGTGAATTACTTTCCGTTATTGAACAATCACAGCCTGCAGCACGTAATTTGCATTACGTTTACTAAAAACAATTCTTTCCGCCGTTCTTGCCAAAATGGTTACTTTTTATTACAACTTATGTAGAAATGTATATTGTTATTTTAGGAATAAAATATTCTATACAAAATAATTAAAACATAACTAAAAAGATGTTACGTAATAGCTATTTAGTAAAAGGTTAAAGACCATCTATTACATTCATATTATCTTGTCGCTTTTTGTGTAATTATTTTTTTTTAGTGTCCCAATTATTATCAGCATTTTTTTGTAAAAAAGCAAAAGATAATTGCAGAATTTATAAAACTCTTGCAACTCCCCAAGATTCTAATCTCTTCGAGCCAAAAAAAAACAAGAGTTGCGGCAAACAAAAATTGCAAGTTTGTGCGGGGATTAACTTCTAAAGTATAAGTTGCAGTTTTATCTTAACTATACACACAATCATTTATTAATAGGTATACTTGTTAAAAGTGCCTGAAGCTCTGTTATACGAAGTTCATAAAATTTGAAACAGCTACTCGTCTGCTAAAAACGCGTGATGTAGAAAAAGCGGTTTCTATGATAATATTTTCGGTAGACTTAACTTGTTTCATATAAACAATTTAATCGCGGAGACATTGTAAAAATTTATATTAAAAGCAGAGATAGTCAATTGAATTCTTTGAAACAAATTGTAATTATAAGTCAGGGCGAAGGTTAAAATAAGAAGGAAATTGGAAAAAATGATGGGATATAATGGGGAGAAAAATAAAGCGTAATACCGGCAAACACTGGAGGACTGATAAGCAAAATTACCTTCTATTACACAGCGTTTCTAATCTTAACAAAGACCATCGTGAAGTAGTCAAACTGGCGCTTTTTTTTATTAAGAAATTTAATATTAAAAAATGGAGTTCCTTTGAAGTCAATAAAAAAAATAAAATAAAAAAAAATAAAAAATAATAAGCATAAAATTTTTGAAATTCTGTACGTAATATCGTTATTTTGGTAGACGCCAATAGCAAAGTAAACCGTTCGAGCGCAAGTTATATTTATGTAAAGACTAGACGAATAAGTACGGGCTCCATATTAATGTAATATCCAGCCAGCAGATGAAGTGCCATTTTGTTATGACGAGAACTCTGGGCATAGAACCGCTTTTAAAGCTTTGCAATGTGTCGGAGATATGATAAAGTGATGTGATGAAATGTAATTAAAATGTAATTAAGAAAAAACAAAATTGTTGATACTTTAGAAATAATTTTGTAGCTGATTATGATAGATATTGAAAACCAAACTGTATACGATATTTTGTTTATGGCCATAAAAAGATGCCAGTAGATCATTATGAGAACAAATTGCTAATACTTTGCGTTGACTGAACCAGTTAGTAAATTTTTCAACGTCCAGTAGTTAAAGTGATTGGATTGGAAGTGGCGAAGGCCACTGTTCTTATTGACAACTAATAAGAAAATACCAAATAACAATTTGACAGCGCGTATTTCAACTTCAGAGGTTCTGCAAAGTAATACTTTCCATTACTGTCTTATTTTCTCACAAATCACAGGAATTTAAGCATTGCTAGAATTAGGAGTTTAAACAAGTACCAAGTAACAATTATTTATTTATTCAACTTTTTTTTTAAGAAAAAAGGTTGAGAAACACACAAATACAAAATGATTAGTACACTTCTATATCTACTTTTAGAATGGATTAGTTAATCTTATACAAACTTCTCAAAGTGTTATCTATTGTATTTATTATGAATTGACAACGTCAAGTCATAATATTTTTTGATAGATTTTTATATTTTTCTTTTAATTTTTATATTTTTTATATTATATTTTTTATAAATATTTTATATTATTTTTATTTTATATTGTGGGAAATTGCACAAGTCCTCCAACACAATACAATTGTAAGTGATACGCTAAAACAATTCAAAATAATTTTGAAAATTTTAAAAAATATAATTTTCTTATAAATTTTTAAAAGCGTGCCATAGTTAAATTTTTAATTGTTCCTATGAAAAATATTTAATTAAATTGAAACCAAACATAAATTGATTATTTTTAATCATTTACGTGCACTTTAGAATTAAGAATTTTCTTTTAATTTATAATTAACTTTCTAACTTTATTTTAATTACTTCGCTGATTCATTTGAAATTATACGAGAACTTTTTCTTCTATTTTCTTTGCTTTACTCAATACACACAAACGCTCTCATACTTAATTAAATTAACAGAAAGGCAAGAAACTATTAAATATTTTTGACTGTTTTTGCTACAGCTTTTGTCAACGACGATTCCTCCATTGAAGCCTCAATTATTATATTATTATAGTAAATTCAAAAACCCGGCACTATTTTATTTTTACTAAAAGGATTTCTTCAATATGAGGAAAGGAAGTGAAGGAAACATTTCACAAATGCTTTGTCCTGTTTTATACAGTTATTTTCAATAGAGTAAACTTATTCTGTATGTGGGCAGGCACCTAAAAATAACCTGATGGTAATGGCAGAGAAACACTAATAGAGTGCGCTAAATTTAACACGTGGCGACAATAAAAGAATAAAAAGGTAAAAGAAACCCCTTCTTATAATTGAATATTAGGTAACAACTTATATTAAATTAATGATTTATACATGCTGTACACGAAATTAGAAATATGTATGGCGAGTTTTCGTTGGCGGAAGTAATATTTACGCATGTAGAGTATAAATGTGTTGGTAAGGTAATGTGTTGGTTGCCAACCTCCAGCAATCATAAAACAAAAGCTTTTAATAATGTATTTTCCAGTGTCCCTGGTCACTTAAAATTTACCAGCAAACAATTTACATCGACGATAATGTACACTCTGCTATGCCGTTCTTCGGCGTAGTAAAAACAATTAATAAAATGTTACACACCTATACCCCTTACTAATTCCAAGAGAGTGCTTTACATGAGTAGCGGCTATTCCCTCTGTGGATGACAGTCTTACAAAGAAATGTCATCCGGCATACGACAGAAGGCACTTACGAGTGGACAATTTCCTATCACGCGACCACTTCAGCGCTGAAAAATTATTTAAAATGTATAATTGCTTTCATTTGCTTTTATTTCCCTATTAATTTTTAAAATGCCATACAATTTTGATTCAACAACAATTGACTACGAGACAAGATTTCATTCCACAGAGTACAATATTATTTACGAAAGTCACAAGCACTTTCATTCCAAATATTTGTATGTGTTGCATGTGTCGCCTCACTTATTTGCTCGTTGTATTACATTGGAGCATTTATCTTTGGAGGTTAAAACGTAAAAATATTTATTGCTCGAACAAAATTAATTTAACTTTTTTGGCTTGATTGATGCGAGAGCACAGCATACACAAAGTTAACCCATTTAAAACCAAGCCTATAAAAATCGGAATGAAAAAAAAAACAAAAACTAATAAAAATGGAAAAATTATACTTTTTTTTGAGTATCTAATAGTGCATTTTAATTGCCACCGTTATCACATAAAAGAGTATAAAGCCCATTTATTATTTGCGATTTTTTTTAAGCCACAACTTTAATTAAAATCTCGTTTTATTTTACTTTATTTTATTTATGTAGTTACTATTTGTGTGTATGCTAGCAAAAACCAATAATTATGTTGTGAGAATGTAATGTTTTATAAAAAGGTCTTAAGCGAATGATAAAATTTATTGCGTGGCTGTACGCCCACCTCTTCCACATTATCATCCATTAAAGCTTAGCTAAAACCACAAACGCTGAAACAAAAAAATTTTTCCAAAAATTTGATGCAGAGTCTGGTTAAATATACGTTTGAATTCAACTCGCTCGGCTTTCGGTTTATTATTAGTCACGAGTTTTATTTATTTAAGCTTTTTGTGTGTTTATTAGCTCTCAGAATAAATGTAACCTGTTTTTACTATATGTATTTTCTCTAAATCTTACAGTTGATCGCACATGTTTATTTAACGCGTCTCTTCTTTAGCAGTTTACAAAAAACTCTATTTAAATTTAGTCAGTCGGAAAGACAGTCATTGAACTCAACAATCCCATTCCTGAAGTCACAGAGGCTCGTAGACAAGCACTAAAGTGTTAACAACTAACAAACAATTTGCATTTTAATAAATCCAGTAAAACCGAAAATAAATTATTTAAAACAGGTGAACATTTTTCGTGTTGTTCCATTGTATCTTTTTATATAACGAGTAATATTAGAGGTTGTTAGCCTATTTTTTTCTTTGCTAATTTAGAGAAAAAAAGTCAACAACAAAGCCAACAAGCAATACAAATACAAAAATGTGCAAAATTTGTTGATTAGGGATGAAGATTTACTTCAATTCAACAAATCTGTCAGCAGAGCCGGGGTTTGAGTATAAAACAAATAAAATAAATGGCGCATGATGGCAGTGACTCAAATAAGAATGCTCGCACATGCATGGTAGAAACATGATTTCTTTCTGTACGGAATATAATAGAAATGTTTTTGTTAAAGAGTCCTACCAAGGAAAAATATAATTTATTGTTGCAAGTAGGATGTAAGACATTCTGAAAAATGTAATTTGCATGTTTCATTACGTGTAATTCTCAAAATGAACATAATCCAAATAGTTTCTTATAAGGTTGATGAGACAAGGAGATTTCAGTGAATCCAAAGGCTCATTTAATAAGCAACCACCTTTTCTCAAATATCATACTATACATTTTCGCAAAGATGATGTACAAGTTTGTATAAAAGAATAAAGAGGGGTTTGCAGGTGCTGTGTTTGGTGTTATACAAGGGGGCATTCTACTGTACGTATAAATACTTTGCATTCGTCACTTATTGTCTTACGATTTTAAAGGCATGGGGATTAGAGCAACTTTGGAGAAATCCTTCTCCAGATGCCTCTGTTCAATTGGCCATTGTTCGCTTTTGAAAGCCTGCCTTTAAAAGTAGTTACTAAAATATGAGTCGCTTTCCTCTTTAATTGGTTAATTTTGAAACTGCAACACGAATTTTATAATCTCTGCTAGAACTTTAATTGAAATGATTGCTATTCATGGCTGCATATGGAATTGCTTGGGTAGGGCCACTACTTCCACACATAAGGCCGCGAAAATGATTGATATATCTTCTAAACAATTTTTTCTTTTTCAAATAAAGTTTTTATAACAAAATGACATAAAGCTTTCAATTGATAGTTGATTGACACATTTCTGTGCGTTTTTACCTTAAAGCTGGCTGGAGTAAGCTGTTTCAGTAAACACTTTTGCAATATAATTAGTAATTCTACTTGTAAAACTATATAAGTTGGAAAAATACACTGACATCTGACCAGTTCTTTTTTTAATGTAATTTCGTTACGTACCTCTGACATTATGCAGTCTTCCTTCTTATTCAGCTAAGATGAATTTAAAAACCAACTAGGTGTAAGTAGCTCGTGGCAAGCTTTTGGGCGTCCTTAGATATTTTGATTTCGATGTAAATTATCCAAATATTGTAAAGATTAACTACTTAACTCAGAAACAGGAACATAAGTGATGGAATTTTCAAAAATTACGTGTATTAAAAATGTTGGAAAGGTATTTATTGGTTTTAAAAATTTCTCTTAAGCAAACTCGTTACAATTACAAATACAATTTAAAGTTAAAAGGATATACACTCAGTTATAGAGGTTAAAATTAAAGTTCGTTTTTGAAATACATTTTTTTGGTTAAAATGTTTTATATTTGGAAACCGCATTTTATTTTATTTCTTTTAGTTGTATTTTATGTTTTAATACAATTTGATAATATTGCGGCGGCACGACTGAAAAGAGAGGAGAAATAAAAAAATTATATTAATGAACTTTTAGAGAAAATAATTTGAGTATCAATAAAAATAATAATAATAATAATAGTAATAATAATAATAATAATAATAATAGTAATAATACTAATTATCCTAATAATAATAATATTAATGCTAATTAAAAAGTTATAGCAAATCCTGTGGAAATCACTACGGAAAATAACTTTTAATTAAATTCATTGAAAACTACAGGGTCACAATGGGGTTTAAAAATTTAATAACTTTTTTGTTTATTTTTTTTTTTATTTTTTTTTAAGATTATGAAATATACAAAATGGAAATTTTTTTACGCTAAGTACGGAAAATAATGTCACTTAAATGACCGCCGTTATTAGCTTCGCAATGATGGGCTCTTTTGAGAGCATTTTCCATAACATCATTCAACATTTGTGGCTGTAGCCCTCGAATTTCTGCAACAATGTTGGCCTTGAGTTCAAGGATTGTCTCGGGTTTGTTGACATATACTCGCTCCTTCAAATAACCCCAAAGAAAATAGTCGCATGCTGACAAATCTGGCGAACGCGCTGGCCAATTAATTTCTGAATTTCTTGAAATTATTAATGGCGACGATATGCTCTTTGCGTTAAAATAATTGATCGCTGATTTAAGTAATAAAATTCTATTATTCTTGTTCTTTGTTCAGTTGTAAATCCCTCCATTATTTATTCTCCAGATGTTATTTATATAATCTTAAAAAAAAAATAAAAAAAAAAAAACAAAAAAGTTATTAAATTTTTAAACCTCATTGTGACTTTTGGCCCACCCTGTATATGCCATCCCCAACAAAAAAAAATTTCTTTTGATGCTGATAATGAAAATATTTTTGTATGCAAAATAAATGATGAAAAGAGTTTGTCATAATTCCATAATAGAAATTTCCAAAGCAATTTAAAAAATTTCTGTATCTATTATTTTCAAACGCTTTTTCTGTTTCCCCAAAGAGAACAGATATTTTTAATCACTCCAAATTTTGCAAGTAATACGAAAAAATATTTGGCCAAGTATTGAAATAGAAGTTGGTTGAGAATAAAATGGTTTTTCATTAGAATTGTTTTCATAATTTGCACAAAATTTTCCATGTTGCGTGAAAAAAATCTCAAAAATATTTTATGGTTTTTAAACAAAAAGGAGAGACAATGAAATGTTTCGAATTTTCTTTTTCAAATAATAATTTTTTTAGACCGCGTTTTTTCAAAATTGCATAAAATGAACAATACGGTGTACACACGAGATGATTGCCCTCGTAGGACAATAATTCTTTTATTAACAAAAATAACAACAATAACAGAAATATTCAAATGCTTAAAAACAGTTAAACAGTTAAATCTCACGTGCTGTCCGTCCGTTTTTTTTGTTTGAATAAACGTTTTTGGGGGAAACAGTTAAATTCTTATTTCTGTATTAGCAGAGACTTTTAGTTTTTTAACTTTTTAGTATTAAAACTTGCAATGCATATAAATATTGCATTCGCCTAAGATATGCAACAAGGCTGTTGACATCAAAAAGGATATATGTATATTTCTTTAGTTAAAATAATTTAAATATGACATTATTTAATTTGCATAAATATTTATTAAATATTTCGTTTTCACATGTGATGAGATTTTATTTAAAAATGACTTTCATAGCATCAGTAAAATAAATAATATTAATATAATTAAATAAACGACAGTAAAAAGACGTCAACTTGTCAAGTATTTGCTGAAAAATTTAGCAGTGCAAAAAGTAGCAGCGGCATGATAACAAATAAATAACTGAATGCATGAGCAATCAGTTGAAAAATATTCAATACGTTTCATTCGTTTTCGGTTTTAATTGATTAAAATCATATCAACCACACGACCGTATGGCAAAATAAAAAATGTGAATTAAACGTGAATTTCACAAAGCCGGCATAAAAGAATTAATAAACACAAACTCGAGTTGTGAAAGCAGGTGGCTGTTTGTTGGTTTAACAAGAATCACACATACTCGTATATCACACAGTTTATAGTTTAGTTTGATTATTTGCTTTTTAAATTAAATATTTTTAATCATATAAGAAGTTATTTGAACTCATGTATGTGGTCATATTTTTCAATTGGTTTCCCATTTTATGTCATGTTTAATGAGATTCCATTAAAATTAACACTTGCGGGTAGCTCGAGTTTAATTAATTATTTATTCGTAGAGAATTGTTTGTGTATTCATTGTGTGTTTTAAATTAGCACCTTCATTTATTCCTCTAAAAAATTAAAAGTTCACGAATTTCGATTTAAATAAAATATTATTCATTTCCCCAAACACACACACATCCTTGCACATAAAGATGTATTGACACAAATGTAACACAATAGATAAAAATGTATCTTTAATGAAAAAATGTACTAATTAAAGGTATGCATTCGTTAAGTTAAAAAACAACGATCTCATCTGTTAAAAAAATGTGATTGCAAACAAAAACAAATTATAATAATGATATATATAAAAAAATTTTTTATATACGCTGAGAGTAAAGACATAAACGTGGTTAGGCCGATGCGTGTGCTTAAGATGTTAAACTGACCGAATGACGACAAGCACAGCAAAATGATGATATAAATGAGGAATGATCTGGAACTTAACGGAATTCAAGTAAAACCCTTTTTTATATAACAATTAGAATTTTTCATTATAAAAAAAAATATTTCTTTTTTGGCGAAGGGAAATGTGATGATTTTCTTTAACTTTTCATTCATATTTGAGAAATTGTGAGATTATGTAAGATTAAAAATTTAAACTTAAAAAATTTGCTTCCTCTATGTAAAAGGAGATGTTATTGCAGTAACGTAAAAATCTATTTTAAATTCGCATTGTCCTGAAGCCTTCATTCGAGATATCCTTCTGAATTACAATATGCATACAGGCCAGTATTTATAGTCTTAGATCCTTCCCACACTTCTCAAATATGGCTGAAAAGTCACTAGAAGACATAAATTAATATTTTGAAGTTGCTTTTTTGCCAAACTTCTTTGTACTTTCCTTATGCTTTAACTCCTTTACACACCTGCTACTACAAAAATATTTACCAATTCCCATATAAAATATTTATTTGAATATTATTAACATATTTTGTATGCAACACTTCGAAAAGTCAACATCATAACGATCAACCGAAACGTAATAATTGCTTTTACGAATATATACATTTAAAGATCAACAAATTTTATATTGAAATAAAAAAAGTAGTTCTTCCAAATGTGGTTGCTGCTGCTCGCTGCATTATTTCAGTTTCTTTTATTTTTACCAATTGCTTAATTTAAGAACGCTTCAGACTGCAATTAAACAAATATAATCAACTAGTTGCACTTGACTTAAAAACATGATATTTAATACTCACAATAAAATAAAACTTTAGAAATTTAAAATTGAAAATTCTTTTAATTTTAAAATTGTTGTTCGTTGAAGTATAAAACTTAGGAGAAAATTCTGAGGCAGAAGTGGCAAGTGGTGAAGGTAATAGCTTCTCCTTTAATATATGAATTTCTTTAAAGAAAAATCGATCTTAAAGCTGCAGAAAAAACGAATTTCTGTTCAATTAAAAATATTTGTTGGATTATCATTCGTCATTAAGGCGTGTTTAAATCCGTTGCGAAATAAATCTCCAAGTCGTTTCAATCAAATTTGCCAACGACGTACGAAAGATTACAATTTTCCAGCTTTGTAATACACAAGAAAAGTAATCACCAACGGCAATTTTTTCCTTTATTTTTAGCAAATATATATTTTAAACATTTGAAAACATAAAGTAAACAGACATGGGCAAAAAAAAGTAAAATTTTTAATGTAAAAATAAATAAATGGACGGTTACAAAATTTGATGCTTTTTGCCCAACAATGCAAAGGGCAAAAAAAAAATGCCCTTATCAAAAATCGACAATTTTACCAAAAATCGAAAATTTTTTTTTTCCTTTATTGTTAGCAAAAATATATTTTAAACATTTGAAAACATAAAATAAACATATAAGAGCAAAAAATACCCAAGTTTTTATTTCAAAAATACAGAAATGGACGTTTTCAAAATTTGACGATTTTTTCACAAAAATGCAAAGGGGGTACCCTTTTCAAAAATCGGCAATTTTCTCAAAAATCTAAAAAAATTTTTTCCCTTTATTTTTAGCAAAAATATATTTCAAACATTTGAAAACATAAATTTAACTTACAAGTGCAAAAAAAATTCGAGTTTTTCATTTAAAAATACAGAAATGGCCGTTTTTAAAATTAGACGATTTTTTCACAAAAATGCAAAGGGGATACACTTATCAAAAATAGACAATTTTACCAAAAATCGAGAAAAAATTTTTTCCTTTATTTTTAGCAAAAATATATTTCAAACATTTGAAAACATAAAGTAAACAGACATGGGCAAAAAAAAGTAAAATTTTTAATGTAAAAATAAATAAATGGACGGTTACAAAATTTGATGCTTTTTGCCCAACAATGCAAAGGGGGTACCCTTATCAAAAATCGACAATTTTCTCAAAAATCGAAAAAAATTTTTTCCCTTTATTTTTAGCAAAAATATATTTTAAACATTTGAAAACATAAAATAAACAGAGAAGTGCAAAAAAAAATTCAAGTTTTTAATCTAAAAATACAGAAATGGATGTTTCTTTACAACCTAAATATTTCCTTGCACGTTCTCCTGCCCAAAATTTTTATAATGCCGCAGATTCTCTATTCATATGAAAATCCTTTTTTTTGTTGATTTTATTTCATTTCGGAACTTGTACTGATCAGTGGCAATTTTCTTCTTAAAATTAATTTGGAATTGAGATTTGCTCATCTTCGTATGACGTCTAAGTAATTAATTGCTGGGAAAATGGAACTCATGATATAAAACTAGTCTTTTCCACGATAAAAACTATTGCAAAATGTTTGATTCTCCCCTTTGATTAAGTGGAATGACATCATTTTGCGCAAACATTTATCATTTTTAATAACTTTTTATAAATTACACAAAATATTTTTTTTTAAATCAATATACGAAAAATATTTCAAGAAAACTGGCGTTTGTAGTTGGGTGTTGCAGTGCGAAAATGAAGTCCGATTAATTATATAAGTTGCATTAAGCTAAACTTGATTATGTCATGACAGTTTTTTATCCATTTTTATATAGCAGGCAGGCATCGAATTGCTAGAAAGACATACGTAGTACTAATTCTAGTACAGTCAGTAGTGAGTGTCCATTCAAAAACGCCCAAGTAAATAATGAAATGCTAATGAAAAAATAATTACTGACACCCGACTAGGCACAAGGCGAAACTTAAAACACTCAAAACGTAAATATTTATTAAACACAAGTCTCGCTTTGTTGTAGAGATGGTACGACTGCTGTCAAAGACATCACCATTGATTAAATTTCCATTTTCACTGATTTCTTTTCCTACTTTTCTCACAAATATTTCCCCCTCAAAGATAATAATGAAATAAAATAAACTACAACCAAACTCAGATAGTACGACTAAGATGTGAAATAGTCCTGTGAATTATAATCGTTATAAAATGAAGCACGAAAATAGTGTCAGTAAATTTCATTTAGTATTGTGAATACATATAGAATTTTTAATTTTTGAAGAACTAAAATTTTTTTTTAAAAATTTAAGTTTTTTAAATTTGCGAAAAAAAGTTAAAAAAAAAATTTAAAAAAACTCCTTTTTGAATTTTGTTCTGCATGGAAAATATTATGCGCAATTGTACAATTTCTATTGGCAGCAGGTAACTGCTCCATTTTTAACGTGCTCGATGTATAATGAGGATATATAATAATATAAAACTGGGAGACATTCATGAAAACATATTTTTATAAATTATTTTTCGTTTACAATAAATGGCTAATACTTTTTAAAAGAAAGGAATGTATAAGAAGAACTTAATTCCAACTATAATTTGCCATTTTCAGAAAAAAGTCTTCTCGGTTTTTCGGGTTGTATATAATTTTTTAATTCAACTACTTATTTTTTTTTTCTTACATTTTTGTAAAATTAACATTTTTTTTTAAGTTTATTTGCAAGGAATTGGAGAAAAATCTCACGATCACGCAAAAAACCTTGTTCATTCATGATCATAAGTGACCCATTTTCCCGTTTCCATCATCAAATTATTCCGAGTTGTTGCCATACAACAAAAGAGAAATACAAAATTCCCGAAAAGGTGATTTGGATGCGAGATTTGTTAAATTTAGTGATACAATTTTTTGAAAGGATAATTAAAGAGGAGGTGCTGGCTTGTTAAACACAAAAACTGGTTGCTATAAAATTCAATTGGGCATTAAATAAAATCACACTACCCTCCTAACAGTTTCCTTCTTTAATTATACTTTTCATTTCAAAATGTTGTAAATCTTCCAACTTCCTGTATGTACGAGTACTTTATACAATCAAGCAATTTCGCTGCCTGCATAAAATGGATGCACTAAATTGTTTGACTGCCACTTCCATTGATAAAAGACACCACTGGATGTAATCGCATACAAGTCTGTTACATAAATATTGCATGTACAAAACGCATGTGTGGCAGTGTGGTTGCTTATAATTTGAATTCGTGCAACAGGCAGTAAATACATACTGGTCTCAGCTTTTAGTAGCATCAGATAAATATGCTTTGCAGTTCATGTGTTCAGTATTCAGAAAAAATATATAAGAAATAAAAAATGAAAGCCACAAGTTTTGTCAGCTTTATGTGTTCTAATGCTTTATTTTTGTTGTAAAAGTTTACTGGGTCAAGACAGTTATTTACAGTCAGTGTAAATTTTAACACTGAAACATCGCATATAATAAAGCAGTAGCACTTGGAAAGACTTCATTACTGAAATGTATACAAAATGAGAACATACTTTAAGATATTCTTCTTACACAAAAAGAATCTTATAGGTTGCTTTGCAATAGAACTGCTTAAAGCGATACACACATGCGGTGATAACTTGATAACTTTTCTGTCACCGTGCTTAGGGGGAGAAAAGAGAAGAAAAACAGAAACATCTTTTCAGTGAGCGAGTCATGAAACATTGAGTCACGCACACAACTCTATTGCGCTATATTAAATAATAAACATGTTATTATTAATGATTATGCTGGTTGATCTAGTACCCATAAAAAAAAAGAAAAAAATATATATATATATGTATATACTTACGTATACTTATGTATATAAACTGTCTAAATTAAGAGTTCCAGTTTTTTCGAGGTAGTCACTGCGCTACACACACATTAGTGTGCACACATAAGTAATTCATTCGAGAGATGTAAAAAAGCAGCATGAATAGCAGATTAAGCATGCGACAGAGTCACTCTGTCTACTTTAAAACACTTTTTTTGCTTAACACAGTCCAACAGGCGCAAAAGTAAAACAAGCTTCGCTTCGCCATGCAGCATAACAAGCTACTTTGAAACTTCATGCAACACTTGGCTGTCCCAATAAAAAAAGTTATTTTGACAAAATTATGAAAATTCAATTTAAATTAAAGCTTCTGCATAACCATGAAATTTGATCAACTACTGCTGTTGCTGTTGTCTCGATAAAATTGACATATTTATGTCTGGATTCAGAGGCGGAGCTTAGCAAATTGTATGTTGGAAATAAAGGAGGTAGGCGTGAATCTTTAAAGCTGTTTGATGTGCATTGAATTCTTTAATTAAATTATTACAGGCCAAATTAACTATAAGTGATAGTTTCTATACCGGTATGCATCTCGTACTGTATCGGTTCTATTTCACTTAAAAGGAAAGAAAACTATAGTGCTAGAAATTCATTAAATAATTCTTCTCACATTAGAATGGTATGCATATGCATTATTGCATTCATACTGTATTGTTACAGATACAATTCCCTTAATGCCAATATTTCAACACATATACAGATTACTATCGATTTACTAAAATTAGTTGTAGCAAGTTGGAATATTGTAAAGCTCGTCTCAGGCAATACGAGTACTTTTACACATAAACATGCGATTTCTAAAACAACATCAGAAACGGTATAAATTTTAGAAAAAAGATTTTATAATAAATAAATATTTTTTTTAGAAATAAATTTGTTAAAGATAAAGGGTCCTCACTCAAAAAAAAAAATGTTCTGAAAAATATATGTCGTTATTTTTCAGAACCAGCCCAGTCGTAAAACTAACAAATAAATGTAAATTCTTTTAAATTCTCTTGTAGTGCAACCATAACGGCAGAGCTATCGATGCGAATAGTTTTAATTCCCAATAACACATTAGTGGGATAAATTAGGAGAGTGGATTCTCCAAAGCGCAATACCCTCCTCCATACCTGTGTACCACAATGGCTTGCTAAGCCATTTGGTTTAGTAAATTTTATCAATTAGAGTTCATGGAGGTAAAATAATAATGAAGAAATGAATAATAAAGTCTGTCAGGCAGGGAAAATAAATTAAGATAACACCAATTCAACAAGTGTTTCTTATATTTAAATATATGTAAGTAAATATGTGATAAACATACAATTGTAAACTGAAGGAGCTGTTTTTATTTAAATATGGAAAAATTTACTTCTGATGTCATATCTGTCAAATCAGATTTTCTAATGTGTGCAACTACTAAACTACCAATCTAAACAAGGCAAGGTATGAGAAATGTTATGCACTGTTGGAAATGAGCTGTTTTGTTTCTCTTCAATTTAAAATCAGTCTCTGGTTAGTACTTTTTTTTCTTTATATTCTGTTCCGACATTTCATAAAATCATTACGCTGGCTGGAATTATGGGAAAGACTTAGTGATACAGGAGACAGAGTAGATTTTTGTTAAGACTGTGCTGCCGAAACAAGTGCTTTTAAGTCGTTGATTCTTTTTACTTCGCCGTTGAACCACCGCTGCAGAAGAACCGAGTGTGAGTCCATCTGCTTAGAAGTATGCTACCATGGATGTATTGTTTGCTGGCAAATGAGAAGTAACTAGTGACTACGCCTTCACCACTTTATGTAGGGATCGAACAAACGATCTTAGCCATTTCCACTTAGAGAACCCAGTTAGCAATTATTCTATATTGCCATAGGAGCATCCATATGTAATGAAAATTCATAACGATCTCTTTGAAGGTGCAACCTTCACCACTTTATGTAGGGATCGAACAAACGATCTTAGCCATTTCCACTTAGAGAACCCAATTAGCAATTATTCTATATTGCCACAGGAGCATCCATATGTAATGAAAATTCATAAGGATCTCTTTGAAGGTGCAACCAATTTAGCGATTTCTATTTGCAGGCGGAACCGTATTCACTTCATTACAGTATAAAGATTGCATACACATTCGTATGTGAAACACTTATATATTTAAAAATATAAAAATTTAAAAAAGCTCCGTCATAAGCAAACTGGCATTCAGTCGCATGCAACAATTAATCAAAAAAACTGGTTTTTCTTGATGATTTTAAAATGTGTAAGTAAGTAAGTTCAATAAACAAAAAGAAAATCATAAAGGAAATTACGTACATACGTATGTATGTAAGTGCGTGTGCAAAGATATAACAGAGTATGACTTAATAAAATCAACTAACTGCGACAGCTTATTTATTTATAAGAAGATCTCTTACATTGTAAGTGACGGAGGAGAATCCACATACATGTACTTGAGTAAAATCGTTCGTTCCTTCACATAAATTGTTCCGTACATATTTTATGCCACTACCTTTAGTCCTGCAAGTTATTTATATTAAGAACAAGCAATTTCCAGATTAGATATATCACACCATTTTTTTATATATCACTTTATATTTATTGTTTGTTTCCTAAATTTATTATTTGCTGGCAAAAGATGATAAAAAAATTTAGCTCTATTTCAAGTATAAAAATCCATTGCCATGACATTTTCATTTTTTTAGAGGTGTCGTAAGACTACTACAAATTATGGAAATCTATCAATCTAATAAAAAGGTTTTGTATGGCGTGTTGAAGTAAATTTAAAAAATTATCAAATTCGTATAAAAGCCAATTTTGGTAAGTTAAATTTCTGCTACATTTACACAAACATTCGAAACAATCAATCTTAAAAATGCGAAATTTAACTTTTTTTTGGGTGTAAAGACGGCATCTTTCAGAATACAAATATCGGTCAAAAGAAAAGCTGGAAAGAAGAGATCTCGAGGATTTCAGAACGGTTTTGCTTTTGTTGAAAATGAGCACTTGAATTTTAATTTCAAAACATTTGAAATGTACATGCAATCATTTATTCCAGCAATGAAGGTTGTCTTGATTTCCACATACGCTTGACCCAGAGGTGTATCCCTGTCAGTTGTCATGTATTGAACATTTCTCACTAACTTATATTTTCCAAGGCTTCTAAAAAATGAGGCAATTGTGAGAAATTCTGTGCCAAATTCTTAGAATTTATACAAGTGAAAAATAGCATGCGATATTTTTTTGTAATCGCACCAGCCATTGTTTCACAAACAAGTTGGTAATCGAAAGAATCGTTGGTAATCGTAAAAGAAAGGCTTCTAAAAAATGAGGTAATTGTGGAAATTATGTGTCAAATTCTTACAATTTACACAAGTGAAAAATTATAGCATGCGATATTTTTTTGTAATCGCACCAGCCATTGTTTCACAAACAAGTTGGTAATCGAAAGAATCGTTGGTAATCGTAAAAGGAAGGCTTCAAAAATATGAGGCAATTGTGGAAATTCTGTGTCAAATTCTTACAATTTACACAAGTGAAAAATTATAGCATGCGATATTTTTTTGTAATCGCACCAGCCATTGTTTCACAAACAAGTTGGTAATCGAAAGAATCGTTGGTAATCGTAAAAGAAAGGCTTCTAAAAAATGAGGCAATTGTGGAAATTCTGTGTCAAATTCTTACAATTTACACAAGTGAAAAATTATAGCATGCGATATTTTTTTGTAATCGCACCAGCCATTGTTTCACAAACAAGTTGGTAATCGAAGGAAGCGGCATAGAAAGGCTTTTTACTTTTGTATAGAGAAGCACAAAAAAATTTTCTTTATGAAAATAATTTCTTCAATCACTATTAACACTTGATACCATCTGTAGCACAAGCATGCTGTCGTAAAAATTAAAGACTCGAAATTGGATCTTGATTGTTGTCATTTCATGGGCGAAACTTAACAAACATTTATTTTACTATGAAAATTTAAATTGAGATGAGATGCTTCCATCAGTGTTAATAACATCTTCATGGTCATTAGTGGCTAATTATTATTCTATTGGCATGCATTAAAATAATTTGTAAGCAATTAACCAATTTAAGGCAAACTCTGAACATTTATTATATTTTGATGAAATTCTGGGCCAGCTGGCACTTCTGCTTTTGTATGGGCATAACAGGTAAGAGCATGGTAAAACTCTCGCACGTGTTAAGAAAGTTAATTTTGGTAAAACCACTACACACTCGTGGTAAATATGCAACATTTGTTGTGCTCTGAGCTCCTTAAAAACATCCATTTTTCCAATAAAAAAAAAAATGTACATACTGATAGGAAAAACGTGTATCATGAATCTCTTCTTCAATAAAACATATCGGTTGAGCTTATTTCATCTAGTTTAATTATACGTTCATAAAAAATGGTTTCCAAATACTATTCCCCAAATCTAAGTAAACACACGGACCTAATAAAATATTTATTTGATTTTGTACATTTGTTTACAAAAAAATCATTTATATTATTTTCTTATATATTGAACTATTCCTCTTTAATGTTTTTACAATTATGTATATGAATAACAAAAATTTTAATCATTTTCTTTATTGAGTACACGTGTAATCTGGTAATAAGCAGAGGTCTGTAAGCAAATAGGTCTGAAGCAAGAAAAACAACTTCGCTGGATTCTTGTGCCGATTTTTGTTAAGGAAATTATACTTTTAGACAACGCAATCAACCTAAGAAAACAGACAATGGCACAAATGCGCAAAAATGATGTCCTGAAAAATATTTTTTATATATAAATAAGAAAGAAAAATTCATCGCAGTTGCTCTATTTCATTTCGTAATTAGATTATTTTCGGCTGCTTAAGCATTTTCTCCGCAACCATCTCATCTGTCACGTTATCGCTGCTGTTTATTTCATTATGAAATGCTCGCAATCAACTTAACTATTTAGCTTATTTTCGTAATCTTTATTTTCAACTTTGGAGCCATATTTCACAAAGATATTTTTAGACTCGTAAAATCTTATTTTTAAAACGTATCTCTTATCATTTAGAATAACGAATCTTTAGACGTGTGTTTAAATATTCAACAAAAGTGTTATTTGCCCTTCTTAAAATTCGAGTGTAAATTTCCATTAAACCTTCAAGTTGAATTTAAATTTTTGTTGTGTATTTAAATAAGAGTATCGCTTATTTATGAGAACGTTTTAATGGATGTGAAACAAATATGGTACATACATAAAAGCTGTTGCTCCAGTTACTCAACCGGAACTATTCGAATAAAACTTTATTGAGAATCATATAAAAATAATATTAAAATTATGTGGGGGAAATTCTGAAATTTGATTTTTATATTCCAAATAATGGGTCAAGCTCTTATGAAAAACAAAACCTATTTTAAATATACATATATACACACATACATACATAGAAAAATATGAAGAGAAGAATACTCGTATTAGATGCAAATTAAAGAGAACCCTAAGCCCCTCGATGGTATAATGATTACTATACCCGTCTGTTACGCAGGTGTCAGGGGTTCAATTCCCCGGGGAGCCAGAAGCCAAAGGCATCAGTAGCCAGTGCTTCTATACATATTGGAATTATATTCATATAATTGTAATATTTGGTAAATAAAATAAAAATAAAGAGAACCCCACAACAATACCATATACATGTGCACACATATATATATATACATATATGGATGTATAATTTATATATTAATAAATTAAATAAAATTTATATTTGGTATGGTAAAGGATGAAACCAGAAAATACAAACCATTAATCAGTTAGTTGCAGTCCCCAATATAGGGCTTTTGCTCCCGAAATTTACTCAATCTAGTGAGATAGAGCGAGAAGGTAATACAATTTAGACATATTTCTTTTTCATAATGCGAACACAAATAAGAATTTCGATTTCGAAAGATTCGTAGCATGGACCATGACTTAAGATTGATGAAAATATTTCAAGTATTGCGATTAGAAGATTCGTTCGGCTTTACTGCCAGCATAACTTCAAGAATAAAAAAAATTGTCTTACCAAACATTGCAAATAACCATGTATGTTACCACCAGATTGTAAAAATTCAAATATGGATCAAGTAAACAAAACTACAACCGAATACCGTATACCGAAGCAATGAAAGTTATCGATAAGCAACAGCTTTCCCACTAGTACCCTGTTAAATGAACGTCTATTAAGCGGATTCCAGCTTTACATTATACATAATCATTTAGAATATTCTACAAAGACTGCATAGTGATATTTCGGAATATGTCAAATAATAATATAAATAAATAATAATAGTAAATTTTTCAAGTAACTACAAGAGCGAAAAGTTTTCTTGAAGCTTGCAGGTTTTGGTTTTGAAAAACTGTCATAGACAACTATTTTTTATTTAAAAAAATTAACTCTACTTAATTTCTAATATCAGTCAAATTGTTTTTTTCTCAAATGCTAGAAATTGGTCAATGACATAGTGGTAGGGAAGGTGGGTGAGAGCATTATCACAATGAACTTTTATAATCCTTTTGTTTTTGGTAACCATTCATTCATTTTGCCGATTAAACACTGCTAGAGAACATCAGCAAAGGAGGTGGGTGTGTGTGCTGCGGTATCTAGTTTGAGAACTTTGTAGTTCAGCCAAATTACGCATTAAATGATAATATTATATATACAACTGGAGATGCAAACAGTTTATGAAAACCACATAATAATCGTTAATTAGCTTTCTAAGGCTTTTCAAAAATCAATGGCTTGTAGTGACGGCCATAAGAGTGTTTCCAGCATCTAGATTCTTATATATTCAGGTTGGTAAACAGTTATTCAGAACAATTCCTGCCTACCCTACATTTTTAAAATAGCACGGAACGTTACTAAAAGCTCGTGTGCCAACATCACTATTCAACAAATTATAATTTATTCAACATTGTCCATATGTACGCATTTATATATTTACAATTATTAAATAAAAACTCATTCCGTCTAGTTGCCAGAGTTTCTTATAAAACTCTTTCTTTAAGAATCATTTCAATAAAGTAAAATTATTACAAATTAATAAATTACATTCATATAAACCACATTCCTTTTACAAGGATGTCTCAAAAGGAAAAAAATTCTAAATTATCGTTGTTTCATAAAAATTACCAACAGGGAATTCATAACAATCAATGACTGTCATGATTATCATCTTGTTGTGGCTGAAAGCTTTCCATAATCAACAATTTGGATTTTCTTAAAATAATTTTTTTATTTTTATAACAAAATATGAAGACAGAAATTGGCAGGAATATTCTTTTGCCGACAGCTTATAGGACTACGCAACATAAATCTATAAGCTTTCCATTTACAATATGATGAGAAAAAACCGAAATTTATATTCTTAACGTACGCATAACCAAACAGTGTTCAGTATGAGATAAATGAGTAAATGATATCATATACATTAAATGTGCTCATAAAAATTGAAATATTTTCAAATTATGGTATATACATATATATGTATATGTATTTGTTTTTTTGAAGAGGTGCCGAAAGATTTAAGTTTTTTTTTTAAATTACAAAGCATTTCATCTTTCATTTCAATGCATCAATTTCCAACAATTTTCAGTAATTTAAATTTGTTCAATTTTTTAGATCGATGTTCTAAACAAAATTCGTTTTTAATTGCCAAAAACAATAAATAAAAATGTTTTGAGAACAAAAAAAAAAAAAAAAAGGTGGATATGAATATGATTTTCTCAAAACTTACGTTAATGCACATGTAAGAGGTGCGAAAGCGCTTTTCGTATGCCCAACATTGTTTCGCGGTGTTGTAGCGAGAAACTTGTAATGAATTAAGCAAATATTCTTGGCAGCCAGGCATTCTATTCATTTTGACATCTTTTATTACTACTGTAAATCTGTGTGCCGATTCTACGCCGCCACGTAAAGTTATTGTTAGTATTAATTGATTGAATTGTTGAAAACTTTTTATAATTAAATAAAAAGCCAGAACGTTCTTGTTCTGGTAATCAATCAAAATACTAAATAATTTAAATTCGACCACATTAGAATTAAAAATGTTTCAATACTTTGAGAAGAAGCTGAGACTAGACGCGCGAGTTGACTTTGAAAACATATCGCCATATTTAAAAGTAAAAATCGGCCTTATCGGCACTGTTTCAAGTACAGTAATACGCAGGCTTAATGAAAAAAATTAATGAAATAGAAGAAACAAAGAAAATAACAATAATTTTAATAAAAATATAATTATTTTTGGTTTTCAAAGTAACTAAAAATGCCTCCTAGATTTGCTACTATTTTGAAGTAGCACTTTCTGGGAATTCACCTCTAGACTATTAAGTTTCATATACAAATTAATTCTTTGCCCGATAAACTAAAAATTCTGAATTCATTTAACATCAGCTCAACCGTATTAAAAAAAAAAAAAAGTAAACGAGTAAAATATCGATAATATGAAAGAGGCGTATCTCGTTTTCGATATTATAGAAGATGGCCCTGTAAAACGTCAAATCTCTTGTACAATATAAATATAACTTAATACGTGTTTCAACCAAAACTAATAAAAGATGTTTCTGCGCCGCGGCTTGGGCTTGTGCCTAATGGGGATTGTAGCCGTGGCGAACCTGAAACTCGGCGATCGGGTGTAGGGTGCTTCTGTTGGATAAATTATTTATTTATAAAATACATCAGAATTTCGCATAACTTTAAGCAGATAATTTTTAAAGGTTAAGGAAAATGAGCTTAAAAACGAGTTCTTTCAAAGTTATTGGCTTTATGATATCCAACTGTTTTAGTACTGCATGTTAGTTCGTACTGTTTTCGCTGACACTGTATCTCTAACACTACCAAACAAAGACAAAATTAAAAATAAAAAAAACTTTTAACTATTTAATAAATAAATGCCAGTTCATTTACAGGTGTTTTTTTTCTGTAGTTTAACATTTTTTGCATATTTAAAATGTTTGTGTGAAAAGCTTAAATTAAGATGAACAAATATTTGCTTTTTACACCAACCGAAAATACAAAAAATTATATCATTTTGAAATAAGTGTTCATGAACTAAAAAATGACTTTTTCGTATGTGGTGCACACAACAGTCGTTACATTTACAGGAAAAATAAAAAAATAAAAATATTATAGTGAAATGTTCTTGAGATTTAGGGAAGGTGTAATAATTATTGCTAAAATGATCTTCAAAAGTTCGAATTTTTTCTTAAAAATTAAAATAAATCAAGTTTTAAAAATACTAACAATTATTGTTATAAATACGTGGTTTACACTATTGCAAACCATTTGCTTCAAATCTGTTGCCTAGTTCGATCGATCCACCCATCCGGCAGTACCAAAATTCGTCTTCAACTACTTGTTGTGGCAATGCTTAAGCTATTTGTATAGGTAACTTAAGGATTAGAAGCAAATGATGTGCTCCGATGATAATGTGCATCTGAGGATATACGAGTGAGGATTTACACTGCCATTCCTACCACTGTTGTGCCCTTCACATTCCGCCACATTCCATTGCAAGATTGTTATTCTAATATTAAATAATTGAGCCACATGCAGACACGTCATATACTAAGCCACCTTTATAAATTTTCTAAGCCATAAGCAATAAAAGAATATTATAAGAGTGTATTGTAGAGCACCGTGAGGACGATGTTATTACATGTACCCAAACAAGTATACGCACACGGTGCCTGTCATGAGCAGTATTGGATATTCCGCTACATCTTTTTTAATGTTCAGAGATAACATCATTACCAATAATTGTTACATATTACACGCACATACATATACTCGCATATACGTTCATAAGAGCGCATACATTTCCATTCAAGTCTCGGTTTTCCATTTCCTCCTATAAAAATATCTTTACAGGTCATTAATTTGAATTTGAATGATGTTGTAGGGTATGACGGTATTAAACTTACACGTCATCAATAACGGTTCGCAAGTGTGTTCGCCAGCTCAGTAAAGAAGAAGCAGTTTGTTATACCCTGCTCAGACATCGCTAAAAATTAAGTCAATTTATTTGAAACGATCAAGTATTCATATATGACCTTCTCAATTACTATCACAAATCAAGAAGAAAAATACTTTTACTGATTTTGCCATTTTCATTTTCGAATCTTTCAGTGCTGGCAAGGCTAAGACTTTTTGGCAGAGTAAGCAAACATTGAGAGGGGTGCACTTCTTCCTCAAATTATGAGACAGTTTAAAATAAATTGTCAACTTATAAAATTCATTTTATTTATTTGTATTAAGAATTGGGGTAAATATTTCTCGTAAATAGGGGAAAACATTAAATTGCGTAATTTAGCTTTACGTGTGAACGGGGTATTAGACTGCCAAGCAAATGCTATCTATAGATGTACATTATTTTCAACATGTTAACATGAACCGTGTGAAGGAACACGTTTGTATTATGACAGAGAGGATGATGACTTATGGTTTTATTAATCTTTTTGAACTTCAGCAGGAATAAACTTTTGCATGTGAGACAGGACAGATTGGTATTTGGCAGCTGCTCCACGTGTTAAAGATTTAGTTATTATGCTGTGAAAAAAACTTTTTAGAAATATTTTAAATTACATCGTCAGCTGGTAATTGCTTTGCTGTTGCTTAATGGAATTTTCTATGCTTACAGATCAAAGCAATAATGGGCCAACAACATGTACAAACTGGTACAAACGAAAAATGATACTGCTTGACAAAACATGCTTAAATCAACGCTGCTATCATTTTGAGAAATTTTTCTTCTTCTAGACGAATTACATGTATGCTACTCGTGACAATAAATTATTTATCAGCGAAATAAAATATTTCTTTAGATAGAAAACTTAAAAAGCTCATTTCTTCTTATTTATATTAAATTGAAATATAAAACTTTTTAAAGGATGTAGTGGGTGACAACGAATTCTGCCAGTAACTGTGGGAAATGTTGTTTGAGCTTATGAAATTAGCAACTTTTAGTGTTGAGAATACATAAAATGACTCAAATATGAAATGATGATCGAGGCAGTGACGTATTTGGAGTTAATAAAAACTAAAAATCAATAAAAACAATTTCATTAAAAATCCACTGAAAAAGGCGTTCTTTTATTACAATACGTGTAAAAGATTTTGTTCTGAAAATTTTAGTTTTAAATTTGATCATGACAAATAAAATGAAATATGTAGTGAATTTTATAAAATGTGTAGGTTTGCAAATAATTGTTGTTGCATGTATTATGTTTTATTTAATATTCGTAACATTATAAATATTCTGAAAGTGTTATGTTTATGCAGATGTTTGTCGATCGCGTAAAAATTGTAATCTAATGAAAATCTTTCATTTGCTTTAATATGTTGTATGTAATTGCCTTTAAAAATATACGATATATTAGACTGAGAGAATATATTAGAAACCCTATGAAGTACAAATTATTGTACAAAATCATATTAAATCTTAATTGTTAGTTTTTGGTATTTTAACCATTTATTTTAGAAGTTTCAAAATACTTTGCTTTGCTAATAGAGACAAAAAAAAAAATTGAATAAATTTCACAACTTTGAAATCAATACGTTTTTCTAAGAGTAGCACTCAGCCTTAAGCCGGAAACGATTAGGATTTCAGAAGCAGATGGTGCAGAGTAGTTTGGCATCAAACTAGGTCTTAGTAAGGGCCAGTAGTCCCTATCTTTGAATATCGGTTGGAGAAGTATGAGTGTCTACTAAACTTTATAGAAATTTCCTCAGAACAATTTACTTTAATAACGTCGGATATTCATTTAGATGGGTAATTTGATTATCTAGGGGGGTGAATACTGCTCTTGGATTGCTATTAGTAGTCATTTTACTAATTGCTTTACTTCACCAAAGAAGCAGTGGTGTAGAAAAATTGTTGCTAATTGTCTACTAGTAAGCCTTAGGTGACCAACAGCAACACAATAGATATTTAAGCATATGAGTAATATATTTGAGACTTTTTTTCCAATCGATAAAGTTACTAAGTCTGTCGACGCTTCTTTTCCAAGTCTTACTTTTAATGTAAAATATATACAAGTTTCATTAGAAATCAATTCATATGGAATGTTGGAAATATTAGATTTAACCGATTCTCACAAAGCATGAGCTTTTAGTACGAGTGAGTTGTATCTACAATTTCATTTTATTACTATTTACATACATTTCAAATACTGATACATTTTTCAACCTGGCACACAGTGTCTAATTCGTGTATATTCTATTTCTGATAAAATTTTCGCCAGCTCCCTGAAGCAACAAATCAAGTTAAGACACTGACAGATCTTATAAAGCATATTACTTTCGAGTCTCGTATTTCTTAAATGAATAAAACAAATCATTGTCGAGTTGTGTTGATGTTTGGTTTCGCACAGCTGCTCCCCGTCATAATTACAAATCCATTAAAATCAATTTGAAAAAGTTACAAGAAACTGCCTCCATTTCCTTTCGTCACACACGTAGTCAGTCATGTATGACTTTTAAATTTAATTGTCGCGCATTTTTTTTTTTTTTGTTATTTAATATCTTTAATCTTAAGTATTATTAATTATATTTTATTTAGAATTTTTTTAAATTATTCTTGTAACTTTACTTTATTACTTTTCCATATATCTGAGAATCAAAAAAAAAAAAAAATAATATAATAATTCCCACGTTATTTACACACAAGCGATTAGAAATTCAAGTCACAAACACGCTCCACTCTTATAAAGCAATTGTTGCAATAAAAAATAACTATTCAATAAAAATGTAATTTGAAAAAGTTCACATATTTATGAAAGCGAAACCGCAAAGAAAAAGTAAATTCTACGAGAATGTCTGTCATATAGAAAATAATTAACATTCAGGCAGCGAACGCATGCAAGTTAAAGAAACAAAAAATAAACAAATCATATCTTATTGATGACGTACTGACGAATGAGTTTATGGCTAAACGCCACTGTTATTTTTCGAGAATTTTGTTTTTCGAAATTGAAATAACAAGACAGGAGACCGCAAGACCACAAGACCAAAGACAGTGTTTTAACAACAATCAAATATATATTAATAATAATGATATATGCAAATAATTTTAATAATATAAAATATCTCTGATATTAAGTAATAAATATTCCCTAGAAATATTTTCATTCGCTTATCTATTCCTTTTTAAAAAAAATATTTTAATTTAATGGCCAAATAAGTTGTAGCAATTTGCATTCAAGTAACGCTACAAATTTACGAAGTACTCGCCCTTAAGCTCTTTAGATTAATTCGAAAGACTAATTTAATATATAATTATTTTACAGAATTAAATTTTACAACACATGATTTAAATACTGATACTAGTGATAATAACAAATAGTTTTATATATAATAATAACTTTTCTCTATACAGTAAGTTTTCTATAACTTGAAAATTTGTGTTTGTTAAAACAAAAATAGGAAAAATATTTTTCTGTACATCCAAGTAAATTTTATATAAAATTTTTTTTTGCCCATAGAATTCTTTTATATTTCTTAATTATCTTAAAAGGTAATTGAATTTCTGAATACTTAGCTAAATATTTTATAGATTTCGGAAAGTGTAAATTCCATATTTAATTTTTACAACACCATCGAGTGTTGTGTGAATACTTTCTACACACAAACCCTTGACAACAATAGCGATAGGCACATACATAGTGAAAACTATGTTTACAAAGGAAGGAATTTATGATTTCCATACAACATTTCGTTCGTTACTTCACGTTTTTCATTAAATCAATCAATTAACTTAATCGTAAAAAAAGCTTTTCTTGGTCTTTGTTTGGATTTACTCTTTGAATGCATCACAATAAAAATAATGTGTTGCAACTCATGCAATAGATTCTACATATGCAATACTGCAACACAAGATCGATGCAAATTCTTTGCTAGTAAAGCTTAAAACACCGGTGTCCTGTCACCTGAACATTGCAACAACAATACTAAAACACATGAGACCATTCATAATAACATTTATTTTTTTTTTAATTTATTTTTTATTAATTTTTAATAGAATAAATTATATAATAATTAAATTATATATAATTTTAAGCTTAGAGGAATTTTTAACTAAATTTATATATAATTTTAAGCTTAGAGGAATTTTTAACTAAATTTATATATAATTTTAAGCTTAGAAGAATTTTTAATTTTTTTATTATTATAAATATATTATGTTTATATTATTAAATCTTATTATATTTTTATTTTATTTATTGTATTACGGTACGTATCTGAACTCATTATTTTTGTTATTTTCAGTTTAGCCAACGACATGCCCAATAAGCTTTCGATTTGTCCCCATAAAATACATGGCAACCATCACATTTGAATTATATTTGCATATGATTAACCAAGTCAAACAAAGTACCTGCATAATACATTTATCCGTTTAGAAGAGATTCGAATATTGAAGGAGGAACTGTTTCCTATCGTACAAATACAGTTCCATTCCCAAATATTTCTCTTAAACTTGTTAGTTATTGTTATCCAATCACCTTCTAGGTAAACCTACTCAAACCCATATTCGTAATGCTATTTATGCAATAAAAATAAATCTTAATCATTTGTAGGTGTTTACGTAACAAGTGACTTAACTTTATTTCGTGCTGTTCTGTTCTATTGACAGTCATCTAATTTGAAGTTGTCGCAATGACCTTCGATGTGATATGTCGATAAGTTATAAAATTTAAAAAAAAATTATAATCAAAATCTCTCCCTGTTAGTGAGAGAGTAAAGGAGGTATAAGCAATCGAAACGTACTCGTACTTGCCGAATGTGCCTTACAGAAGCAGCAAAGCAGCAATCGAAAGCAAACGGAACACTGCAGTTACTCATAAAGTGACGCAAGTAGTTACTTATGCAGACGTAATATAATCGTAATTATTAAATACTATTGCACTGCATGCAGGCAAACGTACATTCATACAAATGCGAATGTTTGGCATCTGACTTATGGAGAAGTCAACAACAGGCGAATAGACATTAAGCAACAACAACAACAATAATGTTAGGCAAAAAGAAAAAAAAAGCTATAAATGACAAAAACAGCTTAAGCAACTTTAAGCCAACGTACATATATATTTTTTTTTTACTTAACAAGAAACACAATGCACATGCATAATACATGAGTGTATTAAGTGGACTTTAGTAACATCAACTAACCAGTCAACATCTACAAACCGCAAAAGAAGGTTTTAATATAAAATTAAATTCTTCAATAGACATAAAAAGTGAATACGTAATACTGAAACTCAATGAAATCATGATGAGAATGAGTTTAGCTAATACAAAACCAAATAATAATACTTGTTTTAATCTTATTTTATTTTAGTTTCACCTAAATGTTGCCCCCGAGCTTTTTTTTTAAATAAAAAAAAAACAATTTGAAGTATGTATGTCAACAGTCGATTAAAAATCTATTTTGTGGTTATGAATTTACTAAAATTAGATTTTCTTTACTCGCGATTAACTTAATTAAATTTTTTTTTTTTTTGCAATTACTTTAAAAGGGCTTTACAAACAGAATTAAAATTTGAATTAAAATTCAATGACACAATAAAACGAAGTTGTAAAATTGTATATTTTCCTACACAAGAATTCATACACAACGCTTTCAGATTGCGAATAATTAATGAAAATGGGTCACATAAAGGTTCTGGCTTGATCCAGTTGACTTAGCAACTTGAGAGAAAAGGGAAATTTTTTATTACACAGCGAATAATTAATTAATTTTTTTGAGAAATTTTGACTGCAAATAATTTTAGGATGCCCCCATAGACGAATGAGTAATGCGCAGCCTTCTACAGCGGAGGTTGCGGGTTCGTTTCCTGCTTAATTTAAAAAAAAGAGATTTTCTTAAATTCAATATGAAATGGTGTAAAAAATATTACAAGTTTATTTATTAAAGTACTGATTTTATTTGAAAAAAATATTGAATTTTATAAAATATTAAGAAGGAAATATATGCATGTATGTAAGTATTTAATTGTACATACAGGAATAATAATTTGGAATGTATGTAAATATAAAACTATATAGTCATTTATTTTATTTTTTAGGCGTCTCGACATGCGTACGATGATTTATTTATAGATGGCATAAGTAGTTCGAGTATTCTATTTAGAATCCAAAGTCTGCTTAGGAAAATCCGCAAATTTAATACTAAATAAGTATTGCTTTGCTGTAAATCCCACGAGTTGCAGCAAATGTTTTCTATAAAGTAAAGAGAAATAAATTTCCCTCTCACTTTATATTAAAAAGAACTTCTTTAAAAAAAAAAACCATACGAAAACCCAAAAAGGATGGCCCATAAAAATATTCGATGTTGCAATATATAATTTTATTTCCGCAAGAAATTATTTAATTATTCATGTATTTGTAAACGTGCTTTGTCGTTTAACACTTTTTAATAATTTTTTTTTTGCTGTAAATTATGTTTACAAAACCAAAACATTTTTGAAGCTTTTCTAATCGAATAAAATATTGAAGTAAGCCAATTATTTAAAAATTTTCGATATATAAAATCAATTAATTTGTAAATTTATTGCCATTCGTATATTTATTGATCATATAAAATAAATATTTCATTATCAGCTGTAGTCAATATAGTTGAAGGTTCAGCTTAATTTTAAAATTTATAAACAATTTAATTTAATCAATGAAACGGGTAACTTTCAATGAAAGTTTTTATCACAATTACGAAGGCATGTCTGTATGTGTGAACAAATTTTATTTGTTTAGAGTAAAATAAAAATATGCGTATGCATGATGAGCGAGCTATTACGGACTCATGTTTAAACCATGAACGATTACTGTAAGGAAAAGGCACGTTTAAGGAAAATCTCTTAACGTGAACAAGTGTATTCGGGAAATTCTTATTACAATTGAACATACTAATGTATAGAACTAAAGCGAAATAGTTGGAAAATAAAGAAGCAAAACGTCGCTTTCGAGCTTTGACACACCATACGCCCCTAATCATGCGCGACCACATTTTATATTTAAATTAATGGCTTGGCTTGATTTTAAAATTTTTGTGTTTGACGTCGTTTTTGTGATACACAAAATTTACGTTACAATGTGAATATGCAATACGTGACACGTTTTATTTATGTGACAGCTCATGCCAATTGATCCGTGAATCTAATGAAACGAATCAGTTAATTGTATTACAACATCTGACATGCACTATTCACGACTCGCAGATAATTTCATTCTCAACAGTAAAAACTTTTTTCATTTTTTACTTTTTTTTAAATATAAATTTACTCGGACGACACTTTTGTTTCACTTGCAACATACTACACTAATTGCGGCAATTATCATTTATTTCCAATAAAGTTTAAAATCATTGTTTAAATTAAATAAAAGTTTGTACAGAACTTCCTAACTAGTACCCGAGTTAATGTTGTTGTATGTATGCCAGATTATGTGTGTTCTTAATGTCAATTAAATGATAAAAATTCTGCATTATCAGCTAATTGCTGTTTAATGACTCAAAGCAACAGAACAAACAATATTTGGTAAACAAATAAAAAATGGAAATAGAAATTAAATAAAAAAAAAAAATTATTTTGAAAAATATGAGTGTAATTGCGAAGCTTTACATTAATATTGCAAAAATATAACAAAACGCAAGCGTGTAACCGGCTCATGCCACACCTCCCGAGGTAAAACTTTAAACTTCAATTTTTATTATGGCATACATTTGCAGGAAATTGGTGGGCCTTTTTCCTCTAAGCTAAAACAAAATTTCAAAACAGGATCTTGGAGAAAAAATTAAAGCAGAGAAACTTCCTATATATACATATATAAATGCCTCCTCCGTGAATATGTGCCACATGTTACGAGCATAAGCACATATTTAGCGAAGCCGTGGTTCGACGTACCACAGCACAAATACTACAAACCTTTAAAACAACTTCAAAGAATATGTGGGAATGATATTGCCACGTTGCAAATTAATAAGATAAATTAGATTTTAGTTTTTATGAATGAGTGTCATTCCATCTGTTCGGACTTCAATTCATCACTCCGTTTTACAAAAATTGTAAAATAAAATCAGTATGTAAAATATTATTACTATTATTATTATTGATATTATTACTATTATAATTATGCAATACTTTGAAATTGTATTTTACAAAAAATATTTATAAAATGTTATTGGGTGTGATTTTTAGCAAATGCCATTTGTGCGGTCGTATTCAGCAGGGCGACTATTTGGCGAACATATGAAATAGCAGTTGTCAGAATAATTAGCTGTTTGAAATACCAATGCAAACGCTTTAAAATAATATAAATAAAAAAAAATAAATTTTGTCAGTTATTAATATTTATTTGTAAAACGCGTTTCGCTTAGTTTTGCCAGGTAAAATAAATGGCGCCTTTAGACTTGCGAAGTTTTTACAACAGGCCAAAGAATGCGGTAGTAGAACATTTTGTATTAATATTGTTATAAAATATAACTTTCCCTACAGCATTTAATCGTAGTACTTTACAAGATTTATACTTCTTATAGTTGAGATTTTAAAAGTCGTATATAATGGTTGCTCTGTTACTTAATAAAGATATGGTTTTGAAATATTTATTAAAAAATATTTTTGTGACATGATAAAAAAAAAAGGAATACACCTGGTGACAAAATCAAAAAAATTAAAATTAAGAAATACTTATTGCGTGCTAAAGAACTACAAATTTCTTGCTGTTGGAGCCCCCATAATTATACGTTTCTCATGTTGCAGTTACAGTGTAGCAGCGCGTGCCTTTAGGGCCCAATTTTTAATTTCTAAATTTGAATTCAAGCATGTAAAGTCTGCATAAGCAAAATGAAATGAATTAATTTTTCCCAGTGTTATTTTCGTTGAAAACCCCACTGAAATTACGTACATATAGAATATGTATGTACATACATATAAATAAACATGAACACATCTACATACAGAGATTTTATATGAAACGAAATTAAAATTACATTAAGTTAAAGAAATTAGAATTCCAACAAGCAGCCAAGACGCAATTGAAGTATTCACTACAATAATGTTTTCTAACTTAATCGTCGAATTTAATTAAGTGTAAAGCTTTTAAAATGTGATCTGTGGTTCGGCCCAACTTTAATCGTTTAGTTGAACAAAAACAGTAAAAATAAACTAAATAAGATTTTTTAAACTTAGTTTTGACACAAACAACAAACTAAATTTAATTTTCTTAGTTTAAATTGTGCTCTAAGTGGCAATAAATTTATCTAATTCGGCTAAAAGAGAGAGGGGCTCACGACACAATATGTAACCGGAACAAGTAGAGGGCAATCGCAAAGCATGACAGGTAGAAAAAATTATGCAAAATTCATTATAAATCAAACAAACTTTAATTTAATATACTACGTATGTTGCTATTATATAAATATGTATATTTACTATTTGATATCTTATATATAAAGACTTATTCCTTTCAGCAGTTCCAACCGATATTCCTATAGCAAATTTAATTTTTAGTAATGTTCGCTTATGCATATGTAAGTCCAAAAATGTTTTCCACAATATATGCATATATGTATACATACATACGTACATACATATGTACATATGTAAATTCCCACAAATTTTTCAGTCAGACTGCTGCGGTGCGACACTTTCATATACTGATCCGGAAGCCGTTGTATGTACATTTTAAATTTTCCTTTCATAACTCAAAAAAAATTTTTTTTTAAGTTTTTTTTTATCCATAAACATTAATTAAGGCAAATAGGAAATTTTTTAAACAAGAAATATTGATTTTTTTCATGGGCCATAATAATCAAACAATACTTTTAAAAGAAAACAGACATTAAATTTAAATATGAGCGCCTATTATCCTTGGCATGTTAAAAAATAAACAATATGAAAGCAAGCAATTTAAATAATATCAATAGATTTAGGGTGGCCAAAAATTAAATTCGACAATAAATTCAAATAAGGCCAAATAATTTAATTTTATACATACCGAGTATTTTCTATGTCATTTGCATTTCCATTTAATTTATATACATACATTTTTTTCTCGCTTTGAAGAATATATTAAAATGGAAGTGGATTCTCAAGTTATTTGAATGGCAGATGTACAGAGTTAAAAAGTAAACAGGAAAGCCCCCTTCTACACCTTTTTAGATATCGTTTAAAATACTTTTTATTTCCATTCGAATGTATTTAAGAGTTAAACGTGATCACTTTTCGTATACATTAAATAAGGGGAAAACAAGAAAATATTTATACCGAAATTGGTAGGAAAAAGCCCAAGAGACCTTTGAGCTAAAATTTCCTTTACAAAGTTTTACAAGGCACATTTTAAATTTTTTGATAAACTCTTTGCAAATAAATAAATAATCGTTGTTTTATTGGAAAATGGCTTCTTTTTCTATAGCTAATTCAGACTTCAATTGTTACTTGTAAAACGTGTTAAAAATAGTGGAAAACTGTCTGACACCCCATGCTTTACTTTCATTCAAAACTTTTCGCCACGAACTGATCTTGCCTAATAAAGAAACATTAAAACAGTCTTATCAAATTGTACAGTGATTCCCAAAGCTGGCATATTCCCCTCTCGTAAGTAAGTGTTGCAAATCTAAAATCAAGGAAAATCATTGAACAAATTTTCAAAAAACTTTGTTGTTTTCTTACACAATATAATAAAAAAAATTAATAAAAATTAAATGTTAAATAATTACACCACGATAAATTATTCCATTTAAGCCACAAAAGCGAAATCTAATCAACAAGTTTGGTATATCGAGAAACTACTGTATTAAAAATATAGGATTCCGATTTATTTTCTTGTGTGTTTATAAATCAATGATTTTATTGCACAATAAAAAAATGGTTCAATAGACTAGAGTAAACAATTAAAAACTAGAAATACTAAAAATGCACGAGTTCAACCTTCAATTCGATTATTTAATATATTGAGAAATGAATTTTTATTTTACTTTTACTTTTATTTTCACCTATATCTTTAACTGATTGTTAAATGGCACTAAAGTTCAGAAAATTAAAATTATACTGAATGAATTAATGTGATTAACATTAATATTAAGAACTGTTTACGTTTTAAGTATCTATTTTATTTATCTTTTCATTGTATGCAAATTGAGATTTTTTTTCCTGTAAAAGGTGTGATTTTTTTAGAGCCATTTTGGCCTTTTTTGACGCAGTAAGTGATGTGTATGTAACGCTGGCAGTTTGATGCTTTTGAATTACCATCAAATAAAAATCCCCATAAGGTTTTTATTATTTAAAATTTATCTCCAATCTGGCAGCTTCGCTCTAACAAATCAAAACCGAAAATAAAAGCACAAGTAGAAGACGCGATGAAATGCCAACAACAGACACAACAACAAAACCAGAAGAAACTGAATTTAAAAACAAACAAGAGAAGTAGTTGCAACAATTTCAAACTATTACTGCACTTACACACACACACACACACACACACACGCTTTGGTGCATACCTAATCACACATTAACAAATTTTCGATTGTTGATGCAAAACAAATGCCTGCCTGCACTATCCGATATTGAGAAATAAATAAAAACATTGTTAAAAAAATACAATTTTATAAATTTAATTTTAATTATGTTGCCTCTCAATGCTTTAGATTTCCTTTGAATAAATTTTAAAGCAATATTTGATATGCAGCAAAATTAAAGAGTTCTTTTTTTAAGCCAAAGGTTCATTTACATACATATATATGTACATATGTATGTATATATATAGTATATAATTGTAGAAAAACAAACACACTAAAAAGATAATCCCAATTTAAATTCCAAGTTGTTTTCATTTGAAATTTACATTTTCCATGTAACTCAAGGCTGATTTATATGTCTAATGCAAGATGAGCTCATGGCAACAAAGTACTTTTTGGGTAATCTAAATTATAAGGAATCATACTGAAGAAGGAAAGTTATTTGATAATGTAATTGTATTAGTGAAATAAGACCAAGTTTAGCAATTGCCTTTGCCTTGAAGGAGATGCAGGCTTTTAGTTATTAAAGCTCCGTCACTAGTAGAAATCAGTCAATCAACTGTACGTCTGACATCGGAACTAGTGCATAATATATACATATAGAAATTCCATTACAAAATTAAAATCGAAATCTCCATTGAGACAACAGCATCGTTGATAAATCAAAGTCACAATTTCAAATAAAACTCAAACTAAAGCGAAACGCTTAATTAAAGGGAACTATCGAAGTTACAAGTTAGCAATTTAAATGGCCACGATGTTTTCGAACCAAATTAGTACTGAGTAGAACATATTGAAATTCATGTGTTAATGCAAATCAGTAAAAAAGGTATTTTTTCCTTTTTTTTTCACAAAAGCTCTTAAGAGCAATTTCATTTGGACAAGTAATCGACTTAACTAAGCACCATGCAATTTTTGTCGATATAAACCATCTGTTTAAATATAATTATATCAGTCTTAATGAAAAGTCTTCAAAAATAGAATGAAAATTGAAACCTTCTAGCCATACACAAGATGATATTAATTTTATTGTCCAAAGGTATATAGAACTAATTAGGGGGAAGCAACAGCTGGCTCGTACGGTCATCCTAAAGTCTTCGCAATATCAGCGGAACTGTACTTTGGTAACAGAGATCCCTTATCTTTGCTATAAGAAAACGGGCGCTGCCAAAACATTTGTTTAAAAAATTTACCGGGAAAATTATTACATTCAAAAAATCGTAAATTAACGCAAATCAATTTAACGATAAATCTGCACACATAATAATTCCACCGATTTACTATAAAGTAACAAACCAGAAAATAAATTAATTATACCCAACTGTGTTCTATAGATCTACAGCAGCAACAATTCAATACGGCTGTAAGAAGAACAACAAAAACACAACAACTGTGGAAATCTGAAGGCACGACTAAAACAAAAATAAAGAAATCGGAAAAAATAACTACGAATCGAATGAACAAAATATAAACGGCAAATTAATAACAAAATTATAAGCAAATGATACATGGTAAAGCAACAATTGTAGCAGAAAACAATTTAATAGTTCGATCACTAAATGGAAACTAAACTAAATCGATGAATAACTACAACAGAATAGCAGGCAAAATCACTTTAAGCGAATCCAAGTAACAAAATGAAAGGGAAAACCTTAAATTAAAATACACCTCGCAAACGGCAACAAAAGCAACAGAAAATTTAATAAAAAGAAATCACTCACTAAAACAAGAATTTATTTTGTTTAACTTATTTATGTATTTAAAATAAAATAAAAAAAAAAAACACAAAAATGCACATTCACAACTGGCAAACGACAGACACGACACTGAACTGTGTTTTCCTGCAGATGAATAAACAACAATTTGTATCTGGTTTAACAAAATCCATTTAAAAAAAAAATATCTTATAATGTATCTTTTTCACTTTTTAAAAACGGCTTTTTCTTAAGCAAAACTATATTTTTCCACAAAATCTTTCGACATTCTCTTTAAATTAGACTTATTTGATTTTCTATTATAAATTTCTTTGTGCTCACACACTCATATAAAACAAAGTGCAAATTTTTTACAACCTCTTGTTGTTGTTTAATCTGCATTTTAGTAGATGTTATGAAAATTCTATACTTTTTGCTAAATTCAAGTATTTATTATATTTTTCAACTTGTGTAAAACACTTTAATAAAAAGAATCCCCGATCCGATTTCAATGTTTCAACACGCACGCCGTTCAAATCAGAACTAATCTTCTCACTTGTAAACTGCTTTGTTGTTGGCTACGTCATATTTTCCTTAGTGAACAGAGCTGCCGTGTCTTTTGCACGCAGTTAACAGGCACATTTCAAGAAATCACCTCACAGAAAATACTCTCCTATACTCGAAAGGCACGTTATGGCAACAAAATCATAAGGAACGGAGTGAAAAAACATTATTGTATTTACAACCGACATATGTATATATGTACTCGTATATATATATGTATAAACATAAACCAAGATATAAGAATGAAATAGATAATATGCCAAACGCAAAGAAATTCTCAAAGAAGCAAAACAAGGATTGAAAAAAAACAATAGAAAATTATTGATTGACTATACATAATTAAATTGTAATGAATTTAACCTTCCAGTGTTTTTCTCCTGAAATAAATTCCACAATAAATACTAGTATCATCGCAAAGACCCGAATACACATTTACACGGGCTTAGCAAAACCGAGTATGGCAGCCCTACACATAACAGCAACTTTATACTTGCTTGATATCGAACATAACACAACATGTTGTTCCATCTATGCAGTATATGGGTGGAGCAGAATATAAAAAAGCAAAGAAGCCCAACATTAAAACAGCATGTGCTTATAAATTAAAACACACAAACACTTATACCTCGATTCACAACACAAACCTGAGAACAAGGCAACACATCGAAGTAAATAAAAATCTGAGTTGCTCCCGCATGCAATAAAATGAAACTTTCAAAAAATAATTAAAAAAGGCACATACATATATATCTTTTTAATAGATATCTGTTAGCAATCTTGTTTAATTAATAAGATCCGGTTGCAAGCTTGATGTCTATTTGATAGCAACACCAAGACATTTTGTTTTAATAGTGGAAGTTTGAAAGATTGCCGCATATTCCTAAAGTGTCCTGCTTCAGCTAACCAATGATTGGCAGAGTTTTCCATACTATACGCAGTGGTGGAGGTTGTGATGGTGACCACGTACATAATTTATTAAAAAAATATTATTAATTAATAAAATTAATATGTAAAATAATATAATTTATTAATAAAAGATAACCTTTTTTGTAATTTTCCCTAGAGGCCCGACTAGCTACTTCCAAAGTAATATGATTTTTTTTCAATGTCTTTATTCAATAACACACATTGTAAACGGACTACAATAAGGCATTGTAGTCTGCGAAATGAGGGATTTTAGGTTTCCATCATTTCCAAACTTTTATTAAAACGCGAAGAAAGTAAATACAATCTTGCAACAGGATTGAAACTATGGCATTAGTAAGTCTCAAGGAATAAAAGTAATCACCGAACATTTTTCACTAGCGAAACAAAACTATATTAAACGCAAACAATTTCCCCATTGTAAAATAATTCACAGCTTAAATCCTGCTTATTGCTAAATATAAGTTTGGTAAGCAGAAAGCACTCTTTAACAAACCACTAATACGACTAAATACCATCAAACGATTCATCGACTGTGAAATCGTTGCTTTTTGGTCTGGTAACATCAATGGAATTACAACTGGGATTAGTTATAATCGGCAATATGAAAATAGAGTTGAGTGAATTTAGTTCCCTCTGAACCTTGTTAAGTATTCAATCGTAACAGGAGCACTTTTTTTTGAATTCTATTAACATCCTTTTTCAAATAAAATAATAAAAATTTATATGCCAAAAATTTTTTTCTTCCATTGCATTCCCTTATTTAACCTCAATTTTTAAGGACAGTGAATGGTTTACAAGCTAAAGCAAATAACCAGTTACTCGGCTCCTGGTTTAGAATTTTTTTTAATACAAAACTAAATTTGTTTTCTTTAAAAATATTAAAACTAAATTCTTTACCATTAAGAACATTAAGACTAGTGGTCATATTTTACTTTAAGTGATATGAATGCAAACAACTCAAATGACTGACTTTGGAAAACTAATACTTCACAATTTTCATTTGCAAAATTGTCCATAAATATAAGAATAAAATAAATATCTTTTCATACACGGAAAAAAATATAACTAAAAACGAATTATAAGATACTAATAACAAGTTTTTTATAATTTTATTCAGTTACTTTATAATGATAATATATTTGCTATTCGCGTTTGTCCAAAAAGGTACACTCTTTACACTTGTGAGGCAATTGTAGGGGCAAAGAAAATTCTTTTAAGTGTATTCCTGTTTAAATAATATATCGTAGTCATACAGTGAATATGTTATTTATTCATTCCTTACTATATTGACGCCATTTACTTTGTTTACAGAGTAAAATTCTACCATATATTAATAACACTGGACAGAACATTGCAAAGAAAAATAGGGGAAATCTAATAGAATTACGTGTCAATGGCTTTGGCACTTTCCATGCAATAATGAGATTACTTGCATGTGTATGGAAATGTATACTTGCATGTACACAATCTGCGATTTCAGATGCTACGTTGTGGTCTTAGGAGAATTTACAGTAGGGCGAATGGTACTTGCCGAACAGTGGTACTTCTTTACAAAGTACACGTGTGTGTAGAAAACGTAAAATGGATACGAGATTGCTGTCAAGAAAAACGATACTCTTCGTATTTCTATGTTACTCATACAGTTTTCCTTATATTCAAATCAACAAGTGTACTCTTAGATATTTGTACTAATATCACACTGCATGGTTATTAATATAATATTTGTTTGCATGCACATGCATACACACTTTTTCTAGAAGCAGTGTGATTCCGTTTCCGGTTGCCCGCTCATATTCATTTTCCTCAGTTTGTGGTTTGAGTTTCAGCTTTTTCTTGTTTAGAGAAATTAATAAAACCATGGCATTTATAAGCATCCTAGATGTATGCAATAAATTCATATTGATTTCTTTTAAGACACCAGAATTTATTAACCATCTTTTTGTGCTTGCATATACACAACACACTTGCAACAGCACACACACATCCACACATACACAAAACCGTAGATAGACAAATGCGGGCAAAACTGAAGCAGGATTTTTTATTTATACAAAAATATGTATCTCATAAAATTTTGCCGATCCGTAATCGGAAAATAAATATTATATATACAATAATATAACCAATAACACTGAATTGTGTGCCTTTTTTTTATCATTAGCTTTAAAAATTGTCGTGCCAACAAAACGTCGCCCCTCGTAGCTTGTAGTGGTCATCTTAACGTGACAGAAAATAAGATTAGGATAGGATTTGCATCAATATTTTAATCAAATTTTTTTTTTATCAAATAATGAGAGCCTGAACTACAGATATTTGTGAACAACACTGTCTTTCCATTATTTTCATGTGTATGTATGTATGTGTGTATTTGGTGATAGAGTTATCGCATTACATGATAAATGATGAGCGATATTAAGAATGGAAGCTCATGATTCAACAAGAAAGTTTCTTTGTTTATTTATTTCTTTATGCAGCATTGCGAGTATGTGCGTGTGGCTTTTTGTACTAAATGAGTCCTCCACTGTGCTAGGCGGTATTTGGCTTTGGGCAAGTCATTAATGAATTTATTATTTCCTTGATAGCATACATGGTAACAATATGTTAACACAAATAATTGTAAAAAATTTATTTTAATTACAAAAAGTTAAGAATTATTTTAAATTGTTTATGAACACTAAATCTATTGATGGAGAGATTTAAACTCATCGCCATTACTTGGATGTGAGTTTAAGCTCGTATGTATATTTTTACATGGATTTGGTATAAAAAAGCTTGTTTACTTTTAGTTTTTAATCTCTTTACAATAAGCTTTGCAGTCAAACGCATGTATGTTGTTGTCATAATATAAATGATATTTAAACTTCATCCTCATTGCTTTAGTACACAATCGGAAAAATCGTGGAAGAATTTCAGCAAACCGGGTATTTAGGAGATATGGAAACACCAGTGCTTGCTCGTACAACTCGTACTGCAGAAAATATGGCTTCTATATGGGATAGTGTGGCTGAAGAGCCGTCCACGACAACTCGTCGTTGTGTACAGGAATTGCACATATCAAGCTCGTCATTGATGAATATGATGCATAAAGACTTGCATTTACATGCTTACGAGGTGCAATTGACTTAAGAACTAAAGCCTCTTGGACTTTCCAGAATGGTGGGATAAAATAACAACAGTTGATGAGCACATTTTCACCTAAGTGGTGTCCGCTATCGTGAGATGATCGCGAACTTTTTATGACTCGAATTAGAGGATATGGATGTAAAGGATATGTGGTTTCAGCTAACAAAACAATGTCTGTAACCGTTATTTTAATCAAATTGTCATATCTTTTATATATCATTTAGATATCCTTGTTATTAAAGAGAAAAAATGCATAAAACGAATTTACTACTTTCAGCATTTCAACATCTTTACTCCACTTGCTGACTAGCACACAACTTTAAAAATTAAAGTTTTATAGCCTAAAATTGGAATTAATTTAAGAATCCTCGTAGGACCAATACAAAAATATTGAAATAAAAATCAAGAATTATGTGTGTTATTGGGCATCAGCAACACTGCAAATTGTTTAAAATGTTGCACTGCAAATGAAGATTAATATAACATAAAGTAAATAAATCCTCAGCAATACTAACTCATCCTTTGCTCCGACGCAAGGACATAAAACGCAAGTTGAAAGATCAAACAAAACAAATCAAAAATTTACATAAATTATTTTAATTTTTAACGATTTAGCATCTTGCACATTCCTACATACATATGTACATATGTATCTATGTACATAAGTATTTATACATTTGAGTATCATAAAAATAAACATGAAATAAAAATTCGATAAAAACTTTAATGTGATTGCAACAAGCAGCACTTGAATAGCAAATTTATTAATCTTTTAAGGGCTGTGGGAGCGATATCAGCAATATAAAGAGAATGTTGACTAAGCATTCCTAAGAAACTCATTGTATGCCATGTATATTAACTTAAGGTCTAATAAGGCGATGACCAGCCCCACACCTTGACGTTGAATTCACATATACGACATTAAATTCTCTATTATACCATTTACACTATAATTCAATTACTTTTTACATCCACAGAGCGACACGCTACTTGTAACTGACTCTATTATTTAAGCATTCAATCGCTAGAATAATATAAAATCCCCTATAATAGCTTTATTTCATAAGAAATGTCACTGCAAAGTTTCGCCTACTTGTCAAAGCATTGTTTCGCCATTAAATAATACTGACAGTTTTCAAAACTAAATTAAATTCTTACATAAAAATAATAAATTGAGAACATTGTAAGTCGCCAGCCAGAGGCATAATGAGCTCTTGTAAAGCTCAACAGTACTTCCTGGTAATTGAGACAAAATAAAAAGTAGAGGTCACCTTCCCACAACCTTTTGAAATAAAATCGATTTTTTTCATATTGTTAAAACACTTTTAAAAACCATTGAACACTCCAGCAGGCAAAGAAGATGAGAACGAAGCAATCATTAACATGTACTTGTTCTGAAAAGTGCTGCTATGCATTGACAATGACTTTGAAATTCTGCCACTTTGTATTTGTAAGTATTTCTCTCAGTCTCTGTATTTCATCTCATATCCTTAAGGTTTGCTATGCGAACATAATTTCACTAAGTGACTGCGTATAAGCTTGTGTTTAAGATATGCAGTAATAAAAATTCTTTTATACGTAGTTCAGTAAATGCGGTAACATAGTTGATTAATAATATTTGAGTGTATCGTGGTTTGAACTAGAAAGTTCGTCAACTGCAAACAGTTAAGGTCATGGGTTCAATCTCTTCCTCCTGTAGTCATAAAAAAGTTTCATAAATTTTTCTCATGTACTTTTATATTTCCTGCCTTCATAGTAAGTAGCCCACTTGGCATTTACCGGCACTCCTTCGCAATGTCTACTAAAACCAAAAAGAACATAAGAGCGTCTACTTTGACATACTGATGCAATAGAACTAATAAGATATTACAAGAGCTGAGATTGGTAAGCAATAGATTTTACATTTTGCATTTCTCTCACGGCAATGCAAAGTTACGAAAAGCAGATCCCACTATCTGCAGCATCCAATAAAAAATGCACCGAACCGTGAACAGCGCTCGTGTAGTGAAAGTGGCCTATTTAGCGTTTTTGTCTAATATACTTTTTTTTATTTTATTTTTGTTTTTTTTTGTATGCGCACCAGAAAAATCGCCTTTACTGCCAGATCCCCTGCCTGAAGAACTTCTATTACAGTTAAGGCCTTGCACACGTCTTGCTACTAAAACCACAACACCTATGGAAGAACAGGTTATATTTTATATATAAAGAAGAAGGATGAATGGATTTGTAACCAAAACAGTGATTCCGTTTGTTAAATTTTAATAAAAGATGTCCTGCCTGCAAACTCTCTCATGCAAATTCTCGTTTTCGCAACATTTAAGCGAGCGACAGTTCTGAATAAATACATTTTTTTTTTATTCAAGGATTTATATGCAATAGTATCTCATGACACACATTTGTTGGAAATTTTAATCTCTTACATTTTCAGCGAAAGGAATTAAAAAATGCAATCTATTGAATAGCTAAGGGAATAGATTGGTTCTGAAAAATGTTGCTTACTTATGAGCTACACGTCTTATGGAAATAGTTTACAAAATGTTCTTTTCTTATTTTGAATAAAATTGAATTATAATAATATATATGTATATACATATAATTTGTATTTGAATATACATACATACATATAATATAAAGAATACTAATCACAAAATTATTGCTCAGATGCCAGATCGCCTAATTCAACAACTTCAGATCAAGGGGAAATACTTTCTATTCTGATAGGGCCGATAATCTACTCTCAGTGATGTTTTCTTATGTTCGTTTTGTACGATAATAGATATATACCAATATATACATGACAACGAGACCAAATTTTCTGACTATCCTGATTGGAGGCATTTTATTGTTCACTCTGTCTAGTAGGACATTTTCAGCTCTCTCGATTTACACGGCGTCAGAAATTGCAATGCCTTTCGTCCTGAGTAGCGACAAAATATTTAAAGTTAAACTTAAAGCTCTTTTTGAGGACAACATAGTTTTGAGAAACGAACACAAAATTCCACTTTTTACGTAAAATATTGCCCTATTCTTTTGTAGAAAGGAAGCCGCCGCAAATGTTTAGTTCCACTTATGGAACAAAGAAAGAGCTGCAATAATTTCAGTCACTTAGTTTTAGTTTCCTCTTCCTCTTAAACAACTGCAAAATGTTTCTAATCTCTATGTGAGGAGAAACGTGTCATTCTTTGTTACAATTAATATATTGCTTAACATATTTCTGTATTTCTGAATTTTTATTGTGAGTGCGAGTGAGTGTGTGTGTGTTTATACTTGTGTGTGCTAAAATTACAAGTTGGTAAAATAAATTAAAGCGTTTGTCAACGATCATTTACTACAATTAATAAAGCAGTTTTCTTTGTGTATAAAACAAACTTAAATACATATGTATGTGTGTATGTATATATGTATATGTACATATGTATGTATATTTAAGAAAAAATTTTCCCAGATTTACGTTCCTTTTATGAAGCATAAGAATTTCCGCATAAGTTCATTAATCTTATTTTTCATAAGGATTCGCTATTGTGATGTACTTACGAAAGGAAACTAGTAAAATGGTTAATAAACTTTATACTGGAACCGCACTTGCCATTGAGACAATCATTTGGAAAAATCTTTGTCTCAGGCTGGGACATTAGCAATAGTTTAATAAGCAGCATTTCTTATGAATTCGCTGTGCAATTAAAACAAATAATTTTCAAAAGTATATCAATTGACAATAAATGTGTGTGCAGTATGATTTCCAAGTAAATATTGCGTTAAGACAAAAACGACCACTCCGACTCCTCTATAAAGCATATTTACATTATTATATTTCCTTATTTATTTCGCTTAGGGTAAATTTAAAAAATTGTACTCTCATATCCTGCACACGTTCGAGGTAAGAAACATTTCCATAAAATTATATGTGTATGTATGTGTATTTCAACAGTACATACTCCTACACACAAAGAATTATAAGCCGTCATATTAATTTATTGCCGGTTGCCTAATCCCTCACTGAGAGGATTTAAAGTATTTTCCCGTACGTACGTACGTACATTCGAACGAACGTATGTATGTATGTAATAAAACGGTTTGATATAATTTATTTAAGATTTTTATAACAAGCTGTTTATTTGCAACAAAATCAGTCGCAGCATCGGCAGGAACTAGTAAGTGAGTTACATATTTTCCTAATTGTTACAAGAAGCATAAACATGTAACGTCAAATCAACACACACATACACACAACACACATAAATATACATATCCATTCTTACATACATAAAAGAACATAAAACACAATATAAGAATTTAAAGGAGAAAATGTGAATGACACTTTTTGAAACATGCGGTATTACATCTTCTTCTTCCAACCCACTAAGCAGTTTAAAGAGGCCTCTCTTCATCTTGCCCTTTAGAATGCGCTGCAAAACCAACCATCGTTTTAATTTATTTAGACGATCCATTTTACCTATTACCGTCCTATAGCTTATGGAACAAATCGGTCTCCTGACAACTTCGATATTAACATTTAATTTCGTCAAAACCCAAATTTTTAGATACTCTGGTGGTGAGGCGTACATAAAATTGAAATATAACAACTGATTATAAGATCCAACTTCTAGGATTTTAGAAAAACGATTCATGTCAATAAGGAGATTCTTCTGCTAACTTTTATAAAATCACAGAGAACAATTTAACTCTTTGTGGGCCTGAATCGAAAGAGCACACAATAAATAAATTTCTTTCTAATTTCTTCCCCTATAATTAAACTTTGATCGATTTTAATCCTTTTTTAAGACTTGTCAGATGATTTTTTCTTTGATTACAAGTATACTTTCTCACTAACGATGATTACGTGGCAATATTGTATTTTTTAAAAGAAATTTTCACAGGAATAATTCAATTCGTTTTACCATGTGTCAGCCGATGTTGTCAGGTTTTTTAGCCAATATAAAGATGCTTACACTTCCAGTCTCACTTATCATGTCTCTGTATGCATTTGTGCAGAATAAAATTTCCATTTCCTTCAGCTTTCATTCTAATCCTTATGGACAATTGTCAATTGAAAAAGGAAAATTAAATATGTCTTGTTGTGTACAATTTGAAAGAATTCTATATAAAAATTGAATTTATATTAGTAAGTTTATTTTTAACACACGACAATAAAGAGATGCTCCTTTCTTCTGCTTTAGGAGAGCTACTAAAGAAAGAAGACTTCGATTTGCTCCGTTGTTATTGTTGCAAATCTGTTTTAACGTAAACCCTTTGCAAACCGTCAGGCTTTAGAAACGTCCATTTCTGTATTTTTAAATGAAAAAATTTAGTTTTTTTTGCACTTGTCTGTTTATTTTATGTTTTCAAATCTTAAAAATATATTTTTGCTAAAAATAAAAGAAAAAAATTTTTCTCGATTTTTAAGAAAATTGTCGATTTTTGATAAGGGTACCCCCTTTGCATTTTTGGGCAAAAAGCATCAAAGTTTGAAAACGTCCATTTGTGTATTTTTAAATGAAAAACTTTAGTTTTTTTGCACTTGTCTGTTTATTTTATGTTTTCAAATCTTAAAAATATATTTTTGCTAAAAATAAAAGAAAAAAATTTTTTTCGATTTTTGAGAAAATTGTCGATTTTTGATAAGGGTACCCACTTTGCATTTTTGGGCAAAAAGCATCAAAGTTTGAAAACGTCCATTTGTGTATTTTTAAATGAAAAACTTTAGTTTTTTTTTGCACTTGTCTGTTTATTTTATGTTTTCAAATCTTAAAAATATATTTTTGCTAAAAATAAAGAAAAAAAAATTTTTCTCGATTTTTGAGAAAATTGTCGATTTTTGCCCCTTTGCATTTTTGGGCAAAAAGCATCAAATTTTGAAAACGTCCATTTGTGTATTTTTAAATGAAAAACTTTAGTTTTTTTGCACTTGTCTGTTTATTTTATGTTTTCAAATCTTAAAAATATATTTTTGCTAAAAATAAAAGAAAAAAATTTTTCTCGATTTTTGAGAAAATTGTCGATTTTTGATAAGGGTACCCCCTTTGCATTTTTGGGCAAAAAGCATCAAATTTTGAAAACGTCCATTTCTGTATTTTTAAATGAAAAACTTTAGTTTTTTTGCACTTGTCTGTTTATTTTATGTTTTCAAATCTTAAAAATATATTTTTGCTAAAAATAAAAGAAAAAAATTTTTCTCGATTTTTGAGAAAATTGTCGATTTTTGATAAGGGTACCCCCTTTGCATTTTTGGGCAAAAAGCATCAAATTTTGAAAACGTCCATTTGTATATTTTTAAATGAAAAACTTTAGTTTTTTTGCACTTGTCTGTTTATTTTATGTTTTCAAATCTTAAAAATATATTTTTGCTAAAAATAAAGAAAAAAAATTTTTTCTCGATTTTTGAGAAAATTGTCGATTTTTGATAAGGGTACCCCCTTTGCATTTTTGGGCAAAAAGCATCAAATTTTGAAAACGTCCATTTCTGTATTTTTAAATGAAAAACTTTAGTTTTTTTGCACTTGTCAGTTTATTTTATGTTTTCAAATCTTAAAAATATATTTTTGCTAAAAATAAAAGAAAAAAATTTTTCTCGATTTTTGAGAAAATTGTCGATTTTTGATAAGGGTACTACCCCTTTTGCATTTTTGGGCAAAAAGCATCAAATTTTGAAAACGTCCACTTGTGTATTTTTAAATGAAAAACTTTAGTTTTTTTGCACTTGTCTGTTTATTTTATGTTTTCAAATCTTAAAAATATATTTTTGCTAAAAATAAAGGGAAAAAATTTTTTTCGATTTTTGATAAGGGTACCCCCTTTGCATTTTTGGGCAAAAAGCATCAAATTTTGAAAACGTCCATTTGTATATTTTTAAATGAAAAACTTTAGTTTTTTTGCACTTGTCTGTTTATTTTATGTTTTCAAATCTTAAAAATATATTTTTGCTAAAAATAAAGAAAAAAAATTTTTTCTCGATTTTTGAGAAAATTGTCGATTTTTGATAAGGGTACCCCCTTTGCATTTTTGGGCAAAAAGCATCAAATTTTGAAAACGTCCATTTGTGTATTTTTAAATGAAAAACTTTAGTTTTTTTGCACTTGTCAGTTTATTTTATGTTTTCAAATCTTAAAAATATATTTTTGCTAAAAATAAAAGAAAAAAATTTTTCTCGATTTTTGAGAAAATTGTCGATTTTTGATAAGGGTACTACCCCTTTTGCATTTTTGGGCAAAAAGCATCAAATTTTGAAAACGTCCACTTGTGTATTTTTAAATGAAAAACTTTAGTTTTTTTGCACTTGTCTGTTTATTTTATGTTTTCAAATCTTAAAAATATATTTTTGCTAAAAATAAAGGGAAAAAATTTTTTTCGATTTTTGATAAGGGTACCCCCTTTGCATTTTTGGGCAAAAAGCATCAAATTTTGAAAACGTCCATTTGTATATTTTTAAATGAAAAACTTTAGTTTTTTTGCACTTGTCTGTTTATTTTATGTTTTCAAATCTTAAAAATATATTTTTGCTAAAAATAAAGAAAAAAAATTTTTTCTCGATTTTTGAGAAAATTGTCGATTTTTGATAAGGGTACCCCCTTTGCATTTTTGGGCAAAAAGCATCAAATTTTGAAAACGTCCATTTGTGTATTTTTAAATGAAAAACTTTAGTTTTTTTGCACTTGTCAGTTTATTTTATGTTTTCAAATCTTAAAAATATATTTTTGCTAAAAATAAAAGAAAAAAATTTTTCTCGATTTTTGAGAAAATTGTCGATTTTTGATAAGGGTACTACCCCTTTTGCATTTTTGGGCAAAAAGCATCAAATTTTGAAAACGTCCATTTGTGTATTTTTAAATGAAAAACTTTAGTTTTTTTGCACTTGTCAGTTTATTTTATGTTTTCAAATCTTAAAAATATATTTTTGCTAAAAATAAAAGAAAAAATTTTTTTTCGATTTTTGAGAAAATTGTCGATTTTTGATAAGGGTACTACCCCTTTTGCATTTTTGGGCAAAAAGCATCAAATTTTGAAAACGTCCATTTGTGTATTTTTAAATGAAAAACTTTAGTTTTTTTGCACTTGTCAGTTTATTTTATGTTTTCAAATCTTAAAAATATATTTTTGCTAAAAATAAAAGAAAAAAATTTTTCTCGATTTTTGAGAAAATTGTCGATTTTTGATAAGGGTACCCCCTTTGCATTTTTGGGCAAAAAGCATCAAATTTTGAAAACGTCCATTTGTGTATTTTTAAATGAAAAACTTTAGTTTTTTTTGCACTTGTCTGTTTATTTTATGTTTTCAAATCTTAAAAATATATTTTTGCTAAAAATAAAAGAAAAAAATTTTTCTCGATTTTTGAGAAAATTGTCGATTTTTGATAAGGGTACTACCCCTTTTGCATTTTTGGGCAAAAAGCATCAAATTTTGAAAACGTCCATTTGTGTATTTTTAAATGAAAAACTTTAGTTTTTTTGCACTTGTCAGTTTATTTTATGTTTTCAAATCTTAAAAATATATTTTTGCTAAAAATAAAAGAAAAAATTTTTTTTCGATTTTTGAGAAATTTGTCGATTTTTGATAAGGGTACCCCCTTTGCATTTTTGGGCAAAAAGCATCAAATTTTGAAAACGTCCATTTGTGTATTTTTAAATGAAAAACTTTAGTTTTTTTTTGCACTTGTCTGTTTATTTTATGTTTTCAAATCTTAAAAATATATTTTTGCTAAAAATAAAGAAAAAAAATTTTTTCTCGATTTTTGAGAAAATTGTCGATTTTTGATAAGGGTACCCCCTTTGCATTTTTGGGCAAAAAGCATCAAATTTTGAAAACGTCCATTTGTATATTTTTAAATGAAAAACTTTAGTTTTTTTGCACTTGTCTGTTTATTTTATGTTTTCAAATCTTAAAAATATATTTTTGCTAAAAATAAAGAAAAAAAATTTTTTCTCGATTTTTGAGAAAATTGTCGATTTTTGATAAGGGTACCCCCTTTGCATTTTTGGGCAAAAAGCATCAAATTTTGAAAACGTCCATTTGTGTATTTTTAAATGAAAAACTTTAGTTTTTTTGCACTTGTCAGTTTATTTTATGTTTTCAAATCTTAAAAATATATTTTTGCTAAAAATAAAAGAAAAAAATTTTTCTCGATTTTTGAGAAAATTGTCGATTTTTGATAAGGGTACTACCCCTTTTGCATTTTTGGGCAAAAAGCATCAAATTTTGAAAACGTCCATTTGTGTATTTTTAAATGAAAAACTTTAGTTTTTTTGCACTTGTCAGTTTATTTTATGTTTTCAAATCTTAAAAATATATTTTTGCTAAAAATAAAAGAAAAAATTTTTTTTCGATTTTTGAGAAAATTGTCGATTTTTGATAAGGGTACTACCCCTTTTGCATTTTTGGGCAAAAAGCATCAAATTTTGAAAACGTCCATTTGTGTATTTTTAAATGAAAAACTTTAGTTTTTTTGCACTTGTCAGTTTATTTTATGTTTTCAAATCTTAAAAATATATTTTTGCTAAAAATAAAAGAAAAAAATTTTTCTCGATTTTTGAGAAAATTGTCGATTTTTGATAAGGGTACCCCCTTTGCATTTTTGGGCAAAAAGCATCAAATTTTGAAAACGTCCATTTGTGTATTTTTAAATGAAAAACTTTAGTTTTTTTTGCACTTGTCTGTTTATTTTATGTTTTCAAATCTTAAAAATATATTTTTGCTAAAAATAAAAGAAAAAAATTTTTCTCGATTTTTGAGAAAATTGTCGATTTTTGATAAGGGTACTACCCCTTTTGCATTTTTGGGCAAAAAGCATCAAATTTTGAAAACGTCCATTTGTGTATTTTTAAATGAAAAACTTTAGTTTTTTTGCACTTGTCAGTTTATTTTATGTTTTCAAATCTTAAAAATATATTTTTGCTAAAAATAAAAGAAAAAATTTTTTTTCGATTTTTGAGAAATTTGTCGATTTTTGATAAGGGTACCCCCTTTGCATTTTTGGGCAAAAAGCATCAAATTTTGAAAACGTCCATTTGTGTATTTTTAAATGAAAAACTTTAGTTTTTTTTTGCACTTGTCTGTTTATTTTATGTTTTCAAATCTTAAAAATATATTTTTGCTAAAAATAAAGAAAAAAAATTTTTTCTCGATTTTTGAGAAAATTGTCGATTTTTGATAAGGGTACCCCCTTTGCATTTTTGGGCAAAAAGCATCAAATTTTGAAAACGTCCATTTGTGTATTTTTAAATGAAAAACTTTAGTTTTTTTGCACTTGTCTGTTTATTTTATGTTTTCAAATCTTAAAAATATATTTTTGCTAAAAATAAAAGAAAAAAATTTTTCTCGATTTTTGAGAAAATTGTCGATTTTTGATAAGGGTACCCCCTTTGTATTTACGTGAAAAAATCTTTAAATTTTGAAAACGTCCATTTGTGTATTTTTAAATGAAAAACTTTAGTTTTTTTGCACTTGTCTGTTTATTTTATGTTTTCAAATCTTAAAAATATATTTTTGCTAAAAATAAAGAAAAAAAATTTTTTCTCGATTTTTGAGAAAATTGTCGATTTTTGATAAGGGTACCCCCTTTGCATTTTTGGGCAAAAAGCATCAAATTTTGAAAACGTCCATTTGTGTATTTTTAAATGAAAAACTTTAGTTTTTTTGCACTTGTCAGTTTATTTTATGTTTTCAAATCTTAAAAATATATTTTTGCTAAAAATAAAAGAAAAAAATTTTTCTCGATTTTTGAGAAAATTGTCGATTTTTGATAAGGGTACCCCCTTTGTATTTATGTGAAAAAATCTTTAAAATTTGAAAACGTCCATTTGTGTATTTTTAAATGAAAAACTTTAGTTTTTTTTGCACTTGTCTGTTTATTTTATGTTTTTAAATGTTTGAAATATATTTTTCCTAAAAATAAAAGAAAAAATTTTTTTTCGATTTTTGAGAAAATTGCCGTATTTTGATAAGGGTACCCCCTTTGTATTTATGTGAAAAAATCTTTAAAATTTGAAAACGTCCATTTGTGTATTTTTAAATGAAAAACTTTAGTTTTTTTTGCACTTGTCTGTTTATTTTATGTTTTCAAATCTTAAAAATATATTTTTGCTAAAAATAAAAGAAAAAAATTTTTCTCGATTTTTGAGAAAATTGTCGATTTTTGATAAGGGTACCCCCTTTGCATTTTTGGGCAAAAAGCATCAAATTTTGAAAACGTCCATTTGTGTATTTTTAAATGAAAAACTTTAGTTTTTTTGCACTTGTCTGTTTATTTTATGTTTTCAAATCTTAAAAATATATTTTTGCTAAAAATAAAGAAAAAAATTTTTTTCTCGATTTTTGAGAAAATTATCGATTTTTGATAAGGGTACCCCCTTTGCATTTTTGGGCAAAAAGCATCAAATTTTGAAAACGTCCATTTGTGTATTTTTAAATAAAAAACTTTAGTTTTTTTTTGCACTTGTCTGTTTATTTTATGTTTTCAAATCTTAAAAATATATTTTTGCTAAAAATAAAAGAAAAAAATTTTTCTCGATTTTTGACAAAATTGTCGATTTTTGCATTTTTGTGAAAAAATCTTTAGTTTCTAAAAACGTCCGTTGGTGTATTTTTAAATGAAAAACTTGCATTTTTATTGCATATTTTTACCTAAATTTCAAAACACAAAGCATTTACAAATTCAAGTAAGGACAACCATGACCCATTTCAACATTAATTTTTGTACTGAAGGACAATAACAATTTTATTGAGTAGATGGATTTATTTACATGTAAATAAAAGTCAAGAAAATGGCAAGAGTATTTTTATGTGTACACAAAGTGTGTCGTAAATAAAGTGTATGTACTGCAGAAATTAAATTGAAGAAAAATTAAATCACGAATGTTGCTAAAATATTATGGAAAATGAAAATTTTTTTTAATTTATTTTCATATTAATTATTGTCCTTGATAATATAATAAAGTGCATGCTATTTGTCAATTTATTAAATTAAAAAATAATTTATTACATTATTTGGCAAGTGACTCGCTTAGTTAGCTTAATGTACCAGTTTATTCTACGTGGACACAATTGGCTACAATGAGCCAACCACATCCTTATTAAAGTATAGCTAAATAAGTCCTAAAGTTATAAAGGCAGTTCTAAATAAATCTAGTGAAATTGAGCAACAAATTAAAGAAAATTATAAAATTATTTTTATTTATAAAATTTGATCTTATTTGAAAAAACGCATTTCACCATTTATGTAGGATGTACAAGAATCAATTTCAACGTGTGGTTTTAAGTAAAAAATTAACACTCTACTGGGCGATAAAGGACAATTTTTGTCAACAAATGCAATAAAAGAAATTAATTGTTATATTTCTCTCCTTTATTATTTATAGCCTACTTTAATATAAAGTTGACTTAGTGCACTTTTATGTACCAGGATAATGGATTTGTTATTTTTATAAGGAATAGCCAGCTACGTAATAACGATTTCTTTAACATTTGAAACATTTATAGATCTTTTGATTTTCAAAAACTGGGACTAAACTCTCAAATTGGTATTTTGGTGTTAAATAATAATTATGAGTCTTTGGAAATCCAGTTTCCTGTAACAGCTATAATATAGAATTGAGTGAACTATTGGAGCGAATATAGCAAAGCAAATTCAAAAGTGCACACCATCGAAAGGACATGGAACAAAACATAAGTGTCATAAATTCCAGGATATTTTTTTTTTTGTAAGAAAGTTACGTGTGCTGCACAGTTATTAAACAAAACTTTGCCTACTGAAGTTGGTAGCGAACAACTAAATCTATGTAGAATTAAATTTATAAAAAGGCCGCCTCAAAAACTAGATAGAGTTCTGTTAAAGAAAAAGTACCTCATGTTGTATATAGTGTGTTGCAATAAGCCCTTAAATTTAAAAGAAAATTCAAATAGAGAATGTATTAAAAAGAATTTTAGTATAAGAATTGTGAGATTTCATAATTTAATTGTTTTTTTTTTTTTGGTTTTATTTGTTAAATTGATTTTAGTTTCTTTTATAAAAATAAAGATACCCTTTCAAAGTAAACTATGCCATTTACCCTTTTTATCGCCAATAACTTTTTTTATTTCAAATTGAATCGAAATATGAAAAGCGTGCCTGTTCTCTCTACTTTTAGTGATGGAAAATATGATTATATTGTTACCACATACTCATATAATGCCAAAGTAAGATGTGATAATAAAATATTACTCCTTCCTTTATTGCAGAAAGAAAGAATGTATGTAACTACTTTTATGCGTGCTCCGCTTGAAAAGGTCAAAAGTGCGAAAATTTGAAATAAGAAATATCAACTACAAAATAAGATTTTTATATAAAGTTTTCATTTTGTTCGCCCGTTAGGGCCTTTCTATATTAAAGCAACAATATGTGCATCCCATATACAAGTATATGTGGTACAACCTTTTGACCCTTAATAAAGTACACATTTTTATACTTTCTTCCTTCGGCATTTGGAAAACACATATTTTGATAATTTCGGCGGGAACCGCTTCAAAATCAATATTTTTACTTATACCAAATTTGTAGGGGTTTCTTGTGGGCCATCATACAAGACAAAATACTTTTTATTAACCTTTTTCAATCACACAGGTAATTTAACAAGAGGCATGATGCGAAAAACAGTTGATTATCTATCTGGATTTATAAAGTTGGGATCATGTGTTGTGAGCATACTTTGGCTTTTTTTGGCTTTTTTTTGGCTTTTTTTAAATAAATAAATTTTCCTTTGTTTTGCCAGTTGGAGAAGCTCCTAAAATCCAAATTGTTGTTGTTGTGTGAAATATTGATTTTAGTATTTATTTTCGAAAAGGCTAATATTTCCACTGCCACTTACATGTTTTCATATAATTATTTCTTAAGTGCAAAGCCACACCGTACCACGTGGTTAGACATAACTTTTTTGAGGCTTAAACAATAGTTCGGGTGACTGAAAACACATACAGTGCAATTGCGCAAAATAGTATTGGGTATAACTAGATATAATAAAGAATTTTTCTTAAATTTCCTTATTTCACTGTAGGACCAAATCTCTTTAATTTCATTTAAAATTTTCTACTGATCTCGGCGTTGATGGTAATGATAGGTGATGATGGGGGCAGAGTAAGCGAGTTGAATTTTCTAAAATCATTTCGGCTACTTTTTGTTGTTGTTGGGATAAGGTAGTGATTAGAAGAACTGAAGATACTACATTACTCAAGAGCAAATGTCGTGGCGTGTAGAGAGGAGGATAATGCAGATTCATCCAACTTTTCCAACATGAAACATGATCCAACAGACATGATCTTAATAATATATATATAATTATATATTTTTAAAACCTATTTGTGCGATAAGCCTATGTTATGTTTCGCTAAAGGCTTTGGGTTCTTAATCGCTGTGTGGCGGCGTTAAGTATCCCAACACCGACATAACCTCTTTTGCTGAAATTTATACTATCTGTTGTCCTCCTGCGTAGAAATTAATTATAGTCAGTATTCCATAAGAAGGTACAATATTTCAGAAATATATATATTACTATGTATTTGTATATAAATATATATTTTTGCGTTATTCTGTAGAATTAATTTATCGGCTGTATAGACCTAATAAAAATCTCAAAGTTAGAAATTAAATCTTCCTTTTTTTAGTATTAAAATTAATTATGTATATCAACCAAGAAAATATAAGTACTCATAAAAAATAATAATATCTTTGGAAATTCTTGTACAAATCGAGAACACAAAGGAATTTGTTAAATTGCTTACGTGAAAAAAGGAGGAACTAACTAATCATTTCTACTGCATCTTATGGGATTTACAATATCAATTGTTCAGCGGATTTACTCAAACTAAGAAGTATGCCAGCTGGTGAGAATGTGCTCTTTGTCAATGACCTCTAAGCAATCCTGATTGCAATTGTAGCGACAACGTCAAGGTTATTACAATGACTTTCACTTTCACAAAGATTTAACATATTTAATTAGAATTATTCATTTTCTTATTTGGAAACCTCTGATTGTCATCAGATATAAATTCAAATGTATGTGTGTACACGTATGCAATACAACGCTCACACATACCTATTCTCATTCCTGTGAGCGTTTATTTGAATAGTATTGTAAACTAGCGCTTCATGATTCCATGATGGAAATATAACAAAAGAGTTTGTTTTGAGTATTTACATATTTAATAAAATAAACTTAATAAAAGAAGCGCAATACCAAATGCAAGATAGAAAATAATCATCCGCTCAGCATCATCTGGCCAAAGGCCACAGCTGAACTAAATATCTACCATCTTGCCTGAAAAACGGTCAGACCTTTAATTTTTGTTAAAAAAGTGAGAATACATTTTAAGGATTTAAGCAATATGAATTAAGTTTGACAGTGCACTTTTTGATGACGTAGGAAGAATGTCGTCAGCTATACTACCACTTTCAATGACTGAATTCGCCTTTAGATAAGCCATCAATTTTACATGCTATGGATTCGTCTTTGTTATATCTAATTCTAATACCTTAAAATAAAGTATTTGTTTCATTACCAAAATAGTATTAAGATTTTTTACTTAAAAATCTCTTCTTTTCTTTAATACGCTTAAGGATAGGAATAAAATATTGTTGGGCAACGACTTTTAACACTATTATAACTTTCATTACAGTGAACCTATTCAATTTAAAAAGCAAAAGTGGATGAACATTCCCCCTTTCTTAATTTTGGCATAGGTCACTACTACATTTATACTTTGTAAAAGTAAATGGAAAAGGTAATTAAGGTATATCAGTTGAGTAGAAATGCAAATAATAAAGCTTCACACTAATGAAGTGTGAATTTGCAAGAAGAAGGATGAGAGGACTATATAGACGGCGTATGTATATTATATTCCTGCTAAGAGGCTTGCTTATATAATTTCTAAAAGCTTGTTTTATTTATAATTTCCAAATTTACATACAAATAAATGTTAAAATTTTTTTCCTTTTAAAAATACACTTAATTTGTGCATTTCAAAATGTGTTTTAGTTTCTTCGATTTTTCAATTCCAGTCTTATTTTGTTTAATTAAACTTAAAATGTACGTTTTATAAAAAATGTTTTAAAATTGTAAAAAAGTTATTTTTTTTATCAAGTTTAATAATTTCTAAAAAAAAAATATTTAAACTTAACAAATGAGAAGATTAAAATTGTTAATACTTTTTTATATTATCGAATAAACTATTTGTTTAAGTCCACAATGAAATTCCCTTGAAAGTAATGTAAATAGCAATCACAAAAATTAATTGAAACTAACACAGATGTGCGCTGATCTTCAATTAAACATCTTCAATTTCGTAAATGTGTAGAAACAGTTTGAAAATGTAAATGAGAATTATTGTACAGTTGTTATAGGCATTCATATAAATAAAGGAAATATTAGGACTGTAATTAATAAAAATTTTTAATTGAAATGTTGCCGTAGTTACACACTTTTTCAAATATACATAAATTTGAAAAAAAAAACCGCAATTTGGTGCTTTTAGAAATTTTCAGAGGAAAAAAGAATGCAAACACTAGTTGATGACTATTCAAGCCTTCATAAGCAGAAAATAAAATGTATGAAATTCGAAGGAGAAGTAACTTAGCAACGAAGCGGTGGTAAACAAAACGAAAAAGTTTCCAATAGCCGCTACAAATAAATTTTCTTAGTCAAAATGTCATTTAAAGAAGTCAGAGGTAAAATATTAACTGTGAAGGAAAAAATTTTTTAAAATTAGTTAAATTTTTTATTTGAATTTTTTTGTCAAGATCTGTCGGAGCATTTGAAGTTATTGGGATATCCTCATAGCTTTCCCCTGCAAGCCTTGTCAAGTAATTTTGGATGCTTAGCTTCATTTTATGTGGTAGCTGAAGTTTTACAATGGTTAACTGGTTTATTGGAACCGGGTTCTGTTTTACTGGGAGGCATAAGCACAAAACAAGAACGTGTGCTTCTCATACGGTCGGCTGCAGAATTTTTCGTCACCAAGTCAACTATCAAATTGAATCCTAAAAAATTATATGCGGCTTCAGCTGTAACAGCAACAGAATTGCAAAAAATTACCAAACTTTTGATAGCACCCAATAATATTTACGACCATCACGAAGAAGATGAGAATTACAGAAGTCTTAACCAAGTGGATATTGGTGATAAAATGGATAATTTAAGAAGAGCTCGTGAATTATCATCGGACTTAACACAAAGAGGAGCGTTATTGCATGACTTGTTGCTAAAGGAAATGCATAATAAAGAAATCAGACTTGCACAGTCCAACAAACCTATGGAACTGGCCTTTGTAGAGAGAAGTTTAAAAAATGCTGTAGCTTCTTCACAAGTCAAATTGCAGGCAAGTCGAATTCAGTTGGAGAATGCACGCGTTGAATTAAATGCTTTGAATTCAAAACTGCAACGCAAAAAAGCAGAACTGGAACGAACTAAGCAACGTTTGGAGGCGTTGCAAAAAATACGCCCAGCTCATATGCAAGAATTTGAAGAACATGAGAAGGAATTAAAAAATCTTTTTCAACAATACTTTTTACGTTTACATGTTAGAGATGCTTTGAAAGCACAATTTGAGGCACGTACTAAAAGATCCACGCCGATATCATCTCCATTATTACAAAAACCAGCTGAAAATTCTATGCCATTCATACCGGATGGTCTCTTAGTTGATGATGATGAGGACTTCGATGACGATGAAGCCCAATTGGGTACAAATTTTGCTTTAGATCAAAGTATGCGTGATAAGCGCCAAGAAGACATATTGATGAAAAGTTCCGGAAACACGACCAGTATTAACAGACCAGGAACTGCAAATTCTCGAATTCGTCCCACCACTGGAAGGGGACGTACATCTACTATTAAAAGAGGTGATAAAACTAAAGCCGATCTATTAGACCTTGATGGTGACAGCTCATTTGGTAGCTCTGACAGCGATTTGGATATGGCTGAAATATTGGGTATGAGCTCAAGTTTAGTGCAATCAGGAATGACAGCCACTGCCAACACCAATGATTTGAATCATTTAAATGATGATGATGATTGTAAGTTGCATTGACATTTCTTTCAGATGTATCATAATAAACATGATATACATACGTATTTCGTTTATTTAATTTTTCAGTTGAGATGAATTCTATGGACAGTATAAGCATATCAAAAATTACAGGAGAATTACAATTGCGACCTAAAACGGCTTGTAAGCCTGAACATCAAAGCGATGAAGACTTTTAAATAAAATAAATACTTTTTTTTAATTTTTCAATGAAATGCTATTTATAAAAAATATTAAGCTAACTTTATTTTTTAATGCAAAGACATGAGGGTGTTGGATTTATTGGTTACGATCGACCAGCCATTGCACTGCACATAGGCCAGAACTTCAGTTGTTATTGTTGTGATTTCGCCCTGCACTAAGTCTTTAATTGCCAAAATTTTCTGAGGAAAAAGATTCACTTACTCAAGAAAAGTTTATAGTGCCAATGAAATATTTGAAATCACTGAATTGAAATAACATATCCTTCTAGCCTTCATACATACAGAAAAAATACAAACACACATACATACATATATACATATGGATATATATTGCTCAAAACATCCAAAAGAATTTCTAAGAAAGATGTTTTGACATTCATGTACATACATACGTACCTCAAACAATAAGCACAAACATATTTAATACCAGTTCCTGGCTGTCCAAAGAGAGTTATTTCCACAAATAAAAAAATATAAATTAGTTTGATTTGTATAGCAATTCCTCGAAACCATATTTCACCTCTACTCTCCCAAAAAAAAAAAAATATAACAATAACAATACACGCAACCATGTTACCATTGGAGATTTTCTGAATTTTTCAATTCATACCATTTAGAAGCAAAACTGTAAACACTTTCATAGCCTATTTCTGATTTAAGCACGAACACCTTCTACGTGATTTCAAAAATTTTATAAACGTTCTTCATACGAGTTTCGAACTTCGCTACAATACAAACTAAGTTAGGAAAATTACGCAATTTGGTCAAATTATCTCCAATCTTTTTTTTAGATATATTCGCCGTATTTTTAGTAATTTATTTTTATATATAGAAATTAATACAAAAACTGAACAGAATATAACTGAAATTTTGTGAGATTATATTTAAAAATTCTTTGCAGAGAAAAAATGTACCTGGCAACTCATATAAACATCCATCGAAAAATATAAATTCAAGCCTCGGTCAGCTGGGCAGAGAAAGAACTTTGTAAATATTTCCAAAGCTTTTGATCACAATATAAAACATTTTTCTGTGATACCTCAGCTAGGATACCAGCATTTATTACTTAATTCTTTTTTTTTAAATACTCAACAATTCACTAACGATTAATAGTAAAAAAAACACAAACAAAAAATCCGTCTAAACTTATCGAGATGTAAACAAAAACTCGTCTAACAGCAATAACTTACAGTGGGGGAGAAAATAATTTTAATAAAAACCGCAGAGTATATATTTTCAGATTATTTATGGGGATAATCTAATATCACCAGCTATGTGGTGAATTTTAATGTTCACCTCCTTTTGTGGATGCTAATTTTAGTATATATGTAATTCGTACAATTTTATTATTTAATTTTTAATATTAAATATACAATTTTTTGATAAAAAGCATAAAAGTACAAAGAAAACGAATATAAATACAAAAATTAAGGCCGTATCAATTGCATATATACTTATATCTTTGACAAAGTTTGAATTGATTAGTTTTCTGTTAAATATAAGTTTATATACATCAAGTTAAATGATAATTTTAAAAATAATAAGCATTAATCTTAAGAGAACTACTAAGTTTCTTATATGTCTTACATAACAACATCACGGCAAACGATTTTCGTCTTTGACGATGCCCTCGAAGGTGCGGTATTTCTATATGTATCGCTAGCTCCCGAAGAAGAAGAATAATCCATGTGACTACCCACATGAGATTGCTCTTGCCGTGCTAAAAAATTGTCAGCTATTGCGCGGTCTAGTCCATGGTACTGGAAAGATGGATTACCATCTACAATATCGACATCAGATTTACTTCTTTGGCGACGATTGGCATTAGATTTACAAGAACGCAAGATTTGCCCTGCCGCTCTACGCTTTTTGCGTTCATCATTTGATTTAGGATTTTTATGAATGCGGTAAGTGCCGGGCATGCTATTTGAGGGTGGTGCATATATTACAGGCATGGAAGCTGTTCTCATGTAAGGCAAAGTCATACCACGATATGCAGACATAGGAGCTGAACCAATTATCGGTCGTTGAGGTGGTATCATCACACTGGTTGCAGGAGTCAACTTTTTTAAAAAGAATATATATAGAATAATATTTATGAAATATATGTACATATGTAAATACAGAGCGAATTATAATACCGGAAAAAATCAATGCGTGTTCGTACTATGCAAAGAAAATAGTGTCCTGGCTTGAATTCGCATGTATATATGTATATATCTATACAATAACTAAATATCTAAGTAATATGTAAATACTTACATATATGCATATGAATGTTTTTAATTAAAAAAATCTTACGTTCGCTGTGGCTGGTATCAACATCACAGGTCTTCCTGTGGTTGTATACTTTGGTTGTGGAGTTACTAAATTTCTTGTTTGATTAGCGTACATCCAAAGAGCTGCCATTTTTTCGCCTTTGTCCTAAAAAGTGAATTATAACTTCTTTTAATAAACTTTCACTATTTTTTATTTAATTTTTATGCTGAAAGTCTCATTTTTTAAATATATATGCATGTCAGTAAATAATAATTTAATTTTAAAAAAAATTTTAAAAATAAAAGAAAATTAAAATAAAAAATAATTTTTTCATTATATTTCTTTTAAGTATATGTCTAACATATCACCTTTTCACTCCCTGCTATTGACATAGCCTTGACATATTGGTTAATAGTATTTGGGTGTAGAGACAAGCCATTTGCATTTGTTTTAATTATAATATCTTGTAACTCAGCAGTTTTCGATCTGAAAAGAAACAGACAAGTTATTATTAATGTATAGTTAATAGTCTCCTTTAAAGAACAAAAGTAACTAAAATCAACTCATTACGAATTCAACAAAGCCCTGTAATTATTATTTTTGTAGAATTTTTTTGTAGAATTTTTTTGTAGAATTTTTTTGTTACCACACCACTGTGCATTGGAGTTATGCAACACTGTTTAAATATGTATGTTGAACAGCTCTGTTTTATTTTGACATTTTGAACAAATGCAATGAAACCTGTTTGACATTATTGAGGTGGATTGAATGGGTAGACAAAAATAAGAAAAATGGACGTGTAAAGTTTTTGAGAAAGATATATTTTAATGTAAAGAGAAAAAATTTAAAATTAAAAGCAAATAATACTGATTGAAATAAAAAAAATACCATTCCCAATCGTGTTAGGCAATTATTGTTTTGGCAAAGTTGTTAATTATATACGCGTAAATATTTAAGAAATATATCGATTTTTACAACACCACACAAAGAAAATATGTGTATGTATGAAAATGTAATAAAAATATTATTGAAATAGAAAAGTAAATAAAAATGCAATTAAAATGAAGACGATTTATTAAATTTTAAAGAAAAATATTGTAGTAAACATTCGGTACGCGAATTAACAATTCTAAATTTTAAAAAAATATCAATAAAATTAGTAGACATTTTGTGTTTTGACTTAGTTCAAGTAACAACAAAATATCTTAAACGGTTGTTCGTTCATCTCTATTCCGTCTTGTAGAAATTAGTGTTATAAAATATAAAATATACGCACACATGTTAATCACATTTTGAACTTATAAGAGCCAAGTAGAAGGGAAAAAGGAGGACTACAACACTATTTTTAATTTTAATACAATCACAATGTTTGCAAATTTTAAGAACCGTTTGGCTGCTGTCATAGCACCTGATATGCCAGCTCTACCATCTAGCCATGAGCAGCATATAATGCGGGGCTCGTTACATTATCAACAGCGTATGCTACATCAACAACGGTTGCAGGATAAATTTATGTATGCCCGCCCACTTTTCCTGCAGTTATTAACACAGGACGAACTAAAAGCATCAGCAGACCACAATGTCAGACCAATTATAGTGCCTCGTGATATTACCATATTGCCTTGGGGCACTGGTTACGCAGAATGCGTTAATTCGGGCAAATCGGAATGGAATGAAGATCAAGCTGCATTTTGCCGACAAGTTCTATCAGATCCAACACACCAATATCCTGATCTGCCATATACGTATTTTGGCATATTTGATGGGCACGCCGGATATGGCGCTGCTCTCGCTGCTTCATATCAATTCCATCACATTTTGCATGAAAAACTAGTTGACTGTATTGAATTGCTTTTACCTCGGGAAGACATGCACGATCCTACATCATCTTCCGCAGAAGCACAAACTGTGAATTCATTCCCTCATCCGAGCCATTTCCAGAGATCAGTTACTAAAGATGAATTAATTGTTGGTGCACTAGAAAGTGCCTTCATACACATGGATTCGTTAATAGCTCAAGATCGAGATCGTTATCGTGATGCTGGCGGCTGCACAGCGTGTGTTTCCCTGTTCATTAATGGGAAAATGTATGTAGCCAATGCTGGCGACAGTCGTGCTGTTTTGTGTCAAAGAAAATTTTTATCAAATGACGCAAATAATAAAGGTACATCTAATTGTGATGGATCGGAAGGTTCGTTTCCCGAACCTTTTTCATTTGACCATACACCAGAAACGGAACGAACGAGATTACTGGGCGTTGCTCAGTATAGACCTAACTTAATGGGTAAATATTATACTGCCATGGAATACGCAAAACGGCCACACGAAAGGGATTTAGGGCAACGTATTTTATGTCGCCAAGGAACCAACAAGGGATGGATTTATAAAACTCTAACGAGAGATGACTTAAAAATGCCTGTGGTAACTGGTGAAGGGAAGCGCTCGCGACTTTTGGGTACTCTTGGCGTCACTCGTGGATTTGGGGATCATGACTTGTTAGCAATAGCTACGGCAACGATAATAAAGCCATTTCTTACTGCCCAGCCAGAAGTGAATTACAGAGATCTCACAAAAATTGTAACCATTCCAGGTGAGAAATATATTTAAACTTGAAATTTTTAATTTTTTACTTCATTTCTCCTTTGTAATAAATTTATATAATAATATAGTAATTATATATAATAATATAATAATTATATATAATATAATAATTATATATAATAATATAATAATTATATATAATAATATAATAATTATATAATAATATAATAATGATATATATACATATTTAAAAAAAAACACCAAAAAATCTTGTATTTTAGATGAACATAATGAAGATGGCGACTATGGCATTTTAGTGATGGCCACTGATGGTCTGTGGGACGTTTCGGAAAATGATGCTGTGGCTCGGACAGTTTTTCGAACATTGCATAAATATCCAACCGAAAAACATCGTTATACAATGGTAGCACAAGAGCTAGTAGCTAAAGCACGTGGCAAAATTAACGATTATGGTCATTGGCGTTTAGACGATAGTAAAGCTGCCGCCACAGTCGATGATATTTCAGTTATAGTTATACCTGTTTACCAGTATTATAAAGAACATTTAGAATATGAACAAAAATGTCTAAAAGAATATCGCGAACGGATTAAACGCGAAGCGGCTGTGCAAGCATTAGAACCGAAGGAAGACGTTCAACAACAACAATTATATGAAAACGAAAATTGTTTAGTAAATGGCTTAAAAGAAATAGATAATGTCGAAGTCCACCAAGAGCTCAATGAAAATGCAAATAGTATAATGGCAGGGGATACGGGAACAACAAGTGAAGAACTTTTTAAAGAGGATAAAAATGAGAATATTCGTCCTGATGAAGTAGCTGATATAAAAGAGGATGAGTTAGATAAAACTTTAGAGAAGTTCGAAAATATAAAAGAGCCTAAAGAGCTAGATAAAACAGAAGGTAAATGAAATTTATTTGATATACAGAGAACAATTCAATAAAGCGGTAAATACTTCAAAAAAGAAGTTCTTATATTCACGGTTGTTGTGGAATCCCAGTTAGAATTCTCAGTTATCAGAATTTAGAAACGATTCTGTTTTGCATTGGTGTTATAAAAATACAAAATCGAACCAGTTTTTTTTTTTTTTTTTACATATATGTATATATTGTTTGGAAATATTTTTATCGAAATTTTCTTTTGTTTTTGGTGTTAAGCGTATTTTGTAAAGTATTTTAAATTGTACCATTCGTAAAATGGTTTAGACTGTAGTGTTATTTCTACTAATGGATGAAGAATTTAATAAAAATTTAGAGATAATATCTTGGAACTTCCAAAGATAGCGTAAGTAGAAATTCGAACAAAGTCCGAAAAGTTATAATTGTTCGAAAATTTATTAAAGTCTTATAACTCAGTACCGTGTGAAGAAGAGATATTATAAATCTTGGTGAGCATTGTTGAATTTTACTTGCCTGCAACATATATTTCGTGTGTACTTAACTTAGCCTTGACATTGCAGTTTCTGGCGGAAGCAGTTTATCAAAAGTCAATAGAAAACAATTCTCCTGTTAGTTTAGATCGAATTGTGGGGCCAATTGCGTCAAACTTAAAATGGATAACAATAAAAAAAAAGATGTAGGAGCTATTTTTTCAGAAAATATAAAATTGCTTCCATCGTTGGTTGCATCTATGGAACTCACGTAGCTCATATTTGTATTTTACCAGGAAAGGCTATTTTAGACTAAATGCCATAGTAGTATGTAAAGAGGCTAGTAAATATTTGACAAAAGACTTATATGCATTTCTTATTCGATCCGTAGATGTGTTGCTTTTTCTTGTCATCATTTTCATGGGAAATAGCAAATGGTGACTGGACGTCAATGTTATTGGAAGATTCAGGATACCCACTTGAACGTGTCTTGCTAACTCCACACGGAGATGTGGCATATAACACAAGAGAACATAAATTTTATGTTGCTCACGCTTAAGCGCGAAATATTGTAGAGCGGACTACACGATATAAAATTATCATAAACCGTTATTTGACTAAATTCAGTTTTTTTCATATATTTTTCCATCCGTAAACAAAGACAGGACTGTTTCCTGCCAGAGAGGCACAATATGCACCTCGCCCCATTTTTAGTAGCTCCTAGCGAAATCTTTACAAATTTTAAAAATAATCCTTTTTGCGTAGCAAAAATAATTTTAAATTTTTTTTTCTTAAATTAAATTGAAGTTCATTTTTAATTAGCCTTACAAATCAAAACAAATTTGCAACCTGACACCTGAAAACTGTGTAGAATCAGATCCGATGACACCAATTGTGATGCGAACATCAAATCGGTTACAACTGTTTCTTTGACATAAATATATACTTTTGTCGTTTTCAATTCTCATTCTCACACCAATCAGAAAAAAACAATCAATAAAAATTTGTGATTTCGATTAACGTAAAAAAGAATTAGAAAACTTTTTCCGGCTTAATCGAAAATCCTAATCTTTATATACTGCAAATTGTAATAGAAATTACATTTTAAAATAAGAAGATTTTCTTTGAAATACATTTTTTAAGAAACCAATTAACAAGCTACTATAACTATTTTAGGTATTTCTTCAGAAAGCTCAACAAAACCCATTGCGACATCAAAACAGCAACAACGTAAACATCAACGTAAAGATAAACGTTAAATTAATTTTAAAATCATACAATTTTTAAAAAATATAATGTTATTAATAATGCTTTTATAAATGTGTATGTAAAGCAGTGTATATATATACAAGTTTATTTGTCATTTATGTAATGCAAGATCCCTAAAATAATTTAATTGCCTTCTTGACTTTCCATTTTGTATATGAAATGCAAATAGTTAACGTTAATACAAGATTATTGGTTTTTTAGTTTTTTCTCTCGAGAAACCAAATTGCAGCGATAATTGGCTAATTTTTAAATACAAACTACAATTTTTATGATAAAACAATGTATATATCATTCCTTTGATATTTTACAATAATATTTGCATTTGTATATGAAAAATTACTATAATTATTTATTCATAAAATATAAGTTAAAAAATATATAAATCAAGAAAAGGAAAGGATGAGTAAAAATTGAAGAAATATATAAAAATCCGTTTAACTGTTTGCAATAAAATTTGACCATTGGAAATTTTAGTAAGACAATGATAATTAATATAAGCAAATGTAATAAAATAAATAGTGAAAATTAAAATGTTATACATTATATACAAATCATAATATAAAAACGCAAATAAAGTTTGAAAGTTTTTTAAATAAAATAAAAATACAGATAAAAAAAATTAAGTATGTTTAGTCATGCAGTTTAATTTTGAAATAATTCATATAGGGTTTTAGTCACCGAGGCTAATTTTTCTATACAAGTTTTGTGGTTTTCTAAATTGTAAATGTGTCATATTGTCATATTTCTGTTTATTGTTGTTTTCAAGCAATGCGCTTTAAAACGTATTGCAAAACAAAATAAGCAGACAAAAAGAAAGGATTTTTTTTATTATTATTGTACACTTCAGGTTTTTTATATGCAGAAGAGTTTTCCAGATAAAAAAACAAATTGAATGCGATATTTTTTAAAAATGTACTGTCACGCACATATATGAAATAAATGGTATTTGCATTGCCGATATGTCCGCAATTGATTAGTATTTATATATATGTATGTGCATACATATATATATGAATGTTTGCTGACAAATTGATAAAGAAAGATAAGACAACTAATTCTGTTACGGTCATATATATTAAGGTTTTACTTGAAATTGCAATTATTATTTATTCATTTTATCTTATAAATAATTTTTTCAATTTATTTGATTTATAAAAGAACATGTAAGGGAAGTGATAATGAAGTTTTTGATAAAGAATAAATTGAAAACTAGAAAAAAATAGAAAATATAGGTGAGATAACACACCAATAACAAAGAGAATAAAACTTAAAGCAGACACAGACTATTTCGCATAGAATTATAGAAAAATAGGTAGTAAAAATTTTAATATTTTAATTTTTAAATTTAATTAATTTAAATTTTTTTTTAATGTAGTATTTAATAGGGTCCACAAAAATATATATATATAAAAAAAATATGAACATATATATATGTTTTATGTGTAGAGTTTGGTTTAGCAAATTTATATGTGGGAGGGATGTGTATTATTTCGCATTCTTAAGACCGTATTTTATTTATACATTGTAAAGGAAGATTATAAACAACGATCACATTTAATTGTGGAATGGCCATATTTCGATTAAGCTTAAATTGGTGATTTTTCTATTAACTTTACATTCCACGACATTTGTATAGCTTGTTGTATTAATCAGTGTTCCGAAAGTAAACAAGTCTTCATACTAAATTGAATATTTTTCCATTTTCCACTTTTTTAATTTTTTTTTTTCATTTCCACTTTTACAAAAATTCAAAGTCGCACTTAATAAAACACGAAATATCTTAAATTTAGTGTTTTTATTAATATTTGGCTTTATTTAAATATACAATAATTAATTTTGAAAATTATTATTTTAATAAATTATAATTAAAAGTGCAAAATATATTAAAACTAAACATTTTCTTCCTCATTTAGGAAACTTTTAAGTTTTATAAATTTATTTTTAATTTTTAGCTTTTCGAATATTAAATATTCGATTTGTAAGAAAAACACGTATAGATATCTAATACTCTTTTCGAAAAATATGAATATATGTATAAGTATGTATATGTATGTATATCTATATGTAATTATATAACTGTATTTTATTATATATAATATGTATAAAGGGTAAAGGTCTAGCCACAAGGAATACTTTATACGCATACTTCGTACTCCCTCCACTAACAAATAAGCTAAACTTTGTACATCAATACCAAATTAACTTTTTGCATACGTTGAGTATTTTGGTTTTTTAGTGGTTGTTGTTTGTTCTTGATTTTATGTGTAAAAACATCGGGTTTAATATATGTCAACAATATATTGCTTTTGACAATATCTGCCGTCGCCACCTTTACGCCAGTTGAGCGAGTACAAAGTATACCTATGAAGTGTTCTATGTGAGTAGGTCTTATTTCTTATAATTTGTTTTTAACCATTTTAATTTAAGCAATATTTATTATTAAACTTTTTATTTAATATTAATAATATTTTAATTTAATATTCGTCATATAAGTGAAAATGTAATTAAATAGAAGTAGAAGTTCAGCTCTCATTAGCAGTTTCGAAAAGGATAAACCATGCGAAAATAGATACTGGGTAAGAAGAAAAACTTTTTTTATAAAAAAAAAATACGAGATTGTTATAGGTACGTAAAACATTTTTTAGAATAAATATTCTTCTTTACGAAATATTTTACTAGATGTGTATAAAGTTATTGCATAGTAAATATGTTAACATTTTTATACTAATACATAAATATAATTTTTAATTAATGATTTAAAAACTGTGTCAGCAATAATTAACAATTTATTTTAATTTTTCGTTATTAACTATTAATTTAACTACAATGTGTTTTTAAACAAATCGTTCTTTTTATATTTTTAATATCTTTAAATTTTTCTTATATTTTTTCTCAAAAAATATACAGAAATTGTTAATTTTTTTTTTCGAAAAGTTGCACAGGTCATAGGGTTTCATTTATTTATTGTTTTATTATTTTGTAAGCGAAGTTAGCAAGAAGTTTATAAATATTATTTTTAATCATACGTTAGCGAAAGTAGATTTAATTTAAAATATTGGGGAATACAATAGTTGCAAAAATATTAATTAATTCACATGTAACATTTTCCGGAAAAGTTAATATCAGATATATGTTATTAGCAGGTATTTTTTTTTCAAATTGGTCATTTTTCGGTTTGGTTTAAAAAGAATACCGGCTTATTTCTTCGTCATCAAAAAATGCATGCTTAAAATTTATGGAGTATAAGAAAAACTTGAATTTAAAGTAATTGAGTTTACAAAATAATAAATTATAAAATCGCTCTGGACTAGACTATTACATTACGAATTTGGAAATATTAAACAAAACGAGACAAGAACTGTCATATTTCAAATACTAGTGGAAAAAGATTCTATGTTTTGCAACAATGAAAGCTGCAGTCTCTTCACAGTTTTAAATCAAAGTCTAGTACCTTAATATTTCTATATGTTCTAAGCGTTGTAAATGTATGAAAAAGGTGTGATTAATATTAAAAATAATATATATAATTTAAAATGTATACTTCTTTTATACAGGTATTCCATGTTTTTTGAGCGCTTTACTAGAGAGAGCAGCGAATTACTGAAGTTAATTTTATTTTTGATTTATTACGTTGCCTTACAGTTCGAAATAATAAAACAAGTTAAAAGATATAGAACAGAAAGTGTTCAGAAAAAAGTTGCAATAGAAAAATTAAAGAATAATATAATTTTGAGAAGGTTTGTAATAGTGTCCAATTTTTCGAAAATCCATATTCCACTAATAAATTTCAGAATTCCAAAAAATCGAAAATAGGACGTCACAATTTAGACCACATTTTTCACATTATTTAATACTTAATAAAATAAGTATTAAAGGTATAGTTTTCGAAATCTAATCAACGATTTGTTAACTTGAATTATATATATAAGCACGTATGAATTAGACAACATTCAAATTAATTACTTTTATGTCAGGATTTACATTTACAATTCTTTTTGCTCAACTTTTCCGCACTTTCAGTTCTCAGTTGCAAATGGGTTCAGTGTGAATTCACATTAAGAACGTTTCTACTTAAAAGATGAGAATAAAACTTAAACTAATTTTTATTATAATAAAAAATTTTACTATGTAAAATATATTATCCTTTTACACTGATAAAGAAAGTGAAATTATATAACTTTTCCTTCAGTTAGATATAAATAAATAATTAACTTGATTACTATAAATGGAAGATTTTACAATAAAGTCTGTATTATTATCTTAGAATTTAAGAAGTCAGAAAAAAGTGTAGGTTTATTTTATTTTGATGTTTGTAGCTTTATAATTTAATTTTATTTTCCAAGTAAAAAGTTGTGCTTTGTTTTGTAAAGTTAGAAAAATGTAAGCCAGTGTTTCACAACTCGTGTTTTTTGCAAAAAGTTTACCTTTTTTTGAGTGTATGGTATAATTTTATAAATTTTTTTTTTTCACTTTTAAGGCTTTACTTATCTTTAGGATTTCCCTGCTACAAACTGCAGAAGCATTTTCATTTACAATTATCTTAAAAGTTTCAACTTCAAACGTATTAAAAATTTTTGCCAAGTAAAAGAAGATTTCGATTACGTTTGCAAATTGGCACGATCCTTAGCACGTCGTTTGGCCAATGACGATTGTTGGACAGGTCCAACATTAGCTGCCTGTGGTATAGCAATAGCTCTGAATGTGGCATCTACTGCACCTCGTAGGTAAGCATTGGCTTCCCTTACAGTATTGGCATTTTGAGTAAAATTAGTAGTAAAATTAGTGTAAGCCGCGCCAGTACTTTGGGTGGAGGGTGTTATAGTGTTGGCTGATATACGATATTCAGTTAATTGTACAGAGCCAGGTGATTGTTCCTTTAGCCAGGCATGTTGCAGTATTTGTGCAGCCGTTGGACGATTTTCGGGTATTATATGCAACATTTGTCTAAGCAAGTCTTTGACGGAATTAGAGACCACCGTCCAGCGACTGGATGAAAAGTCTATTTGTCCCGATCCTATTCGTTTTAGTATCACATCAGCAGAATCATTGGGCGTCGAGGCAAACGGTGTATGACCCGAAAGCATTATGTAGAGAAGAACTCCTAATGACCATATATCACAAGCTAAATCATAACCTTGTCTTTTCAGTACTTCGGGCGCAACAAAATTCGCCGTATAACAAGGTGTCATAAGGAGACCGTTATCGGCACGCAATTGCTTTGCAAAACCTGGCACACAATATCAATATAAAAAAATTATTATGGACAATCCAAAGGATAATAATATATTGGCGTTCGGATCAACTAAATAAAGTTTTCTGTTCCGTCTTAATTATAATTTATTAAATTCCTATTTTGCTACAAAGTCAAAAACCGGATGTCAGTAGAATAAAGAAAAAATTATTTTATTATATTTGTTATTTCTTTTCCAATGAAACTACAATAATGAACTTTTCCACCCGTTGGTATATCTAAATATTCAGTAAAATGTAATCATAAATGACAACACATTACAAAGAAAATATAAATTCAGAAGAATTTTCTTAATATGCAATACAAAAAAAAATTTAAAAATCTATATATATAAATATATAATAAACGTGGTTCCAAAATTAGAAAAAATTCTTTTTACTTCCTTTTTTATATATATATATAATTTACCGTAAATATATTAAGTAGTACGTATAACTGACAAAATGACTGATTTTGCGGTGTGTGGGTGTGTCATATAAAGAAGAATTTTATGAATTTTAAAAACTTTGTAGAATATTTTTTCTATAGCATGTGGCTTGTTATTGCTGTCATCTACCGTACTGATGAGTGTGTGTGTTTATTTTTGAAAACAGAAAAAACTTACATACACACATCCATGTGTATGCATTTGAATACGAAGGTAAGACCTCTTCAATTTTTTTCAAAACTTCATGTGAAAGAAATTGTTTTTAATTTTTTTTAATGGGTTTTTTTCTTTTTCTTTGATCTAAAATGTATACAATTTATGTTCAAAATAATTATAAACCTTCATTCAAGTTTTATGACAATATTAATTATGATATATCCTTTAACTTCTTAATTTAGTATGCAAGGGCTAGTAATACAAGATGAACATTATGGCTTTGCCGGGAACTATTTAAATCTCGCATAAATTTTATTACTCTCAGTCCATGTCAAAGAATTTTTTATTAAATAGGCAAATTTTTCTTTTACTTACCTAAATCACAGATCTTCAATGTTTCAGGGGTTTGTCGCATACTGGCATAAATCATATTTGATGGTTTTAAATCACGATGAACTACACCATGCTCGTGCAGATAAGTTACTGCAGAAACTACAGTTCTTAAAACTGCACTAGCTTCACTTTCGCACATTTGCCCGACGGTCAAAATTCGATCCAAAAGTTCTCCCCCCTTTAAAAGTTCCATAACTAAATATGCCGAATGAATATCTTCATAAACTGAAAACAAAGTAACAATATTCGGATGATTGCCATAGCGTAACATTATTTCAACTTCCTCCCAGCAATCAGATGAAGATGAATTAGCCATATAGGCGGCCTTTTGTATTATCTTAACTGCAAAGTGCTTTTTCGATGATTTATGTTCGCAAAGACGACAAATGGAGAAAGTCCCTCGGCCTAGTTCTTGCAACAAATTATAATCTTGATGAAAATTACCTGGAAGAACCCCAGGCAATGAGCGTGGAGCTTGCTGGCAAAGAAAAGTGGGAGACTGAGGTAAGGAGGAGTGGTTACTTAAGGATTGTTCGAGAAACACTGGAGCTACAAAAGAAAAACCACGAAATATTTCATGAGCCGAAGCCGATATGGGTCCTCCTGGTGAATCTCTAGGCGATTTTGAAGTGTACTCGGCATCAAAATAGAATGCATCATCACGTGAAACTGCTGGTATAAAAGGTGGTCTTACATCCTTTTTTTCCAATCCTGACCAGTCAATGGTAGAAAAAAAACAATGCGATTTTATATCCAATATGCCATTTGCACCAGCCCCTAAACGATTTTGAGGATTTCTCTTGAATAGCGCTCTCAACAGTGCTTGTGCTTCTGGTGAAAGGTTTTCTGGCATGCCGAGCTTTGATCTTAATATTTGATTCATTGTTTCTTGTCTTGATTGACCATGAAAGGGTAAGTTACCAGTTAACATTTCGTACATTAAAACTCCGAAGGACCACCAGTCTGCAGCAAAATCATGACCTTTCCTATTGACAATTTCAGGAGCCATGTATTCTACTGTACCACAAAAGCTGTACGTTTTCGATCCATCCAATGGCTGTTTTGACAATCCGAAATCGGTCAATGCTATATGACCATTTTCATCTAGAAGTATATTTTCTGGCTTTAAATCACGATAAATAATACCCAATGAATGCAAGTGATTTAATGCCAACGCCAATTCTGCCAAATAAAATTTAACATCTTCCTCGGTAAACATAACTTCTTTGGAAAGGCGTGTAAAGAGATCTCCACCTCTTAGAAAATCTAGTATAAGGTATAATTTTCCAGGAGTTTGAAAGGCATAATGTAGTTTAACAATGAAAGCATGACCAACGTCTGCCAAAATCTTTCGTTCATTTGTACTGCGAACTCTATCTTTAATTTTTAGTGTTGCCTTTTTTAATACTTTCATGGCGTACAAAGTTCCCGCATCCTTGCCTACAACTTTTCGTACTAAAAACACCTTACCAAATGAACCTTCTCCCAAAACGCGCAGCAACTCAAATTGAGAAGGGTCGGCTTTTTCATGACCTTCTTTTATAACTTCCTTCAACTCAAATTCATTTTCACCAAAATCAGTCTGACCTTGACCACTAGTGGAATGAGAATAACCTTCAGAATCACTTAAATCCATTAAATAGTCATTGGAATGTTGCAAAGTTCCTTGTAATGAATGTTCATTTAGTCCCTGATGCTGATTGTGATGTTTACCTAACGCCGCTTGCAACTGCGAAGGTTGAAGATTTTGTTTCTGTTGTTGTTGACGCCTCTGACATGAAGTAACAGTGGTTATACCCGCACTTTCTTCGTCAGTAGGCGTATGTTCCATGGGGGTTACAGCAAGACTACTACAACCGGAAGAGGTAATTTGCATACGGGACAACCCCACATGGTCAGTAATATTAGAAGCCGTAGTAGAAGATGGTATGATGGAATTCGTAACGCCCAGTTGCTGCTGTTGTCTAAGATCTTTATGAAGATCAGCCAACGGCATGGTGGCGTTATATGTGAACTGCGTAGCTAACGTGATGCGCTATATATTCCACAACTTTAATAAATTAAAAATAATTAAACCCGTAGTTCACTGTGCACAATGTAAAACACAACTTTATTGACCTCCACAAGGCGTAGGCGCTTGGCCTTCATGAACACAAAACAAATTTCCTATTTCTAGTCAATTTTATGTTTTCACACAACCTAATTACTCCCAGTTTTTTCGGTTCATGTTTACTTTAGATTTTTATTATATTTTTTAATATTTTAAAGTTATTTTACAATGAAATGCATTTTTAGTTCATTTATTGTGCACTTTTTAATTGCCAAATTATGACTAAAAATTTCTTTATTAATATTGCAATTTGCAAATTGTCAACGTATTAAGAGAGCGAATTTTGTGCTCTCCCTTGATTTTTAGGTTTAAAGCAACAATAGTGTACAGTGTTGTATATTTATGTACTATAAACAAAAAGTGTTGCCATTTTGCCAAATGTATTTTTAGGTATTGTAGCACGTTAAATCCTATCAATATTTTGAAAATAATAATAAAAATGAGGCTAAAAATAGCAAACATTATTTATAGTATATAAGTATTGACATGAAAACATTAATTGTTTTTAACTTAATAAAGCTTTGAAAATAACGAACGATTTAATACAAATTCTCACTTACCTTGAGCAAATTTGCAGTGCACAGCGATATACTGATAAAATGCTGACAATAAAATGTAAAAACAATGTAAATATTAGACCAGATGCTGCTGATATTTCGCTGTTGCTGTTTAACAAATTGAACTGAAATAAAAACATGGAAAACATTTTATGTAAACAGGCTAATTATATAAATATAAAGTGTATATATTGAAATATATGTGAGTATTTGATTTCAGTATATAAATAAATATATAATGTTTGTTATGATTGAATTGGTTGCAGCATTCAGTTGAAAGGTCTTTTAAAATGGTGGTATAGAGGGAAGTACTCAGTTTTCGCATGCAAATCAACGTAACCACTATATTTTCGCTTAATTGTTTCTAATGCATACTTAGGTAACAATAATAATTTAATTAGCCAGATTTTACGGAATTAGAAAGTGGTACAAAATCGAAAAGAATTATGAAGAAATGACGAAAAAGATTTTAAAATGCGTATTATAAAAAATGGGTATTATATTATTTATAATATAATATGCACGGTTTTCTACTTTGACATATATAATATATTAGATATAATTTGTTTTAAAATCAGCCACAATACAACAGAACAATGAAATATACATATGTATAACAGTGACTATAAAATGTATCGAAACAAATTGGAACGACAACATAATCCATGTATTTTAATCTTATATTTCTCAGCCTTTAGTTTAATAAACATCTTTTTTCTTGTTTCAGCAACAAGGTTTTTTTTCTTGTTTTTTATCTTCCAATATTTGGCCCCCCTTTGGTGAGTTTGGTCAAAAACTATTTATAATTAATTTATTTAAAAAAACCAGTATGCAAATTAAAGACACAAAAAGTGCAGTAGCTACCAGATTATATATTTTACCAAAATATTCATATTCAATATTCAATATTCATTTCTTTAAGATCTATTATATCATTTATAAATTCTCCATCATATAAACCCAGTAGATATGCTTCTAATGTAACAAATCTCAGAGTAAGGGCAAAAATAGTTACTAATAGTTACGAATAACTATTAGTATAGTTAGGAATTATTTATACTAATTCAGAATCATTGCCCAAAAAAATAATTTTTTTAGTTTAATAAGTGAATATAGAGAAAGATTACCTAGTAAGGTTAGTAATGAAATAAAACCAAAGAAAACATATAAATCCTTAATTTATATATCAGGAATATCATTGAGACTAGAAATTACTAAGATATCTGATTCCCAAAAATGTGTAATTATTTTACACTTTACTTTAGTTACTAAATGGGATTTTTGAAATATAGTAATTGTCGAAACATAAAACATCTTTATTTTTTTTATTTTTTTTTTATACAACTGATCTTTTATACTGATCGACATTCTTAAATATAAAGTAAGTAAAGGAAACTATGCAGTGGAATGTTTGTACACTTACATTTTACAATTATTTCAATAACAAAAAAAAGAAACAAAAAAAAAGTTAACTTAGCAAAAAAAAATGCAAGTAAATTCATATCAAATAGATATTTACAATGATTAAATCATTAAAATACAATTACTTAAAAGTTTTGAACCAAGAGTAATAAAGTTTCTATATAATCAACTAAAAATATGTTAAAGACTTGGATAACAGGCCTTAATAGCATACATATCATTCATACACATCTGGCAGTGCTTTTCGTTGCTTACTGGCTTCAGTAAAATTATAGACATGGCAATACCGCTGCTTTCATTTTCCTTTTCCGGCACTTTTCAAATGACAACATTAGGTACTTCTACCGTAAAACAAAAGTAATTTAACAAAAAAATTAAAAAAAAGAGGAAAGTCTAATAAAAATTGTGAAGATTTTGCTAAAATGATATTAAATAATAAATACTGTATTAAATACAACAGAGAGCTGTTTACAAAGAATTGTAGGAATTGAATTGAAAATCGTAAATTCCATTTCATTTGTATTCATTCGCATTTTTGTCTTCACATCTCAAAATTGTTTTTGCTTAATATAGCAAATGTGCGGTTTAATCAAGAAACGAAGAAATTGTTATATATTAAAAAAAATTTATTTGTGAATATCATGTATTAGATTTTGTAAATAAGTTGAATGATTAATTCCTTAATTCCTTGATTTAGCTCACTATCAAAGTTATTCAGTATTCCTTAAATATTTATATGGAAAATGTGTAGTTCTTTACAGTTCTGTATTCTTACATTTTTTAAATTTTCTTGACTTTTTTCTCAAATTTATTTAAATATTTTGAATTAATTTCAATTTTATTTTTTATTTATATAAATAAATTGTAATAATTTTAAATTGCTCATATTGTAGAATTTTGCCTACCTGTTCTTTTGAGCGGTTTATATCTCGTGATAACCCAATGCCGGAAATGGCTAATGCCAGAGTACTCGATGCAATGCACACTAGGCTTAATGCCAGAAATGATGTTTGCGTTTTACGCAGACCTACTACACCTAGAGAGCCAGTAACAGCCGCTATTAAGCCAGTCCATATGCCGCAGCCGGCTGTGGACATGGAAGCATCTCGTACAATCAGCAAAGAGCCCAAGGCTACCAGTGATATGGCCAATACTAATTGCAAGAGGCCCAAAATAATTTGAACTGGAAAAGCAGAGCAGCAATCCGTACTACTTTTAGGCATGGCACGTTTCTTCTTGAGCGATCGTGAAGACTTTGAAGAACAGCCGTCGTCTTTTATGAGCTCGGGAGGAAATCTTTGTTTCTTACTTATTCTTGAGTCCAGAGTTGCCGCCCTAGATGCAATAGTTTCCTCTAACTGTTGTTTAAATTGTTCATGGGACATTAATTTAGGCTTGTCTTGATCTTTCATTTTACTTGTCTCTATTAAAGTGGCAGCCGTCATTTTGAGGGGTTGTAGTGGTTTTTCATCATAAACTGGACTGCAATAAATATGACTTTGGCTATCCATTGGTTTTTGTTCCATTAGTTTTTGCATCTCTTGCTGTTGCACTTGCTGGTGCTTTAATATCAATTCATCATCACTTCCGCCTGAATTCTGTTTTTGCAGCATGGCTATTTCGGAATTTGTTAAACTATTATGCTGATGTTGCATATTTGTTGTATTCGTACTCTGTTCAATGGTACTCTGCATCATTTCCTCATTACTATTTGTTGTTGCATCATTGTGTGCCGAACGATCAACTATTGTATCCATGCTGCCGGTTGTTGAATCATGTGAATCAATAGTACGTGCTGGTGATTCAGATTGCCTATTTATATCACCATTGCTGGAGATCTCATTACCATTTCTGTCGGTCATTTTCTATGCCAGTAAGCGCCTGTGCTTCTTTCTGTCACTTTCTATTTCTGGTAGCTGTTCGTTGATCTATATCTTACTTGATCAAATTTTGTTTATTGTTTTGAAAAGTCGTTTCGGTTTTTACATTGATGTAATTTTTTTGCTGGAGTTTTTCTGGTTGCCACTGTCATTTAAGACTTTTATTCCTGCAAGTGGTAAATGACAAAACGAGATCAACTTAATAACTTTAACTGATATTCCGTAATACATAATACGTCAGTATTTCTAAAAAAAAAAAACTAAAAATAATAAATATTCAGTTTGTTGGTGTCTGGTTAAGTTAGTCTGTATGTCTGGAATACAAACTATAAAACATAATTAATTATAAATGAATTGAGAGAATTACATAAAACTAGTCTCGTGATTTGGAATGTCATGCGGTCAAACTGTTCATATGAAACGAGCAAAAAATTAATAATATTAATCTCTCGTAATACTTAATTCATTAACTGATATTTAATTTCGTAAATGGTTTTTCACCGCTTGGACATTAAGTCAGACATAAAATTGTATCTACATACATATATATGTTTGTTTACATGTATATGTTTGTGAATGTTTTCCTCTTATTTAACAGGAAATAGAAATGCAAATAGAGCCAAGTTATTGCTCGAAACAATCAGTTCAATGTATTTTCAACTAAAAAATTCTATTTTGCTGAATATGAGTTTTTGGGAATTTGGTATCTGGTGATCTTATTAAATAAAAAATTATCATTAAGTTTTCTCATTAGCATTAACACCTCATGCGGTCATTGGAGTCAAATACTCCTTCCATAGCATTTCATTGGCAAAGCAAAATCAATTAATAACAAGATCAAGCTAATCTCTTGGTTACTGGCCTTCAAAAATATTTTTATTTTATATTTAAACATAATAATATAAATAATATAAATTCTATATAATCATATTCTACACATTTCGTGATCTTGCTAAACAGTTTTTAAAAATACAACTCGCTTTATTGCATTTTGTAGGTAATTTGAATTGGTTTCACTGTATGACTTTGCAATTTCCTGGCGATCTTTGTATCACAGTTTAATACTTTACTTCAATTACTGTTCATGCATTTTCTTTTATCGAATAGCGATTAAATGATCATATCCAAAGTTAAATTAATAATAGATTCATTATTACAAATTATGCCAACTAATCTCTTTGAGGTCACAATAAAAGTAAGTAACTTCTTTCATAATAGTGACCGATTGCTTCTTAATAAATGAAATAATTATATTTCCGATGCATACGATTTTATAAATTAGTTTGTATTACTATGCATAAATATATGATTCAAATTTTGCCGTCTCAAATTTCGTAAAACTAAAAAACTTTTTAAAAATCATATTAATATCGTTACTTCCTTTTTATCGTTTTACTTATTTATTGCTATTTAATTTCATTTGGCTTGAGATATTTTGCGAATTTGAAATTCTTTCTATCCATTGTAGGAACATCCATACGTAGATAATTGCAATTATCTTTGCTACTTAAAATCGTTGGATTATAAAAATCAGATAAATCATTCGAACTAATGAAATGTGAAGAAAATGCTCTCTTTTGTGAGAGGCACTCTCTCTTCTGCAAACTACAGTTGATCTATCTAATTTATTTATTTTATACTTGATTAGAACAATAATTAATATTTCTGTCCGTATCTAAACACAGTAAACTTGAATCAGATACCTTATCAATATTAAATTTAATACAGTAATGAAGGATTTGTGGAAAGCACAATTTCTATTTCAGTCAATGAATAATTCATAGTTAGTGAGAATGATAATTATATTTGTAGTCTCGTAACTATCATTTTACAATTAGTTTAGAAGAAATTGAAGAGAAATATATTTAAATTAACTACATAACTCTAAAATATAAGCTGGTTAATTTTTCTAAGCACTTCCTTCATATGCAAAAGGCAGAAAAAAAGAAGCTAATCATGAATGATAAATGGCCAACACTTCAGCCATGGCCCGTCTCTAAACTTTGAATGGTGTACTACACACATTGTTTTTTAAAAATTTTTTCATCTATTATTATGACAAAATATGTCAAAAAAAAGAGATAAAAATCTATAGTTTTATTTGTGAGAACTTCTTACAGACAATCCAGTTCTTTTCTTGTTTTTTTTTTTATAACAACTGAACAACATTTTTCCTCATACGAATTAGAATGTTATTTATATATAGATTTTGTTGTTTAACGTAAACGATTTCGTAATGAAAACGTTTGCGTTTTTCTATTGTTAAAAATAACAATATCTTTTCTTGTGTTTCTCTCGAGCTCTGAAAGTTATTCCATTTCGTATGTCCTCACTTTTGTTAAGATTTTAATCTTAAAACAATTAGACATGATTAATGGCTTATATAACTGATATAAGAATAGTTATAATTTTATTTATTTGAAGTTTGACAGGCATTTTAACAACTGCAATTATTAATAAACAATATAATTGTATTCAATTACAATGTTTTTAATACTATATATCTCGGGCTGTAAAGTAACAAATGCTCTGTTATGCTAACAACTAGAAAAATTCCTCACAGAATTATTTGCTAATTAAAACTTTACTTTTAGTTAAGTATATTTTGTTTAGCAAAAACTTAAAAAGCCAAAAGTGACAGAAATTATTTGGATTACAAACTATTTATACTGTCATAGTGTTTATAGTGCATTTATGGTGTTTGATGATATTATGTTAGCAACACTGTTTTTTTGACAGCCGTTCTAAAAGCTGATAATTGTATTGGATTGAAACTGCATTATTGAGTGCAGAGCAACGGTTACGAATAAGCGGAAGCTCAACTTGATATTGATATTGAATTTTCATTCAGGATCCTACTCTCACATGAAACCCAATAAGAGTCCATTCTGTAAACTTTGAACATGTGCAGTTGTGTACAACTGAATTACCTACAGAAATAATTTTAAATAGACAAAGCCTTGACAAAATGCAACAAATTAAAATAATAATTAAAAGAAGACTTAATTTTATTATATGAAAAATAAAAAAATAAGCTGTCAAAATATGACAAAAAGGAAATAATATTTTAAAAATTAGCCAATCGTTAATTAACACTCTTATGAGGAGAAAAAATGGGTTGGTCCAAATTTCGCTAAAAGTTGTTTAAGCCAGTCCTGATCTTAAACTCTAGATTTTCATTATTTCTTTGGAAGGTATCATTTTACTGGTCTAGCCAGTTGCTAAAGAAGCCGATAAATTGTTGGTAAAATAAAAAATATCTAATAGATATTTAAATTTCATTAATAAACCACTTTGAGAGCACTAAATTAGTTATTGAATAGATAATAATTATTTTTCTACTAATTGTTTGCTAATTAGAAATAAAAAAAGGCTGGATGAAAAAGTTGGCGCTTTTTGTTAAAGATTTTTGATTTTAGAGTTCAACTTCGGATCACGATTTCTAAAAATCGTAATAACATTAAAATATCAGTACTAAAATTCAATAGGTGCAGTTGAGGACATACTGTTGCCACTGTTGGCTCATTTTATTTTATTATATTAAATAATATTATGTTATATTACATATATTAAATTACATTATATTATATTATATTATATTATATTATATTATATTATATTATATTATATTATATTATATTATATTATATTATATTATATTATATTATATTATATTATATTATATTATATTATATTATATTATATTATATTATATTATATTATATTATATTATATTATATTATATTATATTATATTATATTATATTATATTATATTATATTATATTATATTATATTATATTATATTATATTATATTATATTATATTATATTATATTATATTATATTATATTATATTATATTATATTATATTATATTATATTATATTATATTATATTATATTATATTATATTATATTATATTATATTATATTATATTATATTATATTATATTATATTATATTATATTATATTATATTATATTATATTATATTATATTATATTATATTATATTATATTATATTATATTATATTATATTATATTATATTATATTATATTATATTATATTATATTATATTATATTATATTATATTATATTATATTATATTACATTATATATATTTATATTTAATAAAATATATTGGAATTTATTATTGAGTATTCAACTCAATGGAATATGTCTGTAAGAGTTTACAACTGAAATGTTCGCCATTCCAGCTTAACTTTTTAAAAAAAATCGGTGTTTTAAATAAATTTCGAAAACAATAAACAATGAATAATTAAATACAATATAGACAATTTCCTTTGAATTAAATATAATAAAGACAATTTCTATTGTGATACTCTGTCAGTTTTCCAAATTCTGAAGTACAAGTATTCCTAAAATACTTCGATTTTTTTATTAGCCAACTCATAGCTCTTTGAATATTTCTTGTGGAAAAAATAATTTTGTAAAAAAAAATATTTAATTAAATTATTTTTAAATATTCTTAATTCTTTTTATCATTTTTATGAAACAAAGCTTTTTACAACTTTCTCAGCTATATTAAGAAATTATATACTTTTAATTAGACTAAAAAGTTGATTATTATTTTGCTTATTCATATTTTAACCTAAAAATGACTTTATTTTAAATATTTAAAAGTTAAAAATATTTTCATTATCACCAACAAAGAAAACACTCCGCTTAAAAATAGAAAAATATATAACAAGTGAGTAACTGATTTGGAGAAAAAATAAATTAATGAAAAAAGCGATCGTAACAAATATGAGTACACTTTGATAATTGTCATTGTCGTTAACATGAGCAGTTAAATATATATATATAAAAAAAAATAAAGAACAATATTAATAAAGCAACTGCAACATAATGTAGTGTCACATTTCACAGTTACTAATCGCAAACGTACGTAGTTACATATTTGAGACGTACTCGTACATACGAGTAGATGTAAAAGAAAAAAAAGGAAGACTTTAAGGCAACCCACAAATTCACATTGAAATTATTTAATTACAAGTTGACGACATGCACCACAGCCAACATGAAACACAGCGCAGCTGCACCGGCAGTGGTACCATATAGAAAATTAAAACGCAACATACGAGTATGTGTGTGTATTATGCACGTATGAATGCAATTTGAGATATAATTACATCAACAAACGATAATTAGCTTGATAAGTATGTAACGTAATCACGTCATAAATTTTTATGCCTACAATTGTATTAGTTAAGAAAATTTTGGTAGAATCTTAGTCTCAGGCCATTTGAAATTTTTGGAAAAGAATGCGGTTTGCACATTTTTGTTAGATTCATTATTTTAATTGTTTTTGACAAGTTAGCTGCTGCAATGGGAAAAAGTGGAACACTAACAGCAAGTTGTGATCACACATCTGTTCAGATAGATATGACAAATAAAACATGTTTTTAAACATGAACACTAAACGCATTCAACTTCCATATATGTTTCCAATTTTATGAAATGGTTCCATACTAAGTTGCATTTCGATATATATGAGTTGCATTTCAGAATTATATTCATGATCTGATAATTTCTTCATACGAATTTTATATGCTCACTCATTCCCATGTGATGAAAATGACAGTTAAGATTGCACACTATCCCACAAAACAAGCACCGTTTTCAAAGTCTGATTCTCATTCATTTTAGGAAAAAGTTTTAATATCGTCCTGATATGAATTTTTTGGGATATTTGTGCTAGACACATACCTCTCGCTCATAGACTGCGAGCTTTAAAACTTTTTCTCGTAGAGCTTGTTAACTTTTTTTTTTTTTTTTTTTTTTATTGTTCTACCATATATCAGCTTATAATAGTAACAATTTTTAAGATTTTATATGTATTATATATTGCACCAAATGTTCCATATGTTAGAGTAAAAATGCTATCAATTTCTTATGTCTAATTATTCTATAGGAAAAAAGGTAGTTAAAAACCTATCTGTACGTCATTGCGAGTAAGTTTATAAGACAGCTGCTAACACTATCTATATGGATAAATATAGTTAATCTCTTAGTTACTGTGACACTAAACCTCTCAAATGCGTATAGTTTGAACTTCTGCATTTTCTCTCAAATGACAGAGTTAGATCAGTTATACAGTGTTCAATGGTCTTCTGTCCGGATTTGCGATGCAGATCGGCGGTAGGGAGCTTGTTAACTTAACAGAATTCATGTTTTAGAAAAATTTTGAATTCCGAACTTAACTATGCGGTTAAGGGTATTATGAAAAAATTATAAGAGTTATTCCACATTTTTTTTTTTATTTAAATTCAGCGAAACTTTTGTGCAATTTAGTACCTTTGTAGATTTCAGAACCGTTTCGTTTTTTGTTTGGAAAAAATGTATTTAAAGGAAAATAAAAATAAATTATTTATCTCTTAATAAAATTCAATAAAAATTTTTTCCATATAGATACGATGAAATTGTTGAACGGGATTTAAGCCTGAACTGATCCGTTGTAAACTTATGCGGCCGACAAAGCATTATTTAGTGACAGCAGGCAATAATCAAAAATCGTACCGTTTTAGGTGTTGTCCACAATGAGTGAAGCAAAGAACCACATGCTATATATCATTGGTAAGATATCGAAGTATAGTTTCCAAAATTATACCGAATTTGATGCTTTTTTGTGAACACTTTAAACTTAAAGCGCTGCTGTAAGAACTGATCTTTCCAACGAGGTCTCAAAAGTTTATAAAAATTTTGGAATAAAATGTTTGAAATTAAAGTTTTTAAATTGACATTGTTTTTTAGCTAGTCATTCAAAATATAGCTAAAATGGTTTTTAGGTCAATATCTAAAGGTAATTGGCGAAATAGAGACTTAAATGGAAATACTTAATATATTTGGACTCGATGCATAAACTTTTTAATTTATAAATATTTTTTTAAGTACATGCTTTCATATTTATTGCCTGCATACGAAAAACCGTGAATTATAATTGAAAACTTGCAAATGATAATATATAATTAGGCAACGAAATAGTGCATAATTGAAATTTCCCATATACAATGAATTAAAAAAATTTACGTAATATATTTTTTCTATATTGTATTATAATTGTAAAATAATTTTTTAAGTACTTAAAAGAAAAACCTTTAAGCACTACATAAGTCGGTGTTAACTTTTGAGGTGTGAAATAGTAACCGTATATGCTTTTAGTTGAGCTTTTTTAATAATGCATGCGTGAAGTTTGCATGCAAAGGCAAGTGCACATATTGAGTTCAAATGCGGTTTTTAAAAATTCATAATAATTTATTTATTTTCGTTTTTTTTATTATTTAATTGAATAGTTATCTATCTTTTTTCCATATTTGATTCACATTATTGGATTGATTTTAGCGTATGAAGGAAAAAACAAATTTATAAGGGTTTTTGCTCAAGACTTTTGTTTTACAACAATAATTATGAAAATTTCTTATACGAATTAATACAATAAATACATTAAATGCAAAAAAAGCTTTCAGTTTAAACATTTTAAAAATTAAATATGAAATTAAATTAACGAACATTTTGTTATTAACGAAATGTTTGAAAATAGCGAAGAGGTTAGACATTAATTGAGGCATTAAGAAATAGTTTTGCAACATAATCATGATATTAAACATTTTGTAAGCCAGTTTGGTATTCTTACAATACATTGGAAGCATTTTCAGAAATACAGATAACACTTGGTATTTCGGGGAAATAAAATTGAAGCCTCTGTTGCCCCCTAAAAAAAATTATAAATTATCTAATAGTAAGTCAGCAGCAGTAGCATTATTGCATTACTCAATTAATTCAGTATGGCAAAAAGACAAAAAAAAAAAAAAAAAAATAAAACTTAAAGCTAAAAAAAAAGCTTAAAAATTCATAGCAAAAACAATCTGGCGAGGAATGTGTCAGTCATGCGAAGACATTCAATAAAACCGACTTTATAATGGCCCATTTTCAATAACTATGTATTGTCAGTATGTTTGTTCTCGATGACATTCGAAAACACAATTTCAAATAAACTGAAGTGCAACAATGACTAGACTTGAGAAGAAAATTATTACGGCCGCATTCCATTTAACATCATCTCCGAACTCGTCAAGCAAGTGAAAGTGTCTGCGGACAAACAAACAAGATAAATAAATGACCAATTCAAGCATTTTAAAAAACAAAAAAAAAAAAACAAAAATACCAATAAAAATAAAATAAAGTCTGCATCACCAAATCCATATTTTATGGTTCAATGAATTGTAGCTGCAATTGAATGTAAGAAAATTTCGGATTGCAGGAAGGAAAAAAAAATAATAATAAATTTAAATCTAACCGCAAATTGCTTGTAGCTTTAATTTTAATTTATTTTTCAATTTCAATCTTTTGTTGTTAATTTTCAAATACTTGCACTTTTCATTTTTGTTGCAAATAATTTCTGATAATGCAATAGTGCGGTTGAAATAATTTATTTTTTTTTAAACTTTTGCATTATTCGTTTTAAGTTAAAAACATCATTATTATGATACTTCGCATGCAATCGTTTCCAAAAAAAAAAAAAAAAAATAGACTACTGACTGCTAGTCTAAATGCAAATGTACGTTTAAATCATCGAAAATATGAAGAAATAAAGTGTGGGCTTTTTGTTTTGATTTTTTCGATTATTGTAACTTAAGTAATTTGAAAGCTTAAATCAATTTGTTTGAGTCAGTTTGTGTTGCAATTAAGCTGTGGATTATTTTTATATATATATATATTTTTTTGTAATACTGACTTGCTCTACAATTATTTTAAGTACCGAAATTTAATAAATTTATATAATTTAAAAGAAAAGTTTCACTTTAATGACAGCAATAAATATAAATACATAAATAAATTCAGGCCTCTAAAAAAAGTAGCTGGATAATTTATAAAAATATTTTACACAAGCATTAAAAAAATATGTAAGATAAATTAAAATATTCCTGGATTATAATTAATGATATTCCGTAAGATCGGAATATGAAAAATGAAATATATTGCGAAAAATTTATACAGAAATATAGATTTTAGAATTTGTTCTAAAATCTGAAAAAAATCTAAAAATTAAAATATAAAAAAAAAAAATACTTCCTTATTTTGTTTTGATCTTTAATTATTTTTTGGTTAATATTCCAAAGATTAAAAATTTTTGCGAAAAAATAAATCTGATTCAGGGGCAGCTCAGAAGATCTTTTAAATATATAATTTACTTAATAATTGCAGGTTTATAAAAGTTATACAATTACTTAAGCTTGACCTTTTCGCTAGTTCAGAATAGAGCTACATTTAGATACCCCACTCAACAAATAAATATAATTTAATGATCTCTCTAAAGGCCTAGTCACATAAAATACTTCATAAATATACTTTGTACTCTCTCAACTGACGACCATGATAAACTATGTATATTCATATCAGCCCGCATACACTATATTAACACCAAGTATGAATGGTGGAACAGCTGATTGTAGAACAGCTGATTGTGCCATCCCCACCTTTATGCCAATTGAGAGAGTATAAAGTACTCGTAGGAAAATTTCTCTTCCAATTCTATTTCGCTCATCGATATGCAATGTAAAAGATGATACCATAATCCATATTTCAACAATGGACCAAAATCGAAAGGCGTTCATAATACAACACAATGGTATCAGTAATAAAAATTTACATAAAAATATTGGGGAGCATTCTAAGGTCGAAGACCATTTTGAAATATTTCATCTGACTTATTACAACACTCACTATTCTGTAGCTTTCTAAAGTCGGAGACCATTTTGATAAATTTCATCTACATTATTACAATCCTTACACTATGGCTCATAACCTGAGCCTATTTTAGTACTTAATAGGTTATTTTACAAGTATTATCAAATATTATTTGTACTTATTAATAGATAAATTGTTGGATCCAAATATCGTGAACTCAAACAGATTAATTCAAATTTAATGATTAGGAATATTTAGAAATTACATTATTTTCTTTTAGTTTTCATTTACTTCATTTACTGCAATAAATTTACGAGTAAGTTATTTTTATACCAGTACCCTCCGACCAACTAAAATTTAACTGCCACTTTGAGAAATAAAATTCCAATATTTAAGCAATATGTTGCTATTTTTTTAAACACAGTTTTCCTTATTTATTCTCAAAACATTTTCAGCAATGCCTTAACACATTGTAGCACAGCATGCGATTTTATTACAATGAAGGCAGCAAAGAGAAGAATGCAAAAATGCGAGGCAAGGCCAACTGCATTCAGCTTTATTGGAAAAAGTTATAAATAAAAATTAAAATGAAAATTAAATGCGTACATTAAAATCAAATAAAATAAAATACTTTTAGGACAGGCAATGCAGTAGTAGTATTGAAAATATATTTCAAGTTTCCAAACGTTGGATTCAGTTAATTAAATAAACGCAATTGAACGCTGATTCGGCGTTCATAATTTTTTTAAAAGCAAGATTTAAAATAAATTTATTGCTCAAATTAAGTAATTATAAAGAAAAATGGAGGAAAAGTTGGCTTTATACATTGTTTAATAAGTGTTTACACTATAATCTAACAAAAACAATATTTAAGCAAGAAAAATCATATATTTGTAAATGAAGTTTGAATGTATTTATTTTTTTTTTTTTTTGTATTCAACATTTCGAATTCTGAAGCTGTAAAGCACGCACTTGCAAGCTTTCATATGGATATTGATAGTTTTATGACTTTAAAGCATTCCATTTACTGGCCCACTGTGCATAGTTGTTTACTTTATAACTAAATGCATAATGTGAAAAGCAATAAGCAAATATGTGCACGTACATACATAAATGTGATTACATAATTTACAGATTATTTTTAATTGTAAAAACCGTAACATTGTTATTACATTAACGTCTATCTTGACAGCTTATAAATCGAGTGAAATGAAATAACTCAACACTTTTTACAAGTTTAAAGGTTTCAACAGAAAAGTGAATATATATATATATGTGTACGTTAAAACTGGCTGAAATAAAATATGACTGAAACATGAAGGAAAAAAAAAAAAGCTTGTCTTCAGGCGTTTGATATGAATATTTACGATTATGAGTGTATGCAACAAGTGACAGTTAAGTGAGCGAAGCTTTTAGTTCTCTTTGAAGTGGCTTCTAAATTGTGTTCAAGATTAACTTAAGAAAAAAAAAAATTAAGTGTACAAAATATAAGTTGTGATGTTGAAGATTTTGAAAAATTACCTTTACAAATATTTTATAACCATAATTTTTCAAACACTCTTCGACGTTCATATATCTTACATGACAATAAAAGTTTCTTGCTTAAGTCTTTTGTTTGTAAAGATATTTTTTCCTACACTTCTTGTTATTTAAATAATATCTTAATATTTTATTTAATTTTTAATAACAAAGACATTAATATATTAAATAATAATTAAAATGTCATTAACATAAATTAATAAATAATTTTTTTTTTGGAAGGTTTTGAAGGTCACAGAAAAATGTCGGCTCATGATTACTTTGAGTTACCTTCAATTTCTGTTCGAATAATTGAAAACGCGTGAAAGAAAATTCCTGAAATATTTCTGTTCAATTATAATAATTATAAAATGCTAAAGGTTAAAGTTTTCATATATTTTTAAATTAAAAATTTTTGCCAGAGAAATAATCATGAAATATTCCTTCTATAATAAATAAGATATTTCAAGCCATGTTCGTATATTGAAATGATTTCTGTTCTGAATTAATAAATAACAAATCAGTGCAAACAACAAGTGCAAATAAATTTGCCCAATAAAGTCAACAGCAAAACAACATTTTTCAACAAATTCTTATATAAATGACATAATTTTTATATAAAAATAAACAGTAACATGTGAGTGTGCAAATTATTCTGTATGCACTGGAAATAAATAATTATCTTATTTAAGAATTCCAAATAACAGTGCGGGTATTTCTAGCAATTCTTTCAGTTTATAAAACTTTTATAAAGATTTGAATTTTATCTCGCATATGATTAAATAAATTTTATTAGCACATTGGTTTATACATTTGTTAAATTAATTATAGATTTTTTTTTTTTGAGTTTCTATCAATTTATCTAGAGGAATTCATGTTCAGGAAATAATAAAATCAAACAAATAACTTCTAAGACTGACTTTACTACGAGCGGATTTCTGATATGTTGTGTTGCTCTTTTTACCCTTGACGTTGATAACAAACATTTTAAGAAAACTACAAAGTAAGACACATTATGCTCAAAGTTTAAAGACATTAGGTTCTTAAAGTATCTAAGAATTTGATTAAAGTTGGTGAAATAGCATTTTTATAAATAATTAATTCAATAAATGACTAGCAAATAAGAAGCTTTAATGCAAATTATGCTATAAATATATTCTGGTCTTTAATATTATAAACTTGTTCTATAACATATAATTTAATAATAATTTAAGATATTATATTTTTCAGCTAACCGAACTGGTTATTAAGCGAACCACCAACGAAATCTGGTCATTAAATGGAGAACCCATAAGGCTGCGATGTGTAGTTTCTTTTGTAAGATAACTAAATTAACTCTCAGAGGATAACTGCTGAATATCGGCAGTTATATAAATAAAAAACTTATTTTGAAATTGCTTTTTTCAACTACTACACTTTACAAAAATTGGCATAAAAAGCATAGAGGAGACTAATTTTCGTAACAGCTTTTGCCACTCTATGCTAAATGTCATAATGCAAATTGGAAATATACAGAAGATACTTCAAAATAGGCTACTGAAGTAACGCTGTTTCTGTAATTGCACCTTACAATCAAGTTTTAAAGACTTATTAACGCTCACCACGTATATAAATGCTATAGAATTAATTCACACAATATGTCAGCTGGGAAATATATACAATTTTGATTATAGTAAAAACTATCAAACAACAAAGGGGCCATTAAACTGCTTCAAGAATTCACTATTATGCAGCCGATAGTAGTAATTTATCTCTAAGCAAGTTTAAAATAATTATAATTTTAAGCTATTGTAATAAACAAATAAAAAAAATTGCACTTTTGAAAAAAAATTTGCGAAAAATTGCCAAAAATTAAAGCAATACTATTTCAGGCGTGGCGTGCAAAAGTCTCTGTAACTAAATACTGCTTTATAAGTATATATTTTTTTTTTTTTTTTGGATTTTCCAATACCTCCCATAATTTATTTTTATTATTTTAAAGCTACAAGCAAGTGAATTATTCAAACTTAATACATTTGGAATGAAATTGCCGAGTACTATTGCCAGAAAATTTGTTTATAATTCTATGCAAAACGTAATGAAAAATAATAAGAAACTAATTTTAAAGCGATCGTACACTTATTTTATTTATGCAATTAGAAGGTAAAAAAAATTATAAAAAGAAATAAATAAAATAAAGTTGATTCCAGTTTTTATTTGTGTTTATAATTTAAATTTATACTGCTCTACTTTAAATTGCTCGATTTAAAATTTACAAGACTTTACGTGTAATTACAAGCACTTTTTGGATATTTTTCTTTCCCCCCTTCCATAACAAATTGTGATATTTCTTATGTTGGTTAAGTTATAAAAATTATTTACAAACCATAAAAAGTAAAAGATTTAAACGCACTTTTTATGTGCCAATTCTCGCATGTACTTTTGCTGAACTGTAAACTGCAGCACAATATTTAGTGCGTTTGTCAATAATAGGCTGCAATATTTTTCACTTCTTTTGTTCATTTGCTACGTGCATTAAAACTGCAAATCTGCTGCAGAAATACTCCTGAATACTTTCTGTACGGAATATGGCAATAATGTTGATATTTCCACATTGATCTGACTAGTTGCTTGGTAAATCTAGTTTTCGGTTCAAGATTGCTACAGGAGATTTGTATGCAGCAAAAATAAATTCTTGTAATGTATATTTGCATTGAACTGGAATTGTATAAAACGGTTTTTATTTTTTATTGGTCCGACTTTTTATACACAAAAAACTGATTTTTTCGATGAGAATTATGCTGTGACTAAAGCAAATACCTGTGAATGAGTTGTTTTAAAAAATATTTTTCGCAAGTTCTGCTCTCATGTACAGAAGTGCAAAATATTTATACACCACAAACTTCTACGGAGTTCCTTTTCTTAAAAAAAAAAATTAAATTGGGCTTAGTATCTGTTAAAGTAAGCATATAAGGCTTGTAAGTCACGACTCTAAGCTTGCAAGTTAGAGAAATGTAATGTTTGACTGGAAAAACAATTATTGGCCGAGTTCGTTTGCAATAAAATTCTTGTAATTGAAAATGAGCCATGGAAAATTTAATGGCAACAAGAGGCGATATGCAGGAATAAAAGCAAGTCAGCAATCAGGCCCCGTCACATCAGATTTAAGCTTTTATTTAATTACTTTTTTAGTCCGCTATTCTGAGCATGGCTTCTACTTAAAGAATTGTACTTAATGCATCGCTGCCATCGCTACCTTTTAATTATGAGGTCGCAACATTTTGTATTGATCTGAAAGTCAATATTGAATGCATCTTATCACAATTACAGAAATACGAGCATTCTTCACTTCACCTGATCTAAACGTATTAAGAATCACAATGTATTTCATTTTGCCTCAAGTAATTTTCAAATTCGAAACACAGTACCTAATCATATTTAGTTGACATTTACACACGCTATGCACTTGCTCGATATGAAATTCATTACGTTTTTAATTGTATTTTTATGGAAATTTTTATTCCGAAAATTTCTCGGAAAATACTTTTCTCGAGACAAGAATCTTTCAGTCATAAAATACAGCTATGGCTTTAAAAATGGATTTTCATTTAATACATAATTGAAATGAAATAGTTGCGATTTCACTAAAAATGTAATGGGAAATATGAGAATTATTTACTCAAATACTTTTCAATCTCGCCACTTATACAATTCATTAATTCCACTTCTTCAACACTAGACAATATTTATGCACAATTATTGTTATGTGACTTAAAATGTGGGATTTATTTCCCCCTCTTGCTGTTAGTGGCATTATTGGTGAATTCCTCGGGTCGTACGGTTATTTAAAAATATTATTTTGGGTTGGTATTTAGATTTATCTTATGCTTGCAATTGCTAATACATACTATTTTTAAGAAAATGTTTTTTACTTCAAGTATTTTTGTGTTTTTTCTATTTTATAGTATTACTTATTTGATAAAGCATGTGATTTTTATTCACACGTTATAGATCTTATTTTTATGTTATTGTTATTATGTTTTTATTCTGCAGTTAGCTGTCGCCTAAGCAAAGCCTTCAATGCACACTTTGCTCGCAGTACTTACTTTTGATTTTACAGAAATAAATCAAAAAGATGCGATCTTGTGCGTTTTTGTTTAAGCGGTTTTTTCTCTTTTTGGATATGAATCATGCATAATTATTAGCATATCAAGTTCGTTGCTTAAGTCTTTTGTTTACTCCTACTTCAAGTTGTAAAAATTCTATTTGAATAGCTGAAAGGCGTTGTAATATCGTAAGCCCTGATTTAAAATAAGTAAAAAATATGTTGTAAAATTACATACATAGAAATTTAGGTAAAAAGAAGCGGGTAGATGACTTCTAATTTTTAGAAACGGTATTGATGGTTTTGTTTATAAATAATATATATATATATAATATATTTTATTATATATAATGTCTTTTATTATATATAATGGCAAACGCTTTTCTCTGTATCTCTCGTTAATGCCTAGAGGTGCCCCAAATCTAAAAAAAAAATTTTTCTTTATTATCAAAAATTGAAATGACGTTTTTGGCGTTTTCAAAATTTGATGATTTTTGTCCCAAAATGCAAAGGGGGTATCAAAAATCAACAATTTTCTCAAAAATCGAAAAAAAAATTTTTCCTTTATTTTTAGGAAAAAAATATTTTAAAGATTTGAAAACATAAAATAAACATACAAATGAAAAAAAAACTCAAGTTTTTCATTTTAAAATACACAAATAGCCGTTTTTAAAATTAGACGATTTTTTCACAAAAATGCAAAGGGGGTAGGTACACTTATCAAAAATATACAATTTTACCAAAAATCGAGAAAAAATTTTTTCCTTTATTTTTAGCAAAAATATATTTCAAACATTTAAAAACATAAAATAAACAGAGAGGTGGAAAAAAAATTCAAGTTTTTCATTTAAAAATACACAAATGGCCGTTTTTAAAATTAGACGATTTTTTCACAAAAATGCAAGGGGGTACCCTTATCAAAAATATACAATTTTACCAAAAATCGAGAAAAAATTTTTTCCTTTATTTTTAGCAAAAATATATTTCAAACATTTAAAAACATAAAATAAACAGAGAGGTGGAAAAAAAATTCAAGTTTTTCATTTAAAAATACACAAATGGCCGTTTTTAAAATTAGACGATTTTTTCACAAAAATGCAAGGGGGTACCCTTATCAAAAATATACAATTTTACCAAAAATCGAGAAAAAATTTTTTCCTTTATTTTTAGCAAAAATATATTTCAAACATTTAAAAACATAAAATAAACAGAGAGGTGCAAAAAAAATTCAAGCTTTTCATTTAAAAATACACAAATGGACGTTTTCAAAATTTGATGATTATTTCACAAAAATGCAAAGGGGGTACCCTTATCAAAAATCAACAATTTTCTCAAAAATCGAAAAAAATGTTTTCCCTTTATTTTTAGCAGAAATATATTTTAAAGATTTGAAAACATAAAATAAACAGAGAGGTGGAAAAAAAATTCAAGTTTTTCATTTAAAAATACACAAATGGCCGTTTTTAAAAATAGACGATTTTTTCACAAAAATGCAAGGGGGTACCCTTATCAAAAATATACAATTTTACCAAAAATCGAGAAAAAATTTTTTCCTTTATTTTTAGCAAAAATATATTTCAAACATTTAAAAACATAAAATAAACAGAGAGGTGCAAAAAAAATTCAAGTTTTTCATTTAAAAATACACAAATGGACGTTTTCAAAATTTGATGATTATTTCACAAAAATGCAAAGGGGGTACCCTTATCAAAAATCAACAATTTTATCAAAAATCGAAAAAAATGTTTTCCCTTTATTTTTAGCAGAAATATATTTTAAAGATTTGAAAACATAAAATAAACGTACAAGAGCAATAAAAATATAAGTTTTTCATTTAAAAATACACAAATGGACGTTTTCAAAATTTGATGTTTTTTTCCAAAAAAAGCAAAGGGTACCCGCTTATCAAAAATCGAAAAAAAAATTTTTCCTTTATTTTTAGGAAAAAAATATTTTAAAGATTTGAAAACATAAAATAAACATATAAATGAAAAACAAACTCAAGTTTTTCATTTTAAAATACACAAATGGACGTTTTCAAAATTTGATGTTTTTTTCCAAAAAATCGAAAAATTTCCCAAAAATCGAAAAAAATTTTTTCATTTTATTTTTAGCAAAATATATTTTAAAGATTTGAAAACATAAAATAACCATACAAGAGCAAAAAAACACAAGTTTTTCATTAAAAAATGGACAAACTGACGTTTTCAATATTTGACGATTTTTGCCCAAAAAGGCAGTGTCTGTTGGCGCTCAAGAGTGGATTAGGATATAGGACGATACTCTGGTCCTTCCCAAAGAGCAGAAGAGTAGTGGAAACACCAATTCGTTGTGGATCATGTTTTGTATTTAAAAAAGTAACTTAATGAGTATATTAGTATGTCAGTGAAAATCAACTTATCAAAAAGTCTTATTTATATGTTTAAAATAATTGAATTTTTATCTTAAATATTAAGTAAATAAATTCTGGAAAATATTTCAAACCTTGAAAAATATAAAAAGCTTTTTTGACATACGTATATATAATCCACGACAATAATTTTAATGATTTTATGCATTAGTTTTGTAGTTGTGCGTTTTTTTCATGTATAAGAAAATTTCACAATTGCCGTTAAGGTACAGCTTACTGTATTCGATATAACATTTAATGGCTTTCAGCCAAAAAAAAATTCAAATGGAAAAAAAACCTATTTGCTTTGGTTTCTATTCGCTAAATACTATTATTGCTGCTACGATGGGATTTGAAAATTCAATATGGTTTGACATTATAATTGAAGTAAAAAAAAATTCTTGAAAATAATTTCAGACATTTACAGTTTTAATTGTGAAAAAACAGTTGTGAAGTATTTCAGTCTAACTATGCTTTTAAAGCAGAACTATTACAGTTTGTGTACGATGAACTAATGGGAAAACAAAACTTGATATAATAAATAATTAATTAAAAGCTCAGTTGAAAAATTATGCCTAGACATTTTTCTTCTTTACATCGTATTTTAAATCATTTCTATAGTTATGGCTATTGGGTATGCGCTAAAAAGTTTCACTAAAACAGTTTCCTAAAGCTTTTCGAACGCTTTTTTTAAGTGAAAATATTATACTTTTATTTTTGTGAACATCAAAAAATATTTTTTGTATTTCTTTAATTTTTTCCTAATTTATGGTAATGATTTTTAAAACAGATAACATTTAATTTTTCTCTTTAAATATTTAAAATTTATTCCAGTTACCGATTGAGCAAATAATGATACTGGAATGTATTTTAATTTATGTTATTAATGTTTACTGCAAAAACATATAGAAAAGCAGGCAAAGCTTAAACGAAACTTCGTAAATTCACTTTAGTGATAAAATACAACTTATATCTTTTGCTTTAAGAGCAAATTGTTGTGATAAATTCAATGAATATGTCTGCATAGGTGGTACCTGAATCGCATCAGTAGGCGTAATTGAGTGCTTTCATATAATTAAATTTCACATCTTGTTAATTTTCACTGTTATCGGTTTGCTTTTTCTCGGTAGTTTTAAAGTTTTCCGATCAAAATTCCGTATATGCCATTAAGAATAATGCCATACCGAATAATCGAATACGATATCTATTGTTCCGTAATTTCTGACGAAAAAAGAATTCGGAAAATCACTACAATTGACACGAAAAAAGTAATTAGAGCAGAATGTGGCGAAATTTGTTTATAAATAAAATTGAATTGTTTTAAGACTGAATTTCTTTTCTTTTATATCATTTTTTTTTTTTAAATCAAAACGAGCATAGGCTGATACGAATAACTCTGTGCCCTTCCCAAAAGGTATGGCTTGATTGCATTATGTTAATAAAGCTTACAGATTTTCTTTTTCCTGAAACAACTGACTATAAGTTGGCGGTTCATTTTGTATCTCAATATTAAAATATTGCATCAATATTATGAATAGTAAAGCTTTTGTCTATATAAAACGTTTTGTTTATATATAAAACAAAACATTCTTTCATCTTTCATACTTTTTATTTCTTGTCGAATGCCACGGCGAAATAAAACAAAGTCTCACTCAATTAAAATTCTTTCTACTAGACTCGTTTTAATATAATTATGTATAACTACAAGTTTAAGCTTAATGCATTAATGGGGAAAATTTTATATTCATTTTCATAAAAAATATTAAAAACAGAAATATTACATTCATAATTGCTTTTAATTAAAATTGCTTTTGATAATGAAACTGCTGGCAAAGTAATGACTTCAAAATACACTTCCATGTTCTTTGATATTCTAAAAAAAATAACTTTTTATATTGAAACTGTTAAACTGTTTAACTGATAAATAAAGAAAAAACCTTTCACAAAAAACGTTTCAGATACATATATGTATATCTTTTGGTGACAATTTGTGAGAAGATACCAGTGTAAGTGCTAATGAGTGGTTTTACTTTTCCCATCTTTTCTAATTATAAAGAAACATAAAAAAAACGGTTTGCAATTAAAGACTTTGTGGAATTTAAGACTTTCCATAAACGAACAAAACAAATACGTTTTAATAGATTTTTACTTTCATCACCTCTGCATGAGAAAAACTAAATGCCGGCATATTGCTCTTTAATAAAATGGGACAAATAAATAATAAAAATGTTAATTTCCTTTTGATATTAAAAGTATAAATTCTAGCAAAATAAAATTTGTAATAATTCACTTAATAGCAGAGATAAAAACGGCTTTACGGAAACGTTTTTGTGTTTTAGTTAATATAAATTGATTTTTGATTGATATATTTTGAATTTATTTCAAAATATACATTTTCCATTTTGTTTATATATTTTCTATAAATAAGCATTCTATATATATAAACATTATTTTAAAAGTTTTGTTTAGCGGAGTTGAAATTTCACTTGATTATTATAAGCATTTACTTAAGTAGCTGATTGATTGATTTGCAGTAACAAAATGGCAATTCTAATTTCTTTTCCTCTCATTTCTTATACAAGAAATTTTCCTTTTTTATTTCACATACACACACATACCACTTGCAAATTAATAATGATTGTTACTGGATAATTTATTTCCGAATATTTTGCCTGCTTCTATATTTTGGCAATTAGTTTTCCTTTTCACAAAAACGTTTTGATGGGTTTCATTTAATTGAGAAAAGAAAACAAGTTTTATAAAAATTTCCTTTTTTTTTTATCTGGTTGCTTTTAAGTTGCACATTCGTTTTTCTTTTAAAATGTATAATAGGATTTTCAAAATAATTTTTCGTTTTTGATTTATTATTGAATTATTTTAATCGTTAAAATCGAAAGTGAAGTATGTTTGCTTTTGATATGATCACGCGCGATTTCTGAGATTTCTTCCGTTACTTGCGTTATAGCGTTAAGAGGTCTTGTCGTAGACTAACATTTTAATGCTGGTTAAATCTGACATTTTTGTGTTATTAGCTGGTAAGCAGCAATATGGCTGTGTAGCGATTTTTTGTAAAGCGTTTCTCTTTGGAATTTTATCTTTTATGTTACCCGGTTTCAAGAGATATATTTGGAGAAAGAACAGTCTTCCATCATTGTATCACTCTATTACAGCAAACGATATTAATTTTAATGTGCTTAAGAAAGTCTACCTCTAGCCGAATATAAAGTTATTTTTATTTTTTTTTTAATTTAATTCTTGCTTGCATAGTGAACTCTATGAATTTTAAATTTAACTTTACAAAATTTTCTTTAAGTGTTTCATTTAGTTGTCATTTTATGTAAAATTTGCGTTCTGGCATATACTGATACAGTTTGATATATATAATCTATGTATGTATATATGTATATATATAGATAAAGCTGCATTGTTATATTAGTTTATGCTCTCTGGAATGCGTGAACCGATTTTGTTCATAACAGGAGCCACATGAACGGTGACGTTAATACCAAAGTTTTTATGTATAAGTGGCCTGTGTATGTGTATTGGTTTATAACTTATAGCCATTTTAGTGAGCACTTCATTCATTTCAATATATTTGAAAATATTTCAGTTAATATTTTGAAAATCAAAAATATTAAAACTATTTAAGAAAATTTAATATGCAATAAAAAATTTAAATTTTATTTACCAGAGAACTTTAAACTGCCATTATCGGGATTAGTTGCATCCTCTCAGCAAAGAAGAGGAAAAAACTTCATATCGACTACAATTTGTTTGTTACATACAACGTGTTAATGATTTGACAAAATCGGGAATAAAATTAAACATCTGGCTCAAGGCTCATCATAAAGTATATAATAATAATGTTTTTCAAAAATAACTTTACACTGGGAGTTGGTTTGATATGTATGTGATGAGGGATACTATTCCTAATCTATTGAAATTTATGTATCTCAAAATGTAGAGCATAATTAGTTTTTTATTTTCATATCACTAAATGGAAGAAAAAATTATTTAGCATTTTTCTTTCATTTCTGTCAAAAGCTTGTCAACACTTTTCAAGCAGCGGTGGCATACAGGCAACTTGTTGCTGTTACAGTCTCTGTTTATTATAGAAGCTCGAAGCTTTAAAAATATATTACACATGTCATGCAATAAACGAAACTAAAAAGAAACGAACCTGTACGTTTTATAAAAGCAAAAAGAAACAACTACATGATAAAAATGATTAAAGTAAAAGAAGATATAAATAATTGAAAAAATGCCGACAGATATCACAGTATACCACGAAAAAAGAATAAGTAAAGAAAAACACTACATTAAAGTACACAGAATAGCGGTTCAAATCGATATGAGCCCCGAGTTGTGATTTTTATATCTTTCTGCTTGTTTTGTTTTATTTAAGAGCGCATAAAGCAATACAAAAAGCTTTCGGCTTACTTGCTCACATGTTTATAAACAAACAACTTGCACATCAGCACCACTACATATATAGAATATGCATTTAAATGCATTTTCAGTGTTTCTATACAATTTTCGCCTCATATGTTGACAAAAAATTAACTTTGGCTTTTGCTAATAATGAAAACTAGTGCAAAAAATTAATTTTTTTTTATACGACTAACTAGCACACACGTATTTTGTATATACTTCTTTGTACTTATATTTGGTTCTATAAACAATATTTAAAGCAATTTTTTTTTGCTTTTTTATATTAAAAACAAAAGATTTAAGACAGAAACTTTTTTTCTTCGAACTTTTATACCGGATATCGTAAGAAAAATGTTACGCTTTGCCATAAACTAATCAATTATATTTGATTTATATTTTTATGTGTAAATTATAGTTTGCTTGCCTTAAAATATATTATTAACCAATAACGTACACATACATATATTGTTAATATGTATACATTACATACGAGTACGGGTACGTAAAAAATTTGTTAAAATTATTACGAGCACGTGGCTTTAAATTAATATAGTGAAAGTTTCAGCCAACTGGCATTATTGTTTTCAAAGCAGTAAACATTTTATAAAATTAAACGAATTTAAAATTAGTTTATTTCAAAACATATTTACCTCAAAGTATACATCCTTGAAACATTGTAAAAACTTTAATTAAATCGCAGGGCTACTACATCTTCCAGTTATGTTGATTGCTTTTGTGAATCCGTTTTCTTTTTGTATAGTTCTCGAAAACTGTGACATATATAACATTCCAATATAATCTAAATAAACGCAACCACAGACTGTAACTAGGAACAGGACCTCATGCGTTCAGTTTTCTATAGATAAGCAAAATACTTGCCAGCTTCTGAAAAGAAAGAAAAATTTGTCTTTTGTGAAAACTACATCTTTTTTTTTTTATTAAATTGAAATTATTTGAATTTTTATGTTTGTATATTATTTCGATCTGTGTAAACATCGACCTGCATTTTATATTAATTTACACATGCAATTAATTTTCACAGCTGTGATAGAAAATTTTGTGTAAAAATAATTAAAATCTATATCTATAATTAAAAAAAATAATTGATGGTATTGTTAAGATTATAAATTGTGGGCCAATATAATAGGGCAGCTCATGAATCGTTTAGCTCAGCCCTTAAAATTTTCTGATTTGACTTTTCTACACTTCCACTACTGTTATTGCTTCTTTTTTATCGTTTGTTTCCTTAAAAAATGTTTTTTTTTCTCTACTTATCAGAAGATTAAAAGCTTATTTATTCTCAGGTTTCCAAATAATAAACTTAACAATTAATCACATACATATTTACCAAAATACAAAAATATATAAAAATTACTACACATGATCACCTTGTTCTCATCTTGCAAGAATTATTAATAATTTTTTTACCAACCGAAAATTTCAGAAGCAAAATTTTAGGAAAATACACGAGAGGGCGTTTGTTTTTAATATTGGTATGGACAATGTTAACAACACTGTCACTCATTGGTTGGAACTGGAAATATATTTAAATGAATGTTCTTCTTTTTTTTAATTAGAGTCACAATAAAAATTAAAAACATTTTTTATAAATACATCTTCATAAAGCAAACTTCACATCGTTCTTATATACGTACGTATGATAACTGGAAAGAATATTGTGTTTTCATATTAATAACAACACGTTATTTAACACTTGAAGGTGCTAAACGAATTCGCTGAAAAATGTTAAACGCAACCCAGATGACATTTATCTTGGGTGTAGCTTATTTTAACAAACACAGTTTTACAACACGTTTTTTTCATTACTAATATTTGGCAAAAGTAGCAGAGAGACAAATACCTTATTGTCGTCAATTACAATATATTTAGTGTTTGATTGTTGAATGCATAAATGTGTTCAGCTTAATATTGGCTTAACATTGGCAGTTGAATTTAAAATTGTTTTTAAGCTTAAAAAAACGTGACTTCTTTGAAATATTTGTTTAAGTACGTTTAGAAAATATTTTTTGTGGTAAAAAAATTCGTGTGTCTTTTTTAGTTTTTGTAAAAACCAAACTTGCAATAAAGCAGTGGAGTAATAAAGAAGATTCATTTGCAGAAAAAAATTTAGTTCATATTTGTTTCTACTTTATTTTTTTTTTTTTTTTGTGGAAAATATGAAGTTGTTGTTTTCAGCTCTGTGCTACTTTTTTTAATAATTGTCAAGAACAATTAAATTTAAAAATTAGCAAAAAAATTGTATTTTGTAAGTGGACCGCGTTTATGTGGTATTATTTTTAAAATGGTTACTGGCCTTTTTATTTGGCACTAAAAACTGCTTGCTAAGAGATTTTAGAAATTAAAAAAAAATTACTTTTAAAATTACAGAAAATCATCGATAAAAGATCTCTCTCAAGATATTTAAAAGGCAACACAGTAGCAAACTTCTGAAATAAAGATCCTATTTCTAAAATTCCTTTTCTAAAAAACATTAAACTACGATTGCCATTTGAATAATTATTTTCTACATGGATTTAAGGGCACCAGTGTAAAGTTTAACCAAAGAACTCAATAATTAAATTAATTTTGCTAAATGAATTTTACAAAATTTTTAGTATTATTTACTGATACTTAAAAATTCAAAGAAACAAATAAGTTTGTCCGAATCTAATTATAATTGTTTTTTTAACTTTTAAATAATACTTTTACGCTGTAAATATTATAAACTCTGCTTTATCTGGATTTTAAACTTCTTAGAGGGTTCATAAAAAAAGAAAATTTTTAAAAATTCCTACTCGAACCAGAAAATAAAACCATACAGAGAAAAGTACTGTGAATAAATCAAGCCAGCATTAAATACATTTGAAACGTGTGTGTAAATGTCCAATATTATTTCACAGCCAATAGCAGTGCAATCAAACCTTGTTAGGCTGACGAACATCAAGTGAAACCTGCTTACAAGTCCAACATCAATATCATTTATAAAATATTTATATACCGAGCTCATTATCAGCAATATAATTGTGCCAATGATCGTTTAATTTGTTTAAAAAGCAAGAATGTATAAATAAATTAAATAGAAAACAAAACTTACACTTTTTATAATCGTGTTACTTTTGCTTCTGCCCCCACTAATTAATTCAATCTTGTATGACTGACAGTGGTTCTGATTGAGTTGAAAGTGATATTTATCAAGTATATGAAATAGTTAAAATTACGTTTCCCCTTCTTATATTATCACAGTTGTTTTTTAAGAATTAAATTGGCTGACATTATTTCGTTAATCGTTTTTCATTTCCTGCTTAGATTTATCGGCAGTCGGTTGGGATATTTTCTTTGTATCACCTTTCTGAAACCAAATGAACTGAATTTAAGAAATGCTTGGTCTGAGCTAACAATTTATAAACTTACATGTAATAAAAAATTAAGAAATGTGAAAAAGTGCATTTTTCAATTGAGCAGTTAATTGAAAATAAAAGCAAATTTAACTCTTTTAATCGATTATAATCGAATGAATTGAAATGAATTTTTTAACTTTTTATTTCTTAAAAAAAAATACTGTGTGTGTGTATGATTTGCTCCACTATGCAAAGTTATGGCTTGCATTTGTTTTGTCTTAAAGCGTCCACAGCTTGTCGGTTTATTTGGCTGTTAAAATATTTTTATGGCAAATTTTAATATATAAAAGTGGAGAATAACACACATTAATGCATGTATACACCCATTTAGGCTGGTATGTGTATACCTACATGCGGACAGATGTGTATAAGCAGACGTAATGACGGACATTGAGACAAACTTCAACTAAACTCTCTGTTTTCACTCTTCAATGAATTCTTTCATAAATTTCTTTCATATTTGGTGCTGTTGTTGTTACTGTAGCTTTTTTAACTGCTTGTTGTTGTAGAAACTAGTCTCTGTTGTTGTTTTTATTTGTCTTACATGGTTATTGAACTGAAACTAAAATTGTGTTAATAGTCGATTACAAATCGTCTGTATAAAATGAAATACGATGATCATGAACATGATGAGAATTAAAAAGCTGATTACAGTTTCGCGGAATGGGAGTCGATGATTAAAAAGGTGGGCGCGGTGTTTTTTATACTGTTATTAAAAGATGTTAATACTTTCATTCAATGTGTAGCGCGAAGTGTTAAAGATTTTTTTTTTCTGTTATGTATTACTTATAAGGTAATTCCTGTCGACGTTTTGAAATTAATATTTGATATTTAATATTTTACATATAATTTATTTTACAGCTGTAAATTTGGGATTTACAAACAAACTATAATATATTGTGTAGATGCTATTTTATTTATACAGTGTAATTTCCCTAATGAATGCACGGGTGTCATTGGAAATAAATTGTGTGGGATTAGCATGTTTGGGAATACGTGGTTACGTTAGATCAAGAATTCGCAGAGGAAGAAAAAATATTATTTTTAACACAATTGCCTCAAGTATAAGTGAGGCTTAGCAAAATACTTTTTCTTTATTCATTTATTTTTGTTTAGCAGAAAACAATATTCAAAACAAATTTAACAATATTTTTAATTATTAGAGTATGTATTTGACTATATCAGTTCATATCTATATAAGAAAATTAATAAACTGTTTCAAGACTTGTACCATGTAACTATTAACAATGTAAAAAAATATTACTTTAGAGTATAAGAACACAATAATAAGTAATAAATAAATGATTTTTTTTTGGTTAGTTTGTAGAATCTTTTCTATAGACAATATTTTACAATACATTAATTGCTACTATTTTTAGTTACAAAGTAAAAGCTCAGAAATTTCTTAAGGATTATATAAGGATTTTATGCGGCACATATTTTATAATATATTACAGGTAAAACAAAATAAATAAATTCGCTTTTATCTCCTCTGAAAAATAACTTGTTCTGGTTACAACAGATCGCTTAAAATATAATCAATTTCCTACTTGTTACATAAAAACGACTAAAAAATATGTGTACACACACACACACACACACATAAATAAAAAGGAAAACCAGGCATTCAATAAATCTTGTTTTATGTACAACTTTAAGCATTAAATATGAAGAAACAACAGTTTTTGGGGGGTAAAAATGAAAACGATGTTTTCCAGCGTTCAATTATTATAGCAAGTGGACAACGGCGGCGCGAAAGTGTGGCTCAATCGCATAAAATTAATTTGCTATACGGCTGCCAAAACCGACACCAGTTTCAAACTTAGTTGAAGTAACAACAAAACTAAAGAAATGATAAAAAAAACTAAATTGTCGACTGCATGAAAAACCACTTTCATTTAATAAAAAACGCACAAAAAAATAAAAGTAAACGTGAAAATTTTGAGGACGACCTGTTCAGCTAAATATATAATAATAAAACCAGACAGATAATAACATTTGCTTTTGCACACCAATGCAGCAAGCCACTATAAGAAACATACATGTTGCAAAATCTTCTTTGTGCAACTTATGAAGTTGTAAAGATGCGCTTAAAAGAAAAAAAAAAAGAAAAAAAAAATCACAACAAAAAATTGTGTCACAAAGTTTTTTATGGCATCTTCAAGTATACTCGTAGAAATCTTTGACTGAAATGCATACACAAGTCTTAAACATTTTGACATTTATTTAATCAAATTAATTATTAGTTTTTAATTAAACATATTCATAGAAACATACTTACACACATGTAAATGTTTTATGAATTATATGTCTTATAAGTGTGGGCTTGCTTCTCGGCATTCTTGAAATATTTCTCTGGTAATGTCAAGAGTATTTAATGAACAACTTTTATTCAAGCTTGCTAAAGACCAAACCTCAAAATGAAACTTTGCATTCAAGTAAAATGAACCAACCTTTTTGTGGGATGTTGTATCACTAAGTTTTACTAAATCTTGTTTATTCAATATTAGTATTTTGTTTTCATTTCCATTTTCAATTGCTTGGCTTTCTCTGAAGCAAATTATTGGCAAGCTTTATGTTTTTTTTTTTTTTTTTTTTTTTTTTTTTTAATAAAGTTGCTAAAATCAAAATTTATAATGATGAAAATGTTCTTATTTAATGTATGTGATATTTTAATTTTTTTTCTTTGTGAATAAAAATTCTGTTTGTGAAGTTTTTCTAAATAATGCTATTTTTGATATCTTATATTTAAGTTCTCTTATAGTAGATGAATCTTATGGCATTTTTATAATAAATTATATTTCATGTGAAAATCGCATAAATATTGTATATTAAAAATTTACTTGAAAATTCACTCATATATTTTAATTCAACTTTAATTTTTAGTTATTTTTATTATTATTATTAAGTCCTTTTTTATCCTTATATTATCGTCTTGTCTTCTTTACTTTTAAATTAAAATCTTTAAATTATAATAAAATTTCTTTATAAAAGAAAATTTACAAAACTATAATATTTTTTCTTTATAAAAGAAAATTTACAAAATTATAAAAAATTTTCTTTTGAACATTTTCTTGCAGAAGAATTAACAATTTCCTTACTTGGTTGTCGTATCAAATTTTAATTTGCAATACAAATTACTTTCAAGTTCGCATCTTAAGTCTTTTGTTTTGATAACGCTTCTGTAAACCTTAGTGAGAGTAAAAATTGTATTTTGTAATCAAATATTTGTAATTATTTTGACAAGATCTTTGATTTCATGTATATTATAATTTAAAAATTAAAATAGTGTGCATAGAACTGATAGGAGTGAGAAGGGATTATCCATGTTTAGTAATGAAAAATCTTAAGGATTTAGTGTTTTCAATATGATACTGAGCATGAGCACAATAAAGTGTCTCAAACAAAGTCTTAACTTGAGTGTTTAATTGTTTCTAGTTCTTCTGCTGCAATTTAAATATAAATAATAAACAAATAGCTACAGACAGGAACTTCCTAAACAATTATTTCTTTAATTTTTTGAATTTAAGTTTTTTAATTCTGTGAATCTTTCAAAAAACATTTTGTTTGACTTGCAACAAGTTTGCAAATAAATTTTGTTAACTTTAGCTAAAAGTTTTATTTAACATTTTTTATTAAAAATATAATTCATATTAAAAAAAATTTAGTGTCATCTTTTACACTGAGAAGTAAACATTTCTCATGTTACTCACGTTTCTATTTCTAATGCAAAGCAACCAGTCATCCATAGAAAATGACGGCTTGAGCTTGGATTTTGTCTTTAATTTTCTTTTTTTATTTTAATTTCCATTTTAAAAGAAAGTGATTTTTTTTTTCAAGAAAGATATTTTTTGTTTTTATTCTTGTGCGTGCGCGACTTATTGATTTTTAATTAACTTGTATGTGAGAGAGAGTATGCTATTGAAGCGTACCGCTTTTGTAATCGTTTAATTATGATTTTTGGAAAGTTTTCTGTACAGAGATGTAAATAATTTAAAGTTTAATGATTTATAATACAAATCTTTTCATTTAATGCTAACTATTTCCAATCTAATAAGTACAAATTATATGTTTTCCTGCTTTGGAATTAAGCAAAATTTGTCTATGTTCCAACGAATTTAAATTTTGTTTTGAGGTTCGTATTGAAATGAATAATTAAATTTAAAATTAAACCATTGATTTTTCGATTGTTTGCCTCTAAAGCAGTAGAAAAGTTTTAGTTCAGAGTTTATGTATTCATCAACTTGCTCACTAATAAATTATTTGCCTTTGATATTTCGTTTCTTTTATTAACTCTGTATCTGAGCGTGTGGCGATTGACTATTTATTAAATACTTGCCATTGACATAAACTTTGTATTTTTCTCATTTTTATCTTTTCTTGTGCCAAAAAAATACTTTCACTCACCCAACTTGTAGTCTTAACACTATACAATATAAGTGAAGCTGTAGAAGAAGATGGTAAATTCAAATTAATATTTTGTTGAGGAATGAATTAAAATATTTATTTTTTTTTTCCATTATCTAGTAATAAATTATCAGAAGCTTTAAGCTTTTGTTTAAATGTGTGACGTTTACGAAGTGAAGAAAAGTTTCTATGTAATGCTTTAAGGAATGAATATTATATTTATTTTTATTTATATATTTTTTTTTATCTATAAGTTTAAAGTTAATCTTAAAATTATGTGTTTAATTATTATGTATTTGTTTATTCTATATGGATAACGCTCTTTGTACTCCTCTTCAGATAGTTTTTCGGCACTTTAAACATTTTTAGTGTAAACCGTACGAAGTTCACGAATCGTAGTTTATCACATTCAGTGTCAGTATCAAGTAAGGAACTTTTTCAAAAAATTTGTACATTTTTAAAGTATTTTTTTTTAAAGAGGTACAGATAGTGTAACTACTCTAATTCAAAGAACTAATTTAAAAATGCTTCTTACAAAAACTGTTTTCCAGCAAAGTATTTTCGTTATAAAATTTTTTTTCAAAAATGCACATTTTTAAAAAAGTGCTATTCAAAAATAGTTTTGCTAAGTTTGCTCTGTTGGAAAAGTACTTTTTCTGAGAACTAAAAATTTGGAAAATGTACTTTTTCAAATAACCAAATAATGTATATTTGTATATTTTCTACAAAAGCCTCAGAAATACTCATTTCATATTATATAATATATAACAACATTTAATATAGTTCGGAACCACAATAAAATATTTTTAGGCCTCTGAAAAGTTGAATATTTCGTTCTCTGTTCAAACCGAATATAGTCAAAAATATTATGTATGAGTTATTAAATTGAATATTCATGACATGTAAGTGTTTTTATATGTATATAAAGTTCTTAAATTATTCTACTGAAATCCTCTGAATCAAGAACTTTTTTTTCTAAGAGATTGAAATTTTGATTGGGAATAACAACATGATATACTATAGGAAAAGTACGAAAAAGGCTATTATTTTCAACCTTTTGATTATTGACTTTTATTAAGTTATAAAAAAATATTGTAGTTTTTTTTATGACGGAATAGCAAATATATTTTTGCTACTCTTAACACTTTTCAGATATATCAGTCCGCTAATTTTTTTGTAAGCCAAATATATATCCTTATTCTTATTAGGGAATTTTTCCAAAAATCCCCTAATACTGGATGCCCACATCGGCCTTTTACCATTTCACCTGAACTGATTTTTTCGCTTCATGTTATTTTTCTTGTTGTATTGAAAGATTATTTTATTTCTACTTTGCTTTTGTAATAATTTTTATTTTAACTCAATGAAAAAACTAAAAAAAATTAAAATGTTTAAAACTATTCATTCATTAGTAGTGTCATACGTTGCGAACTTCCAATTTTCTTTGATTTCTTAACGAAAAATAATTGATTTGAATAACACTTTTTAAAACTACAAGCTATTATTTTTTAATTAAATGTTACATAATTAAGTATAAGTATATATGTAAGTTGCCTTCACACACTAAAATGACACACTTCAGAAAATATTTGTGTACTCGTATAGGCAAAAGTGTTTATCTTGTAGTGTGTTGGTTCTATTGCAAACTTTTGAGTAACCCATTGACATTAAGTGCAACGAAACCGCAAAAAGTTAATAATGAGTTCTGAGTAGTACAAATCGCAAAACAAAAACCATTTAGCATTAGTTTATGCAAATGTTACTATTTGCTGCTATACTTTCTGATGTTGTAACTCGAGGACTTTTATTATAAAAATTTATGGTTTTCAAATCTATTTAGGTTAATATTGGCCTAAGCGATGGTTTATGTAATTGCACCTCAAGAGTGTAATTGCTTTAAGCTTTTAATGAAATGCGGCCTTATTTTAGTTCAACAACCCTTCGCCATTATCGATATTTGATTGTGCAAATGGAATTTTAAATACAACTTTCACACACACACACACACACACACGCGCATTTAGTCTTCCAAAAATGCAAAAATTTTGCTATATTTGATTCGATGCCAATTAAAAAATATTTTGAATGTGAGGTAATTATTAAAACGGTATTGCTACTTCAGCAATATTTTTGATATATTATGTCTATACGGACATCTCGCACAGAAACTCAAGCTGTGACAGCTTTTTAACTTAATGGAATAATATTTAACAACATTTTGAAGAAAAAAATTATAAAACTATTTTATAAAAAAAAAAATTTTAAGTTTTTATTAAAATTTATTAACTCTTTGAAATGGAACATTTTAGGACTAGAGGCGTTCTCAGGGATTCCAGGCTCGTTTTGCAGTTATTGAAAATCAGTATTAGTATTGCATAATATAAATTGCATTACCAACATATCTGCTGAATTAAAAATTCTTCTTTGTTTGGAAACTTCATGAGTGGCTCTTTAAGTTATCATCAGGAGATATTTTGAAAGAAGTGGACCGAAATATTACTTCAGTATGTTATTTAATTCCCTAAAACAAATATATGCCATTTTGTCTTTCAAACAGTAACTTTGAAAGCCAAAGAAAGTTAATGAATTTTTAAAATGACATAAAATATCTGTATATCTAAGTTAACGCACTCCATTCAACTCATTGTGTTGAACTCTAACATCTTCGTTTGAGGGTGCTGTAGGCTGAACTATTTTTAAATTCGTCAAAGACAAATAGTTTAGGGTGTGGATTCGATACCTTTACTTTGGCAGTGATAAAATAAGATATTCTCTTAATTTTTTTTTGCAAATGCTTTTATGTTACATGTGTTGATTGTTGATAAAATTTTGAAATGATGGAGGCATGGGTCAGTGGTCAGTTGATATTTACTACTAAACGATTTGCAAGGAAGATAATATATATCTGCCCACATACACCCAACTTCAGCCTTCCTCTTTCATCGCCGAAACAAAAATCAAAATCTGCTCTATATTCGTTTACTAGACCACTATAACCATTTCGCAATTCCGGACCAATGTATTGCTGGAGTTGGCATTAAAGCAAGCTGGCCTTATATTATATTAAAACTCACATTAAAATAGTAATGAGAGATGTAAATTTGAAAAAAAAAAATGGCGCATAACTATACTTGATAGAAAGCTTAAAGCCAAAGCTAATCCAAATAATTAAAAATACAAATAAAAACTGAGATCTCTTGATCATGTAGAGTTAATAAATGTTTTTGCAAAAGTGTATAAAATTTAGATATTTCTTTAGGCTAGTTATCCATTCAGTTCTATTCATAAGTAGATTTTACTTTCACATATACAGTCTGCAATTCAGATTGCTAAATTAAGTGTGCATTCAAGTTAACCTCGATCTAAATTAAATGCATTCCATCATGAAATAAAAAAGCTATTCTGCCTTAAACTGCGTAACACTCAATATAGAAGTTAATAAAGAGACCTTCAGTATGAATAGATAAATAAATTTGTATGCAAAACCCATATTTTGATTGATTGCCTTTAAACCTTTTCGCATACGACTTCAAGCAAAAGGAACAATAGGTTATTTTATTATTTCAAAAGATGTACTCGTATATAAACTTTTTTCTTTGTAGGGTTGAAAGTTAAAAAACTAAAAATTAGCAAGTGAGCCCTTTGAAAAAATGAGGCCGAAATTAGCAACAATTGCTTCTGTTTTGCAATTAAGTTTTTAATTTTTGGCCACAATTTGAATGCAAGTATAATACAATGAATACAAGTATAATAGTAAATGTTTTGAATGCTAACTTATGATAAAGGTCATTTCAAAATGATTTGCTTATTTAAGTACGAGTGGAAGTTCTGTGCTTTTTGAAAATATTTATTTTACTTGCAGACGTCTTTGATTGTTGTTGTTTGAGTACAGACATTCAATCATGCTTGTATCTTAAGTCTTTTGTTTTGAGTGTGGTTTTTTATTTTTTCGTTTGGCTTGCAATTACTTGTTTGTTTTTGCATGTAGTATGTATTTATGTATCTGCACAGTTTTATTGTGACCAAATATCGAAAGGCGCTGTTGTTAAAAAAGCTTTCGTTTTCAATGCTAATGATGTTTAAACTTTTTGTATACATACAGACGTTAAAAATTTTTTTATTTAGCTCTCCGCTTTGATTAATAGCAATCAATAATTACTTTCATGAGAGATTGATTTTGTGAAAAATTCGTCAGTTTTTAAAAACGTCCATTTGTTTTTTTTTTCATTTGTATGTTTAATTTAAGTTTTCAAATGTTTAAAATATATATTTGCTAAAAATAAAGGAAAAAATTTTTTTTGATTTTTGAGAAAATTGTCGAATTTTGATAAGGGTACCTCCTTTTGAGTTTTTAGGCAAAAAGCATCAAATTTTGAAAACGTCTATTTCTGTATTTTTGAATGAAAAACTTGAGTATTTTTTTCATTTGTATGTTTAATTTAAGTTTTCAAATGTTTAAAATATGTTTTTGCTAAAAATAAAGGAAAAAATTTTTTTTGATTTTTGGGAAAATTCTCAATTTTTGATAAGGGTACCCCCTCTTGTATTTTTAGGCAAAAAGCATCAAATTTTAAAAACGTCCATTTCTGTATTTTTGAATGAAAAACTTGAGTTTTTTTTGCACTTGTCTGTTTATTTTATGTTTTCAAATGTTTAAAATATATTTTTGCTAAAAATAAAGAAAAAAAAATTTTTTCGATTTTTGGGAAAATTGTCGATTTTTCATACCTCTTTTGTATTTTTGGGCAAAAAGCATAAAATTTTGAAAACGTCCGTTTGAGTATTTTTGAATGAAAAACTTATACTGCATTGAAATCATTGAAGTGCAGCCAAGTTTGGTTCATTTGGTACCACTGTCTTACTAAACTAGTCTCCCACACTGCAAGAAGAACAATGACTGCCGGCAGCACTTAAACTTGACATTTTGTATAGTCTTTAAGTAAACTTTGACATACACCACAGTGCCTGTACAGTTATAGAGAAAATAATGAAAAGGGTATATTGGCTACCTTGCAAGAGCTCTTTACTCTTTTATTTTCACACACAACAAATAGACGAAAACGAACACGAAAACGAACACGAAAAATATGCATTTACATTTTATATTTTGATACAAAGAAAATTACTTGAAGAAATTGGCAAATTTTAATTTTCATTTATTTATAACAAAACCACTTGTCCTCGCAAACTAACATTTTTAATTTATTAGGAAAATATAAAATTTAAATTTTTAATAATTTAAAACTAAAACTAAATATTAAAATGATGTAATTATGAAATAAAATATTTTGCCAAACAAACACGACCGAACAGGATGAAATTTTTTAGACAACTCAAATCAGTGATGACAAATTGAAGTGATGAAATGATCAAGGGACAAAAGAGTACTTTCTATCAATATTTTCGTGCTTATCGTTTAAGGTACATTTTATTAGAAAAAAACTAAAAATAAAGATTCAGAATGTTATCAAAAACTTACCAATTTCAAATATTAAAATATTAAATATAAATTTTAAATTTTTTTTTTAAACAGAGAAATAAACAATAAATTAACAAACAGAAAATATGCAAGAGTAAATAAATAATTTACGTAATCAAAAATAAAAATAATTTTTGTAATGTATTGTACAAAAATTTCTTTTTTTATATAATTTTAAGTAGAAAAAACTGTACTGGAAATGTGAAATCACCAACGTGTGGCACTTTTTGAAATAAAAGTAGTACCTAAAATTCATCTACAAAATCTGTCTTCAAGAAATTAGCCAGCATCAGTACGAAGTTCCACATTAGTACGAAGCCGATAGTCAGACAACTGCGGCTTAAGGGCACTAAATATTCGCCAAAAACACATCAAGCAATATCTGGATGTCAGTGAAACTATTCTTGTACTTGGCCCACCGTCAATTTTGCGTGAAAGATCAATAATTAATTTTATTGGACAGTCCTTAGCAGTAATTTTTAGGAATACATTCTTTTTACTCTCAGAAAGAAAATTAAAAAAGTACAGATGCTAAAAATTTCGTCTAAAAAATATTTTGGAAAATAATTTTATAAAATCGTCATTCTTTGAAAACGTCCCTTTGTGTATTTTTTAATGAAAAACTCGCGGGTTTTTGCACTTGTATGTTTATTTCAAGTTTTTAAATGTTTAAAATATATTTGCTACTAATAAAAGGGAAAAATTTTTGGAGATTTGGGGTATTTTTCGTTTTTTAAAAGGGGGATTTCTAACCTATATTTAAGCACAGAAATTATTATGATAGGGAAAACTTACGCGTTGTTTTTTTATTGAATTATTTATTTTAGATTTTTCACCTTATTTTAGAAACATAATTGTATACAATATTTACATTTTTTTAACTATTTAAAATTTTTTAATTAATTTTTTCATATTTTTTTGCGATTAATATTTTTGCCAAATATGAAGAGTTGCAAGGTTTGTATACTTTAGATAAATGCTATCAATATCACAATATATTTTTGTTTGTTAAGTGGTACTGCATTTTAGATCTTTTTAAATTTATTTTTGTTGACTTTTAACATAATTTTGTATTATTAATTATAATTTTTGTAGAATTACAAATGAAATGGCAAGAATTCTAGTTATCGAATATCTAACATATATAGAAGTATGTAAACAAACGTTTATGGGCTAGTGGAATTATAAATTGTATATAAATTACTTGTTAGACTTATAGAGCTAAATGGAGCTTTTGTAGCCGATTTTATAGTTATATAAATAAAAAAATATGTTTTAAAGTTTTTCCCTGCATTTACAGTAAGTACGAAGAAATTTATGAATAATATTTATATTTTGCCGAGAACCCTAAAAATTATTAAAGTGTAGCCAAGCCTAATTGTAGTTGGTTGTGAACATGCTGACTGTAGTAAATACATGAACCCAATCAAATTGCACTCACTCAACATAATTTCAAGTAGGACGCAATACGAATGTAAGTAAAAACATTTCAACATTTAATGCAGCGAATTGTTTTGCTTTTGAGTATATTTATTATTATTATTATTAGTTAATTATTTATTGAGGTTTATTTTTTCCAATACACAGAATTTTTTTTAAAAATATTTATTTTTTTTTTTTTGGGAAACTTAAAATTATTATGTATTATTTTAATTACATTACTAGTACTTGCCTATGGAACTTACATATCCAGCCCTAATGAATAACGGGAGTAATACGTGAGTAGAAGTTAAAACCGGGATAACCATTAAATTGTTCCTGTAAAATTCCAATACTGCATATGTATTGCGTGTTTTACTTAATTGGCAATTGAATACAACAAAATTGTGAGAATAATTTTATAACTAAAATAAATTTAATTTACTGTGATTTTTTTTTTTTTTTTGGTGAAATAAAAGTTATAGTAATGAAATAACCACTGACCTTAACCACTGCAAAGTGGTTACAATGGGTCTAGTAAAATATATTTAAATATAATTCTAACCATGATCGCTTTAATACATGTACAAAATAATATTTTTTAGCAAATTATTAATTATAATAGATTTCTGTACACTCGTGCTACTTAATTCAGATGAAAATCCTTCAATAACCTTACTTGTCACTAATAGTCTAGACTGTTTAACAAAACAAATCGCCTTAAGGCCAACTTTGTAAAAATACAACTGCAGTCTAGTCACGGTTTAAGGTGTTTAACATCAATTTAAAAGTGATTGCTTTTTACTCGTGAAGGCTTATTTTTATTCTGTGTTAAATTTATACTTTATCTCTAGTATTAATAAAAAAAATTGATATATTTTTGTAATTACCACACTGATCTTGCAAACTTTATATGTGCATCTATGTTTTAGATATATAATATTACTAATTTCTTTATAATTAAAAAAAAGAAACCCATACAAAATTTAATTTTGATATCCACAATTTTTTGCTTAATGTTATTGTATCTAAAGGTAGCAAAACAATAAATGCATTCAATTAAATACTGACATTAGCATACATATAATTTCCCGCTAGTTCATTGGCAGATAATGCAGCATATTCATAGAGATTTTGCCGCTCTCAGGTAATTAATTTAGTCACAAAAGCCGCCAAAAATTCAGCGGTGGTAAGCACTATACAGCCTCTTTTCGCAGGCAAACTATTCAATTGTTGTGAGTTGTATCCAGTTCACGTAAGTAAGAAAATTATCTGCGGAAAAAAGTTGAATACAAACAAATATGTACTATTTATAAATCTATACTCATTAAAATGTTTATTTTTAAATTTTTATTTCTTTGTAGTTAGAACTATTCAGACGATGCAATTTGTAATCAAGTGGCGTTTGTTGTAGTATGTGTTAGATTTTTTACTTACTTAAGGTTGTTACACGTTATCTTTCTCTTATAATTAATTTTTAAAGCAAATTTTTATAACAAAACTTATTCCAGTTAAAGTAGTTTATCATTCTACGCACTATGAACTATCGGATTATAGTATATATTTTTACATGTGTTACTGTTAATGGGAATTGTTTCAATCTGCTGAGTTGGCATTTTCACAATTAACATATTATTAATATGAGCCAGCAATAACCAGACAACTACCGCCATAGTAGACATTGTGACAGACCGAATGTCAACTATAATTTAAATATGAATGTTCACACAATGTATTTATGTGAGTGGGACAATTTGAGATATTTGTTTGAATCTTTGCACGACTATTTATACTCGTATGTGTGTGGGTTTGCAAGGTCTGACGTATTTTGTAAAGTAGTAGTATTGAAATACTTTAATAATATTAAATAGAAATATTCTAATAAATTCAAGAACTTAAGTAAAGTTTGTCAAAAAAGGTCATTCTCATTTTTGATATTTTGAATTTCTTTGCAATTTTAGTTAATATTGTTCATGTTGTTGTTTTTGCAGTTGTTCATTATGCATTTGTAACTACTATTAAATATTCATGCTTAGCATAGCATTTCCGTTTTCCTGTTGAATATGTTACGCTGTTTGCTTTACTTTAAGTTCATACAAACGCCCACATGCACACTACAACATTTAGTTTTTGCATTCGAATACGTATGCTGCAGCATTTGCATGTCGACAAAATCAGAGAAACATACTTACGAGCATACAGAATATACATTTTAGCAATGCCAAGTAATGTATGCATGTGTTCACATTTGCTACCATACTATTCTTCACTTTTAGAGGATTGTGACCAACCAAACTGGTGCATGAACAAAACTTTATAAAAGTAAACTATAAAACTTCAGCAAGCTATGAGAAGCTCGAATATATTCGAATTACACAGTTAGGAGTATTTTTTGGATTCACCATATTCTTCATGCAGGAACTGCCAAAGTAACTAACGTACGATATGGATACAAGGAGTTCCCGGACAGCCCTCTTTCAAAATTCGCATTCAGGAATCTTGTAGCAATATGAGTACGAGCAAGAAAATGTTTGCTTGGCTTTTCCTCATATGTAAAATATTAAACTTGTATTTTAGATTGAGTGAATTCAGTAGATTATGAAGCTTAAGGCTACTATATAAAATATATCTCATGCTATAATTAATTTTGCACAGCATGTAAGTTCGTCTTTATATATTTAATTATATGTTCATAATTTGGCAAATATTTTGCCTGTGTATGGCATTGAGACTGCAGTTCAGTGTAGTTGCTTTTAAACTTTTAGTCATTGCAATTTCACATAGATGAAAATGTGAACGAGTACATACAAGTGTATGCATCTGTGCATGTTTAGGTCTACAGATGTATGAATTATTCTTTTGTCAGACATCAATTGTCAAGTATAATAGTTTGAAATTAAGCAATACTTACAAATACGTACATATAATTTACATTTAATATTCCTAAACGTTTAAGTATATCACTGTCATTTGTAGATGATTCCTTGACATTTTGCTTTCAATTAAATCTTGTTTCCGATGCGCTTGCATTTCCCACAAAATTTGATGTCATTCAGCGTCATCGTCCCCTTATCACAATTATAAATATAAATATTGCTGCTCTATACTCGCAAGATGTATTGATGAATCTTAATTTTACTATTTAGAGAAGCCAAGCAATTCTAGAATGTGGATAATATAATGACTGTTTCAAACCTTGAGAATTTCGTTATAATGACTTTTGTTTGTCTAGAGATTTATTATTAAAATATTATCAAACCTTTAAAAGTAGTTTCATTAAATTTAATTTGGCATAAATTAAAGTAATTTTACAAGTTTTAATAAGATGATACAATTTTTAATTTTATATAAATTAAATCTAAATTTTATATAAAATGAAAAATTTTAAAATCCTTCGGTTTTAATTCACTTTTGATCCTAAACATGTAAAAATCAACCACATCTGGTGATAAATAAAAAAAATGTAGCGAAAAAATTATTTCATAAATTTAAAGTCAAAAATGCAGAAAGTATGTCGTTAAAACCACAACTTCTATGTAATAAAAACCATTGTATGACGATCACACGACTTTGCTCGCAGCAAAACTTGCCGTTTCATTTCACTAATAGAAGTAGTGGATAAGCGAAGCTTACATTTATCCTTTTTCGAAGTTTAATACTAAATTATTTTTATATGTTTTTTGCCAGCCCAATTAAAGAGGGTCAAACCAGGAGACTTCTGTTTCGTGGGGTTTTAATTTAAGATCACTTTTGCATGGATTGTTAGCTGAGCTTGTTTGTTTTTTGTTTCAATTGTGTGCTATCAAATGCACTTACATACATACATATGTCGGCATGCATGTGTGATGAATGCAAGCAAGTATGTGTGCATGTATGTTTATATGTATGGCCTCAAAAAAATTCAAGTATTGATAGTACGTTTGTATGTATGTCATTAAACATAAAGTATTTTCTTCGTGATAGTTTTTTAAGCATTTTTGTAAATGTTGATTAAAGAGAGAGGTGACGGTAAGATGCTGCAGCATATACACACGTGCTATAACAAAGGCAAAACATTTTGTAGTAGATTTAAGTTTTGGTTTTAATTATTTCAAAATTGCTACAACTAGTATGCTAGTATGCATGATATATTCAGTATGTTCCTATTGCAATATAGGATATTACATTTTTAAGTTCTTCTTTTTGTTCCTTTTCTTTGAGAGAACGTATCCATGGAGAAGAGAATATAAGATTCGGTGTAGTCAAATATGGCGCTTTTTTCCTAAAAAAAAACACTTCAACTCCAATCCTCTACCTTATCCTCATAAGTTACAAAGTATTCTTTATCTTTACTAATTCTTGTGCAACAGTCACCTGCCATTTAGGCACATTAAAATTGTTATTCATAAGGTTTTTGCGAGTCACTTTATAATTAGTAAATAATTCAGTATTATTTCTACAAAAAATTGATGTCATTCACCGTCATCGTCCCCCTCATCACAATTATCAATATAAATATTGCTGCTATTACTCGCGATATGTATGGAATATATAAATAAAATCGACACTCATCCTCTGAGTAAAATGTATACTGTAATCAGATGAAAAGTATTTGGTATGCGTTTCGAATTGAATTAGCTTCACTGTGCGCTTAATACTTTACTTATTTATTATTAAATATTATCTGAGCTTATGTTTTAATCTGCTTGTTTTATTTTTAAACGTTAACTTGGAAATTTAAATTATCGAATCTTACTGATAGTCAGTGTAGGAAGTGGCTTGCTAAGTTAGCAGTCCAAATAGCCATATTGATATCATTTGTAATATTGATAAGAAGCTCATCAAGCCAACAACAGTGGCGTAATACAATTCAATAAATCCACTGTTCACTAATATACACGTTTTTGTGACGTGAGTAAACAAATAAATAGAAAATAAAGTGAAAACTTACATTTTACTTCAGCTATGAAATATGAACCGACAATTAATATATGAGATTGAAGCATTTTTTATTTTATGACTACCGAATTAATTCACTTTTAGCTGACAAAGTTCAACGAAATTATTGATACTATTAGACTTACAACTATTTCTTTAAAATTTTAATAACAAATAATTATATTGAGTAAAAGAATTTTTGTTGATTAATTTCGTAGTTACTGAATATAAAGGCAAATTTTAATATGAATTTTAAAATCGATTTGTAATCACTCATGAACGATGAAAAGCATTAAATTGTACAAAATTAAGTGCAAGTAGCCAAACATATGAGCCAATCTTATTCTGTTTTATCAAACTTTCAATAATAACAAAAAAAAAAAATCATCTTCATTTAAATCACGAAAAAGGATACGATTATTACCTCTAATGTAATTTACCTGACAAAAGGCCATAGAAAGTATACAAGAAAATGTAATATTTAAATTAAAATAGAAAATAAACACATCATTTAACAAAGAGGAAGCATTAAAGAAACCTACATTCAAGCCTATACATACACATACATACAAACATACAGGGATAAAAGAAAACTTTTCATTTCAGCAACACACGCACTGATTTGAATCAGATAGAGAAAACTCTTGGATTGACAAAATGTTTGTTTATAGGGGAGCGTCTTTGCAGCGGATATTATTATTCTTGTGTGATTTAATTTTCCTGCTTCCACGTCTTCTTTTGTGTGTTCTTGTGTATGTGTGTGGGTGTTTTTCTGCTTTAGTTAAGGTTTATTAAGTTCTACATTAGACAGTATATGCTTGTGTGGCCAAAAAAAGTATATAAAATGAATTTGTTAGTTCTTCTTAACTGGCCATTTCAATTTCGCAACAAAAGGTGTATTGTATGTGAAAATGTTTCCTTCTGAAAGGAAGAAAGAACTGCTACTTAACAAAGACCGTAAAGGAGTTGAAGAGAAATGATAGAAGTAAAGTTTTATTTAATAAACAAAATGGAAATAAACAATATATTTTGTGTGCACAATTGGTGTAATCTGCTGGTTAGTCTGACCATGTCTTGGCAGCTACTTAAGAAGTGTCTTTTTGCACAGTGGTTTGTAAAGCACAAATTCAAATAGCGCTCGCAATTGTTTAATATGTATTCCTCATGCAATTTGTTTACAATAATTTTTAATTTTAGAAATCCAAAAAATATTGATCTTTAAATTAAGAAAATTTACTATACTATATTTATAATAGAAGTTTTCATTACCACAAACAAACCGATCTTAAGGATCAAGTCATGGACATAATTATTAAATATTTGCAGTATATATAATACGACGCTACTCCGAGTAATGATTCTAACCAGGCGACCGCCGGCGACTGTCCTTCTTAAACATTAAACAATTTTTTTTTGGAAAGTAAAACATGCCACGAAATGAAAGTAACTTAGGAATTTTTGTCCATAAGTTAAGTTTACAAAATTGTGTGTTTCAGGAAAAATTAACTTCAGTTCAGGAAATAATTTGCAGATCATATGAATATGGAAATTAAAAACAAGGCATCTGTAAGCCATTTACTAAGCCATCATTTTTCAAGAAAAATAAAATTTTCTTGTGTTATGATGAAACTTCTCTAAATTCTTAATATTTCCTGAAAGCCATGAAACATTTCCTAATATGTAAGAACAACTTTTCTCTAAAAATGAACGAAACATCATACAGTTTCTACTTAAATACTTTAAGCAATTTTTATTACATCTAAGGACGATTTATTTTTTACTGACGATTTTTATTTAATTTGTTCAATGTCCTTTATAAATAATATATATATATGAGATTCAATTGATTTTTGGATTTTTTTTTAAAAAAAACCTAAAATAACACAAAACAGTCGAAACAGTACTTCTGTACAGCGAGTTTAAAATTTATTTATTAGGCTGTTGATGGCTGTTTTGTGACATGTGTGGCAGCAAAATATGTGCACACATCATGATATCCACATCATGGAATATAGTTACGGCCTTTTCGTCATCTGAGTCCTAATCGTGAAGTCCTAATTCTTTCATTGTCTCTAAAAGTCCTTCATCCAAATTACTGTACTCTATTTATGTATTTTTTGTTAAGAAAACAACTTCAATTTATATACCATCCGAGTTCGATCGATATATAAAAATTACATTATACTCGTAGATTAATCTATTTTATATGATTAGATTGTCCCTTTTTCCACATAAATTTTAAATAATATAAAGAAAAAAGGACTTTAGAAGTGTTTTAATTTTAAAAACATTTCAACTTGAAAAAATAAAAAAAACCCAAAGATAAATTTAGAGCTTTTGGTTGTCTTTTTCGCAAAAAAAAAAACAAAAAAAAAACAAAAAATATCTCCAGCGTACTTAGAATAAATGTATCTACATTTTTCATTCTCATTCAAGGCAGAATGTCAAAGGAGCCCATAAATACTTAATACTTTGTCTTAGAACGTATAAGAAATCCTTATCGAGATTTAATTTTATTATTATTTTATAGAGCCTTGCGTGTCTAAATATTTTTGTATACATCTCTGTGTGAAGCGCCTTTTTATGTAGCTTAAGTGGGTGTTAATGTTACAACTTGTGTATTCGCACGCCAACACATATTCAAAGAATTGTGCTTAAATTTGTTTTAACAATTTACTTTTCATAAATAAAAAGCAGTTTCATGTTTTTTGGATTCTAAAGAATAGTACATTTTGTGTATGTGTGAGTGTTCGGAATGTTAATGTTGTATTAATGCACGTTTTGAGTATCAGCCGAAAATCCTTCTTATAAAAATGCCCTTCTTAAACTATCAAAAATATTACTTTTGTATTATAAACGGGTTTACTTCTGAAATTTATTACTTTCGGGTTTCAAGGAAACTTTTAGGTTTACTGTTCGAATGTGCTAAGACGGATATTTAATGCATCCATATAGAGGAAGGGTACTATAAAATTATGATTTCGTCTTACAGTAAGAAAGTTTTCATCATTTATTTTTTAAATTATTACCATGAAAAATGCAAAATGGTTACCTTTGACAATATAAGTTCTTAACAATACCAAATGCAAAAGCTTTTTTATTACATAATTTCTTTTTAATACATACTTTTAAGTCTACTTTGTAAAATTTATCTTTAAAGCAAATATGAAATTAAGTAAATTCGTATTGTGAGCTAATCCAATTATAAAAATCTGCCAGCTCTTGCATAGTTTGATATCAAACGAAATAAAAAAACTCATCAACCTTACAAAACGTTAATCACAGCACTTTCATCACTTTTGATTCTAGTATTATATAAAACACGGATGGTGAATATAAACTTGCCTATAATCGCTGAAAACCACAAAATCCTAAACTAAATTCACAGCAACAGACTGAATTGGTCAAAAATCAAAAGTTTTAAATCAGGAAATCAGTAAATCAATGGTGGCAAACATTTTTTTTTTACTCCACAATCAAAAATTCCGCAAATAATTCCAAATGTTAATGAGAAGAAGTTCATTTGAAAATTAAATACCCTGTAAGTTATCTCTCATGATTTTCTGTTTATTAAAAAACTTCTGAATAGCAAAAAATGCGATTTTCCAGAAACTAAAAAACAGTTAAAAGTTATGGAATATAGTGGCTTAATCTGTTGAACTATTTCTTTGTTCTAAATGATATTTTTTCATCATAATAATATAACTAAATAAATGATTCTATATAACCGCGACTCCACACTCAATTGATATTACAAAACCTGCAATAATAATATTGCCAAATTTATTATAAATTCCTTGATTACAAATTAATAAAAATAAGCAGTTTTATTTTGCCACTTCTTAAGCAGAATTTTTAATAGACAATTTATTATTTATTAAGTAGCAGATTTATTAGCAATCGCAGCTGTTTTCAGTACTATCCTTGCAACTTTCTCCTCTGTATTCACTTGCCCTGCTGAAATTAACTGGAAATCCATAGAAATTGCTTTTAATACTCCATTACCAGAATGTTCTGAATCCTTCTCTGGTAATATCTATTGCATAAGCATAAATCTAAGAACAATTGAATATACTCGTAACATATGACAAGCTGTGGAGCTTATGATGAAAATAATTACAATATAAACTAAAAGTTACATTAGTAATATTTACAAGCCCTATCTTGATTTCTCCTTTTTAAACTGGGATTTGTAAACGTGTTTTTAATCAAACCATTCACTCTTGAACTTCATGTAAAGTTGTATTACATCTTAGGTAGATGTAAGATTGCTCTAAGTTATTAACATAATGTATCGGCACATTTTCGTCCTTTGGTTCATTTGTAATATCCGAATCAGTTCTGCAGTACATTTTAATTTTAAGAATTTGGATATACATGTATAATGTTGCTTTTCGAAATGCACAGCTGCACAGTGGCAACTGTCAATCTAGATCTGAGGTAAACATTTTTTTCTTCAATTACATTTTTTATCATTTTTAATTTGCTTAGTCAATATTTTGCTATTGTTAGTTTCTCGCTTTGTGAATTTCTTTAGAAAATATTGTACGAGTATCTGTGTTTAATTGAAAACCTGCAGCTTAAAAATGTTCATATTTGTCTTCTTTTCTTAATATATTAATTATTAATATATTATTAATATATTAGTCGCTTTTTATTAATGGCATACATATCGAAGAACTGGCGGGTGGCATTTTTTAATTATGTACACACATACAAATAAACATGCCAGAAATATTATGCTATTCAAATGTAACAGACAGACATTTCTAAAATCTTTGCTAAGTCTCTCACATTATAAATAAAATTTTACGGATGTGCCGATATTGTATCGGCAACTGAGGCGGCTCCATTGTCTACCACAACTAATGAAGATGATTAAAAATTCGATAATGATGATGACGATGATGACTTTGCAACTGACGAATATAACAAAACCGTACAGAGGAAGCAGGTCTTACATACTCAAAAATCTGCTGAAGTTGATGGTGGTAGTGGGATTGCTGTTAGCTGAGTGCTGTTTGTGATAATGATGATGATCGACATATAGGACTATTTAGAAATTTGTAATGCATTTCGCTGTTTCGCTTAATGATGCAGCAGAATAAAGTGTCAATGCATTATAAAATAAATACTGAACAGCTCCAATTAAACCAACAAATTGAGACCGAATTATCGAATGCATGTTTGCCTTTGTAACCATTCGGCAATTAAGAACATCATACTGATTGCCATCACATCTAAAATTTTTTTTCCAAATATGTATTTAAGAATTTGCGAGTAGTTTACGGAATGAGAGTTCTGATTTTCTTATTTTTAAGGACTTCAATAATAATATAAATTATTTTTGTTGGTTCTGCAACGAAGTTATTCTCTCTCTGTGATTATTTTATTAATATGTATTAATATGTATTCTCTCTTGGATATTTTAGTGATTCTGCAACGAAGTTATTATCTCCTAATAAATATTTTATTAATATGAAACAGAGTTATTCTCTCTTGATTTTTTAAGTGACTATGCAAAGAAGTTATTCGCTCTTAATAAATATTTTATTAATATGTAACGGGGTTATTCTCTCTTGATTTCTCCTTTTCAAACTGGGCTTTGTAAACGTGTTTTTAATCAACCTTTCACTCTTGAACTTCATGTAAAGTTGTGTTTCTTCTCATTTTATGAATGTAATACACTTATACAGAAATTGAGCGAGCAATTTATACTTTTACATTGAAAATGTATTAATAATTAATTTTTATTACAATAATTCATTTAATGGTATTTTACTTCATAAATTCTCTTGTCCAGTTTAAAATTTGTTTCAATTTTCTTTAATTTTTCCGTGTATATAAAAACCGTGTATTTAATTTATTTATTATCTTTATATGAATTTCTCTTAGTTGTTTTCTTTATGTGTGAAAAGTACAGGTATATGAAACTGATATGAAAAAAATCTAAAAATGGAAATTTTCTCATACAAAATTTAATATTATTTTACTAAACGATTGCTGATATAAATAACAGTTTGAGCAGCCTTATGGCCCATAGAGAAGTCCAAGGGACTTATTTACCATGGCATCATTAAATAAAAAAATTAAGAATTAAAAATAAATCTGAAGAATTTTTATATTCATATTCTAAATGTGAGTTTAATTCAGCCGTGTGGCAAGAAATATTCTGTAATCCAAAAATAAAAAAATTAATTTAGTTAAATATAAACTGACTTATTTTCATTCCGAAATTTTTCTTTGTTTTGTAAAAGATTTAAATAAATTTTTAAACTCTTTTTTTTCCAAAATATATTACTGCAGTTTTATATCAATAATTACAGATAAGAATTGAAACTAAATAAACACAGTCATGAGAACTATAAAAAAATTATATAAAACCAGCAGCCGTCAGTTTTAAAATAAAAGTTTTCCCAAAAAATTTTTTATAAGTATTTGGCAGCGATTATCACCATGGTGAAATGCCAATTGGAAATTGACCAATTAATTGGAAATGATATTCAGTTTGCAAACATTTTGATTCTGTTCTCGTTCTTCGCAATTTTATTTTACAACGTTTTCAGTTATTTGCGTTTTCGATAACTTCAGGCACTGGAATCAATATGTGTTTAACAAATTCGAACAATTGCACTAAAACCTAATAGGTTTATAGAGAACTAAAAATTTGTTTTTAGAAATCATGATTAAATAACACAGAAAATGTCAATTGATGTAACTTTATTTGTTTGTTCTTTGTCTGTTTTACTTTGTGCTACTGAACATGTAACCTGTCACGGTTGCATGAAATTGAATTTTTGCAAATTATTTTATTATCAACTAAAGCAAAAACGTATATTATGATTTCCAAAATATAAAATTGATAAATTTTATTTGTTTTAGTTAACAAATAATTGTGAATATTCATTTTATTTTTTTGTGGTTTATTTTGTGATTAAGGGAAAAAAAAACAATTGTAATTGAAATAACAATTTTGTTTAGCAAAGCAAGTAAAAGATTTAAAAGAATTTGGCAAATAAAAGAAAAATAACCATTTAAATTATTTATAAATGAAACACGTTGCACTTATAATAAATACATTCAAAATGTCCTGCTTTTGCGGAGAAATACGAAAGAGTTTTATTATTTGATAATAAAAGTTTTTTATCTGACAACTTGTATGTCATTTGATTTTTTGCAATATGCAATAGCGTACCGAAATGTAAGACGCCAAATGAGGCCTTTGAAATAAATTTATATTATTAACTTTTGAGAAAAAAAGTAAAAGTGAAATAATTGGTTTGTAGCATATTATTATACCATTTTCACTTAGCCGAGCAAATATTTCTATACAAAAGTGGCAAAGGAAGCCAGTATTTCAACATGAATGATGAGTGTGAAGCGATCATTCCAACAGCAATGAGATATTAAAGCATTTGAGAAAAATTTATAACTGACCGATGAGAGGATCGAACTCAATAACTTGGACGTCTATAACTAGGAATTTTAATAACTAATTTATAAGCGTATTTTTGTTTAGAAAAAACTGAAAATTACTCTACATTCTTCGAAATATTTTTTGCAATATATTTAGAATTAATAATAAACAAATTTTATGTGTGTAAGATATTTCATTCTAGTTCACAATTATTATTATTACCAGCTTAAGTCTGTAAAGATCTGATTTAAAATTAAATATATTTTTTCAAATTTATATTCAATTATATGCCAATATAAACAATAGATTTACTTTTTATAACGGAACATATTTTTAAGATTTTATTCAGATTTATTTTATACTTGTATTTATTTTGAATCAAATAGATGAAATGACGAAGATCTCAGAGTCAGACTCAGCGAACAATTTTTGAGTTCGCTATGCAGTTGAGTTGTGGAAACTCAACTGCATAGCTTTTGGCTTGTTCGCAGGAAAACACCTAGAATCGGACCTGCGACCTCCTGTTTATTCATTCGCCTACGAAAGCATCCTTATGATTTATTTAGCTTCACCACTTGAGTTTGGATCGATTTCCAGATTTTATATATAAAGATATTCAACATATATTTAAAAATTTCTGCTTTCTTAATATTTTTGCTCAGTGTGCGTATATTCTAGAGTTCTTAATGTGGGAATGTCAACTAATATTAAATGCTACTGTAATCATTATCTTTGAGGAAAATTAAGTACTCCTAGAAAAAGCTCTTTAATCTTACAGCATATGGAAAACAGAAGATTTCGACTATATAAAAAATTTTTAAAAAACATTTCTATACAATTTCTATCCAAAAGATTTTCTCAATACCATTATATAGTTTGAAAGAATAGTTTTTTAATGTTTAAAATATTTTCTTTGTGAGTTTGTATATTCGATTATTGGTATATCGATTGGCTTCTATGTTTTGTGATTAATTCAATTATTCCATTATAAGAAAAATCTCATTACTAAAGAATTACTTCAATAGCACAATTTCCTTTTATCTAGTTGAGAGTTATTTTACTATTTTTAGTTCACTCACTTCTTTTTACACTGCAACCTTTTCATCAATTTACTGAGCATTAACATTTACTATGATTTCTATCTTTAATTTTCAATTCCGTCAAACAAATTCCCTTCAAAGTAAACTCAAAATTCTTACTTTTATCATTAAATTAATAGAATTGCTTAACTGAAGCCGGCATTAATTTTGTGCTTATTTTGCACACCAACTAAACGACACCGATAAATGCACACGTTTGCTGGCATTCTAAATTGATTTACTTTGTTCACTCCACAAAAGGAGATCAACTTGCATGATCTTATTTATTGTCACTTTTATACGTACATGAACGAGTATGCAAGTGTGAGTGTGTGAGTGCATATGTATAAATGGCGCAAGTAGATGTCAAGCTGGGGTAGAGCGAAATTAGTTCAACCATCTACAAATCAGCCAATTTATTTATTTATGCATATCACAATGTTACTACGAATTCTTGCAACATTTACCGCTTTTGGGTGCATTGCTGCACACACATACACACACACTTATACAAGCAGTAAATAGAAAGCAGGAAAAATCCAAATGAAAGAAACTGTATTAAAGAAAAGATACTCTGCGGGTAAACAGTTTTAGATTTTCTTACAACACCAATAAACAAATCGCTTTGTCTGCTGCAGAGTTGATGTTATAAAAGCAGCGGTGTGTGCGGCATGGAGAATTGCTTTGTAGTAGCAATTCATACAAATGCATGCAACTTAAATGTTAAGATGATATAAAAGCTTATTTCTTTTAACTCTACTTAAAAACTAAAGTATTTACGTACTCCACTCAGTCGCTTATTCACTTTCTTATTTCACTTACTTAATCTTAAAATAACTTCCTCAAGTTTGGTTTCAATGATTTGCTTGTTTCTGAGTTTGTTGTTGTGCCCTCCTCTCATATGCCAGATGATAAGCAGTGTTCCTTCTTAACAGCAACTTGTCTGGAGTTCTTTTGCCAGTTACTATTGCTCTTTGTTGTTTTTGTTTCGGTTGTCTTCTCTGTTTTTGCTTCTGTTTGCCAACCATCATGTGCAAATCCTAGTAACTTGTTAGCTTATCCGGTGATTACATTGATACTACGTGGTATTGTATAAAACAGCATTGTGGCTGCCAACGAAGTAAAAACGTAAAAAATTATACCAGCTGGGTGACTGACTGGTACATAAGTATTTCCGTTTGCAAGGATTTGAGGTTGAAGTGTTAAATGCACAGTGGAAGCTTTTGCATATTAACTTTGGAATTCTCAGAAATTTTACAATAGAATTCAGAATAGAATTTGTGGGTTTCCCCATTCGCGTAAGTATCAAAATCATTTGAAATGAGTTATGATTTCAAACTAGAAAGTGTTGTGGATCTTTTAATCTCTTTGGTAAAAAATTCCAACCAATCAACTGTTGTGACGTCGTTAAACTTTTCGCAGGCCGACCGTATTTTTTCCTAAGCCATACACAAATCACTTTAATACAAAATTTCTCTGTATCCGTGCCATTGTGCACTAGTGGAACGGGCGTCTTTAATACTTTGTAGCGCAACATGATTTTTTTTTTTCTAATTTCTGTGGTTTTTATACACGCTCACCTCTCTTGTAGAGAATAGTTGGCGAAGTAAATAGAAGTGGCTGTTTTATGCATGGGGCGTTTAAGTTCTTTTTTCATCGTTTAAAAGTCAGTTCAGTTCTCAGTTTTTCTGCTGGTTTCTCCATTTTCTCGTTTTTGTTTCTTTCTCAGTTATATAGATAAATTAAGAAGAAGTTAATTTCGCTTATATCGATCAACAACATGCAAGATATTTTTATTTTGTTTCCTTTTTTTGTTTTTAGGAAGTAACACAACACGTTCAATAACTTTAGTATTTAAATTTTTTAGGAACTTTGACGCCTTTAAAAGTAAATAAATTTCTCAAAATTTAAGCGCAATTTTTTTTTGGTTTTGCTTGTAGCTCCTTATAGGCATAGACATGGTTGTTGCAACGGAAAAATATTTGCACATTCGAAAATTTTTGCTAAACTTTTCACACATATTTCGTGTTGTTTCGGCATCAAGTGTAAAAATATTGCATTCATTTACAAGAGAATTCAAGAATTCATGTCATTGTGTTGTGAATGAATTTTTTGTCTAGTTATTTTTTTAAGCTTGAAAGTTTGTTGTAAAATATCGCTGACATAGTCTGAAAATTCGTCAAAAAAAATTCTCATGTTATGATATGAATATTTAAGTAACGATATTGCTAGTACAAACAATTTACTTTAATGACAATATATAATTGAGCAGATTTTTATTAGCAAAGTAGAAATAATTAATAAAATATTCTACCAATTAACAGCTAAGCAGCGCATGGTTAGATACAAATATGTTTGAACACTTAAGCTTAAAGTTTAATCCGTCCTATGCAGGCAAGTTTTCCGTGATAAAGAAATGATGACTGCGTGCTAAAGCAGACAAATGCGCCGGCTTTTCATGTCTTTGCACAAGGTTTTTAGTACAAGTTTCATTACAAAGGATTCGTGACACTCGTACTTTTACTTTATTTGACTTAATCAGTATTCATTGAGAGAGGGAAAGAAAATATTAGCTCTTTAGCATTTTCTTCATATAAATCAATTTCACATGTGTAGATAGAAAAAATTTAAAATAAGTTATTTGCTCAAGCATGTAATTTCTTTAAGCAAAAACAATTTGTAAAATTTTATCTACATTTACTCCTATTGCATACACAAATAAATTTATAAAATAAACAAAACTCTCCACACAGATACACATTTATTTATGTTCACAACAGTGAAGACTTTGTAATTGTAATAAAATACAATGAAACATATTGGCAGTATCTATCGAAGCATTTGGATCTTCAATTTTCAATAAACTATAAAACATTGTAGCACATACTAAAACAAATAAAAAGCTCTGGCTTCGAATGCAACTCCATGAGCAGAAGTATTTATATGAGCATTTTCGAGCATGTGTATTGACATTGACAAGTGATAGATTAAAATTGAGTTGAGCTTATTGTTTCCCAACTACACTGTTGTGATTGGAGATATTTATACTTATTTCAGTATTGTAAAAAAGCATCAAAGGGTATCGCGCACAAACTCACACAAATAAATGTGTTCGCTGTTCGCTTGAAATAAGACAGACTGTGATACTTGTTAAAGTACAACATTTGAATTTGAGCAGTTCACATTTGGTTGAAATTTGTTGCTGTATATGACGACACAATAATAATAGAAGGAACTAGAGCAACTGGTACAATCCGTTTAAGACTTCACAATACTCAATGAAACTAATCATTGATGTTTTCAATAGAAATTTGTCTTGTCACAGATTTGAATGACAGCACTATTCGTTTAATTTAGCGCGTTGCTGGCGTTTTAATTTATTTTTCGTTCAGTGTTTTTCACAAAGGATCTGCATTGGGAAATCTTTCGGTGCAATTAAATGAGATAAAAATATTGGATAGTGTGTATTTAAGATGATATTTAAAGCGAACATTTGGCCAGTGCATTAGAGGATTAGACTGGAAGAGGAAGGGTCGACGGCTTTATAGACTTTTGTATATTTCTTAAAGAAACTGAAATCCTAAGGTAATGATTTGATTAAAAATGACTAAAAGACGTGAATAGGAATATATATATTAGGTGTTGCATCAAGCATTTCATGAACTGTATAACTGTTTTTGGGCAATTGAAGTTGGCTGTACAAATCCATGAGTATTCACAAATCGGTAGCAAAATCATTTTTTTTTAGTAAAGTTTAAGTTCAGGATCACTCTATACTGTATCACTATCCACTTCGATCTCTTAATGAGTATATAAATAATTGACAACTAAGTGGCTTTACAAAACTTGGCTTTCAATTAGAGACAGGAGAAGAGGAGAGCAAGTTTTATATTTGTATATTATGGATATTAAAATTTAGTCTATGCAGACTTCCATGTAAGAACTGAATCGAGAGAGTAAAGGCCTAATGAAATGGTGATATTGGTTAAATAAATTGGATAAATATATCTTCGCCAATACCAATTAAGCTTGGTAATTCAGATTGCCATCTGGATATAAAGTAGTTGGTGGAGAAAAAGGACATTAATTTCTGCAACATTGATGAGACAGTTGGATAGTTTGCAGATTGTTAAGATTCTACCATTTTAATACTGGTTTTTGCAATACTTTAATAAAGGCCCTGTTTTCTGCATCCTTAAAACTTCTGGTGTGTTTTGCTTTGTATTTTCACAAATTCATGCATGATAAGAATGTAATTGAAAATTCTGCTAAAAGGAAAAGCAAAAATAATGTTTGCTATAATCTGATTTTTTGTTATTTTGTATTTTTTTTTTTTTTTTTTTGTTAACTCACACTACAATATATGCACACTTATAAATATGCGAATGTACAAGCGAGTGAGTTCATGTTTCGTATCTTTTAGCATGACTTTCATCGGTTTTCTTTCCAGCTATTTTAAACAATTTGAATTTTTTTTTATAATATGCAGTATATTTTTAAGCGAAACTCAAATATTTTACTTGCAACTAAATTGGATTTTTACTACTTTAAGTTAAAACCAAAGAAGAAATGTGTAAGAAAATATAAATAACCAGATTGAATTGCGTTTGTAAGAGGGACAACAATTTAAAGAAAAAGTGCAAATCGCGCAAGTTTTAACCGCAATGTGAACAATGCTGTTGAAAAAAAAATATTTACTGCGTTACAAAAGCTCTCCTCATTCTAAATTTTAACCGGAAGTGTTTAAGGGGTGTTGTAAAATACAGTGGAGGAAAATAGCTGTTTTAAATTATTTGAAAATATTTATGAATAACTTTTAAAGCCAAATTAAGATTTATACAATACATTTCGTATAATTAAAAATTGTTTAATTTTTGCCTCTGGAAAAAAATTTTTATAATTTTTATTATTAAGTCATACTCTTTACTATAAAAAAAATTATATGAAAAAACAATTAATTAAAATTCGGAGTTCAGATATGCGAAATGAAACTTTCATAATAACTCTCTATAGATTCTTAATGTCCTTTCTTCTTACCAAAAGTCTGTTATATATTTCTGCATCTTGGGCGGGGCTTTTCTTACTTTCCTTAAAGTATCTTTTAATTAGACTTACTTGAAATTTTCAGTTTTTATGATTTTCTGTTGAATGCCTTAAACTTCTTTTATTATCCTGGAATGTAACGAAAAGTTTCATATAAGTCTTTTATGCTGGGAGTTCCCATTTTGCAAACTCTACTTCGTGCTAATCTTATTGTTGACTTCCCTAACATTTCTGCATTTAAGTTTTAACGTCTTTCTGACTCGCATGCACTGTCTGCGTCTGCCTGTCTGTCTGAATGTAAATGTTTCGGTTTCGTTTCAATTGAATGTTATTTTGCTATTTTTATTGTAATTGCCTTTTGTGTATTAAATGTCTTAGTTTTTCTGTTATCCTCTGTGGTCTTATTTTACTAGATCCTTTTAATGTTTTTTTGTTGCTTTTAATATTTTAAATTGCTGCAAAATAAGTCTCGTTTAATAAACGTTAATTTTTATTTGCATGGAATATTAATTATTCACATTGTAGTTCGAAACCAAATAGTTACATTTCAAATGAAATTTGTTTATTGTTTTTTATAAATTTGTCAAATCGTATTATTGTTATACTCTTGTCATTATCAATTGATGATGAATTGGGGCATATAAAATTATTTAACCCATGAAAAGTAAAAGAAAATGATTTCAAATTATTGAAATTTTATAATTTTTCTCTAAAATGTTTTTAACTGCAATTATTTTTAAAAAATTGTTTAAAAAATCAGTGACAATTTATTTAATAAAATATTTTATTTTTTGACTTATGGATTGGTATATCATGCAGGTATTTATTTCGCTATAGTCTATATGTTTTATCAATAAAAATATCGAAATAACCGTCGTAAGTGAGACAGCTAAAAATCAACATGCTCATGATAATTGCATGGAATAAAACAAACTAAATTGAATTATTTGAATAATATTTTACTTAACAAGATTAGCAAGATTTTAAAATTAGTTTGTTGTAAGTGTGGGAGTTCCAGCCTTTTAGAATTCCTTGCAATTTCAGCAGCAGCTGGTGTAGATACAACTTCCTTTTCCTTTCATTATTAACACTTGATTTTATTGTATCAATAAAATTTTATAGATTTGAAAAGCTAATAGGGAATAAAAATCATATGATATTCATTACATGTAAACCTACACCGGCCATTCACCCCATTAATATGATTAAATAGAACAGTTTATTTATAAAGATTAAAAGTTAAATCAATATGTACTCGCATGTAAAATGTTCACATTTAGAAAAGAGCAAATATTTAAATGTTAAGTTTTTTATTTTGAAATCAATTTTTTAAATATTTATTTATTGCTCAGAATCCGTAGAATTATGAATTTGCATAAAGTTTTATATACACACACTCGTCCATTTCTATCAACTTCCCATTATTTATAATCCAAAATGCAATTTGAGTCTTTATAAATATTGAAATGCAATTACATTTATTTAAAATACATAATCATAAAAAAATAAATAAAATTTTTCTGTAGCACAGATTTAAATTTGTTAGTCGACCTTTTAGGCTTTATAAACAAAAATTTTTTTTATTGATTTTATGCCAATAAAAACAACAGCTTAATACTAATATCTGAAAATAAGTAAATAAATAAAAAACGTAAATAAAAAAACACAACTTTAATAAAGCAAACAGATTAATAAATATTTCACAAAAAATGGCAAAATATTTCAACGAATGATGTTAAAGAACAATTTTTTATAGTTCGGATGAATATAAGTAAAGTTGACTGTTTGCATATTTTATTTAAATAAATTGTGAAAAAGACAAGAATTAAAACATTTATTCAAATAAACACACACTCACACCCATATGCATACGTACAAACGAACAAGAGAACAAAAATATGATAATACACGAATGCACCGACAGTATGAATGCATTTTCAAAGATACAACTAAAAATCCTGCAGTTATTTAAATAAAAGCGGCCATTGTGTTTAATTTGTATCGTGGAAGAGCAACAAAAAATAACAGTCATACCTTGCACGGAAAGAGTTTGTTTGAATAGAAAAAATAATATTTTTATCTTCTTTTTTTCGTAAGTGCAATAACGTAGAGTGGAACAAAAAATAAAATATTTGGCGTAACCATTTACAGTGGGGGAATAATGCATCTTTGTTGTAACCACAAAAGCATAAATCTGAAAAGGGACCAAATTATTGATATGGGAAATTATAATTTATTTCTAAGGTAATTTAAAATGTAATTTGTATTTTTAATTTATGTTTTCATTTGCAATTATCAGTTATCGAAATAACTGAAAAGAATACAATGAATCAGGGCGAATCCAGAATCTGAATAACTCTGAAATTCACTTTAAAATCACTAAAAGACAAATAGTTTCAAAAACCTTTGAAAAAGTGTTAATAGAGAAGAAACGCAAGGAGTGATTTTGTAAAATATTTTTTTTTATCCAAGTAAATCTATTGTAATTAAATGTAGGTAGCAATAAGAAAAATTTCTTTTATGCAAAGGAATTTCAATTGTTCTGGCTTAAGTTGCTTAAATTGAATTTTTACATTTAATTATTTATTACATACAATTTGTAAAGAATATACATATCAACCAGTAGAATAATTAAAATTCCTTTGCATAAAAGATTGCAAGTAAGATTACAAGTGTTGAAGTTTAGACAAAAAAAAAAAAAAAATTGTTACTAATTTTCTAACATAAAAAATTTTATTAAGCATGATTTCATATGATTAGGTTTTTTGAATTACTCCCATTACCAAGATATTTAGTATTTAGGAAGAAGCGAATGCCTGTTCCTGCATAAATACCAAAAATGGGCTGACACTTAAGAGTGTCGAAAAATTTTTAATATCTCTCTCTTTCCTCTCTTTTACTTTTTCCCCTTATTTTTTAAAAAATAAATTTATGATTGAAAATTAATTGATTAATAACTATACTGATTAAGTTTTCGTTTAATTTAATTTAATTTAATTGTTTAAATTTTTTATTTAATAAAACATCTCTTCTGTGGCAATCAAACCTTTTCCTGCTAACCTTTCTTGTGTGCTGTCACACTGTTTGTGTATGCATTTGACTGGTCGTTTTCCGCTGATATGCAACAATATTTAATTCATGAAATTTTAACAAATATTTGAGGAAAGTTGTATGTGTGTTTTTTTATTCCATAAACTGTTTGTCCTTATAGAAGTACTTTTATCTACTATTTTTAATATAAAAATAACTGAGTATGTGTTTCTGTTTTGTTATTTACAAATATTGTTAAAGCAATGATGCTTTAACATCATAAAATCTCTTTTACACACACATACAATGGAAAACAGCTTAACGGTTTAAAATACTGGTAAACAAAAACACACACCCACGCACATTGGCCGCTACATGATTCAAACATGCATGTGTGTTTATTCTTATGGTTGTTTTTTTTTTTTTTGTTAAAAAAAAAACATTTATAGTCAGGGTCAGAGGATAAAAGCCATAAACAAAAAAAAATGTTAAACAAAACTTTAATAGTGAAAGGAACAACTTCTATGAGTAAAAACATATAAATGCCTGCACGCACACAGTTTTAAATGCAAACAAAAATATCATTCATTGGCTTCCACTTGAATGCATACATTTACTCGTATACCGGAGTTGGCGCGGTAACACAAACATTTAATGTATTCCATACTTGTGTTCGTGTGTGCTTGGCTCAGTTGGAATTGGCTGGGGTACTATTGTTACTACCTACTGTTGCATTTGTTTGTTGTTGACAGTGATGGAAAATTCATTAATTACTTGTAAATATTGCAACACCGCCATTGTATAGGTGTTTTAAGAAAAACTGCTTAATGTTAAAAGCGTATTTAAGCACATTTTTCTGAAGGACTCCAATTACAATTCAACATTAAAATTAGCGTGCACACTTCAGTTGAAAAGCCATTCAAAACTATTAAAAATGTAAAATATGTCTTTAAGTATGTGTAAAATTTTAACCCTGAATTAATTGATTTTAAATTGATAAAACTATTTATACAAAAATAAAAAATTTATATTTATTTAAAAGCTGAAGCTATTCATATTGTGTTGCCCAATTTATTGTTCAGTGTAAGCTGACTTAAAATTCGCTTCCATAAGAAAATAATTAAGGGAAAAATGAAGTCCTGGACTTAACAAGTGACATAAAGCACTTGTTATGAAACAATCCGCTTTCGTTTACGGAGCTTCCATTAGGATTAACACAAATAATTTCCGCGGTAAATTCTAACAAAAAAAAAAAAAAAAAAATTTCTTATGTATTATTTTTAATAAAGGAAACAAATATTGAAAAACAAGAATTTTTAATTTAAAAAAAAATTTTTGTTATAAAAATATGTTTGTTAACGACTTAATGAATGAATAAACACAATTATACACTTGTAGGTTTTTAAAAAATAAAGTGTATTTGAATATGTAGAGTGGAAAATGGAGGGCTGTAGTCGACTGTAGCAAAGCATACAACTTATTTGATTGGGACTTGGAATGTATTCCAATTTTGTAGTACTCATTTGTTTATTTTCAAAGAGCTGTAGTTCTTTTTCCTAATTTGTCCTATCCTGTTATACATTTAAACTTTATTTTTTATTCAAAATTTCAAATTTTTTTTCTATTCTTTTTGTAAATTTGTAAATTCCATCTGCATTTTGTATTTGCTATTAACCTTTGTTAATATTTTGAAGCTGCAAATTTTCTTTAACTTTCGCTATTGGTACGTATGTAGTTATATAACTTGCAGTTCTTCCTTTTATTTCTTTTGTAAAGTCATTTTATGCAAAAGAATTTAATAAATATTTTATTAAAAATGTATAATTTTTTTATTACCTGAAATTGTGGTTTATTTAGTGGCATACATTATTTTATCTTTTTTTGGCTCACGTTATTTATTTGCTTTTGCCCTTATGGACTTCATATCAAACTGTGATGTTTTAATGCAATTTCAATTTTTCCCCATTTTTGCAATTAAAATAAATAAAATATTAAGTGAACATTATTACACAAATAAAAAATTAAATTTGATTAAAAAAATGATGCCAAAAAATTAATATTTATTTCTTGCCACAAATGTAGATAAATATTCCTAAATTACTAAGTTAATGATTTCAAATGCAATGTAAAATATTTTTTTTGCTATTTGACACCTTATTTAAAAGTATTTTTTTTTTTTGTGCGAAAATATGTGGCATTTGATGTATTGCGTAGAAATAATAAAATATTGTTTTGCTCCATGGTTACTACAGTGATCATTTTGATGTTTTTTTTTTTTTTTTTGTAACGAATTAAAATATTACAATAAAGTATGCAGGTCTGACGAGAGAATAACAGCCGAGAGCCGCGGTGTTTCGGAAGATACTAATTTGGTAGTTCAATTGAGTAGAACAGTAATGTACACGTTGTGAAGCCTCCGTAGAGTGAGAAAGCAAAGAGTAAAATTGAGAGGTGGATGAAGGCAGTAAAAAATATCATAGAAAAATGTGTGAGAGAGTGAAGAGTGGAGAGAAAAAAAAACATTGAAACCCGTTTTTTCAGTATGAGAGTTGCAATAAACTCAACGGTGAATCCAACAACAACAACATTTGCAACTAATTAGAATAAAGAAGAAAAAGGGCAATTGATAACATATTCTGTATAAAATTCTGCAATTGATAATTAAGCACTGGTGAGCCGACAACCTAAATTAGGGCAGCACGTTATTGGTAGCAAAATACTTCGGTATGAGAACAATTTTAATTAATTGTGAGAATTTTATGTAAGAAAGTTTGGCGAGTAGTCGCAATGCAAATGTTGAGGAATATGCAACTATAGAGGAAATATAAGTTTGCTGTTGTTGTATTATTACACTAACACTACACTACACTAACCTCTGAGGCAGCCCGTGAATCCGATTGTTTCTTTGTAGTATGTGACCTGAGAAAAAGTCAAGCTTTAGTTGCACAGTGCCTCCTATGCTAACTTCAAATCAGTTTGGTTCTATGTAATATGTGACCTCAGCCAGTTACAAGAGGTATCCATTTAATCGTATGCATCAAGCTAGTTGATACTGACAAATTGTCCTCGTTGAAGGATACTCTCTTTGCCAGATCATGCCGTAGTAAATTACTCTGTGAGTTTCTATGTCAGTATTTGTATTTGGGTTTTTTGTAAGAACAAAACTTAATTTCCACCTTCTTGTTCTTCTTAATTTATTTGATGAAATTTTCTCAGAAAATCATATTAAAATCATAAATTAATTTTTAATGTTTTTATAATGTTGTCTTATATTTGCCATTTGTTGCTTTTTATTTTATTGTACATTTTTTTTTTTTGCATTTTACCTTTCTTTAAAAGTTGTTCTTTCATTCCTTAATAAATTTCTTTATTGAGTTAATTTAAATTTAACTTGAAAACTTTAGTGCTTTGGGTTTCTTTTTCATTTTCCTTTATTGTTATTGTTTTGGTAAATTTTCTTACATTGTGTTTTATTCAGAAGTGTCGGTTTTAGTGTATGCGTAAAAATTAATGTTTGCATGAGGAAGCATGTTGCGTTCACACTTTATTGTTACTAATTTAAAATTCTTCTTTCAGGGTAATAATCACACGTTTCGCTGTTGTTACTCAGAGGATGTTCTTATAGATGCTCCCTTTAATTTAAGATTATTGTTTATTTTTTTTTTGTTCTTCATCTGTGAGTGTTGTGACTGGTATCAATTTTTATAGCAATAGAAGGTACAAGAAACGACGAATATTAAAAGTGAATTTGTATAAAATTGTTGGGGGTTAAAGATTACAATGGAATTTAATTTAACTTAAAGTTTAATAATACTAAGTGCCTAACCTTTCGAATAATGTTTAGTTAATAATTCTATTCTATAGAAATTCTATTCTATAGGTCTGAGACATCGGCAGTATTAGAAAATCATTACTTAAGGGAAATGTAGACTGCAGGTAATAACAAGTTTCTTTTAAGTTGATATTTAAAATACATTTAATTCACAAAATTATTATTCAAGAAATATTAATTTTTTTTTGTTACAAACGTATGTGGTTGATTATCTAAATGCAAAAGCTGGTTTGTACTCCGATTTATATCCCACCGCTAAAATCTGGCTTTGCAATGGCATGTTCTTCTTAAAAATTCTTAAATGTAAAATAAAAATTGTAAAATATTTATTCAGAAATCCTTTTCTTTATGTGTATGCGAATGGTTGGTTATTGTGATGTAAAGGAGTTCGAAAATATTGAATATATGTATTTAAAAAAAAATTGTTAGCAAAAACCTCTATTAAAAAAAAATAATAAAATTATATATATAAAATAATAAAAATCTAAGAAAAATAAAAAAAAAATTATAAAGAAAATATCATATTTTCTTCATTGTAAACCTGCTTTGTTCAAATCTTCCTAATTACTCAATTATGTAGTATTCAATTATGAACATGAGAAAAAAGGACCAAATCTCACTCATTAAACAGGAGTAATATTAAAGAGACTGGAAATTAAAAATATTTTTATCAAAAAGTTTACGCAATTGCAATATACTTGAATTATAAACAGGATATAGATTTAAACTTTTATTATAAACCCGATTTGTGGTTTTAGAGTTGACTGAAAATAACTTATTGCATCAGAAAAAAAACAGTTGCTACAAGCTCGAATATAACCTTTAATTCTACGACATGTGAGGCAACGGATCCTCTGTTTTTTTTCTTTCCAAACTCGCAATTGCGGAAAACCCCAGATCTGACAATAGAACTTATATATATAGCCTTCTTTGTGAAATCGTAGTATGCACCTAAGGTTTAGAATGGTGAAAAAGCAAAAAAAAAAAAGAAGCAGCAATAAATTATCCAATAACATAATGCTATCACGGCGTAAATTCCACAACAAAAAAATATAATAATAATAAAAAGAACAATCTGTTGAAATAACAATTGCCCACGAAAGAGGATGGCAGGATAAAGATAATGGCGGCGAAATAAAATTGCTGCTTTTATAAAGGAGTAATAGTAATGATGATTTGGATGCTGGTAATGCACTTTCATCAACAAGATTTATGCATTATGATTCCTAATGACGCCTTGTTCTTCTTTATAATAGCGTATTGTTAACAGAAGAGTAGTAATAAGGAAAGAAAAAACTAAGAAAAACGCAAGAAAACATTTAGCGAAGAAACAAAAAGAGTGAATTCCAAAATGTAAAAAAGAATAATTTTTTATATGATATTAAATGCAGATGCTATAAATTAAGAAAATGCTTTTCAAGGATAATCTTAATAAAATTGTAAATGTGAAAGCAGGAAATATTGTTATATATTAATAAGGATTTATTTGTAACAACCTTTTAACATCCTTTTATTCATTATTAAAGAGAAAATTTTAATATTATTTTTTTGATTATTGTAATATGGAAAAATTAATTGTAATAACAATAAGGATAATAATATTTTAATTACTTTCTATTAAGAAGACAACATTTGAAAGCATGTGACTCGATAAATAAACATCACACAAATATTTTCATATAATTAGTATTGTTTCACGATTTTATTCCTTTTTTTCTTATAACAAATGTCAGGTATACCAATAAGGATAATAACATATGATGTAGTTGCTCAGTCTTATGGTAGCCGTCTGGAGCATTCGCTGGAATTTTATTTAGTTTACACATGTTATTAGGTATCAGCCACTTTAAAGGTATCAGCTTTTGAAGCAGTATTACTTTTTTTTATTTCAAAAAAAACATTCTTTATAAATTTTTGGCGAAAATTAAAAAGCTTTTAGATTATATGCAAAAGAAAAGTCGTCCTTGATCTTTTGAACTGCCTAGTTATCTATTAATGTATCTAATATTAGTAATATTAATCCGTTGGTCTTGCCAAATTCTTTAAGTACGGTTGAAATTTATTCCCTTCGCAATTTTGTTAATTTAATAAATATTTTTATGCAACTTTTGTTTGTAAAATTTTTGTGTGTTACGTGTTATAACTGTAGTGCAGCTACTTAAATAATTGCAAGCATAAATTACAAATTTGCAACCCACAATAACAGCCAAAGTAAAATATTATTTGATGCACAGTATTTTATAACATGCATCATGGTCTGTGAGCATTATTTGTTACTTTGAAGTGGGTTTGTGTGCTCAAATCCTCTTAATCTCTTACTGTTTTACTCTTTTTATTTAAAATCATGACAAACCATATTTCTCTGTTACATATTGTTAATTTGAAAGAACAACCGAACAATTGCAGGAACGACAACAAGAGAACTGACTCCTACACAAACAAAAACAACGCAATCGTTATCGGTGCATAAAGCGTGAAATGTTGTCACTGTTTCTAGTAATGGGGAATAAGGATCTACTGGCACACATACATGCGTCTATACATGTGACTCAGAGCATTTACCTTTATGAATACGACAGTGTATGGATCTGTATGAATGCTGAGTCTGACAACTGCGTTTGGTATACTATTTGTTTTAATTAATGAGACTTGGATTCGGCATTTATAAAGAAAATTAAATTAAAAACTTAAATTTTATCAGCGACAAATTAAAAAAAATTAGTTTGAGCTCTAAGAATTTCAAAACTAAAAACAAAAAAAATTCCACTTCTTTAGAAGACTAGTCTGTACATTGGTCTTTAAAAAAATTTTTGCACTTAAATTCCCGAAATATTTGAGAGCATAAACTTAATTACGAATAGTGGTAATGAATATATTTTCCATATTTTATATATATTATTTGTTAATCGATTACAAATTTATTTCCAACAAATCCATTTATATTGCAATAATAGCATAAATGTTGTCAATTAATTTAGGATAAAAATTAATAATAAATCTATTTATATATGGTGACCTAAAGTATTCCATCGTATGTTGGTTTCTTTGAGCCAAACTAAGACTGCATATCTTAAATGCATTTGTATGGAGAACATTTTTTATATTTTTAGGAAACAATGCAATTTATTATTGGCAACTCAATTATATTTTGCTTAAAGAATACTGAAAATTAATTATTTCAGGTGGGGGTCAATGGCAATACGTAAGGAAATCCAATTTTACGCAATGATGAAATTTATCAACGGAAAGCAAATTTTTAAATTAAATGAGGTATATTTTTACGGAAAAAGAGTTCGTATCAATATTTAAAAAAAAAAAATTAATAAAATTGTGGATAGCAGTATTAGCTTATATGTGGAGTATTCAAACATTTTGATTTCCAAAATATTATTGAATCGGTTTATGGTGTTTAAAATAACTATTTTCAATTTGACAATTTTTTAGAATAGAAATCCTAATTGTTATTATAAAGACGTTATTACGACGTCTTTTTTTTGACGGAAAGTTCTTATGAAAAAAATAAAGCGGCAACATATACATATATAAGAATTTTTCTTTTAGACCAAAATTTACGTCGCAAAGAAAAAAAAACTTTAATAAATCTGTCGAAATAATCCTATTTAGTTTAATTTGAGTATTTTTTGTTTTTAATAATTAAAAAGTAAGTATCCTATTTAGAGACTTTTATTTCCTGTAAATTGTACGAGTATTACAATAAAATATATTTCTGAGAGTGTAAACAGCATTTTCACTTATATTAATCAAATTACACGCTCACATGTTTTTCTAAATACTTTAAAACTTTTCGCGCACTTTATTTTTTAAAATATCAAGTAATGACTTACCGTAAATTGGAAATAAATTGTGCAGTTTTCATATGCCGAACGGTTGAAGTGAATAGGAAATTGGTCTTCAAGTCATATAAATTACAATTCAAACCAGCCAATCAGCTGATTGTATCCATACTTGAATAAATTGAAAATGTTATTTAATATTTTTATAATTTTTTGTTTGTTTTATTGTTGTATTTTCTTGCCCATTTCTCAATAATATAATGTTAAATTTTTCTTATTTCTTTTCTTCTCCAGTTTGTGTATACAATACAAATAATTATTTACAATCTTTATAAATCAATTATTGTTAATAATACTTTATGTTTATTTATATATATTGTGTGTGTATATATATGTGTATATGTATATTTGGTTTAAATTTTATTTAACGTTTGGGTAGAGTTAAGGTATTACGTGTGACTAATCCCCACAAACATGTACGCACACTAAATCTGTGCTTTTACAGAAGTGTATGCATACATATATGTATGCATGTGTGTATGTGCATTTCATGCGTCTAGCATTTCGGTTTTATGTCAAATGTGTGTTTACTTGAGTTTTTTAATATACACTGTTATTATGTAAATTATTTATTTATGCACATGTACATATACATATGTATGTATGTATGTATCTTGTATGTTGTATTAATGTTTTGATAACATTTATTAAATCCGCTAAAGTTTACAAAGTACTGTAAATGATTTTTTCAAGTTTTATTTATAAATTTATTACAATATTTAGTTATTTAATTGGTAGCTTGTAGTGTAATTAATAAATTATTGGAATCCAGCAACTTCTTTTTCCACTTTATTTATTTAAATTTGAAATTAATTTATGAGTTATTAATTATTTTCTGCTTTTTTAACTTTTTCAAATAATCTTTATTTTTATTGTTATTTAATGTATTTTTAACAATTTCAAATGCCATTTATTTGAATTAATTCACTATAGAGTAATTATCTATTTCATTACATTTCATTAAATTTCGTTTTCTATGGGTTAATGATTCTTTTATTCATTCTAGCAGCTCCATTTCATTATTGGCATTTTTTTTTTGCTTTTGTAATTATTTAGACATTTAATAATTTATTATATTTATAACGTTTTTTTTTTTAAATAATTTTAAAATGTATTTGAACGGTTCTGCATATATATAATATTTATTTATTTTCTCCATAAAGTACATATGTTTGAATAATTTTGTTCATTGGCTATTTGTTTATTTTTTAATTTTTATTTGTCGGTTTTTTAAATCAAGTGAAAATTATTTATAATTTTGATTTATTAGTTTTTATTTATGGTCTGAAACCGTTTTTTCACAATAGAGATGTCCTTGAGTAAAAAAAGTAATGATATAATAAAATAATAATAATAATAATAATAATAATAATAATAATAATAATAATAGTAATAATAATAATAATAATAATAATAATAATAATAATAATAATAATAATAATAATAATAATAATAATAATAATAATAATAATAATAATAATAATAATAATAATAATAATAATAATAATAATAATAATAATAATAATAATAATAATAATAATAATAATAATAATAATAATAATAATAATAATAATAATAATAATAATAATAATAATAATAATAATAATAATAATAATAACAATAATAATAATAATAATAATAATAATAATAATAATAATAATAATAATAATAATAATAATAATAATAATAATAATAATAATAATAAAATAATAATAATAGTAATAATAATAATAATAATAATAATAATAATAGTAATAATAATAATAATAATAATAATAATAATAATAATAATAATAACAATAATAATTATAATAATAATAATAATAATAATAATAATAATAATAATAATAATAATAATAATAATAATAATAATAATAATAATAATAATAATAATAATAATAATAATAATAATAATAATAATAATAATAATAATAATAATAATAATAATAATAATAATAATAATAATAATAATAATAATAATAATAATAATAATAATAATAATAATAATAAAAATAATAATAATAATAATAATAATAATATTAATAATTTTTTTTTCTTAACTAACTTAACCTGCAAAATTTTCGACTTGACCGCAGAAAAACACCCAGGCTCTAGGCAGGAATCGAACCCGCGACCTCTAGTTTAGTAGGCTGCGCATTATTCATTCGTGTATGGAGGCACCCGTATATCATAATAATAAAAATAATAATAATAATAAGTAAACTAATTATCTTCAAAGTGAATTAATTGTTTGTGAGGAAAGTTTTATCAAAGTTTTATAAGAATAGTAAAAAATTCAATTAGAAAGATTAGGAGAACTTTCTGATATACATATGTACGAGTATATATACAAAAATGTATCTATATATACTCGTATGTATAGATTTATGTATAAGTATGTATATATGCATTAAAACGTGATAGTACTGGGCTAATCGATTTTGAATCACTTTTTCCAATTCTTGTTTTCATCGAATGATTGTTTTGATATAAGAATCGAGAAGATTTTATATATATATATTATATATATATATATATATATAATATATATATTTTATATATATTTTTTGTATAAAAATTAGTGGAATTCACACCGCTTCGCCATCGTACAATATTACTTTGCCAGTTATCCTTTTTTAATCATTTGTAATTATTTTTTTTTTATAAACAGCTGGGTAATACTTTGTAAACTTTACATTTAGAAAAAGATAATGCTGATAACTGATGTTGTCGTTGAGAACTTGTCTGATGTAAATTTGTTATGTTTAATTAAATATACACTGTTGTAAGTGATGTCAATCGTACGTTCAGTCAGGCCTAAGACGTTATACAATATTATTCCTGGTTCACATATGGCACGTAATATTCTGATATGCTATCAAATGTGCTCTGACATTTTGTTGATATTGTATATGGAAATTCCTGTCGTTCTTTATTTAGTTACTGTTCTATTCCTAAGGAATTTAATGTAATTGCCACTAGCTGCTTTTGAACTACGACGTAAGAGTTACATGTTTTTTCCCCTTTCTCAATTTACTATCATTTTCTCTTTTACTGCAGTGACTGTTACTTGTCTTACAAACGAAAGCAAATAGAGATATAATCGAAAAATTACGACTTTTCAGAACAAATTCTATTATAAAGTGTGTCTTAGAGCAGTTTGTTATAGAACACAGTCGTAACTCAATTGTGATTAAATACTACTGCAGAGGATACTTTTTATGTTTTTTATTTTCTTTTGTTTTTTAAATAGAAAAATTAACATTAAAATTATATTATACGGATGTGTTTGTATAATGAGTGTAAAATAGCATTTTAGAAAAAATTATTTATATATTTCTTGGTTTATTTTGGCACATATTTATTTAGTGTTCGTTCATATTTTGTTATTTGTATTTAAATTTCGGCAAATAATGAATTTTTTATTCAAATTAATACATTTTATAAATAGAAGCTTTGAGCAGTAATAACTTTTATTGTAGAGTTTCATTTGTTTTCATGCTTTACTTGTCTTCAACAAACTGTTGTTAGCAAATGCATTCTATTACTTTACAAAGTAATGCATGTATAACATTATTTGCTATTTTAATAATTTATTTCTATTTCAAAATAATTTTGTTTGAGCTTTGATTTTTAATATTTTATACCTTCTTTGCTAGATCGTAAATACAGAAATATTCTAATTCTTTTCATATGTTATTGTATTTATTATATATTTTCTTTCTTTTCTTAATTGTATTTTTTTTTTTATATTTATATAACATATTTATAGTCATTATTTTATTTTTGATAGTTTCAAATCTTAATTGCAATTAAATTTTGGTTTTGTCTCTGTACTGGCAGTTTTCTATTTGTGCAAAATTATTTACAATGATGTTATTGAAAATTTAACAACAAATATTTATTATTAGATTTGTTAAATTTTAGAGATTAAGAATGGTAGGGAATTTCTTATTTTGATTTAAAATAAAAAATCATAATGTGGGTTTTTCATTTCACTTTAAAATATTTACAAATTTATAGAGTTCGCAAATTCCATTAAATTAAATTTCTAATAATTTATTCCTCATGTTATTTACTTTATTTATATAGTTTACTTAAAGCTGTTGATTTATAAAATTTCAAGTCAAATTCCATATACATATATTGATGATATTTTTTTTTACATGTTTTGGTTTTCAAACAAACGTAAACTTTTGATTCATGTCTAATAATTTTTTTTAATTGAATTGGTTTAAAACGATATGCTTGTTTTGGTATGTAAAAGTAGGCATTATTTCATTTCATTCCATCTATTAATTTGAATGGTTCTAGCACTGATTTGCAACCGAAACATGAGGAAGCATTTGTTCAGAAGTAACTAGTTTTGAAAGGAATACTTATTTTTAATACCGATCAAGTACTACGGAATCAAATTGTAATAATTAAAAATCGTGCATTCCTTTTCATTTAAAAAAAAAAGAAAAAAATATTGGAAAATCTGTAATCCATTGCTGTTGGAGTATATTACATTTATAACTCGGCCAATCAAAAAAAAAAAAAAAAAAAAAAAAAAAAAAAAAAAAAAAAAAAAAAAAAAAAAAACTTGTACTGCTCATATTCGGCTCGGTTTGGGACGACGTAACCAAAAATTGCTACTTCCTAGTTCACAATCATTGTAAATTAGTTAGACGAGTAATAGGGGAACTATCAAAAATTATTTGTATTTGCTATTTAAATTTACCATGTTGTCAAAAATTAATTCCCAGCAGAATATTAAAAGCAATAAAAAAAAAATTAGAAAAATTAGAAAAATTCGATTAATCGTATAGAAACCATAGAAGAGAAGGTTCATATTACAGTGGCCCACTTAGCCACTCTAATTAGAAGGAAGTATCAAAAGTTGTTTGCAATATGCCATTCGCTATTGAGGAGAATATATATTAAATGAATATTGAAGTGGGGATTTTTTTGAAGAACAAGTCAAGATTTCTTGCTGTAACTTTGAAACAAAAAAAAAAAAAATCAATTTATCCCTGCTGAAATTAAAAGCTTTTTCCACTGAAATACTCTCATTGAAACTATTTGATGCCGCTTAAATAAGGAATAATTTAAATTGAATTTTTATCAAAATATATATAGAACATGTTTGGTTTTTATTTAAATGATAAATTTTATCATCTATTTTGTAAACGAGGTAACCATTCATTAATTCTAAATCAATTCAATATGACTTTTAACTAACTGAAAATTTTGAACTTCATAATTGTCTACAGTTAATTACAATTAGAGTCACTTTTAGTTAATTAATTTACTTAAATATTTATGTATGTCATTTTAGAGATTATTTGTTACTACAATTTACGTTGTTATTTGTGGCTTTCATTTATTTATTTATTTTTCTTTTTGTTTTTTGTTTTTTTGTATTGTTAATTTATTTCATTTTATTTATTGTTTTTATGCGTCCTTTTTCCGTCCATTGGCTACACTTTGTTCAAATAATTTATCATATTCCTAAATTTGTGATATTTATTTTGTATATTTTTGTTTGTGTACTTTCTGTTTGTATTGCTGTGGCCATGTTATCTTTCACTAATTATGATTAATAACAATTTAATTGAGCTATAATCCGTTTTTGTCAAGTTTTAATAGTTTTAATAGTCTGTCATCGATCCGATTATGCTGGTGATTATTGTTGTAATTGTAGTTGTTAGTGAATGTTCGTGTTGAGGCTAATAATAACGTTGCCAAAACCAGGAATGTTATAACTAGTTTGATAGAGGGCGGTTGCATTTTTCTATTCCCTGTGCTGCTGGTGTTATATAGATGGACATCTGAGCTACGCTCTTTATATAGACGGCCATTTTGATTGCGAGCCGTTTCCTCGTGTCGATTTTCTTTAAGTACTATTTCGTTTTTCTGTAAATAAAAGAATTTTATATTGAAAAATATTTATGCTCTTCTCTTTGCTGTCCTATTGGTAATTATTTTTAATCGCATATCGCATATTGTATTTTAAAGTTTTTTGAGCCAGACATACTCAAAATGGATTTGTATTTAAAGAAATTACTCTGATGCTGGTTTAAGTTTTTTATTCGATAATTATAATAAAAATAATATAGTTGACACATCAAGAATAAAATGCATTCAGCAATAAAATAACATGGAAAACTTTAAAAATATGGCCGACATGCAAAAAAGGTTTCTATAATACTTTTATTTTTTATTTTTATAAATATTTATAACTCTGCTTAAATTTAATACCCCAATAGCGTTTTAAATATTTTTCTTGTTGAAAACAGCAAAAATAAAATGTAAACTTTTATTATCTAAATAAATTATAAAACTTGCTGAAATATTAAACATATATTTTAACGATTTGTCAATTTTATAAATGATTAATAAATTTCCGATGGCACTACTCAATTATTTTCAGATTGCTGGTTTTTCTTAGCATTTTTAGTTTTCATACAACTTAGAATCTCGGCTTTTTACAAAATATGTTCCAATATACAGGGTGGGCCAAAAGTCACAATGGGGTTTAAAAATTTAATAACTTTTTTGTTTATTTTTTTTTTATTTTTTTTTTAAGATTATATAAATAACATCTGGAGAATAAATAATGGAGGGATTTACAACTGAACAAAGAACAAGAATAATAGAATTTTATTACTTAAATCAGCGATCAATTATTTTAACGCAAAGAGCATATCGTCGCCATTAATAATTTCAAGAAATTCAGAAATTAATTGGCCAGCGCGTTCGCCAGATTTGTCAGCATGCGACTATTTTCTTTGGGGTTATTTGAAGGAGCGAGTATATGTCAACAAGCCCGAGACAATCCTTGAACTCAAGGCCAACATTGTTGCAGAAATTCGAGGGCTACAGCCACAAATGTTGAAAGATGTTATGGAAAATGCTCTCAAAAGAGCCCATCATTGCGAAGCTAATAACGGCGGTCATTTAAGTGACATTATTTTCCATACTTAGCGTAAAAAAATTTCCATTTTGTATATTTCATAATCTTAAAAAAAAAATAAAAAAAAAAATAAACAAAAAAGTTATTAAATTTTTAAACCCCATTGTGACTTTTGGCCCACCCTGTATATTCGTCAGATTTATTATATTAAATTGCTGGCTTTCTTGCAAGCCTAAATTGGGAAATGATTGCCTTAATATAAAATTTGAGTCCTTGATATCTGTTTAATTTTGATATTCCTCATTTACGAAGTTACGGTTTTTTTCTAAAGCCAAGAAGTCAGGAAATATTTTCAACACAAAATAATTTTGCTTCCTCTAGTATCGAAACCAGCAAGTTGCTATTTCGTAGGATTTTATTAATCCTTTTTATTCCATCATAAAAAGCTGCTGTAGAAGAACGGCAAAGGAGAGTTATGATTGGTAAGTGTCATGTAATCAGTGACTTTGACGTGGTCACTTAAACATCTCAGGAGTAATTAGCACAAGCGATTTTATTAAATTTTTTTTTTTATTTTATGGTTGGCAGAGATGGAATCGGATGTATGATCTGAGCTTACCAATTTCCAGTTGATGAGTTTACTAACTTGTTTAGCGAATGATTTTCTTGAATTGTGTGTTTACTATAGGAGAACTAACGACAGGATATTTTTGTTTAATATCAAATTTCATATGTTTTAATGAAAGTGGTAAATTTTGAAAAGAGTCCTGCATTCTCTGTAATCTTAATAATAATATTAATGGTCAAAGAGATTTGTTGTAAACTCATAAAGTTTGGAATAGAAAATTCTCTATGAAAACTTGTGATTTTAGTCAGTCAGTTGTAGTGTATTGTATACAGATATAGATATATACTTATCGGTTTTGCGGCATTAATTAAGTAATCCAGTTTGTTATTTTCTTCGAAAGAAATTCGAAAAATTTGTGTGTGAGAAGTGTTACCGATTGTGGTATTTTTATCATTTTAATAATTGTGAGAGAGCTACATGTAATTCTAACAGAATCTTAAATCATATTTTATAACGAATACCTAACAGAATGCAACTCCATCTAATTACTATGCCCATTTAAATCTATTCTAATTTTTTGAAAATAAAAAGAAGAATAATTTACTCACCGTAACTTCATTTAGATCCTCTTCCCTTAGAATCTTCTTGCCCTGCCGTTCCATTTCTGCAAAATAATTGTAAAAAGAATTCATTTTAATAAATTCTAAGGCAAGAGCAGTTTCTATCGTCAATCCAATTAAAAACTCATGTAACTGATAAAGCATTTAGTTGACGACAAAAATTATTTTTGAAAAACATTTTTGAGTTTTCACTTTAAAAAAGATATTTAAACGAGAGACATTTTTAATTAGTATCAGTCTTATGAGTTTATAAAATGAATGTTTCGCCAATTGAAATCAGATTCATGGCCTTCCATGGGGCCTTTCATATAAGTTGGTTTATAACCATCTACTCATCACTCACCATATAAACGTATTGTACCCTCTGTGTCGCCAATACTATTCTTCGAAATGCATTTATAGCCGCCAAAATCGCTTGTTTGCAAGCGCTTTATATACAAAACCATTTCCACGGCATACATATTGACTTCCTTTTCAGTTAAAACGTAACGATCTCCAGCAATTATCATTTCACCTAAAACAAATTAGAGATGGAAATATTTTATCAAAACCATGTTTGTATCATTTTCTTAGACTTGTTTGCTACGCATTCAAATTATTTATGTTTTTTAAACAGAAACTTTTCGCATCCAACGTGTTTCTTATGAAATGTTACGAGCATAAAGATTTTTTAAACTTTCTAAAACTGTAGCATCATTGCTCGCAAGCTAATTTCCGCTAATTTTTAGCAGATCATTAAAATCAAGTATTAAGTATAGTATAGAACTGTATTTTTGATTTAAGATTTTATATGTTTTTTAATCACTGGCAAATTTCCGCCAGGCGAATAATACCATTGAAAGAATGCCGGTCTTTTTTTTGGTAACAGCAGCGACAAGCTAACACTGCTTGTGGTTAGTTTAATTTAATTATAATTAACTTGAAAGAAATGTGTCATGATTTTAGTTTTTTTTTAAACTTACTCACTGGCGTTACATCAGTGAGGTAATATTTCACTGAAAAATGAATGTCACGTTTCTAATAATTCTCAAATGCACTTAGTTTTGTAGCTTTGGAAGAGTGAATGCAAGGACGATGGTACTCAGTAAACAGTTTGAAGGATTTTCTTTCAACAGTTTTCTTATTTAAGTTTTTTTTTTGTTATTTTTTTTTTATATCTTTCATATAAAATAAAAAATGTTAAAAAGTATAGAAACGTTTAAAACCACTAAGCACGAAGTTAATAAAGACAAATTGTATAGAAGATGAAAAATCGTTTTCTTTACACTCAGTAAGTGAAAAATTGACAAAATGGAGAATTAAAAAATGAAACAATTTTCAAACGAATATGCACATACAAATGATTGATGTACACACTCATACACACACAAAGGGAGATACACAGCCACTTATATAGAATAATGTCGCAGAGAGGAGAACTTACCATTTTCTCTTTGCCAATAATTGATGGCTTTTGGCGATGCTTCCACATTGCAAATTAAAGTGACATCTGTCAAGACGGGAGCACCCACCAATTGATTTGGAACTTGTACCAAGGGATGAACTAGAAGTGGGGGAAAAATGATAAAAGAATCTATAATTTAAGAATTCTTTTTCTGGTATTTAGTCTATTTGGCAACAAATTTGTTTTCATTTGCATTGTTTGGTAAATCTAATGATTTTTTCTTCATTTTTTCTGTTTATGCGTATTTATCTTGTCTAGCCTTTTGTCTCTTATTCATTCCTTTAATTCGCTCAAAAACCATTTACCAACATATTGATTTATATCGCTTTTTTTTTTAATTATTTTGTTTTTCCTTTTCTATTTGACCGCACAGTTGTTGGTTAAAAAAAAATTCTTGCTATAGAAAAAATCTCTAAAAAACCTCTAAAACCAAACATTCGGTTCCAGGAAAAGAAAAACAAACACACCAACAAAAAATAAATGGTGAAGAACTAATCTCTGGCTGCAAACAACTGGTACGATTTTAATTGAAAATGAATTAGTTTGGTGGTTGCTGCATGCCGCAACTTCAGTCACATCACATAGCCGAATGCTTTATTGTTGCTTCTTATAAAAAAAAAGGTCAGCATAATTCTTTTTAGGTTTAGTCCTCTGCAGGCATGAGCATCCAGGATGTCTTTATAAAGCATTAACATCTGGTGTGCGTTATTGACTTTGTCTAGCAAATCGCTAAATTTAGCTTTAAAATTTATTTTTCGTTTAAGTTTTTTATAAAATAAAATAAAAATCTTGTATATCAAATATTAAGATATACTAAAATGATATTTAAACTGCATTAAGGAGGCACAATTTCAGGTTCTTTGATTTGTTTGATAGAAGTTATTCTTTGTTCTTTATATATACCGATCACGTATGTTATTATCAGTAGAATATTGAAAATGCATTTAAATTAATTTTGGTATATTTTGATGTGATCATGGCATTAGCTGAGTCCAATGGCATTTTACACCTTGCTAAAACACATCTTCAGGGAACTTGTACGCAAGTCCTTCTTAGAACTGCTGGAGATTTACTTGAGAGTTTAATGCGGAAAATATTCCAAGTATTTATTCTTTGTTCTTCATATATACCGATCTCGAATGTTATTATCAGTAGAATGTTGAAAATGCATTTAAATTGATTTTGGTATATTTTGATATGATCATGGGATTAGCTGAGTCCAATGGCATTTCACACCTTACTAAAACACATCTTTAGAAAACCTTTACGCGAGTCCTTCTTAATCTCTGCTGGAGATTTATGTCACATTTTTAGGAATCTTTACCCAAATCCTTCTTAGAACTCCAGGAGATTTATCCAACTTTCCATTAAAGAAAATAAAGTAAAGTTGTAATATGGACCAAACAATGCACCTATAGATATATAGAAGTTTTGAATTTTTCAGTCCAGTGCTACATGGTTTTCTAGTCAATTCTTTATTTTGTTATTGGAATCGTCAACTAATAGTTATTTTGAATTCAAAGTAAAAATTTCTTTTTACAAGTAAAAATGAAGCTTTTCAGTTCATCTAACAGAATCTGACCAAAAAAATTTCTGATTTTATTTTGCGTGCAGTTACAAATAATTGCAAGTTGCGACAAAAATAACAATATTTTTTTAGATTGGCCGATAATTACCATAAACATGTATAAGCCGTATTTAATAATCGTCAGACAATTCAAATTAACTTGTCAGTGATATTTTTTGCACAGAACTTAAGAATTGCAAGAAAGTTTTTGTGGGGTTTTACCAAAAACTTTTTTCATTTCATTTCTGTAACTTTTAAGTTTTCCTCATTACGCACATACGTAAATGTGTGCAGCATGTTTATTTACGAGCATATCCTTACAAACATCCTCGTATTCTCTTTCAGCAGATGCCCATGTCTTCTAGTTGAGCAACATATTGGCAATTGTTTCGTAGTTTGTGTTATTGCTTTTTTTGAAATCATTCATTATTCTTATTTGTTAGAAGAATCGTAGTTGTTTATTGTATTTGTTGCCGTGTTATAATTTTGTATGCCAAACTAAATGTTGACTTAGTTGAGGGAAGGAGACGGGAAATATACTTTTTATAAATACTAAAATATACGACCCAACTGTGTGGACAAATAAAGAGCAGAATCTTTAAATAATTAAATCATTTAAGAGAAATTATTTTATGAGATATTTTCCATAATTATTTCTTGATATTTGAGCTGACATAACAATAACAACAACTATAAAGTGAAATGAAGCTTTTGCTTGCGATTTCATCGTACTTCTGCATACTATTGTGCTGGCATTCTATCCTTTTTAATACAAAATTCTCGAAATATAGTGTTTTAATTTCCAATAAAAGGACTTATTTTATAAAATTTCAGATTTTATTAATACTAAGAATATATTTTCATTTAACATTTGTGTCAATAAATTTCAAGCTATTTTCTGGTTGATTGTGTATTGATTTCTTCAATCTATATTTCAAATGATGCTTTCAAATATCTGTTTTACTATGTGGTCTATAGACATTCTTCTTCTTTTTCTATAGTTCCATCCACAGTTATTGTTCAAGCAGCAATATGTATTCATTTGTAAAATATTTTTTGCTCAGTATTCTGTATGTTGAGCTCTACATCCTTGATATGGTAAGAACAAACATAAAAGACCAACAGCACTGATGGCAGTTCAAATGTTGGTCAATTTATTGAATTTATTCTTAACACAGAAAAAGATTGTTTGTAATTTTTTTCTGTCCTCAAATGATAATCTTTTAAACGTTGTATGTGAAGTGCTTCCAAGTTCATAAATTAAGGAGGTTCATGAAGAGCTTAAAACTATTAATTTGGTTTTACGAGAGATCGAATATTTTAAGATTTGAGTTGACTGGATTTGAGTTGATTTGTGGTTAACTCACTCTCACTATCACCGCGAAGGCTAAAAATTGGAAATGATATTCGTTAATAAATTCATCTCTTCTCTCCGTCAAGTATCCCATGTTTTATTAAGACTTAAATGGCGCCGAAAAACCGAGATAATATAATTATTTTTCTTAAACAGTCTACCTTAATGCCGATTGCAGATGTTTTATTTTTATTTAATAAGTCTTTTAGTCAGCTTTTTATAAGCAAACTTTTTGTTATTATTCTTACTTTATTCGCAATTGTAGTTTTGTGTAACAGATTGTCATATTAGGGAGCTCATCCTACTTTTTATTGTATTTTAACTTTATTGTAGTTAAAATGGTTAAATAAAATTGTTATTTCAGGAGTTTGTGATTCTGTAAACATTTTATTTAATGCATTCTTTACACATATATAATTAAATAAAAAGATGGTTTGAACGTTTTTTCTAAACGATCTTTATTATTTGAGTTCAAGATGATAACTGAAAACATATTTTTTAAAAATTGCAAATGTGCAAAAGCACTATTGAACATTTGCATTCGTTGGTATTGGATGTCTATGTGGCAGCAAAGTGGATGAAGACAAAAAAAATGTTTGCATTCATTGGTATCGGATGTCTGTCTGGCAGCAGAGCGGGCGAAGAAAAAACATATGCGCTTTGTTAAGTTGCTGACTCTGCTGGACATTTCCATTGTTGATTTTGGAGTAGAGTAGATGAAGTAGCTTCGTTGTGTAGACAAATGCATTTGCTCCATTGAGTTGCTGACTTTGCTGGATGTTTCTGTTATAGGTTTCAAATTCATTTAGTGAAGCGCGTGTATTAAGAAATGCGAGGGTAAACGTATAATTACGTTACTTCCCTCCCCTTAAAGAAGAGCCAATAATTTATGATGTCACCGACGGGTATAATGTGGGCAGTGATTGCGGTTGTAATTCGATTTCTTGTACTTGTTTTTTTTGTTGCTTCTTGATTTTGGAATAGATCGTTAGAATTGGGTTTGTAGTTACATATTTTAAGTATAACAGTATCGTTAAAAGTACAATAATAATGCTTACAAATACTATGTAAATTAGTGTATTATTTTTAGAGACCATTGTTAGGACATCATCGTGTTCAATTGTTTTAACTTTTGTTATTTTCAAAGGTGAGTAAATTTGTGTTAAGTCAATTTCGGGGGATAATTTATTTTCGTACAAAATTATTTCGTTTATTTGCAATTCACAATCGCTTATTCCAATAATTTTATTGCCTTGTATACTTAAGTTTGTATTGGGCCGACAATTTTGTTTTACAAATGTGGTACTTAAATTCCAAGTTACAATGACGTTTGGTTCCACATACATAATCGATTCTGTGTTGAAAACGTGTTCAAAATTACAAATTGGTGTTGTGTGCAATAAAATTTTGGAAATACATTCATCATTAATTTGTATATTTTCTCGAGTGTAAATTTTATTGTCAAGTTCAAAATATGATGTGGTACTAGTGTAGTCTAATTGATATCCATTATGGTCTGGATAAGGAATGATTTTTAGGGTGTTAAAAGTTTTAAAGTTAATTGGGATGTGAGAAATGATAAGTATAATGTTATCTTGATGATTAATCCATGTAGATGTTTTTATTAATAGTATGTTTCGATTATTTACATTGGCCAACTTGTCATAATTCAACCACTTGGGATTGAAGAGTCCCAGTCTGGACAGTTGCATGCCCATTTCGATGTCTTCCACATATTCTATGAACTGCATTAAGTCATAAGTGAATGCGTCGTACATGTTGCGGTTTTTCTCCATCTTTTCCAAGTTTTCGTTGATTTGATCAATTACGTTATTCATTTCGTGTAGTTGGATTGAATTTTTTTTCATATTTTCGAGTTGTCCCTGAAATTTAACTCGGACATCATCGTCCAGGGTTCCGAATAAAAACTTGAACATTGAACCCACTGCATTAATAAGCCCTCGTTTTTGTCTACTTTCTTCATGCAGTGTCAGTCCATTTAATTGTCGTTGCAATTTACCATATAAATATTTAAGATGGGGTGATTTTGTGTAGTTTAACAAATGCTTCCGAAAAAGGTTGTTTGCCTTGTTTATTTCAGTAATGTTGATCCGCAAACAGTGATGTTCGAATTCAGTTGGCAACTCCAATGGTTTATCTGAGAAAATCAGATATCCATGATCAGTATCGAGATTATTTATTTGAATTTGGGCATGTTGGGTATGACATCCCATTATAATAGTGAGACATATCACTATTGTGCACCATGGTCCTGTGAAATTGGATTCAGATTAATTTTCTTTTGTTTTTTGAATTGTGACTTATAATAATGAGTGACCCTATTTCTTTCAATTATCTTGTAATGGTCTGGCGTGGTTTGTTCAACGTTCCTGTTAGATTTGAAAGGATTTTCCAATTTTCCTTTTTGTAACGGTCCTTTTCTGTACCTTGTATCCATTTCGAATTCCTGTCGGTTATTGTTTATCCTGTCTATTCTTTTCTTCTTCTCCTCTTGAGTATTCCTGATCGGCTGTCCGTTATAAAGAAAAATGTGTGCTGGTGTTTGTCCTGTGGTATCGTGTTTAGTCTTGTGATTGTAAACATAAAGTACTGTCTCAATTTTACTCAGTTTTGCTTCATTATCATCGGATGTTTTTATTATGCGTATTTTCTCATTTATAGTTTTATGCAATCTCTCTATATCGGCTACACCAGTTTTCGCGGTGTTTAGTTGCAATTCAATTCCCTCGGTTTCCAACCAACGCTTTAACGCTAGGCTAGTGAAGGCTCCATCTCTATCGGCCTTTAGTAACTGGGGCTTACCCAAATGATTGAATATTCGCATTAGAGCACTTTTGCACTCAATCCAATCCTTGGTTGGTACTTGTTCTAGTGTGGCAAATTTTGAGTATACGTCTATGCAACTAACATAGTGTTTCCCCTCACATGAGTAGATATCTATTACAAACCTCTCACGGCAGAAATTAAGTTGAGGTGTAATTTTCATGGGCATCTTGGTATCGCGATGCTCTGTTTTAGCTAAGTTGCAAACATGACATTCATTGATAATGTTTTGTATGAGTAGCTGGCTGTTCGGGAAATAATATGTCTCTTTAAAAAGTTTGCCCATCTTCTGTATTCCAGGATGTAAGAGTTTCTCATGAGCCTTCAGTATTAGTTCCTTGAATTCTGCGTAGGTGGATATATTTCTCAGCAAAATAAGGCTACGGGTGATCTTCGTGTGGCTTGTGTTAATAACGGATCTGTGTGCACTTTGAATTATTTCAAAATCGGCATCACTGTCTATGTATAACACGCTAGTCTTTCCACAGAAATGTTCAATCAAAAACTGTTCGGCCTTTTCCCTTGTCATTTCATCGTATGAAATGCGGGTTATTTGTTTCCTGAAATATTTTTCGTGACTTATTTTGGGTGGACCTTTTGAGAAAATCACTTGACGGCCAAATGTATTGGCTGGTTTTTCGGTGATAAAAATCAAATCACTACTATCGTCCTCGGCACTATGTTGGGTTTGTTCACTAAAGTGGGACTGCTCTATTCTTATTCTGGACAAGGCATCAGCCACATAATTTTCTCTTCCCTTTATATATTTAATATCAAAATCATACTCCGACAATTTTACCCTCCATCGCGTTAATTTGGAATTTGGTTCCTTCATTCGGTGTAACCAGGATAACGGTTGATGGTCACTTGCTATTTCAAAGTGTCGGCCCAAGAGGTAATGGCGGAATGTTTTAGTTGCCCATACGATGGCAAGCAGTTCCTTTTCAATGGCACTGTAATTTGCTTCGTGATCGTTGAGAGTTCGGCTAATGTAACTAATTGGATGTCCGTCCTGTGAGAGTACAGCTCCCAGTGCCACATTACTCGCGTCTGTTGTTAAAACAAATTTTCTGTTGAGATCTGGTATCCTCAAAACGGGATCGTCTGAAATTAATTGTTTCAATTTCTCAAATGCCGAAATATACTCTGGGTCTAGTACATTTATTTTCGAATCCTTTTTCAACACTTTTGTCATAGGTTTCGCTATGTCAGCGAAATTCGGAATGAATTTTCTGTAAAAACCTGTTAATCCTAAGAAAGCTTTAATTTCCTTAGTTTTGGTGGGGATAGGGTATGTTTGAACAGCTCTTATTTTCTCCGGGTTTGGCTTGATCCCATCCTTTGTTATAACATGTCCCAAAAAGGTAGTCTCCTGTCGTAAGAACTCGCATTTATCAAGCTGCAGTTTTAAATTGGCTTCAGATAATTTTTCGAAAACCAAACTGAGTGAATTCAGATGTTCGTCAAGAGACGTGGAAAATACAATAATATCGTCTAAATAGACGAGACAATGTTTTCCCAGGAGGGGTCTAAAAACGTCATTCATACACCTCTGAAAGGTGGCTGGCGCATTTCTTAGACCAAACGGCATACGGAGATATTCATAGTGCCCATGTTTGGTAGAAAAAGCAGTCTTTGAAATTGAGTCTGCATCCATCTCGATCTGATGGAAACCCTTTGCTAGATCTATGGTGGTAAAATAGGTACATTTTCCTAATTTCCCCAAGATCTCATCCATATTTGGAATAGGGTGGCGATCACCAACAGTTATCTCATTCAATCTCCTATAGTCTATTACAATTCTAAATTTCTGTTGGCCTGAGGCGTCCCGTTTCTTGGGCACCACCCAAACAGGACTACTGTAAGGTGAATTACTGATTCGTATAATACCCTGGTCTAACATATCTTGTATTTGGGCTTCGACTTCCTGTTCGTAAGCCTGGGGGTAACTGTATAGTTTTGAGTAAATTGGCAAATTATGCGTAGTATTAATTACGTGTTTTATTTGGTTGGTGAATGTTAGTTTATCAGCATCGTGATATTGGATGTGCTGATACTGTCTTAGTAATTCACACAACTTTGTTCTCTCCTCATAATTTAAATGTTCCAATCTGAAAGGATTTGAGTTTGATCCTGGTACGATCGGGTTAACAATGCAGTGTGGGTCGTTGTTAGTTGTTTGATTTGAAATTGGTATGCCATCATTCGATTTATGCCGCACATGTTGTGTGGTGTAAGGCGCTTCATCTGACTTCTTCTGAAAATGGTTTTGTTCGGGTGCAATATTGTGGTTTATCAATTTGTATTTGTTATTGTACAGTATTACAGTTTGTTTACTGTAGTCTATTACAGCTTTTGCCCGCGCCAACATCTTTCTTCCTATTAAAAGATCATAATCTGTAGAGAATGGGTGCAGTAAGAATTCATGCCGCACCGGAAATAAATTGTTGGAAGGGACAATGACACTTTTATTGATAGTGAGTGGACCGTTACTTGTGTGAATGAGGCATTCGGTATCCTGGATTGGTAAGTTGAACAAATTACGAGTCACCATATTGACCGTGGATCCGGTGTCAATTAGGCATCTCAAGTCGTTTCCTTTGTACTTGATTATTATAAATTGTTTGTCTTCGAGGCCGGTGGCTGAAAATTTTCAACTTCTTCAATAGTCAATTCATTTCCTTCTTCATTTTCGGCTGCAGTGGATGGTGTAATTACGGAGTCGTGTTCATAAGGTTGGTCATGTTGTTGTTGATGATATTCTGTATTGTAGTAAGTTGGGTCATAGTAATTGTAGTATGGGTTATACTGTTCATAGTAGGCCACCTCTTGATTCCTAAGCTCGTCCATACTCATTCTAGTCTGACCGCTATCTGATGGTCTAAATCGTTTCTTTGGTTGATTATTTGCGTTATGTGGTTGTCCTTGAAGATTCGGTGTTGGTGTATACATGGTAGATGGATTTAATTGAGGTGCATTATTATGGATAGGATGTCGATAAGGTTGGTGATTAAATTGGTTATAGTATGGTTGTGGGTGTGGATAGACTACTGGTGGGTTATGGAATGGTTGAAGTGGTGTGAAATTTTTTTGTGCCTTTAGGTTAGATGAATTAGGATTATGGGCAAATGGCTTGTATTGTTTTTCGGATGTATCGTGTTTTTGGGTTATCTTTTGTGCGTGGTTGACATCTTCATACATGTTCTTTTCTTGTAAAATATTAATAAGCGATCTTAAATCCTTTATTTCGAGATTAACTATTCTAATGTAAATGTTTAGTGGCAATTTTTGAATTAAGCCCTCAATGCTTGTTTTAATCAGTTTTGAATACAATAGTTTCTCGTGTGTATCATTTTCCAAATCTAGCTTACTTGTTATTACTTGACGGCGACGTTCAGCTTCTTCCAAAAAGGATCGTACATTTCCCTTGTATGGCGTGCTGCGAAATTCCTCCAGTAAGGTATGGTTCGGTGTCTGCGTCTTGTAATTCAGTATAAGTTGTTTTCGCAACTCGATCCAGCTGGTAATGTTACTCACGCCGAGTGCTCTCATAACTTCACCACTTATGCAACGTTCGACGTGTCCAAACAAAATATGTTGTTGCCGGACATTATTGGTGGTGTAAAGATCAAGAATGTAGTCAATTCGGCTGACGAAGGTGTACAACGACTGTGGGTTTCCATCAAATTTTTCCACATTACCGATTTGGTATGCTATCTGGGACATTTCGGAGTCTGATAGGACTACTGGTGGTGTTGGAGTCATGCTGATTTTATGCTTTTTATTTATGTCACTTATTTAAAGTTATCTTTTCTTTATATTTGTTGCACACACAGCACTTTCGTGGGGTCCAGAGGTCACCGAATTGGATTTATCACCTCACACAAATTCTGTGGCGTCTTCCTGATTTTTTTTTCAGGTTTTAAGTTCTAGGCAGGTTGCGTTTTTACGGTTTCGCGCTACTGTCGAGGTTTTTAATAAAACTTAACACGATGTTAACCGCCGCGAGGGTGCCTATTAGCGTGTTCTTTTTCTTCGGATAACAACAAAACAAAAATTACTAGAATTGGTAAGCCTCGCTATCGCATCACGAATTTTCTTCTTTTGAAGCTATCCTACCGACTGCGCCAATTAAATAAAAAGATGGTTTGAACGTTTTTTCTAAACGATCTTTATTATTTGAGTTCAAGATGATAACTGAAAACATATTTTTTAAAAATTGCAAATGTGCAAAAGCACTATTGAACATTTGCATTCGTTGGTATTGGATGTCTATGTGGCAGCAAAGTGGATGAAGACAAAAAAAATGTTTGCATTCATTGGTATCGGATGTCTGTCTGGCAGCAGAGCGGGCGAAGAAAAAACATATGCGCTTTGTTAAGTTGCTGACTCTGCTGGACATTTCCATTGTTGATTTTGGAGTAGAGTAGATGAAGTAGCTTCGTTGTGTAGACAAATGCATTTGCTCCATTGAGTTGCTGACTTTGCTGGATGTTTCTGTTATAGGTTTCAAATTCATTTAGTGAAGCGCGTGTATTAAGAAATGCGAGGGTAAACGTATAATTACGTTACTATATAACTAATGACACATGCATATATGTTTTTGTGTTGAGTATATTTTATCCATTTGCTTATTCAGAATAGTATTTATAACAAACTCAATCAGAGTCTTAAAATACTATATTTTAATTTTATTCCATGTTTTGGTTACAGATAAAATTATTTTTATTTTTGAGGCACAACAAACAATATTTTTTTTTTTAATTTCAATATTTCGCTTTCATAATGTATAGAAGGATGAATGTAGAACTAAAATAATTACTATAAACAGGATTTTAGTTAAAAATTAATAAAATAATTTATAAACAGATTAGCTGAGTCTTGATCGCGCAATAATTTCATTTATTTTGTAGCAGTATAACCAATTTCTTCTCTTGGAGTTCTGCCAGTATGAAAATTTATTTGGATACTTTTAGCTGACTGATCTCCTTCAAAAAGGAAGTTGTCAGCAGAACATATTTCAATTCAATTATCCTTTCTAAAGCTTATTTAATTTATATGCATTATTTTTATTCACTTCAATTTAAATTAAATAAATGATTTCTAATTTAAATTTATAAAAAATTTAATTTAAGATTTTTTTTTTGTGTAGCAGTTAAATTTATTTATTTAGCTTACTGTCTTACGATTAGGTATTAGTATAATATATATATGTATATATATGTCTGCATAATACTTGGTGAATCTACAGAATTCATATATATGTATCATTTTGTAATCAAAAATTATTAAAAATTGTTTTAAGTTGAAAAAATTATTTTCAATTTAGTTTAGTTTAGAAAAAGTAAATGTTCAGTGGCGAGTAATACAATTTCAAAATCCTACACTACATCATTTTCTTTACTGCAACTGACCTTGAATTTAGAAAATTGCTAATTGCCAATTTTATTTAGAAGAGATAGATCGTTCTTAAAAAATATATTTAATGTACATGTTACGCCGTGGCAGACATCTGACACCAAAGCGTACAAAACATGGATTACCCCCATAATACCAGAAGCGAAAGTGAAGACGTATTCCCAGGAAAACCTTTTATGCTACATACATATGGTAGCCTAAAATTTTCCTGGTAAATGGCTCTTTTTGCCTCTAACACACTGCAACCGTTTAGGTTATGGAAGTTTGTGTATTAGGGATTAGAGATTGTGTATAATTAGGGATAGTAAAATGTTGTCACAACAATTATTTCTCTTCAATGTATTCAAATAAATTTAATTTCACAACTAATTAAAATAATTTATTTCCTTAATTTTTGTTATGTAATATTTATGTATGTGTACACGCATGTAATTTTTTGCAAGTGTATGTTTATTTCAAATTATGAAAACACTGATACTACAAGTCATAGAAAGTCACATCAGCCATGAATTTTCATCACTTATTCAATTTCTCCTCTACTCTATTTAACTGACAAGTAAAGTTATTAAGGAAATTTCTGATTACAGCACTCACACACTTGCATAAATGCACAGGCAGACAGACAGATATCCACTTAGATAGACAATCCCCACCGTAAGATAAATAATACATGTAGAATGAGGAAAACAAACCTTCATGCTACATATCAAAACCATGCTTAGAGAAAACCGCAGTAATTTTCTTTGAAATCTTTTCTTTCAGACAATTTTAGCACCTTCAGGTAAAACAGAAGAAATGAATCAAGACAAGGCAAGATAAGAGAAGATAAAGCAAGCCAAGAGCAGACATGATGAAATAAATTAGGTACGAAAAAACTATACATACATTAAAATGCCACTTAATTTTCTGATTAAAATCAATCACCACATAGAAATACTTGGCATGCAATTTATTTATTTCAAGACAAACTCTGATTGGGGTGAAATATGTTAAACTTCAATAGAAAATACTCAAGAACATTTAAAAATTATTGGGAATAGGCCGGCTTAAAAGCACGCTAAACAAAGTATTTTTTATAATGAATTTGAAGGAAAGGTTTTTCCCCTTTTTAATTCATTTGAACAGACCACACATAAGTTTAATGCAAACTTTTTGCAAACAAATGTAGTCCTCCAGATTTTAATCCTTAATTGGTGAAAAAGTAATGGAGCTCTTTCGGCGTGCACCGGTACGTGTAAATAAATTTATATTTGTTAAAATTAAATAAAAATGAAGAGAATCATTTATTTGTGGCAAAAAGTTTTTTTTGGTTTTTTTTCTATCAAATTTCGTTTATAAATAAATTTATTTATTTATTAGAAATCAAATATTTAATTGAAATAAGAATAAACAAAAACAATCAGTAAAAATTAAATAGGCTTTAGAAGGGATAATTAAATTAAAAGCGCTGTTGCTGTCAACTTCTTCTCGCGAGAGATCAGTCTTCTAAAAATATACAATATAATTTTTACTACATGCAGAATTCCAAGAAAGGACATTAATTATTCTACTACAAAGAAAAGGACGGCTATTTAAAGAATGATCATTCCAGCGGCCATCTTATAATTACCAATACACTGTCATGCACTGCAAATGGATTTTCTATATTCCAAGGATATATTGAGAGACTGTGTAATAGAGAGATTAAAAGATCAGTAAAATTTGCAGAGACAAATAATCCACTTGGGTGTCTTATACTGATTTCCTTCAAGAACGACAATTCTGAAAATAATATGTATTTTGTCGGAGCAAAACAAAGGAAAATAAATTATTGCAACTTTGTAAAATATTCATTTATTTTTGAACTTTTTTTTATCACAATATATTTTATAAAAGTTAGTCATGTATAGTCCACTATTATTTTCCTCAATTGTGCTTAATTTATTTTTTATTCATCACTTTAATGTGTTTTCACATGGCATTTAAAAAAGGGCGAAATTATTTTTGCAGTGTACGAATAAGTATGCCATCTCTTCATACAATGAAACAGAAACGGAAAGTTATATGTATTTTTTATAAAATAATTTTAACTAAGAAGGAAAATGAAATTTCATATCGCCAATTTTTGACACTTAAAATTAAGTTATAGGAGTATAATCAAATGCCTATACACACTATTTACGAGAATCCCTAACATTCCAAATATATATGCAGCTAATTTTTGTGACTTTCTAATGAAAAACTTAAATTTTTAAATGTACAATATTTTTTACAAAACATTTCGCTTCAGCAATTTTTTTTCTCTTTGAAGTCGCCTTCCACTAAAATTTCAAATTTCGTGGAATTGTATGAATTTATTTGTGTTTGACTATTAAAGATATATTGAAAAGATAAATGTTTTGTTTGATTGTATTTCTGTATTGTTTTCATTTCTCATTTCATAGATGCAGTAGCTGATAGATACGACATCTGATGTATTTCCTTTGAAAATCTTTAGAGACTCGCACGCACACACATAAATATGTTGTCATTTACGTTTGTGTTCATGTCTTTCCCTACTCATGAATGTTTCTTCATACTTTACAAAATTTACTGCCAATTTCAATAAAAAATGTTTTTTTTTTCTTGGGAGTTCAATGAACAATGATTTCTATTGATTCTCGTTATATACTTGCACGTTTGTTACGAGCAATGAAAGAGAAACAGGATATTAAGGCTTTATTAAGTTCTTTCTCCTACTGCTGCTTTTGGTGTTGTAATTTTTCCACACCATCTACAGGTGGCAATACACGATTGAATACTTTTGCAAGCAGAAAATTCAGGTTACACACTTACAAACATATACAAACATTGAAGAAAAAAATTCCATGACCCACAAAAGAAAAGCAAACAATGCGTGTTCGAACAATCATGTAAACAGTCCGATGTGAGTGTTAGTGCATACATCTTATAACTTTTGCCTTCGTCGTAAACACACGCCCCAGGAATCTTTGTATTTACACCGTAAGTGTCTAAAACTATTAGTTCGGGGATATGAAGCAAATATCCTTTTTAAAGTCACGCAAAAAGTCAAAAAGTAAGTTAGTTAAATGTTGGAAACTTTGTTAATAACTTGAACGTCTTTGGCTTGGCGAATTAATATTAAGCATTTAATACACTTGCATGCGTAGCAAATTTCCCTAAGCTTAAGTGCATTTAAAGAGCATGAGATTTAAAGCTTCTAGCACAGTAAATAAAACTCTTGTTGGGTTCGTTTGAGCCCTTTTGTAGTGGGGTTAAACCAGGGGTGGAAACTCTAGGGTGTTCTGTAATCAATTCTAATTCATACGGCAATTAATAAATCCATCTATTAATTTTTATAACTCACTGTCGTACACCTGTGAATGAATGAAAATGAAATGGAATATTTACTTTGTTATATTCAAACTACATATATTTCAGAATATTTTCCCGGATTTTTGCAAAAAAATCTTTTTTAGTTTTTAGTTCTCTTAATACATCTATACGAAAAATACGTCTCATTTTGTTCTCTTAATGAACTACATTTAAAATATTCATGTTTGATCTCTTTGATGGAATGGAGGTGATAGCAAATCGATGGATGTCATGATCATGTCATTTACTTTCAAGATGAGAATGCTATTTGCCATATAGTCACTGAATTAAAAATTAACAGATAAAAGCATTTTATATATCTAGTTTTTCATTGAATTTTCGAAAAATATATATCAACAAATATTTTAAATCTTGTATAATTTTTTTTTTTTAGCTAATATATATGTATATTTATCTTAATATATATGCAATATTCTACTCATATAAGTAGGACATGAGTACATACGAGTAGTTGCAGTTGTTGTTTCTGGCTGATACATAAACGCTATTATAACACCATTTACATTAAACACTATTAAGCAATTGTTTGAAATCAGCTGGAGGAGGGTTAACGGTAGCGATGGCAGCGGAAGTTTAGAACAATAAACCGGAATTACTAGTACATTTTTTTCCTTTCATTAAACTTAAAGTTTAACTAATAAAGTTTTGTGGAAATTTTCACAAAACGCTGATACAACCAAAAGTATTTCTTGCAATGCAATAAAAAAAGCAAAAGGATGCAAGTACCCAGTTGGAAATTTTTTCAAATGTCTACCAAATATTCTGCATAAAGTTAAGTAAGTGCTCTATCTTTTGTTGGTAAATGTGTATGTCAACTCTTTGTTTGCAATAGCTTTTATTCGTTGATCAAGCGATACATGTATTTCTGGCATGTATTTCTCACAATATTCTAAGTTGTGAGATTCTTAATTGTTTCTTTTTCTTGATATTTTATAATCACTCTTGAAATAACTTTTTTCCTAGTAATATATTCGTGTACAAAATGTTTCCTGAATGCTTCGGCAAACAGATAATAATACTACCAAGTGACATGCGTTTGAAGTATACTCAATTCATACAAGTTTTCCGGAATATGGCTAGTAATTGTTACACACGTAATTGCAACCGTTTTATACAAAATCGAACAAAGCAATAATGGCGTAAAAACAGGAGTAGATACTAAACGGGCATACAAATTAATGCAGCTTTAGAAAACTTGTTTGATTTAAATATTGCGAACAGGACTTCACATCCAGGGGATTACCTTCACTTCATCACGTCAATTACACCTTCATACAGCTTTTCAAGAGCCTTTCACGTTGAAATCGTTACAATGGCTGATTTTCCTACATGTTTCTTTTCCTCTTGGGTATGTTGTACTCGTAGAACAACTAAACTCCTGTGGTTCTGTCTACCTGTCAATAGTTTGCATACACAGACAACACAGTTGCAAATAAAAATTGTTGCTGTAAATTTTGTGTTGTTACCACTATATGTATCTACATGGATATGTGTATGCGTTTGTGAGAATGGTTTTGTGTTATGAAAACTTAAGTGTGCGTGTTACAGTTGGAGTTGACTTGAATCGACTCATAAAAGTCAAAACCTGCTGAGACGGAAATAAGTGTAATTCATGGTATTTATTGGTTGTCGGTTTCAACTTGGCTGAATATTTGTAAGTTTACTAACAGTTGCATGTACAAACCATTTCCATTCTATTGATTAAAGTATTTTGAAGTGATTTAGCCTAAGATTTAAGTTGTTAATTTATAACAGGTGTAGAATGCATTAATACAATTAAAAATTTATATTGTTTTAATAGTGTTTGTAAGAAATCCTTTTGTAGTTAAAATAATTCAAAAACTTTTAAGGTAAAAAAAAACTTTATTTAATTAATATTGTATAATGTCTCAAGAACTGAAAAGAATCCTTACCAGAGAACAATAACAACCCTACTCAACTAAATTCCCAAAATAATTAAACACTTTAAATTTCAAAGTTTAATAATAAAATATTCCATCTGCTCTGTTCATACATTTAGCCACCGTTTGGAGCTACTGGTCGGTTTTAAACAAAACCGCCGATCTGAACAAGCAGTCTTTACATGGGCGAAATTCTTATGTTTTCGAAATTTGTGTACTATAAGTATATGAATGAATAAATTTCAATATAATAAACATATTAATATTATATATTCAGAAAATGTTAATGATCGTGGGAAAGCAGTAAAATTCCCACTTACAAATGATTGCAAAATCTATTTCCTGATGTTTGTTTTTATGAAACTACCGGAATTCATTTGAATCATGAGGCTTTTACTAAAAACCATTACTTGCCATTACGGCGGATTTAGATAAAAGTAATGTTAGTAGGGCAGCTGCGTGATAAAGTATTTGTTAGAGAGAGTAGTGTTGCAGTGCCTCCGATGTGTAAGTATTATTCATATAATTACTTCACCCAAGAAAATGTTGGCCTAAAATACAAGTAAGTTATTTTAAATTTCCCGTTTGAGATAAAGAGTTCAACAATTGTATTTTTAATTCCTCTCAATAGTTTCACAAGCAATTCATCTAAGTTTAGATTTAAGGATTTTTAAAATCGTGGAAAAAAGTAATCAAGTGAGAACACTAAATTTGATAACACAGAAACCTCATTAAACAAATATATATCATTTTATCAAAGTTGGTTCTTAATAAAAAATATTTAAAGTTTTTATTTATATAAATTTTTTTTTTTTTTTTTTTTGTAAAGTTGTTGCCATTTGATATTGTTATTATACTCACAATGCACCTGTAGCTTCATACGTTTACTGACGGATGGCGGCACTCCATTCGATGCGATACACATGTAGGCACCCATTTCGGATCGCGTGACCTTTGACAATGTTAACATTTCACCTTCTACCGCTAAAGCTAAAAGAAATTGAGAATAAGAAAAAAGTAAATGTTGGGAATCGGCTAAAACAAAAACATAACATTTGGGCTGCTACAAGAACAAACAATGAACGAGCTTGAATTTATGGTGGGGTGTTTATTTATGCTTACATGTTTCAGTGCAAAAGTTAATGCAAAAATTACATGCATGCATTTTGCAGGTTTTATTTTTATTAAGTTGTTTGCTGTTAATATTTTCCATTTATGTGACCCACCTTTTGTTTTTTGATGCGCTCCATTACGTGCAATAATTTCTCTACCGTCCTCTCGACGCCATGTTATTCTGGGTTTGGGATGACCACGTGCTCTACACACTAATTTTGCTGAACCTCCTTCGGGTACCATCATATCGCCTGATGTTTCCTCATTGATAATGTCTGGTGGTATGACAACTTCTAAAACTGCCGTCTGAAGTGAAAACGATATTGTGGTTTAAGTAATTTTGTTAATCTTTTCCTATTACTTTTAGTTTCACTGGCATTCCCCACCAAAATATTGAATATATATATTCTTAGATAAATAAGGAAATTAGTCTATATATAATTCTTGCAGAATATTAATAAAGATTTTTTACTGATTATAGAAAACTCTGTTTAGAATAACCAAGTGAGAGGAAACGATCAAACGAACATATCAAAGTCCATGAGCTCCATGAGCTTTAGGTATGAGTTGCATTCAACCGAAGCCATTTGACTCCATGTATAGGATAGAAAAAATTAAAAAAATTTAATTATATAAAAATAAAAACTACTTTCAGAAATAAAAAAAATACACAAATAAAAAAAATGAAAAAAGTCACTATTAAAAATTTACTAATAAGTGACGAAAAAAAAATTTTTTTTTTTTTAATATTATAATTAAATTCATATCTGACTATATACTGACTGCTGAGGCCATCGGGTAAAGTTTCCTTTTATTGGCAATGTTGTAACTAAAATGAATTTACTTTTTAAATTTTTGAAAAGAAAACTTTTTAAGATCGATACTTAAAAAAATAAATCTTTATTTCAAGTATTAAATTTATTTTTTGGGGCAGCTTTATTTTTATTTATTTTTAAATGAAAAGATTTTCTTTTATATAAAATTTTACAAAACTCTTTGCATCACACCTTTGCTCTTAGTATGGCAAAAATATTTTTTATTAACAGCGGCCGGCCACCATTAGAACTTCCTATTTTGTGTACAATAAATAGATGCCATAATCATAAATCCTCAACGAAGCATACTGTAATAGAAGCATTCCCATTATTTTCATCAACTGTGTCAAAATAATATGACCTTATTTAAAAGTTCTCGCTGTCTTTCATGTTGCATTTAAACATCTTTCATGTCATGTCTCAGACCATTAAATATTTTAGCACTTTAAGTGAATACATATTAAAGACGATGGAAAAAATTAAATCGAATTGAATTTTTAATAAGGAGAAATGCTAAAACAAGAACATGAGCACACAAAACTCTCGCAGGACACTTTATGTTGGAAAACAAAAAAAAGCTGAGAACAGAAAACTACAGCAGCAGTGGCAGTGGCAGTAGCAGTGGCAGTGGCAATGTCATTGGCAGTGGCAAGGAGGCGCAGAATTTTAAAATGAACTGAAAATAAACTGAAATTTGTGCAAGAAGAAAATTATGTTTAAATTTTTAACAGACTACCCTACAAAAATAAAATGCCGAAATAAAATAAAACGCTTTCAAATTCATACGTAGACATACTCGTACATTCGTGCATACATTAATGCAAATATTAAAGCTACTCGAAGGATTCACATGCAGACGAATGTATGATATCCTTGCACGCACATGGATTTCAATATACTCGTACTCATACGAACTAAAAAATGTCAACACTTAAGCAGCAAAATATTTGTATGTGAGCATGTGTGCATGCTCAGGCATATAACCTCATGTATGTATGTAAGTATAAACATGAGTATGAATATAAATTCATTTATTCATATCTGTATGAAATGTCAACAATGGCAACGATGCCAGTTATGAAATGGCATTAAAACAATAAACGTATTAAGGCTTAAATCATAAAAAAGTAAATAAAAAATCAGTTATATGAATATAGTAAACAAGCCGTAAGGACATTTGTTCACATGTCGCCACCTAAACTGCTTTGTGCCACACATTCTTAAAATAAGTACTTGAGTGGTATTTATATATGTTTTTTACTTTGCTTAATTAAAAGAAATTTAATAAATTATAAAAAAATATTATAAATAAAAAAAAAATTAAAATATTCACACAATTGCTTGTTTTTCTGATGACGGTCCATAGAGGATAACCGAAATATTGGGGAAAATATTTATTTAAATGTCTTCAGCTTATTAAGTAATTAAAATATTTTTAAATTAATTAATGAAATTAATTTATAAAATATTTTATAATAATTTTTTAAAATCAATACTTCTTTTTCAATTCTATATATTTTTTAATTTATTTAAATGTAAATATTCTATTTTAAGTTGGGCAATAAGTTCTCCTTTATTTCTTGACTCGGATCCAATATTTTCCAAATTTGTGGTGAAGTGCTTTCTGTGTATTGTAAAAAAACGGCAGAAATACCTTAAATCGATAGCGATATATATATTTTTCCTATAATTCTAATACGTTAAAACAAAGAATTTTATATATTTTGGCTTTGAGCTAACGATACATCAATGTGACAAAATTTATTCACTTTCATAAACAAGAGAAATTTTGCATTCTCTTGTCAAATGAATTAAATCATTAAAATAATAACTTCAATCACCATGAATCTTCTTTAAAAATTTATTTGGAATAATAACTAACAAATTAATTCTAAATGAAATTAAATGCAAAATGAAAGAGTAAATTGGAATTAATAGTTTTTTGTTTTATTTGTTAAATACTTTTAAATTTCGAATAAAGTTTATTTTACATTAAATTAATATTTTTTATTATCCTTGGCGATAACTTTTATATCTTATTTTAAGATTTTTGCCTCTGTTCTGCCTCTACTCAGATGGCCCCACAGATTGTTTCTCACCTTAAAATATAATGATCTTCTGTAAAATACAATCTGAGAATATATTCTTTTAAACTGCTGGCTAGCGGCATCTCCAACCATACATATTCGAACGACTTAAAGTCAAAGGTAAAGTATGTAGAATAAAAAATGAGTAGGTTAAAAAATGTCCTCTTTTTGGAATGTGGCAATAGTGTATTTGCTTTGTCATACTGCCAGTGCGAGTGTTAAGCCAACAGTTGAACCAACAACAACAAGAACCACAACAACAACGACTATAGAATCGAGCAAACATGATAAAACAAACACAACTGTCGGAAGTGGATATAAATGCAATATGAAGCCAATGAAGTTGGCGGCGACATATGAGAAACCACTTGAATTTTTCACGAGTTCATTTTATTTATTCTTCTTTTAACAATATTTTATTTCCTCGCTTCTATTTACCAAAGTGTTGTATTGTGGAGAATATATTTAATTTGTCAGTTTATTGGTAACAAAACGATTAAGAGATTTTATAAAAATTAAAGTTGATACGTACATTTGCAATTAAGATACTAGCAAAATTGCACAATGGCTAATTTAGTTTGACGTGAAAAGCGACAGTGAGAAGTCAGGCAAAATAGTTGAGTTTGTGAAAGTTTCAACATTCCGATGTTATGAAAAAACCCTTTACTAAATAAGAAATATTTCGTTAGTTAAAGATATATTCTTCCCAAAAGAGTTTGTAATTTTAAAAAAATTATTAATTGAATATTTAGCAGTGGATGGATTCCCCTCAGTACATTAACTAAAGCGGAGTGAAACTGAAAATTTCATTAACTTAAGTAGCGTAGCTCTTTGGCTTAGGAAAAAGTTTTCATAAATAAAAAAATTCCAATATTAGGATATGGAAATATATACAAATATTTATAAATATTTCCAATAAAAGGCACGTTTTGAATTTAAACAATGAGTTGGAAATATTACGCACATATTTTATAACTTTCGGAATTCCTTTTAATTAAGTATTAACAAAAATATTATAATATTCTACAAAAAGATTTAAAAATATATTAAGCCAGATAAAAGCTGACAAAACTCTATTTAATTTTTCAAAAGCTTGTCGTCTTCAGCTCTATCATAAATGTATTTTTCTTATAAATATATCTCCAGCTCTCTATTTCATCAATATAGAGGCTACAGAAAACCAACTTGCAGCTTTAAATATATTTTATGAGATCATTACTCAGAGCAGTGTAAACAGCAACTTCTGGATATTAAAAAACTCATAATATCATAAAAAAAACTCATAATTTTTTCAGATAAATTTCATTTGATTAATTTAAAAACATATAATATTTTTTTCTGCATTAAATAAAAAACGGCGCACTTTAATTTTTTTATTTTCACATGAGAATAATATTCACTGTTAATAGTTTTTTTTTTATGATATTCTATTCTCGCACTTGTAAAAACTACATTTAAATAGTGAAAAGTTAAATGAAAACAAACTTGAAGTTGATGACAATTTCAATTTAATATGATATTTTACATTTTCTGTTCCCATTAAAGTTGACAGACAGGCATGTACGCCAATTGCCGTATACGTTTAATCTTTTTATTTGCCTTTTTACGCGACTGTAATAAAATCGTACTGATTTACAAAGTGAATTAAGTGAAAAACAAATAAAACATTTTGTTTGCACAAAGAAAAAGTATACAACGAGCTGCCAAGAACAAGTGCTGGAAGAGTTTAATGTTTGGAAATACGTTGCAGTGGAGAAAATTTCGATATTCTCTTGCTAATGGCGAAAATTAATATAATTTTTTCATTTATGTGTACTGTGTACACTCTGAACTATAACCTTTAAATTTTTGCAGTGAAGAAATTTAGAGAAACGTCATGAAGAAGGCAGTCCAAGTGATCCTCTCGCCAAGACGATCCAAGTGATCCTCGCAACAATCTTCTTGTTGCCTTGAAAGCAACTTGAATGTGGAAATAGATACAGATCGTGTAGCCTGTTTGATCCTTGTAAAACTTGAATAATACAATATTCTGCCATCTATATTTCTGCGCCTCTGCAAGTCCTTCCTTCGAAGTCCTTACTACTAACTGCATATGAATTTATGCACTATGTTTGTTCATCTGACTACATACCAGCCTGTCTGAATAAATGCAAATATTTGTTTGCACACACACACACAGCATTTGCTTGAGCTTTACAATAAATGTCATATACTTTTACTAGAATTTAAATGGCTTTTCTTAGTCATGATTAATTTTTTAGGTTTTTGCTTTTCTGCTTATTAATGAGCTTATGTGCAAGTAAATGAAAAATATGCAAAGAAAATTTTAAGTGAGCCCGTCATGGATGCATTTAAACAAATGAAAGAAATGTCCAACTTGACTGTAAAATGGATTAATATAAATAATTTTGTAATATGTTGATCATCTCGTTTTACATTAAAAAAGTTTTTTATTAACCTGCATGGCAAGATTCCAGCAAAAGGTTTTATTAATCCTTCGCTCCTGCTCAGTGTTTCTTTGGGATAATTCATTAAAATTAAAAATATCCTCAGTTTTTTGTTGTTATCGATATCTTCCCAAATGGCTTGAACAAATTCTATGGAATTTTTATTTTATTCTTAAGGTCTGAGAATAGGTCGAAATCTGTTTTTGCTATGGAACGGTACATGTATTTGGGATATTTGGTTCGAAATAATCAAATGGATAAAGGGGTATCTATAGTGTATGTATCTTTAAAAAGTCTGTGTGAGCAACTCGAATATATTTATCGCACATATTTAATCGATATCGATAAAACAGATACATTTGCACTTGTGTTTTTACTGTATACGTGTTTCCAGAAAATTTGATTCAGGAAAGGAGTAGGTTGCCCTGCTAAGCATTGAAAGATAAATATGTCTGAATATATTTTATTTTTGTGTTACGAAACCTTCCTTGTTCTACTTCTTCTTCTTCCGTTAATATTAGACAATTTTTTGTAAAAGTAAAAAAAAAAGAAAATAATTAGTGCTGAGATCGTTATAAAATCTAACAAAAAATATTAAATGTAAAATAATTAGGAAATAGTATGGAAAAATAGTAGGAAAATAGTTTTATATACATATGAAAAAAAACAAAAATGTGAGAAATAGTGAGAAAATGCATCGTTTGTAAAAGCCAATTAAAATGCTTGTGAAGCTTCTCATCGGATAGCAAAATTTTTTTATATATATGCAGGTATGCACATTTCGAAGTGCTCCATATACCAAATATTACCTTTTTGACGGTGATGTCTTTGCAAAATATATTTACTGACTAAAGCAAATATTTGACAACACTGTGCAAAAAAATATTTTCAACTGCATTTGTTAATCAATTTGATTTGCAGATCTGTGCTAAGATTCTCATTGTAGATTTTAAATTGTTTAATTGTTTCTTAAATTTTAAACAAAAAAATCGTAATTCATAATCAATGATAAATTATTGAAATCTTATAATTTTCATTTATATATATACATATATATTTTTTATTACCCATAAAACTTATGAATTATTAGAGAGCTTTAACTACTTTACTTTACTTTTCAAAGTCAAATCAAATTTTTTATATTTATTTCGATTTAAATTATTTATATTTTAATATTAATTAACTTTTTGTAGAGAGAATATTTTCACTTTCATCTAAATTAAATTGTAATTTATTTATGGATTTATTTAAGATTAAGATTAGTCTAAAAAGTTGATAATAAAAATAAGGAAAGGGATAAGAATGAATATTCTTATACTTACAGAAAGTAAAAAATTAATCAACTTTTTCAGATAATTTATAATTCAGAAGGCACATGAAAGACTTATTGCTAATTTCTTGAATTCATCTAACAAAAACGCTTCTTGTCACAGCATATGAATGCATTACTTTACAACCTCTCCGGCTTTTTTAGTGTGAATAAGTGCTAAATATGAAAAAGTGAATAAACTATTAGATTTTAATAAAATAAAACAAATATTTGCGCATGAAATTTTCAATGAATATGTTAAAATCAGCTTATTCACATATTTGGCTCGTTGGCTTTGTTTTCTCCAAAACAATATTTTTCTCATTAAAATTTCTCTTCTGCTCTATAGATTTTAATTAAATTGTATATATATAACAAACTGGATTTATATTAAAAACGGGCAAATTGTTATAAGTAACTAATATTAACTTGAACCCTAAACCTATTATTTAAGTAATATTGGCTAGAAAACTCAAATGCCCCATCATCCTTTACCATTATCAGTCTCATCACAAAGTACTAATCCTAAGAGTCAACAATGTAATCTTTTCTAGTGCCATTTATTAGAAATACAATATTAATGTGCATGCTAAAGCTGAATAAAAAAAAGTAAACAAAAAGATGGTACAGAGAGTAGAAGAGAAAGATTAAAATAGTTTGTTTACCATATAACCAGACATAATCTTATTACGGGCATTACTCTAGAAGAAGACAAAAATAATACTGGCAGGAATGTAAAAATGCAAATTTTTCTATGTAACACTTTGAGATGATACTAATGAATACCATGCAAAAATCGTTCTGAAACGTAAAAGAAAAAGAAGAAAACTAAAAAATAACATCAAGAAATTTCTATGAATAATTTTAAAGGCACCTAAAAGGTTAAGAAATTAAACCTTCCGATTTTGTATGCAGAAGGAGCATTTTAAATTGGTTTCTCGGTGTTAGCATAACTTTGTAAATCCTTTTGTGTATTTAAAAAAGGTATGAAAAATATTTCAATATTGATGCAACACTAATTTATATCGTAATTATATTTTACTAGAATAATAATTTGAATTTCCCTTCAGATGATGGAAGATCACAGAGTCTCATGACTTACATCTGTTGCAATGAATTCAATTGTGAAACGGATATTTGTTACAATGGCAACGCGGAGCGTATGAGTGATACGAATTTGCAATGATAGTTCAAGCAACACGTATACGCAGCATGATTTTTATAAATCTGTTGCATACTTTTTGGCAAATATTTTAATATTTTATAACAATTAAACTTGTTATTTGAAAGCTCAATAATATTTTTTTAAGAATAATTTATATGTACGTTCCTTGCTGATGCAACGCATTAATGTCGGCCTTGTGTGTCAAAGGACACTCTCTTTAGGTGGCCTTAGCTGTTACATTAGACCTCCCAAAGAGGATACATAAGCACCGCCAATGTAAAATAAGTTGCTAATAAACATAAAGTGGCCAGTTACTATGATTTCTTGGGTTAAATAATTCCAAAATATAGAACTATCGAAACGATCTTAGCATTCACGTATATGATTTATATTAATTATAATTATCTAAAATGGCATCAAAGGCAAAATAAATACAATAGCTAAACTACGTTAATTAGAGTCATGCCGAATTAATGGTTCTATCATTTTAATGTGACATAAATATTTCACAGAAATACTTGTACACTCAGTACTTTCATTATTAATTTTAAAATTGTTCTATGCGAATAAGTTTTTTTTTCAAGTTACTCTATCCCATCAAGGAAAATATAAAATAAACATACAAGAGCAATAAAAACGCCAATTTTTCATTCAAAAATACACAAACGGACGATTTTAAAGTGGGACTGTTTTTGCCCAAAAATGAAAAGGGTACCCCCTTATCTAAAAATTGAGTATTTTTTCAAAAATCGAAAAAATTTTTTGTCCTTTATTTTTAGCAAAAATATATTTTAAATATTTGAAAACATAAAATAAACATACAAGAGCAATAAAAACGCCAACTTTTCATTCAAAAATACACAAACGGACGATTTTAAAGTGGGACTGTTTTTGCCCAAAAATGAAAAGGGTACCCCCTTATCTAAAAATTGATTATTTTTCCAAAAATCGAAAAAATTTTTTGTCCTTTAGTTTTAGCAAAAATATATTTTAAATATTTGAAAACATAAAATAAACATACAAGAGCAATAAAAACGCAAGTTTTTCATTCAAAAATACACAAACGGACGATTTTAAAGTTGGACTGTTTTTGCCCAAAAATTAAAAGGGTACCCCCTTATCTAAAAATTTTGTATTTTTTCAAAAATCGAAAAAATTTTTTGTCCTTTATTTTTAGGAAAAATATATTTTAAATATTTGAAAACATACAAGAGCAATAAAAACGCCAAGTTTTCATTCAAAAATACACAAACGGACGATTTTAAAGTGGGACTGTTTTTGCCCAAAAATGAAAAGGGTACCCCCTTATCTAAAAATTGAGTATTTTTTCAAAAATCGAAAAAATTTTTTGTCCTTTATTTTTAGCAAAAATATATTTTAAATATTTGAAAACATAAAATAAACATACAAGAGCAATAAAAACGCAAATTTTTCATTCAGAAATACACAAACGGACGATTTTAAAGTGTGACTGTTTTTGCCCAAAAATTCAAAAAATTGAGTGTTTTTCCAAAAATCGAAAAAATTTTTTGTCGTTTATTTTTAGCAAAAATATATTTTAAATATTTGAAAACATAAAATAAACATATAAGAGCAATAAAAACGCCAATTTTTCAATCAAAAATATACAAACGAACGATTTTAAAGTGGGACTGTTTTTGCCCAAAAATGAAAAGGGTACTCCCTTATCTAAAAATTGAGTATTTTTCCAAAAATCGAAAACATTTTTTGTCCTTTATTTTTAGCAAAAATATATTTTAAATATTTGAAAACATAAAAAAAAACATACAAGAGCAATAAAAATGCCAATTTTTCATTCAAAAATACACAAACGGACGATTTTAAAGTGTGACTGTTTTTGCCCAAAAATGCAAAGTGTACACCCTTATCTAAAAATTGAGTATTTTTCCAAAAATCGAAAAAAATTGTTTGTCCTTTATTTTTAGTAAAAATATATTTTAAATATTTGAAAACATAAAATAAACATACAAGAGCAATAAAAACGCCAATTTTTCATTCAAAAATATACAAACGAACGATTTTAAAGTGGGACTGTTTTTGCCCAAAAATGAAAAGGGTACTCCCTTATCTAAAAATTGAGTATTTTTCCAAAAATCGAAAACATTTTTTGTCCTTTATTTTTAGCAAAAATATATTTTAAATATTTGAAAACATAAAAAAAAACATACAAGAGCAATAAAAATGCCAATTTTTCATTCAAAAATACACAAACGGACGATTTTAAAGTGTGACTGTTTTTGCCCAAAAATGCAAAGTGTACACCCTTATCTAAAAATTGAGTATTTTTCCAAAAATCGAAAAAAATTGTTTGTCCTTTATTTTTAGTAAAAATATATTTTAAATATTTGAAAACATAAAATAAACATACAAGAGCAATAAAAACGCCAACTTTTCATTCAAAAATACACAAACGGACGATTTTAAAGTTGGACTGTTTTTGCCCAAAAATTAAAAGGGTACCCCCTTATCTAAAAATTGAGTATTTTTTCCAAAATTGAAAAAATTTTTTGTCCTTTATTTTTAGCAAAAATATATTTTAAATATTTGAAAACATAAAATAAACATATAAGAGCAATAAAAACGCCAATTTTTCAATCAAAAATATACAAACGAACGATTTTAAAGTGGGACTGTTTTTGCCCAAAAATGAAAAGGGTACCCCCTTATCTAAAAATTGAGTATTTTTCCAAAAATCGAAAAAAATGTTTGTCTTTTATTTTTAGCAAAAATATATTTTAAATATTTGAAAACATAAAATAAACATACAAGAGCAATAAAAACGCAAGTTTTTCATTCAAAAATACACAAACGGACGATTTTAAAGTGTGACTGTTTTTGCCACACCACATTAAATATTTATATTTTTTAATTGCAGGGCCTGAAAGGTATGAGCGAGATCAGTAATTAAAAATAGGAAATAATCACAAACAATTATTCCGCATCTGCCTTCTGCTTTTTTTCATTAAATTGAAACCTCTAACGTATATTCAATTTATGCTGTCCTTTTCATAGAGTACATACAAGGATATTTGAAATTAGAGTTTAGAGTTTATCCAAACTGTACATAACATAGATTTGTTAGATTTTGTTGTTAGATTTGAATGTAATACTTACTTGCATCTTCATAGGATCGGTGTTTACTTGGCACATGTACTTGCCAGCATCTTCCATTTTTACATTCCGTATGTTGAGAGTCCATGTATTGTAATCGTTGTGTGTAACAGATAGACGATCATTATTTGTAATAACGTGCTCGTGTATGGCCAAAATGGCTTTTGCATCAGCTTTAATCCAGGCTACCTAAAGATGTTGTTCGGACAAAGATATTTAAATATTCGGTGGCACGTTATTGGCAAATAGAAGTGCAGGTTTCGAAGGCAGTAAACCAAATATAAGAATGTGTTGAAATCAACAGATTTTGTTTTGTTGAGTTTTTTTCAATAATTTTTTTTTTTTTTTGGCAAATCATCGTTTGTTTTTCAAACAATTTTAGAGAACGCAACAAACACACTCGCATAAAATTTTTTAAAGTGATAAAAGACAAGTTTCAGATGCAGCAGTGAAGTGATAATGTGTCGTGATGTCGGTGTTTATGGTAGTGGCGGGGGTTTTATTAATGATATTGGTATTGGGTACTCCAACGACGGCGTTGATGTTGGCGGTAGTGTTGTTGACATTTAACATATTGTGTATGTGTGTGTATGGGTGTGTGCGTATAAAACAATAAAAAATGTATGTAGTAAAAAGCACACAACCCCATCATTGTTGGTAAGTGGTGGTTGTATTACATTAGCGAAGGGTTTTATTATTGTTGTTTTGTTTGTGTGTGTATTTTAGAAATCGAGTGTTTTATAGGAAAACGTAAATGGAGAGTTTTTAACGATTCACCAGATGTTTTCAAATTGCATTTTGATGTGTTTTTGTTGCGTTTTAAAAAGTAGTTTTATTCCCATTTCCAACCAAAAAAAGCCGATGTAAGTTGGAGTATTTTTAGCACCATTTATAGTAAAATTTGGTTTTCGTTGTAAGTAGTTATAGTTGTCAATTTGCGGAGACAGATGGAGGAATAGACAGTTGGTTTTTTTTATTTTTTTGGGGAGATGGTCATTATTATTGTCATTATTTTCATCATCATAGTCGTTATAATCATCATGGAATGCAAAATTGTGTGGCATCCATTTTTGGTTTAACAGTCATCAACATTTATTTAGCAATTTCCGTATTTTTATTTCATTTTTTAATTTCATAAAATTTTTGTAGTGATAAGGTTTGTTAAAGTTTGAAAATCGATTTGAAAAAATTGTTCGTCAAAGGATAGAAGGGAAAAAGGAGAAAAGTTAAGTCGAAAGGAAAATAAACCATTCAAGCCATCAATTCAACCAACCGTGCAGGCGAGTCACAAAACAAGAGCCATGCATTGTTCCATTCCATTCCACAAATATGCAATATAAAAGTCATTGTTAGAGTTAGTGGTCAAATATCATTGTCAGACCCGCATTGTATGGTTGTAGCCGTTTTCCATTAACGCCCAATATTTTTTTTTTAATTTTGTGTTGGAGTTGTTTTCGCAATTCCGTGTTCAGTTCCATGAGTATCATGAGTATTAAATTTTTTTTGCCATTGTCGTAGTTGTTTATTTAATTCATCAAGGTTTTATGTTAAAGTAAAAATCAAATAAAAAAAAAAAACCAAAAATATTCAACGGTTTATTGTGAACGTTAATTTCATGTTTTTTGTCGTTGTTTTTATTCGAAGGGATATTACAACATCAATTAGGGAAATTGTTGCCATGTGTTTTGAGTCCATTTCCATCAATGCATTGCAGTTGTTTGTTTTAGATTTCAATGTTGTTGTTTTTTCATTTTTTATTATTTTTTTAACGATGTACGCGGTAGAAAAAAATGGAAAAGAAAGAAATTTTGTTTAATAAAGTGCACAGTTACAGTTTGATATTGTGTATCTGATAGAACATTCATTAAACTAAAAAGTTACAACAAAGTTTTTTCTGGAAATATCAATGAAAATTATTTAGAACTTAAAATATGGAAAAAGTGCATTAAAGGGTGCAGGTGTTAAATATAAGGAGTAGTAATTGCCAAAAAGACTTCTTCGCAACATTTGGGTTTGGTTTTTAATTGCCATATAATTTATAATCTGCCATCTGCGAAGCAGTCTCAGAGTCTAAGTTTACAACAAAGAATGAATAAATAATTAATTGCATTATTTATTTACATTTTTTTTCCAAAAAAAAAAATTAGTTGCTGCAGGTTCGGTCTTTGTGGGAATTATATTTTATTATATTTTAGTTTTTGTTATATAGAACATGCAACAAACTTTATATCGATTTTAGTTATTTAATATACAAATTTATATATGTATAGATAAATATATACAGAGATAAATATTTATAATTTATGAATATACAATAATATACATACATATGTATTACACAGTATAAGAATTTTCTCACAACGTGTTTTTTTGTTTTAAATTGATTTAGTGTGAAATTGTAGAATGAATAATTTCCATGAAAATATAATTTCTAAATACCAAATTCAAGAATATTTTTACGCCTTAAATTAAAAAATTATTTTAATCATTTATTTTAATTTTTAAATGAAGCAATGCTCCAAGGTGTATATAGTATATATTACGATCTTACGATCTTAATAATTACGTTAATACCACCTCTAACATGTTTTGTCAATATATTAATTTATACTTCATTTAATATAAATATAAATATTCGCAAGCCCCTCGATGGTATAATGGCTAGTATACCCGCCTGTTACGCAGGTGTCAGGGGTTCAATTCCCTGTGGAGGCAGAAGCCAAAGGCCTCAGTAGCCAGAGCTTCTATACATATTGCAATTATATTCATATAATTGTAATATTTGGTAAATAAATAAATAAATATTCATACATGCTTATTAATAAAAGTGGAGAAGTTTCGTTTCCCTCATTATCTTGAGAAGTCGCTTTATTATGGATATGATGAAGCTAAAGCATGTTGTACACACGCAATGCCAAATTTTCACAAACCAAATTTAAAGACAAACATTTGAAATTTGAGCAATTATTTAGTTTCATTATAATGACGCCAAGCTTTAAAGCAATGCACACTAAAACCTTTTCTAAACTTTACATGAATGGAAAATCTTCCTTTTTTCTTTATTAAAAGATTTCCAATTTCAATATTCCGTTCAAAATTTAAGTAATATTTATATATTTTGTATACTGAACTTTTTGTGAAAACGCGGAACAGCTACGAATCAAATCGGAAGAAGAGTTAATTTTTGTAAAGTTTTTGTTAGCATTCCAATATTATTATCAGTTAAATATATTTTTTATGGTCTCAGTTAAATATATTTTTTATAATTAAAACTTCATAAGAGTGAAAAGTTGATGTCGCAATACAAACAAATATATTTAAAAGGCTTACGATATCGTAATAACATAACCGATTACTTCATCTTCACCGTGATATCTTCTTTGTCTTTAATGTCACTAATATATATAATTTGTTTGAATTATTTTTATAATTAAAACCAATATCTAGATTTTTGAAGCAAAACTCCCAGGGCCTAGGGAGGTATCGAAACCGCGATCTTCGCTTTAGTAGGAGATCATTCGCCTTTGTGAAGTTTTTCCACAAAGTTGAAGCTGAATTTGATAGTAGTCGTAGTCGAATATTCATCCGCATTCAGTAAATTTTCTCAGGAAAAACCCTTAATTGCATGATTATATGCCATTTCTAAAACTAAAGTTTTTGATTAAAACTTTTTAAGCAGCAGCTCACATTCCATACTTTTATAAAAATTAGTGAAATTTTCTTAAATTTCAATAATTATAAATTAATTGTTACCATATAACTCATAATAGCGTGCTTGATTGAATTACTTTAGTTATTCAATATTTATATATTTCTGTTTTTTTTTTTTTTTTTTTTTTTTGTAAATTAAATAAAGTTGAAATATAAATAAAAATGATTAAATGGATGAATGAATTATTCATTATGAGTGAATAAAACTAACTAATTACCATGCAATTATATATATTTTTTACATTCAAAAAGCTATAGTTGTATAGTATTAAAGCTGTAAGTAACATTCTCTAGTACTTTTAAATAAATACAGTGCATTTTTAATAAAAATTTGTGGTTGTAACGGTTTTAAATTGGTGCGCTTAAAAATCTTTGAAAACATATTTTCCTTTTAATTCAAAAACTTAAAACTAAAAAAAGAAGGGAAATAAAAAGTTGCAATTACTGAATTGCTGAACATAAAAAAATGAATAAAAGATAAGAGAGTTATTAAGCCAACAATTCATGATAAAAAAGCAACATTTCAATTATTGATTTTTAAAAAGTTTAAAAAAAAATTTTGTAATAACAAAAACAAAAAAAAAAACACGAAATAATCTTCGAGGGAATTATCGCCCATTTTGTGCGGTTTGTTGTAAGTACAAATTGACGGACGACCTGCGTTGCTTCTTTTGCAAACAAAGTCCGCTTAGCTTTCCTAGTAAACACTTGTTGCTCTAAAGTCACAATCTTCATTAAAATAAATTAAACTTTACAAATTTACGTCTTTTGATAAAGTTATGAAATCCTGATTTTTTAAATAAATCAGGAAATATTTAAAAACGGGGCCTGTTATGTAACTTTTAAAAAAAGGCTTCTGTTTTGCTCTGCTTCATTAATAATTTGCACAGAAATTTCCAAGTGACTAAATTTCCTTTGGCAGGGACTTACAGTTTTGTTGGAAACAGTCTGCTAAAACTTTAATGCTTTAAAGTTTCATTTTCAGTTAGTAAATCTCCAAAATGCAGCCAAGCACACATACAATAATACATATTTTCACAAGCACTAGACCTTTTGCATTTCTGTAACAATTGAGAGATGTTTCTGTACGCGAAATGCAGCCAAATAATCAAATTCCAAACAACCATCTGATGGAGAAGACGAAAAACAATTGAGTGACGTTAACAGAAAGAAATTAGAAAATTAAATGGACAACGTTTTTCTAATGTAGCCTAAACGAACTGCATTGTCAAATATTGTTCTCCACTTTGGGGTAACATTGAAGGGAATTAAATGCAATTGCCCTCTTTAACCCCCTAAGCCAAAACAGTTTTTGTGAAAGCCTCAATTGCAGCTACAACGTTATAAATCGGCAAATAGGTTTGCTAATCGGTACGCTACTGCATGTAGATAAAGGTGTCTTTGAAAGGTGTGTTTTTGGATATGGAACTCAGATTTCCAACTGAAAAAGCCACAGGTTTGAAAATGTCAATTTCATATAGATCTCCTATTAGAGATCCTTCTATTTCCTTCGTTCATTTAAAGTTACCGGACTCGCATACATCCTGAAGGAAAGACAATAGAGAGCAACTGATAAAATTTTCAAAGATTTAGGAGTTATATAAATATATAATTTGTAGTAAAGAGTTTTAGTTATCAGGCCCACCAAAAAAGGGATATCGCAAGTCTGCGCCTTCTATGCAGAGATGGCTTTTCCTGGAAATACGCAACGTACGAGTATTTTAATGAGGCAGATACCAACAATGAAACAGCAAAGTAAATTCCGTAATACCGATTTAAATAAACATTAGCTAGGAAAAATTTTCAGTTTTCCTGCAAAAACATGCAAAGGATTTCAGCGTTCAGCGATAAACTTAGTGGAGACATGAAAAATATACCATCTGGGCAGGCATGTTTACCTTAAAAATACTTTTCTATCATACTCTTGTTGACTCTAAACTTGTTTTTGTGATTAATTTTGTTATTCAGGATAAAACGTCGTTATTTGCCATTTGCATGAATTATGCAGTACGTCGTCGCAACTGCAAGTCAATAGCTAAACGTTCATATTGTTTTACTTTTGCTGCTAATGGCTTGGCAATTATTTTTGGGTAAATTTTTGGTCGAAAAATTGTATCACTTATGAACAGTCTAGTCGAGTTGTGACAATTTCGATGAATTCATTGGTTTCCACATCATTCACACTCACACATTGGCATGGTGGCTCCTGCATAACGGAAAATTCCATACAGCGAGGCATAAAGTTGTTCTTAGTTGAAAGGATGTATTTTTGTACTCTGTATGGATGCGTGTATCGCTCGTATGTTGTTGCGTAGATGCGTATTTGCAGGCGATAGTTTGATACATAATTTGGTATTGTGTGAACAATGATAAATGCAAATGTATTTTAAGTTGTGTTTTCCTAGTGAGTTTCTGTTATGAGGACATGTTTTTGTTAGAGATAATGCTAAGAGTGCAAAAATAGCCTCGAAAAGAGTTGCATAAATATTAGTTGCCACTGCTTCGAGGCTCTAGCCACAAACCATATTCACACTTACAAACTTTATAAGTTCTTATCGCATATTAAAGGGGGTTTACTTAAAAGCTTGGCATTGTCTCTATTAATTTCAAAATAATTTTGTATGCGATTAACTTCTTTTCATTAATTTAGAAAATTATTTCTTTATTATGTCAATATTTTTAAAGTTCTTCTAGTTTCGTGTATGAACTTTTGGCATTTTATTGCTCAATTTTTGAATTTAATATTTTTTAACACGTAATAAAATTCAACATCAATAATTTTTCAAATCCTACCCCTTAAATATATATTCAAATGCAGCCATGTAGGCAATGAATGCAATGACTACCTACAATTTTAGTATTATTCCAATTCAAAGAAATATAATTTAGGAGAGGCCCTATCTGCTGTTAACAATTCCTTGCGGGGCCTTAGCAGTGGCTTTCCATTCATTCGGTTCACCGTGAAGTACTAGAATAAGCCGAGTTAACGTATCTTATATGTTTATCGAGCAGCCGCCACTATCTGATCGGCATTTTGAAAATGCTAGAATTGCCTGATAGTGAGTTTCAAGGATCGAAACTTTTCGAATATGAAATAGATGCAACTTATATTGTTATAATAATTTATTTTCTTGTTTGCACTGTTAATGAGAAAGTTTCATTTGCAATGCAGTAAACAACATTGCAAGTAAACACTTGCATGTATTTTATGTTCAAGTCATAAAGTAAATTAAAATTTCTTAAATTTTCCCTTTAAAAGTTTCATCAATTATTCCCTTTAACAGCATTTCAGTAAAGAAATGTGTGTGAAATATTTCAAAAGTTTCTGCAGCTCATTTGCAATATCCGCACATGAATGACTAAATGAATGAATTAAAATGTATTAACAAAGAGTTTCTCTTTTGTAGTTTTTATGTTAATTTTATTGTGTGTAAAAGTTTTAGCACAAACTCTGGCAATTGTGCAATTACGCTTGAGCGAAACTACACATGTACAAGAGCCAACACACACACTTACGCAGTCACATGTTTACCGAAAGATAAAATAGAGTTTGAATATTGTTGAATATTCAACAGGAAATACTGCGTAGTTTAATTTTGTAATTTATTAACATCTACAGCAGAAGTTTCAATATTCCAAAGCGATGATTCCATTAACATTTCCGTTTCTGTTATTATTGTAGTTGCTTAAATTTTATATCAGTTTTGTATTACGATATCAGTTCGAATAATTATATGTTGTGATCACTTTGAAAGTTAAAATTACACAAAAAAAAAAATATCCTGCTTTCACGTTTTTACATATTTATTTCATTTGCGTTTTGCTTAGAAATATTGCTTCACGTAATTATCATTTTTGCTTATTTAAAGGTGAGTTTGAAATTAATTCTACTAAATATATGAACTATTGATTAAAAGTAAGCAACTAATATGAAACTTTTCAGGAAATATTTATTATTAAAATTTATTTTTACAACAACAAAAAAGTAATTTATTCCTGATAAAAATGAAAATTTGAGTTGAAATTCCGAGAAGTGTAATTACGAGTAAGTGAAAATTAATTTTCTCGTGAATTGTTTTATTATTAAATATGAGTCCTTTTCAAAGGATCACTCTTTATGAACTTGTTGATTCCCAGTGTAACTATTTGGTTCATGCATGTTATGCACTAATGGAAATGCTTTAAACTTCATTTGGAAGACGTGCGCGATTTGGCCCGACCAAATTTGAATTTGAAGGAATTCGTATTCGTATTATAAATTTGTCTATAAATATGGCTGGTAGAAATATTAGTGGAAAAAAACAATCGGTCATCCTGAATTTCAAGCCAGTGTAAGAAATATTACACACACATGGATCTTACAATTACATGCCACTCTCATGTATAGTACGGTGTACAAATAAGGGGAAACAAACTCAAAGGATATTACTTATTCGTTTATGTTAAGTAGTTTCTTTTAGGTACACGATCCTCTTAATTTAACAGTTCCCACACAATCAAGAGAATCAATAGGGGCTCTAAAGTACATTATCTCGCATAAGCTTAAAAAATCAATTAATTTCGGAGCCAACTCGCTTCGCAAGTCATACCTTGTAAATACTAGCATTCGTGTATACCATTGCGGTTCTCAATGGGTTAATTGATTTATAATGTTTATAGTTTTCGCAATAAATTTGAATTTTTTATTCTTTGGTTGAAATTTATGATGAACATTGTAATGACATTTAATAAATAGTTAATAATTTCATTGAAAATACAAACAACAAAATTAAATGAAATGGACAATCATTTCATACAAGCATATATTAAATTTTTAAAATGCTTGACTAACAAAATATGTGTATCTGCATATCTAAAGGCCATAAATTTTGCATTAAAATGAAAAGTTTTTTTTTGTGCAAATTAATTTGCAAATTAAATAAATTTAAAATTAAAAGAATACATAAAATACATAAAAATCAACGCGTAAACGTGAGCGCTCTAATGTAAATGTAAGTCAAAAGTCATTAAATCTTATATGAAAATAAAAGAAAAATTAAACTGTATAAATTAATAATGTATTAAAAATCAATAATAAAAATGTTTATGACGGTAATTCATTGGCCATACTCGCAATCATCACACTGCATAAAAAATAATTCGCTTCAATTAACTGAAAACGCAAAAAAGATTTAAAAAATAATAGTGAAAATTGGTTAGAGGAGAAATTAAAGTGCTGAAAATAGAACATCTGTTTCTGTTTTAAAGCTAAAAGTAATCAAGGAAACCTTGAAGCTGAAAGAACCATTACGGTTTCATACTGTTTTTTTATATATATTTTTTCTCTGTCCATTGACAGGTTCAGTAAACGAAAAGTGCAAAATTGAGGCAGAAATGTGCTGTTGAGGTGCAAGAGGTGCAGTTGGTGCATTTGGTGCATTTCATTTATTAAATTTTTGCCACTTAAATATAAAAAATTGATTTGTGATAAAGAAATTGTTTTGCTACGAATACTTTGATAAATCAAGAAAATAAAAAATAAATATTAATTTTTTTTTTTCTCATATTTCATTTTTATTTATTTGGTGCAGGTGCTCTAGTGATTCAGAAAAAGTAAACTATTAAGTTAAGATTCGATTGAAATAAATTAAAACAAAAAGAATAAATTATAATTTAATTGAACGCCTTTTAAAACCGATTACATACCTTAGCTGGTGTTCCAGAATCCCCACTCACCCTATGACCACCCAAATTATTGACCACGCACGTAAATGTGGCATCACGTCCTTGAGCCACTGTTACATTTTCCAATGGTATTACAAAATCTGGCTCGAATGCGCTTACTAATGACGAGGGCAACGATGAGCCCGAATTCAGTGTTGAATATGGTGTGTGAGAGGAAATTTTGTTGGAAATGCAAAAATCTTTGATTTCATACATTTTAATTTTTTTTTGTTCGTAACAAATATAACAAAAAGTGAACAGAAAAAACGAAAATATTTAGTTTTGCAATAGAAGCGGTTTGTATAAAAATTATAAATTATAATTTTGTATTTAAAGTCAAGTTCCCAATGAGAAAGAATAACTTTGCTTGTTCTTAAATAATTCATATCTTTTATATAGTGAACACTCACATTCAGTTCTAAGAAATGTAAATGTAAAATTTTGCTAATAATTTTAAAGACTTTGATAACCAAAATGTCCTTTTCTTGTATCGCAATATAATTTGTGCAAAATTATAAATTATTATTTTTAGAAATAACAAAGACTAGATAAGTTTGATACGTTTATTAGAGATTTCAGGAATATAAAGTTATTTAAATTTTATATCCTTCTCTTCTGACAACTCAACAACAAAAGTTATTGAAAATAAATTAATATGTTGCAAATCATATTTGAAATTACATACATACTCTTAGCAACAAATATAATTTTGTTGCAATTAAAATAAGCAAACTAAAACTTAACACACACCGATGCATACTACACACATATGCATGTGTGTATGAGTGACGCATACTTAAACTTAAATTAATTGAAGCAAATAATAATTACAAATACTAAGAAGAACAAGCATGGACTCACCTATACAGTTGCATAATAAAAAGATCGTCAATAAATTCCATCTCAGAATGTTTGTGTGGGGATGTAGAATTTGTTTGAGAGTTAAAAGGATTTCTTTACTGCCAAAATAATGAAATTGTTGCTGATAATGATACTGCTGTTTCTGGCAATTGCCGGGACGATGTTGGTGATGACTGGACAGATGTGGCTTTTGTGGATGCTGATGATGATGCTGTTGAAAGTACGTCCGTTTCACTTTATGTTGCTGTTTGCTAAATGTTTTTTGTTGTTGTATATTTATCATCTTGTTATTGTTAAATTTAAGAGCATCTCTTCTTTGTTGCTGTTATTATAACTAGTTGATCCTTGTTGTTGTTTTCTCGGGGCCAACTGGCGTTTTAAAACAACCAGTGAATGCAAAAATACTGCAAATTATTTGCTGTAATTTGTAGAAAAAATGTAATTAATTTTTATTCACGCCATATTTTTGTATTAATATAAATTTGCCACATTCTTCGCTTGGCATTTGAAAGTATATTTTCATTACATTACAGGAGGCATTACAGCCTGAATTATATAAATAATTCTATATCAATAAATGATGGCTTTTGAAAGCTCGATAAAATATTATTTACATCGGTATGCAAAACTAAATTATTCAAACAGAACCCCACTATGCGGCAAACATCTTCCATCAGCCTGTCACTGGTTCCACACTTTAAACGTATACTTGCGGAATATCCTGTATTGTTAGACTAAATGTTCCTTTTATTTCTTTTAAAGTTGCTATAATTTTCATGGTTTGTATTCACTTAATTAATGAATGACATTTAAATTTTTTTTTTTGTTTTTTAAAAAAAATACATTTTGTTTTTCTTTATAATACCATTTATTTGTTACCACAAAATGTTGTTAAATAATAAAATTTATTTCAATTGTTTGTCTTTTTGCTACAACATTGTTAACAGACAAAGTTTTGTTTCTGAATATAAATACATACATTGCAATTCATGCATTGTCTCACAATAGTCAACATAAGTGTGTTCGATGTGCCAGTGAACATGGAAACATGGTTGAAAAAAGTTTTTGAATATGGAAAATAAAGTAAAAAATATTGTTAAAATTATACTTGCGCTCGAATGGGTCGGTACATGTATGCATACAAATGTAGCTATAAAAAATTTATTTGTATATATATATATATCAATGTACTTGGATGCGGTATACCGATTAGCTGCATTTGTATGAAGTGACCAGTTGGCTAAAACCTTTTTTGGTGTACTAAGATTACGCAGTTTTTACCTGAAATTCCTTTTTGAAATTTAGTGTAAATTCACATCCCTTTCTATAAAATTTTAAATTCGCCAGTTACAAATTTTGACTCCGATGGGTACCCTTAGATGGATTAGAAAGTTCGTTAACTACAAAATTATTAAGGACTTAGAAAAAATTAATCTTAGGAATATACAGCTGAATATTTACATCCTTCTTTAGCTGTTTTTTACATTAGGGTTTCATGAGCCAAGTTAGACAAAGAATAAGGTGGCCAAAAAACCTTCTTTTTAGACCCTACTTTCACAGCAGAGGCGTTGCAGTACTGCTTTCTCATTACACTTCTTCACTAAATGTTTTCTATAACTATTGCTTTCTCATAAGTTGATTTTAGATTGTGCATCTCCTCAAATTATTATCATTCTAATAATGTGGACCATAATTTCATATCGCATTCCTTTCCTGCGTAAAAAGCGAGGGCGACAGCGAATACACACTTTTTCATATAACCGATTCTCCTATTCGCCCATTTGACGACAATAAATACTTTCTTTTTTTTTTGGCGATAAAAACATATCGCCACTTTTTATTAAGATTGCGATTGTCCTTGAATGAAGGCAAACGACTATACAGTTTGTTAAGTAATTGTTTTCAAATCCTTTGTAATATTTATAAGATTGACAAAACTCATTGCATGAAAGTATAATACTTTGCGAATGTATAATACTTAAGAAAGAGTTATCAAGAAAATTTTATTCTTTTCCTTTAAAATTGTGAAATTTTTATATTCATAATTTTATAATTTATAATAATCTTAGACATGAAAATTTTACCCAGCAAAACTTTGCGATTTTTGAAGAAAAATCCAGGCCAATGTAAAATAGGCCCGCATGATATATATTTAGTTCTTATCTCCGTTACAGACATATTTGAGAAATCGCATTTTTATTTAGTCGTTCGTCTTCAAAACCTATTCAGTATTAAAATATACGATTTATTAGCTATAATGGTATAAAAGTTAAAATTGGGTGACAAATATATGGACTGTTTTATTTCAAGTTATGTAATAACAATTCATTAGTAAATATTTAAGGGCAAAGCTGAGTTAATAAATCCGATATTTAAGTATATTTTTAAAATTCTCCGTTTACATTTCATTTTAGCTTTGAATGGATATAAAAGAATCACGGCATCTACCCAAAGGATAACTAGTATTTATTATGAGTTTATAATTCGTATAAATCCTAACAAACATTAATTTATTTCATAAAATTTTCACGGTCATTAGAACGCTAAATTATGTTTTGTTCAAAATTAATTTTATTTTTCAAATTTTACTGTAAATAAATATTTACCTCTGGGCATCTTAAATCGGAGTAACTTTACCAGTATCACCATTCATAGTCCTTTCTTGTACAAAAATTCACACAACTAACAACTACTACTGTTAACTGACCTTTTATATAATTAAACAGGCTCTTAGTAAACACGAGACGATTTCTTTACTTTGCTGTGCCTGTCAGTGAATAGTCGCACACTTGCAGCAAACATGCACATTTTTGTGGCACAAGCAATTCCATATGTACGAGTGTCTAAAAATATCCAAATAGAAAACCCGTTTATATAAACATGCAAGTGTACTGCAAAAGCAGCAAACATTGTGAAATGTGGTGTATCGAAGGAAAGCACGGAAACAACAGAGTTTAGCATTAAATGTTGAAGAAAAAAAATCACTCACGGCCTGCTGGAAGTAAGTGAAGTTGGTAGTTGTGTTAAACAAAAGGGTATCAGCAAAGAAGGAACGAAGCAGTCTCACACGAGTATTTGAGAGCAGTTAAAGCAAAATTTACACACACATCCACACTCGTACACTAACATGACCCCAAATGTCATGGTTATGTTTTAAAATGTGGTCACAGTTTAAGCTGCAAGTTGAAATGTGTATACATTAGAAAGTATTTGGCTGCAAACGTTGTTGTGTAAAAAATGAACTTTCAACAACAACAAGCCAAATCTAGCAATGGACAACATAAGCGCCGACAGAGTCAACGCTGTGCTCGTAAGTCCTTTTTTTTTTGGGGGGGTCATTGCGGTAGAGATGTGACACTGAGCAGTTGAGAATTTTGTTATTAACTGCAAATTGTACTTTCTAGCAGAAGCTATTGCACTTTTTTCTAATTTTCTAATGCAAATTGTATTGGTGTGAGGTCACTAACAGTTTTCATTTAATTGCTGCCATTTTTAGTTGATTGAACGCAAACACGCTTTATTCAAGTATGTACATCCGCAAGTTACGCTTGAATTTCGTCTGCATTACAAAGCTGGGAGTCACCTCTAGAATAACTACGAAAGAAAAAAGAAAAATGTTTGCGTTCTAAATCTTTTTTACTGAAAATCCAATATTTCAAAAACGACTTTTAATAAAAGTACTTTTATCACTACTTTTTCTCTTCACCTCTTTTCGTACTTTTATTGTAATAGCAGCATACAAGATTAAACGTGTAATGCATGTGATGTAATGATGGTTATGTAAAGCATTTACAAATTGGATGGCATAAAAATAATAACTGCGATTTCTTTAATATATACTCGTAAATGAGAATGAGAATTATATGAGTATCTTTCGGATTTAAACTTTGCTTGTCTAACTTTGTTACATTGCTATGAAGGATTTCAAGCGCAAAAATAACTCGGCTTATTCAAAAAGGACTTGTTAATATTTACTCATTCGTTCCCCAGACAGGGCATTTCAGGCTCCGCAGTTCTGGAAGAAGTTGAAAATGATTTTATATTTCGTTCGAACAAGAGGATATTCTATTGTAGAATTTTTGTGTTATTCGATTAAGCAAATATAATTTTTCGTTTTTAGAATAATAAGTCACTAATATCATTTGTTATACTGAATTATTTTTGTTAAATAACTTTTCCTGCAAAACTTTCGGCTTGATCCCAGGAAAACACCAAGGATCTAAGCAGGAGTCGAACCCGCGACATGCGGTTTAGTAACCCAGTTTTTAATTTATTTAAATACACCTTTCAAAAATATTTTTTTATCTTAAGAAGTAATTAAGAAGAAACTAAGGAAAATACTTATATAAGTATATATAACAGGTTTGAGAATAAAAATCTATACGATCCGTTGTCTAGTCATGAACCCTCTACTCTGCTCTGCGAATGGCTGAAATCCCTTTTTAGTGGTAATTGAACTTCAAGCGGTAAAATGGCAGATTTGAATATATCGTAATTTGCAAAGTAGATTTATTATATAGTGCACATCTCTATTTCCATTAGCCCGAAATGGTCAGTGTCCAATTCCATTTTTCTCTACAAATGGTGACAAAATTAAAATCACCTATAAGGTTTATGAAGGCTTAATATTTAATTTAATTTTGGAAAATCTCCACGTTAATTTCCCAACACCCTTTGTAAGGAAAGACATCGCTAATTTGGGTGGCAAAGAATGACAAAAGTGGAAGAAAAATGGTAAAGCCTCTTAAACAACGTAAATTTAGTTATTCTACCTTTTTCTTTAAGTTAATAATATGTCCAGTTTCATTTTATTAATGAATAAGGTTCATATCTACAATGAACATATTTTTCCAATGAAATTTCATTAAATATGACATCCTTTAGAATTTCATCAACTGTATGTGTTTAATGTATTTCTTTCAAAACTACATGGCCAACTTTATTTTATTATTGTTTCATATTACGAGTTCTGTTTCAGATTCTTTCCCACATAACAGATTCTTTTTTTTTGTAATATTAATTTCAGTGCGAAACTTCACATACTCCTGCAAACTGTACACACAATCGTTGCACATTTATTTTTTTTTTATTTAATGCACGAAACGTATGTGTTTGTGCATTCTACTTAAAAACATATTAGAGTTAATTAAACTAATAAAAGCTTAAACTGTTAAACTAAGCAAACACATTCATATCACATCCGCAATTACATACTTTCAAGGATTTTACTCGTAATGTAAAACATATTCCAGCATTACTTTTCTCTTTGAGAAACATTTAAATAATTAGTTAAAGGAAAGGTAAAAAAAGTTGTGTTTGCAATTGTAATTTTTAATTAATTTAAACCTTTTAAGTGAAATTTATACCGGTTGTTCAAACAGTCACAGGAATAGATTCTAAAAACCGATAGTATGTCGAAGGCAATATAGATGGCCAACTTAGATAAATAGAGTAATACTATTTACTCTATATAGAGTAGATACTGTTTTTAATTAGGTTTTATTTTAAAAATATCTAAAACTTAAACTGATCAGCTTAAAAGCGTTTCAAATCTTCTCTTTTAAAAAATTTTTAAATGCTTACTTGTATCGTGCTAAGTTTTTCAAAGAAGGTATAATGGAGGGAAAGTCTGGTGGTGAGAAAATCCAATTTCAGTGCCTTAAAAAAATTAAATAGAATAATCCATTTTTAATAACCTTTTATTAATTGGTTTTACTTTACCTATTTTTCTGATAAAATACTCCCACAAAAGATGCTGGAAAAGCTTGAACGTGCTAAAGTACAAGTTATCATCAATGCCACGTAACTGCAATGCAATGCAATAATAAGTACAAAATGCATGAAAATTTTTTATGAACCGACCAGAGCTTGTTCGTATAAAGTGGAGCTGGTAGATGATCTGGACACTGCCGGGTATTCACTGAACTCATGTAAGAATTCCCCTTTGATTTTTTTTCAAATTTTTCGTTCACACAAAGATAATTTTCTTTTGCCTAAATGCCATGTTGTGAAATTTATAAAATATTTCCCCCATAAGTCTTCCGGCCTCAGGAATAAAAAAGTCGGCCAACTTTTATACGTTCCGTACTTTGGCAGGTGCCGTTTGGTTCTGTAGTACATTTTTAATCAGCTTTATGTTAGTGGTTCTTATTGGTTCTTGATTTTATATATAAAACCGCTTTAATTTTTTTTAATTTATTTAAAATTCATATTGGCATTATAATAATAAATTTAGAAAAAAAAAATGGAAATTGGCTTTTTGTAACTCCCCTATCTATATGCAAGAGGGTATCTGCTTAAGACTTCTACTCTACGAAAAATAGATAAATATCTCTATACACTATATTGATACATATTGAACGGGTTTTCAGTTTTTTATTTTTCAATCTGTAATCGAATCTCTCCTTTGCTTGCTTTTTATTGTAAGCTTTATAGTAATTTTCATTAAAAATATCTGAATACATGATTGTTTTGCGAATTTGCATGGTAGTCATGAAAAACCAAATAAATAAAACGAATTTGTATTTGTATTATTTACCGTGGCAGTTTGGCTTCAGTTAAAAATGCATACGATATGGAATCAACAGCAGTCCTACTTTTGTCTGCAGGCATATTAGGAAATTGAATTTATTTTTGTCTGCTGCAGAGCAATTTCATGTTTGTTGGAATTTCCGTTTTGACTAAATAATTCAGCTTAATTTATTTGAAAAAGGAAAAAATGTAAAAAGTTTTTTACGCCGTTAATGTGTTGATTGAAACTAATGAATACGGAATGTTTTTAAATTAATAAAAGCTACAAGGGCTCCAACTTATAATTGCAGCATTTAATGACTGCTATAAATTACTATTGAGTAAAAAATTCCGTCTGACCTCTTTTAATTAAAATTGTTTATTTTTGCTGAGAAATTGATTGATGACTGTTTTTGCTGCTGACTGACAGGCAATTTCAGTGAATTAATTTTTATTTCTGGTTTATTCATATTGGTTGTAATTTATTTGTAAAACAGCAGATCAAATCAGATCGATTTAGGCGATAATAATTAAAATGCGATTATGGCTTAAGTTTAAATTGCAGCTTCTCTTACTTTTTAATCCAGGTAATGCATTACACCGAAATTTGAAGGGAGGGATAACAGAGAGACGACGGGGCGCAACGACTATAGAAACCAAAGACACATGAGAATTATCCATGGCTTGCAACTAAATAAATAACATGATTCGACTTGTGCATTCTTCTTTAATATTGTTATAAAGCTTCTTACATACCTGTATACCAGAATCGCTACCATCCAAAGTGCCCTCTTTCAACAAATCTTTAGTGGCGTCCAAGATTTTCTTAAGAGTATTAGAGTTAATTAATCATGTTTCAAAAATCTTTTTTATTTCATATAATTTCAAACAATAATCACACAATTTTCTTATTTGTTTAAATTCCGATACACTGCAGTTGCTTTTGCGTTAATATAATTAAATGCGGATTCGCGTTGTATGCAAAATTTGCCTTTGTTTGTAGTATTTACAAAAAGAAAGATACTAGAACGCTTGTTTTGGCGCCAACTGTCAACGACAATGAGAAAATGTCACAGAACCGACATTTGACGTTGAATATCAACAATAGTTTATAACTACAGGGTGTACTATAATTTTTAGACAGGGTAACGGAAATTTATTATTTAAATAACAATAGCACAGAATATGTTTTTTTTAATTATGAAATTATTATATTAGGGAGTTGCTTTCAAATTTTCCATGTTAAATTCACAATGTAACTTGAAAAAAAATTCCATATACAATTATATAATGCAATTGTTTTAATGTAAGTTTTTCTGTACCGCCAGTTTTTTTGGGGAGCTCAAATCAAGTTAACTCAAACTAAGCGAATACAATATTATGGGTTTGTTTTTTTATTTTTTTATTAAAATTATTATAATTTTACCATAAAAACTGTAAATAAGTTTATGTTCTCTCGAGTGGTTAACAAATTGTTAACAAAACATGGAAAAAAAAATTAAAACTTTAAGCTTCCAAAATTAATCTGTAAAATAAAAAAAAAATTTTTTATAATTAATTTTGAAATTCTAAGAAAAACTACGTGGTTTTTAAAAAACAAGTAATTTTAAAGTCCATACTGCACGCAGGAAAAAAAATTAAAGAATTTAAAAACTATTAATTTAATTATTTTGCAAATACAAAAAATATAAATTGCTCTGTTGTGCTAATGCAATAATTTGAATTAACATGGAAAATTTGAAAGCAACTCCTTAATATAATAATTTCATAATTAAAAAAAAACATATTCTCATTTAAAACTTTGCTAAAGAGTTGTGCTTTTGTTATTTTAAATGATAAATTTCCGTTACCCTGTCTTAAAATTATAGTACACCCTGTAGTTATTAACTATTGTTGATGTTCAACGTCAAACGTCGCTTTTGTGACATTTTGTCATTGTCATTGACAGTTGGCGCCAAAACAAGCTTTCTAGTATCATTCTTTTTGTAAATACTACAAACAAAGGCAAATTTTGCATACAACGCGAAACCGCATTTAATTATATTAACGCAAAAGCAACTGCAGTGTATCGGAATTTAAACAAATAAGAAAATTGTGTGATTATTGTTTGAAATTATATGAAATAAAAAAAATTTTTGAAACATGATTAATTAACTCTAATACTCTCAAGAAAATCTTGGACACCACTAAAGATTTGTTGAACGAGGGCACTTTGGATGGTAGCGATTCTGGTATACAGGTATGTAAGAAGCTTTATAACAATATTAAAGAAGAATGCACAAGTCGAATCATGTTATTTATTTATTTGCAAGCCATGGATAATTCTCATGTGTCTTAGGTTTCATTGATGTTGCGCTCTGATGGCGTTGGTAAGTTTCGTGTTGATCAGAACATTTCCATGTGCATGAACTTAGGCAGACTGGCTAAGATATTAAAATGTGCCAACAATGATGATACTGTTTGAATCCTCAAGTCATGAAAAGGTATCAGACTATGAAATGAAAGTTATGAATCTTGATCAAGAGCATCTGGGTATTCCTGAAACTGATTATTTCTGTGTGGTCCGTATGCCCTCAATGGAATTTGTCCGCATATGTTCCGATTTAGCATAAGTCAGTGAATCTATGTTGATTTTTTCCACGAAAGGGGATGCTAAGTTTTCAGCCTCTGGCGATGTGGGTTTTGCTAATATTAAATTGTCTCAAACTTCCACTGTAGAAGAAGCCGTCATCGTTGAAATGTAAGAACCTGTAACCTTAACGTTTGCCTGGCGCTTCTTGAACGCTTTTAACAAGGCTACTTCTTTGTCGGATCAAGTCCAGTTGTTAATGTCTGCAAATATTCCACTGGTGGTTGAATATCGCATACAAGGCTTGGGCTATATACACTACTATTTAGCTCCAAAACTTGAAGACGACGAAATCTAAACATTTTATGGTTTATGATAATCAAATCATATATTAAGATTAAAGCTAGTTAATCATTGGATCGAAATATATTTAATATTAATTTTTCACAATATTATATGAAACATAATTAGCAATAATATGTACTTTAAAACAGATATAGATATGCATATGTTTTTGCATGTTTGTAATACTGGACTCCCCAACTCAAAGTGATTACAGTTCTTCACGCGATCAGTTTGGTATGAAAGTTATTCCACTAAATTCCGTTTTTATTTCTAAAAGGAATCACATTATGTATTGCAGTATTAGTTAAATCTATATTTTTGTTTTTATTTTGCAACAATACACCTAAAACTTCAGTTGCAATAATGAGAATTGATTATTAGATGGATATAAAAAAATTTTATTCTTTAATGCAGACTGCAAATAACTTGTTTCAAAGGCATAAGTAAAATTTTAACGGTGTAGCATTTCCATTGAAGCCATCATAACTGCTTGTAAAAATTTATTCGTTCTTTAGTTATAAAGAAGCTTTGACAATATTGTTAATTTCTAAATGGTTAATATAATAATATTAATAATGTAAAATGAACAGTAGATTTTTAATGTTTCATGAAATTTTTTGGTCCAATAAGTAGTACTACTTGTGGCTTGGGGAAGCTGTAGCAAATGCTGAAATTTTAATGGCTCACATGCTAGAAGAAGTCATATGATCGCATCATGTCCGTGCAGTACAACTATTTTCCATCCGCATAAATCTTCTTCAGGAAAAATAAATAGAAAAATATTTTCTCACCATAAATTTTTAAGGCAAACACAATTTTTAGCTGCATGAAGCTTTTAACGGTGCCCTTAAAAATTTTTAGAAACTAAGCTATGATGAATTATATTAAACAAAATCAAGTCAGGATAATTAAAAGTATCCTGGATAAAGATTTTTTTTAAAAGACTATCACTTTGATAAATCTAATTTAATTTAAAAATAGAATGATTTTTTTACGTGGAATACATAATTCCAAAGAACATTTGTTCTATCCTATTTCGAATTGTATTTGGATTTTGAAATGTCCTCAAAAGCTAATAATTCTGTGAAACACATCAAAATCCAAAATTCTATGTAAACAATGTAGTTTTTAGTAATTTGAAATATGATTATTATCTTTTTATTCTTTCTAATTGTTGAGTAATATGGATTTAAATAATTTACATTTTTTTAATTAAATTTAATTTTTAATTTCTCTAATGTACTAATAATTTTTTTTTTCAATTTTATTTTCATGTTACCAATTTATTTTGTGATTTAGCGGTAAGTAGGTAAATTTTTTATCATTAAATAATTAAATCACTTTTTAATTTTTTTTCATGTATTATGTAAGATAAATTATTAAGTATTCAATTTTTACAATTTCAAAATATTTCTTTATTACTTTATAAAAAATTTTAATTTAAAAAAAAAAGAGAAAAAAAATGTTGAACATTTTAGGAACATGAATTTATGTTAAATATTTATTCATTTTCAATTTTATTACTCATTTTGTATCCATATTTTATTTAAAGTAAATTCAGCTCATCTTTTTCACTAAATCACACATCCTTATTTGTCAATCCTATAGAATTTATATTAAAGCCAAAACTACTGCCAGTTCAAAAGAATCTATTGGCAATAAACAACTGTGCACTTGCTTCCATATAAAGTCCAAAAATAGAAAAAAAAATTAAAAACAAATAAGAAAAAAATGTAGCAGACTGATAGTTTTTACTGAGTAGTTATTCTTTCATTGAAAATACGATTCTTTTATCCAACTACAAAAGTGCAGGTCTTAACCTTATTGAATAAGTAGCTTTTTCAAGTTCACTTTGGCAAATATGAGCAACAAATGTACGATAGAGAGCAATAAATACATAAACACTTTTGTATAAACTGTATGAAATACAACCAAACTAAATTATATCAATCCCAATAAAACGTGCTTTGGCTCAATGGGAAAGGTTATAACTGAAGGAATGCTTACCGCCACACTACGTACTGGCTTTTGGTTTGCATGTACATGTGTGTGCATTTTTCCTACAATAAGCATATAAAGAAGAATTTGTAACAGGAAACCTTTGAACTATTTTTAAATACACACATAGACAGACATAGAAAGAAAATGTCTTGTAGGGGAAAAGGACACGTAGATCAAGTAGCACATATAAATACCTTGTAAATTTACTATACTAGACGCATTTCAAGGATTTTCGACTAAAATAACACAGATGAAAATATCCTTTAATACTGAGTGTAATAAAAATTTCTTACGTTATATTTTGCAGCGTGTAAAAGAGTTGCATATCACAATAGCACCTTTTCCCGAAAAATCTGCTCCAAAAACTAATTTGATTGTCGTGTAGTACAAAATGTAATTGCGACAAATATGTGAACATCTACATATATGAGCATTTAAGTAATTATTTGTTTATTTTTGTTATAGAATTGGATATTTAACGCGACATTAATATTTCTAATATTTTCTACCGGCGGAACAGAGCCAGCTTACATCTATTTTATTTTCTATTCTCACAGCTATAAAAATTTACATAAAATACTTTACGTTTTCACGTTTTTAATTCTTTTATTTTATTTTATTTTATTTTATTTCATTTTTTATTTTTTTGTTGGGATTTGCTTACTTGGTGCTGCTTTCGTTAATCCTAAAGCAGCTCAACTTTATATAATTAATTATGCTACAAGTTCAACATACAATACTTTGGGCCAGTGTGTATGTCACATATTACATGAATGACATATTTGAACGCATTGATAGAAAACGTATTTACTTTTAGCTAAGGATGTCTTAAAAGGTACCCCAATACAGAAGGCAACAACAATTGCAGATTAATCTGTGGCTTACAATTCATGCAAGCCATTTTGTTTTCTAGTGCAGCGCTGTTTGTCAAACAGCCAATTCCCTATTTGCTATGAAATTAGTTTCCTTTATTTTATAACTCTGAGATATCCAGTGTGTATTCCTTGACATTTACAACATGTTGCATTTATTCAGTTCTACACTTTATTGCCACGCATTTGTAAAGTTTGCTTTTTCACCCTGCATTTTTCTTAATTTTTTTTTTTATTTTTATTTCTGTTTAATGTTTTATCAGTGAAAAAATGAATTTACCCTTAAAGTCCTCGTCCTGTGGCGCTCAGTTTAGCACTTACTTACTTACTTTAACGTTCTTCCACGATTATTGTAAAAAGAACAAAGACACGTTTTTAACTTATGCAAGTCTCTGTAAATGCAAATAGTTGTCAGTCGTCTAGTTTATTTGCATAGAGGTTGAAGGCGCCAAACCGTATTTTATTTACTATCATTTCCTTCCGTTTTTATTACAGAATGCAATATTACAACTGAATGTTGAATTAAAGTGCGAATGCAAGTGCGAGTTAAAAGTACGAATTTGTTATTTATTTGTTTTTGCTAGAACATTATTTCAGTTCAGTACGGTTGCAAAATAAACAGAGTGAATGGCCAACCAACAGACACAAATGCAAATACATATACGACTACGTTCACATAGATACGGCAAAAACTTAAAAGGGAGACTCGCTTTTATTTTGAGGTCGTTTTGTGTACATTGGACCGACAGACTTTTAATGGAATGCCCTTTTGCAAAATGTGTTTGTAAGTGTGCGCATTCGAGGATACTTTATTATAAATAGTTAGTCCTTAAATATACTTAACTTGAATATGTAATAAGTTTAACATAAAAGTGAAAGTTAAAGAAAAAAAAATACTAAGAAAACTACTTTACCGCCTCGGCTCCATATTTTGATTAAACAGAATTTTAATTAATATTAAAACAGTTATTGGTAATCTTTTTTGTTTTAATTAAAATTTTTATTAGCTAATGAACAGGAACACCGAGGTGTTCAATAGGATATAAAAAAACACAAATACTCGTATTTGCAAAAGAAAATCATTGTGGCAGAGAACCATTCAATAAAGCACAAATAAAGTTTTAGAAATGGATATTTTATAAAATATATTTTTATTCACGAATATTTAAAAAAAAAACATAATTTATTGTGTAGTTCAAATACCACTAACCTTATAGATACCAGGCGGCTACTGATCTGTCTTACATTTATGCTAAAAGAGTATTTTCTTAATTCGTATAAACCATAATTAAATTAAATGAAAAGCTCAAAACCCTATAAAAAATTTCATGTTTTTAATGACTTTTGAGACTTTTAGTTCGGCTTGTAGCAACAAAAATCCATTTTACAATCCTTATATCTTGACAAATAAAAAATTTTTTGTTGCATCGGTATTTCAAGAATATAATCAAGGATTCAATCATTTTCTCCAAACAAATAACTTTATTTTAAATAAAATTTTTCACATTATTATCTTTTCACCAATTTAATTAAACTAAAACCAAACTTTGTTTGCAGAATAAAATTAAGGATGTATTTAATAAACAAATAATTTCTGAACACATAAAATATTTAAAATTCTATTCTATTTTAGTGCAATCAACAAGGTGCTTTTCCCTTGTATAAATTGCCAATTATTTAAGATTTTTGTTTCACTTTTGTGCAACCACTCGTGTCGTTGTGCAGGAGAAATGGCACGTAGCAGCCACATCCTTGTGTACAGAATTGTGCAGATAGCGATCGTTGACATCAAAACAGAGGAAGATTGTAAAACATAAGTATGTTCTTGCACTAGAAGAAATATAATATGAACTTAACAAAAAGAATATGTTTAATAATAATCATAATAATAAATGCATATTTATCGAGATACAGCACGTTTCTAATAAATGCTCATAATAATAATATTGGCGCGTCTTTTCATTAAAGACGACGAAGGGTGTACAAAAAAAAGGAGTTTGGGGGAAAAAGCTATTTGCAACATTTATTAGCTGTAACTTGAACTTTCATTATGAATGTATTCGTTAGTGCGAACATGTGCGCATACTGTTTTGTATTTTTCGTGCAGCAGAGCTTCATTGCACATTGGAGCGTTTAGCATATAATCTGTAGCAAAATGTAATGCTTCAAGCTGCCAGCTGAATCGCTTCCATACACAAGATGACTTTAAGCTTAAAAGCAAATATTAGAGGCAAACGTAAACCTGAACAGAGTCTAAAACCCACATAACACAATTTTTATTAACAACTCTAAAAGTCCCTTTATTTCATTTGCAACTGAAATATTTACTGACCTTTCATGTTACGTGACAACCATTTATAACCAGCATACTGCCCTCTTTCACATGAGGCATAAATATATAAGGTCCCTCAGTAGTATCCAATTTTAATTGCTTATAGAGTTCCTTTTATAACTTTGATGTGGTTTAGGCTCCTCAAATATTTAAATTAAAGTTTCACAAAAGATTTTTAATTTTGTTTTTAAGAAATTTTCCCAGGATACTCTCCAATGACATATTTCAAAGTCTTTGTAAATAAAAAAGACATTCAAATTTCAGTGAATGTTGGTTTTCAAAATTTAATGGTATTTTGTTAAATTTTAAGTAAAATATATTTCAAAGCACTCACTGTGCTTTGCACAAGTGCAATTGCAGAATTTTGCAATAAAAATTACGGCAGAGTGAATTCAACCTTTGATGTTGTTATACACTGAGTACAAGACTGGAAGGTACTTTACCTCTCTTTAACTGTGCATCACATGAAGAAATTCGCTTGTGTTGTCTTATTTTATTTCGTCCTTTAATAAATTTTATGTTGGAAATATTATTCAACACTGCATAAACGTTCTAAGCTGTTATGCATAGGAGAGCATGTTCATGCATGCACGTCCTTTAAAATCCTTTCCAAAAATCAATGATTATGTCTGAACTCGTACCTGATTTTTTACTTTTTATTTTTTTCTTTTTTATTATTTTTTTTTTTAGTTTCTTGTGAAAGAGCCAAAAATAAATAGATAAAATCGACAGGTTACTTTTATGTTGCAAATATTTAATGCATATTACACAGAAGGATGTGCCTTTTCTAGTTGAACTTCGTGCTTCTGTTCGGTGTGTTTTACAAGAAATTTTTGGCAACAGTTTTAAAATAACACTCTACTTGATGACTTTCCATCATTTGTTGGCAATGCTTTTATTGAATTCAATTGCTTTCTCCCCCCTTCTACCATTAAGTACAGCGTGCGCTACTGACTTGGGGGTGCAAGTGTTAATTTTAAAGTTACATTAAGAGTTTTTTGAGTGAATTTCAACAACTCTAAATTCGTTTATGCCATTTGCATATAGTAATGAAATGACTTGTTTATGTTTTTGCGGTTGCACTTATTGAGGCCCTTCTAAGGTTGTACCAGAAATTAATTTTTCTTTTTTTTTGATGTGCATGAACCAGTATTTGTAATAGAGAGAGAAATAGAGAGAGAGAGAGAGAGGAGTTGGTAATTATCATAGATGAATTACTTGTGAAAATACTACCTTTTATGTAAGTTAATAATAATTAACTTTATTTCAATTTAAGTTTGTTTTTGTCCCAACTGTATTTAAATCTCACTGCTTAAAACTTCATTTACTACAAAAACAAAATACATTACGACAAAGTTCAAAATGATTAACAACAACAAAACATATCAAATTAAGAAGTGAGCAACTAGAATTCATGAAAACAAGGAATTTTAATACAATTATAAGCAATGAGATTTAACGGGAACAAATTCTTCAAATATTTGTGTAGGTAACAAAAATGACAAGAAATAAGAAGAAATGAATTATTAGTAAGTAGAATACTTAAAAGCAAAATTATTTTTTAGCAGTCTATTGGAGTCATTTCGCGAGTAAGGATCGCAAGTGTGGTATTTGATTTCTCAATACCGAACAATAGACTCCCATAGAAAGTAAACAAGTAAATAAAGTAAATTATCAGAAAGCACAAAGCAAAGAACAACAAGTAAAAATTCTAATATTTTATATAAGAAAAATAATAAATGATAAATATTTACTTATATAATAAACATAATCATGTTTACTTATAAAAATATTTACTTGTATATTAGAAACGCATGAGGTTCTGGTTCTGCCTTTGTTTTCTTAAATAGTAGTATTTGAAGTAACTTCGTTGCAGCCATAAACGGAAAATGACTGAGGCCGTGCTCTCAACAAATAAAAAGTCATTTATAAAAATTATTTCTTATTTATTTATTTATTTATTTATTTATTTATTTACATATTATGCTTATAAGTAAATTCGTAGTAAGCCCCTTGATGGTATAGTGGTTAGTATACCCGCCTGTTACGCAGGTGTCAGGGGTTCAATTCCCCGGGGAGCCAGAAGCCAAAGGCCTCTGTAGTCAGTGCTTCCATACATATTGCAATTATATTCATATAATTGTAATATTCGGTAAATAAATAAAATAAAATAAATTCGTAGTACAATGAGAGGATGGCCCTGAGCTCAATATTTTTCTTAGTTTTAAACGGGATTTTAAAGGTTGCAATTTTGTAAAAACTTTAAAAAGATTTTAATATTGCCGTTGGTCACATTACAGTCAATTAATGGAGAAAAGTGTCGTTATTACTGAGATTGATGTTTTTGACTGTGTTAATGTGAGCGCAGTTTGAAAAGAGATGATCAATGCTTATTGGACTGAATCCACAAAAAGTACTTTGTTTGAGTAGGTTTTTATCAATTATATGAGAATGTAAAATTCTAGTATGACCTAGTCTAAGTCTAATTATTTTAATTTGGACCCTTCTTGGTAGCAGATTGTGTAGGCAGTTTGTAGGCATTTACTTTATTGCCGTGCATAGGAATCTGCTCTACAGAACGTAAAACAACAGAAATGTATAAAAAAAACTTAAATACTGAGCAGAACAAATAAGAGATATATCACGGAGTATATATCTTGGTAGCCTCTTGTTAATTGTTTCTTTCTTCTACGATGACATACAGAAGATCACACTTGTATATTAACATCGATGTAAAATGTTTGCTGGTAAATGTTAAGGGCCATAGATTAAAGCATTTAAGAAAAATTCATGACAATTTTTTTTGTATCACTATCGGTAGCAGGAATTGCAGCCATGACTTTAATAAATTGTATTTGTTGAACTTGCAAACAAATCAAGCCAACGACATCCTCAAACCACAACGAAAACTTTATCATTTGATTGACATTGTTCAGGTAATTTTTAATTATCCAATTAAATTTTGGTAAACTTTTACCAACTTTTATCATTTACAAAAATAAATTAAATATTAATGGTGCAATTGATAATAAAATATTATTGGTTTATAAAAGATTTATTAAATAAATTTCTATAGAAAATATTTTTAATAAATCTAGCTGTAAATAAAAAATAATTTATATAATTTAGCAAGTAAATCTTTATTTTGCTAAAACATTAATTGAAAGGAGAAAGAATAAAGAAAATCAGGAATAGAAAACTCAAAGGCAAACCTTATAGAAATCGTCACTTCTGCTCAAATAGAAACAGTTCTCGCTTTAGCATATATTACATTTTTCTTCCATTTTTTATAGAAATTGAAAGTAAGAAAATTAGAAAAAATGTTAACACTCACGTGCTTGTGTTGTGCCTCGTACATCCCAGGACAGTAATTTTTATTGTCATACACTCCAAGGGAGCAAGACATATAAAATGAAATCACGCTTATAAAAAAAATGAAACAATACAGTCAGCACATTTTATGATGTCTTCTGGCTACCAGCTTTCCAACACATCACCAGCACTCAAGACTACTGAATTCACTTAATTCCTATAAATCCAAATATTTCCTTTTGTTATACATGTGTTCATTCTATGACTAGAATATTGTGTTGAATGGCGTTGTGGATAAATGTGGAATCATTCCTTCTATTCAACAATGTGTAAAATATGTTGTGAGCTGCAGTGGTTGCCTATAAAAAGCGACAAAATCTATAGAATACTCGTATGTAACCTAAAGACGAGCAGTTCAACTATGTAAGATTGCACAAGTTCTTAGAGGCGTGAACTGCTTAAATATTGGGTGGTACCGATAGAACGAATGGAAAAAAATGTACGTTGTCATCATGTTTTTTTTGGGTCGTAGTTTTTGGCGGATTGGAGCAGGTACACAAAAGAAAATTATTCTTTCATCATACATTTAGCAGTGATAAAATCATAAGTAAACGAAGCAAAGCAAGTAGCAATAGCTGCATTAGTAAACACTAATGCTTGCAATATAATTATCGTTGTGGATTGGATTCTTAAATGAGGTCCTTGGGACAAAAAAAAATCCTATTCAATTCCAAGCAAAGTTTCATACAAGCTGAGAATTTCCAAAAACTGATTTTGAATATTTCAAACGCTAAACTTTCTTGTAAACTTAAAAGTTTTTTAATTCCTCCTTCTATAAGATATTAAAGTGGTATTTTGATCAAACTGAAAATATATTGGAAATACTTGATTTTTTCTTACTATTTGTTGCTTGATGGAACGAGCAGCATTGATAGTGTCCAGCAAGAGCATTAACAACATAAAGGAAAAAAGGCTTACGAAATTCTAAAAGAGCTTTTTTTTCACATGTACTTCAAAATCTTTTTTTAGTCATAGTTTTTGGACTTACAAAGGCACTGAACATATAGCAGTTCCCACCAACCAATTAAAATCTTTGGTAGCATACGCCTCAGCTTTCAAATGGAAGCGATAGAGGAAACAACTACCACCTTCTCTCGAACTAGATGCTAACAGACGTTTTTACATATTTTGCTGATGAGACACTGCTGTGAGGAATGTCGCCGGGGGATGTATATTATCAGCAATGTAAATAGTATGATTCCTATGTGACATTCCAACTACAATCAAGACATGAGAAAATAAAGTGCTTTAAAATATCCCTGGGAAGTTTTTATTATATGACTGCCAGAAATAGAGACACAACACACGGCTTTAGGCAAACCAAGGACAACCTCAAACGATATCCTTTTACCTATAACATCACCTGAGCGCAACTGCTGAGCCCGTCTTTTTAATTTTTTCAAATAACAATAGTAGTAAAACTTGCGTTTTTTTTATCCTTGAAGCGGTCTTAGTCCATTTTTAAAGAAGTGGGGCGAGATTTCCAAGTCCAGCGGCAACTTGTTTTGTTAGCTTGTTTTAAGGAAACGGAATGGTGCCCCTATTGCCATTCTTTCTCAAAATGAATGAAAGTTTAAAAAAATTTAACAAAAATGCTTTGCCTAAATGTGGTCCACAAAGTTTCGATTATAGAACGTGAAGTTCATAATATTATATTTGAATTCGAAGGAGTACAATCGCAACTTAATGAAACAAAAAACACATGTTTAAAAAATTAGGTGCCTGCATACTTCATATTTGAATACAACAAAAACTATAAAAGTTCATTCTTGAAAAATGAAACTACTATATTATGTTTTAAACAGAATTTCATTCAAATGTGCCTAACGTACTAAATACGATCCTTTCAATTTTGAAGTACGTTTTCGAAAAAACCAGGCCGCAGTACAGCGATGACACAATGCTTCAATTTCTTTGTGGATAGTTGGCATAAAGCCAAGACTTCACACAACCACATTAAAAGTAATCTAAAGGCATTACATCACAAGAAACTAGAAAGTAACAGATCGTTGGGTTTCCCATGCAATAGATCATCTATTGTATAGCGAGTTGTATAACAAGTTTTGTTGAAAGAACCGTTTCCATAGATTTTCACTAGCATGCTCATACTCGTATAGTTTTTATTTCATTTAAATTTTAAGTGTGTAAGCACCTAATGGAAACCCCCATATGTATAAATATGATTAGCTAACTGCTCCAACTCAAATGGCTTGGTGGCCTTACATGGAATCGTGTCATAAACCATGCTCACCGATAAATTTCCTTTGCGCCACTGTGCAATCCTTTTTTTTTTTGTTTCATTTTTTAACACAAATTTATTTTCATTCTTTTATGTGTCCTTTTTTCTACGCATTCCTTAGAGTATTATTAGCTGCCCGTTTTGATTTTTTTTCTAAGCTGTCTGTATCAGCAAAATAATGTATCATTGCTTGTTTTTATACACTTGTAATGATTTCTGTTCTGTACACTGCCTGGGCAAATATTTGCTTGAGGGAATTTCACACCAACAACGTGATCCAAAGTGTTGGATTTCAACACCTTTTCGTGTTAGTCTTATTTATAATACCATCTTAAAATATAATTTTGGTGATTTTATATGATTAGTTAAGGTATTAAAGGGAATTGCTTGCGGCCAATTAAAATGATTAGTATCTTATTTTCAGCCCACCCTCTTATTCTTCACACGCTTTTGTTTGCCTTTAAGCAAAAATATTTATTTTCATGTCCTTATAACTTTAATGTGGTTTTACACAGCCCTTTTCGTAATATGAAAATTATGTTATTTTTATTTGCTAAACGTACATATAACAAGGTTTTGTTTAATCACATAATGCCTGCGCTTAATTGCTTAGTGACATATTTTTGTAACTTTTAAATACATGTAACATTAAGAAATTTGTTTGAAAATATGTTTTCTATTTGCCATGCTGATCAAACATGTGTAGCAGGGTAGAATGAAGCTTTTATCAAGCATGAAAGCTATTAAAATAATTAATTTTTTCAGTAGCCCAGCAAAGCTTTTTAAGTTTCGTCAAGCATGATTTTTTATTTGCATTGAGAAAATTATTCATAGAAATCAGAGTTCTTTTGTTAGCAACTCTAAATTTTTAAATTGAAATATACTCCACATAAAATATTTAAACTTAAACTGCTCAGAAAATAAAATTGCTTTCATTCTACATGAAAAGGAAAATAAATTAAATCATAACAAATTTAGTTGCGGCATAAGAATTTTTTTTTTTTTTTTTTTTGTTTCTTCAATTTGTTATTAAATGAAATAACTTTGCTTTTGCCAACACAATTAAAATTATTTCTTAATATTGACACAGAAAAGTAAACTAAACAAAAATTAAAATTATCACAAGCTTCCGAAAATTAGAACAACGAACAACGAACAATGAACAACGAACTAACAGCATCAACGAAACACATTAACAAATTTTTAAATATTCACATTTTACTCCAGTTTGTATGTGTATGTGTGTTCTTCTCTTTCTACTCCTACTATTTCCTTTTGTCAAATAAAAACTAAAAAAAACTAAAAATAAACTAAAAAAAAAAACTAGAAAAAAAGATGAAAATAGTTTATTGAAAGACAAACAGAACGAAAGTAACACTTTAGCTTGACAACTAGAAATAAAATCGTAATGCAATGCAACTAAAGTTTCTTAGAGAGCGGAGAGGGAAAATGTAAAGGACAAAAAAACTTTATTCGTTTTGTTGCATAAATGTTTTAACAAAATGTTACAGATGACCGACCATGTCTGCAACATAAGCCGGAACTTGTACGGAAGTTCAACAAGAAACAGAAAACAATATCCATAGAATCCATTATGACACTCAGTACACAGAAGTCGTACATGTACTTCTTCCTCTTCATTCATAAAGCACACACACGCAAAGCAATTTTAAGTTGATTTTAAGGGAAATAATTCTGTGAAATGCTACAGTGTCTTTCATAAACAAAATGTATTTTTTAATTCGAAAGTGCAAATACGGATTGTGTGTGTATGGAAGTGTGATGCTAAAATATGTATGTGTTATCGTTGTTAATCCAAATTAAATGACGAAACTAAAAGCATTTGTGCACTCCAAATGCGAGCATAACCCAGCAGTCCTCCGTGAAGTGAATTGCTTTCGATAAATCATTTAATAAATGATTCGGTTTAATTGAAAATTTATAATTTGTAAATTTTTCCAATGATTTTCAGCGCAGGATGCTTTTTAAATAAAATGCAAATATGTGACTTATATTGTATATTGAAAATATAAGCAATTATAAGCCAATTTCAACTGGAAAAGGTAAAAATAACCCAGTAGTCCTCCGTGAAGTGAATTGCTTTCGATAAATCATTTAATAAATGATTCGGTTTAATTGAAAATCTATAATTTGTAAATTCTTCCAATGATTTTCAGCGCAGGATTCTTTTAAAAAAAAAATGCAAATATATCACTTAAAAGCAATTATAAGCAAATTTAAACTGGAAAAGGTAAAAATAACCCAGCAGTCCTCCGTGAAGTGAATTGCTTTTGATAAATCATTTAAGAAATGATTCGGTTTAATTGAAAATTTATAATTTGTAAATTCTTCCAATGATTTTCAGCGCAGGATTCTTTTTAAAAAAAAAATGTAAATATATCATTTAAAAGCAATTATAAGCAAATTTAAAATGGAAAAGGTAAAAATAACCCAGTAGTCCTCCGTGAAGTGAATTGCTTTCGATAAATCATTTAATAAATGATTCGGTTTAATTGAAAATTTATAATTTGTAAATTCTTGCAATGATTTCAGCGCAGGATTCTTTTTAAAAAAAAGCAAATATATGACTTATATTGTATATTAAAAATATAAGCAATTATAAGCAAATTTAAACTGGAAAAGGTAAAAATAACCCAGCAGTCCTCCGTGAAGTGAATTGCTTACGATAAATCATTTAATAAATGATTCGGTTTAATTGAAAATTTATAATTTGTAAATTCTTCCAATGATTTTCAGCGCAGGATTCTTTTTTAAAAAATTGCAAATATATGACTTATATTGTATATTGAAAATATAAGCAATTATAAGCAAATTTAAACTGGAAAAGGTAAAAATAACCCAGCAGTCCTCCGTGAAGTGAATTGCTTACGATAAATCATTTAATAAATGATTCGGTTTAATTGAAAATTTATAATTTGTAAATTCTTCCAATGATTTTCAGCGCAGGATTCTTTTTTAAAAAATTGCAAATATATGACTTATATTGTATATTGAAAATATAAGCAATTATAAGCAAATTTAAACTGGAAAAGGTAAAAATAACCCAGCAGTCCTCCGTGAAGTGAATTGCTTACGATAAATCATTTAATAAATGATTCGGTTTAATTGAAAATTTATAATTTGTAAATTCTTCCAATGATTTTCAGCGCAGGATTCTTTTTTAAAAAATTGCAAATATATGACTTATATTGTATATTAAAAATATAAGCAATTATAAGCAAATTTAAACTGGAAAAGGTAAAAATAACCCAGCAGTCCTCCGTGAAGTGAATTGCTTACGATAAATCATTTAATAAATGATTCGGTTTAATTGAAAATTTATAATTTGTAAATTCTTCCAATGATTTTCAGCGCAGGATTCTTTTTTAAAAAATTGCAAATATATGACTTATATTGTATATTGAAAATATAAGCAATTATAAGCAAATTTAAACTGGAAAAGGTAAAAATAACCCAGCAGTCCTCCGTGAAGTGAATTGCTTTTGATAAATCATTTAACAAATGATTCTGTTTAATTGAAAATTTATAAATTGTAAATTCTTCCAATGATTTTCAGCGCAGGATTCTTTTTAAAAAAAATGCAAATATATCACTTAAAAGCAATTATAAGCAAATTTAAACTGTAAAAGGTAAAAAATTAAGAAATTTCCAACATTTGTCCAATGCTGCTGCACTTAAGAAATATAAATTAATTTTATTTCTTACAGCTAAAATAAATTAAATTTTTAAAAATTAATATTGATTAAAATAATTCAATAATTTATGTGAAGAGATATCCCAATAAACATTTTTTATATGTTTCGAGACAGTTCATTTGGCAGTAGTGTGTTTCAGTAAGTTCTTAACGATAGTCAGCGGCGTTGCTTTACAAAACTAAATGCCTATTCTTTTTGTCGGTGTCTACTTTACCAAGAAACTTTTAAAACTTTTTATTTGCTCAGTGACAAGCTGATCTTAAATATAAAATTCTGAAATTGTTTACAAAAAATAAGAAAATCTTTAATATTTTTTTTTTTTTTTAGAATTATTTAATTTTTTTTTGTTGAACTGAATGGTTCCACAGCTAAGAAATTATTCTGGCTTAATTTCACTAAATTTAATTTCTAAATAAAATTATCTTTATAGAGATAAATTATAAAGTTTATTTCAATTGAAAAAACCAAGACAGTTGTTTGGCTGACTTCATGTCGGTGTACAGTTTCTTTTTTTTTATTTAATTTAACAATTTTAATTGATCGAACTTAATTTATAAAATATCATTTAATTATATTTTATATTTTACTTTTAATGTTCGAAATGAAAACAATTCCTGAAAAAGTATTTGTACACTTTATTAAGGCGGCACAAGTTGCTTCCTCTTTCTAATCTCATCTTTCATTAAACTCCGTGAGAGGTTTCAACAGTAAGTTAGTGGCTTAATTCGAAACCATTAAGGGAATGGAAAGCTCAATTTGCTCTGAAAAGTTCCAAGAGAATTGTCGTCGAAATAGAGCAAAATCTATAAACAATCATTGGTGTAGCCTGAAAGGTAAAAGGCCTCTCCCCTTTAATAATTTTGATCTCTGAAGCGGAAAGTGTGCTGTGTTATGTGCTAGTGAGCCAGTTTAACAAGGACATGATTCATTAGGAGTTATTGCAAAAGTTGAATTTTAAAAGTTTAAATTCAATCTTAAATATGTTTCATTTTAGCAAGAAACTTAAAATTATTTACATTATTAAAATAAATATGACCAACTGCAGTGTTTTATTTAATAATTTTAATTTCGAAATTATTAGTCTTGGAAGGGATTATCTAAAAGAGAAATTTAAACTAGAATAATAAATATTTTGTCAGACTTTGGCTCGCCAGCCATGATTTGTTACTTCTACTTGAGTGTTAAATATTGTAAATCTAATTGCTGCTTAAAATAAAGTACAAATAAAATAAAATACAAGAAAATTATTTGCAACTACAAATTGTTTGCTTGGTCTGCCCAAAATCCTTTTAGAAAAATGGTGAAGTATTGCCATGCTTCTCAATAAATCAAATATCAGTTCTGAATAACGAATACTAGGAATTCAAGTCGAATATTAAGTCTTCAAAATTAAATAAAAGTTAAAAAAGTATTTACATTTTATTAAAAATCGATCATTTAGTCATTTTTTCAAGGACACCTCGTCCTTGAACATTACAAAATTACTTTTCAACAAAAGTTAGAATTTCCTATGGGGAACAGAGTGTATCAGAAGGGGTTTTGGGAGCAGATGTCTGTGCCTCCTCCAAAAGTTGAAACGGTTGCATTACACACTTCCGAAAAATTTCATATACCCGATCCTGAATGGGACTAAAGATTTTGGGTAAATGAAATTTGACGGCAATATGACCAGTTAAATGTTTCCTACTCGGTATTTCTCAAATACTGCCAGTTAGAAGTTATTCACTGCTTTCAACAATTAATACTAGTAATTAATTCTTATGTTGGTCACGTTGTTATATAAGAGTTTCTCTATGTGATGGCGAGGAAGCCTATAAGCAAGAACACATCCTTTTCCATGTACCACATCATGAACATTATTTTCAAACGAAGCTTGATAGAAATCATTCCGACAAACATGTTTATAATTCATATTTTATCCAACATTTTGGTAGAAACTTAACACATTCACTTTTTATGAGAGTAAAACTCATTTGCTTATTATAAAATTTGTTTCCAAGAGAATATCTGAGCAGCCAGACCAGCTAGACGAATTTTTTATTTAAAGGGCATTGAAATGCATAAAGATACTGAAAGTGTCCAGCTTTCTACCGATGAAAATGTTATTTTGTGTGTAAATAAATAAACTTGTTATTTATTTGCCTTTTTAATAAATGCTGAGCATTTTCAAAATAAAAAGATCAAGATGTGTTTTTGGTATCCTTATTTCGTTTTGCACTTTAAAAATGGATTTTCTACAGCTTTTGTTCCATACAAATTTATTTTTCATCTGTTTCTCTTTGAAGCCGAATATGTGTTGGCAAATTTTTAACGTTGTTTTAAAAATACTCTTTCATATTAAACTCTTGCTTTAGGAGCACTACTGCTGACCTCAGGGTCTGCAGTAATATTTTGGTCAAAAATAATTGTTAAGCATACCGGATATATATTTGCGTCTGTCTGGTTACACTTGTGCTTATACATCAGCATTTGAATTTTTATAAAATTATTTCTGTGTTTTCATATGTAGCATTCGGATTTATATATTTTGTAGTGAAAAATGTGTGAAAGGATTAACAAGGATGAAAATGCACACAGGCAGTATTTTAATTAAATAAATTAAATCGCATGATTTTTGCTCTTCAATTTCTGTAACTAACGTGCACCATTTAAAAATATATTTTAGATATATTTTATGAATTTCGGTGGGAAAAGCTCTACAAACATTTAACTCTGTTAACAAAGTAAGGAATTTCATTGAATTGAAATTTATTGAAGACAGCGAGAAAGCTTTTCAACATGTCTCGTTAGGTAAGGAAATACTTACTGTTAAAAATTGATAAGAATAGTGCATGTTAAGAGATTTGAAATAAGACTTGATAACATAAAGAAAAATCATTTTAAAGTATAAAATGCAGGAGCGAGCTTGACTACGTTTGATATGCAATATAAATTAAAGGCAGTTAAAGCCAGTTAAAGCGAATACCAAACACAATAAACAAAGCTAAAAAAAGTCCAAAAGCTAAATAAATTATAATTCAACTAGAAAAAGGCAGCTACATTGATGTCTAGTGTTTAACAGTTTATTATTTTGCCTTGTTTAAGCTGGAAGTTGTAATCGTAAAGGATTAAAAATTTTTGAAGGATAGTACATTTGTAAGGTGGATCATATATTACTATTATTATTTCTCTCTATGGCCTATGAACACATTGTGTTAGAACTTTTTTTAAATATTGACAAAAAATATAAATAATGATGAAATGAAATATTGGAAAAACCACTCAACTTCAAGTGTTAAAAAATCGTTCCTTTTTTTGGTAAGAAAATTATATATTAAAATATATATATATCAAGTGTTAAAAAATCGTTCCTTTTTTTTGTAAGAAAATTATAAGAGAAATAAAAAATAACATGTTTTATGATATTTTACTGTTTTCTTCCTTTTTCGCTGTTATTTTCGCTTACCAGTTCACGTATTTAACCGGAAACTTGCTGCCAAGAAGGAAAGTAAAAGCAGTGTAAGAAAAATTACCAGCTAATTGTAAATAAATAAATTTTTATTGCCAGTCGAATTATACGTTTTATCAAAAAGTGGAAAAATACCAAATTACCAATTTACCAATTTTCCCCCTTTCTCCCGCTAAATGCAAATTAAAGAAAAGAGAACCGTAAGGGAAAGAAATGTACCAAAATGCGATTTTGTATAGCAACCAGTAATTGTATAGCAATTCCCGCCGGCTGTACTTATATAAAAATTTTACAAGCATAAAAAAGTGCCAAAGGGCCCCTTTTTGTCCGTGTTTACCCCCCTTTTTTAAGATGCATGATGCTTATGTGCATTTTATAAAGAAAGAAAAACCAAAAAAGTTAAAACGTTTCGCATGTCCCGAATATCTTATTTAATTCCCTTAATCCTTAATTGCAATATTACTGAGTCGCATTTAATCAAAATTTAGAATTTTATATTTTTTTCTTATTCATTTTGAGGCAAGTGCACATGATGCTTGTCATAAAAATCACTTATAGTCAATGGATATGAACAATATTCGATTCAGTAATCTCAGCACCACACTGAGAGAAATACGTAAACATGATATAATTTCAATTTTATCGAGGACTCCTTCAGGTTTAACACTCTTTTTTTATTGCACTTCATGATCGATAATAAAAACAAGGTAACTTTTTTATTTTACACAATACGTGTTTGGATTTCTTAAAACAAAAGCAAAATAAAAGGAAATAATATAAAATAAAGAAAATAAGTACCAAAACCGTATGACAATTTAAGTGAAAAATATATAAATTCTCCTGCCAAGGAAATGTATGGAATCTATAATGCCACACAATATAAATATTGAAAAGGACGAATATATCAAGCCTGGGTAGACACACGAATGGAATATTGATGGCAAATAAATTTATATAAAAATCAGTATTTCGTTATTGTTTATGGGAAACATTTATTTGTTTTGAGAGTGATTGCCAGAAGGAAAAGAAATTGCAACATTAAGAAATAATAAAATGCGAAAAGAAGTAGGAGTTCGCTGACCGTATGATACCTCACTCACCTTAAGTTAATAAAAATTATGTAACAATAAATTGCTCTTTATGTATCTAAACTAACGCGCCAATAACCGTACAGAAGCGTAATCTGCATCTCATCAGCTAAAAAGAAAAATTCACATCATATTAATACCCTTTCCTCACTGCCTCTACGCTACGTGCTGCGATTTTCTGGTCAATATGAAAGTCCTGTAGCAAGACAAACTTGAACGCCATAAATACAAATAATTAAATAATCAGTAAAATTAATCACTGTCTGCTTGACTGTTGCTACGGTTTCACAGATTAATTATATCTTTCTGTTGTAAAAACGTATTTATATCTTTCAACCAGCATTTATAGTACAGATATTGATTGTTTTTAATAATATCAATTATGTGAAACCTTGAGCAAGAAGTTTAAATGTAAAGCGTAACATCACTGCACAGATAAACGAAACTATTTTACTCCTTAAACGATTTAAATATTCAATGTTGCAACATTATGATTGAATATAAATTACCTGGTTTTTATGTGCAGCTTGCAGGTTCCAGCTTGCAGCTTTAACTATTAATTTTTTCCTCTATCCTCCTTTCTGCCAAAAAAAAAAATTTATGTATACAATAATTTCCACTTCAATGTCGTTTATTAATTGGCTGAGTTTCGTTTGCCTTTTCTTAAGCTTCTTTTTCACTTTTATTACTTTTGAATAGGTTAAGCATGAAAAATCTGCAAAAAGAAAGAAATTCAATGACTTTTATATAAAATTTATTTAGATCTTTTCCATAATTACTAAAGCAGTAAGAGAAAAAAATATGATAAATATTTAGCAAGAATTAGTCGTGACTTATCTTGAAATGCTTTCCTTGAAAATTTTTATAAAAAACGCATTTCATTGAGTTTAAGAAAAAGAATACAATATTTTATTTTAATTAATGGTAAGGAAAAATGAATAAGTTTGCTGTTTTAAATTTTGCTAATACGTTTTCCAAAGAAAAGTTATAGCGTTCTGATTGTATTTTGTCATGGCTTTTGTTCATGGCAGGTGGGGCATGAAGGTATAACTACACATCCAATAACTATTCAGCCAGACCATCTAATACTTTATATAACAAAAATTTAAGGAGACGCTCGAATTTTACACAACCATACTTGGCATCTGAGAGATCCTAATAAGAGATCCTGTTCCTCTATTAAACGATCATACCAATTGACTCACCCATCAGTATAGAAGCAAACACTTGAAGGTGATTTTCCTACATTTCACTCTTTTAAAACTCCACGCTCTAAAGCAGCCATTTTTTTTACCAACTCTACCTGCAAAGCTTTTGGCTTGTCCGTAGGAAAACACCCAGGATCTAGGCAGGAATAGAACCCGCAACCTCCGGTTCATTAGGCTGAGCATTATTCACTCGCCACTGTCACTGTTCCTGACAAACTTCTTGTACTTAGACTATCCCGCACTATTCCAGTATATAAAACGTATTCTTATCCCGCTTAAACTCTCCTACTTTCAATTCTATGCACCCAACATATTTATTCGGTATCCCCATATAAAGTTTAAGAAATATAAAAACGTTAACGATCAATAAGGAAATAAATACAAATAAGTATTTCTACTACCACTTCCGACATTTAATAATTATTAATTTTTACAACAATTTTAGCTTTCTTAAATTTTGTTAGTGGTGCATCTACGGGAAAATGAATTGATGCAAAAATCAACATCATCAGAAAAATTTAAAATTTTTAAAACATTTCCTTTCAAAACTGGTAGATTTGAACAAAATAAAAGTCTTGATTTTTAAGAGTCTTGATCCACACTTATGTGGCCCTTCAGGTTTCTTATTTCTTATAATTTTTCTACATCTAAAAGAAATCCCACATGTAATTCTTGCAATTCTGCAAGTTCTGTGTAGTTTTGAAATAGTTTTAATTTGCTTCCTGTAATAATTTTTTATAATTCCCAATTGTTTCGTATTATTTTTTAAAATTATTTGTGCAATAACTTCTCAGTAAAGGTGGCATGTACTGTGAGCCGCACATAAATGTAAAACAATCGTATCAGGCTGAAGGGAATCTACCATTATTATATGTTAATATCTTTTATAAATCTTAATAAATTTTAAAATCTTTCAATTGACTTGAAACCCATTTGCTAGTGCACAAACTGCCTTTTCAATTTATATCCAATATTTGCCAAATATTCCAATTTTAATTCTAAAATATATGTTACCGATCTCCCCTGCTATGGTCTGATTTCTACTAATTTAATTAATTGTTAATTTAATTTTAAATATATTCAGAAGAATTTTTACCAAAAGGCCACTCTAAGTATAACTCTTTGGTTATTTAGTAACACTTTAAGAAATATTATTCAGGCAAAAATAATTAGCGAATTAAATATATTCATTTATACATTTGACTTAATGGAATTGCTTTTACTTATTTATATCTGAAAACTCCGGAAAGTATTTCTACTCCTCCTCTAGAATTATTAAAAAGTTATTTTAAGTAATTGTTAAATTTGTTAAACAGTTTGAAACAAAAAGTTCTCAGGTAAAGTTTATCGTTTGCATCATTTCTTTTGCTCTTTTACAAGACAGTGTACACGTATTTGTCTTGTCATTTTTCCATTTTATAGAAAAAAGCAGCAATTAAATTATTATTTCTTTTATATATGAAGTATAACAAAGCAAAACTTTTTTGAACTCTTTGTAAATTCCTGCTACATTTTTTGTAATTCTATGAGTCTAAAATCACAAGAGAAAATTTTAAATTCTATTGCGACAGTTTAATCTTGTTCAAGTAGAAAATCGGTCAAAGCTTTAGATTTTCTTTAGAATATTTTTAGTTTTTGCCTCAATATCATTTGATGGATAAAATATATTCAAAAATGCACAAACGGACGTTTTTAAAACTTGACGATTTTTTCACAAAAATTTTTTTCAAAAAATGCAATTGTCACTTATCAAAAAGCGATAATTTTCCAAAAATTCGAAAAAAATTAATTTCCTTTATTTTTAGCAAAAATATATTTTTAACATTTAAAAACATAAAATAAACAGACAAGTGCAAAAAAACTAAAGTTTTTCATTTAAAAATACACAAATGGACGTTTTCAAAATTTGATGGTTTTTGCCCAAAAATGCCCCCTTTTAAAAAATCGACAATTTTCTCAAAAATCGAAAAAAATTGTTTCCTTTATTTTTAGCAAAAATATATTTTTAACATTTGAAAACATAAAATAAACATAAAAATCCCAAAAAACACAAGTTTTTCATTTAAAAGTACACAAATGGACGTTTTTAAAAACTGATGCTTTTTTCACAAAAATGCAAAGGGGGTACCCTTTTAAAAAATCTACAATTTTCCAAAAATTTGAAAAAAATTATTTTCCTTTATTTTTAGCAAAAATATATTTTTAAGATTTGAAAACATAAAACAAACAGACATGGGCAGAAAAAAGTAAAATTTTTAATGTAAAAATAAATAAATGGACGTTTTTAAAATTTGATGCTTTTTGCCCGAAAATGCAAAGGGGGTACCCTTATCAAAAATCGACAATTTTCCAAAAGTTTGAAAAAAATTATTTTCCTTTATTTTTAGCAAAAATATATTTTTAACATTTAAAAACATAAAATAAACATACAAGTGCAAAAAAAACTAAAGTTTTTCATTTAAAAATACACAAATGGACGTTTTTAAAATTTGATGGTTTTTGCCCAAAAATGCAAAGGGGGTAGTACTCTTATCAAAAATCGACAATTTTCTCAAAAATCGAGAAAAATTTTTTTCTTTTATTTTTAGCAAAAATATATTTTTAAGATTTGAAAACATAAAATAAACAGACAAATGCAAAAAAACTAAAGTTTTTCATTTAAAAATACACAAATGGACGTTTTCAAAATTTAAAGATTTTTTCACGTAAATACAGAGGGGGTACCCTTATCAAAAATCGACAATTTTCTCAAAAATCGAAAAAAATTTTTTCCCTTTATTTTTAGCAAAAATATATTTTTAACATTTAAAAACATAAAATAAACCCAAAAAAACACAAGTTTTTCATTTAAAAGTACACAAATGGACGTTTTTAAAAACTGACGATTAGTTATATGAACAATTCTTTTCTCACAGTTTCTTTTTTTACAAAAAGCTAATAGTTTTATTAGATTTTCATATTTTTGGATTGAAATATAAGCACGTAGAAGTTTTTATAAGCTCTGAAATGGCAAAATTTCAGAAGTAATTACACTGAACAGTCTAAAGTGGTTCAGCTTGTACGACATTATGTGAGAAGGATGATTTTATTAAATAAACTTCTCTGTGGTTGATTTTATATTTAGAATTAATGATTTTTGGCAATTTACATAAATTGCAAAAGTATTATTGATCTTGTTTCAATAATAGCAGTTAATCATCTGGCCTAATCATCAATTAGATGTAAAATTTTTTATCAATAGCTAGACTTGTTCATACGGGCGAAAATTCCATTTACTGCCATGTAAAAGAATTTAACTGTTCCCATTTGAAACCGAAATTTAAATGTAGCCACAACTGTGGCTACATCTTCATAATAGGAAAGGAACTGATGTAAATGAAGAGGTCGTAAACAAACTACTTTCTTATCGATTTTATATTCAGATTTGATCATTATTTCAATGCAAGTTATATGAAACATGTGGCTAAATCAATATATTTAATCAAAAATATATTTCAGAATTTAATAAATGTGTTTATGTAGTTACATAATATTATAAAAACATGAGCAGATAAAAGTTTTAATGCTTGATATAACACAAACAAAAATAGGTAAAACCCTTTTTAAATTAACTAAATTTTCTTTCTATACCTTTCAATATTTAATGTAAGCAATAATAATTGAGTGTTAAGTAATGAAATGAAATGAGAAAATTAGAATAATTCTATAGTTTTCAGACGTCGTATTATTCATACGTTTCTATTTTCTAAAAAAAAATGTAAATGGATCCCCTGCATCATCAACACAATATGAAGATTATTGCATAAACTTAATATGCAAGCAAAAAGTTAAACTACTATTCATTATAGTACGATGTAAAGTTAGAATCAAAAGAGAAACGGCATCATATAAATTCAGTCTTCCATTATACATATTAAAAAGGAGTTTCTCTCTATCCAAATATTAATAACGACGACAATGTCAATATGCAAATGGTTTCGTTATTGTACGAAATTGCAGTAACATCAGCTTTCAATATAAATAATGAAATTAGACACACATTCATTCATACTTATATATGTGTTAGTACACGTGCACATAAATTGTAAACTTTATATGCAGAATAAAAACATTAGTAATGAAAATAAAATGGAAAATATTTTCAGAATAGTAAAATCAACAGCAGTAACATTTATAATAAATTCAAAAACGTTATAATGTCTGGTGCATGAGTGCTAGTATGTGATATAAATTTAATTCGAGCTGCATTTGTAGGTAGAAATAAAATGAACAAACCAGAATTGACATACGGAAGTTGCCATAAACGGAAACGGATATTGTATTAACATTCACTTGTTTTTATATTTTTAATTTTCTAGTGGAAACAATTATTTACACTTGCTTAAATTAGAACACTTCAATGAACCATAAGCATTTCGCCATAATTTTATTTTATAATTTTTTCCATCATATTTAGCAAATATTTTTATACAATTTATTTTTCCTTTTATTTTTTTCATACACAATTTTTTTATAAAATAAATATTTGTTATTCCTTATTAAACTTCTGTACGAGCACGAGTCTAGAAACATTAACGTTACGTTAAGTGGTTGCACGACAACTAAATTGTTTCGTATATTAACAGCAACTGTATGGTCCTGAAAGTCGTCGGGACAAATCATAACATTTCGTCGAAAAACGATTGAAACAGGCTTCGTTAAATCATATTACAAATCTTAGCAACAACTCTTGTCGATATTCATTCACTTAAATGTTGAGGCAATAATGTTGCAATGTTAACAACATGTTCATGCTGAAATATGCTTTTATTATTAAATTTGTTTATTAAATAATGAAACATGTGTGTTGCTGGATGCTAAATAAAAAGCAGCAACACTCGTATTTTGTAAATATTGAACCTCACATACATACATACCCGTACATACGGCCTTAGTGCTGCCCCTATAGAAATATTCAAGCGTTGCAGTCATGAAAATATAAGCACGAACAGTTTGGTTACTTCAGTTCCCTACAAACTTCGATTCACTATTCTTTCTTCCATTTTGAAAATAGTTGCATATATATAAATACAAAGATATTTTTCATATGTTTTTACAACACATTTTACAGCATGATTTAATCCATTACACATTTATGGAAGCAGTATTCTTGCGCTTATTTGAATTTGCTTCGCAGATGTACCATGACAGGGTTTAAATTGAAGGCAAAATAGGAAATCATATTAACGAAAATTAAATGTATATCTTAAGAGTACATAAAGGAAATACAATTACTTTGAATTAAATCTTAATCTTGATATTGAGTATTTGAAGCCTCAATTGCAGTCTTTAGAAATAGAACCAGCAAACAACATTTCATTTGCAAACGATAAGTCGAATGTGAGTAAAATGTATAAAGTAATCGTATGTTCCACTTAATGCATCCGTCATCCTCTACCCCACAGCTAAATACACATTTTTCCATCAATACTGTTTTTTATTTTTTCTTATTCTTGCTGTTATTCTTTTGTTTTAAGCAAATGTGGCATCGTTTTAATAAAAAAGCAACAGCAACAACAACAACCGCAGTCGTTTGCTAAAGAAACAATTTGTATAAAATTTGATAGATGGTGATATGAAAATAAAAGGTGACAATAAGATGACAAAGTAAGATTAAAGCGAAAGTATGGCGCACGAGCTGAATAACCGACAGAGCGACAACAAAAACACTTCTCATGTAACACAGTGATTTTCGACATTTTTAATGAAATGGAATGACAGTAATGAAATCGACAACAAAAATCAACAGCAACGACTTGCTCAACATTCTACCAATAACAATAAATTTGAAATGTTTATTGCTGTCATAAGTGTGGGTGGGACTGTATAATGCAAGAAAAAAAAATTAACACAAATGACTGTGTGAGAGTTGAAACAATAGAAATCCTTTTTGATACTTTCATATGTTGTTAGAAATATCTCATATGGAAGATGAAACCTTTTTAACTAAATGAATGAAATTTTAAATGAATTGTTGAAAGTGAGATTCCTTGAAATACCCATGAGTACGAGTCGTTAGAAATTTGTGTTACATTCGATAAAGATTTTCTTTTCATTTAAATATATAAATGTGTCATGATGAAAAAGTAATGATGCACTATGGATTTAAAAGGGACAACAACCGATATAATATTTTATGAAAATTATTTGTAAATGACTTATTCTTATTCCGTCATCTTTTTATACCGCCACTAGTATAGAATTGAAATGATCAGTTTGGATTTATAAAATACTAAAACTAATTATTAAATATATAATTTGGGTTTGTTTACCTGGTATTATTTTATGAATTTTCTTTTGGCAAATTCTTTAAACACACTGCAGATTTCTCACTATCACTACTTGCTGCATAATCGGAAGAATTTTTACTTTATTTAGTTCTTATTTCTAAATTTAAATTTATAAAAAAAGTAAACTAAACTTTAAATACTCATATCTGAAGTCTCGCCATTTTTATACTGGAACTGCAAAGAAAATATATAAAAAAAAATTTAGTGCACGTAGAAAAATCTAAGGATGGAAACAAAGCTTACACTCAAGATGTATGCAAGTTGGAAAATGTGCTAAATTGTTAAATTTGAAAAAAACATCAAAACCTGCACAAGAAGAAAATGAAAAGTAAATTTTAATTCCAGAAATAATAACCTGTCTCTTTCCTATTGTGCTTTTCCCATCTACCCTTCTTGAGTTTGAAAAAGAGTTAAGTTGCTGTCATGCTTTTTACATGATTTTAAGAGTTTTTCGAAAAGCCTCTTACAAACAGGACTAAAAAATCATACCACTACAAATATAAACAGCTTCAACGTAAGCGTATACACATGATATACACATGAATTGGGTACATCAATATGAATTAGGAAATACAGTCTGGCAAATAAGTAATTGCTTAAAAGATGAAAATGCAAATCTCGGCCGAAATCCTTTTAATCACGTTATTAAATGAATTTCCTTATTATATGACTAAAAGCAAGTTACTTAAGACCTTCTGTAGGACATTCGCAATTCCAATTAAACAAAATTTTTATTTATATTTAAATTATTGCTTTTTAGAAATATTAAGAAAAAGTTAGTTATATCACAACACTATTCTCAAAAGGTCGCCATGTTAATTTTTTCTATTTCTCTAATGTGAAGTCGGGGTGTTGCCTTACTACACCTAATGAGAGAATATCGCAAGTCAACGCCTTTTAATGATTTTTCAAATTTTTTATTTCATCAACGCCTTGCCATGAAACATGACCTTCCTTAAATTATTTCAAATATTTATCAAATTTATGTTACAAGCTCATCTTTATCCATTAGATATAAATTTTTTTTACCAACTCAACCTGCCAAGCTTTCGGCTTTCGGCATTATTCATTCGCCTAGGAAGGCAACCGCTTTTTTTATATTAATTATTATAAGATGAAAATTATTTCTTACTCAAAATGTCTCATTATGCAAATGTTTCCTTAACAAACTGTACAAAAATTACAGATATTTGCTGGTAGATTTTCTTTATTTTATTAAAAATATATAAATGTATGTATTTCAAATATGTGTCTGCTTGTACAAATTGCTGCTTCAAAGGTAAATTTACTCAAATTTATTTAGTATTTTATTTTAAATGTTTCTCTGGATTTTTCGTTTTAAATGAATCATTAATTTTGATTGGGTTTTGAGCAATAAACTAAAACAAAAGCAGACGAAACGTTTCCATATTTTCTACAACAGTTTGAAATAACAATAAACTGTCAATGTACCTATTTAGGCATCTTAGTAAAAGGGTTAAATTTTCTATTTAAATAATAAAATTTAATAAACTTCAGTATCCCACACTTTTGATTGCCTGCCAATGAAGTTTATAACAATTAGGTTACTGAGGTAAATTAAATTTTTCTTTTATATATCCAGAAACGGGAGATGACAAATTTCACTATGGTTGCAAAGAATCAGATGTGTGTCATCGCTATTCAGTTCTATATTGGCAAATGAGGAATTGTAGATAAATCTTGATCGACTGTGGACAGTAGTGAAGTTTAGTTTATACGGCAGCTTTTCTACTTACGACTGTTTTAAATTATGGAAACCTTTAGCTCTACAACGATTACTACTGGGAAGCAATTGTACATCTGTGTACTTTTGAATATAGAAAACTTCATGCTGTTTTATTAAGATTTATAGAACAAATTTCGCATGTAAAGGACTGAGCGAAATAACCTTAAAGCGAAATTGGTTCTCAACAGTCCTTACATTGAAATCAAAATATTTTATATCCAAAAAAAAAAAAAAGGGGATGTAAATCGAGGCTTGTCTGTAGCAAGTACGAATTACACATGTCGGCACTCTGCTTTCATTCATTTTCATTTCTATTTTCATATTTAATTGCTAGACTGAAGTCATTCTTCATCATCGGATAAATTCTTGACAAAACCAAATTGTACCAAATGCATGCAGTCATTATTTTGCATTAATTGTCGCTTGTTTCTCATCATTCCAATTTTTATAGTTACTTTTTGTTCATCTCTATTATGCTATTGTTTTCATTTGTTTGCCTTTAATGAAGAAATATATAGATGTGAGCTATATTTGCGAGTATATGCAAGCACGGATATACTTAGGAGTATTCGAGGTTTCCCTGGCAATTTCCACAAACTATGACAGTTTCTTTTTTTTTTTTTTTTTTTTGTTATTATTATTGTTACAATACAACATGAAATTCTAAGAGTCATTTTGTTAAAGCAGCACTTCCTCTTGTCATTCATTCACTTTTAAGCAGAGAAAAAATATTTTACAGCCGCACAATCCTGCTGGCATTACTCGCATTCTTTGTTTGTTTTTTTTTTTTTTTCTTTTTCGATTTTATTCAAACATTTTTGATTTCAAATTGTGTTTTATAGAAATTACAAATATTGGAGCCAAATAAGGATTAAATTTTCTTAAAATAAATTTTTTTTCTATCCTTAATATTTTTCAAGCTTAAGTATGTTGCTTTCCAGCAAAAGCAGCAAACCTTATGCACATTTTGGGTGTTTCAGTATGAATTAATTGTTTCATATTTTCAAAATAATAATCATTTCCGCTCTTTCCCCCCTATACAATATTTTATGGCATGTAAATATAACGTTGCTCGTATATAACTTGCATACGAGTGTTTGACTTTTTCATATCTGATATAAAAAGCACGAGGAAATTAATTTAAAAAAAAGCTTGAGGCAGAGGACTATTGTGTATTTTCTAAACTCCCCACTTCCATAAAAATATAAAGTCAACTGTATGAGTTGACTTCCGTTTTCATTTTGCAATTGTTTTTTGCAACATTTATTTGCTTTTCATATTGTTTTCCATTGTTCGAGCGAAAGTTATTATTTGTTAGAAAAATTTCTCTGCTGCACGTGAGTGCTATTTTTCATGTGAATAAGAAAGTCATTTGCAAGCGATGATATCACAATAAAGTAGATCAGAGTCCGAATTTGCAGGAAAACAATCAGTCATCTTTTTTCAAAAAAAAAAAAGGCCGGAATTTTTTTATTTGTTTGGTTTTAATGAATAAAATAATATAAAACAAATATAAACCACATAAAAAATATGTAAATAAAATTTTTTTTATTAATCATTTCGGCTGGCAAAATGAACAGAAAATAATTTTTAGTTTACATTTTCGCGATGTCTCGTACAGTAAAGACTCAAATAGCGGACGCCAGCAACATAAACCAAACAGCTGACAACCAATCCAATGAAAGGTTACGTGCACAGTTTGCATCTCTGCTAAAACGGTAGAAGTGAATTACGACGTAAGAAAACTATGCTTTAAAACTATTTGAGGCAAAAAGCACACGCATACAATCTAAGTTCGCTGTGCTTTTCATTCTGAATCACTTAACGCAAATTACTGTAAGTTTCTAGTATCTTAGATGATGAAAGAATTAGATGTTAGACAGGTTTGCTTTCCAAATATTTCGGAGTCAATGTGCCGTAGCGTCTAAGAATTCTTCTGCACTGTGTGTAGCAGAATTCATATATATCACATTAAATTACATGCTTCAGATATGTAATAAAACAACAGCAAATACAACATAAATATTGAAGAGAAAAAAGAAGAGCACAGAAGGAAAATGAGCAACCAAAAAAGCGGATGTGACATGCTTTTAAAGTCGGAAATACTTAAAATGCTCAAGCATGCATTCATTTACTGTGCTTTCGTTTTTTAACTTTTAAGGGACTTTTTACTTAGAGAATGTTGATATAGAAATTGTTGCAAGTTTATTTTTCAATGTTTTTATTTGTATTTTTTTATTTTAACTTTTGCATTGTATCGGTTCAGTACAACCGCCTTCTTAAAATTCTCGCAAGGCACTTATTTTTGTCTTTTTCTTATTTTTTTTTTTTCTATATAAAATATTTTTATTTGGGCTTGCACGTCTTGTGGTTTTTCTTAAGATATCTGTTTGTCTTTTCCTTTATGTAAGTAAACTTTTCGTCCATCTATTTTAAAATTGTGGGAAATTAATAGGTTTTTCTGGAGCATGTGTGTATGTGTATGTGTGTGTGTGTGAGTGTGTGCTTGTCAGTGCCTACTCCATACGACTAGTATACGATATTTCCTTTTTTTCGTTGGCGCAAAGTGCAAAGTTCATAGAACTAACGTTTGTTTTAACGTATATTAGCAGATACAACAATAACAATTGAAAAAATGTTCAGATTTATAGGTTTAGCCACACATTTTCGTGCAATACGTGCATATTACGTGCTTTTAAGCTCATGTGAATTGTGCTGCAGCTGTACATACTCGTGTGAGTAAGTATGTGCGTGTTTAACTCAGTTTATGTGTATATTTCGGAAACAGACTGATAAATGGAGTGCTGCATTCTTTATGTAGTTTTTAAGTACCCTTTAATATATCGCAAAAGAGCCAACAACGACAACAGGAACTAAAAATGCAACTACTTGTTTGCAAGTTAAATTTTTAAAATTGTAAAAATTGAAACTTTGGCTTAAATCCCCAGCTCCTTTAGAACTCTTTGAGCAATAAGGACGATATTTAGTAAATTAAATAGGTGGCAAATACAGTTTAACAGTGCCACAGTCGAATCCAGAACTATAGCAACAATAATTTTTTATTGCCTCTCTTCTCCAGCAACAACGCTTTCTAATAATTGGGATACATTGCTCTAAATGCCTAGACGATGTCTCCTGAGTGCTGGTCTTACAGGAAAGGAGTTTTTTAATGAATGGGATTTATTCTGCTTGCAGTCAGTTAGTTGTCCTTTCAGTTTCATCAGAATTTTCTTTTCTAAAATATCTGAATAGTTTAAGGCAATATAACTTTCTTTTCATATAAAAGTTTTCGATTGCTTATTAGACTGTTTCCGGCTTCTCTTTTCCAGATTAATAAAAAATCTTTTAATAAATTATTGCGTATGTGTCATAAAAAATAATTTATTTTTTTGAATGAAAAGTGAAGCAAGTTAAACGTTTTTCTGCTCTTAAGAAATAAAATATTTTTAATTATATAGTTTATACCATCGCGGAATAAAATAATGGCAAAGTGGAAATCGCAAATAAAAAATGTTAAGACTATCGCGTTTCAATTAATTCGTATTTTTTAATTCGAATTTGTTTAATTTTCTTAACTTTTTATATTTCTTTATAAAACCGAAAAAACGTAAAAGTAATTAATTAAAGAAGTTCTTATGTGTGGTAGAAGATATACTATATTCAGGCCGGAAGTCATGACAGAAAAAAATTAATGGTTTACCTCTATAATGACCACACTAATGAATTTTTTATTATTTATTCCAAGCGAGGAAAAATTATTATTTAGAAGTTACGCTTTTATATATGAAATCATCCTGCTGATAAATCAATTTTTAATCCCTTAATATTACCAAAAGAAAGCATAAACAACGACCAATTAATTTTTTTAACTGAATTATTTTTTTTTTAATTAACTAAATTGCTGTTGTGTTTATTTAGTTTACTGTTTTTGTTCTATGGTTTCTTCTTAGTAATCAAAAATCAGTTTTTGGTTTACTTTTTTCGTTGCAATTAATAATAGGGAAAACTACACAAACTGGCATCCCGCTGATGTCAGTGCCGTTCAACTGAAGCGAAGCTATTATTAAGAAGCGTGTGCCCTGTGCTTATGATTAATCGGTAAGCTTTTGTATTCCTTAAGTAAGTATACTTAATTATTTTAATCACCTGCACATAAGAGTATTGAAAAAAGACTCTGAATCTCTAAATAGCCCGATAAATAAATTTTTTATATATTTATAACTGAAAACTTTAATTTACGATAAATTTAGTTATCCTATTTAATAATAATATTAGATTTATTAAATAAAACTGTATTCAGAAATTCGTATTTGTTCTGTTTAGGGCATTTAAAGAGCGGTAAAGAAGCAAATCCTCCTTAACAAAGGCTACAATACCAAAGAAAAGTTCTGGGAAAATAATTAAATAAATCAAATTTTAATTAAATAAACTAGAAGAGCACAAGAAAAATTTCAAGCAAAAATAGCTTACACTCTATTCTCATATGGGTCAATCCTCGTCAATTATTTTCAATATGCGAACACAACGAATATTAACAGTTATAATCACAATAACATGTTAACCCCCATTAAATATTTAAATACGTTTTATTAAGTGAAATCCAATTTGTTAACTGATAGTCCGTTAAACAAATCATTTAAAAAACCACTAAAATTAAAAAGCTCTTGAATTCGCATACGAACTCTCTGGCACGAGTACAACCAACGAAACACGAAATAAAAAACTTTAATATGTTTACAATGTTAATAATATGTTAAATTGTTAATAGCAGCCGAGCAAAAAACGAACAACAACAGCAACAAATATCTGTTAACGCACAAGTGCGCGAAAACAGTTAAAGAATATTTGAAAGAATTCAATGGTTGTTCCAGCAGAAGACCAACCAAAAAAAAAAAAAAAAAAACAAAACAAAAAGACTTGGAAATGTATGTAAAACTTGCTTTGTTTTGTAATTTATTTCTTTTTTATTTTTCATTCTATATTTATTTTTTTTTTATTATTATTATTTAATATATAATATTTAAAAAAAAATATATTAGAATAAACATTTATTGCGGACAAGATCGTCGAAAATGTATTAAAAAAATTATACAAAAATCGTAGAAAAAAATTTAGAAAATTTAAATTTAAAATTGTTATTTGTAAAAAAAGAAAATAACTTAAAAACTACTCCTATTAACTTTGTTTACACTAATGATTTTTGGGCCCATCACAGTCTTTTAAAAATTGCATTCATTTAATCACTGAAAAAAGTGAAGGATGTCTGCAAGAAAATTCTGCAGGCGTAGTAAACATGTTGCCCGACATTTCAGTTTTATTGTTGTTAAATAATTTTGTTTTCAATAAATTGTTGTACAGCAAAGTATTATTGTATATGTATGAGTACGAGTATGTGAGTATTTTACCACATATTTTCCCATATTTGCACATAAAATGGTAAACTTATTTACACGGTCTAGTGATACAACGCAGTTGTTGCATTGAAAATTGAAAAGTATTTACATGCATACTTTAGAGTTGCAAATATTGCACATGCATTTTCAATATGAAAACATTGAAGCATTCTGTTGCTTATATTTGTTTTTAAAACTATTGATATTCGCTGTGCAATGCAAATAAGCAACAGCCAATATTTTACAGAATGGATGAAAACATTTATCGATGGTGGAATAAATAATAAAAGAATTGTTTAAGCCATTAAAGTAATAGGTATTATTATATTATAAATATACTCATAAGTGTATTGTAATTAATATTTGCAAACATTTAAACTTGAACATTTTTAATATTGAACAATTTCCCAAAAACAATAAAACATTATATTTGTTTTAATTACAGTGGTCAGGGTTATATAATATGGGATTTTTCAGTTAAGCAGCTCATACATTTCATATATTTCTACATCATATATTGTCAAAGTGAGCATTTATCAGATTGTCAGATAATACAAATCCCGAGTTAATTTTATTTTTCAATCTGGTTTTTCAGTTTTTATAGTTTTTAGCAATGAGTTATATGTGAATAGAATTATAAGCTTATGTTTCTAAAGAATTTTATAGGATTCATTGTTGTTGTTATTATTAGTGGTGCTCATTGTGGCGTTGTTGTTGTTCTTTTTTTCATAATAATTATTCTGTGGCTTAACATGGCATTGCCAGAAGAAAGTAGTTTGCAGAGTTTCCTTGTTAAAATTTAGATTAACCCCTCATACCGGAAGCCTCTGAATATAAAATTTTTTAGAATTGCAAGTTAAGTAAAGTATTGCCCTTTCTTAAATAAACAAGAACGAATTGCCTCACATTTTTTTGCAATAAACGAACCCAGGAAATTTAAAAGTCTATGCAAAGAGTGCAAACATAATAGTATTTATCATCAAAAAGACTTTGAAAATTTTTAAAATTATTTGCCATATAATCTTTAATATAAATTAATTTTTTTTTTCTGCCTCTTTAGCTCATACATTCGTTCTTGTTCTCCGTACTGGTTTTTAATACAAGAAAATACTTCATTTACTGCTAATAGTATCTTCTAAATATTAATTTTCTTTAAGAGTTAAACTCATGCTGTACTCATATCAAATTGCAACAACAGCATATGAAATATCGCCAATGAAAATGCAACATATATTTTTTTCAGTCGAAACGTGTTGGTTAGAATTTTTTTCTTTATTTTTTTCTAACTTTTTAATTTAAACCGATTTTACCTCTATGTCTTAATAAATAATTTAATGGTGTGCGTGTGTGTTTTTTTTTCTTTAACAATTTCATTGTGCCTTTTTTGCTTCTTCTGTAATCTTATTTGTATTTTGTATTTTGTAATTTGTATTTATCCTGACATATTTTGGTAATTGGTATGTGCGTCTGTCTAACCAATTTTATACTTGAGCGGTATTGCCTCTTCTCAAATGTTTGGATTTGTTTTTTAGCCAAATAAAACATTTATCGTTGAAAGTCTGCCTAATTTGAAAACACGCTCAGTACCAACCAATCAATAAACAGAAAAGGAAGCAGTTTAGCTTTTTATTATTCAATGTCTGTTGCATGTGTGTGCGCTGCATATTTAATAGACTATTTTCAACACAAATCCATTGAGGGTTAAAAGATTTGACATAAACATCTCAGAGCAGGCCTTATTAGTAGACACACATATTTTGGAAATGCGCTTAGTAAAAATTTTTTATATCTTCTGTTGCATATGAGAGCAGTCAAAACTGTGAACATTAAACTACTCTTTTCGAAAAAAAATTTGGAAATTAATCTAGACTTCAAACTATTCATTCATAAAGTTTTTAAGCTAAACTTACTTTTTTATTTTAATCCACTCAAACTACAAAGCTTTCGGCTTGCCCATATGGACCACAACCACGTTCTCAGACAATTCTTCTTTTGATCTTAACACACTCTTGCAAAAAACGGTCATCCCCTTTCTGGATTACGGAAAACTTTAGTAAGCGCTCTTTTGAACAACTCTGGTTGCCTAGACGTCAAGACTAATTGGCTATTTTTTTGAAAGAAACAATACTTTAATTTAACTTAATAATTTAAATCCATTATTTAACCTCGCGAAAAAACTCGTATATATAATAGAAAAATATTTAAAAGGATAACTATTTTATTAAAAAAATTATTATTGGTATTAAAAGGCCATGAATTGTCATGCCTTTATAATCACGTCCACGACGGAATTTTTTTCTGATATACGTAATTTAAGTTTAATCAATTGTTAATGGTAAATCGGAGCGTGCGTTGTGGAAATGGTGATATTGTTGATGTTGTTGTTGTCATTTGTATTTTCCAATTCAATAGTTAGTCAAATTATGCCTGATTGAATACGAGTAAAAATCAATTTTAAAAAAGTAATCGATTTTTACTTGTCAACGAATTTCTTTGAACAAAATCGACTGCTAAATACATATTTTTTTCGGGTTAACAGACTAAACGTGTTTTTAAGTGTTTGCTAATCGCTCATTGATAGTCAAATACTGATAAAGTACTGATGGAAAAATGTTTAAATATATTTGCAATTAAGAACAATGCAAAAGTGGCAGGAATCAAATGAAAATCAATTTTTTTTTTTAAAAAAAACTTTTATATAATTTTTGAATGATGTTGTGAAGAACTCACATACACTGCGTATGATGAATACGGATGCAGCAATTAATATTAAGCATACGTTGTGGTGAACCAACATGGACAATACATTTACACATCCATTAACGAAGTACATTCCTCCTTCCCTTCTTCTTACAGCGGTGCCAGCTAGAGAAATATGAATTTTCTATTCACACTTGTAATTAATTGTTTATTAAATAAAGCAAAATGAAATCCGTTTAGAACAAGAGGGGTGGCACAAAGCATTTCCAGTTTAACACCTTCCAACGAAATAAATAGCAAACACTTCAAATATGTGCATACATAAAATGCTTGAGCGAATTAGTACTCCACAATTCCAGCTATAATCATTAACTACGGTACATGCGATACAGAAATGCCGAAACTGGCGGCTAACAAAATATTAAAAACATATAAAATATAATTTAATACTTTGCGAAAAATATGGGGTTAAGTGATTGCGTGACTTATAAAGTACAAGTTATTGAAATAATCCTGCTCTTTAGTAAACTGTGGCTTTGTAAGCTTTTATAAAGTAATTTAAATTGGAAATCATTAATTTTCCCGCTCAACGATTTTTGGAGGCATTTTTAATAATTGAATTTTTTTTTTTTTTTTTTGAAAATGAAAATTGAAAGAAATGTTTGTATATTGAAAGAATACACATGTTCTTGATATATAACTTGGATTCAATACCCCGATAAAACATTCAAATCAAGACTGACAACTGCTCTAAAATTCTGGCTCCCCATGAAAACTAAAAAAAAAAAAAAAAAAATAAAACAAAAACAGTAGCAATCATTTTACATAATGACCATAATTATTCAATTATTAACAACTTGCTTGAGCAGTGGTCGTTAATGGGCAGTTCATAATGTTACAACCTATTTTTCCCTTTTCATTTTCACTTTTTTTAAACTCATTAATTTATTTACTCCAGCCTTTGCTGTATAATTTTGTTTCCTTTTTTATACCATTTTTGTTATAACATTATGAACAAGCATGTCAAAATGTTTTCCGAAAATGAATTGGAAAAATTTTATGTTTTTTGTTGGATGTGAGTGAATGTTTGCGTAGATGGCACGGCACGTCTTGCCGTAATTGTTGCGTGACTTTAAAAATTTTATATATTACATTTACATGAGCACAATCTCACACGAAATAATATAAATATTTTATTTAGTTCTGATTTTTGGTTGTCTACAGGTTGAATGAATGAATCGTTTTATTAAATTTTTATTTTTTTATTTTTTTTTTTTATTGTATTCACTTCACGTATAAATTTAATGTGTGTGGCTAATTTTAGTTAGCACTGTGTGCATGAGTGTCTAGTCACCCTCTTTCGCTATCTCTGTGAATGCTCTTCGTCCACATTTCGCTGCGAAAATACATTACACGATCCATTGCGTAAGCTGGGACCATGGCCAGGGCTGAGTTTTTACAGTAAAAGGCAAATGAGTGATTTTATAAAAATATAACTCAAGCTTTCAAATTTACTAGCTTAATGACTAGAAATCTTTGCATTTAGAATCTTTTTTTTTAATTGCTTACAATTTGCTTATAAAGCATATTTAGCTTTAAAAATTGCATGTAGTCTTATAGTTGACTTCCTTTCATTCGTTTCCAATGGATTTTCATTATTTTGATGGCACTGCAAATATAAATTCATTGCAGAATTTTAAATAAAATAAAAACATATTTTGTTGTTGCATTTTTATCTAAAGAAATTAAATTAATCTTTTGGAAAAAAATTTTTGGAAATCAGACTTCTATTTTTAACTTTTAACTTTTAACTATTATATAAAACTCAGAAAAGTATTTGTTGTACTCATATACTTTAGAAAATTAATTAAATTTAAATTATTATTATAATTATTTTTATATAAAACTGAAAAAAAATTTTATTGTAAAGAAAATTGAGACCGTGTTAGAAATATCGCGCGAATTAAAGTTAGCTAAATAAATAAAGTTAAAAAAACTATTTTTTTAGACGTGATACGTCTCTTTATTTATTTAATTTTCATTTATTAGTTTAGCTTGAGTCATGGAATATGACTAATCTTTTTACAAAAAGTTTCTCTATTTATATATTTTACAGTGTTTTACAAAATCATATTTGTATATATTTAGAATAAAGTTATCTTTAACGTTAACCAAATATATTTAATATTTTTGTTTACAAGATCATTCGATCAGAGGTTCAGAATTAGGTCCTAAGTAATGCTTTCTTATCTTTAAAGTTAATGTTTTTGTTTACAAAATATATTTAATATAATATTTATGTCTTTATGCATGGGCATCTATAACTCGCGCTAAATTTGCTAGAAAATTTTAGATAATGACCACAAGCCGCAATATTAAATTTTGATTTACAAATGATAATATAAAATTAAAATTTCTCCTTCATTTTTTTACTGCTTTTCAAATTCCTGACAATTTTTATTATTAATTTTTTTATTTCTGTAAATAATTACCTCCATTTTATTTACCTTTTCGTTCCGTATCGCTAATTACAGCAATTATTATGATTAGTTCCCAATAGCAAAATATTCTCCAATTTAAAATACAATATCCATAATTTTACCCACAACAAAAATAGTTTCCAAAAATAGTTTTTATGGCAGGAGATTTTGTCATACTTCAGAGTAGGTTTTTGAATTAATAAAGCATTCGTAAATCAACAATGATTACATTAATTATTTTTTAAGAGAGCCCTCATTAGGCTTGCATTAAGTGTGTTATTTTGTATATCCTCTTTAATTACCTTTAATGTGGGTGATATAAGCAACCCTCTAGAAAAATGTTTTTTTTTCAAGTTCTTTAAGTTTAAAAATGGTCAGAGGTCAGTGTTTTTTCCATAACTACTATGTGGAAGGTGCGCGTTTCCGAGTAAAACACTAACATGATAGTGGTAAAGGAAACTAGTATTGAGCAGGCGCTCTTGCAATGCCGCTGCAACTATACTTCACTGATACAGAGCTGCGCCCCTGCTGCAGGCTTTATTTGCTCCGATGTATGTATCGATGTTCACTTAACCATTCCAACAACGGCAACTATTGCAGCATTTGGGAAGAATTAATGAGCCCGTAGTGACTGAATACTCGACGGCATTCATTTGAATTTGAGAAACTGAAAACAAATAGGAGCAGGTGTTAATTGCCTTTTGAAAGCTCTCAAATAGTATTTATTGTTTTCGGGCAGTCGGAAAAGTATTTAAAAGATATTATAGATTTTTTTTTAATTTGAAAAATTTTTAAATATGTGTTTTCTTCTTCTAGATTAAACATTTTGTTTTAGCCTATTAAAAGCAAATTAAATTATTAAATTATTTGAGGCTTGTGAAAATCTTTTAATTCACAAAATGTTTTCTAAAGCCTAAAATTAAATAATGACGCTTGGAACCCAAACGTAGGGCGGAAGTTCCCATTAATACAGTTAATATATTTTACATCAGTGTGAAAAAATCTGGTCTAGAAATTATTAGCTAAGAGGTATTAAAAATTTGTGTGATTTAATTTCATTTACAGATACAAAATATCTATTTTTACATGAAAGTACTTGCAAAAAGTAAAAGTTTGAAAATTATCTAAATACACATCCCCAGTTACACACTCGTATATAGAGGCAAATGTATAATTGAATTCCTAATAATGAAATCTAATGTAATAATCTATTTTATATGCTATTAAACACATTAACATGCATTGTATGTTGGAAAAGGCAGAGGTGTCACAATGAATTAGGTTTACATGCAATTAAAACATTTTACAAAAGTGTGCCGGTGTGTGAAAGTACAAGTCAAGTCACACAAGCATTTGTACGAGTACTTAGAGAACATATAGCGCGTTGTCGTACGAAAGTGAGCTTTCATAATTATCCTCATATCTACATTAAAGATAATTGTTTAGACACACAAGCTTAATAAGAACTGTAACTGGCAAGTCATCCTCAGAGGATCAAAATTACGAAGATACGTTGTAAGTCATATAATTATGTGTGTGAAAGAATGAATGAAAATTCATCTAAGAAAAGCAATCGAAACTTATTTAGATACTGAAAACGTTGTTATACAAATTAGTACTGTGTGTTGCTTCTAAGCCGTGTAGCACTTAAGCATGCGAATATAAATAAAAAGCGTTACTATAAAGCCTCTTGGCAATCTACTGCTTTTATTCGCCAGTTGGAGATAAATTACGACCGAAACCGTGAAGACAAAGCCAAAATCGTTAGAAGGCCCAGCAAATGTTTGGATGTTCTTTAAGGTACATGGTGAACATTTAATTTCCAAGCGAATGCGAGTGCGAGTGTGAGTGCGAGTGCGAGTGTGTTTGAGCATACAAACTACTTTGTGTCAGACAGCAAACGTACAAGTGTTTTAAGTATCTTGTAAGTGGACCAGTATGTGTTATGCAAACACTTACATTCTTAGACATAAAATTATTTCATGCTTGCCGAACAAACACTGTCTTCGTTATGAATACAAAAATATTAATCAAATTATTCATTTATATGTGTACAAGAACAGAACAAAAAGGGCACGATCTTCGATAAAAATGTAGAGCAAAAGTACGGCGATAATTACGGCATAGCAGAAGAAAAAATAAATAGAATAAGGAATTGATTTAAATGGCATTTTTAACAACACACACAGGCACAGTGAAAAAAAGCCGCAGTTGGGGTTTCAAATTCACGTCGAAAAGAAAAACTTTGCCTAAAAAAGAGTTCATCATTTTTTTTTTTTTTTTTTTTGGTATTACAAAACATTTTTGCAATAATTTTAAATGTTAATAATGTTAAATGTTAATTTTAAAAAATAATATTTTTTATAAACGTTGATTTATTCTTACGTAAAATAAATTTATGAATTAAATATGAAAATTAAATATTTATGTAACATATGATTGCTTTGTAGCCTTTATAATCATTATGTTTGCGGGACTTGCTTGTAGCAAATACTACCAGATTTTAGAATTTTTTTTTATACGGTTTAATGTATAAAAAAATTATTTCCCAAATATAATAAAAAAATAATATAAATAAAAACTATAAATAGAAATAAACAAATAAAAAATTAACGAAAATAACTTCATTTGCAAAATTTTACAACCTTTTATTAATTGTTTAGTCTTAATTTGCAACCAATACAAATGAGCATTCTTAACAACCAATACTTTTTAGCAAATAATATTAATTATATTAAATTTAATACAGTGGAAAAGAACTATAGTGAATTTTCATCGAACTAACCATGTTAAGATGTTTCCAAACACAGTTTATTTGATTCAATGAAAGTGTATTCTAAACCATTTTCCATCCAATTCTATTAAGTGAAAATCTTTTCACATTTTCCAATAAACAATACAATTTGAGAATGTAAAAATAATTTCAAATATTTTTATTAATTTAACCAAAAACATTACGATAGCTGTCTCATTTTAAAAAAGTAATGGCAAAATGTCGAAGATATAATAATTTAAGATAAGGCTTTTGTATAAAAAATTGCTCTGAGTGTATTCAAAAAGCGAATAGGTGCACCTAAAAACTTCAGAACAGCACTGAAATAGTCGTGAGTGCATGACTAAAATTTGATTTTAATTGACTAGATTTTAGCGACAACAAATCACCTATTAAAAAGTTAAATATTTTCTAAGAATTTCTTGGAATTTGTTTCACTGTTTGTGTTGCTGCTGATGCTAATTAAAGTATAACATTTTCATTTGCGTTAAATGAGGATTTACGTTTTAATGCTAATTTCAATATGAACACAGAACTAAACTTGTAATTCACACATAATAAGCTTTTATTTAAACAAAGTTTATTTTAACTATGCTATTGCATGTGTGTACACATGAAGTTCACATGCATCAAATTTAAACAAAATACATAAATTATAATTGTATCCCCTCCATACTTTTTTCTGAATATGTCGTACGCAAAAACAATGAAAAACGAAAATAAATTTGAATAAAATTATTTAATAAATTTAATAGTTTCGTTATGTATATTTAACTGGATTTGTTCAACAAAAAATTTCATTTATAAGGATGCAAATTTTAAATATGATTGTGGGTATACAATGTAATAAAAAACTGACTGTTTATGTTATCACAGTGGTCGTAAAGCGGTAATGGCCAGCAATATGCTCTCTCCCTTGCATTGTAAGGAAAATAACGAGTGAAAGCATTCGGTTCATTATTTTCAAATCCATACAATGTTGAAAAAGAAGTGCGCTTTTGATAAATACCAAGTGCATTTCAATTCCCTGTTGTGTGGCAATGACATTATCATGATCTTCTAATCAGTATCGCAATAATATATAAAAACTCTTAACTCTGTAGATTTTATTTTTTACCTTTAATATTTAATTTCATAATATAATATTTTAATACTCTTTGTTGAGATTTAATTTTTTTTGTTATTATTGTTATAATTATTATTTAAATTTGTCCTTTCTTAAACTTTCTTCCGATGAGCGAATGTAAAGACTTGCATTTTAGTTGATATTAAAAAACAAAACTATCAGTACAACTTAAATCTCACTAAATCCACAACCTACTACATATATATAACCAATATAATATAATATAATATAATTATATTACAAGTATTATATTAATTATTATTAATAGCATTATTATTATTATTATAGTATTATTATCATTATTTAACGAAAATATCTGCAAACCACATTATCACAACCTTTTGATCGCCCAAATAACTAACAGTTACATATTAAATATTTATAGGTTTTGTAATATAAAAATAATATCATATTATCATTAACTGAGTAAATACGTTTTGCAATAATATTTAATTCTAAGATCTAAAGGAGATAAAAGCTTTAATGCATGCTTATGTGAAATAGTAAGAGAATCTCTTTATTTGCCACATTTAATTAATTAAATTTTTGCTAAAATTTCTAAAATCTTTTAGATTTTTCTTTAAAAACAAGTTCACCTTTAACTAAATGATAAAAGTAAATAAAAAAAAGCATTTTTTTTTTACTTCAGCAATTTAATCGAATTTATTTAAATGTAAAAACTAACAAGACTCGCATATAAGAGAACACACACATACACATAAAACTAAAAGAGCAAAAAAATTAAATTTCTGTTAGAGACATAAAAAATTAACATGACAATAAGCAATTTTCGAGACAGGAATACAGTAGCAACAACAACCACAACAACAACAATGAAACACCACGTTTTAACTCTGGTTATAATCTTACCTTACAAAAAAAAACAACAACAACGACTACTGAACCGAAAGGTAAAAATAAAACTTCTATCACATAGATTTTCATTCTGATTGGAATGAATTCATATGCAAGCTGTTCTGTATAAAGGAGAAAAATGTAAAAAAATCTGGTCATACTCCTTGTGAACAAGGATTTAGGCGATGACACCGTATACGTTTAGGGGTAAAAGAGGGCAAGAGTTGAAAGCAATCATTTTATTTGCAGACAACAAATTGGCTTAACATGTTGTTGTTGTTTTCTGGTATTATTGCTGCTGATTTCATGCTCCTGCTCTATTAAGGTTTAATAAGTATTTGAAAATATGCGTGTGTATTTCGAAATGCTTACCCAGCAAACATAAGATAATGTAATAGATAAAAATGTTTAAAAAAAACTTAAATTTATATTAATATGGAAGATTAAAGATTTATGGTTGTAATTTAACTAAAGCAATTTATCTCACATAATTGCTGCTTGTTAATGAAATATTAAAATAGCAAACTTTTATTTCAGAAATATTTAAGATGTTATAAGCCTTAATTATACAAAGATTTTCTAAGAATATAAAAGTTTTAATTAATTTCGTTTTGACGTGAAACAAAAAAAAAATTTATGTATGTTGGGTGTATGTCTGCAAAAGCGATTTGGAAATATTTTTTAACCTTCTTATTTTTTATTGAGATTTGCATTATATAGATGTGCGCCGGTGTATTTAATTTTTTGTTCATTCATAGATTAAGCATTATTTGATTAAATTTAATTGACGTATTTATCGGAACTTTTAAGCTCTTTTACGAAAAATTACCACTTTAGTTCAAGAGAATATGAAGGGGTTTATTGAAGCATTTCCCTTTTTAATAGACTTTTGGCATTTATTTCCAATTTATGCTTCGGCCAAAAATTTATATTTCGTATTATTATTTCACAAATGAAAATAAACACATTTTTTAAGGTGAACTTGTTTAAAAAGTACTTTTTAAAAAATGTACATTTACTTAGTCAGTGGTGTTGGTACTAATTTTGTTAAAAATTATTTATAGGGAAAAAGTAATGGAATCGAAAAAAGAAGCAACTTTAAGTATCTTAAAAGTACCAACAAAAAATATTTCCAAGTTGTTACTTCTTTAAAGCTCAATAATAGAAAGCGTAGATGGTGCCGGGCTCATTTTTTATTGATATTGGCTAGCTCCATATGTTATTAGGTTACCAATTGTACACTTTTTACCACCTCACCAATTGCAATTTCTGAATATATTTTTTTTAGTGTTTTGGGCTGCAAGGCTTGACTAGTAATACTAGTCTTGTAATAATGACAAGCACCCACTAACGAGATTCATAAAAAATTTTTTTGTTTCTTAAAATTAAGTTTTCTTATTCAACTCAAACTTAATAAATTCTATCCTAATAATTTGCCATATTATCTTATAAAGCAAACTTCTCTACTACGTGTTCAATGTAAACGAATGCCAATTGAACTTAAAGCACTTTGTTAGTACGAAGTATGCAAAAAATTATAACTTTACCTTTAAAATTGGAATCTCTTTCTGTTTAATTTTTTTTATTTAAGGAAAAATTGTAATTCAATATACTTCTTCATCCGTTTGCTGTAAATTGTCTTCACCGTAATGTTGCTTCATCTCCTTACTCGTTGATTTGCCAACAACAACAGTCACCTTTTTTAATGGACCTTTTATCAAAATTTTGAATTCATCATAAACGTTAAGTTTATCTGTAGTACGAACCTCTTGGCACGTTGACATCAGCATAAAATTCATTCAAACAGTAACCATTAATGCAAGATGCTTTTTCAAATAATAGAATCTCTCCATAGTCGTTATTGATTTCAACAAAAACAAAATTATAAGAGGAGGAAAAATGAAGGAAAGTGCCATCCTACAAAATGGCCGTTAGATATCTTTTCGCTTCTGAAACGTGTTAGTGTTACTTAATGTCATTTTTAACTACAAACAAACTTTTCGCTCTTAGCCGAAATCATTCAAAAGGATGTGAGGACAGCCATTGTTTACACTGCTCATAATCGTCCTCAATGACAAAAAATAATACAACAAAAAAAAAAAAAATACGAAATGGCCCTAAACGAAATGTAACGAACAACTAGTTATTCAATTTCTTTTAGGAGTGTGTGTGGACTTTATAGGCTTATCAACAAAAGGCTCTCCTTTTCCCTTTTAAAGCATTCTCTACGTGTTTGGCATAACAAATCAATAAGAACTGAACAAAAAGAGAAAAAAAATATAACATCTAATATTGTTAAGTACATTTTGTGTTGTTAACAAAAACATAAACTTTTTTTTATCACTTCTGTTGTTGCTGTTTCTGTGATTGAATTAAATAAAAGAGACAACAGAAATTTTCCATGACCTTGATTAGGCTTTCCAATCATGTTGAAATCCTTTCGTTTGCTTCAGTTTAGATAATTTCATGTCAATGTATTGGATTTTATGCCGCTAAGAGAAAAAGGTTAATGTTAAGTTCGTCAATATCCACTGATGAAGACTTTTTTATACTTTTTTATTTTACAAGAGCAATTTATGAAATTTTATTCAATTATCGTATTCAAATTTTAGGATTTTGTTTTATGTAGGAGTGTACTTTCATGGGGAAAGCAACGGATTTTAATTGTACAATTCCCACCGGCTTAGTGGCTTTCTTACTAGCCGTGTCTAGCCAAAGAAATTATACTTAAAGTCTAACAATAAGAAATTTTTGAGTTGATTGTATATCAAATAAGGCTAAACGAATGACTACCACTTGTAGATAGATTTCTGAGAAATGTTAAGTTTATTTTATAAAAAAGAATACATTTTAAAGTTGTAACCGCCATCTCGTATATCTTTTATATCTGTCTTAAATAAAGTTCCTAAATTAAGTTCTGGAATATTTCACTGCATACAAAAAGATTATAACGCGAATAGTGTTATGATATTAACTGGATTAAATATTGTAAAAAATAATATGCGTTGAAATTAATTTTCTTTAGAGTTTTTATTACAACTTTGATTTAAAGTAACTTTCCTTTTCTTTCGAATTAGGATTTCACCAAATCTCCAGTTGCTTTTCGAAAATTTGCTTAAAGGTTTTCTGATTTACTTTCCAATGCAGTTCGGCAACTCCTGATACACCAATGAATTAATAATAATCAATTTATATACTTTTATATACTTTTAAATAGAAAAATTATTACCCTCTTCAGTATATTAATTTCTAATAACACCAGGCTTTTAGTTATTTTATTTTCAGTCTACTGCATTTTTTTAAAAAAGTTCATGTCCCATTTATTTTACTTTTTCACCTTTTTTTCGTTTATTTAGTATTTTTGTATTAAAAGTTTGCAATATAAAAAATTATTCTTTTCTCATATTGTTTATTAAAGAACCTTTGGGCGAAAATTTATATTAAAAACTTTAAATGTGCCACCTTTCGTTTAATAGTGAGTGCTTAAAAAAAGAGTAAAACTTTTCTAATTTTCCATTAATATCTTTCCACTAGATATTAACAGCCTTCTGTTTATTTTTAATTAATTTGAGCTTTTTTTCACCTTTACAAACAAACAATTCCAAAATCAATTTGTTAAGAATAGCAACAGTAGTAGCAGCAACAAAAGCAATAACATAGAAAATATCCTGAGCGTGCTTATTTAATATGATAATCAATTTCGTGTTTAAAAATTAATCAACAAAAAACAAGGGATACGTAACCGGTGGTACGTATTATTATAAAATGCCCACCAGTTCTGAAAATGCAAATAATCATTTCGTCTTTTTAAATTCCGGTTTTACTTAGAAAATGATTTAGAAAAAACTAAAAATATGTAGTTGATTTTTCAGTTTGTGCTCGCCAGATTGCTCCGTCATTCATTTGTTTGCATCTGAATTCATTTCATTCATACTTCCCAAAGATATTTCAATAAAAGAAAAGCTTAAAACAATTTCTTTGTGGTGGCAGCACAAAAACCTTTATTGCACATTTGCACAATACTTTCTTATGAAAGCTACCGCAAGCACCTTCTAGCGAGAGGAGTCCTTTGCAAAAATCCTGTAATTTTGTAGAATAATTTGTTTAATATTTTTGTGGTTCTAATTGTTAATTCTCGACAGCCTACCATCTTTTTATGTACACGAGTCAAAAGTATATCAACCAGCCGAAAGTTGGTATTATTGTTAGAAATCATATTTTGGCCTTAAAATGTCCATATTATAATTGAAATAAATTAAAAAAAACGAATGTATATTCTTAAAGAAACTTTTATTTATTATTATTTTTCATTTCCCCGTGAGTAGCTTTGCATTAAATTTAAATTTTTTTTTATTAAATCCAGCTCTGATTTTAACAGATAATACAAATAATGGCAGTAACATTAACAATAATTATTAACAGTAATATGAAAAATAACAGTAAGAGTAACATTAGCTGTAGCTGCAAGAGTAACCATAACAGAACTGTACCAACAGCACGTGAAGTAGCAATAACAGCGGCATGAACAATAACAGTAAGTGACTTAATCCAGCTTGAGCTCTTGTGGGCTCACTTGAGAGAAAAATTACAAAAGTGCAGCTTTTCCAACAAAACTTTTGTTGAAAAGTCTATGCAGGGGAATTGGGTCGAAATTGATCCAAAAATTTGCCGTAAATAAGTAAAGACCATGCCACGTTGGCTTTCAGCAGTCAGAGCTAGTAAAGTACTAGTTACAAAATTTTAAATTACAACTTAAATTTACAATATTAAATAGATCACTGATATTGGAACCTTGCCGATTTATACATGCTTGCTTGCCCTTTTAGTAACTATTTTCTATAACGCAAAATATTTCTTATGTTTGTCGCAATTTCAATTCGAGCTACTTTATAAAAGATATGCTTAAATGCTTTTTGCTATAATTTTTTTTATTTTTTTTCTTTTTTTCTTAAAATATAATTTAAAAAAAAAGGTTCTCTTCATTAAAAGTTTTTTTTTTTTTTAATTTGAAGCCTTTTGAGCACGTATGCCTTTCATACGTTTTGCATACGCCTGTTTTTCCTTAAAACCCACTATTCATAAGCATTTCAAAATTATAGCCAAAACTGTGGTTTTATCAGTTTTTGCAGTTGCTTATTTTATCTCCAGTGATTACTGTGTGATGTTCACTTATAAAGAAATACATTTTATAGAGGAGTACAACCTAAAAGGAATACAAAGCAATCAACTGGAAACACAACTTGCTTGGCCTGTTATTATACCGCAAAACGATATCGGTACATCTGACGGAAACTATTGAAAACTGTGATTGTATAATTTGGTACTTGTGCTCCACATATGGTCCATCAATGATTCCTTTACCAAGTAAGGTCTTGGAAATTAGATATAATCAGAAGATAGATTTTTCTTTCTGCTATTTATGTTCATAAGCAGAAATATCAAAAGTAAAAATATTATTATTCATTATTTAACATTTATATCAATTATATGGGAGTAGACAAATGGCAATTCTGGAAATAAATAAATCCAAATATAATTAAAATAAATTAAAGACATTTTTATTGAAAGTTACCTCATTTTTAAAACGTTAGTCACTTTGTTAGGAATAATACAGCGTACACAATTAATTATTTTCCAAAGTGACTATTTACTTACCTCTATTACCAAATTCGTACTTTCTTACATTCATTATTAAACAAATTTGTATTCGTGCAATTGCCCATCACCCCATTACGGTTGAAGAAACGAGTTTGAATGTATTTATAGCCTTGTAAAACATGCTTGTGTATTGCCTGCTTACAAATAAGAGTTTATTACAAATTAAATGCTGGAAATATTATTCTTTATATAAAATAAAATTATGTAAAAATTGTATGTGAAATATTGGCTTTTAATTATTTATCTCTATAATTTTTGTTTTAACGTTTTATATCAACGTTTTTTTTTTTACAAAGAAAATATTTAAGTAATAATACTGCCCTATTCGAAATACTAGTCTTAACAGAATATTTAGAAACTGTATGAAAAATTTCAAGCGTTCAATTGCTGGGAGGTTCTAAACCAGTGGCTGAGCTTTTTCGCTCTTTTTAACAAAAAAGAAAAGGGAAGTTATTGATGACACTTTAAGTGTTGACTTTTACTATATTCTTGCACTTAAAAGCTAATATACACCCTTTCCACCAGCAACTAAAGAAATCATAAGAAACGCATAATATTTACATATGCGAAATGAGTGGCATGCAAAAGGACACACTCCTCGAGAAGGAATATTTATTTTAAAGCATTTACGGTTGGTTTTCATGACACCAAACAACAATAAATGTTGGAGAAGTGTTTTTTATCTGCCAACACTCAAGTGGTAAACATATAATCAACAATTTCCTTTTTGTTTTCTTTGTGTTTTGCTTTTCAAAGATCTAAGCACACTCAAACTTTTTGTTACAAGTTAAGGGTTTCCATTTTCTTTCGGTTTTAATCGAAAGCTCATTCTAACAGAGCAGAAAATGGAAAAGTGCTTCGGCAAATATTTGGTTATTTACACATACAGAAATCACAAATAAAAGCCGAAGCAAGTAAGCAGCACGTGCATACTTACTCAACGCATGTATCTCTCCGTCCAAGTCCGCCCGTACATTCATCTGTACGTACACAAATGTACTTCGGTGTTTATGGGATTTCAAGAAGGAACATTTGGTGTGGTTACGGTCACGTGTGTGTGTGAGCTGGTTATAAAAAGGGGTTTTAAAAAAGTATATGTAAATGTATGTAAGTGTTCATAAGTGCGGTTAAGTTATAAATTCATTTTTAGAAAAGTCTTTTATTATTTTTATTTCTGTGGTTACAAGGGTTGATTTTTATGACATTGTTTCTGTCACTTGATTTTCTTCTTTCTCGTTTATTTTATCTATTTCTTATATTTCTATAATTTTCAATTAAATTTATGTTGCATACTATGTGCCTCCGGAGGGATTTTTATATTCTTCTGATTGATTTTGAATTTTTTGCTATATGTTTTATAAAGTCTTGTAAAATTGAGATTAACCACCTCTTACAATGTTTGGCTGTTGTATGCAGATTACAATGATTTTTATAATCATAATTTACAATAAATTTTATTTGCAATGAACTCGTTGAATAAGTAAAGAATCATTTTAATATTTAATAAAATTCGTAGAAAAGTAGTAACGTTATCTAAGCTAAATTATTTATTATTTTCAAGCATTTTAATTTTTTTTAACTGATGGTATAGGAAACAATCGACTTATCAAAGCTGGGACTATGTGGAATAATCAATTTATTATTATAGTTTAAAAGAGTTCTTTTAATTTAAACCATTTTTCATTGTAGGTGTCGAAGGGTTTATTGAGGTGCATTTCATTGCAACACTTTTCAATTTTTCAATAATGAGTCGATGATCGTATACAAGAAGGGGTGGAAAGGGGGTATATATGGAAAAGTGTTCCGGGAAATCATTGATTAATTCCACATACAGCAATTACAACCAAAACCCAGAGCAAGTAATTACCATGTGCATACTTACTCAAAGCATATCTCTCTCTCTCTCTCTCTCTGTTCCTTCTTAATAAACCAAAACTGTACATATCCTTGCGGGAAGAAAACTCTCCGATGTGGATGGAATATTTCTCCAAATCGAGTTTAGCAAAGGTTGGCAACTGACAACCACCACTTCCGAACTCAAAACTATTTTTATAAAAATGCAAGAACAGAAAAATTTACTGCTAATCATTATTGAAGAATGCGAAAGTAAAGCAAAATAATCTTTGCAAAATTTTTCCATAATTGAATGCATATTGCAAAAATGTCTTGGCAGTGCGAAAGGATTAAAAACATTTCCGTTTAACTGCTGAGGAATGATGGCAGTAAAGTGTGTAATACAAAAAACTGTATCTAATAAAATTATATTGCTTGTGATTAATGTTAATAAACAGGATACAGTTTTGAATATGTTATTTTAAAGGACTAATTTGGTTTACACTTTTAAACTTTCTGTATTTAAAAAGCAGAACTAAAAATAATATAACTGGAAATATTGGAAAAGTGAAAGGAAGTAACAGGAAAAATATTTCATTAACTCGGAACAAGTTGTTATTACACAATTCTATTCCTTGCCGTGATCATTTTCAAATGATGGCATAAAAACTGAAGGAAGTGCCTCTAATATAACGCATTTTGTAGCATTGTATTGTAATCTGCATTTGCAGATTTAAAAAAATGTATCCTTACAACTTTCAAAATAATATTTCCATACAACAAAAGTCAAGCTTTCAAGTTTTAAAAGCCACTCTTAATAGCTGCGATTGCAGGCCACTTAAAATAATTCCTATGGAATGTATAAAATCTTTACATTTTGTAAATCTATTATATTTGTCATCTCGTTAACATTATAAATATTATTTTATTTTCTTTTTTATGCTTTTTTAGGAACATAAAGCCAAACAGAAATCAAGTGATTTTTTGAGTATTTTTAATATTCCCTATTTTACAATATTATATTCTTTACACTCTTACACACATGATGTTGTTTGTTAAACGTTCCCCGGAGCGTCATAAGATATAAAATGACATTTTTTATTTTGTTTTTTTTTTGTATTTTTTTTTTGTATTTTTTATTGGCAAAATATTGTATTAAGAAAAAAAACAAAGTTTCTATTTCAAATACATTCGTACACACCCGCTCGCACATAATAAAATGCGTACATATTTTTTGTTTCTCTAAAGAATTTTTTCATTTCCTTTTACTGATGCTCGATTCGTGTCGGTTCTTCTTATATTTACAATACAAATACAACAATCACTACAAGTGTATATATGCATGTGTATATGTGTGTATGGCAGTGCTGTCGTATGTTTTCCTTTCATCGAACATGCGAGTATATTTTTAAATGCCAGTTCATTTCATTGGCTGGTACATGCGTGTGTAGAAGAGCTGCTTTCATTTCGCTTGCTGTTAATGTATGTAAGTTTATTTCGCTGCAATGATTTAAAATCACTGTCTTATTTGCGGAAATTGCGTTTTTAACTTCGTTTGTCCTACAACTCCCACATCTCCACATCTCCCTTTTCCTTTATTCTTACATTTTTTTTTAGCAGTAAATATTTCATCTACTTGCAAATACTCATGTTATCTAATGAATCCTCACACAACTACCCCAATTCATATATTCTTCTTGGAAAGTTACAGATTCGGTTAAATATTTCTTCACATGGAAATATTTTAAATGTTTAATAAAAATCCTTTAGAAAGCCACAAAAATATTTATAATGGTATGCCAAAGTTTTAAATCTTGGATAATATTCTCGTATATTAGTTTAAGATTTCAAAGAGTTATTTTTCATTTTAATAAAAATGTTTATATATATTTCATAAAACATTTTCTGCACAATGTGATTAAGTGAATAGGCAGCCAAAGTACATATTTTCATTATTACAATCTAAGAAATTCAAGCCTACACAATATTGTTAAAGAAATATTGTTAAAGTCAATAGGAAAAAACACCTGCTAAATTTAACTATCGATTTTAGATGCAGCAGATAAATACATATATATATTTATACAGCAGTAAATATTTATAAGTATTAAAATATTACGAAAAAAAAATATTAAAATTTTAAGTAAAATAAAGAAAAATATATATTTTTATGAAATTTATTATTATTTGGATATATTGTAAATCCCATTGGTTTTTTAAATTACTTTTTAAATCGTTTTGGCAAACAGGCCAAACTAGAGACTTTAGTGCCAAATGAAGTGCAGACAGACAAACAAACAAATTATATGATTAAAAGTACTTTAGTAAATTTTTTATTTGGTAATTGTATGGCAAAAAGAGTTTTTTAAAGAGTTTTCGTTATGAGAAACAAATATTCCCTGAGTATATCTAAAGTGATACGTCCGCCATTTAATTCCAAAACATATGGCAACTTTAACAAAACATTATGGAAAGCATAAAAACGAATTAAATAATAAATGAGATGAATTTGTGCCTATTAAGCAAAGTATACATATATTATTTCACGTATTTTATTAATTTTTAATATTTATAATAAAATAGCAAGTTTAAATAAAATTATTAACTTTTCCTAATTATTTTTATTTTAACTGACTTTAAAATAATCAAATTCTGTCCTGCTCCAGGTCCTGTTTGTTTAAATATATTTAAAAATTTAATTATATAATTTTATTTCTCGATATTTCGCTTCTTCCCTGTGTAGCATTTTCAAGAAAAATGGTAATATGAATATTATTATTTTTATTATTATTATTAATATTAATATTTTGTTTAATGATGCTGCACAAAGAAATAGCGAATAAAAAATCTCTGCCGAATATTTTTTTTTTTAAATATATTTCCGAAATTGTTTATTTCGGGGTTTCACAGACTTCCTGATAATGCTGATCATTTGTTAATACTTATTTTTTAATTTTATTTTTGACTTTTAATTTTTATTTAAGAACTTAATAGAGTATTAATAAATACAACAAAGCAATTATTTACAGAAATTTAAAAATACTATAATTCGGATACGATTTTCTTACATGTTGAAATAAATGATTTCTTTAATAAATTGTTAATTTTTAACTTAATTATTAATATTTTGTTTTCGAATTTTTGTTTATTTTTATTCGATTAAATTATGAGTGGAAAGTTAATAATTCATTTTAAATTGTGCCCATCTAAGCAATCAATCACTTGCAAATTTTTCATATAATTTAAGTTTTAAATATAAAAATATTTATTTTGCAAATATTCTCAATTAATCTTGAGAATATCGAAGAAAAATATAAAAATTATCAGTATTTCATATTCAACACTAATTTAGCAAACCTCTGGATGCCACGAGTTTATATGCACCTTTTTTTCATTTTTGACTTTGTGCTTCTGATATTTTCCTTTGAGTTTAGAAATTTGTTTTTCGGTTTTTTTGCCAGTCAATATATATATATATATTCATTCAATATAGTCCTTAAAAATGAAACTGTGTAACAGGCACTGATTTTTCTTTTATGCAAACATTAATATCAAACAGAAATTTCATTGATTGCAATTCTGTTGAGAAGCAATTATTTCTATACAAATTCTTTTCTGCATGTGTATTAAATGTGCTAAAAGCTTTTAGGACTAATGAAAATCGTTTTGACAAAAAGCTAAGCACATTTGCAACAACAAAGCCAATAAAAGAAGGGCATTTATTGGCATTTATAATATTATTAACAGTCATTAAAGGCAAATTAAACGACTTGTTGATGTCGATAAAGAATCTTTAATCTCTTTGACTTCAGATACTTTTGTTATATATATATATACATATGTATATGAAAAAAAGTTGTGTGAGAAATAATATTACATTTCGTTCAAAAGATAATTTATTGAAAGTTTAAGGAATAACAAAATAATATTAAACACACCCAAGCCTATTTTTACAGCACACGTTTTCCAAACAATGCCTCACAAAACGAGTGTTGATTTTATTTAACTTTATGATTTTTGGTGGCATAAATAAATATTTCATATATATTTTTTTGTTTAAAAAAAACTAATTAAGATTATTTCTCTAAACGTTGATTTTCAAAATCGTGCAAAATGACTTAAAATATTAAGTTAAATAGGAAAAATGAAAAAATTATCTTGTGGTAATCCCTAAAGTAATTGAATGACATTATCGGTCTTACGGTTGATATTAAATTCAATCGTCTTTGGAATCAGTGAAACACATACTTTCTCATACTAACTATAAATTAATGCCTCTTGTCAAATAATTTTTAAAAGATTTATTTTCAAACTATACTGAAAAATAAAATAAAAAATAAGTTTCACTTAATTTCTTTTAAGTAATTATTTTCCAACTCATTTTCATACGTAAAAATTAATGAAACAAAGAAGCCGTACAATGTTGGGCATAAAATAAATTTCAAGAACGTTAAAATAACACTCATCACATTAGAAATTACTTTGGGAAAAATTACTTCGACAGTCTCAGGCAAGTTATTAACTTGCCTAAAAGCACATACGCGCACACACTGGAAAAAGACTATAAAAAAGAAAAATTATATTTATGCTGTAATAAAATGGCTTTAGGAACAACAACAAAATTATGCTTCCATAGTCATTATAAAGTCCTTGTAAAATACTTAACAAAAGAATTGAAAAATATACTGACAATAACAGCGAGACACACACGCTCTAATTGGAATAGACATTCATACGCGTTTCACATATTACATACTGGGTTTTTCGGTTGTCGAAGCAAACTTGTTCATATACTGGTGTTTATTCGCACTTCTTCAGGATAACGGAAGTCGGCATTATTTTTTTTTTTACTTGTAAAAGTATTCATATAAATATTCTTCTCCTTTTCTTAGTGTGGTTATAATTTGAAATGCTGTTCCGCTTACCAGTATTCGTGTATGGTGTGAGTATTTTCCATAAAACACGTAATATTTTAATGAAAAATATGTGTGTAAATTCCATAAAATTTGAAATCTACCCGTTCCTTTATGGTACACTACGCCACACAAAAGTAATAGTGTTTTCTTCTTATATTTGTAACATTACTGGAATTTAAATTTGATTCTCTTTTTATGAATATCGCGTGTGATCTCGTGGAAGAGTGCATCGAATAGTTTAATCTTAATTGCAAATACTAATCGAATAATATTTTTTTTTTTTAAAAAAAATTATTTCTATTATTTATGATTTATTTCCAGAGGTTACGTTTAGAACTCACATAGTTTACTATTCGCAAGAGTTCTAAAAATTATCAGACCTCTACACTTTACCATAAGGGGTTTTTTTTTAACCATTAGAGGGTTTTTTAATCAAAGAAATATTTTTTAGTTATTCTGGCTAAAAGTCGTCAAGTTTTGAGTTTAATTTTTCAAATCAAATTATCTACAGGGTGGGCCAAAAGTCACAATGGGGTTTAAAAATTTAATAACTTTTTTGTTTATTTTTTTTTTTATTTTTTTTTAAGATTATGAAATATACAAAATGGAAATTTTTTTACGCTAAGTATGGAAAATAATGTCACTTAAATGACCGCCGTTATTAGCTTCGCAATGATGGGCTCTTTTGAGAGCATTTTCCATAACATCTTTCAACATTTGTGGCTGTAGCCCTCGAATTTCTGCAACAATGTTGGCCTTGAGTTCAAGGATTGTCTCGGGCTTGTTGACATATACTCGCTCCTTCAAATAACCCCAAAGAAAATAGTCGCATGCTGACAAATCTGGCGAACGCGCTGGCCAATTAATTTCTGAATTTCTTGAAATTATTAATGGCGACGATATGCTCTTTGCGTTAAAATAATTGATCGCTGATTTAAGTAATAAAATTCTATTATTCTTGTTCTTTGTTCAGTTGTAAATCCCTCCATTATTTATTCTCCAGATGTTATTTATATAATCTTAAAAAAAAAAAATAAAAAAAAAAAATAAAAAAAAAAAATAAACAAAAAAGTTATTAAATTTTTAAACCCCATTGTGACTTTTGGCCCACCCTGTATAAGACACAGTTTACTAATCGAAAGAATATAGAAAATAGTTTATTCATTGTCCTGATAATGCTTCAGAAGCAAGTAGAAAAATATTGAAAAACACTTAGAAGGATAATTGGATTCCTTGTAGACACAGTATAAATGAAAATTGTTTATTTCATCGCTTTGTCGTTTATTTTAATCAACTTGAAGCAACTAGAAAAATATTGAAAAACACGTTGAAAACACTTAGAAGGATAATTGGATTCCTTACAGCCACTGTATGGATGAAAATTGTTTATTTGAACGCTTTGTCCTTTATTTTAATCAACAAAATTAATGGGGCATAAATATTCGGCAGTTTTCTTTAGGTGAGCATAATCTGCTGTGAAGCTTTAAATCGTTTTCTTTTCTAGAATTGAATGGAAGCTACTGAAGCTTACTGCAAGTCTGAAAAAGTAAGAGAATTGCGAAGAACTATATATCAAATTCGTTGCAACTGGCTGAAATGCTAAAAACGTGTCTAGTTTTTTATTACTTGTATTAACGAGTATACAGCTGTGAGTTAAGAAACCAGTATCTGTGTTTAAGTGTTATAATTTTATTCTTTATGGCTGTATAAATGTTTCCTTTCTAATTCATTATATATTTTTTTTTTTTTGGGCGAAGAAGCTCATAAATTCTAACAAGTTTTTCTCTTCTAGAGGTCTTCTTCGTCAGTACATACACATACACTCATATGTATATGTGACATAAGCATTTCATTGTTACAGTTTTGAGCTCGCCCAAAATGAGAAAAGCAAAACTGGAAACTGGAAAGGGAAAGGGAAAGGGAAAGGGAAAGGGAAAGGGAAAGTGAAGAATGAAATTAACAAATATAAAATTTTTACCAAAAAATAAAAAAAAAAATATTGGATACAATTAAATTGCAGTTGTAAATTTATTTTGTAAACTTTTGTTTATTATTTAGTTTTGTAAAACCGTGTTTTAGATTTAGATATTGTTTGTGCAAGGACATTCATGCATACATGTGCATTCCTAAATACGATGCGTAAGAATGTGTGTGATTGCCAGAAAATTTCAAGTCTGCAAATGTTCAAGTCTTTGTTAGCTGGCTTATCAATTAATCAGATAAAACAAAAACTCCTTACATCGTTCAAGATTTGCTTACAAGATAGCAGCAAGCATGTGTGCTTCGTGGCAAGAAAATTCTTCTATAAAAATAAATGTCTCTGTGTGTATTTCAGCGTGTGTGTTCCTCCTGCATGTAGTTGGAGGTTAATTGAAATTTTATGGGTTTTCTTAAATGACTTTGTTGCTGGTGTTCTCTTTCCGTTTCATTTGCTAACAAGGATTTAATAAATGTGTTAAATTGTTGTAACGACTTTTATAAATTAGCTGCACAATTTTGTTTAACAAAATCGTAAATTTTTATGTAATTAAAAGGGTGTTGGTAAGGGGTGAATAATTAAAAGGATTTTAATTTTTTAGACATGGAGCAAGTTCCTTTAGTTCCTTTAGAAATATAGTGGCTAAAATATTTCTTATAAAATTTTAGTAAAGAATTTTTAATTTTTAGCTTAAATATTATATAAAAAAAATTTTTTTGGTCGTTGCAGTAAAGCACAAGATTACTTTGCTTAATTTTACAAATATTACAATTTTTATAGCGTTATAAAGCCAATTTTATATATATATATAATATTAAATACTCAAATACTTAACACACGTTCACACAACCCTCAAAGGGAAACATAATTTTAATTGACAGTTATCCTCCGGATTACAATGTCTGGCAAAGTAATACAAATTCATTTAGAACTAATTTTACTCTCCAACGTTTTGCTTCCATATTTGCTTTACAACGATTATCCTCTTACAAAACTTTCTGACCATCATCTCATCGTGCGAGTATTGTGTACAGTGTGCCACATAAAAGTCCTAGAAAAAAAGAGACAATTAAAGCAAACTTTTTTAACACTTTCGGGTTATTCTCTATAACGATGAACATCATAAGAACAAATAAAAACAAATCTCTGAGTGAAAACAAAAGAAGAATTAACTGTTGCTTTAGGCCGAATAAAAAGGATAACAGGCGGTTAGGAGCATAGTCTGCAGTCGGAAAATTAAACCAAAATAAAATGTTTAACAAGTCAAATAAAACGTACTTATTAGGCCTTAAATTTTAAGGATAATAAGAATGCCTAGACACGTAGAGAAAAATGTATGTAAAAATTTATTTTACAAGCGCACCCCAACAACTATGAGGCATTGTAGATGTAAAGCAGAAAAATTAGGCATGCTGGAAATGAATTATGAATTCCAGTAAATATTTTATTTTACACAAAATCGATTGGCGAAAAATTTTATTATTTTTGTTTTGATGAAAGAAGACATTAGGGAAATGTTTACAGCTCTTGCCTTAAATGGATAAATCCTTTCTTGCGATGTGGAAGTACACAAGTACTCTCTGCCTAATACCTAAAGTTTCGTAGCTCTCCTTCAGGCTAGCTTTTACCGTAACAACTTGGTACTCTTTCGTCATGCCTTTAATTTATTTCTTTGGGTGTAAAACAAAATATACATACGAGTACACCCGTATATATATAAAATATGTGGCTTTTGCAGTATTTATCTTCAACCCACATAATACGCTTTCCAAATCTTTCGTAATCTCTCTTCATGGTTTGTTTGTCAAGACCTAATTTTATTTTCTTTTCCTCATTTCTGTGAACTTTTGGATTCCCTTTCTTTTGTCTCGAGTTGTTGACTTGCGGAAGATGTGAAAGAAAAATAATGGTTTAATGGTTGGTTTGTTGGTGTTTTTTTTTTTTATAATTTTATGTTTGCTGTTAATCTTCTGATTGTAAGATAATATTTTTAATTGTTCTTATTACAACTAATTAGATAAAGCTTAAATGTGTTAGGACATCAGAAAATGCTAAAAGCTTTCAAATGGCCTTAAAACTCATTTTTACTTATATATTTTTACAAAGCCTTCAAAAATTTGTTTTAAATTCAAATACAACTACATTATAATTTAGGGGAATCTTCTAAAATTGCTCTTGCTGAAAATGAAAATAAATCGCTTTAATTCCAAGTGAAATTTTATTACTGATGCGGAAACTTTTTAGAGCTTTAAGTTGATTTTTGGCGATATGAAGGATAAAATTGCTTTAAGAATTCATTTTACCGTACATCCTTTTAACAAACATTTTAAATCCTTGAGCTGCCCTATTACAGGAATTAAGTCTGCATTTCTTTCCAGTCGGCACATACAAGGCCAAAAACGAGCATGTTGCTTCATGTTGAATGTACAGATTGGTACTGTAATTGTACTGCACCATTAATATAGGAACATGACCAACAACATCTGCTTCTGACCATGTACATGATTTTATATAGATTTCATTCCTAAATCTTAATCGCCTAATATTTTCCTTTTTTCCGCTTCTTCCTTCTTTTTGTGCAATTGTTTTTTCTCCATTTTTGTCTTCATAATTCTATTTAGTCTGTTTTTCATGTAGTTTTTCGTTTTAAACATTTAACAAATTTGGAGTGGTAATGTATTGGTTACGGAAATGCTACGAAATTTCTATTTATTTATTACGATTTTACATTTCATGTTACTGCCCTACTCAACTGCTGCCTTTTTTTATTAGTGTTTGTGTGGGTGTGTGTGTGTGTGGGGAAGTGCACTCTTTGTAGTGGTATTCAAGTGCAGTTACGTATGTATATGCAATTGAGTATTCAAGATTATACTACTGCTGTGATTGTGAAACCAAATGGTCTACTTCCAGAAGCTTTTTTTTTTCTTTTTGTGCTGAACAAGAGTAGCTCGTTTGAATGTTCAATTTTTCTAAATAAATTATTAGTTGGATACATGCTATTTCTTATTCAGATTTCTTTTCTATTTGAAATAAATTACGTATTTTATAAGAAACGTATTCTTTGCAACATAATTTTTATTTTTATATTGCACTTTTATTCCCCGTAATGGAATAGAAAGTGGATAAATATGAAAAGCTTTTAAAACTGATTAAATATCATCACCAATACCTCGTAGAGAGGCGAAAGTTTAGTTAATGAATAAAAAACAGCTTTAGAAATGCTTAAAATTTAATTTACAGTCTCAATTTAAAAAGTATATGTCTTTCTATGGAATAAAAGAATTGATAAGGAGATGCGGAGATCTCCGTTTAAGCTAAAATTTTGAGCAACATCTGCTTTAAAGTGAACAGTTTTAACTGCTGAAAGATGAAAAATCTAAGATACGTTCACTATAAGAAAGGAGGGCTGCATTCGTTTGCCTCTCAGCTTGCATTAACTTTGTATTATTTTCCACAAATATCTAAAAACGATTGATAAGCTCATCCCTCCATAACAAAATTCATATTAATTTTCAATGAAATTTACCGAGATCAAGTTTTCCTTGTTTGTTTTTAACAGTATGTAATTTATCGGAAGTCATAAATATTATTATTTTCTAAAGAAGGCAGGCGAGAGCATTGCAAACTCACACCTCATTTAATTAATCCAATTCATGGCCGTGTAATCCAATTTAACATTTATTTATTACTTTTCTGCAATGCAAAGTAATACTCAATCTTTTTCTTTTTTAAATTAATACATGTTTTAATACACAGTAGTCCTTCTATAATACGATCTCTAAAATAATGGGTATTGATCGAGCCAAAATAAATAGTATTTTTGTTGCTGATCTATTATTAGATAGGCAGAGTCTTAAAATACCGAAAGCCTGATAATTTGTAGGATACACAATTTTGCTGCTGTTTGGGAGTCATTATATTACGCCTGTATACTCTGTAGCAGACAATACTCTATTTAGTTTCTATTCATATTTATAAAAGTTATAGATTTATTTGAATTCTATCAATCTTGATAACTTCCTTTTGTATATTCCATACAAAGTTTTTTTTTATTACTCATAAAAACTTATAATTAAATTATAAAATTATGAATTATTACAAAGTTATAGCTGCAATGGCTTTAATCTCGAATTGAATATTTTAATTATATAACTACAGTGAACTCATTGTAAAACACATTAATTTTTTTTTTTTTTCGATGGTAACAATGAAACCTTTTACGCAGTTGTTCTATGGGCCATTTTATTAATTTGCTTCATTGAAGTTATTTTACTATTGCAGATTGAACCACTTTTACACTGCCTAACATTTCTTCATCTACACCTAATTAGAAACGTGATTAAAATTTAAATTTGTTTATGCAAAATGAGCCTTGTTGCCTGCAGGAAACCTTTTGCACGATTTTTGTAAATTAAATTTCTCTTCAATGTATAAAAGTATAAACATTACACAATTTACGTTTTAAATTAAAAAAGAAAAGGGGTTACACTTGCCTACAAATACCACCAATATCGCTACTTGTGCTACTTGTGTTATTCGCATGTTTTCGAATAAGGAAAAAAACTTTTTTCACTGCCACATTTCAGAGTAGCTCTTTTTTAGAGAACAAAATTAATGGCCTTTTAATAAACTTTAATTATACAGCACAAACTAAATTGTGTATGGGCATATAATTGAATATTTTATAAGGAATCAGCATTTAATGGAAAAGGACATAAATCTTCTTTAGTAAGCAACAAGGAGAACTAGCAAACGCCCAACAGTTACAAATATATTAATTCAAAGAACTGTAATAAATATATAAAAATTTGAAATGCAATAAATTTAATTGCTAAAAATAATTTCCAAAATCGAGTTTTTAATACAAATGCGTTTTTTCAAACCTGCCGTTCACACACGACATAACAAGGATATATAGGAAACTCGGCAAGTCTCTGTTTGCTTTACTGCTATTGCACTTGTAGGCGATTTGGAAGTTAGATAGAAAACAGGTTTCTAATACTGCGTTACCTGAAGAGTTTGCAAATCATAGCATACAATATGTCTTATGTGCATAATGTCTTAGCGAATTGGAATAATTTTGCCTTCATACGTTGTGGGAATATGAAAAAAATAAGTTCAAAACGAGCCACTACATGAATTTTATTTGTTTTAGATAAAGTAAAAGTGTTGTGAGACAGAATTCATTACTTTTCACTTTATTTTTCTTTGTAAAATAACACGATAATTGTACGATACATATTGCAAAGGATATAGAGGATAAGCAACACTAAGCAATAATAGATTTTAGTTATCGACTTATATATAAAATAAAGACATTTTTTATCTATAAATCTTATAATTCAACTTGCTAGCAGTTCTTGATTACTCATCAGAGTGGCATGCATTATGCAATTTGCCAAACTTTAGTAGGCAAAGGCTAATGCTCGCTGGGTTAAAGCGAATAAGAAAATTATTGCCGATAACAAGCAATCTGCGAAACAATAAAAACAGAAAAAAGAAAAGAAAGTATTATAAAAAAATGTTTGGAAATTGAATTAATTGAAGTTTGAAAAAGATAAATAAATATATTCTGCTCCTGTTGCAGACTCAACTTGTATACTTGCCATGGTAGTTTTATTACACCATACTAGCCCTCAACATATAAGGATGACCGTGTAAGGCCTGCTTAATAAAGCTGCAAAGGATATTCTGCAAAGGAAAAGAAGACCACAAATTAAAATATATTTTAAGTGTGCTAATCCCAGTCTGTTCGTTGGTGTGCGCCAAAAAAGCTTTACCATTTAAATAATTAAAAAAATGTTTATGAAATTATTTGCAAAGATCTCATTTTCAATACTTAAAGGACAAACGCCAAAATGTCAATATATATGTAAATGTATTCGTTACTAATTTAACACTAATTGGCGTTGCATTACCGCATATTGATGTTCTACAGAACGATTATGTTTGTCTTATTACTTAAATTAGCTTGAAAGATGTGGTTGTATGTCAATAATATTTCTGTGAATAAATGCTAATGCACATTTGTGTTTAATAGCTTAAATGCTTCTCGCCTGTGTGCATTTGTGTAATTTGTGTAATTTGTGTGAATAACGTGTCTATTAGATAATAAGAATTCTTACCAAATGAGACACGCTACTTTGTAAATTATTTACAGCAATTCGAATGTTGCGTTTGAAAGCGATGTAATTACTTGTGCAAGGACAAGTGTTAATTTACTCATTACATTGACGTTTACATATTAAATGCTGTCGTCTATTCATTAAAGAAAGCCACACAGTAAATTAATAACTTTCACTTTACAGTAAAAGTTCGAACGTATTGTCTGTTTGAACTAGAAATTATGCGAGCGAAATCAATTTTCTTTGTTAAATAATAAAATTGATTTCTCATTTGGCTTAAAATAAAAAAATAAGTCAAAAGTTCTTGGCCCCACTGTAAGTTTAACCCCTCTTTAAGTTGAATTCATCTGCAGAAACAAACTGTGTTAGTAGTAAAAGAAAGACATATATAAAAGGAATAAAAAAGGATTCATTTTATATGAAGTTTCTTTTATGATTTCCTAAAATGTCAAAAAACATTTTCAATTTTGGTTTTTGAAGAAATAAAATATCAAACAAAAAACCATTCCAAGAGATCATAATAAAATGAAATGCGTTTTCTCAGCAAACACCAAAAGGCTACCTGCATGGTATAGTTACATTTTACATTTTTACTTTAAGTAAATTCGGTAATAAAACTTATTTAAATATTGTATGCTCGTAAGATTGTATGTAAAAGTTGGGAGAAGTGGAAGTCGATGGAAACCGAAGTTAAGCATCTTTACTGGCAGTAAAAAAAAATTTATCACACCGTGAATTATCTACAAACCTTTTCCATCTTAATATTTTTCATTCATAAACACTTTCAATTATTAGTTTCTTATTAATGCATACGTAGCAGCATAAATAATACCATGGAAAAAGTTTCTAAAAAAAACTTTGAAAAGGACTTTTTAACATTTATAAAAAAAATTAAATATGTATTAAAATAAAGAAAAGAAATTAATTTCAAATTAAAATATATATGGGAAATATTAAAGTAAACATTTGGATAACTTTTCAATACTGCCGCAAAGAGATTTCAAAAAGGATATTATCGCAGGATAATTAATGGTGGAACATCCTTTTGGAAAATATTGAATACTAAACGCTAATGATGACTTTTGCTTTCAATTTATCAGTGTAAAAATTTGTACATTTCAAGCAGCTGCTTAACTGATCATTTGAGAACGATTTTGCTTCTTAATAATATTCAGGACTTTGAATATGCAAGTTGAAACTTCGCTGTACTTACTCGTGGTGTTGAAAAGCTTTTTGAAAATAATTAAATGCGTCGTTCTCAAGTGAAAATAGAATTTGATGTTGAAGTTAGTAAAACCTATGGAGTTCTTAGTATTAAATAACATTTCAATTAAATTATAATTTAATTGTTTTGCTTGTTGTGTAGGTAGGCCAGTGACCGGATTTCATGTCTTGCCAAGATCAGACTCATCAGTAGGCCTTCAACAAAACAATTTAAAAAATAATCAAAATCTGGGCATGATATCTGCTAAAAACTTTTAGTAAAGCTCCACAGCAAAGAAATTTTTATAAAGTAACCATTCTATAGCTTTGCTAATCAGCTGCAATTAGCTACTTAATCAGTTTTAAAATTCTCAATGAGTTTTTGGATATAACGATATAACATGCAAGGTAATAATTGTACTAGATTTGCAGTTATTCTTTTTTAAATTCATGATATATAACTTAAGGAATAATTACTTAAAAAGGAATGCAGAGAACAAGCATTTTCTTAGTTGACTTACGAAACGTATTGAAAAAATTAAAAATAAAATAAGCAAAGCAAAAATAATTTCCAAATCCTTTTTATTAAACTAATAAAGTGAAATGAAACCTTCTTTTACATACATTTTTCTTTTTATTGCTATTGAAGGAATTTAATTTCCTTTATCGTTTCAATTTCTCGCCCTGAACGTAATACAATTTCTCTGTTATAGTAAACTTGTAATCAGATAAGTCTAGTAATAATGAAATTAGCACAAATAAACAAGTCATATCAGTTTCAAGTAAAAATTCAAAACGTACAATGTTTTCTCACAAAATTATGCAAACAAAAAAAAAAAAAAATAAAAAAAAAAATAGAAAATAAATAAGGAAACACATTCATAGGGATTTATATTGAGAAATAACCACAAGATTTATATAGAAAATACAACTAATTTATTTTAGATCAGGAGAGGGAAAAAGGACACGACATGATGACAAAAGCCGAGGGGTTGATATTGAACAACTATCTGTGTAAGATGTGAAACACAAAATCTATTTTAGTATTAATAAAAGTATATAATCGAAGATAAAGGAAAACCACTACTAAATAAAATGGAAACTTATAAGATTTTATCCACTGAGAAACATTTTACTTGATTGCAAACCAAAACACTTGGGTATACTCGCACCACACACACTCAATTACATACTATCGTACAAGTACTACCACACATACATACACATGGTAAATATATTTACATTAATATTGATCCTGGGATGGAGAGATGATTTGTAGAATACTGAAATATGTAGTTGAATATTAAAAATAGAAAGAGATTTTATTTAATATTCGAAATATAGACGGCGCCCATCCAGAGTTATTTTTTTACCTGGTTATGCTGATAATCCCTGTTTGTTTTATGAAATAAATATAAAAAAATAAATAAATACTTTATACGAAAAGTAAACGAATTTTCAAGTTATTAAGTAACGAAATTAAGTTTACAGAAATCAAGCTTTAAAGCAAATTATTATTATTATTATCAAATAAATTCATTTTGATAATAAGAGCCTCAAGTCAAATTTGCGTATACAAACAATTTGCGAAAAAAAAATACATACTCGATCCAGTTATAATGAAATAAAAATATTGAACAAAAGTAATAACAAAATAACTCACTGCAACAGACTCGACATATGGCATTGACATTCATATTCATTAAGATCTAACAGTAGACTTTATTTAAAGTCCAGAAAACCCGTTAGCGATTTCTTTGTTAGACTAAACAACCGAGATAAGAAGACTGAATAGGTTTCATATATTAGATCAGGAATATGGAAAATAAAATATAAAATTATGCTTTATACACACTATCCTTTTTATGAATAATTGAAGCATGGACTCGTAAATATATATACATACGTATATATATTTTATTATATAGCATAATATATTATATCTCATATTATATCTAATAATATATTATATCTCATATTATATCTCATAATATATTATATCTCATATTATATCTCATAACATACATTATATCTCATAATATATTATATCTCATTAAAAATCTCATAATATATTATATCTCATAATATATTATATCTCATATTATATCTCATAATATATTATGTCTCATATTATATCTCATAATATATTGTATCTCATATTACATCTCATAATATATGTTATATCTCATATTATATCTCATATTATATCTCATAACATACATTATATCTCATAATATATTATATCTCATTAAAAATCTCATAATATATTATATCTCATATTATATCTCATAATATATTATATCTCATATTATATCTCATAATATATTATGTCTCATATTATATCTCATAATATATTGTATCTCATATTACATCTCATAATATATTATATCTCATAATATATTATATCTCATATTATATCTCATAACATATGTTATATCTCATATAATATCTCATAATATATTATATCTCATATTATATTACATCTCATAATATATTATATCTCATAATATATTATATCTAATATTAAATCTCATAATATACTATATCTCATTAAAAATCTCATAATATATTATATCTCATATTATATCTCATAATATATTATATATCATAATATATTATATCTCATATTATATCTCATAATATATTATATTTCATATCATATTCTGTCTCTATAAATTGATAAATTATCCAATTTGCTAAATATTGTAAATAAAAGAAAGCAGGAAAATATATATTGCTGAAAGCTCATAAGGAAAAACTTAAAAATAATATCGTAATTAACAATAAGTTTTAAATACAAATGAGCCCGCAATAGAATAAACTTCTGATAAGAAGCCCAAGCATTGATTTACAAATTTAGTTTTTCCGCAAATACTTTTTATAATTTTTTTCTTACAAATTTCATTTGCTTTTCTTGAGAGATTTATTTCCAAAAGAACTAGAATAGTAGAAGTTCCATTTACATATACATATAACAACTGTATAGTAAATTTACTACAATTGGTTCGTGTTAGCCAACAGAGTCTTGGATAACAATAATTTTTGCAAGCAAAAGGAAGTCTCATAAAAGCATAATAAGGAAACATATTTTTCGTTTTTCCTTAAATTGTTCATGTTTCATACACAATACTAATTACTATGCGGAACGTGTTGCATTTTAACACTTGTCTATTTTAATACTAGACTATACAGAGTCTTGGCATATCAGGCTGTAGAATGTATGAGTGTAGGAGCCTTAGTTGGCGAAGGATGATGTAAAGTATTCTGCTTTTAGCGGGAGCAAACAAATTGTTGTTTTCTATATCAGTTTTTGCTACTTGATTCCTTTTTTTCTTATTCCATGAAATCTTCATAGAATATAATCGTAAAGCAACATTGGCATACTTTCTCATTGAGAGGCAGCTTCAAACCCTCAAGTGGTTTGTGTAATTAAATTATGTGCCGAGTGGGTTTCAGTTCTAAAGATGTTGTACGAAAATTAAGTTTACTCTCTTAAAACAACGAGATACTTGTGAAGAGGGCCAACGAACAAAAGTGTTGTTCTTACATTATCCTTTTTCTATTTCGTCGGCAGAAGGCATCAGGGAGGGCAAACATATGGCAGGAGGCTAAACAAATATTAAACATTTTACCAGTTTGTTTATATAAAAAATAGCTAATTGAAATATCAATACCATAAATTTTATTTTTCTTGGTTTGTAAACCGATAGTGGCTCTTTTTTAGGACAGATCAAAGAGTTTCATCACATTTAACATATATTAAATATTTAGGCAGGCTATTTATTGTAGAATATAATTCCGATAAGTTGTACAGAATAGTCATGCTTCCACAATGGTATATTTTTCATGGAAGGCGATTAATTAAAATAATAGTTTTTATTCAGTCAAGCTCTTGCAAGCTTCAGTTGCAGGGCGTGCCGTGAAAAACCTGAGAAACCTCATGTATTTCTGGGGATCACTTATTAGTTTTATTTTTTATTGTTTATTTAACTTATTTTGTCTTTGGGAAATTTCTAAAGTTAAAATATTTTGTACTCCCTGTATCATCTAATTTCTTTTCCAAGAAACAAGTCTACAACACAATGGGATCACTTTTAGAAAATAAGCATGCCTTTCCAAAAGCTCAACTTGAAAAAGTTTTCTCTACCCAGCCTACATAATATCAGCCCCCATTTTTGAATACTGTATTTCAATTCGTTTTCAACCTTTCCTGTTCAACTTGATGGCACGTCGCTGAAAATTGAAATGTATCTCTCACTTCCTTCAGCAAATTTTTATTTTAATTCCTTCACTTGGCTGCTAACTTTTTAGCAAACATTGTAATTTTTCGCAACAAAAACAATAAATACAGAATACATTATACTTGACTTTAATTGTTCATTACGTGAAGTACAACTCCTTTAACTGATTTTCCGCTTTTTTTTTCTTGGTATTTGAGGAATAGTCATTGGTAAAATTGAAATTTAAACATTGCTGTCAAGATAAAGGATACAAGCACTTTGTTTTTAATTCGCAAAGATAATTTAAGAAACACAGATTAATCAGTTGCAGCCTTCAGGAGCTGCAAGAACATTTTATTTTTCTCAAAGTCCCATAATATTTAATTAATTTAATTATTTAATTTAATTGATTAGGCGAATAAAAATCTGTCTATCCACAGTCCATAGAGTAAAGCTTCGGAGAGAATAAAACTTTAATATTTAATTGGAGTCAAAACATATTTCTCTTCGGAATATAAATGTTATTTAGAAGCCTCCAACTATACTGCCAGTTCTTACGCCTGACATGACTAAACTAACGAATGCTGTTGTCAACTTTTCGAACTACATAAATGCAATTCTATGAGAAGAAAAAAAAACTAAAAAATTAATTTAAAGAAAACAAACTAATTCTTTATCTTATTTCACAGAATCAAGAAAATTTTTAATTATTTAAACACACTAAAATTGATGTTCAGAAGTATGTACATTAATTTGTTATTGCAAAACCCAGACTTTCACTCGAGGCCGCTGATATCCTGTGATAATTAAATTTTAATAAATTTTTTTATTAAAAAAAAAAAAGACTTTAAAAAAATATTCGTATGCTCGTATTTATTAATATTTAATTTTGCCTGTTAAAAAAAAACAATATACAAAACTTGGCACAATCACAACGTTGGTGTTTGCTCCGCTTATCCATTTTTTATGTACATGCTGTTAAGTAAACTAATCAAAACGAATTACTTTCAACAAGATGTGTAATAAACTTTAAATCTTAATATCAGCTTTTTCAAGTACTTGAAATACTCGTGCATTTCATTAAGCCACGCCTTCTTTTTTATTTTTTTTTTTTTTTGGTTCTTTTTGGATTTAGTCTTACTTGATAGTCAGATGACACTCATTGGATGAAACTATACTCATTAGAATAATAATTAAAATTAAATTATGAAAAATATATGTTTAAACTGATTTACGAGGGGTGTTTGCTAGTTATTTGCTAATTGCTTAATACAGAATAGGGTTTCGCTAATAAGACAACTAAAATTCTGTATCATGTCATTGCTTTAGATAGATGAAATATATTTATATATACATATGTATATTTATTTTTGCACTCAATTTCTAGAAATCGTAAACTTCGATATGATTAAAATATTAGAAATTGAAATTATTTGCATACGGCAGCCTGATAATTTCACAGGATATATTTTTGAGAACATGTTTTTATATAATAATATGTGAATTATGTTAGATGTGAAATTTAGATACTGCGATAAAAAGAGGCAAAGCAGAAGCAGAGACATTTATACAAATTATTTTTGTTGGTTTTGCAATAAAGTTATTCTCTCTCAGTAATTATTTTATTAATATGAAACCGAGTTATTCCCTCTCAGTGATTATTTTATTAATATGAAACCGAGTTATTCCCTCTCAGTGATTATTTTATTAACATGGATTAATATGTATTCTCTCTTGGATTTTTTAGTTATTATGCAACGAAATTATTCTCTCTTGATAAAGATTTTATTAATATGAAACATAGTTATTCTCTCTTGTATTTTGTTTAGTGATTATCCAACGAAGTTATTCGCTCTTAATAAATATTTTATTAGCATATAACGGGGTTATTCTCTCTTGATTTCTCCTTTTCAAACTGGGCTGTGTAAACGTGTTTTTAATCAAACCATTCACTCTTGAACTTTATGTAAAGATTTATTTCTTCTCATTTTATGAATGGAATACATTTTTACAGAAATTGAGCGAGCAATTTATACTTTTACATTGAAAATGTATTAATTATTAATTTTTATTACAATAATTCATTTAATGGTATTTTTCTTCAGAAATTCTCTTGTCCACTTTAAAATTTCTTTCAATTTTCTTCTATTTTTCCATGGATTTAAAAACTGAATGTATTTTTTATTTTATATTTTTAATCAGCGAAGTTAACTGCGATCAGTCTATAAACTTCGGTTCACCTCAGTGAAAGTGCAGAACTAAACTCCTACTATGTAGGAGCTTAGCACACAAAAGCTGTAATTAGTTTGGCTACGTAAATATAAATTTATATATATATTTTTTCAATACATATGCACTTAGTTATGTACATCTGTATGTATAAAAATAAAACAAAATTACTTGTCCGTTAACTTGCACAACAAGAGAATTCAATGTAGGAGAAATGAAATGGTCATATCAGTAAATATCTTTATCTAAAACCAATTAATTAGTACTTTAATCAATTTTAAAAAAAGTTTTATGTGATGTTGCAAATGTATCAGTTTTATATCCCTTTTGCGGTTCAAAGTAAAAACGAAAGTTCTTTGATTTAGAAATATTGATTGTTTGATTGTATTCAGTTTTTTCATTGCCGTTATGTAAAAGATTCATTTTAATTTTCCTCTGCTCTGAAATGCAGTTTCAAACACTCTAATTCATTTATATTTTTTAATTTTAGATTTTTGACAGTTGCAGCCTCGAATATTTCCGATTTGTATAGGAAATGGCAATCACGCCTTAAGCATGAATAGTTATTGCTCAAGTAGAATAACTTTTTGTGAAAAAGAAATGAAATAAATTCGGTTTGTATGCCCACAAATAAAAAAGATTTGCCTTAATAAAATACTCTCATGTGTGTGTGTATGTGTCTGTGTGTACATATGTCCTTTTTAACGAATACGTTTAAATTTAAGTAGAAACCATTCGGGCGTGTATCGAATAACTACTCTGCTCCTTTCACTCTCCCTGAAGTCATTGTAATATTTAACATAATTGCAAAATAAATTAAACACTTCCAGTGAAATGGTTAAACATAAAAGTATTTAATTTCTTTCGTTTTTTATTTGCTTATTCGTTGCCTCTGCGTACTTTTGTAAATTTTATTTTGTATTTTTCATTTTGGTTTAATTTCATTGTCGAATGTGTTCTTATTTATTAACAATGCTGTTGTTCTTGCTGTTATTCTTTATAAAATGCCAAAAGCAGTGAGCAATATATTATCAAGCAACCAATATAATATAAATTTATTTAAACACAAATAAAGGAAAGGAAAGTTTTTTATGAGCGCAAGTAAATAAAAAAAAGATCATCGAAGTTAGCAAAAGGATGCTGAAGCATACACATGCCTATGATACAACAAATAACTTCTTGTGAGATGAGCCTAAAGTAGGGTGCTCCAATAAGGCACGTCATTGTAGATCAGCTGTTGAGAAAATTATTGAAAATTCTTAGCTGTAACAGCATGATAGAGATGAAAATGTATGAAGTCGATTGGCGTTGTAGAGCATCGTGTTTTTTATCTCGATTGAAGCTTAGACTTGACATTCCACAGGGGACATTGCATTGAACTTTACATACATAATCATATTTAAAAATCTTTTCCAGTTCAAACTATCAAACTGAAACTTGTTGGAAGAAAAGATATGATATGTATTTACATACATATCATATGCATATACGAGAATGTGCGGGCATGAACTACGTGGTGTAGATTTGTTCAGTGGCATGTTTGCAAGTTTAATATGCATTTTCATTAATGGCAATTTTCATTAACATTTGCATAAATATTCATGTGAAAGTAACAAGTATAATAAAAGAGAATTTAAGGTAAAGATGTAACGTAAAATATATAATGATAAAAATGCTCGGCAAATACGAATATTAAAAGTTAGTGTGCTTAATTCACTTATAACTAAAACTGAGTGAATTGGCGTTATAGAAGGCAAAATTTGTATAGCTTTAAAGAAGCCAATATAGTATGACAAAATAACAAATAATGACAACGCAAATAATACCTCTCAGTCACTTTAATTAATTATCGGTATAAGTAAAGTTAATGTCGAGATATATATAGTTTGAAAAGTGGCCAGCAACGCGATATTGGGCATAATACTTTCATATATTAGTAAACTGCTAAAACAACGCTTCTTTAATTTCACTTTCACGTTTTGTTTCATATGGTTTTCTACTATTTATGTAAAATTCTATTTAATTAGTATTTCTATGCCAAAATGCTCAAACCAAACGCATCAAATAATAAATTCAAATAAAACTCATTTAATTGAGAATTACATAAGTGGAAAAGTTATACAAAACAACACAATATGAAGCAATTATGCACAAGTGCTAATGTCTCCACCAACCAGCAAGTGGGGTACATACAGCATCGTTTCCGAAAATGCAATTACATTTTACAAAAGATAAAATAAAACATTGTAAAATGTTCACTATTCATAAGCAAATTCATATTTTGCCCACACAATATGATTTGTTGTCTTAACATGCAAAATGATTGTTTAATAGAAATTTATGCCTGCAACGAATACTGAGAAAATAAAACAGAAAATACTTTATAATCAAAGGATTTTATTAAATTTATTCAAGATTGTAAAGAATACTCGTAAAAGCAAACATTGTTTTAATGTTTAATGTTTTATTAGTTTTCATTTAAAAATCAATTTTGATAAAGGATTTTTAAAGCAATTTGCTTGTGCTTTTTGTGCTCTGCTCCTTCTTGACACTCGTGCTTTTTCCCCTTTTAATCCAATTTTGTAAGCAAGAGCGTCATCATGTGAGTACAAAGAAAATAAATAAAAAAGCATATATATAAAAATAATAAAAGCAACAATTTGTGTGCAAAATCAAGTTTTATTTTTTTTTTGTTTTTGTTTTATTTTTTTTTCCTTTATTTTTTTATTCCAAAGGAATTTGTTTTATTTATTCTACCATCATTCTCATAATGATGATCATCATCGAGATATCATCGTCATGGCTTGTAAAGCATGTGTGGCAAAGATATATTAAAAGCCGCTTTACACAGTGTGTACAAGTATTATGATTAAATGCAGAGTTCCAAAAGAATGCGTTCGTTTTCGGTTATTCGGGTAATTGTAAGAAAACAAAGTCATTGAATCGTTATAGTTCACATGGCTTTCAAATTAATAAATAATTTCATTAATTTGATTTCATTGGAATATTTTTCATTATAGTATCAACAGAACAAAGAGTCGCACCTCTTATTACAATAAATGTCCAACGTAATATCAACGACGATTCGCCTCAAAATATCGGCCCATACATAAGAGTTATATTTCATTTTCATTCGAAAGTAGACGGTATAAATAATGGCGATTTTAAGCATTTCTTATACCGCCTGAAGGCACGAATGCACTTCAACACATCTTTCAAGATATAGGGAGAGTTTCTGATCCACAATATAGACATATATATTCCTCCTCTAATATACATACATACATATGTATATAGATATGTCTGCAGTTCTGGTACACTTTTGGTTTTTGGCCTTTTAAAATCAACTCCATTGCCAAGGCACCACTCAACTCAGATATTATCAAAGCATAATGACAAATATATCATCCATATTGAGTTTTATTTAGCCAATCAATGAAATGGGTGTCCTGTCATTAACTTTGCGATATGTTATTGTCAACTCACTGAGTCTTATAACAAGACATGGAAGAATGCAATAATGGGCTTATCAAAAGTTATTCCTTCCAACTACTTGTACGATAATGAAATAATTCTTTCAAGGTTTTTTGCAAAACAAACACTTTCCTACAAACGAATATCCTTTAAAGGGACTATCACAACTATGAAAAAACATATGTTGCTTATTGGTTTGTTCTTTGGTCGAGTTATGTTGTTTTGCGATGCAATGCCTGTGCACCGATGCATGTTCTCCAAAACCTTTATGTTGTTTTACTAAAGATTATAAGAGTGTGTGCTTGCATATCTGTATGCCGGAAAACAAGAAACAATTTCATCATATTTATAGTTGAATGAAAAAAAATTAACAATCAAGACTTTGTATCTTGATGCCAGGAGAACTTTTTTTGTGATAAATAAGCCTTTATTGAGTTTGTGTAAAGGCACTTTTAAAAGAAAATATGAAATTTATAATTTAAATGATTTTCCCTTAAGCTCTTTAAGCAAACTTAAATATTTGCATTGAATTTTTCCTTCAGCGCTCTCCATTTCCTGAAACCATTCGTTTCCGCCACTAAAAGCTGCGTATTGTATTTAAATTTTAAACTTTTTCACTTTAAATGCAACCAAACGTTCTAGATACAGCTGGCAAGCCTTTGAATGATGCAATAAAGAGAAATTCAGTACTAAAGTTTAGAATGTTTTTGTCATTATGTGAGTAGATATAATATTAAATATAGTGTTTATATAGGCGGAGTTACTAAATCCACTTTCTTTTAATTAGATTTACGGTGCTGAATATAATAAATTTTTACCTACAATGTTATACAATCTTTGAAATGAAATGAAATTATAATTTATAGCAGGATTATAATATATAATAATTCAACCACAGATAATTTATTTTATTAAAAAAATAAAAATAAAAATATATAAAAAATAATAATAATAAATTGCCATTCTGGTAGCATAAATTCAAAAATTTTATTTGTAATTTTTCAGCTAAATAAGCCTTCTTCCTAATAAGCCTTCATTTTCAAGTGTCCAGCATTTATCCTACATTTTTTTACAAAAAATTTCTGTTAGACCTTTATATATACAGATATATATATATATATATATCTTTTGTTTTATAAACACTTTTGCGTTTTCATTTATTTGTCAACTTTGTATTCTTTTCGTTTAGTTTTCTTTGAATTCTTTTATCAACAGTCCTTTCATCACCAGTTATTCTCCAGTGTATCTGTGTGCTGGCAACTACAAATGGCAACAAAAAGTGATTTTAGCAAGAAACGTCGAAGTTTTCCCTTGAAGTTTTATATGAAAGTTTCTTTTTAATAAAAGAAAGTAAAGGAAATGCAATGAATGAGGGTTACAGGACAACTTTTTGCAATTTGCTTTGCAGTTAAGCCTTAAAGTTATATCCTATTGACTTTTGATTTTAAAGAGTTTTGAAATTCAAAGCGGTCGCGATTATGTAAGCATTGCATACAACGATGAAAAGTCAATGGTACATAACTACAATTGTCAATTATATGACGTCAATCGGTTAGTAAACTCTCCCATATATATCTCATACGTCCATGTTGCGAAACCTCTTAATTTCATCGTAATCCACTTCCTCTCAATGTAATAGTCAAATAAGCATCGGTAATCAAAGAGATTTTTGAACAAATTCCAGCCTACCATATTTTGAAAAATTATTATTTATCAGACTACTAAAAATATATTCATATCGATCCTATTAAACGTTAATGAATTGCTCTGAAAATTAGTTAACATATTCTGCAGAATAATAATTTTTAATTATTATTAATTTTTTTAATATTCAGCTTTTTTTAAATATTTTTAAATAGAATAGATAAAGACTATTGAAAATATTACCAGGGCAACTCCGTTTATTCTCTCGAGTATATTTATTCGAATAATTAATTCGAGAATGAATTATATATATATATGCTATTATATATGTTTTATATATCTCACGATCTCGCAAATATTTCCACACAACAGCCGTTTCATAAAACGGATTTAGCCGTCCAATACCTTGTTTAGACAAACAAATATATTACGGAATTTGAGGTTTTTCTAAATTTCATTTATCGTCTTGTGCAAAATATCTAATGTATAATTGAGCTAGCTATGAATTGGCTAGCCGGTTTAGTCAAACGCTCTCAAGACTTCTATAGTGAGCAAAAAAAATTTTGTACTTTTTTTTTGAATTTTTGCATACTGATTGAGAACAATTTAAATTGGGATTATCATGTGTGAACATATAATTATTTCAAATAGATTGTGGGTCAATTCAAATGTTTGTCAGAACAAAAGTAAAATAATAATAAAAATTGTTGATAACACCGGGCCACACGTAAAAGACAAGTAAGAGCCAAAAATTATTTCAACGAGAGGTGTCTTAAGATTCTGCTCTTCTCTTCTAACTTATCAAGCGACTCGAATATGTTCAAACTGCTCTGTAAATTTATTTTGTATTTTTGTTTCCCTTTTCCCCGCAACTTATTTCTCATTCGCTGTTTCTAATTGTAAATCCATATGAATAAAATGGTTACAATCGAAGAGAATAATTTTATTTGGGGTCTGCCAAATCCTTTTATTCCTTCAACTTAGCAAGACAGTCCATCTATTTAATGAATGATATTAGAAAAAAAAAATAAATATTTTTATTTTTACAATTAAAATGCAATTTTTAAAGTTTTAATTGAAATAAAGAACACATACATATTTCCTTTAGAGCATAATAATATTTGAAAATGTTTTCATTTAATAACACCTGCGCTCCTAAGAGTTGGAAACGCTGGCAAAATTAAAAATAAATTAAACGAGAGTTTTAAAGCAGAAACCGTTTCTTATTTCTTTTGTATTCTTATTATTGCTTTGCATAATTAACATAATCTTTCATGCAGCGTTGTGTGGCATGCAGCGGCAAGCCTGAAAACATTAACGATAAAGCAACAGCAAGGATGTGTTAATGCTTTATTATCATGCTCTTTTCAATTTTGATAGGATCTTATGTTCCTTGCCTAAAGTTCTTTACGCCGTTGCTGTTGCTGTTGCTGTTCCTGTGCTCCTCTTGCTTCCCCTGGTTGCATATAAAATGAGTATTTGCAATATATAAAGATGCAAAATGCATTTTGTTTGTAAGTTTAAGTATTAAAGATAGTTTATCTTGCATTTCTGTAGTCAATATAACAACATAAGCCATCTTCATTAACACATTATGCTAAAATGGAAAATTGCTATTATCAACAGCATTTTGTATTAAGTTTCTCCATTTAATAAGCTTTTCTTGCTCTTTGCCATCTTATCTGTAGTCGGGGATATTCATGTATTAAAATATCCTTGTGCACTCGTAGAAAAATTTACACAAATATTTATTAATTGCAATTCTTGAAACATATTTTGTTAAATTTAAAATATGCAAATTTTTATATAACACAGAGAAGAAATAGTTTAATATAAACTTGCTAAGAGTATTTAAATTGTTTTATCGCAGTGAATTTATGATTCCAATAAGTAATTGCTCTGACCTGCAAATATAATAACAAAATATATTTAAATGTATATTTATATATATTGAAAAAAACTTAATAAATATAAACAAGAAAGAATTCAACTTGTTCCTTTAATTTCACTGCATCATCAGGGAAATGCATATGACAAGAACAAATAATTTCAATATAATTACCGATAATAAATTCATGATTTTGAAGCATAATTTTTAAAGTAGAACTCTGTTACTGTGATCACTAATGATTTGGATTCGTCCTTTTTTCTTGATTACCAATGATTGTGACTATTAATTATTCGGGATAGTGATATCGCTCTTATACCGTTTAAAAACCACAAATTATACGCGCCGACAAAACTACAATAACAAGCTACAAGCTAGAAAACTACAAGAAGCTAAGAATGATTACTGCTTCTAGTACTAGTACCGCTCCTTAAGAAATGCACATTTTCCATTACAATTCACACTGAAAGGAGTAAAGATTTTTTAAACTTGAGTCCATGACACTTGCGATCCATAGGACACTTGTATGCATTTATAAATCATGGCAACTGATCTCATATATCGTCTTGTGATTAGTTCCCTTTTCACATTACCGTGTCAAATAATGAAATTTATCAATAAGACAATACCGTGTCTGAAGGGAAGGTGTAGGAAAAGCGAAATATATTTTTTTTTATCTAGAAACGGGGCATAATAAAAATCATTTGACTTCTGTATCACAGAAGTGAATAGCAATCAAAGTATTGCTAATGCTTTATATCTTTTTGGAATAATACTTTTTTGTGGAACAACTTCACAAGTAGCTGTAAATCGTTGTTATTAATTCATTGAAAAAATTCCGCAATCTTCTCAGCAAAAGCGTTTATTGCTAACAGTTTTATTACAAGCGGTTTTTATTGTATTATTAAGAAAACCTTTTGTTAAAAATACCTCTTTCGGCTCATCCTTAAGAAAATATTTTTTCATCATTTGAAAAATTGCAACTCAATCCGATGCGCTGGATAATATGCAAACCTGATGTAAATGCGTCAAATCGAAAGCACATTAAGATTCGCTACACGTGATCTCCGAAGGAACAATTCGCTCTCCGAACTTTCAATTTCAAATTGAAAGTTTCTATTCTATTATATAAAAGCAAAAAAAAAGACGGCGAAGAAAATATTTAGAATACTCGGCCGATAACTATAAAATTGTTTGTGCTACAAATTCTCTCACGGTGCTACTGTATTAAAAGCTCGTACAACGTTATTAAGCTAATAAGCCATTTTAATGATATGTATTTGGCGATGAAATATTAAATACTTTTGCATCTGCATTTATTCTGTAACATTTGAAAGCTCTTTTTTTCCCCTGAGTAAAAACTATTTCCACCGCAAAATCAAGTTAAATTTATTCTTGATTTAATTTTCTTTTTTTGTAGTTTTTAGTTGCATGTAGGAAAACAATTTATACACTGTTTCCAACACAAGCCACACCGAAACATTTCAGTAATTTCATGAACTTCTTTGCTAATCAAATTAAAAGAAAAGAAAAAAAAACTAGAAATAAAGGAAACTGAGATAACGCTAATTACTATACAAGGAGAAGACTTTTAATTACCAAAAACTGAAGAAGTCTCAATGAATAAAATTTTCTTTTAGTTTCTCTTTAACTTAAAAACGAGAAAAGGAGTATAAAGTTTGGCACTTTCATTTCTTTTGTTCATTTTGAAATGAAATCAATACCAAAAGCTGTAAAATTATAAATAAAAAAAAAAAAAAAAAGAAACTTCTTTATCTTTACCAAATTTTTAAAAGTAAAAAGTTTTGCAAAAGTTAGCTGGTTAACAGTGGTGGTGAAAATTTAAGTGATATAAGCGTGATATTTGTGAAATAAAAAATGTCATAAAAAGTTATTGTGTTAAAGGAAAATATCTTAAACGTATTACTTTTGTGCGTGCATTACTTGATCTAAAGGAATTTTTGCAATACTTCAACTAGTTTGTGGTTTGAGGGGTGAAAGCAGTTTATTTGTTTTATTTCCCCAACCACACTGAAAATAATTCAAAATTATTTGTTTTCTTTTTGCGTATTGTTTTGTTGCTTTGGAAGCTGTTGTTGCAAACGAAAAAGGGAACGCATATGCGTTTACTTATAGTACCAAGAGCTCACATATTCATGCGAAATGTTTGGTAAATGGCACATCTCTGCATATAATTTACTTTAAAGCACACAGCATGCATACATTGGCATTTTTATATGTTCACACAGGAAGACTCGAACCCTTTCCGCTTTCCACCCGTGGTTTTTTCGCTTGGTTAAGTCATAAATTTTGCGTTAGTAATTTTCTGCTTTAACCTCCAAAACAAACAAAAAAAAAAAAAAAAAAAAAAGTCAAGCAACTATAAAAAACTGTACAGAAATGAAATTCTTAAAACAATTTCTTTTCAAAGGATGGGAGATTTTAAAAAGTTTTCTCTTAGACATTTTATACGAAAATTAAATTCCTTGCATGCGTTAAAAGATTTATAAGCTCTTTCACATTCACAGCTACTAAATGCATACTTTTGCTCTAATCTTATTAAACTGCTCTCTGCTTCTATTCATCCACGGGGAAGCGGAAATATGTACGTTTGAGTGGAAATGGGATAAAGAATAAAATTATAAGTTTATTCAAATGAGATTTTGAATTTAAGAGATCAAAAGTATTTCTTCTTGCAACGAAAATGTATCAATTTAATGTGGCAATTAGAAGACACTGAAATGCAACATCGATTTAAGTTTAATGCAAAAACTATGCGAATATTAGCAAAACTTTCACAATATAATCCATTTGTTTTTTTTTTTTTTTTTTTTTTTTTTTGGAGGAGTATGTATACTGTCCTGACAATAATTAAACATGCGAACTTCTTCATAAAAGTCTATCTGAATACGCTTTAGTTTTAGTACAGTAAATGGTAGACATTAAGCAAGTTAGGCAATACTTAAAATTTAATTATATTCTAGTTTAATTACTGAACATTCTTAGAAAAGTCTATACCCTACAAAAGCAACGGCTGGACTATGGTTACTCTAAAGGATTAATTGTTAACAAGGAGTAGTGTACTTATTCAAATTTCAGTTGGCTTTTGTACATACATTTTGTATTTACAGGAAGTACAAAATCCAATCACTCATCAAACAGGATACAAAACAAAAATTTCGCACCACAAGACGTTTTTATTATACATCGATAACTGGATAAAAATCTGCTGAATACATTTATTAACAAGCTAGTTTTTCTTAAAGAAAGCAATCTAAAAATCCGTATAACGTGTTAAAAGGTTCCCTGGTCCCGTAAAACTTAATTTATGCTTAGATTAATAATTACTACAAAATTTTCTATTACGAGTAAAAGCCCAAATATGATCCTGAACAACTTAAAGCTGAAATAGTTATCTCAATATTTTTAACTTAATAATTGCAAAATTAACGGCTAAGAATTTTTAGATAAGGAAAAATAATAGAAAATAATAAATGGTTAGAAAACACAAAATTATTAGTGGTAAATGAATTTGTACTGAAGATAACATTATAACTCTCAAGAAGTTTTTCTAGTTCAAAGTATTACGTCAAATTAAAAGCTTAATTTAAAAACATCAAATTTTTTTTTATATTCAAACACATATTATAGACTTTTATCCTCTACACCATAATTCGGTTTTCCTGCAAGTGAAAAGTAATTAGACCACAAATATAATTAATTTTCACTGCAGTAACTGCAAATAAATGAAAGCTTTATCATTTATTCTCATGATGTTGACCTTGTAGCTTTTTATTAGTGTCACTAATTTATTTATGTAAAGCTTAAGCTTTATTTTATACGAAAAACAACGGATTTTCTTAGTACTGGCAAGATGACAATAAGTAATAAATACTCGAACTCCATTTAAAATGTCTCTGTTATTTAAATTTAAAAAAAAAATATATCTTAAAATTTGCGTATTCGTTTTAAGCTAAATTCATTCAAAATACATCAAATTTATACATATTAAAAATGAAATTCGTCACGAAAGGAAAAACTCTTCCTTAAGAAAACTTCCATGGAATGTTGCGCCCATCAGCCATTAAATTTGATTTATTCCATTTGTAATTCTAACATCATGCATATAAGTGTTTTGTCATTAATTACAAATTTGTTCACTGTAATGTATGTATATTCTTCGAATACACTTGTATGTGAATAGCTGTGTGGGGATGTGTGTATGCGTGCATGTGCGATTGTGTGACAACAAATCTTTTGTGACAGATGTTGTCAGTGCGTGGTAAACATAAAATCACACTTAACATGATAAACTGACAAACAATTTATTATTATTCTTTTTTTTATTTATAAATTATTGCTATTATTATCATCAACAATATTTATATCATACCATCATAAATTTATAAACAATTTATTTGCACTTGCACAGATAAATAAATAAATAAAAAGTGTGAGGGCAGAAATGATTTATTAACTATTAAAGAACAATTGAAACATGTAAATTAAATAAATTGATGTAAAATTAAATTTGCATTTATTAAGCTGGCTGACTATACATATTTTATTAAAGTAGTATGCGAAAAAAGTGTTGAAGAAAGTTACAAAATAAATAAAAATAAAACAAAATTTGTTAACATATTTGTTTGTTAATTTAAACGGATGTTTGCACAATAAACCACAAAATAAAATTACATCTAGTAAATTTCCAATGCAAACTTTAACACACTTTTATTCTAACAGCAGCCAACTCATTTGCAGACACCGGCTCATTCTTACACACATGAAAACGTAAATGCTCATGCATATGTGTTGTGTGTGTGTGTGAATGGTGAATGTCAACAAATACAAAAAAAAAAAAAAATTTAACGAAAACAAAATTAATTTTGACAATAAAGTTCTATTCGAATTTGCGTACAATTCTGTGTCTCAAATGCATGAATGTATATACACATATGTAATATACGCATACGTACACATCTTACAATACATATGCATACATGTGCGTCCATACATACTAGTCATATGCAGTATATTCATATCAATATTATAAACATTTGAAAGACATTTTGTCAGAGGAGCATCGATTTCGTTTCATCCAGCTGATAGTCGTCAGTTTCATTATTTTGCAATGTTACAGCAAGCAATTTGGCCTCTTTCATTTACTATAGAAAACAATATAAGAAACCGCTTATAATTCTCGTCTTGTTATAGATTTTATCAAATCCAGAAAAAATCAACAATTTGCTATGTAAGCTTAAAAGTATTTTCTAACCCATTAATAATTCACTTTTGATGACTGATTACTTTATCACAGTTTTGGAATCGGTTAGGCAGTTCTGGAATAGCAAACATTCCAGCTTATAAAATTTTGCTTACTTTTTAAACTCCGACAAGTCATTCCAATCGAAAGCTTACGGCAAGCTAGTTTCGTAGCAACGCAATTAAATGTGTACAAACACAAATACCAGCACACCAAGCCTTTCAGCTGTATATGTATGTGTAACGTGTTGTTATCGGCATATACATAATTAGAAATTAGTGTTCAGTATATGTTCTCGCATATTTTCAAAACGGCCTTTACAGAAATCACAAGATTTACTGTAGACTATATATGTCTTCCCTTCTTACCACTAACGCGATGTGAACACAAATAAAAATGGTTTTTCAAAGGGGCAGGGCTGATGTACTAAAGCGAAATCTACATCTGCAGAAGCAATTTGCACTTCACTACATTTTATTGGTTCCAGCTAAATTTTCCATTAATTCCGTCTCTATTTATAATCGTAATCGTAATCACGCATTTATAAATGAGTGACAGAAAATGTCAACATAAATAGCTCTCGAGAAATTTTGCAATATAAAAAGCCTCAAGCTTCGCACACAATGGAGATACGATTCTGAAATACATATTTAAATAAATTATTAACTTTACTTAACAATAGTCGTACATAATTAAAAAAATTTTTTAGCAGATGTTTCATTTTGTTAACTGGGAAGCGATTTATTGCCTGCGATTTTGTACTCGTACAGATTGTTTGTACTTGTGTTACTTCTTTGTAGCCCCCTCAAAAACAATCAGTTTAGAATTGTATCAAGAGAGAAATAAACAAAATGTACAGTAAACAATAAAATTTATTGTTTCATTTTATTTAGAATGTAAATTTAAGAGCAACACAAAAACTACACAATGACAATGTAAAACGTAGCAGAAAAAACGGAAACTGAACAAATCAAGTATTCTACACACACGCTTACATACGCCGGGCTAAGTAATTGCAGATGCATGTGAGCATACATATATATAGAAATGTATATACGAGGATAAGGCTCCAAAGTGCAATCGAAGTGCAGAAAGTTACTAGTAAAGATATTTGTTTTGAAAAGAAGTGCAAAAGTTTCCTTTAAAAAAAAATGCTTCCAAAGATCATTACTTTCATCAATATCTTTTTTACGCAATTCGAAAACAAAAATATTGTGCATTACGAGAAACCGTCAAATAATAAAATTAAAATCACTGTAAATAGTCCAACGGGCTTATTTATCCTTTTATAATGTTAGACATTTTCTATTAAGACTATTCATTGAATTAGTTTTTGCTTCTTCTTCTAGTTTTAATCTTATTGCTGGTTATAGTTTTTTTGTTTTTTTTTTTCTAATATTATAAAAGGCCTTGTTGTTATTTCCGCTTTTCAAACTATTTATCCCCATTGGCGGATCGCCTAATAAATGCTGATATTCATTATTTACTGAAAACGGCCCTGCAATTTTTCAAACGTAAAACATAATCGTATTTTGTATATTCAAACCTACAAAACTGAAATTCGCCTTTTTTTATTCTACTGCGTTTAGGCCAAAGGTCGTCGTGTATTTTTATTCTTAAAGAAAGTACAACGTTTGAAATTGCATTGATTTCAAATGATAGATTCCATTTCAGCTCATTCTAACTTAATTGTGAAACTTCCCTCGTTTGAATAAGATGTATTTAAAACGAAACTTCTTTTGGAGAAAAATGACAAACTTAGTAAACCAAATTTAAAGTGACAGTTTTGTGTAGGTGCTGATGAACAATGATTTAAATCAGTTTAACATCAACATTCAAGCAAACAAAAATTAACACACTCAAACGAAGTTAAATTGCGTGCACTAACACACATACATACAATCACAGATTTATTTGTGTTTGTAAAACATTTTTCATCTAAACGAGAAAATAAAGCAATACAAATTACTTTGACCAACTTAATTACTTCTGTGCCACTGTATGCTCGATGGGGGAGAAAGTTGGTTGCAACTCATGATTCTGCTGCATTAATTTTTTCATTTTTTTTTTCTTTATATTCTGCTTAATCCAAAAAGCGCATACAAACATAAAAACGAAAAAATCAGAATTTTATTTAAAAAAAAAATTTAATTGTTGTTTGCATTTGTTATGTAAATGCTCTAAATTAATTGCTTTTTGTTAAATTAAGTAAATATTTTAATGCTGGATTAAATAAAGGCTTGTGGTTGTGCGAATTGATTTAGTTTGAAATTTGGATAAAAATATATATAATTTGTTCGAGAAGTTAGAAGAGTGAGAGTGTTTACTTGGCTTTAAATAAATTTAAATAAAAACAGCATATGAGCCTTTAATACTTCATAAGTAAGAGATAGAATATTTCAAATATACTCACATACGACAGCCAATTTACATAAATGATGGATGGAATAAAAGTTTATTTAAGGTTTTTTTGAAAAAAATGTCAAGTTTCTTTTAACCTCAGAAATGGATGATGAGTCAAAAAAAAAATCACTGCCAAATTATCATCAGTCTGCTATTGCTTGCAACCTTGACCTTAAAGGAAAACAAAAAGATAAAAGGAAGTTATCGAGTTTTACGAAGTTAAATGAACAAAATTCAAAATACTCTTAATTTTAAATACTCTTACAATGGCTTTTATCTATTTTGCAAGTCTCTCTTAAGCTTCATTTATTTATTATTAAAATTAGGTTAATTCTCATTAAAAAAATTAAATTACTTCACAGTAGACATTTGTTGCCAAATAAGTGCCGTATTACAAGCTAATAATGATGTTTTTGTTGAATCCCTGTATTAGACTCCAAATTAACGAACAAATAAATTTACATGACTGATTGAATTAAGAGAAATACACACTGTTTGCGAAAGGCAGGTAAACAAGATTTGTCTCTGCAAGTTAATCAATAATTGATTTAAATAAATACGTTCGAATTGATTACTGTGTTTCCAATAAATTTAAATGGAGGTTCCACACTAGTACGCAGTTAAATTCTTACAGAGAATTCAGAAATAAATTGCAATGTATTTCTAATAACAGAATAATAAAAATCCACTTAACAATAATCTTCGGAATTTAGTGCTTTGTAGATATAAATTTATTAGAAATTTCACTATTTACTAATTTCTAAGAAATTTACTACGAAATTTCACTAATTTAAGCGCTTGTGGAAGCATTGAAAAACATAATTGAGTCTTTTTTTAAAAGCTTCGCTCTTCTATTTATTATTTTAGTTTATTATTAATTTCTGTACACAGTAGTCGTGAAATTGTATGTTTGTAATTGCTTAAAGTTAATGCAAAAAAATATTTTCAAGCAAATTTTTGTACTCCTTATATAGAATATAAAAGTAATATTCTTGGATTTATTGTTTATATTACTTACTCATAGAAACAAAGTAAGCATGAGTACAAAAGCGTCTTTGAACATATATTAGAACATTTTACTCCCTATATTGTGTATTCAACTGTTGCCTTCTTAAGAATTACATGGCACATTTCATTTTCAGCATTCCCTAAATATTTTTCAATAAAAACATTTACATGTGGGATTAAAAAAAAAATTACAATTATTTGCTTAAAGAAAATGGTGAATGCATAATGAGAAGCCTACTAAACCGGAGGTCGCAGGTTCGATTCTTGGCCAGACTCTGAGTGTTTTCATGCAGCAAAGCCAAAAGCTTTGCATGTCGAATTGGGTAAAAAAATGTCTACATTCTTATTTAGAAATTCGTTTTTAAAACTTGAATTCAAAAAAACGTTTTTGTGCCAGATAATTTCATGTTTAAATAGAGAATATTATTTTTTCCATGTATACGAGTAAATAAAACTTTATAAAATAAAATTCAGAGTGACATAAAGAAAAAAAGCTTTTAACCACTTATTAGTTCTCCACTGTTGCATCCTTTTATTAAAACATACCTGCCGAATGTGGCAATCCTGGACATGACAAGTATGGTAACTCCCATTTTCATTTTTCATAGATAGAAAAGAAGCGAATTCGTAGTCAAGAAACCAAAGAATTAGCGTGTCTATTATTTTCAACACAAAAGCATACAAAACTTGCCAATCGCCAAAACCCAAAAAAATCCCCAAATTATTTCTAAAAGCCACTTGAAACTTTTCTACAAAATTTAATAAATTTTGTAAAAAATATTAATTATAATTACATTATAAAAATTGATTAAAGAAGTATCCTGTGAATTAGAAAGAGATTCCTTTGGTTAATTGCTAATTTTGTTTATGTTTATCTTAATTACATTAAAAATTATTTATTTGTATTAATAATACTGCAGCAAATATGTGTCCGTTAATCATTTTATTTGCGGCCAGCATTTTATATTTCACTTTGATTGTTCAGTAATAATAAATGATATTATTGTTTGCGTTGAGTGCCACATATATTTAATATTCAGTTTTTTTATTTTTATTTACTGAACCATTAAATAACCTTAAAAATGTCATGTATATATTTTTAAATAGTTTAATAAATATTTATTTGAATGTTATGAATGCAATTTTAATCGGCTTACAACTAATACAGTTTGTTTTAAATAATAAATTTTTATATTATTTAAAAAATTACATACATAAAAGAAAATTATACTCCTGTTGGCACATTGCTTTTAATTTTAATTATATTCTTTTTTCAACTTTACCTTAATAAAGATATAACAGAAGCTTTAAATTAAAAATTGTTTTTGTTGTCAAGTGTAAATTACATATTTCGATGCATATTATTGTATAGATCGCTACGCTAAATGCACCGAAAAAATCATGTATTACTGTCTAATATCGGCTGAAATTATAAATCACATTTATTTTCCGCATAGCTTTTGTTTTTGTATTTATAATTAACTATTATAAAAAATGATTAACCCGATCTCTGACATTTTAAACTATTTAATTAGTATAAAATTTATTTTAATTCATTTCATTAACTTATTTAATTGAAAATTAAACTGCAATACTTTGATTACAAAACAATAAATAAGTCCTCGATGATTGTATTACACTAAAATTCATTCAACTGTTCGCTGTAGAAGAGGGATTCAATTCTTATCCTTCAAATAGATTAAATTATTTAAATTTCTTGTAGAAGCTGGCGAAATATTGGAAAAGTAAGAAATTAGATAAGGAAGAGCGTGTTGCTCAGTAGTGCTTAAATAAATAAAAGTTGGGGCAAACATATATTAAGAATTTTGCGCAATAAAAAAATTATCTACAAAATGGTAAAATATTTTTTATTTAAAAAACTTAACCAACAAACTATAAAAATAATATGGAAAGCTTTTAAGAGAATGAATAGCCAGCAAACAATAAGTTAAAAATGCAAAAAGTACATTAAAGGGAAGTTCTCATACCAGAATCTATTTTTAATATGAGAAAAATACATTTTTATTATTTTATTGATATTCAGTAGAATAACAATTTTTTCGCGAAATATATTAAAATTAATTAGCTGGTTCGCATGTTAATAAATGAATTAATAGTCTCCATAAACAAAGTACACAGTGATCATTTATTACCAAAATTGTCATGAAAGCTTAAATTTATCATGCTTAAAGTTGCCTATAGCTTTTGTGCTGAAAAAACCAAAACATTTGCATCACTGTATGGCACACGTTTCACATTTTGAATTGCAAAAGCTCCTTGAAGTTTATATTCACATGACTTTTACATCGGCATATGACATGCAAATGTGTTTCAAATATTTCCTTTTTGCGTGTTTGTGTGTACTGTTCAATTGGAAATCGTTTAACCTCAAAACGGTAATTGACAATCAAATTTGAAGAAAAGTTTTTTATTTGCATCATTTCTGGAAAATTTATTTTAATTCTTTTAATTGACAACAAAACCACAACAATTTGGTTACAAAAATATAAATAAGTAATTATAACTTTAAGCTTCGCCGCATTATATCTCACATATAATATAAATTCAACCGGAAATTAAAAAATGCCATATAAAAGCCAAATACATACAGTATTACATACGCCGTATATATGTAATACAGAATATTTTTTTCATCAAAAGCTTTACAAGTAACTATATCGAATACTCGGGTTTATTTTAAATTTGCTAAGTAGTTTCTATACTGAATGCAGATTCAAATTACAATTAAAATGAAATCTTTGAGCGTTTGTTTGCACGTGCAGTTCATTCAAAAAGGTCAAAAAGTAAAATAAAATATTTTTCCTGAATAGAAAATAAAATCAATTACATATTCAAAGCGGTATTTTACATTATTTCTGGCAATTTTTTAATTAAGTGTTTGTTTTTATATAAATAAGTGAAAACAATTAAAACTTTTTTTTGGGAAAAAAAATTTTTTTTTTTTTATTAGCAAAAAGATAAGTTTTAAGTTCTAATAAAAACAATTCTCTGTTTGAACTAAAATATAATTTGTATGTAGGAAATATTAAAAATTGTATGTGTCCAAAGAAATTGTCGTAATTGTACAATTTAGCGAGTAGGAAAAAGTGTTTCATTTTTTTTCATATGGGTAATTTCTAATTAGGTTTAGTAAGAAATAAATAAGAATTAGAAAAATACAACCCCAATATGTCTCTTGATGTTAATGTATTTAATCAAGTTGTTGAATTATTTGCTAAAAGAAATAAAAGAATTTGCGAGTATATTTTCCTTCTAATATCATATAAAATAATAGATAATATAATAACTTAACTAATTATCCTGAAGAAATGTCAGCAGATATATTTTATTTAAGATACACAGTAGGCTTTTCAACTCATGAGTTATCTTAAATGTGTTGCCAAGGATGTACTTCGAAAGGATGTGTCGTCTCGAGGTGTCGTTTTTCCGACACCTTTTCAAATAAATTATTTTGTAACTAATTATACTTTGCTTAAGAATAAGTTCGATAAGAATTAGTATGAGAGTATTCGTATTCTCCCTTTAATATATCTAGCAGTGATCATATAAAAGCGTAGATGGAGAAAAAACTTGTATTCCAAAATTTAATATCTTCATAAATAGAATAATATTATATTTCAACGTAATGTGATACTACTGCCATATTTTGCCTGATGTGAAAAAGTCTGTTCTGGAAAAAACTGTTGACAAGTTGGAAGGCTTTGTATTAGTAAAAAGGAAAATTGAAAACTTTTCGGTACGAGAACATGTTCTTTCTTAGGCCAACACTCGGGGATGACTCTACTCGCAAAAAGCGTTGTTGAACAAAAGCCCGATATTGCAGTACATCTGGTATCAGAGCTGGCAGTTTTAAAATGTTCTCGGTGGGCGATGAACATTTCTAAATAATATCAGCGTACCAAAGTGGACAGAAATAAACAAATAAACATCCCAATAGCGATAAAAAATAAGGACTTTTTTTAAGGCACCAGGAGTCAGGGATGGAGCTGACATTCTTAGCCATTTGTGGTTAACCAACTTAGTGATTGAGCCAACTGAACCATCTGTGGAATCTTAACCTTATTTTCATTTTTATATGCCGGAGTGGATACGGAAAATTAACTTTGATCTCTTGGGTAACCTTCTTCCATACGCAAAACAGTTAAAACATGCTTTAATAGCCCTTTCAATGAGACAAAAGGAACAAGAAAAGGAAACTCCACATTGTTACAATAATAAATAGAAGTAGTGAACTCTCTCAACTGCAGATGTAAGAATGTGAAATATTTGGTTTTTGTTGTTGCTGACTTCTACAATAAAAGTGGCCAAAATAAAATACAACGATTATAAAGTCAACAGCATGCAATTGTCGGGAATAAAGTGAAGAGAAGAATAACAATCATAAAAATAACAATCAAATGATTTAAGTAACTTCCAACAAAAGAGCAACTGAATGACCCGCTTTCAAGAGGGTAACTGCAAAATTTGCAAAACAAGCACTGAAATTTTGAATTTGCGCTAAAGAAAGGAAATTTAAATGTTTGAAAAATAATGAATAAAGGGACCTGTGCACAATTTCACTCGAACCTGGTGACCAATATAAAACGGAAAAAAGTAAAAAAAAAAAACAAAACAGCACCAAATAAAACGCAAACAGTCCAGGGAAATTTTGTTAGTCTATAAAACACAAAAGATGGGAAACTAACAATGAACTTGATGCGGCCAGGACGAAGGTGATATTATTTTTGTGAACACGTTGTACACTTATAGACTGATTGCAGTTTCGTTTCTATAAATATTTGACTATACAATTGTTTTTTTTTTTTTTTGTTTGCCTGGCTTTCTCTACAAACTACAGGTACTTTCGTTTCTTGTTAGAATTCAAAACTAGTCGTTCTCTATTGTTCTAATTACATGGGGATTTTGTTTGCCTTAAAAAATAAAAAACAAAAAAATATGAAAACTCTATTATTACAATAACTTTAAGGTCGCAAGACAAACCATGCTCAGATATGCACTGTGGGCATGTAAATATGTAAACACAAGTGCAGGTCACACCAAGTGTCTTAAATATATAACTTAAATATATTCTATTTTTGGATGAGGAAATTCTAGAATCAAGTACAACACAATGAATTTTTACTCTGAGATGGAAAATTAGAAATTTCTCAATGAATTTTGAAAAGAACTTATTATATGCAGCACGTTTACATGTCGTGCAAGTTTGAAAACAATTTACATTTGCATTTTAAGTCATTGTTTACACTTGCAGAACGCAACATAAATTATTTAAATCATGTTTATTCATTTTCATTCTATGCAATATTGCAGCCTGCATCCATTACCAATTTATAAATTAAAAATTTTTCCACTTACAGAATTGTAATTTGTGGCATTTCCACAGCTTAAGTAAAACTTGTGAGCTGTATGTATTTTTCAAACTACGTATAAAAAATGTAAATTATAAGCGCTGTCAGATATATATTGAGAACTCGGAGCAGAACTCAAAAAAAGTCAAGTTTTTCATTTAAAAATACAGAAATGGACGTTTTCAAAATTTGATGTTTTTTGCCCAAAAATGCAAAGGGTACCCCCTTATTAAAAATCGACAATTTTCCCAAAATTCGAAAAAATTTTTTTTCCTTTATTTTTTGCAAAAATATATTTTTAACATTTGAAAATATAAAATAAACATACAAGTGGAAAAAAAAGTCAAGTATTTCATTTAAAAATACATAAATGGACGTTTTCAAAATTTGATGCTGTTTGCCCAAAAATGCAAAGGGTAGCCCCTTATCAAAAATCAACAATTTTCCTAAAATTGGAAAAAAATTATTTTCCTTTATTTTTAGCAAAAATATATTTTTAACATTTGAAAACAAAAAATAAACAGACAAGTGCAAAAAAAACTAAAGTTTTTCCTTCAAAAATGCACAAATGGACGTTTTCAAAATTTGATGTTTTTTGCCCAAAAATGCAAAAATCGACAATTTTCTCAAAAATCGAAAAAAATTATTTTCCTTTATTTTTAGCAAAAATATATTTTAAACATTTGAAAACATAAAATAAACAGACAAGTAAAAAAAAACTAAAGTTTTTCATTTAAAAATACACAAATGGACGTTTTCAAAATTTGATGCTTTTTGCCCAAAAATGCAAAGGTTCCCCCCTTATCAAAAAGCGACAATTTTCCAAAAATTCGAAAAAAATTTTTTTCCTTTATTTTTAGCAAAAATATATTTTAAACATTTAAAAACGTAAAATAAACAGACATGGGCAAAAAAAAGTAAAAATTTTAATGTAAAAATAAATAAATGTACGTTTTCAAAATTTGATGCTTTTTGCCCAAAAATGCAAACATCGAAAAAAAAATTTTTTTTCTTTATTTTTAGGAAAAATATATTTAAAAACATAAAATAAATATACTAGTGCAAAAAAACTAAAGTTTTTCATTTAAAAATACACAAATGGACGTTTTCAAAATTTGATGCTTTCTGTAAAAAAATGCAAAGGGTACACCCTTATCAAAAATCGACAATTTTCCCAAAATTCGAAAAAATTTTTTTTCCTTTATTTTTAGCAAAAATATATTTTTAATATTTAAAAACATAAAATAAACATAAAAGTGCAAAAAAACTCAAGTTTTTCTTTTAAAAATACACAAATGAACGTTTTTAAAATTAGACGATTTTTTAACAAAAATGAAAATCAGAAATAGGCAATTTTACCAAAAATCGAAAAAATTGTTTTTCCTTTATTTTTAGCAAAAATATATTTTTAACATTTAAAAACATAAAATAAAAATAAAAGTGCAAAAAAAATCAAGTTTTTCATTTAAAAGTACACAAATGAACGTTTTTAAAATTAGACGATTTTTTCACAAAAATGAAAAGGGGTTACCCTTATCAGAAATAGGCAATTTTACCAAAAATCGGAAAAAAATTTTTTCCTTTATTTTTAGCAAAAATATATTTTAAACATTTAAAAACATAAAATAAACAGACAAGTTTATCATTTAAAAATACACAAATGGACGTTTTCAAAATTTTATGCTTTTTGCCCAAAAATGCAAAGGGTACCCCCTTATCAAAAATCGAGAATTTTCTCAAAAATTCGAAAAAAATTGTTTCCTTTATTTTTAGCAAAAATATATTTTTAACATTTAAAAACATAAAATAAACAGACATGAGCAAAAAAAAGTAAAATTTTTAATGTAAAAATAAATAAATGGACGTCTTCAAAATTTGATGCTTTTTGCCCAAAAATGCAAAGGGGGTACCCTTATCCAAAATCGACAATTTTCTCAAAAATTCGAAAAAAATTGTTTCCTTTATTTTTAGCAAAAATATATTTTTAACATTTGAAAACATAAAATAAACAGGCAAGTGCAAAAAAACTAAAGTTTTTCATTTAAAAATACACAAAAGGACGTTTTCAAAATTTGATGCTTTTTGTCCAAAAATGCAAAGGGGGTACCCTTATCAAAAATCGACAATTTTCTCAAAAATCGAAAAAAAATTTTTTCTTTTATTTTTAGCAGAAATATATTTTTAAGATTTGAAAACATAAAATAAACAGACAAGTGCAAAAAAAACTAAAGTTTTTCCTTCAAAAATATACAAATGGACGTTTTCAAAATTTGATGCTTTTTGCATCAAGTAGCAACTTCATTCCATATTGCCTTTCAGCTTAAAACTCATATACACCTTTCCTGAATTCTCCTGGCGATATAATTAATTGCCTACCAATTGCGCTTTTATTATTTTTTTTTTTTTTTGGTTGCGAAAATTCCACGTTTATCTCTCACCATTTCTTTAAGGCCTGCCAAAATCAAACTATCACTTTTTCCCTGTTACTTTGTGTTGACAATGAAATTGACAATATAAAGTACGTGACGTGTAATTTGCTTCTTTTGCTTACCTGTGTTTGCCTAAATGGTTAAGAATATATTAATATTAACAAAAAGTAGAATATAAAATTTAATACAATGAAATGAAGTGAATGACATTAGATTAAGATTGATGGGAAGTGAAATTGGAAACAGTTGCTCACACACGTCTCAACTAAAATCAAACTCTTAGCATATAAATGCTTACAACCTATTTGAGAAGGAACAGAATTCAATTTTAAAAATGTGGAGGAGTGAAGTAATATTTCAGCTAATAGCTTTTTAATAAATTTCTTTGAGAAATTCAATTTTTTTATATTTCAACTATATACCACGCTTTTGCAAAATATATGCAGTAAACCTCATAAAATAGCTATCTTCTGACAACTATTATTGTAGGGTGTACTAAAATTACTTACATTTACTTATTCTATTTCCATTAAGATGTGGGATCGCCTTAAATATTAAAAATACTCACCACCTCATCAGCTGGCTGGGCCGACCACTCTGGTGATAACAGTTGTGATGAAAGAGATACGGCCATTAGTATCCCCTACTGAAAGTCTTTGCAAACTACAATGAAAAACTTCATCGAATTCACAATATGCCTTTTATTATGAATAGAGTTGAGCTCGATTAACAACAGAGCTAACTGCATGTGTTTGTTTGATTTTACAATTCGAAAAACAAACTTAATACATACAGGTTTCAAGCCCGTCTCCATCAAGTCGTGAAAATGCAGACTGAAGCACAACTAGAAGTGTAACTTGTTTAACAGAGGAATCATGTTTTTTCCTCTATTTAAGACCCCCATCGTGCTCGTACGAACTTTCAATAAGAAGTCAAACCATTATATTCATTTCTGTGATACCACCAATATCTTTCTATTGCCAAATGTGATACACATCAGTCTCTACTACGGTTCTGAATGAACGCTTTGTGCTTTACCAAAAAAAAATTATTGAGACAATGACGCCCTGAGACAAAGTAACACACTAGCACACTAGCACGAATACTCGTATACTCCTTTTTAATTTGAAATTTTTTACAAGTTCCTGCATAAGATGTTATCTAATACAAGTCATGAGCACATTTATTATGTACGAGTACTCGTATTTTTAAATATTCCACCCTCTACATCTCAATCTTTGAATTTAATTTAACAAAAACAAAAAATTTACCAATTCAATGCTTTTCGTTGTTTAACAAGACGCCTATTTGGCAGTTCCTGTTTTTATTATTTTCATATTCTTAACAGTGCTTTTTGTAGCAACCATAAATTAGGTAACGCGTGAACATTTATTATGTGATTAAGTTCGATATGAAAGCAGAAAGTGGTGTTGTGCGGAGAAGTGTCTGCTCGCATTTAACGCTTCAACACCAACACATTTCCTTTCTAAGGTGCTCCCCACTTTAATAAAAAATTACAACTAGTATTTTAATATTGCTCTTGTTCATATTAATATTTCAATTATATATAAAATAAATTAAATGAGTTTCGAGCAACGTTTAAAATAAGTGATTACCCTTGACTTTTTAACTTTTGCCTTTTTCTTACACACAGATACAATTACAGATACAAGTATTTAAGGATCAGTGTAGTAGCATTTGTGTGCCAGTTTATATATATTATTTAGTGATGAATGTACTCTTATGTGTCTATGCGTCTTTGTATCTGCTGGTATGTTGGATTGTTAAATGAGAATCCCTTTGGTATTATTAAGTAATTTACAAGATACTTAAAACAAGAAATATGTTTAACATTTTAAAATAATTGCACACAAGTGAGGTGTTGAATAACTGAAACAAGAGATTATTATTGTTCTTAAAATAACAAAAAAACAAAATAAATAAATTATTTTGTTTCATTCAATTTTAAGAAACAATTATTCTCCTTATTCTTCAAATACATAAAGAGAAATCGTAAGTAGGAAGTGGTTAACTCATATTTAATCATTTCGACATGAAATGAATTTTTAATTGTTTTACTTAAATCTCGCAAGTTCAGACTTAATAAGTTTTAATTAAGCAATACATCAGAATGAATTTGAATTGAATTTTTTTTTGATATTGATTATCACTAATTAATTGTGGCATATCTCTTGCAGTTATAGAAAATAATGGAAAATGATGTCACAGATCTAGAACACATTATTGAAAGGCGAATCTTATGTAGCGTAACTTAAATAGTCCATACGACTTTTGTAAAATAGACACTAAAGATATTTAAATTATTCAGATATGCTTTTCAAAAGGCAAAATTCAATTCATATGCCATATAATTGCCGTTACGTTTTTGTTCACTAATTTGAAGTATAGCAAACACACACATCCACACACATGTTGAAGAAGCAAGATGCACTAGTCAGTATATTTTTTGATGTAGATATGTATCTTTAGACCTGAGAGACATTTCAAAATTCCTTACGAATCTTTATTAGCATTTTCCCCCACCGCCAAAAAAAATTTTATAATAATTTAAATTACCACTCAACCATGAGTTCCTTTAAACACTCCGAATTCCTGGTTTCGTGGTAATTCCCCGTGTTCAGTATTATGAGTGTAATTTGAGTTATTTTATTTCACTTAAGAAAATTAGTCAACTCCTGGCGTAGGTATATTTTCTCATAGATACAAGATGAAAACCTAATTGGAGCAGACAAGTTCGATGCTTTGCATATTTAAGTACATTTTTTTTAATGGTTAAAACTTTTGAAAAAAAAAAAAATTTCACATTTTGGTTATCTGTTACCAGCCGCATTCCACACACAAAGTACAAATGACTTTTAATGACTTTTTTCACAATTATTTCGTGAACAAACAAAAGACTTAAATTAAATATTTCCACTACTAATAATTTCCTCTGCCCATCCATTCATCCTTCTTTTCATTCAGTCAACATACATCCAGTGAGTGGCGGTTTCGCATTAAAAAATTTCGCTCAATTTTATTTGTTTGAATGAATTTTTTAAATTTTTTTTATAGTTTTGCCTCCTCTTTTGAGTCGAGTTCATTGTAATTTTTGTGTTGAAATAATACGAGTGGTTGCTGCTCGTAGTTTTATACTTTTTTCATGTTTTAATGTCACTGGCTGAGTAATTTACGACTAAATACATAAACATTCCTACACAGCATAAGCTACAAACTAACACTGACAAATACATACACACACACACACACACATATATAGAAATAAAAAAACACATTTGAAAATGTAACTGCTACTAAAAGTTTCTTACTATTGCATGCCAGCATTTAGATGAACAACATACGCTATACATTCTCTATCCCCTTTCGTACATTTAACAAAACAATAAAACAATGACAAAAACATTGAATGTAAATGAGGAAAAAGGGGGGGAAACAAAATGGTTACAAAATTCTACTACACAGATCCCAAATCCTTCCTCTATTATGCGGAAATTCTATACTCTCAAATAAATTGCATAAAATTTAAATTCAAATATTTTACAATGAGTACAAATAAATTAGATTACTCGTCGTCTTTGCACTCCTCTCTCTTACATTTATGAATTTTATGGTAATATCTTAGACAACAAAGTATTTACTCTCTATACAATAAGTTGAGAAATTCGGCTCAATTCCTACATTTTATAATTTTTTATATAAATACTCAACAAGAGCAACCATTAGATGCATTTAAACACAATTCTATAATATTAGTCCTGTAGAAGGTCCTTTCTAAAGCATCTGTTTGATGTAAAACCGATTTTGCTGCACAAAATGCAATTACTTTTATATCATGTACAAGAAATATATTCATTTGCTTGCTTCTCTATTGTTCGATATTATTGATATTGTTTAGATAGAGTAGCCTTCTAATGTGTACTTATTTCAAATGCAATAAAAATATTTTTATAAATTCTCACAATTTGGCTAAAAGCAGAACCGACCAGTGACTTTATGCAAGTGACTTAAATGAATTTTTTTCAAGACAATTTTTTTTAACAAATTTCTTTTTTGTATTTTACTTCTGAAAAAGAGGAATCCAAGGAACTGGAAACCCCGATATCTTTTACCTTGATGAGGTGAAACTTCTATACATTAAATTTTTGTATGCATTTTGCTACAATCAATCATTATACGGGGATCACTTTGCAGTACAGTAATGAATTTGTTATAATTATAAATTATTTATGAAAGCAAAGTAATCAATTTTAAAATAATCCCTGTGCAAAAAAAAAACAAAAATATGATATCGTTGTCTCAAATCACAAGCAGCTGACTAGACTGTCTGTACACAATTTAGTTTAGCCAATAGAAATGATACTGAGACAGTATGGTGCCAATTACTGTTTCTTTTCTATTCTTTCTATGTCCTTAAGTGTCCTTAAAGTGGCAGGACTATGCGAGCACTTCCAACCAATATATGTGGTAAATATTTAGAAATGCAACCACAAAATGTAAAAGATTCTCTCCCTGAAAATTGTTCGATTTTTTTTATCATTTCCATAAACATTCATTTGCCGCTCTCTATACGATTTCTTAATTTGATGACTGCGATAATTTCGTAATTATCAGTTAAAAACAAACATTTCAACGAACGTGTCATAAAGTTAACTCTTGCCAACTGCTGTATCGCGAAGAAAAATTATACCATCAAAGTTACTTCTAGATTCTATTTTTTTCTTTTTTTTCTAGAAGTTTTGTAATTCACATAACCAAAATATATTAATCCGGGTTCCAATTTCATATTTCTGGATAGATATAGATATTACTTTTCAGCAAACATTTAAGCTTCTGTTGCCAGAAAGTTGTCAGGAAAGTGTTAGTTAGCAATTGCTTTTTGTTTAATATTTTAACTGTACTGTCATAAACTTAAGCTGCTTGCTGGAGTATTAAGTTTCTTTGGTGTTTAATACTACTGAAATATTTTAGTTGATTTTCCTCTTCTTTTTTTAATGAAATTAAAAACTTTCTTTCCCTGCTTTGCGACTTATAATAAAAACCATATTCTTGATATATTAACTCACACATTCACTAAAATACACAATCAGACGACTGGTTTATAAAACAATAAAGTTTCCCAGTTGGCCAGCCATCAGCTGCCCATTAAAAGCACTTACGAGAAGAATGAATTTTTAATATACTCGTATTACAATAGGGTATAGGGGAAAGTGTAATGTGGAACTGAACATTATATATTCCATTTTTAAGACGAGAACTGGCAATACTTATAATATATATAAAATTGAAAATAATATTAATTTGTTGCTAAAATATTGCCTTACCAAATAAGATGTTGCTTCTAAAATCCCTTTTCAAATCTGAATTTTGAATCCTTTAGGTGATCAAATATTGAGCCAAAAAAAAAATTCAAAAGATTGTAAAAACCATTTTATTAACTTTTTACTGGCGAATTAATTAAGTTGTTATCATTATTAGTTAACAGTGTGTAGTGTGGCTGACAAAGCTGATTACAAAAGCCACTACTTTTCCTTTTATGATCAATAAATTAAATACTTTAAGGCATGAAAAGCAATAAATACAGCATACAAGATTTAAACCAGAAAAATTTTACTCCATTTTAATGGGCATTTTCGGTCTTGAGTGCCGAAGTCAAAAGGAATAATTACAAAAAAAAAGGATTTATTACAGAACATGGAGAAATTCGCAGCATGTGTCATAGTATTCCATATGTCATCATTCACGTCTTAACAACATGGTCAATTAGGTTTTAGCCACATTGCTATGGAGATGGGCAAACTAAATGTGACTCGTGAATTCTCCCAGTTAATGTCGCCACAATAATTATGTAAATATTATAAATAAATTTAGTTCCAAATTTATTTCTCTTTAAATATGAACCACATGGTGTCGTCTCCTTTTGCTTTCAGGTCTGCTACATGTCTTCTCCAAAAGTTTTGAATGCTTGTAGAGCCTTTAGTTAGTACTTTCATTTTCTTACCAAATACTAGATTATTTAAATATATATTTTTTTAAAGTTCCTAACAATTTGATTTTTTTGAAAAAAGCCCTACTTTTTTCTTTTATTAATTAATGAATAGGAAACGTATTCTTTATTCCTTTCAAAGGGAATATAAACTTTAAAATTTAATTTCTTAAATTCTAGTTTCGCTTCTTCAGTTTTATTATTGTTATATAAAAAATGTATTTTTATTTACAATATTTAAAAACATGTCTCATATCTCAAAGAAGAGATGTAAAGCACACATGGGCCAAATACTGATCCCGATGACGATAAATTTATAGAAAACTGATTTGCAATAATGTTTATTCTAGCGCCATGGATGGATAGATGTAAATGACATTCAAATGTTCTTCATTCTTTAGTATAAATTATTTTGTTTAACTATCTGAATAGAATTCATTTTATTCATACTTTGAAATAACAGATCACGAACTTTTTGTAGCTGTAAAATATATATTTTTATTTTTGTTATACATCCTTTTCATTTAATTTTTTTTTGGCTTTTCTGCACGACAACAAGCAGAATCTAGTTAAGAAACGAACTCGCGACTTCCGGTGAAGTAGGCTGTGTATTATTCATTGGCCTATGCAGGGACCATCATATTCCAATTTTAGTAATTCTGGCTTAAGACTGTTAAATTGCATTTTCAATTGTATTAATTAAATTAATTAATTAGATACAAATTAAAAAAAAATTATGTTAATTGGCGTTTACAATTGCTACTGTCGCAGTTTTCAAACTGATCAAGCGCCAACAACTAATATTCAAATTCAAGGACTTTGATTTCTTTAAGAAAATCATTTTTAACAAAACTTTCTTTGCAATTCGTGTATAAATAAATAATTTAATTGAAAATTCAATTAAAATATATTTCTTATTAACTTGGAGTGATTATTGTGTTTAGGCTAGTGCTAGTTTCGGAATCCAAGCAATGTATTTTTTAATAAAATTTAATCGCCAATTTACACTGACTCCTTTTAAGGACACTAACGCCTTCAACATAATTATTCCATTTCTTAATGTTCCACTTCCTTAAATTCAGCAAAATCTTGATATTCTACAATCACATTTGCTGGGATATGAACAAAAAAATCTTACAAGTGAGAGCTTGTCAGTAAATGCAAAAGTAAGCCACTATGCCATCTCTAATCTGAAGCCTGTTGCAACAACTTGTTATTAAGTCAACACAACATTTGTTTAAATGCATGAAGTTTATGTGAGAGCTCCGTTTCGTTTTTGTGGGCGTATTTTTAGTGTTTGTATTGAGTTAATAATTCATTCTTTACGCATAATAACTTAAGTTAATTTAATTTCATGTTATAATTTATAATTTTCATCTCATCTCAAATGGAAGAGAAGTAAATAGAGGAATTGCTTTAAATTTTCTCTTTCATTGCTGCTGCTTAACGCTTTAAGGATTTAAAGTCTGCTATTTTGCACTTAATATTCCGAAACACATTCTTGAATACATTGGATTGGTATTAAATAAAAATATTTTATAATACTTTAAATTTATTAAATAATTAAACGATTTTCTTATTGCTCTAGAAGAGATAGGAGAAATAAAAATTTATTTCATTATCGATTCGATTATTATAAATTTTAATAATTTAAACATTTTTCGAAAAATTTCGAAATTTCGAGAATTTTGGGTAGATTCAGGTTTAAAGTCTAGAATCCTACTTAAGGTCTGAATTTATTTCATTAATGGATTATCTAGCAAATAGTTTCCAGAACTCTTCTGATGAGTGTAAAATTTTTAGCATAGACTTTGGGCTTCGAATAAAACGGATTCTAATGGCTTTCAATCACAAAGCCATGATTGATATTATCAAAATCAAAGAGTACATGATCAGCAAACATCTCAATCAATATGTGAATTATTTCCTGCCACGTAAACCATATTTTATTTCCATCATATTGTGATTACGGCTAAAAGACTGATTGACTATTTCATCACGATTAAGAATAGAATCATTAATATTTAATTTTTTTTCTGCATTTATAACGAACGAAAGCCTTAAGGGAATAGATATTTGCAATCCTAAAATTCATATCAATAAAAATTGCATCGCTTCAGCACATGCTTGGATTCATTTAGCTTAAAGTAATTCCACTATTATTGGTCACTAAACAGCGTATGTATACAGTGTACTGCAAAAATGGCAGGATATACGACGGTTTCATTAACTTTAAACGCCCTTAACAAATCTGGCCGCAAGTTGTATAATATGTTGACATAATAAATTTTTTATGATGAAAGTTTAATAGATAAAAGTTGAAAGAGTTTTTTAAAACCAGAAATGCCGGAGATCGATCAGAATTTTAAAGCAAATCCCAAAACTTTATCTGAACACAAATTTTTTTTATTTATTTTTTGCCTCCTTCTTGGTTTCAAAATTCCATTTCTTGTAAAAACAAACACACCTTATATCAGTTAATATATTTTTGGCTTTTAACTTTTCACTAAGAAATGTAAAATAACAACTCCGAACAAAATATTAACTTTTTATGAAACGAATTCGACTTTGATTCTTCGAAAAGTATAAAAAAAGAGTTAAAAAAGAGTTACTCGCTTGTACGAGTAGAGTTTTTTAACAAGTTTCCTAATATTTATTTTATGTGCCGTGCCTATTTGCTAACGCTCTAACAAAGTTTACTTTTTAGTGCCAGAACTCTAACCCCCGGTTATCTTCCCATTCCGCAATTAAATTCCCTCTTTACCAATAGTACCAACAAGAAAGCGTCTGATTTTTTCCATTAACTTTTTAACGCTCGTCCTCCCAACAGGTCGACTTTTGATTTGATTTTTGTTATTCTTTGATTTCAACGTTACGTTAAAGTACCAACAAAAGCATTAAAAGAGTTAACAAACTTTTTTCATACAATTTTATTAGATCAAAAGTAACAACAACAAATACATGAAAAAGTGGTTGAGCAAAAAGCTTTGTGTTTTGATCTTTGCATCGTAATTTCTTTTGCATTTTTCATCTACGAGTATGTATGCATGTGTGCGTGTGCGGCTGGGTGTGTGCTGTTTGCTTATTTGTGTTTTGTTTAGTAACTCTTTTATTTGTTTTTAGTGAATTTACGCGTAAAAATGTTACGTTTTCATAAAAAGCCTGATGTTTTTAACATTTAACTTTGAGAAAAAACTTTTCAATATGTAACAAAAACAAAAGCAACAAAAACGCCAAAGAAAGGAAATGAAATAAACGGTTAAGGAGTATAGAAAGTTTACAGACGAGATTGAAAATTGTTTATGTTGTTGCTGTTGGCGTGTGTCAATTTTTAAATTGGATTTATTGAAATGGAAACGAAATTTAAAAAATATTAAATGTCTTCAATCATTTTAAAGTATTAAAGACATGCAAAGACATGATTTTTAAAAATTTCCTATATACTCGTCTATTATATTATTTACTAATTACACGTTATTGTAGTAAAAATTACTAAAATATTCAAAGGCCCATTACGACCAATATTAAAAATTAACTAATGAATAAACCTATACGAAAAACTCACCCTATTTTACAAATTATTAATGGTGCACTAGTTGATCTTCCTGCTCCTATTAATATTATACTTTAATTTAAAAATTTACTTTAATAATTATAATACTTTATTAGTAATTGATTATTTATATATTTAAATATTTTATTTTAAATTATAAAAATTGATAGTTTAATTATTAATATTAATAATTTAGGGGGATAATATTTTATTTTTTAGGGAGATATCACCTATTTTTAATTATTAATGTAAATTATAAATTTATAATTTTATAATTTATATTTAATACTAATTTATATTATTATTATTATTTAAAATTTTAAAATTTTATAATTTTAATTTTTTTTATTTAAATTATAAAAGTTTTATTTTAGCTTAAAGATTTATTTTTTATTTATTTTATATGTAAATTTTTGTGTGAATATTTATTTATTTTAAAAACATATATTTTTTTATTTATTTGCAATAATTTATGTTATTATATTAAAGAAATTTAGAATTAGTAATATTATATAGTACAGATTAAATTTGTGCCAGCATTCGCGGGTATACAAATTATACAAATAAATTTTATTAAATAGAGTTAAATTGTTAATTATAATAATAATTTTTATTAATAATAACTTAAAATAAATTTATTAGGTGCAATTATTAAATTTATGAAATGTGCTGTATATATCACATATTTGAATAAAAATCAATTTTTAATATATTATCATGACTTTTCATGATAATTCAACTCCTGTTTAGGTGTTGTTAGTTTTTTAATGATCATAGTTTTAATATCGCGCAAATGCCTTGCAGTCCATCCAACATGATTTTAAATATATTGCAACCATTCAGCATATTATGCCGAAACCAGCCTAATTTTCAACTTTTACGGTTTTCGTTTGCTGCTTATATAAATAATAATGAAAAATATTATCAAGATTTACTATATTGCACAATGCATTTAAATTGTGCATTTGAAAAAAATCAACTGCAATAATTCGAAAAATGTATTCAACTTTATCGTAAAGCGTTAAATTGCATTTGCGGTGCAAGTATTCAGTACGTATATGCCTGCTGTGCATTACGTGACTTTTCACACCGCACACTATTTAAAGCAAAACATTCACAGATACCAAAATATTAGAATGATGGCATCCTGCAATACATAAAGGAATAACAATGTAAATGTACATATGGATATACATACATATATACTGAGTATAAGTGTTCAGTTTCGTGTATGGTGGCAGTGCTAGTTAGAGGGAGGCCAAAATTTAAACTGCTTCTAATACCATTTCTGATCTTTGATATAACTTTTGTAATTTTTCATCTATGGAATACAAATAAGTCCTTATTACGATACGATAATAAAGACAGTTTCAAATTAGTGACTCAGGGACCAAATGTCGCAGGTTAAAGGGGCTGGTATGATAAATTTGGATACCGGGAGTTGAAGATTAAAGAAATTAATATTATTATAACAAAAATATCCTTTAAAGCAGCCAGCCGACTTACGAGCCAGAATTCCACAATTTTCTCGTTGACATTTCTCCGAGATAGATAGCCTAGATAGACTATACTCACATAAATTAGAAATATTTGAGCATATTCACAAATGATCACTAAGTTGGCACTTAATTTATCCAGAAAGCTGCAACTAAATGGCAAATAACTGGCCTCCTCGAAGAACATGTGACGCCGCTTGCTTTAATTATTATCTTATCCAAAAAAAGACGAGTGATTTCTATTGAATAGCATTCTTTTCTCCTTACAAAATCTTATTTTAATTTATTCACATAAAAAAATTGATTTTTTAATTAAATTATTTTATTACCTCCACATGCCAATATATTGCAAGTGAAAATAGTTTAGTTTCTGTTTATCAGTTACAACTTTGGTTTTTTATTTATAAGTAATTTAAAACTGCATATTTAAATATAAAAATATGCATATTTATATTACTTAGGCCCCAGATCGATCTATTGCTGTACAGCTCAACTTCTTTATTTTTTATAAAAAAAATTAAAAAAATTTCGTATTATTAAGTTTTATATCCTTTTTCTGAAATAATTTCAAAAAGCTCTTCTGCTGGTGATTTTATAGCTTTGCAGAGTTCTGCAAAAATGTAGAAGAATCTGGATATATTTCGGCCGATCTCTTTATATGTCCACACCCGTCTTTGTCTAAATGCCTTAAAAAAATAATAACTTTTTTAATCATAAACTTTTATTCCAGCTGAATTATATTCTTGTAAAGATTTTTATAATGAGAGAAGCCAAGGAAAGCTGAACGGTTTTATCTACCAGCGTATGCTAAATTTATAATTTTTTTTTTCAGAAATGAGACGAATTTTTAACTCATTAATTATTTTATGTTTGTGCATTTCATTGTATTTTCTTAATATTGTCCACCTCAATTTTTTGGAGTCACTAATTTTCAGAATTATTTCAAGGTCTGCAAAATGAAGGCCTCTTGTCCGCCCCTGCAGCAAATGCACACTAACAGAAATCCGTATGTACAATTAAATAAAATGTTGTACAATTTTTCCGTGACATTTTGTAAAAAGATTATTTTTAATGAAATGCACGATTCTGTTAATGTTTGCTTTCTGGTTTGTATGTCTTGTTGCAATGTTGTTGGCCAAATTTTGGGGATAAAAGTAAATTTTTAGAAAATAAATTTCTACACGTTCAACTCTTCTGTTTATGCCTCTAGTACATAAAATGACATTGTTTTATAGTTCAAACCGCTTTCACCAATTATATGACGGATGTCAGAGCAAAGTCCTTATTTCAGTAGAATGCGTACGCGTTGTTGTCGAATTTTATACACCAGCGTACAATAATAAAATTAAATATAATCTAAGTCTTCACGAGACGGGAACATAACTCACACGGTTCGTGCATGATATTTAAACTCAAGCAATACAGTGGGTAGAAAAAACAATAAATTTAATATTATTCCTAGTGTTCCGTAGTTATATCATATAGAAAAATAAAATAAAAAAAAATTATTAAAATGAATCTTCATTCTGAGCTTTTGCAAATGGTTCTATAGATGTACAGCTGGATTGGATGGTTCTGATGCAATAAACTGATAATAAAAATCTTTTCACTCCACGGTGTTCTTGTAATATTTATAAGGTTAAAATATTACAAGAAAAATAACAAAGATCTACCAGATAATATTCCAAAGCCAAGTCTATTTATGTATGCATTGCCTGTTACGTCAAGACTCATCAATCTTATTTCTGCTCTCACATACAAGTGAACACATATCCATGCACAATTTTTTACCCAGCAAACAAGTACATCTAATACCTCCAAGTAAACAAAATCTAAAATAAAATGCTCCCGGAAAGAGTTTTTAATTTATATAAGGAAATGAAATGATATTCACAAGTTGATCCGAATTATTTTTCAACAATAGTTTTTTGTTTCAACGATCGCCTGTCTGAATTCGGTATTAACTTATTGATATAAATCGCATATGATTTTCAAGCAGTAGAATTATTTTTGAACAATAGTTTTTTGTTTCAACGATCGCCTGTCTGAATTCGGCATTAACTTATTGATATAAATCGCATATGATTTTCAAGCAGTAGAATTTCCGAAACATTGTGGTGGCGCATAGATGCAGTTAATGTTAATATTTATAGATATTAAAACTAAAGAGTGATAAACTAATCACTAAAATTTCATTAAGCTTCTATTATAAAATAAAATTATATGGGTTTTTATATCCGTAATATATAAGATGTGATTATGCGTTCACATTGAAAGTTTCCTTCAATGAGCTTTTTACATTTACTTTATTAAATAAATGTGTACATAATAAAATAAATTTATCATAAAAAAAAATAAATGCATTTTTTGTTGCCGTCGCTATAGTAGAAACTAAAGATGATATGTTTTGGAATATAATATTTTATTACTGTACAAAATATGTAAATAAAATTATTGCATTTCTACGATGTAGTTGATGTATAAAATTTGTCATCTTCTAATTCTGTTAGCACTGTAAATTAATTATATATTTTACGATAACTGATTTATTGCTCCCAATTGACATTTTCTTATACTGGACTAAGTTCAAAGATATATATTCTCTTTGCACCAGGGCAGTTATATGTTAAATTTTAGTATTGGCTTTCACACATATATATAAAATAGTAAAAGTACAGTGACTCATTATTATATAAGATTATATACATAAAGTTTCATATATAAAAAAATTTTAAAACATATAAAATTGATTTTTCTTACTTATCAAATAGTTAGTCTTATGTTTGTTGAGTTACGTTTTGCAATAATCTATTTGCATTATTGTATTTAACCCTCATCATGCCAATATAAAATCTTCCAAGTATTACCAACATGTACCTCTACGCTCCAAATATCAAAAAAAAAAAGAGTTACAAAACCAAAGTAAATACGAGTATCGTTTTTTAATTACAGTCTTAACAATCTAACAATTTTTATATACTATTTCATTGCAATCAACGCTCTAGATATTCATTATTTATTTTAATATATATTTATTTTATATTTACTTATATTTTACATTTATTTTTATTCTCCTTCTTGCATTTGCATTTGAGTTGATGTAAGCGAGCCAATGTATAAGAAAATAAATCTGTTTAGATTGCTGGTTGAATTTTTATTACAGATTTCAGCTTCTTAAAATTGGGAGTTCGTTTAATCTCCAAGTTAGTCTAACTAAATTTGCTTACAGACCAGAGAGGTATTATCTGGTACTCGGAAATAATATTTTCCAATGTATTTTTAGATAAAAATTATTATTGTGTTAAATATTAATTTTTGGATCTGACACGGCTCGGCCTCGTCCTACGACAACGCGTGATTGACAGTGCACATCCACCTATCAATCTGATCGATCTGATTATCAATCGTAAGTTCACGAAACTCATCCAAAGGCAAGTCCATAGTAACGCCCCCGAAAAAACCCAGCATAGCTGTCCCGGGCAGCGCCGCGAAGCCGCCACTTGCGGCAAGGCAAAGTGCCTTCAACACAACTGTGATAAGAGACCCTAATCTCAATGAGATTGTGGCCATTTACCCCTGCATTATCAAATACCCTACACCTAAAGTCATACAATGATAAAGCTGCAGAATTTGCAACCGTAACATCAATATCACTTACCCCACCCGGACCATCAAAAGTATGACTATACGACTAATAAAACTTATTTTATGGTTGCACAAATGACATCTGCTGCACTATAGCCTGCATTTTATTCTTAAAGAACTTCTTTTATGGATTCTTTTATAGATCTCTTTCTAACGTTACGTATTTCTTGTTTACACTGAATTGAAAATCAAAATGTGCTTCAAAAGCACATGTTGGTACGATTTAGGTTAAACAAGTTTGGCTGTTTGGATTTGTATCATATACAACGATAATGTATAAGAATATTTGAAAAATATATACTGATATTGCAAAACTTATTTTGGCATTAAATTGAAAAATTCCTCAGAGCTTGTTTGATTGTTTCTGATGGTTCATCTTTTTATTTATTTATTTTTTTTTTTTTTTTGCAGTTCAATTCTGGTATTGGGGTATTATTTGGGAGCTACAAAAAGGGACACTGTAAATTTGCAGGTATTTATTTTTAATTTTTACTTTTTTTTAGTGATAACTAAAAGAAAAGGTGCTTTCATTTTGTTTACATAACACCTCATGTTTCTGTAAAAAAAATAAAATACAATTATATAGGAAAAATAAAATGGCACACATTTCTGGAAGACATACATTAAAGTTGAGTTGCAATTGTTTGCCAGTAAAATCATCATCAATCATATCTAGTGGAATTCTATAGGTATCGGGAGTATTTTAGAGCAAAGTTTCTTTACAACAGTTAAATCGAAATGAGCAAGGAGCACAACAATCAATTTCAAACAAACTATTAATGTTCTATTGAATGTTCTATTTAGTAGGATTTAAATAGCGAAAAGATAAAAACTTCATGTACAACATTTCATGCCTCAAGTGCATCCAAAGTGTGTTATTTATCCTCTTTTGTTTTAATTCATTGGAAGATTTTTGAGGCAGCGCTTAAATTTTAAAACAAAGAAGTCTCAATGGAGCTTTCCAAATGTAGCTTCAGCTGAAAGCTTAAATGCTTTCTGTAAACCAAAAAGTTATTCTTTTACTTATTTCTAATTTCGAATACGCTTCCAATAATTAAATAATTACTGAAATTAAAAAGCAGATCCATCTAAAACTGAAGTTTGAAAAAAATATGGAATTAAAATAATATTATTATTTTCAGATTCGCATTGCATTTCCTCCCCCATTAAAATTAAAATGGGCGTTATCTTTCATATTACAGCAGGTGATAATATGCCGCTTATAAAGTGACTGATGTCTTGTAAAAATAGCGCCCTTTAGTTCTGCTAGTACAAATTCCTACTTTTAAATAGAATAATAATTTGAAAAGCATTTTAAACATTTCTACTTATGAACCCTAGAGGAAGCTTTGCGTAAAAGTTAAGAGACCTTAAATGAAAGTTTCGTAATTGTTACTCTGGCCAGTGTCACGTTCCAGACTTATTTTAAAAAGCTACTATTTATATCTGACGTATTGCAAGTATTACAAAACTTTTGTAAGCAATAAACCAGTATACTCCATCCAATTTGAGACTTTATTATTCACTAATAGTTTTAGTGATCAATTTCGAAGGGAATTTTTTATAAACTAAAAAAAAATTAATTTATAACAGTTTAATAATATTTTCCAATCCAAGAAATATCCCAATATAATTATTTGAAAACTGCATAAAGAAACATTTTCTAACCGCATATCTATTGGTTAAAATGCAAATTAAAAATTTTATCTTAAAATCTCTTTTTTAGTGTTCCTCCATTTAATTTAAAATATATATATTTTTTTTCTTTTATACCACTTTTTGCTATTTATCGTTTGAGGATTAAATCTATTGGAAAATTGAGAAGTTAAATCGGAAAAAACTGAACAAGTGTAAAAGTTTACACTTAACACTCTTTCGATTTGTACGAAAGTGGCTGAGTGTGTGCTTGTTAAAATAATGTAAACATCTTAAATAGTTACATTGGCCACACACACACAAATGCACGCATGATTTCACACATCCATGTTCAACTAATGCTTGGCTACAGAATACTGTTTGTACTTATTATAGTGGAAAATATTCAAAACCACAAGCAAAAGTTTTTCATCGTATTTTATTTGCTTTCTTTTTGGACTCTCTTCCTTTTTTGTAGGAAACACCCAATCAGTTAAAGTCATAACATGTGCATTTAAATGCGAGGGCCAAGCCAAAAGCTCTGAAACAAAGAACTTCTTGTCACTGCAATTCAAGCTTTCATCATTTAAAATTATGTGGCTTTGATTTTATTAAAGCGTTTTATATGAATTTTCTTGAATACTCATTACCATTTGTTATCGGATAATTCTGAGGGTTGTGTTTGACCAATTTTCTTCATAAAATACTGTTAGTAGATTTGCCTACTTTCGAATATTTTATAATTCAAAAAAGTTTTAAAAGTACCAATTTAAAAATAATTCAAATATCTTGGACTTTAGAACTGCTCAGAACTTTCCGCATAAGCCCTGGTATGATTAGCATACTTGCATTAGAGCCACAGTTAAGATGTTGGTTATTGCATTTAACCTCTCTCTCTCTCTCTCTCTCTCTCTCTCTCTGTCTGTGGCTAAAAAATCATTTTTGTTCAAACAAATTGGCTTGAATTGGTTGCGTCTAAAAATCATTTATAAAAGACTGTTGAAGAATTTAAAATAAACGGCAAAGTAAGAAAATTGTACTTGCAATTAGATTGAAATTAAATAATAAGTTGTTTCAAAATGATTTAAAATGCACGCAAAGGAGCGACTCTGTACCGAAAAGCGCAGAGATGAGTAAATGTGAAGCCTTCATTCACTTAATTCACTATGGGATGCCTGTACGCATTATTTGAAAAAATATTAATCATTCGCCTGTGAAATTTCGAATGCCCCTTTAGAAGCCATTGATAATTTTTGATAATTTATCAAAAAAAGTACAGAATACCAATAAATCAAACAAAATGTATCGAAAATGGAAATAGTACCAAAAGTAAGAGAGTTTGAAATGTACCAGTGCCTTTACTTTATGTGCGGTATTAGCATTATTATATCTCAAAGCGCACTAAGAACCCAAAAATTAAATTTGACTTAAAAATATATTGAAGTTGATTGATTTTAGCCAGCCGCCATGCGCATTACTTTAGCGAAAATGTACCAAAGTTTGGAAGCTTAAGAAACTTCTTTAACATTAATCGGAAAGTCTAGTAAGTCTAGTAAGTATCAAGACACATAAACAATCAGAAACTCCATTAGGAGTACTTACTAATCGCTGCATTGTTATAGGAACAATGTCACAAAATTATTATTATTATTTATTAGAAAATCCCAAATTTATTGTTTAATAGCCACAGCTGTTCTAATATGACAGTTGCAAGTGAAAAGTGCAATAAGTATTTAGCCTTGCAAACATATGATTTCATGCCAATGCAAATTGGAAATTTTCAACTCTGCAGTGAATACCGCAATTTTCCATTTTTTTATTGCGATTTAAGATCTTTATAATAAATAAAGTTTAAGATATTTTTAATTGCGATTGGTCTATTGGTAAAATACGAAGTGAAATGCAACTTTATAATGGACTTTAATAGAGACAATAAAGTGATAAAAGTTTTATATAAATTTATAATTATATAATTAAAGTTTATATAGTATATTATAAATATATACTTAATATAATAATTAAAGTAAAATACAAAAAAAAATCCAGTAAATATTTATATAATAAATTTATATTTATGTATTTCTAAAGATTGTTAATGTGAACTTGGAAAGTAACTGCACAAAAAGTTTAATTAATAAAACAGAGTTCAAAACTGTAAAAGAAAAAGTGGGAAAAAAACGAAAAAAAATCAAAAAAAAAATCCTTAGAAAAACGCAGCAATCCAGTGTGATTTTATAAAAATATGCCAAACTCTTAACTTGGAAACTAATTTTCCTATAAAGTATTCACTATTCATTAGAATAAAGATAGAAGATTTGAATTCTGTAAAAGAGAATTTCTCCACCTTTTCTAACATGTGCCACTGTTTCACGGAGCTTAGAAAGTATTGATACCTTTACAACTCTCATATATTTCATTTGTTGGTGTAAATAAATAAGCTTATTTGACTTGTTATCAGAAAAGCTTAAGGACACTTCGCCACCACCCTGTTTTGAAATGAAAACTTAAGGAAACCCCTGATCTTTTAAATTTATTAGGAAATATTTTTTCAACCTCATTTTATCCGTTTACCAAAACGTTAAAGTATATTTCACTACAAATCTTTATTGTCATGTAAAGCTTATTAATAAAAGCACGCTTTTATTACCCAACCCATTTATTTATTCGTTCCTTCATTCCCAAGAATGTCGTCTTGTGAAAAATTAATTTTAAAAAGAAAATACACCAACACTCTTCTCTCTCTCTGCTATTAGTGCAGGTTAGTAAAAGAATTCTGATAAAATAAATTTAAAAGAGAGAAAACAAGTTAAACATTTCATTTTAATTTTTTTTAATTTTATCACAACTTTACAGGTGGCGAATTAAAATGTGGGTTTGTGTTAAAGAAGTGCAGAGTTTAAGACCGGTAAATGTGCTAAATGTTGAATGAACAACAACGACGCGCCAAAACAACCATGAAAATGTCTTTTTATGAAATTTGACAATAAATGGTGGCTATAAAAAATCCGCTTTTTCTTCTCTACTTAAATTCTTCAGATGCTGGTTGTTTTGGTTGATTATATGGCTCGATGGCTGACTGGTTGGTCATGGTAAATTTTTATGGTTGCGCATATTTAACACAACGAAATTTTCAAATAATTTGCTTTAAACTTTCATAAAAGAGCTGGCAAATTTAAAAAGTCACCTGCGTACTGCTGATTTAAGGCACGCATATACATAAATAATAAAATATATATTAAAAAATTTATAAGAAAAAATTCTGCGGTGAAATTTTATTAGGACAGTGTTGGAATGCATTTATTTCTATTGTATGATTTATTAGTTAGTGGCAGTTGAGTATAAATAAAGTTTTTTCTAAGAAATTAAAAAGACGAAAATAGAGTATATCCCTTTAATACAAAATTAATGCGCTTCCAAAATTTTTTTGACACTAAAGAATATTTAATTTTGTTACCATTTATAGACAGAAAAGTTTTGACTTATTTGAAGGCACTGCAGCAGAACTTAAAATGCAACTAAATATATGAAAAATTCATTTTCATGATAAATTATTCCACTCAATTTATTTTTAGAGTTCAGCTTCTGTAAAGATAAAGTTGCGGATTCGAATCTCTTTCTATACTGAGTCTTATGCCAGTTATTTCTCATATTCTTAATATCATTCTCATGAAATATCACACACCATTGTAGATTTTTCAATATGTTTTTATAGCCAAATAAAATATACGAGGTGCGATAAAAAAATAACCATTACTTGACAACAAATGGTGGCTTTAAAAGTTTATATTCATTTCCAAGTTTCTCCTTAATCGCTTCGATTACATTATTTCCTCTAAAGGAATGAAAACTGTTTTCCTCATTGCTATTGATTAAAAAGCGGCGCGATATATCAATTTGACAATTTTTATTATATAATTTTAAGATTGAAAATTATTTATTGTGTAACTCAAATATTGCCTGAAAACTCTTAAAATGTGCTAAAGTATTTTTAAAAAGCTTATCAGTACACTTTACCTTTAAAGGACATTTCGTATTCGCACAATACTGCATTTTATTCAAGAGTTAACCTTTTAATAAATTTTCTTAAAGTTTACCTTTTCTTTCTTTAATCTCGTCAAATACATTCATACCGTCACCCCCTTTGTTTTTGTATTCGTACCTTTTAACTGCTGCAGCTTTAGCTTGGCAAATACCTGAAATAGTTTTAAATTTTTTAAAATTACTTTACGAAAATTTACGAAATTTTTGCGGCTGAGTTTATTCTCACACTGTGGTTTGCAACACTGGCACAGCAACTTTAATAAACAAGTTTCAGGTCAAAGGAATTCCTTTTCAAAGTAGAACAACGTAACGCAATATTAGTAAAAGAGTTTGGGCATGTAGAGGGCTAATGTTATAAATAATGAGCAAAATTATATTTAAAACTAAATTTTAAATTAAATGAATAAAACCAAAAAAAAACAGTGCAAACCTAAATTAAATCTCTTGCCAGAATGTCTCTTTAAAAGCCTTAATTTTGGTCAACAATTGCGATTTGGTGTGGAAGTTTAGCCAATATTCAGTTCAGCGATATTGTTAATTTAATAATACCTTATTAATATTATAATATTTATTTGGGGAAAATAATTTTGTACTATTTGCTAATATTGTCAAGATAAAAAAGTTTGCTATAAACAAGGACGTGGGCATTATTAGTCCTTAAAACACTTTAGTGACAATAAGAGGTAGTCAGCCGGAAAGAAGAGCTTTCTACGATTTCATAACAATTTATGTCGTAAACCCAAACTTGTATGCACACGTGGCCTATTTGAGAAAAAAAATTTGTTCAAAATGAAAATGGGCTATTGGATCGAAAGAAACTTGCAAAGAAACTGTATGCCAATTATTTTATATAGCACAATCAATAATAAAAAAATCAAATTAATTTATTTAAACGGTCTAATCACATCTGATTTCAGTATTTCTTTTAAAAAAAATGAGGAAAATATTTTACAAAGTGGTTTATGGAGAGAATCAGACAGAATCGTTTCGGATTTCAGCGGCCAAATTTATTCTGTATGACTAAAACGTTTAGTATTGAAAATTTTTCTTATTTTACAATTTATTATTTAATCCGAATTTTTGTAAACTTGAAAGGCAAATTTAGATATTCGATTCATTAGTAGAAATCAAAACGAAAATAAATATATGTAGCATTAATTGCAAACATGCGTCAGAGACGTACTGCAAAAAACAAGACTTTGCTCTGCCACCCAAAACAATTGCGGGGTGATGCTAAAGGACACAACGGAGACTTCCAAGATATAATTTCAGCGATTCCGAGATGAGTTCCACTCATCAAAAGAAACCGGAAATTGTATTGGACCTGCAATGGAAATAATTATATTTAAAAATTGTAATTAATAAAAAAATATTTCCAAAAAATTTGTTTTGCAATTGTTTCCGATAGTATTCCTTCAGTTTTCATAAGAGAATCCTTAAGAATCATATTGTTAACATTTATAAATTTCTATGTCAGCATAATGAGAGTTAATCCACTTTAAAAAATGGAATTGTAAAAGAAAGTACTTTGTAATTTTATAAAAAGATTTGAAATTATTAATTTCTTTAAACAGTGAAATGGAAACATCAAGCAGATGTGAATTTACGAAAAAGATATAGTTATTCGTCTATTGTTTAAACAATTTAAAACACAAAAAGGAAATATAAAAGCAAATATTGTTTATTTTATTGTCTATTTCTCGGTCGGAGATATTAACACTGCCGCTCTCTAAGAAATATTCGTGGAGTTAGTCATCTCCATAAAAAATTAATATTCCACTCCCCACTTGGCAATAACTTATTTGCACTCAACAATTTAATTTAATTTTTCTATCCTGCTGATAACTTAATAATTCACATATCAAATGCACAAATCCCACCTTCTTTAAAGCCGAAATACGTTTTTGTGCTGTAGAATGTACAAGTAAATATGAAAAAGAAAATTAAATCTTAAATCTTTTTATTTAATATCAAAACATAAAAATGACAACAGAAGCATTTTAAAAGTTTGTAAGTTCTTTAAAAAGGATTTATTTATTTATTTATTTTATTTCATTCTCTGCTTCGCATTATCTTTTTTCCTTTAGTCTATAAAATCTTATAAATATTTCTTTGCACATAGTATACAGAGACCTGCAGTCATAAGATTTTATTATAAGGGGTGATTGTTATTTTGAACTTTTCACGAAAGCAATTCCTTTAAAAATATAAGGAGCTTCTTGTCCAATTCAACTTCATCAAATTTATTTGTTTTCATAAAAATCGTATCAAAAAATCCTTTTCTTTTTTTTTTGTTTTCATTTTACTTTATTATCAGTGATATTTATTTCTGTTCAATTGCTATTTATGATTGCGAAGTATTCCTCATGATGAAGCACCCGTTATATTTTAAAACTAAAAATCCGAAATGTGTACTTACATGTACACTTACGCTTATAGTGATATAATATACAGATGTAGAAAATCATACAAAAGTGAAAGCACTTTTGACATTAAATATTCAAACTGTGCAAGCTTCGTTACACCCAGTTGGCCATAACGGTAAAATGTTCTCAATTTTGAGATAAACAGATGAGATATACATTTATTAAACCCTAAACTCATAACCTGATCATTACTCGTTATTAAGTCTGGAATCTGTGTGAAATATTTAATTTCAGGAAATTTACAATGGCTTGACACGAGCTTTATTAACATGGAATGGTTCTATTTCAGTTAATATACTTTAGTTTTTATCGGTAGTAATGAGGTGATTTACGTTCCACCGATATTACTTTATTTTTTTTAAATGGCATAAACAGTATTATTAAACTCAATTATGCCGCTCAATATGAAAACTAATTCTTGATCAGAGATCCTTGTTGTCTGGTACTTCTCTTCTGATTCTGCAAAGAAAACTTTGAAAAAAATGGCAAACATTTGTACATACGATTACACATATTAAAGTAGCAAGTGTCTGGTCTACCCGCGATGCTTAGACTACTGTAGATTAGGCAGCGTACCATCATGAGTAATTTCAAGTCGAGGACTGCACACAAACTATTAAAGCGAAAAGGAATTTCTAAGAATGATTAACGCAAGTTGGACAACTGGGTTTTGAACAAATTCATATAAATGTGAGTCACATTTAAATGAATTTTTATGACTTTATTGGATGACAATCGCTTATAACAGGAAAGTTCGAAAAGCCTTCTAACATATTCCGCACAAGTTCACTTATTTATCTTTACCAATGTGATAAGCATTTCAATTCTACACTGGAGACATCGCGCCAGTACAGTAAGCTGTAATAATTTAACTAACACCTAAAATTGTGTCTTCAGTAATCAAGTCAGGAATTGGGTTGCTCTTAGCAAACATTTCCTTCGACCCAATTGCACGATAGTATTCACTAACAGTGCATGACTTGAAATTTTGATTGATAAACTTCTTTAACTATTTAAAATAAATACTTTTAGGGAATACTTTATTTATAATATAATGATTATGGATCAGTATGATAAATAAACAATGAGAATAAGACAAAGTGAGTGGGCCTTGCCAGCGAAAAGTTACCCGCACAAGCCATACAAGGCTTCTTTTCAACCAAAAAGACACTTCAAAGATTGTACTCCTTTAGTCAAGGACATATCCACGTGATAAAAGTGTGCACAATTTTTTTAATATTCATAACACGCTGTATTTGAATCTTATAAACACAACACATCCAGTCACACTCACACTCACACTCACACACATGCTTGTATGCTTGTGTATGTGGGCATAAATTTTCATGCGAATACAAAACATTTCTCTTGATATAGTAACGTTGATGGTTTAAATTGTCATAAATTGAGAATTTTCTAACAAAAACTTTGCCTTAAAACCAGAGTTTGTCTAGAGTTGGGATAGATTTTTTTTTTTTTTTTTTTGTACTTGAAATTTTTAAATAAAATCATTTTAAGACAATTTGAAACTCTTAAGAAGAAGAAAGCCATTTTCAACAATAACAATCCTTTAAATATGCAACACGTTACATTTACCACTGAAGAAAATTGCATTAAACCACTTTTAGTTACAGTCAAGTTGTTGCTCTATTGTGTTTTACTATTCCGCATTGTGCTGCGCCGTCTTGGCAATATAAACACATTTGTCATTGGAGTTTCCTGATAACGAATGCCGGCACTCATTCAAATGTATATTATATTCTTGTACAGACATTTTAATATAACATATTTCCCTGTACTTATTTTGCAATTTTACAACGTACATTTACTGTGCCATTCCTTTTGAAGTTTTTAGCCCCCATTCTTACATTTTTTATGTTTTCACTTGAAAGTCAAGGAGTTTAGTTGGCGATGGTATTATTTCTTGTTTGCATAAAATCGGTTTATTTCTCCTTTTTACAGCAACGACATCATCGCCGTACTTTAACTACCAACAACAAATGTCATGTTGCCTGCGTATCCATTGGAATTAAATTTATTACAAACTTTTGCGAAAATAAAAAAACGTTACAAAACTTAACTAAAATGAACACTTGTTTAAATATGCGGGGTTTTTTAGACGGTAGAAAAAAGGGTTCTCTATTTACTTTAATCTATTCAAGTTTACACAATTTTCACTGACTGCATGTAATGACTTGACAAGTTTTTTTTTTAAATTTCTGTACAACTCGAAAAACTCCAATTTTAATCATTTAAAGTAGATTTCTCTTTTCTAAATAGCAAGCAATTACTTTAATTATAATTTCTTTGGTTATTTGATGTATACAGAAAACTTTTCCTTACAACTTGTCGATGCTTTCGATTGTTCACTTTTGAACATCTGTAAACTGAGTTGAGTTCGAGTTGAATTCTTCAAATTGTTTCCACAAAAATTCTATTTAAAGTTAAAGGCTATTTAAATTTTAGACATGGAAATTTTGAATTTTTTAAAATAAAGGATATTATAAATAAAGGATATTTAAAGAATATAAGCTTATTTATAATTACTGCTCAAATTAAAGTTTTTTATTACATAATTCTTTTAAGTGAATGTTGTCTAAAGAATAATTCAGTATAGTTAATTTCATAACTATATCATTTGCTTTCTGGATATTTAATATATCCCTTCATGTTCCCAATACCTGGTATATAAAAACTATTATTTTGAATGACCTTTTAATCTAAAGGGTTATCGTGTACGGATATGTCCATTTGGTTTCTTCATATTCCCCAATAGAGTTGTGACAGATACATTACAAATATTTTTTTAGGATTAATACTAGTTTTATAATGGATATTATGCAGCCGAACATTGTTTACAAATCGTAGAAATTTTTAACAAAAATAATAAAAAATATATAAATTATAAAATAATCAGAAAAATGTATTTTCTAATGTACCGCATTTGTAGTTGAATGGCTTTGTCAAGCAGCACAAAATTCTGCTCGTGCTATTGAGCCATATTTTTTCAAAACCGATGCCTTACATAATATTTGTTTTATTTTTATTTAAAGTGTGCTGACAGCTAATGAAAGACCCGATATAAAATGAGAAGTCTTTAAAACAATCAATGTAAGGTTTATTAATAACTTTAAGTAGTAATAATTTCCCAAAGAAAACATAAATTCAGAATTTTTAGTTAAATATAAAGAAGTTTCTAAGCCTCAGAGTACTTGAAATCTTAGTTCCAGTTGTTATATAAAATAATAAAATTTAAATCTAAATTTAATTTAAATTCAGAATTTTTAGTTAAATATAAAGAAATTTCTAAGGCTCAGAGTACTTGAAATTTTAGTTTCAGTTGTTATATAAATAATAAAATTTAAATTATGTAATTTACATATAATTAAAACTAATATATTAAAAAAGTGAATAAAAAATACTTGCAGACTAAGAATAAATATAGGCTTCTGAGCTTAAAGACGATATCTCAGCTTTTAATTAAAAGCTTTAAGCCTGACAACAAATTGCCAAGTACTTTATTAAAAACTATTTCTCACGTATTCTGGTCTGCTTATGAACACAGCTAGGATTGGCATATTTGAAGCAGTATTATTAACTTCTCAATTAATTCTAGAAAAATCTAAACTTTGTAAAAAAATTTTCCAATAATGCGCCTGTTTAAAAAAAATTACATAAACAAAACAGCAAAAATGACTTCGACTTTATTAAATCTGCTTATATTTTTCTAGAGAAATGGGCAATAATTTTAGGTTTCTAAAGTGTGTTACTTACTTCTCCAAAACAATTTTTTATTCATTAAATCCCGAGTATTATTTCTGAAATGGCATAAATTTTATTAATATTAGTAATTGAATAAATAAATATAATATTCCTAAATCCGAGTGTGGTATTTTATTCTTGAAAATAACTACTGTATAGGTAAGAAGAATTGCGAGCAGTTTCTTTTACTTCACATTTTCCCATAAAAGCCGATGGCATACTGAAGAGCATTAACGAAACATGCAGGATGGTAAAGAACTTGTCGAAAAACGAAAGCACTCACAGCCACTCTAAAGCAAATAACATAAACAAACCAAAACTAAACAATAAATGTATACATGTTTCTAGCAACATGTTTCTATACCTCAAAAATTCAAGTATATTGTAGAATACTTTCATATCCTTAGATATCGCTACAATTTGGCGGTAAGTTTATGTTTTTCTTCCAGAGCCTTTTCCAGTATTTCAATTACATCCCCGGCACAGCCCCAGGCAACAGTGACACCACTGCCACCGTGGCCATAATTTTGTATTAATATTTTCTTGCCTTAATTATTTATTTTGTATCAAACAAAGTAATAATAGTATTTTTATATTGAAATATACCTTGGAGAGGTTCACATTCCAAGCGCAAAGTTGTTCTGCCTGGCCTCAAGCCCACCCAATCAAACAAGTGCTGGGCATGATGCAATGAAGGCTCTATTGAGCGGCAACCATCAACAATGAACTTTTTATCGACGGGGCAAACGTTGGTATTGTAGTTATTTTGGTGGGTACCGCCTAAAACTACAGATTCACAGCTGCAACAAGAAAGAAGTATTAAAAGACAGTTTCATCCCTCCTCTGCCAAGGATATACTTTGGTATAATATAATTGCCAACATCACTGTCATCTAAAAATACAAAATACATCCAGGGCGCTTTGACACGTGACACTTGACCACGAACAGGGTACATTTGTTCATCTTGGAGAAGCTCCTTTGAACCCAAGCCCGTGCAGTTAATAACAACATCATAATCTGCTGTCTTCATGAACTCGTTAAGATTCTCGACTTTTCTTTTGAGAATTTTTCCACCTTCTTTCTGAAACCGCTTAGTTAAATATGGAATCAACCGCCGTGGCTCAGCTGTGTAAGACACAAATTGTAAACCGTAACTAAAATGACAATAAAAAATTGTTTTTTATTTTTTTCTTCTTGCTGAAATGTTGAAATCTATTTAAAATTTAAATTAAACTGATTTAATTAATTTAAATAATAAAAGGCAAATTTTGTTTAAATTGCAAAAAGTACTCGAAAGGACATCAAAATAAAAATGTTCAATTAGTGAAATTTATTATTATTTGGGGCATCCCCCAAATTTATATATTGTTATTTTTTTTTCTTTGTTATGTGGTTAAGTTGGTCTCGATTGTGGTTAGACAGTGTTGCGTGGTTAGCATTTCGTTGCTGGCAAAACCACACTCATCAGCAGACCTACAGCCAACAGCTTGGAAAGCAATGCAAACCCTTTTATTTTATGAAAATATTCTCAACAATCAATTACAAAATTATAAAATGAAAAAGTTTTCAGAGTTTAAGTTAAAAAAACAAATTACAGAAATCGTAGAAAAGTTTCGAATCTGTTTTAAACTCACGTATATTTAACGTTTCTATTTGCACTGTACTCAGCCAAGCGCTTTTCAGACACAGGCTCACAGCCATATACAATGTCTTTCCAAAAATCATCGAGAAGTGTATCACCCTCTACCACACGTATGACTGGAACCAGGCAAACACCAGCCTCCCCAGCATCTTCTGACAACCAAATTCCTTCTAAAAACTTGTGCATTGATTTGGACCATTTGCTATAAAATTTAAAATTTTTAATTTCAATTAAGTCTTTCTTTTGGTTTCACTGACTATATTTTTGAAGGCGGTGTTTCGCTCAACAAATAGGGGCTCCATAAGCCGGCCGAACCATCCCCAGTCGTATAAGGTGAGAACTTATCTGCAATTAATGTCACTTGAATAGGTTTCCCTTCTTTCTTGTAGTGCTCTAATATGCGGAAGGCGCAACAGAAACCATTTATACCACCCCCCAAAATGCATACATGCATCTCTCAGCAATTGAAAGTTTTTATTTTATTACAAACAGATTATACAAAAGACGAACTACAACTGATTATATTTGCTTTCAATATAAGAAATACTGATTTATTTTTACTCTCTTATCAGCTTGAAACACATTGCAACGACTAACAAAAAAAAACACGCAATGCAATGAAAACATTAATTTGGTCACCCAAAGCTGATAACAATAATATTTAATAATTGTGATTTTATTTGTAAGAAATTAATTAATTAATGATTTTCAAGTTTTTCTTTTATTTGAGCTTTTTCTGTATTCACGATGAGTTTGTATTACAAATTCGACTTATTGCGAACAGACACAGGAATATTTCGGCTTTCAAATATACAACTTTCTTGACAAAAACTTTATTTAAAAATTACATTATTAAAATAATATTAAATTATTATTTATTCTTGAGAACTTTTTTGTTTTATTTTTATTTTTTTTTAACAATTTCAATATTTTTTTGCACTTTTGTTTACTACACAGAAATTATCAATTCCAGTCAACGAGTTTCTGTTCAGAGTTGTCAGTGTATGAAGGCGGATCAATTAGATTCGAAAAAGCAAGTGATTAATCATTGATGAGCCTACAAAACTAAAATAATAGATTCATTTACTATTTTATTTAAGCAAATTGCAATTAAATACTTCGAGAAAAATGTTTTCTTTTTCCGTATTGATAAAGTACCGGACACTATTGCGAGTAGAAATGGATACAATTCGCCTTATAAAAACCATTTTCTGCCAAACGTAGATTGCCTACGAGGGCTGCACGACTCGAGTGATGTTTGCTCATATTGTAGTGCGAAAGCTTCAGCGAGTGATACCGACCATTCACTGCTGTCAATTTAAAAATATTAGGTATTTAAAAAAAAGTTATTTGCTTAAAATATATCTAAGATTTAAATTTTAATATCTTATTTGCTGTAAAATAGTATATGAATTAAAAACCCATTTATTTAAATCACATACTTGACTGATACTTATTCTAGGAGCGTATAACTTCTATTTACTATTTACTATATTATCAAGAGAAAATTATTTTGAATTAGTGGCATCTTAAGACATATAATATGGTCATATAATATGGATCTGTGCCGAAGTAAAAATAATCACACTCTTTCAATCGTTTGTTTTTTATTTCCAATATTTTGCAGTGTAAAGCCTCCCGAAGAGAATGTGTTTAATCACAAAACTATTTTATAAAAATACAAATGGATTACCATTACTTATAACTACCTCCACACAGAAGATCGGAAATACATTAACTACTTTATCGATTATCTTATTCCTCTTATCTTGAAAACAAAGAAACCCAAAACTTTCCTCTCTTAAAACATTATTTAAAAATCTCGTCATTTTTCAAATTTTTGTCAAAAATTCAAAGAAAATATTTTTCTTCCTTTCTTTACATTTTCGTACAACTTTCTTTTAAAATCTAAATTATTGCCGTTTTCTAGGAATTTCAATTAATAAAATTAAATTTGTAAATGCAAAGGAAACTATTCGCTGACCCATAAACAAATGCATATTTTTAGGTTTTCGGTTTTACTCTGTTGACCAATAGTTTTTGCTACAGAGGAAAAGTGAACCAAAGAAATGGCTCTCGTTTTAACTAGTAATGTTTTACAGCTGCAGTACGCTGGTATGCCAGCCTAACTACTTGCAATATGCCAAGAATGCTGTGATGAATTGTTATACAGAAGTAGTCGTATCCTAAAAACATGAAATACAAGAAATATTACAACTAGTAAAATCTCTATAAATAAAAGGAAAAATAGAATAGAGCGAGAAGAATATTAAAGTGTGAAATGTATTCATTCTATGCAAAAAGATAACAAATGAAATAACAAAATCAGAAAAGAATTAAAAATAAAAGAAGCATAATAAAGTGTCATGTTCTGTGTGCGTATTTTGAGTTTTTTTTTTTCATACCACAAGGCGTTCACTCAGTTAACGAAAATTTTAAGACAATAAAAAAGGACATAAGAAATGGCAATTGAGGGCAAGTACAAAATAAAAATCCATGATCAATTATTTTGAAATTACAGTACCAGGCGACGCATTTTATTATTATTTTGTTTTGTTGTTTAATAATCTCAACACTTCGTGCCACCGCTAAAGTTTCCGAAATAATTCGTGAGGTGGCTGCAATTTATCCCATGTAGCCTCACTCACCTCCATTTACTATCATCAAAATTAAGTTAACCTACTCAGAGTCCAGTTGTCACAGTGTTGTATGGTTTCAACTCCACATGCAATGGAATTTCTCACGACTTCAAATCTGCCCATTTGATATAATTCAGTTTTAACCATAATCATTCTTACAAATAATTTTGCTCCAACCACATTTCCGGGATCAGCTTAGCGGCTATTTTCAAAATCCACACTAGAATGGTTGAAGTCTTGCATAAACAGCTTAAGAGAAACAATGTTGCGTTACACTACCAATTGGATGGCAGAGTGCATGTATGTACAAAAGAGTGTAAGAAAAAGGAACTCATTCATTCCAAAGAATTTTATCACCCAGAGGCATTACAATGTAAACAACAATAACAAAACTTGAGAAGCGCCACCAACAGCAACAGCAACAGCAACAACAACAATAAAATATAAACCAAAAACAATAATAACCAGAGGAATAAAAAAATGTGCAGCAGCATAACCAAAAATAAAAATACAAACAAACACACACAAAAGAAGAAGACAATATAAACTGCACAAAAATTTTAATAACTTGCATTGTTATGCGGAAATTAAAATGCACAACAACAACAACACCAACAATAAAAGTATGCTGGAAAAAAAAGCTGAACTAAATTGGGTTTGGTTTAAGAAAAAATGCTAAAAAATACGAAATAAAAATGAACAAAAAGCAGCTTTGCAGCAACATCAAATATTTTTCAGTTTGATTTCAACACGGATCTGTAACAATTTCTCTGTTCTTGCCTCCGTTGTTATAAATTGTTTTTTTATTGCGCTGTGTTGCAAGTAACAATGATTGAGGTTTGACATAAATATGTTATTGCTTTTTTTTATATTTATTTATATACTAGAATACATTTTGTTGTTTCTGCTGTGCTGTTGCCATTGTTGCAATTTTAATGAAACATTTAGAAATAATTTGAAACATTTTTTAATTCATCAAAAGGATATTTATTGCAAAATAAATCAGCAAGAAAGCATGCAACAATAATAACACAAACGTTGGCAAATTAACACATTGGAGCTTTTAAGTTCTTCATTACACTCTGTTCTATGACTATTAAAAAAGAGGCACACATTATCGGAATATGTAACACATTTCTCTTGTAAAATATACACATCCATATAAATAATTCCTAGACAAATTAAATTCATGTATAAAAATAAAAAGCAACATTTCGAGTAAGAAATATTTAATAGTATGGAGTAATAGCGAGTTTAAAATTTTTTCACGTAAGGCCTTACGTAATTATTTACTTAACTCCAGTTAAATTTGTTTTGATGAAAAACACTAGTAAAAATTTAAGAAAATAATTAATTTCTAAACTAAAAGGATTTTACACAATTCGAGCATTAAGGATTTTTTGCTCCATGTGTTGGGTGCCTCATTTGAATTTATATGAATTGTCGTTGAACTTGCCAGGATAAACTTTTTCATTATTTTGTACACGTTTATATTATTTGTAAATTTGGAATTTGAGAACTATATAAATGTTATAAAAGTCATTGCAGGAGTTGTATTCCCCATAGAGAATCATTACCGCCGCACCATCGCATGGTGATGCGAAAACGCGGAGTAAACCTGCCATGTCTGAAGTACTTAATCAACTTGCACGCAAAAGTCTATGATCAGCAAAAGACGTGATAAGTTTTTCGTTTCTAGTAGTTGTAGAAATCCTAATTTGAATTAAAAGTCATACCCTCATACGTCCTTTACAATTTCTAATCTTTGGGAATGTGAGCAAATTGAAAGGAAAAAACGGTTTTCAAATAACAATTTCTTGAATTAGAAATGAACACTAATTAAATATAAATAAAAATAAATTTTAAGACAGAGCTTTTTTTAAATTCGTTAAGCTATCGCTGAATGCAGTGTTTTATATTTTAAAAAAAAAATTACTTACTAAGAAAAATTAACTATTTAAATTCTTAATTAACTTTAACCATTTAACAGTTTTATATCTGTACCAAAATTTTTTAATATTGTTTGTATATTTAGATATATGTAAACTAAATTTGATTTGTTAATGCTTGTCGTATATGAGCGTTTTGTGACCTCATGAAATTGTCTGCATTTAAATTAATTTCACTTAAAACGAGATTTAGTAAACCAAAGTTGCATAACTTCGGAGACATACACATTAATGATGCGCGTGCATGTGCCACATCATTTTTATTTTGTTATATTTTATGTCGACATTTTTCGACTTTTTATAATTATGACAAAAAATTAAAACAAAGAGCATTATATTTAAATTATTTAGAGTTTTCACGAGTTCCTAGTGCATGCCACTCATTAAATGTATAATAGTTAATTAAAAAAAATTGTTCGCACACAAAATGCAAATTAGTTTAAATGCATACAAAAGCTGTGAAGTTTTTCCTTCTATTTTTTATTTGTCTTCTTTTATTCTGTTGATTGAAAAGTTTTTGCTGCAGCAGAATATATTTGCATGATGTAGTAGAGACGGTGCGCAGCACGATCACAAATAAAAGACATGTTTTCAAACTTATTATCATCACATTTATTATGAATGTATGAATAAATTATTGTTAAGCAAGAAATTACAAATGACAGCTTTTTTAGACAGTTCGTTCAACTTCTTGTTATAAAATTATTTCGAAAAAATATTTAACCATGACAGCCTTCCCAGAGGTATAATTCTAAGCTTCTAAGTTAAAATTGGTTACAACAGAGAGCGACAACTTTGGGATTTTTTTCTACAATTTATAAATATGGAATTTCGTTTGAAAGCCCACTTCTTTTGAATAAAGAATTTACATTTACGATATTTTAATTAAAGATTGCAATATTTTTTTTGTTTCTATATTCGACTGTGCTGAGCCTTATACTCGTATACCCTTCTATATTGATATGTTTTCTCAGTAGGAAGGAGCATATGAGCGATCTTAAATTTCAATATCTTAGCAATATATTAATTATTCATTCACACAAAGCGAAATACATCTATACATACACATCTTTCTCTAAAAATTTATGTACAAAATATTTAAAAAAAAAAGTGAGAAAGAAAAAACTTTATTTTCAAATACTTCACATGCGAGAATAATATGCAAACGTAATGCAGATACCAAAAACACACATACATGCATACTTGCATTGAATCATAGGGATGTGCATGCATTCCTAAAATTCTAAAAAGAACACACTCAACTACAGTGTTCTTAAATCAAAGACCCACCAGACACAAGCCTGCTGGGTTTGATGCTTTGTGGTTTCAATGACATATTTTTGCATTTTTAACTATAAAAGTGTGAAATGATTTTTTGGTTATATTTATTTATTTCGATGATTTTTACATGGGAAAAATGAGAAAAAATTAAGGTAGATGGATTTTAAAAATTTTGATTTAAGGCAAAATTTACGGTCTAAATTTATTTGTCTAGTGATAAATATGCGGGTGACAGACTCACAGACGTACAAAGATAAATCAACTTTCTTTTTTATAAGAATCGAGAATATATATATATACTTTATAGGGTTGCAAATCTAGAGTATAGAACTTTCATTCCCTTCGTAATGCATTTGTAATGAAATCGTATTTAGGCAACTCCAAATACCTACTGCGTTTCTTTCGCAAAGTGTTTTGCGTTGGCCACTCTAGTATTACACTTTTGTACCAGAGGAGAAAAAATCGTGTAGGAGTAACGGATTTTTGTCTTTGTAAAATTTTATTTCCCATATCACTCAGTTCTACGAATTACAGCAATTTAAGACAAATAAATCTATAAAGTTAAAATCGATTGGCATTTTTTTTATTAAATGCTTTGCATAATATGTTTACGCTTTCATTGACACTTATAGATAATAAGTCTATAATTGGTAAGTCTAGCCAACATTGAAGAACTTAGTTAATTTAATTAAGCTCTAACCTTTGTTTTGTTTGCGAAATATTCTCTTATGAAATGCTTTTAATATAAAAATAGATCGTTAATTTATTTAAATTCCCGTCAACTTAAACTATTTTGCACATTTAAGCCGTGTGAAATACCTTTTAAACGTTTCTAGTACTCCATCATTACTGTCACTTTATTTTCCCATTTGCTTGAATGAACTTTCTACACACTTTTTACAGAAGGAAACAAAAAACTTTATGTACTTGAGCCGATATTGCTTTCTTTCAGCCAATTCTTAGTATTGTCTTCCAAATAAATATAAAAGGGAGATGAGTATTTTATTTTATAAAGCCGCCAGTTCTCCTTTTAAAATTCCGCTAAAGAAAAACCAAAAACAAGGCAGCCAAATATTTCAAGTTTGTTCCAAAGAAAATATTTTACTTTGTTTTTGTTTTTGTTTTTCTTAAATGTTGTTGTAGCCAGCCAGTACTTTCCCTTGAATTACTTCATTTCCTTTTTCTCTGTTATCGTTATTTCCGCCATTGCGCTAATAACTCAATGCCGGAAAAAACCGGTAAAGCAAGCGGTTCAACATTAAGTACTTTCTACTACTATTCTAACATCAAACACGCGCTAAACTACCACACACAGCACAATACTCGTCCCAATCTATAGATATGAATGTGTTATTGTGTTCTTGTGTTCTTGTGTTCTTGTTACTTTACTGCCTTCATTTAATACGAATCATCATAAAGGAGTTTAATGCAAACTGTATTATTAAATGATTTTTAACTGTATTAATAGTTCTACTGAGTTGTTGTTAAATGAACAGTTTGTAAAGTTAAAGTGAAAATTTAACTTTGTAAAGTTTTTTTAGTGGGCCAAAGTAGTGGCCTAAATATTATGGTCTTAAAAATTTGTTTTCTTTTTTTTTATGTATGATTTCGGTTTTATCCATTTTGGATTGGATATCAAATATTTTATTAGTAAAACTTTTTTTTTATATATAAATACGTGTATATTAATTGTATTTTAACTGAACTCCGTAGCTCAATATTGATTTTAATATTGATATTGGCAATCAACAATCATGGCATAGTTTTGAATCAGTAGCTGCTTGATTTCAATTGCTTTAAATCTGATTTCGATTTATTACTGTCTCACCATACAAAGCAGATTACTTTTCTTATTGGCTTACACCGGCGCGCATGCTTCTAAGGCATCATATAGTAGAGATAAACCTTTTCTCATTTGAGACCTTTCAACTCAACATTTTTTCTTTTTTTTTAAAAAAATGTATGGTCATCTAGTAATACGCAGAGTCTTTTCATTACCTTTTTAGTGAAATTTCCCTATAAAATATATATAAAAATAAATATGGCCATAAATAGTTGCAAAAGTTTTGAAATTATTTCAAAAACCAACATTTTCCTATGCCTTCTGTTATTTTCAATAAACTGTAGCTTTCGAGAGATTTTGTTCTATTCATATAATATGATGAACGACTAAAAATCTTTTTGGCGAAAAAAATAATCATTTTGACTTCATTCGTATTGCAAATATGTGCAAAGTGAAATTGTTTTCCAAGATCAGTCAGTATTCGGAGTCGGATAGAGATATATAAATAGTAGTAAATATAAATAAATAGATTTAATATAAAAAATAATATAAATAATACATATAAATAAATAGAGTAGTAATTCATGATGTTAAATCTGGCATATAATATTGCTACAGCAGGCTCACGAAGGATAGTACAAATATTGCTGGTAAATGTTGCTGATGATTTCGTCATGGAAATATTCCAAAAGCACTAAACCGAAGAGATATTAAAGTACATGATATATGAATTTATATTCATTAAGATTTTTTAAATCGTTGATAACCTTTAAATATCAACCAATAAATAATAGAGAAATGTAAATTTTAATTTAAAGCTTTGTAGAACACTCATCGTGATCTGGACAAATCTGTTGAGTGCACCTCAGCTCTGTAGCCAAAAGGCCATAAGAATTAAAATGGCTTCGATCACAGAACTTTTGCATCCTACACTTTACGAAATGAAGTTTCTTTTCATGTAAAATCTTAGGCTTGAAACCATTTCATATATTTTTATGGCGGCTTTGTAATAGATTTTCCCTCCACCAAAGACATTATCGTAGTGTAAAAGAAATTATATCACCGATTTCAAATGTTTTCACTTTCATCACTAATAAACACGAAAATATTCTTAATATTATCAATTACTAGTAAACAGATTGCAATTTTCCTTTAGAAATTTTTTAATTTCAGCTTTTAAATGGTTTGAATTAATTTTCCTTAAAATGTAATTAAAATCTACTTTTGTACTCTATTGTTTAAAGGAATTTAAAGTTGTTTCAACTTAATTTTGAACTCTACTTAATTATTCATGTAGTACAACATCTGTACCACAAACCCAGCATACACACCAACACACACACCCATACACACGTCTCATAACGTCTTTTGGAAAAAAAAAATGGAACTCCAAGAAAAATGTTCTAATAACTCTTTTAAGTCAAAACGTTGACGTTTAAGCATACAAATATTGTAACTGTGTATTGTATTGTTTAAAATGCACGCAATAACTGCGTAAACACTTAAATGATTATTATTTTACACAAAATATACATTTGCTGCCTCTTACGCAAAACTGGAATAAATTTCCTCCGTTTCCTTGAAAGCACACGTTCTCTTGTGAACACAAAAACATTCGCTTCTCCCGTTAAAATTCCCTTCGCACTTTTTGCCAATAAAAATTTAAATTGTTTTTACTTGACATGGTGCTGGAGTGGAGCTGGTTACAGAAAGCATTAAAAGAAAAATGGGAATAAGAAATTTTCCAAATACACACGCCATAAGCATATTAATTGTCAATTTTGTTGTGTAGTTAATTTTATTTCATTTTTGCCCCCCATTTTTCATTCTACGTTAATTTTTTACACAGTTGAATTTAATTTAGTTGAGTGAAATTCTTTTTACAGAATTTTTGAAACAATTACGTCAAATAGTTGCTTGGCAATATACTTCGCCTGGCAAGGAAATAGTGTGAGGAGTCATTAGTAAGCAATATATATATATTTTTTTTCTTTTCCTTTAAGAACTCATGAATGATGTTTCTGCTGGTTCGACGGCTGGTTTTACATACAACTAAAATTTGTAAGTTCATACTTCGTTTGTATTCTATTAATAATTGTTAAATCTTGTGTTAAAATACTCATAAACATTATTTATGGGCATTATATCCTGCAGCAATGAGTGAATCATTTTCAATTTATAGTCTAATTTATTTTTGTTATCTTAAGTACCAAATACAAGATTTATTAGGAAACTTTATGCACAGAAATCATTTGTAATGATGCTCAGACTATTATTTGACATTTACTAGAGAGTTCAAATTGAGCGAACAGTTTGCTGTCACTGATAGAAATTAAAAACTGTTGCATTAAATTTACAATCTATTACGAAGCGATTTTCTGGTATGTGTTTTTAATGTGAAATTTTTATAGATCTTTTCATTTAAGTTAGTTTTGTTTGCAACATGTCTGTCTTATTTACAGTGTAGAGAATAAAAAATATAAATTCAGGTATCAATTTTATTATGAAAGATCTGTTACTTGATCTATTTCCTATATAACTATATTGTTTTTCTAGCTCCAGATGAAACTGGCCATAAGTCTAACAAAATTAAAAACTAAATTTATATTTTCTCTATATATATTAATTATTATAAAATAAAAAATATTTAGCTTGTACCAATATTTAGAATATATTTACGTAGTTGCTAGCAAATAACGTCTTTCAACAAGGACTTCTACTCAAGCACATGCGTTTCTAAATCAATTTACTTTATAAAACAATGACTTTGCAAGTGGTTTAGCACCTTATACAAACACACTTACAATTTTTGCACAAAACTGCCGGCATACATATGCAGATCTATTTGCATTTATTCAAGTATAAATTGGTATATGCATTTATTGACATGGAAGCTTTTAATTCAGACTTAAGTAACAGACAGGCGAACATACGTACAACAAATCTAAGTGAGAATAAATATTATGAGTTGGCATTATCGAAATTTGTTGTACACTTTTCTATAAAAATTATTATTTTCTACATATTATATTACTCCTCACAAGAATAAAAAAAATATATTTCACAACTTACAACATATTACAGCACAAATTATTGTACCTATTTTGTACTTGCCCACTTGACAACTAATGTCTCTACTGCTCATATATATTGTATATCTATTTTAGATATCACCTTGTTAAAATGTAATAGTAATTTTATCCTTGAATCCTTAATAAGGTTGATTGGATTGAAACAGTACAATTTGTACAATTTAGTAAATAATAATAATATAAAAATAATAACACTACTAATAATTTTAATTATTTAATTTTTTAATAATTATATAAAAATTTATTTTTTAATTTATATTTCAAATTATTAAAATGGTTAGTTTAACTAATAAATATTAAAATTATAGGGGCTGATATTTTATTTTTGTATATCAAATTTTAATTATTTTTAAAAATGTATACATATATAATTTATTTTTATAATTTATAGAAGCCATCTCGTTTTGTTGGCATTATTGTCTCGATTAATTGGGGGCGTATGATCAACATACGCTTTTCAAAAATTGTTCATACGCAGTGATGTTCTTTAAGTTTGTCTGAATCACACACCTGTAATTAAAAAATGTCTCCTACTTTGTTTATATTATTATAAATACTTCCCTTTGGAAAAATTTTATGTTAGCCGAGTTTTGTTTATAGTTTATTTTATTAAAATAATTTAATTTATTATTATAATTAATTATTATATTAATATATTAATTGTTTTATTTTTTGGCAAATTAATTTTCTAATAATTTTTTAAAAGGGCAATTAACCCTTTTCTGCAACAACAAATATAATGAATTATATTTTTTTATTTTACGAACCCAAAACATATGTTTTTGTAATACATTTAAATGATGGTGTGCCAACAACAATATCATTTTGGTGCAATTTTTTTTTTTTTTTTGTTTAATGGTATATGGTGATTGTTTTTGTATACAATCGGATACATACGAGAAGCTTCCGGTTGTAACAACATCAGTGCTATGCAAAATGCGAGTAACATGAATAAGATTTACAAGCCTTAGAATAATTACAATCAAATAATATAACACCAAAATATCCAAACAATAACTAATATCGTAGTGTAGAAGAACGAATTATCATAGCAATTGTTGAAGGAATAGCTGAAAGGCTGGCAAGTTGCTTATCAAATTTGCTTATCAAATTTTATATTAATCAGTGGCAAGTTCATTTTCAATATGTTAGACCATCTAATCAAAATGGTTTTTTTTGGGGGGGTTTATTAAAGTAAAGAATTGGCATGCTTTTGATCTTGTAAATTAACGAAAATAATATTTAGAATAATATTTTTGTTCTCGAATACATAAAATTTATATTTTTATAAAACACCGTCAAAGTGCTTTCAAATGTATTAAAATAAATTACTTGCTTATTAAAAAATTTCTACAGTTGCTATCATTGTACTAAATCCTCCTCTCTCAGATGAGTTGTAATCAATTTCAGCTCTCAATTTCCTCAAGCAGTATGCACATTCTCATGAACTAAACCAAATACATTTATTGCTTATTAAACTCACAAACGAATCCATTTAAAATATTTAACACTAGCTTGTATATAAAGCACTATATATACGATTTCAAAATATTTAAAATGAAGTAAAAAGTAAACAGAGCTCATGAAGACCAACATTATTATTGGCTTTTTGACTTGTCTCAACCGCAAACTACAAAAATTTACATTTTAACACATACGATTACAACGAAAATTTGTGTACTCGTACAATCCTTCAAACTGTGGAAAATCTATATAATTGTAGAATATTTAATATCTACTTCAGCAAGAACTTCTAAAACCATTAATAATATTGTGTTTAGTGTACACACACATACACATGTTTACTTGAAGCACTTACAAAAATTTGTAACTACAATTTAGGAAAATTTTATTTGCTTTCGGTTTGCAAAGGATGTTTTATGACTTTTTTACAACCATTAGAATTTTCTAATTGTCGTTAAAAATGTGAACTAAATAAATGTGAATGCAAATAATGAGCAATAAAATATATTTAATAAGCGTGTGTTCTATTTCTCAAAAATTAATTACAGAGTTTTCCAAAACTATTCAAGAATATTTCAATTTGTGTTATATAATGTTTTATTTAATTAATTATTCGCCATTTAAGTAACTTTTTCCAAAGTTATAGTTGATTATCTTTCATGCGTATTGTTATCTTATATTTATTATGAAATACCCCAACTTTGTATTTTAAAGCATTTAATCCAAAAGCAAACACTCTGATCATCCGATCCTTAACTGTGGGCACGCAAACATTTATAAATATAAAACGGCAAATGGCAAGAACAAAAAACAACTTGTGAACTAATCAGATGTAAGACTAGCATTTTTTAAACTTATTAGATATATTTTTTTTTCTTCCGATTTATTATTTAGTTATGTAATAACTTAATGCCACATATCGCATTTTACCTACTCAAAACAGTTTTTCACATTTAAGAATTTTTCAATTAAATTAATTCCGCATTTTCTCAGTGTATACACATACTTAAGTGTGCATAAAAATTTGGGTTTCTACAATACGGAGAGAGGGTATTTGAGAAATACAACTCAAATTAATTTTGACTTTTAATGCACTTACATTAATAATGTAAATGTCGTATTGGTTTAGCAACAATTTCCTCAAATATTTTCACAATAATTTGGCAAACTATAAAAAAAAAATTTATAAAAAATTTTCTTTAAAATATTTCAATTCTAAATTTGATTTCTAGAATCATATTTTGTATTAATTCAATATGAAATGTACAGGTATTTAGCATGTAGAAACATAAAAATGGTGTGTAATAAATTTTTACTACAATACTTCAGTAGCGGTACACTTTAAGATTAGATAAGCATACACTTTTATATATATATGAATTTCTTATAGTTCAAGAGATATTAATTCAAAGAAAATTAAAACAATTTAATAAGAAATTCTCATGTTTTTGGATAGCTTTTATATTCATTATGTAGTTGTTCTTTAACACTATTATTCCCCGTCTATCAAAAACAATCAAAACTGTAGATCAAACACGAATTTTACTGCACTTTTAATTTATTCGATTCGTGATTATTAGTGATGATAGTGGCTGCTAAAGGATTTAGTCGGAATATACAATTGTCATGTGTTAGGAGAGCTTTTATATTCATTATATACTCGTTCCTTAACACTATTATTCCCCGTCTATCAAAAACAATCAAAACTGTAGATCAAACACGAATTTTACTGCACTTTTAATTTATTCGATTCGTTATTATTAGTGATGACAGTGGCTCCTAAAGGATTTAGTCGGAATATACAATTGTCATGTTTTTGGAGAGCTTTTATGTTCATTATATACTCGTTCCCTAACACTATTATTCCCCGTCTATCAAAAACAATCAAAACTGTAGATCAAACACGAATTTTACTGCACTTTAAATAATTCGATTCGTGATTATTACTGATTCTGGTGGCTACTAAAAGATATAGCCGGAATATATAAATTCTGCCGTATTTTGTTTTTTTTTTTTTATTAAATTTATTTAAAAAATCTGTTTATTTAAAAATCGTAAAATATTTCAAAACGACGTATGAAAAATTTTTTCTTTGGAATTTCTGAAACATTTTATCGATAAAGGAACAAAACGCGTGTTTGCATCCAAATCATAACTAATCTGAGCAAAGTAATCTCGACAAACATAATCGAAAAAAATTGAAAAAGACTGCAAAAAATAAATCATACTATTTTTATTATAAATATGAATGTACAAATATTGCTCAAAGGTGGCACTTTGAAGGATATAAATTTCCGTTCAGCCACAGCAGAACAAAAAGAAAAACGCATGCACACACTTTCTCAACAGCACGCAGCCACACAGTTATTCATCCTTACGGACTTGTGTTGCTTGTAGTTACTTCCTTAAGCTCATAAAACATGGAATTTGTCAGTTTTGACAGCTCAAGTTATGGCAGATTATTTATTTGTTTTTAGGTTGGAGTAATTTTCTTTTTCATATTTTAAGTTTAAATAAAAATAGAATTATTTTAAATATGTTCCTTGTGTTGCCTTTCATTTGGAAATATTTTCTAAATTTAAAGGATTTTAGGTTTTTGGATGAAAGACCAAAAAATTGGAATGAAAAATTGACATTTTTTTTTTTATATTTATTTTCTAGAAAAGTGGTAAGAAAAGTTTCTTAAGCCTTTTTGGAAAGGTCTGCATAACAGCAATACAACTTATAGCATGTATATTTGCCTGTGTAAGTATTTATACTTTAACAAGCGTCAAAGTAATCCTACAATCGAATAATCAATCATATAATACGTAAACTCTCTTCATTTTCCAAGAAATAAGCTTAAGACTAAAGTTTTTATAAACTTGAAAGAATCTAGAATTAAATTTAAAAAAAAGTGATTAATTAATAAAATTAACTCTGCTTAACTTCTTACAAACTAACCTATTTTGGGGATTTCCCTTTTCAGAATATACGAGAGATTTTTATTTCACTTTCACAAACAAAGTTTATCTTCCGCCTGATAATAAAAAACATTTTTTTGATCTTTCCCGATCTCTCTGTGCTCTGGCCCACACAGTCACAATTCTTGCAAATATTGCAAATGATTAGTACTCTCATTTTGTGGAGGACCCCCTGAGTAAACTTTTCCTGGCGTAGTAAAGCAATTCTTCTGGTAAAATTCAAGCAACTTGCATGAAACAAACTGTGATGCGCGAAAAGAATATTAAAATTTTTTATTATAACATCTTACAAAAGAATAGCTATCAAATTGTTTATACTAGACGATAGTGCCTTGTATCCAATTGATTTTGGGAAACGAAAAGTAAAGATTTTTTAGCTCTCCCTTCAATTAAAACCAGTTATAATAACTATTGAACGCAAGGAGAATGTGTTTTATTGTTTCATATTATTAGAAATGAAGCATTACTGTGCTATCAGAAATACAGTTTAGAATGCAGACTTGTACCTTTGGTCAATATAAACAAAATCCTTATAGATCAAGAAATATTTATTCAAGGCAAATTAAAAAAAAAATAATAAGAAATGCTCATGTTTTTTTGGGACATTTTATGTTCATTATATTCTGGTTCTTTAACACTATTATTCCCCAGTTTTAAAAAACAATTTATACACTTTTAAAATGGTGCACATGAAAATTAAAAGTCCCTGAAAAGAGACGACAATTACTGTATAAAATTCGCAAGAGCTCACACTTGTGTAGAATCAAAACATGATAACCTTCTTTTTGTGAAATTTTTTCATTTATTTATTTCTTTTTCTCTTATGAAATTCAAATCACTAAAAGCATAAATTGTCTGCAGAAACAGTAAAAGAGACTTCATAGTCTCTCTAAAAAAAAAAAAAAAAAAGTGTCAATTGAAGAACTCATCACATAAAATCATACATTGGCCACATTCTTCTGTTTATAAATATATTGCGACAGTCATATATACTTAAAATTAAATTTCTCAGAGAACTAATGCAATTTGGCATGTATACTTCTTCTTCCCTGATAATATGCTCCTAAAAATTAATGAAATTTTAGTGAGTTTTAACTATCAAATAAGTCGTTTCAGTATTTATGCTTATTAGCGAATTTTATAATTCTCTTACAAATTGGACTTTTTACTTTTCCCACCAAGACTTAAATCTCCTATACGCTTTTTTATTCACTTTAATAAAATTTTATATCTTTGAAAACAAAAAAAAAAAAAAAAAAAAATATTATGCCAAAACCAAGAAGTTGGCTGCAAAGAAAAAAAAAACTTTACGCTTGATTTTCTGAACAAACTTTAGAAAATTGATAGAGAAAAAAGTTTAGGTTTTTATTGATTTCAGGGAGTGTTGTGGTAACATGCCTTAACAAAGACTTTAATGCCAACAGCAGCTATTCGTATCTCTGTAAACAGTAAAGCAACAAAAAGTAAAAGAGAAGAAGACTGTAATTAAAAATCTTTAGATTGGCGTTAAACTTTATAAGAATTTTCTGCTACATATATTTTCTTGGGCAGGAACTGCAACAGCGATAGCGATAGCGACAAAAAGCTGTACAGAAGTAACAACAAAATACACCACTGAAAATCTAGAGCAACCGTAAAACCTTTAAGAAACCACTTGAGAATCTCTAAGATATTAAGAAAATAAAGTTGGCAATTTTTATGTTTACTCTAACAATCAGCCCTTAAGCCACGAAAAGAAAAAAATTTAGTTAATTTTCTATAAAACATAAATTACTGGAAAAAATAAATAAAAACCTCTGCCACAGAAGAAAATTATTGGAAATTTCAAAAAAAAGAAAAAATAAAAAATAAAACAAGTTTTAAACTATAAAACTTTCAACAACTTTTTACGCGCACTCATTTTTTCACAGCTTTTAAAAAAGGGTGCAATAAAATTGTAGAAAAAAGTAATGAAAATCATATCAAAAGCGAAGAAAATTTAGAACAAATATTTGTTAAATAGATTTTTCTCCTCTCCTCATTTTATTTTCACTTCGCCAACTGCAAGTAACTTGGAAAAGTGATAAAGTGAGAAAATTAATCACAGACAGTTTTCGTATTAAATGACACTTCTGTGTGCATGAGACAAAATGTCATTTGCATAAATGGTGTCTGTTAAACAAAAATAAACTTTTTTAAGCTCTTTTAATTTTTTTTTTTGTTGCTCCTTTTCCAAACTTATTTTCACTTCGTATCATGAAAATTGATTTTTAATAGAAGTTTGGTAAATATTTGCTGCAGCTGCAGTTAAGTTAGTCAAAATTGCATACATTACGAATATAAAATTAAATTCTTTTCAATTTCTTTTTGCCTCAATCAATAAAAATATATTTAAATGTACATATAAATATGTATGCATAAAAATACACCCAAGGAAACATGGGAGCAAGTGTCTCCAGGAAAATCATTTTTATCTTTTATTTGTACTGACATTGCCAGCAAATGAGAAAAAATATTTTCGTTTGCTTCAAAAGTTAAGTTTTAAAAATTATCAACACCTACTTCAGAAAAGTGTTGGTCATAATTACAAAAATTACTAGTGGAGCATGTCTTCCAATGCCTACATGTGGCCCCAAAAAAAAAACACTGTCGCGTTGCTAATACCACCAGCAATAGCTTAATCTAATAGAGCTTTTTTCTAGCAAAAATTGCAATATTTTACACAAAAATATTTTGCTCTTACAAAGAGTTGTATGTTCTTTTATAAATATTTTCCTTTTTCACAGGACGAAAGGAATTCATAGTTTTGCCACGCTCAAATCCACAGAGTTAAAAATGCCCCGTAAAAGAGATTGCTTTTATTTTTACATAGCGTTACCAAGTAAAGTGCGAAAAAAAAAATCTTTTGAATCAGAAGAGTCTGAAAATTACACTTTAATAATAATTTGTATATCTAGTATCGTATAAAAAAGAAATATTATTTTCTCAAGCAGATGAATTAACAATCTGGCAACTGAAAGTTTCCTTTACATATTTCTTCAATTTAAACATCAGCGGTTAATCAGCTGTTTTAGCTAATATGTATACCTTTCTCGTTATATATAAAATGACATGAAGCCTTCTTTTAAACCGGTGTTCAATTAGCCGTCGGAGAGCTTAGCCGGTGTGCTGTGCAGCCAGCACTTCTACTCATATTGTAGTGATATTCATATAATTGCAATATTAAGTAAATAAATAAATAAAATTACCTTTTTATAGGCCGAGGATATTTGAACGATTCCCTTTTCACAGCGTAAAATTTTTCTCAGTACAGTTTCACTATTCCCATTTCCTACAGAGCATGTATACTGAATACATTTCTTCTCATGTATAAACATTTTTATTACAAAACAAAATATGAATGCTGAAGATTTTAATACTGCCTAAAATGGCGCTTCGGCTGTGTCGTGAGTATTATAAGACCAGATATATTTCTATCAATAAAGTTATTATTTTTTAAACCTCTGAGTGTCTCAAAGAAACACATTTGCTACGCTGGTGGCAAAATAAGCAAAGTGAACGCAACAGTTTAAGGTTTTATGGTATGAGTACTTGTAATTTTTTCTGTTGTATCGTGAGGAATGAAAAAAAATGTACAGACTTTTTTATGGTATTGTATTTTAAAAATTATTCTAAAAGCTCACCAGGAAGTGTCAGATATCCTTGCTTGCTGAAAGTAAATACATTTAAATAATTATGTCATAGATTAAGGTCCAATTAAATTAGCTTTATTAAATTTCGTTTTGCTTCTGAATAATAATGTGTTTAAGGATATTTTTCTCTGTCAGTAGAGTAGCGAAGCATCACTCTACGAACTTGAACATACATACATATCTTAATTCGCCCCCGCCTTTCTTTCGATGACTTGTAATTTGTTGCTTATTTTATAAAGTCAAGCAGTCAGTCAATGAATCTATTTTTAGAGCTTACATGTCATATCGATCCATTGCTCTTTTGTAATTTTAATTTCATTGACTTGTAGATTTCTATTGAACGATTTAATGCCAAGAAAGCTATTTGATCACTCTTTTATACAAAATGTTGTTATAAGAAAGAATAACTTTATTCTGAATAACTCGCTGGTAGTTATTATAAAAGAAGTAAAGAATATTCAATAACACTTTCTTAAGTTGTTTGAAAATTGTGGGAAAATTTAGCTTTATTTTAGGCTGATATCGTTTTCAAGACCGCTTAATACTTTCATGAAATCGAATTTAAATTATTTTCATACAAAAACTGCAACTGACAATCAAAAGTGTCACATTTGTAGAATGTTAATTTTCTTTAATAAATCTATACGCAACAAAAGGATTTTCTCTATTTTGAAAGTCTTCGCTGTTGTCGTCTTCAAACACTGTTTATATTCCTGCGGAATACGCTTCCACATACTTAAAGAACCAAAAAAAAATATTAACTTTTAAAATGTAATGAAATTTTAATAAACAAATACAGACGCAATCCTACAATCTCGCAGAGCCCAAATGCATGTGTTAAATAATTTGATGAAATTTCCAATAATGTCACAAAGTGCTTTTATGCCACTGAGTGCTTTTATAAATTGCATTTATTTAAAACCCCACATTAATTTCGTTCAGTTCAGTTCAGTTCAGTTCAATTCTGCTCTGTTCTGTTCTGTTCTGTTCTCTTTTTATGCAGTTTATTTATTAATTTTTGCTGTACACATATATCGGGAAATAAAAGGATAGATGAGTGGGATATTCATTCCATCATCATCCTAGTGTACGATATCATTTTATTTTCTACTTCCTTTTTGTATGTGTAATAATGGTTGTGGCTGTTTTCCATTAGTGCTAAATATGATGAATATCAGGCAGTGAACCTGTTGTTGGTGGAACCTGTTGTCAGTTCCGTTTTGTAAGTGTACACGATTTAATTCATTATGTTTTATAAATTTTGAAGTCTGCTGCTTCGGCTGTAACACTTAATTGCTCACGACCACATTGTAATAAATTTAATTAATAGAATATTATTGAAGGCCACAAAAATATTCGCATGGCAGAAATTGCTGTCGTCTGAGGGTGATGCTGGCAGAGCATAAAGTTTCAAATGTTGTAATAAAGTAAATTTTTTGTAAAAAATGTTTTATCGTTGCCATTTTATTAATACAACTGATAGAGCAAAAAGTGCAACGTGTTGCCATAAAATTGAATTCTTAAATATGTTGCGGAATTGATAGAGAAACTTTACTTTTTTAAAAAAAATTTTAAAAGCAGAATTTTATCGACGAAGAAAAAAAATGAATGAAATATTTCTCGTTAACAGTGTCCGATTTGCTGCAAAAAAAGGAGTGGTTCTCCTCATTTTTTGTGTAAAGCTGGTTTTGCCGCCTCTAGTTATTTTACCATGTTTAAGATGGCTCATTTCAGATGTGACAGTTTATCATTTAGCTTACCGAATGCTTAATTAATCAGCCTCACACAAGTGCATAAATATAAATTTAGCAGTGCGATAAATTGATTTTAAATTGATTTATTAAGCAAAAATAAAAACTAAGCACTCGTATAATTTATCTGTAATACTGCATCCCACTTGCTTCTATACATTCCACACATGGTCACAATAACGGCCAAGGCAACTCACATTGCCTTCCCCAAATTTTCAAGTAAACCAGCAAAATTAATTTCATTCCTCCGCTTTTAATTTACATATTCAAAGCAAATTCTTTTAAGGTCTACTGATTCCCAACGCAGATCCTTTGCGAACAAAATTTCATTTACGTAAATCATAACCTTTTCAGCAGGTGTGTCAGCAATTATGAACAATACGCTGTCATAATTAAATTTGTGGTTAAGGTACTCGTACTGCATCAATCAATAAATAATTTATAAACTGATGAACATAAACTGAAGTAGACAAAAATAATTACTTTTCATACAAAATGTTTCCTTGTATTTTAATATTATATTTTAGCAAGTTTTTAATATGAGTTAGAATTTAAAATTATAATGATTTTCTACGTACTTGCATAAAAAAGACAAAAAAAAAAAAGATAATACAGAATGGAATTGTTAAATTAGTTGTGATAAGAAACAATAGTTTGTTTTAGAAAACAAACTGAACTTTGTGCTTTCTAAACGATATTTTAAACCCCAAAGTACCATCCATATAGAATGAACCATAGAGAAGTAGCCACATGTACACACATGCAAACACTAAAAGGAAAAAGTCAAGCAACATACGCATTCTAAATCTGTGTAGAGAAAGTTTTTGAAAGCAAAAGCAATAAAAAGAAAAGAACTCAAAGTTGTAATATAACCTTTTTAACAATAACGACCTTCTAAATTTAACAATACAGGCTAACAATCCTTGTCTAACAATCGATGAGTTGTTAGACTTTTATAAAATTTGTCATACGCCGATAGTCGGTCAATTTGGGGAAAACCTTTGGCATGTAACCGTTTGCAAGAGAAAATTTAGCCATTCTGCAAAACATATTGGTGGCTATTCTGCGTTTCGATTTGAATCGAAATTTTCTCCGTCTGGCAATTTTGGTATTCTGCGTTTCGATTCCGCTCAGTTTCTTTCGATTGTAGGTATTCTGCATTACGATCGTAGCTCCGTTTTTCTCAGTTGTGTTTTTGTTAACGGAGAAGTTTTTTTATCTGTGTTTTTTAGTTAAAAACTGTAAAATTGAAAAAAATGTAAGTAGAAAATGAAATAAAATGCCCAGAAGCGATTAAAAAAACACTTAATAATATTTTTAATTAATTTATTTAATGAAATGAATGTTTAATAATGTTATAGGTCAAAAACAACAACACCAGAGCAGTATGAAAAATTGGCAAATTTAATGGCATCTAAAGCAGACATTACATGTGGATACCACCAGCGATCAAAGGAAGAAGTAGCATCATTCTGGGAGGAAGTCATAGTAATCCTCAATGCATTAGGTCCTCCAACAAAAAATGCCAGTGCATGGAAAAAAGTAGGTATGGTTTGTGTATAATTATTGCAGAAATTAATATCAATTTATAGGTTTGGATTGACTGGAAGTGCTACATAAAGAAGAAGTTGTCAGCAAACAAAAGGGAAATGATGAGCACCGGAGGAGGCCCTTGCCGCTTGCAGCGTATTAGCACTTTGGAAGAAAAAGCAGTAGAGTTGACGGGGCTAGTAACCAGTACATCTGGCATATGCGGTGCAGTAAACTTTGGTGTTGCCTGTGAGGTTCAGGCACTGGAAAATTCAGAAATGGATATTTCCGCACGTTCTGAAGACATACCAATCCCTTAAAAAAAGAAACAGGGCCCTAAAGAAACAACTTTGGGCTTGTTAATGGAACAATTAAATTCTCAAATAAATTTTCAAAAAGAATTTTATCAATTCTTTGTTTAAACGAAAGTTCTTTTTGAATCTGTAAAAGTAAATTATTTTCAATATTTACATATTTCTTGCACAATAAAAATTACAATTGACAAACATACAATTGATCGCTCATTTCAAATGGATTGGACCTATCTCTAATTTTGAACTTTTCAACCGAATAATACAATGCCTCTTTATTTCTCATTTTGTTCTCCTCCCTCTCCAACAATAATGCAGCTGTTATAGACTCCATTCCTCCTTGAAATTTAAAATTTTTATTAAAAGTTTTGTTGTCTTTACATACTTCATCACAACACTATTAATTTTTGTTAATTATGTACCTTTATATTCACAAGATTCTTTGCACTGTAATAAATTTACAAACAACTAATTTGAGTTTGTTTTTATATTTTTTTATTTTATTTAAGAATATTTTTATTTAACTTTATCAACAACTTATTTTTATTATGTATAAATAAACTTTTTGCATTAAATTTGACATTTGTTTATGAAAATGATAACAAACTTGTCTATTTTCCTATTTCATTTCCACATTCCACAGTGATGCTATTACTTTTGTAAGCATTGTTGTCTTCCTCTTTTTCTTTCGATTCCGTTTTTCTGCAGAATACCAATTTACGATTGCAACGGAACTGAATGCGGAGACATAATCGAAACGTAGAATAGGGGTGATTGAATATCCAACTCAATAATATATCAGAAACGTATTTTACCAAAATTATTTTACATTGAAATACAACTTCGATGACTGCAGTTTAAATTCAAAACAATGAAGATGTTTTACTGTGCGCTAAAGCTTATATCCAGAAAAGTATTTGGAATGCATATTTTGGCCGCATATTTTGCATAATTGCATCACATATTCATTATTAGATCATTAAAGGAACATTGTATATCATACACTTTTTTAATAGCAAAAACGAAGTCTTACACAATATTGCTGATACATGAAATTTTCTTTAGAACTGTTCAAAAATAATTTTTTATTATTTTTATCCGTCAGTTGGATTGAAAGCTAAAGATTTAGAAAAGTATTGTTTCACAAGGACATTCATTTCGTAGCAGGAGTTTTTGGTTAAAACCATTTTGTAACGAAACCAATTGGCCCATCTCTGCATAAATAACGGACGCAACTGCATTGGTAGAGCATTCAATATTCGTTGTATATGTGTACCAATTTAAACCGAATTTGGTGCGAAAAAGTTGAAAACAAAGTTGAGCCAGACCCTTACATGCTCCTCTGCTATTTTTTACAAGTTTTATGCACACTCTTGGTCTAGTATGTGCAGTTGTGTGTGGGTGTGTGTTTGTATATATATTTAAGAAAAAAAACTTTTTCGATTACATGCTCATAAAAAAGTTTCTTCATCTATCAATTGGACAACACCCACATATTTGACACAGCCGCAAAGTAAATAAGTAGTACACAACATGTGTGAGCATAATACTAATAATGGCAATGAATTCCTTAGGATAAGAGTAGAAAAGACATTCAGGGATGAGACAAATATTACGAACAGAGAGGGATTTATAAATACATGGGGATGTGAATGTGTGTGAATAACAAATAACACATAAGCCAAGGCAGGCAAAAAAGTGACAATAACAACAATGCCATAAACGAGCAATAAAATTAAGAAAAATATATTTTTATAGGTGGACTTATTCCCTCCACTCAATACAAAACTTTAATTTCATTTTAAATTAAATAAAAAATGATGACAATCATCATAATTGCTTCTGCGAAAATTCCCTTTTAATAAACATACACGTTTAGTGTAAAAAATGACAACGTTGAGAAATGGAATTTATTGCTTAAAAAGTTTTTTATAACTAAGCAATTTATTTCCGTTTCCTATTTCCATTATTTCCCTTTTTTTATACCCCTTGATTTTGATTTAACTTCAGCATTAATCAGTATAACTGATGCTTTTATTGTATATGCAAATGTAAACTTCTTGGGTAAACAATACAGGCAATTTTTGTGTAAATACATTCAGTCACGCTTCCTCCATATTATCTCTTGTTTTAAGTTTTATTGCAATGATATTTTTTCTCCTCAAATTTACGTTAGATTTATATTCAGATATTTTCCTCTGATACCGGATATCAAGTCTGCCTACATGACAGCCAATGTTACATACATGCAACGAGTACTCGCACACGTACTTATGTATTTCACTTTCTATTCATTTGCTTTTCTTTTTTCATTTTCAGGCGAAAAATTAATTTTTTTTTTTTTTTTTATAGAAAAAGTAGAGCACGTCACGCAAATATTTACACATCATCACCGTTTTGTAACGCAAAGTAAAACATTAGTTTAAATACATAGGCAAATATTATTATATTGCACATACCCAGCTAAGCGAAATATTAAAACAGATATCGTTTTCCCATATTTCCCAGATCCAGCATAGGGGAAAGCAAAATTGCAGTAACAAATTATAAGAATATGAGGAAATGAAAAACTGAGTGCTAGGCCTCAATATAGGAATTAACTGTCAATTGTAGCCAACGCGAAAACAAATGTGGTTGAGGAAAACTTAGTAGGATGCAAAATACATATATCGTCCTATGACTTTTGGAAATTTTACTTATCTTAAATTTAGTTTAACGTTTATTTTTTTAAAGCATTCAACGAGCAGCGGTCTGTTTTCCATTTCAGAGTATATGATGAAGAAGAGTATATTCTACAGAACATTCATTTTGGTTAATTTTTTTGTTTATGGCCGCAATGGCTTAAATTTTTACTTAAAATGCACTAAATCCTCGAAAATTAAAAAATATTCAGCTGGTTCCTATACACATTTCACATTCCAAATGTATTTAAATTCATATTAATCATTAACTTTGTATAAAACGGAAAAATATTTGAATAAAGTTAAATATTTTGGCTCTGCAACCAAACTTATTCGGAAGTCAAATCCTTTTCAACGCCCGTTCGCAGTTTTCAATTTATAATGCAGTTAATATAAATTAATAAACCAAAACTAAAAATTATTTCATCAATTACTTGCCGATATACAATTATTTCTAAATTGATATATATTGCAAAGTTTTTTTTAATAATACTTGTAACTTTTGTCTAAATTGCAATGAAATGCAAATCTTAATTTAATAACAATATTTTAAAATAAACATCCTTGAAATTTACAAAGTATTTTTAAAAAAGATGATGAAATGAAAAACTAAAAAGCAATTACATTCGCTAGTTGTGTAGAAAATTTGTAAATGTAAATGTATATGAACGACTGCGTTACTTATTAGAAATTATTAATCTAAAATTTTTATTTTTGTAACTCGTTACGGTTTCCTGCCATTTTACAAACAACAACAAAAACCACAACATTTTTATATTTTTTCCAGTTAGTTATTGGAATTTTTTTATTATTTCATTTTTATATATTTTCCTGCAGAATATCCCTTCACATATAAAATATTTTCATAAAAAACCTTTTTTTTTTTGTTTCATATACATTTTCATGTTAATATTTTTAAGAAAGGAAAAAAGGATTGAACGAGAAACCAAATAAATATTCATATTCTTTTAAATTCATTTTAACAATGTTCTCTTCATATAAAAACACATATTGATTTCCGTTTGACTTAACTTTAGTTAGCAATAACATGACTGCCTTTTTCATTTATTACTTTTTAATAAACAAAAATATTTGTAAAATTTGAACAAAAGGTTTCAGCAAGCTGTAAAAATATTTAGTATATTTAATATGTAAGCGAAACATCGAATGTATTTTCTTTTAATTCAAACAAGGCGAAAAAATTATATTTGAGAATCAATTATATTAATTACAGAATGTGTTCGTACAATCGTAGGTCAGGTACCACTACAGAATAGAAGTGCAGGCTGCTCATATTATCTGATTGGATCACAGGTAATAATGCGGAATCATTTTTAAAATTTTCTTGCAATCACATCAACGCACAAGAAAGTGAGTAAAAACTGTTTGCACGATTAAGCGATCATGAATTAAAAATTAAATTAAATTTAAAAATATTAAAGGACATCTCTTAAGAAATACTTCCTGCACAGAATGTGTGATTTAACTAACAAACTCTTAATAAACAAATTTTTTTAAATTTTACATAAGTATAATTTAGTTGTAGATATTTGAAATGCGTTGTACTCTTCCAGCCTAAAGTGTGCTTACCTCTGCTTACAACCTTATTGATTTAGTTTACTCACAGCGATATACCTCCTTGCATATGATAGCATAAATAGATTATAAAAATAATTGCTACACTTACTTGATCAACAGTTGTTACCTTTTTCATTTTACTCAGTTTCAATTCCGTTTTGTTTCCCAGAAATAATCTTTATGTTTCCTGTCCTGCGTCATCGTTAAATTCTACGTTTCCGGTTTAGTTGGCTTTTGCGGCAGTAAAATAAAGATTTATATTGTTCAAGAAATTGATATCCAAGTTTTATTTTTTCCTTTAGAAATACTTTCAAATTGACCACAACAATAAAAATCAGACGCAGCAAAATTTTTTTAATAAAACTTTTTAAAAAATATTAAATTATTTTAGCAACACTTGATAAAAAGTAGAAGTATATCAAAATAGAATACTTTAGACATGACTGTCTATGACTGTAAGATTTAAATTGAAGAAAAAAATTGTTTTATTGCGAAATTTGAGAAGCCTTGTAAAATATGTGAATAATTACATGATTGCCAAAAACTATAAATATAATAATAATAAATTTATATAGATAAAATTGTCTTTATATTGTATTTAAATCGCACGAAAATCGAAAAAATTTTAATCCTCCCAACTATAATCCATTTCAATGAAATCTTACGTATCAAATTCTGTTGAATATTAATTTATTATTATTTTATTTCTGTTAATTATTATTTTAATACGACTTAAATATCAAATTGTAACTTTAATTAAACTCTTAACAAACACTTTTTTGGGCAATCAGCCGAAATAAGTTCTTTTTTTGACAATTAAAACAATTAGCCTTAATACGATTCAGCATCTAAATCGTAGCTTAAAGTCTCCACCCATTGCTTGTAACTGTACACTATCTGTTATATGCAAAACTACATACTCCTTAAAAGCCAACATCCTTTTGTGCAACTACAATCCTCACATCATGTTTATCTGTGCATGTTAACATGGTTGAAACATCACCACTTCTCCTTGCATAAAATGTTCCCCTCATACAGCACCTTCGTATCCATCCCCCATTCCCACTCAATGTCCCTCTCCCTCTTCACGCTCTTTCTCTTATTGCGGATATTTTACACTTAACTAAACTTTCAACATAAGTTTATGTATTTTTACGTTTTAATTTATAGTTGAAACTATAAAACTGTCGCCGCATTTCAAAGGAGAAAAAGTCACATGGGATTTTCTCTTTAACGCAAAAGGAGTTTCTGTGCAACACAAACCATACCCCCTTTTTGGGTCTGTACAGGAAAAATTTAGTTTAGAGGAAATTTTATAGAAGTTAAATGACTAAAGCTGACTATAAACGACAAATTTGCTTGCTAAATTGGTTTTTGTGAACACTAATTTTCATCACGTATCAGAATTATAAATATCGTTATAGCGCTGCTATCGATACTTGATCTCAATTAATGAGCACTGGCTAATTTTGAGAGCTCATTTACTTGTCTTTAAAATAATTTCAAATTAGTAATCGCAATTAGTTGTAATCGTTTTTCCCCTGAAGTATTCCCCCGCTTTTTCTACAATAGTTGATAGCCGTAAAATATAAATAATCGACAACTGCGTTACCAAGATTTCCCAAACATATACAAGAGCTTAAGGAGTGTGCATACTTGTATGCACGTGGACACGTGGATAAATTTGTCGTACGGCCAGCACTTTATTCACTCTCCCAATGCCAGTATACAATTCTCAATTTCTTGCTTAATTTGTAACTGAAATTTTAAGAATCTTTGCGAGCGGTCTTCTCTGAAACTATTTAACAAGCAAGTTTATCATGTATGTCCTGTCAGAGGAAGAAACTAGAGTCACCATTATTCCTATACATATATTGTTTTTACTTTTTGTTTCTTTTTTATTTTTCAAGAATGAAATGCGTCATTGTATTTTCATCAAGCCAGAGTTTAAAATGCCACAACACGCATTTACTGTGTTTTCAGTTGTGCACGACTAAAAATATTCCATTGCTGTTGTTGTTGTTATTGTCACTACTGCTGGTGCTGGTGCTGGTGCTGGTGCTGGTGCTGGTGCTGGTGCTGTTGCTTTTTTAGGGAATAAACGCGGGTATTTATGGCCCAAAGAATTTACTCAATTTACATAATCATCAATCTTGGTCAGAAAAATAATATATGAATGTGTAGAGAAAATCTAATAATATTAAAATGAAAAATGAAAAATGAATTTTAACAATGAAAATTCATTTATAAGATTTATCTCGGAAAAGTGCAACCGAATGAGATACTAAAACCGCTTTTTCCAAAACTTAGCAGAGTTCTCATCGTACCTGAAACTATCTGGTTCCTAATGCAATTTTTCTACACCAGAAATTTCAGAAATCTTTACAAATGGCAGCAACTCTTAAGGCAATGCTTTGAATATTCTGTTCATTTACTTTATTCCTGTAGAATGCGTTTTGATAAAAAAAAAGAAATAATTTTTTTAAATTTATTTTAACTACAAGCACATTTATTCTGATATATAATAACTTTAAAGATCTATTCAGTTAAAAACAAACAATTATTTTTATTACTTTATCTCTAAATTTTTCCCAATAGATGCTTAGAGTTATAGCATTAGGGAGGTGCAAATTTATATAAAATATATGAATATCGTGGGAATAAATATTTATGGACTTCAAATATAATTAATTTAAAAAATTATTCTAAACATTCTCAGCAATGCGTGTATTTGTAAAAAATGCAAAAGAGATTAAAATGATAATGCAAAACTCAAATATTTTTAGCATGATAATTTTTTACAGTCTGGAAAATAATTTCAAGGCCTGTATGTGTTAAACAAAATTCATCTAGTATGGCACTGGAGCGCTCATCACTTACTATACAGCTCCTTGCCGATTTCGAAATGTGAATTCTGTCAGGATGCAGTAAATTTCCATGGATAAATTGGTGATTCACTAAAGGCTTGAAGATATATTATTATATCGTTTATATCGTATCTATTATATTCATCGTGAAATGTACGAGCTGCTCTATGAACTTCCCAAATGAGTTTATTTTTCCCCGAGGAAATTTACAATATAGATGTGTATCTCAAGAGCTAAAAAATTCTCAAAACTTATTCTTAAACTTGCCAAATCAAACTAAACAAAAATGGCAACACATTTTTACATTCTCATCTGTCAAACTATAGCGATCGATATCAATACTTCTTGCTTGCCAGTTCAATAATACATATGCACACATTCATACATGAAGCATATGAAAAGTATAAAAAATATTCAAGTTTTCCATTTTTTTTTTCTTATTGATGCGATGAAAAAATTTAATCCATCACAACACAAAATTTATTCATAATTCAAAGCAATTTGTAATCACGTAAAGTTTAAATTCGGTCTTAATTATAAAGTACTTAACATAAAAATATAAAATCTATTATTTATTTCTTGCCAAGAAAAAAAAATTCAATTAGTTAAGTTTTTTTCAGTCTTCAGGGTAGTAATTCTCGTATGTTTTTTTATAAGAAATTCGCATGAATTACAGAAAATTATTTCAACTGTTATATAATGCAGCAATACAAGGTCGCTAATACTCTAGCAGTGGTTTCTGTTTCACCCTAATGTAAATACTCTGTGTTCATATAATATTATTATATAGACGTTATAATATTATTCCTTTCGAACTAAAATTTTATGTAGGGAGAGTAAAATTGTATGCCCACAATTATAAAGCGAATCAAATCTTAACGTTTATGTAGAAAAAAGGAAATTATATTGAGCGTTAAATTAAAATTTTTTTTAAATAATTAATTATTCAAGGGCCATTATAATGAAGAGGAAGAATAGGTAGTGGTATAAAATGTTGAATTATTTATAGGCCTTCCTACCAAAAAAAAAAAAAAAAAGCATGTTTCCACAATACTTTTATAATAAATTACATATTTATTTTTGATATTAATCGATAATTATTTAAGACTGCCATACCTTCAGTATAAGATCTTCAGCAAAGATTTAACTCCGCAATGTTTTATATTTTAAAACGAATATTGTTTACATAATTCGATGAAAACTTTAATCAGTTTTCAGTTATCTCTACTGTTTAATATCGCCATTTAAGCAAGAAACAAAAAATTATAATTGCCTAAAAAATAACACGGAGCAGCAACTTCATTGAAGAATTTTCCAAATCAGCCAAATTGCTTGCAGACAAACTATAATAGATGACCTGCAACAGACATGAGTTATAGCTTTTTGAATTAGTACGCATATCTACGTAGAAGAGTTATACGCGTGAGTATTTGCATAAGGTGCATCTTATGCACATACTCACACGCACACAGCCAGTCACCAAAGAATTCGTGATTTATCATGCCACTTATGAAAAGCTTATCTTGAGTTATCGATTACACAAAATCTCAAAATGATTTAAAAACTGTATAACAGTGTGTAGTAATTGATTTTAATTCAATAAATTTATAAAACTTTTCTCTCCGATTTATTGTTTTAAGAATTGAAATATATCCGGCTTAACAAAAGAGAACTGTGACGATGAAATAGAGTACCTTCAAGGAGAACCTTTTTATTACAGAAAAATCAAAATTGCTAAATTGCAAACATCTGATAAATAGCCGCCACACTTATAACATGATCTTATAATACCAGCCCATGTACTGAGAAATATATCAGCATCTTACGAAGCCCATCACTCCTTTAGATAAACGCTATTTGTCAATTAGTCAAATAGCATGACCATAATAAAAAGTTTCGCATTCCAGTGTCTTTTGAGTATATTAAATTGCATAATATCTCTTATTCTTAAGTTACATATAATCGAGAAACTCCGAAATGAACACGAACAGAAAAACGCTATCCTTTATTTATTCATCCTTTATGCCTCAAGGGTCATTTTATGTGGTTTATTGAGTACTTTGAAGATGATAAATAGAAAATGCCACAAGTAGTAAAATATGATATATACAACATACACATACGCTCGCACACACACGCACACACACTGCAATTCTAATGTGATTGTGTGGAATAATATGATTGTTAGTTAGATTTCAAATATTTACTCCAAAGAACAATGTCTGTTTAAGTATGATAAAATCTCAAAGGAATGAAATTCTTCATTTTTAATAAATAAAAAAATGTGCAAGTTTATACATGAATTTCTTATAGCTTCCAGAGAAAGTTTTCTGTATTTTCTTCTTCACATTTCTGGTTTTTTTTTTTAAAAAGTATACATTTTTTAGTTTATTTTTTTAACATTATGTTGATGTAGCACGAGCGTGTATAAAAATCTAAAGAAAAACTATCAATGTAATGGAATTTATTTTTCTTATATGAGATAATAAAAATGGCTTAAGTTTTATATGTGACAAAGAAGATATGAAACGTTTGTGAGAAAATATCAATCACATTAACATTTATTTAAGTGTTCTTTTTTAACTTGTTTGAAAGCGTGCTATGAGCGCATTCTATAACAAAAGAAAGATGCAATGAAACCAAAATACCTCAAATATCTCTCATGAAATATTATTTCATTTTTTTATATATTGAGTCATCTGGATATGATAATAGTTCTCTTTTAAGAACGATAGAACTGCCACAACAGTTAACTGTCAAACGAAATCTCATACTGTGCCCACTCTTAAGCATTTATGCTTTGTATGCAGTGGAAAGTCATCATGAATGGAATAATGTTAGCACAATGCCACCAAATGAGTGGATTACTTGAATTGTATTTCAGAAACTTATCTGCTTATTTTATTGTATTCATTTTTTTTTTTATTGTTTATTCATTTAGTATCGAGCAAATAAAAATTGTGGAATATTTTCAAAACTTGTGTGAAGTACACACTTTTAATCTCATCCTTGCAATGCCAACTTCTACCTCAAGACTTCTACCTCTTTACTCAAGCCAAACATGTTAAGCAAATATATAAAAAATAATTAAATTTTTTCTTGAATACAATTTACCGGCTGTTATAGAGCTAAATTTGTCAGAAAAAATTTTTAAAAAAAAAAATTAATAATACAAACGGCTTTGGGTATTCAAGCTACTTGGCTGGTGTTCCTTTGCTACAAAAACTTAAATATTATAGATGTATGCATTTATGTATGTATGTATGCATTCATAATCAACTTATGATTAATTGGTAATAAAATCCTATGTGCTTTATAAAAAATTTCATTTTGAATGAAAGCTGAAATATATATATAAATAAATAATAGATTTTTATTTTCAAAACTTTTGTCTTTTCTAATTAAATGTTCACTAACAGTTTTCCATAGACACATGCATACATATGTATGTATGTATGTATGTATGTACATCCACGCGTATAAGCATGGCTCCATCCATACATTTACACAATCTTATTTCCATACGAGAATTCATGTGTATGTTGGAAGGTCTTCATTTAAATCCGTTTCTATTTCACTTTTTTCAGTTCGTTTATATATTTTTTTATACGAGTACATTCTTTTTGTTAAGTAGTTTTTCTTTTTGAATTTTATTGCTTTGGCAGATAAAATAAACGAGAAAAACTATAAAAAAAAATAAACTTTGACATCTATGCTGACAATGAAAACATATCGTTGTGTCACATGTCACAGAGCCATCAACCATCATGACTTCTTTAGAGAATTACGATGACTGAGACGGCATGAAGCTTAGAGTAACTTACTCGTAAATGCATATGTACTCATGTACATATCTGTATGTATGTATATAAGTTATTAGATGGGAGCATGATATTTGCAAATACTACTTACATATTTCTTTTCAAACTCGCCTTCTCTTCTTTTACACCATCATTATCTTCATATGTGGTATTTGTTAGAAACCTTCAACGTATTCATTTTCATTTCAGCATTTAATACGAATATAATTTTTTTTTCTTTTTTTTTTGTTAGTTTTATTTTTATTTTTCTTAGGAAATGTTTGTTTCCTGTTGATTCTTATTTAATTTTGCGTTTTACTGTCAAATAAAGAGTAGGAATGTCATTGTGCACCATGGGCTTCCAAATCGTGAAAAATTATGCCAAAAAATGTTTATGAAAAATTGAAGAATGTTTTTAAACCAAAAAAAAAAAATATTCTGAAAAAATAAGTCTCATGGCATGCCATGTGAAAGCAAAAGCAAGTATAAAATTTCTAAGTGAAGTATTAAAATTCAACTTATCATTTCTTAGCAATATGGCATATGCTGTCAAAGCATTACTCCAGAGTGGATCAGACATATTTGAGTGTGAAGCCAACATATAAAGCAATTTAACTGCATCTACGGAATAATTGAATTGCAGCTCTAAAATTTTTAAAAAAAAATTATAATATTGGCTTCATATGAATTTTGAATCACCTTTCGAGAATTTTTGTCATATTGACGCACATTTGCCTTTGTGACTTATTTACAGCATATAGAACTTGTAACTAAGACTATACTCTACTCGAGGATCAAAGTAATATTTTTAAATGGCATTTGAAATTTCAGTGAAAAAAATTCTAATAGGAATTCATATGAATTTCAGATGAGCTTAGAAGATAAACATTTTGGCTATTTCTGATATGTTTACCTAATTTGTAAATAACTGCTGAAGAAATTAGAGTACATCCGCAATATGTGCACTACTTAATTGATTTGGACAATATAAGCTGTGATCCGAAGATTGAGTGCTAAAATTTTCTTTTCTAGTATTTGCGGAGACCGTAATCCTATCTACTCTGCGTGTAACACACCCTTAAGGATCTTTAGTAAAGTAGAGAAAAATGGTCGTGCAAAATGAGACTTTATTTCATAGAAGAGAAAAATTTTTTAAATTATTCTTTCCAAGTCACTCATACAAAAGATATTCATTACACATAATAATTGAGAAGTATGTAATATATTGAGGAAAATGTGCGGGAATTTTATATTTTATAAATGACGGAACTTTAGCCATTTGATTTTGACGAATTTACCAAATGACTATGTAACTATCAACTAGGCTGCGGCTGCAGGTATATTTGTATTATACTTTAAAAAATTTTGGTATTACTTTTTACTGCACAAAAACTGTTTATATTTGATCGACAGTTTAGTTGGAACCAATGAATTCTTGGTAATCTAAAACCATAGTGTAAGCAAAACCAATCAGATTTGCCATCAGTTTTCTGATTTAAATCTGACATACCAAATTGTTCAAATATGCAATAGGTATACTAATAAAAATTATAATAATATGCTATAAAAAAAATCGTTAATTTTAAAATCGAAAATTAGTGATTCAGAAAATAAAGTCCTAATAATAATCATAATTTAAAGTTTTATATATTTTCATGAATACGAGCATACGAAATTAAATTAAATAAAGATTTCCAATCACTATAATAGAATCATTCAATTACTAATTATCAAATTACCTTTTCCGCCAAACATTTCCCTCCCACTAATGTGCAATCATTAACTAAAAATAAATAAAAAATATAATACGCATTACATAGAGGATTAAAGTTTGCTTCTTCCAAATTAATTTACATATTAATAAGCAATTTATTTAGTAATAAATGTCGTTTAATAATGCACATATTTTCATCAAACCTCTTTGGACTAAAAACGAAAAGTAGCCACAATTTTCTTTTTAATCAATTTGTTTAAAATTGAATGTTTAATTCATATGGCCATTCCAAAAAAAAATTAATAAAATAAAAAAAAAACTTAAACTGCTTTCCCCATTTCTCGATAAAAAGCTTTTTTAAACCATCATTACATTTTTAAGCTCACTTCTATTACAAACAAAACCGTTTTTCATTTCATCCAGCAAGTATATATTACTATGTAAATGTAAACAAATGTAAGTGTTCTAAATTATCATTCAACATATTTTTTTGATTTTTGTTTTTTTTTTTTTTTTTGTTGAATTTTAAAACGCAAACTTCCTTTTCCATAACAACTTATCACAGTTTCCGACCGTTGGCCAAATAAAAATAAAATTTTTCCTGAGTCATTTTTCACCTGTGATTTTTTTTGTCGTTCAATCGTTCTGGCTCCTTCTCTGCAGCCCAGTCTCCCCAGTTTATTTCCTGTTCTAACAGCTCATAAATAATTCTTTGTGTCTTTTTTTGGAATTCCTCTCCACAATTTTCAGCCCCAACATGCCACATGCCACATGCCAACAGCAGCCACATCAATACCAGCCACTGGCTACCAGCTCAGCTAAGCAAATTAAGCAGACGTCATCACCTCGGCTCTCCTGCAAAAACGAGTTTGATTAAAAAATATATTGTCTTGTATGAGTATGTAGCGGTTGATTTGTATGTACCAGCAGGAGTTTTCCACAACAATCATTCATTCATTTTTCCAACGATTTTCTTTTTTATATCCAGCACAAAATTTTGTATGATTTTTTTTTTTTTTATATTCTTTCTTTACAATTTTTTCTTAATCCCTGCGTTCATTTGCTGAGTGAGTATCTATTTCCTTTGTTATTCCACTCCTGTGTGAGTATTACCATCATGAAACCATTGATTTTGCATGCTGTGAATAACTAATGTCCAACAATGATGTGCTAAATTGAAGATATAAGCGTAAAATTGGCTTAAATGTAAATGAATTAATATGATTTAGCAGCCCAGTAGGCTTAATTTGACTTTTATTTGTCTTGTGTTTATCTCACTTTCACGATCTTTCCTTGCCAGTCTTTAAATTTAGATGGCATATCAAATTTAACAAATCTTAGAGGAAAAATCTTCAGCTATACTATATGCTCCTTAGATAGAAAGTATTATATACGGAGAAGCAATTATTTATTTTGAGGAGAAATCATTTAATTTGTTTTGTGGTTTTTCCCCATCAATCGTTTCATTAACTTGTATTTTGTTTCCTTTTAAGGCTTAGTGTCATCCTTGACTTTAGTAATTAGCGCCTTATGTCCCTTGACTTTTTTTGTGTTATCAATACATCAAGGCACAAATATTTTTCTTTAATAAAATAAAGAGCCTCCGTAGGCGAGTGAATAATGCTCAGCCTAATGAACCGTAGGTCGCGGGTTCGATTCCTACCTAGACCCTAGATGTTTTCCTGCGAACAAGCCAAAAGCTTTGCAGGTAAAGTTGGATAACAAAAACAAAAAAAAATATTTACTCGGAATTAGAATTCTACAATATTTGTATGTCTTCTTGTTCACCTGGTCTATTGGCATTTCATTTAAAACTTTACAGATCGCGAAATGGCTTAATTATATTAAATTATATATTTTAAAAAAATTAACTCGATAGCTTTGAGAGATTTAGTCTTTTCAGAACCAATTTTGTTTCTAAATAATTTTAAAAGTGTACCATTACTTTTTCAATAATCCTTTTGGCATTTTAAATTTAAAAAAAAAATCTTTTAAATACACTTCGTCCATACGATATGTTGAATCAGCAAATTTATGTCAAATCAACAAATGCATGTTTCAGCATATTTAATATTTTATGCGTCTACACGATGTCCTGAATGTAAAACATTTTTCGAATTTAACAACTCAGCAAATAAAATGTCAACATATAAGTCAGGATACAATTTTTGTGTCTACACCACAGAATGGAATCGAGTTGATTCAGTTTCCCACTCCACTCATTCTTATATTGCACTTTTTTTTGCACATCAATATGTAATAATAGTATTGCTTACAGTGTTAACTCTCTTAAAGGACTTGTTTTTAATATAATTTTATTGTTTTGCAAAGTCTTCAAATATCTCACAAAAGCTTACTGTGTTTCAAGTACAAAAAACTATGAGTATATGCCCCATCACACATTACTAAAATAAATTTAAAAGTTATTTAAAATTTTGTATTATAACACGAGTATTTGTAACAACAAATTCTGAAATAATAATAAATTTGGAAAATACCTAAAAATAAATATAAAAGAAGCAAAATGGCAACAATTTGGAAGGATTTTTGATTTGCCAAATATTGTAATACAGGCGAAAGCAGATTTCAGATTTAGAAATTTATTTTTTCTTTTCTTATAGTTATAAATGTTTTATAACTCTAGAATTATCAAAAGTTGACAAAAATGACAGACAACAAATGATTTATGTATTTTTTAATATTAACTCTAATTTCAGATTTCTGAATTGGTAGCACATGCTGAGAGATCTAAGCATTTCTTTTATTTGCAACAAATTTCAGTCGTTGTTTGCTACTCAATTGCATCAGCTATCTCGTCTGCTATATAACAGAATTTTCGTATTCCAATTAATATTTCTTACATACTCAAACAAAATATTTCCATTTAATTTATTTAAATTCTTTATAATAATAAAGCAGTTCACACATGCATACATATCTCTAAGGACTTACGAATTACAAATGTTTTAAAATAAATTGTTGTAACTCTTTCATTCAAGATTTAGAAAAGGTAACAATTTTGTGTCCGAAACTCTTGTACTGAGAGGAATATTTTCTTATATTTTATTAGAATTTTAATTAAATCAAGTACAGATTTCTTCAATTAGACAAACACTTATACGCTCCTTACTTGCTACTTTAAAGGACAGCAACACTTCGTTTTTACAAGACCAATTTCAAAAAATTAAAAAACAAGGTGATAAATATGAATTTTTAATGTATAGAATTAGTGGTTTAGTATGGATCTGTGTGAACAATAAATAATTCGGTGTGGTGTTATTAAATTATTACATTTCTATAATTAATAATATTTCCCAACACACGGCGAATACCATTATAACGAATGCTATATAAAAACATCAAGAAAGAGTATACGAGTATATCTAGCACGTCAGATACTAATAAGATATAAAAATCTTCGATAAATTCACCGGAGTTCAAAACAAAAAATATATAACATAAATATATATTGGAGCGACTAAATCTAAATTAATGACTAGTTTAGAGTGCATAAGTCAGACTATAGAACTAGAAAAGGGTTAACGAAGCAAAAGACGGCATTAGCTGCCCACTGTGCAGAAAAGAGTCACTCTCCAAATATAAATAATGCAAAGTTTTTACAACAAGAGAATAACTACAAAAGGAGCTGTATGATCGAAATACTGAGCACAATAAATCCCACAGACATCAGGATGAATTATAAGGCAGACACTGAACGAAAAACAAAACCTGATATTCAGTACCACTAATTACTTAATTACTTATACAAGGACTCGTGTGTTTTTATAAAATAACTACAAATTGTTAATTTTCTTTAAAAAGTATTTTTTTTTTATGTTTTTGTTGTTTTTAAAGAGTTTTTTACTGTAAAATAAAATAAGAAATTATATTAGGTCCTGGTGAAATGCAACAGAGTTGCTTGAAATATCGATCTGCAAAATAACACAAAATTTTATTTAGAAGAAAAACTGAAAGGCCTGTAGCCTGATCATTAAAACATTAATAATAAAATTACAAAGCTCGAAAGAGTAACAACATAACATAAACAACTAATAATATAATATTTTTTTTTTTTTTTGTATTTCTATTAAACTTTTTCTTTGATATGATATGTATTTGTTGAATATTTTTTTAAGCAAAAAATTTACGGCTTTTCATGCTGAAAACTCTATGTAACATACAATGCTTGGAAAAATTCCTGATGATATTCTATTTGAATATTTATAAACATGTAACATGTCTGGAAACTATTGCCGCTGGCTTAGTTGCAACAAGGCACAATAGTGTGGGCAGATGCAGAGCTTATTTGACGAAAAATCTTCCGCCTAGTAATACAAAAGTTCTATTGCTCCACAATTACTTTATTGGCACGTATATCCTTTGCTACTTCGTTATGCAACAATAAACTTCACTTCTCCACAAAACACAATTTTAAAAATATATAAAAAAAACTGAAATGATAAAATATCGAAACATTTTATCTTTTTAAAACTTTTTGTAATATAAAGTGTTTGCCCTTTTACTGCCTTCTGCAATACTTTAGCACACAGCTGAAGGCGAGAAGAAAAAACATTAATGTGCCATTAAAAATGACATGACTTCACTTACAAATGACTTAATGACTTCATAATTGAATAATAGCATGAATTGTGTTAAGTTGTGTGTTAAAATAGAATAGTCATTTATAACATTTCAACAGCGAAGAGTACTTAAAGCCACGTATAATATATTACGTTTCAGCGCTGTAGAACCCAGTGGTTAGTTGTGACAACTACAAATACAAAACAACAATAACAATAATAATTACAACAATTACATTGACATTGACAGCAGCAATAAGAAATAATGAAAAAAGGAGCAGCTGAAATACAACTTTACACAAAATACAAAAAAGCCTTTTGGCACATCATTTTCCTATAACAATAGCCGAGAGTATTTCAACTGAACTGCAGCAAACTTCCAAATTCATTTTTTATATGTTTTCTGTTCGCCCATTTGCTGTGCATGTAAATCGTAAAAATAACATTGTTGAGCTTAAATAAAACAAAGAAGAAGGAATAAAACGAATGACTGAACTGTTTTCGTTTATGGTTCAAAAGCTAAGCAAGCGGACTTTATAAAATAATCTACAATCTGTATGGTTTTTTCCTCCTGTATGCCATTTTTTTCTAAACGAACAATTATAATCTCTTTACTTTTATATTCGGAAAGGCTTTGCTTTACAGTAAAAGGTGTTCGGAGAAAAATTTTTGTTACTGCTTTTTAATTCTTGTAATAACAGTTGGTAATTGATTTTTGCCTTTATTTCTGCCTTAAATTTGTCCACCTATTTGATATGATTATTTTCTGCCGCAGTGATAGTTAAAATAACGCAAGCCTTCAGCAATGAAAAAAGCATTTGAGAATTACTAGATTACAAGAAAATAAATTAGTGAAAACTGGTCATGGAATTATTAAAAAAAAAAAAACGCTTTAGCTCCTAAAACTGACGATTAACAGAAATATTCACTTATGCGTTGAACAAATTAAGAAAATCAAAGATTACGAAAGAAAACCCCTCAAGAAATTCTTCATTCTTATATTAAAAGGAATATAAAATAACTTAATTTTAAACTTTATTTTATTTTATTTAAAAATTAAAACTGAATAAGACATTACATGAGTCTTACATGAGCACATATTTCTGTCTACTGGGGAATAGATCCACGAGTATATCGGCAAATTGAAACATTTCTTCCCTAATCAACTGACTGTTAATTCGTAATGAACTACACTGTACATCTAGTATAACCTGAATTCTACAAGTTTTCATATAAATTAAATTACAATAGATTTTTTGTAGTTGAAGTAACTTTATTTTCATAACTTTGTTTTATTTAATTGTAATATAGTTTACATTTCTTTCTTAACTTTCAGATCATTTTTCATACAAATGCGAATAAACATTTTTATTAAAACCGAACAAAATTCCATAAGCCATAATTTGTTTAACTAAACACTTCTAATCAATACTTTTCTATATATGCAGTGGAATATTAGAAGAATTAAAAGAGTAAGATTTTCAAATAACTCAAATGCATCTCGATCCTTATCCTCGAGGATAAAGCAGTTTAATTATTAAATTCTATTTCACTTTTTCACAGATGCATTTTTCTTTTTAAGCTTAATGTTTTTATTCACATAAAATTAGTTTATTTTTTACATGTACCAACTGGCGGAAATAATTATTTCTTTCCCATCAACCATAGTTTGGATGATACTTCTCCATTTGATGAAAAATCCAAACACTCATCAAAAGCGATTGTTTGAATTCGTTAAGTTTTAAAACAATAAAAAGAAATACTTGCGCAAATACCAAAGCGGAATATAATAAAAGCAAATATATTTATCTAAAATATATAAAGATAAAAAAAAATCTTAACACGAGAGGTAAAACAAAGTGAAATACAGGAAAAAAAATGGAAACCATCAAATGAATTGTCATGCTACAAAGAACCACTACCACTACTATAAAAACAATAACCACATAATAAACACTAGTAGTGGTAGTACACAACAGCACATCGATACAAAATAGTCAGAAGGAAGGTATCCATGTTATACTCGTATGTACACACCTGTACATATATACAGGTGAATGTGTATTGCAGTAGTAGATAGTGCTGCAGCAGCCGTAACAATTTCATAGATTTTCCAATGATAGCGGCTAGTCACATTCCCTGTATAGATCACAGATACGCGTTTGTGTAGCGACCTAGTGTATGTGAGTTTGTACAATAATAGTGTATTCGACCTACGGAATGTCACTTACAAACCAAATATTAAAATCAAAATATCGGACAAAAGTATAAGTGAATGTTTGCACTGATTTTCTATTCGCAGGGGGCCTTTTTAATATTTTTTCAACGATTGATATTGTACCTCTTTTCGATCATAATGATCAGAAAATTAAATAAAAATAAGAGATCAGTGAAGAATGTTTGATTGAGGCTTTTACACATATTTTTTTTTTCTTAATTAACTTAAGGTGCAACATTTTTGGCTTGTACGTACGAAAATACGCCTGGTCTAGGAAGGAATCGAACACGCGACCTCCGGTTTAGTAGGCTGAGCATTATCATTCGCTTATCTTCTAATCTGATTTTTTACACCTTCACTTCGATAACTGCTAATAATGCAACTATTTGTTGTATTGCAAGTATTTTAAAATAATAAAAATAATTATTCATAAGTAAGAAACCATGTAGGAAAGTGTGGCAATTCTTTCTACACCACAAAATAGCTGCCCACTTCATTCTATTCAAATGCAATTATGTGACTGATTTTGATATGAACAGCTTTCAGTTTAGGAGAACCAATACTGGGCATAAAAATTTAAATTCTGATGAATTCTTTTCAAAATTCTTTTATACAAATTTAAATTTTTATAACAATTGAAAATAGAATTTTACGAAAATTCGTTTTAAATTACATTAATAGCTCATTCGTATTAATAAACAACACCGAATACAAGGTGACTAAAAGAAAATGTTGAAACAAAAAAAGTCTCAAAGAGAATACAATAAAATCTGTTAAAGTAAAGTGTGCATTTCTAGAAGCAGTCTGACAATAATTTCCCGCCGTGCAACTATGAATTCCAGGTTCTCTCCTATTTCAAAAATTTTTAAATTAAATTAAATTTATTTAATTTTTATTTTATTTTTTTAATTTTTTTTTTACGTTTGTATAATTTTTTTAGATGCTATACTTCCAAAGTTTGCTTATAACTTCATCTAATCACATCGAGTGTGATTTACGCAACATCTGAGGATTTTGAAATACATACATATCTAATTTCTATTAATACCAAAAAAAAGTACCTCTTTTGAAAAAATACCTCCAGCGCAACTACTTTTTACACATATATTTTTGTATGTATGTATATGTATGTAAGTATGTATTTAATTGTGCTAAAAATTAAATTGTTTGGGCCGCATCACTTCACTTCCTGTATGCCTGCGCACAATTTCCTCCTGTCACACGTATGTGTTTGTTTTCTAGCTCAAGCAATAAAAACCATTATTGTCAGCCGCAGTTTGAAATTGAAAATAGAATTTAATGCAGAGGTTTTCTATTCCAATTTTATCTCTATTTCTTTTTTAATTTTATTTACTTTTTTGTTGAATTTATAAAACAATGGCTACAAAAAAAAAAAAGAAAAGAAAGGAAAAACCAAACTGTAATGCACTTGGTTAAGGTATGAAAGCAGTTTTATTTTTAAGCGCTTACAATAGAAATAACAAAACTAACTTCTTGCGCACGCATACACTTACAAGTCCATTTGAAAATTTTAAAAGAAAATGTATAAAAGAATTGATTACAAGGGTTAAGCCAACATTAATTTAAATGCTTAAAACATTGAAAGGAAGTCGCTTTCCAATGCAATCCTTAAAAAAAAATAATAATAATACATTTAAAAATATTTATATGAGTAGAAGAAACATTAGGAATTTATGTTTTTAGGTTTTGATTGCGGTGCAAATATAAATGTGTGTATTTGCAATAGACATTAATTTTATCATTTACTGGCATACATACTTACTTTCTACTTAAGTAAAAAGGCGTAGAAAAAATGTTTTAATTTTAATCTCTTTTTAACATGTCGGATATGGTGGTGCACATGTTTGCAGTGTGTATAAAAATTTTCCATTTGACTGCATGAAATATGATAATTTTAGTCCACATATACATGGATAGATGACAACAGTTTACACCCTTTCCCTGGCCACAATTGAAGAAATTAAAAATATTTTAAAAACTTTTGTTTTATTATTATTATTACTCGGTTATCGCGCCAGTTCTTACTTTTAATTCATATCATCCTACATGTGAAATATTTGTGTATTAACATTAATAATAATAATTTAATTCATTTAATTTAATTAATTAAATTAAATTTAATTCCTTTTAATTTTCAGCATTTGTACAGATGTAAAAAAAATTTTTGAACTCCTCTGATTTGCTTCTATTAACCCCTCTCAACATGAACGGTACTGTATTCAGTTATTTGAATGCCCACCGCCTTAACCCTTTCAGACACAGCAATCTTTACTCTAATTTACATGTATGTATATGCCCTCGTTTCGCAAAAGCATAACATTTCGTCTCAATATGTAAATGGTGTATTTCGCCGTAATAATTTCTTTACAAAATAATAACATAAAGTATTATTTGTACTTGTACAACAAAAGTATGCAAAGTTAACGTATTCCTCTTAAGCACACTTGTAAAAAATCTGTGAAATCCTTGACAATGATGTTAAAGGTGGAAGCACTAGTAAATGTGTTCATATCAGCATTAAAAGTAACACTCCGCTCCGGTCTCTCTTGCTGTTTTTATTCTTTACGTTTTTCACCAGATGCAATTTTTTTAGGGCAATAAATAAGCTGTATTTTAAAGTGCAATTCAACTTGCTGTGTAACCAGCCAAATTCGCTCTTCTTCATGAAACTTTTTACTTCGGCTGGTATCTGGCATAACGTAATGCCTGGTCTGCCTTCAAACATTATCTGGTTCAGTGATTCCCCTCTTTTTTCTCACATACAAAAGGTAAATGTTTCGTGCATTATTTTGCAGATGATAAAAATCAAATTCAAAGTTATGCAAACAATTTTAAGAACATAAAAAGTCTTTAAAAATATTTAAAACTCTTGAATACTACAGAAATGTAAAAGTCTTAATCATCTTTATAAAACTTTGAAGTTAAACATACAAATAATAAGAAATTCATTGAAAAATGAATTGGCTCCTCAGAGTAAATTATGTAATGGCTTAACGGAAGCTTTTCAATAAATTGTTTATGCGAATTGCTTAATTTTTTAATTACACAAAACAATATATATTTTCAGATCTTAAAGTTGTTTAAAGACAATAAAGTTCATTTAATAGATCATGTGTGGAAACTTTATTTTTTTAAAAAAGAAAATATTTTGAAATACTAATGGATGTCTTGAATTCTTTGGATACAATTAAAATGAAAAATAAACTTTCGCCTTTGTGCATCTAAGCAATAAAAAACAAAATATCATAAAGTATAAAGTATAAAGCTCCCGCAGAGATATTTAAATGAGGGAGGAATGAAAAGGAATTTCTAATTTAAGCAACAACTCTCAGCTCAGGAAGTCAGTCTATTATGAATATTTCTTTCCAAAGAAGAAAAATTGCACAATTCTATTGCAAATGTATGGTTTGCTTTAGAGGCAATACTAACAAAAATTATTCAACTATTTTTATTATTATAATTTGTGAAATTTTGGAATTGTAAAAGGCATGAATTTACTTTCGCTACTATTTAAAATAGGCGTAATTTTTAATAATTTTAGTCTAGATGCTTCTAAGATTACAACAGTACTAGCCCCTGGCTAGTATTGTAGCCTCGCACCCAGCTTTTGAAAGATGCAGTCGCAGCGATGCCACTTTCAAAAATTTAACATTTGAGACAATAAAATTATATTAGTAAATTTCAAATACTTGTTAAAAAACTGGTAATTCATTTATAACATTAATTTTGTTCCGTTAAATTAGGATAATTAAAATAATATAGTTTTGCTAGTGCACACTACACCTTTTGCATTCTTTGCCGCACAAACTCTAAATTAGCTGGAAAATAAAATCATGGAATATTATGCAATGCTCTTCAAAATACGCAGAGATATGCAGGCATAGCTCCAGTTAGCAATATACTTGTATGTATATGTATATCAATTTGAATATAAATTAAATCTGTTGCTTAAAATGTATATCAAGGCATGATGGGCTAAAAAAATTTCAACACTGAATCTACAAAACTGTTTCGAGGAAATCGTTTTAATATATAAAATAAAGTTTCCTGTTTACAAATATTTTAAAACCAATCTATTAATCATATAACAATAACTTGCATAATCAAATGTTTCCAGTATTAATAAAGATGTATAAAACGTTTTCGAGGTAAGAAAAACTTAAAAAGAATAATAAGAAGTGCAACAACGGATAAATTATTTCATTTTTTTTCTTTCAATTATACAGTTGTGGCTCCCCTAAAAATTATATAAAAAAACTTCTTTTCTATTCTAACTAAAGTCTTCAAAAACCATCTCAAGTTTTCTGTGTTTAGGCAGAATTTACGGAAAAATTGAGTTCTATTGGTTTTTATTTAAAAAAACTTTTCGAATTGATTCCATTAACAAAACCACCTTCCTTTAAAACTTCGCTGACCGCTTTTTAATTTTTATGAAATATTCTAACAGAAACCACACACAAATCAAATTTTCCTGACTGACTCTTGTACTCGAGAAATAAATTCATGCTAAATTCACTTCTACTGCTGCAATATGATTGAATAAATGCTGTTATTGCTGTTGTTGTTATTACAGTTAAACACATCAACAGGACCATTAAACTGATTTGTGCGTTTTTCGAATAATAAATTTTTCTGATGGCTGCTGACATTTTTTTTTTCAAAATAAAAATATAATAAAATAGTGGTAAATAAAGAGAAATACAAGAGCAAAAAAAAGGCAAGTTTTCATCCAAAAATACACAAATGGACGCTTTCAAAGACTGACGATTTTTACCCAAAAATGCAAAGGGGGTAAAAATTCATTTAAAAATACAGAAATGGACGATTGCAAAATTTGATGCTTTTTGCCCAACAATGCAAAGAGGGTACCCTTATCAAAAATCGACAATTTTCTCAAAAATCTAAAAATTTTTTTTTTTCCTTTTTTTAGCAAAAATATATTTTTAACATTTGAAAACATAAAATAATCATAAAAGTGCAAAGAAAACTAAAGTTCCTCATTTAAAAATACACAAATAGACGTTTTCAAAATTTGATGCTTTTTGTAAAAATGTAAAGGGGGTACCCTTATCAAAAATAGACAATTTTACCAAAAATCGAAAAAAATTTTTTTCCTTTATTTTTAGCAAAAATATATTTTAAACATTTGAAAACATAAAATAAACATAAAAGTGCAAAAAAAAACTGAAGTTTTTCATTTAAAAATACATAAATCGACGTTTTCAAAATTTGATGCCTTTTGCCCAAAAATGCAAAGTGTAACCCCTTATCTAAAAATTGAGTATTTTTCCAAAAATCGAAAAAATTGTTTGTCCTTTATTTTTAGTAAAAATATATTTTAAATATTTGAAAACATAAAATATTCATAAAAGTGCAAAAAAAAGTCAAGTTTTTCATTTAAAAGTACACAAATGGCCGTTTTTAAAATTAGACGATTTTTTCACAAAAATGCAAAGGGGGTACACTTATCAAAAATAGACAATTTTACCAAAAATCGAAAAAAAATTTTTTCCTTTATTTTTAGCAAAAATATATTTCAAACATTTCAAAACATAAAATAAACAGACAAGTGCAAAAAAAATTCAAGTTTTTCAATTAAAAATACACAAATGGCCGTTTTTAAAATTAGACGATTTTTTCACAAAAATGCAAAGGGGGTACCCTTATCAAAAATCGACAATATTCTCAAAAATCTAAAAAAAATTTATTCCTTTATTTTTAGCAAAAATATATTTTAAATATTTGAAAACATAAAATAAAAATAAAAGTGCAAAAAAAGTTCAAGTTTTTCATTTAAAAATACAGAAATGGCCGTTTTTAAAATTAGACGATTTTTTCAAAAATCGACAATTACACTTATCAAAAATAGACAATTTTACCAAAAATCGAAAAAAATTTTTTTCCTTTATTTTTAGCAAAAATATATTTTAAACATTTGAAAACATAAAATAAACATAAAAGTGCAAAAAAAAACTGAAGTTTTTCATTTAAAAATACATAAATCGACGTTTTCAAAATTTGATGCCTTTTGCCCAAAAATGGCAAAAAAAAAAAATTGAGTATTTTTCCAAAAATCGAAAAAATTGTTTGTCCTTTATTTTTAGTAAAAATATATTTTAAATATTTGAAAACATAAAATAATCATAAAAGTGCAAAAAAAAGTCAAGTTTTTCATTTAAAAGTACACAAATGGCCGTTTTTAAAATTAGACGATTTTTTCACAAAAATGCAAAGGGGGTACCCTTATCAAAAATCGACAATATTCTCAAAAATCTAAAAAAAATTTATTCCTTTATTTTTAGCAAAAATATATTTTAAATATTTGAAAACATAAAATAAAAATAAAAGTGCAAAAAAAGTTCAAGTTTTTCATTTAAAAATACAGAAATGGCCGTTTTTAAAATTAGACGATTTTTTCAAAAATCGACAATTACACTTATCAAAAATAGACAATTTTACCAAAAATCGAAAAAAATTTTTTTCCTTTATTTTTAGCAAAAATATATTTTAAACATTTGAAAACATAAAATAAACATAAAAGTGCAAAAAAAAACTGAAGTTTTTCATTTAAAAATACATAAATCGACGTTTTCAAAATTTGATGCCTTTTGCCCAAAAATGGCAAAAAAAAAAAATTGAGTATTTTTCCAAAAATCGAAAAAATTGTTTGTCCTTTATTTTTAGTAAAAATATATTTTAAATATTTGAAAACATAAAATAATCATAAAAGTGCAAAAAAAGTCAAGTTTTTCATTTAAAAATACAGAAATGGCCGTTTTTAAAATTAGACGATTTTTTCAAAAATCGACAATTACACTTATCAAAAATAGACAATTTTACCAAAAATCGAAAAAAATTTTTTTCCTTTATTTTTAGCAAAAATATATTTTAAACATTTGAAAACATAAAATAAACATAAAAGTGCAAAAAAAAACTGAAGTTTTTCATTTAAAAATACATAAATCGACGTTTTCAAAATTTGATGCCTTTTGCCCAAAAATGCAAAGTGTAACCCCTTATCTAAAAATTGAGTATTTTTCCAAAAATCGAAAAAATTGTTTGTCCTTTATTTTTAGTAAAAATATATTTTAAATATTTGAAAACATAAAATATTCATAAAAGTGCAAAAAAAAGTCAAGTTTTTCATTTAAAAGTACACAAATGGCCGTTTTTAAAATTAGACGATTTTTTCACAAAAATGCAAAGGGGGTACCCTTATCAAAAATCGACAATATTCTCAAAAATCTAAAAAAAATTTATTCCTTTATTTTTAGCAAAAATATATTTTAAATATTTGAAAACATAAAATAAAAATAAAAGTGCAAAAAAAGTTCAAGTTTTTCATTTAAAAATACAGAAATGGCCGTTTTTAAAATTAGACGATTTTTTCAAAAATCGACAATTACACTTATCAAAAATAGACAATTTTACCAAAAATCGAAAAAAATTTTTTTCCTTTATTTTTAGCAAAAATATATTTTAAACATTTGAAAACATAAAATAAACATAAAAGTGCAAAAAAAAACTGAAGTTTTTCATTTAAAAATACATAAATCGACGTTTTCAAAATTTGATGCCTTTTGCCCAAAAATGGCAAAAAAAAAAAATTGAGTATTTTTCCAAAAATCGAAAAAATTGTTTGTCCTTTATTTTTAGTAAAAATATATTTTAAATATTTGAAAACATAAAATAATCATAAAAGTGCAAAAAAAAGTCAAGTTTTTCATTTAAAAGTACACAAATGGCCGTTTTTAAAATTAGACGATTTTTTCACAAAAATGCAAAGGGGGTACCTTTATCAAAAATAGACAATTTTACCAAAAATCGAGAAAAAATTTTTTCCTTTATTTTTAGCAAAAATATATTTTAAACATTTCAAAACATAAAATAAACAGACAAGTACAAAAAAAACTCAAGTTTTTCATATAAAAATACATAATGGACATTTTCAAAATTTGATGCTTTTTGCCCAAAATGCCCTTATCAACAATTGAAATTTAACCCAAATCGCAAAAAAAAAAATTTTTCTTTATTATTAGCAAAAATACATTTTAAACATTTGAAAACCCCTTAATCGAAAAAAATGGGGCTGTTTTCTGTATTACTACGCAAGGAACCATAATATTGTGCTATAAAGGGTAATACGCTTTAATTGTTCAGAGAACAATTTTTAAGCCAGAAATTTTAATTTCTGATAAAGTATTCTGGTATAAAAATTATTCTGGCATATGTTTTCTAAGTGATATATAAATTAGTTTTGTTTTCGAAAATCTACGCTCTCGTTTTCCTTCTTTGCTACAAACTGCAATGTTGTGCCAACGCAATTATGGCAGTGTGTGATGGCTGAATTCAAAGCTTAATATTGCCAACAATAATCTTATCCTAAAAGCAATGTTCAATACTGAAAAAATTTCAAATTTCACAAAACCAACTATTGAAAATGTTTTTCCACGTTTCCCCAAACACACCCACATGCCTTCAGGTGAAACAATATTATGAGCAAATACATAAAATCTTAGTAGAATCTTAATAACCATTCCACTTATAAAAACAACAAATAAGAATGTAGATTTATTTATATTGTTTTTGAAAAATGAAGACTCGCTGATTAAAATAAAAAATAAGTCTTTAAGTTTTATTTAAAAGAAAAAATTAAATAAAAATGCTTTTCAAATATTAATAAATATGTCTGTGTTATGAATTCCGATTTGCAAACATATTTATGGTGCAAAGGACATGCTCTTGAGCTCTTTATTTGTAAATATTATTATTATAAATAAAATGAAATAATTCACCGTTTTGCACACTTCTATTCCATTTCAACTTTTAACTACTAGAATTTTGCTATTTGTTTCGCAATGCGTCAAAATAGCTGGATTAGGACGATGGAGTTACTCATAGTTAATATATGAGTTAATACAATAATACAATACAATAGTCAATACAATAGTAATACAATAGTTAATTCAACTCTGAGTAGAAATTAAAAACTTAATTGGAAATAATTTTAAAATTATCATCAACAAAGTTGAAAAATATCAAATTATCAAAGTCCTAAAAACTTTTACCTATTGATAAAAGATACTATCATCCATTTCAGTAAGAAGCACATTTACAATAATGAAAGAGTTGGAAAAACCCATCCTGTGACTTCCTTTATTTTATTTTTTTAAATCATATAATGCCTGTTCCAATAACTTTACAACAATTTTACTTCATATAGATTTCAAAAAAATAAATGTGCTAAAGACATAAATAATTTTAAAAATAACTCAGTAGCATCAGAAAAATAGCGAAAATATCGCACAAATTGCAATGTGAAGTGTCCATCATATCAAATCATTAAAAGTCATCACAGTCGAACAGTGACATAATACATGCCGTAATAAATAGGTAATATTTATTATGTGCTAAAAATACTATATACGAGTATATATATTGAGTGACTAATAAATAAAATATAATAAAAGATAATAAAAAGTCCAGACCACGAAGGACAGTTCGTTCAAGGCATATCCATTAAGTTGCTTAAAATTTCTATTCTTATTATGGTTTCGCATTTCGTACCACTGTGTGTTGTTCACGTGCTACGTCCTTTATCCAAACAAGTGTAAAAACACACTTCTGTAGTATTCCCTTCAATACATAATGATTTTATTTGTGTCTAGAGGGCTATTTCACACCAATTTCCTTTCTCCTTTCATATAAATATTCGACTTTCATATATTTCTTTTGTACATTTCTATTTTCAAACATCTGCGTTGGTTTTTCTTTTGAAAAATAAACTCTGTGGCAGTCCTTTTTTATGTTCAATACAATCAACACTTCATCATCGCTATTAATCGCGTATATTTGTAAAAAAATATGTCGAATGTCCTTAACGAAAATATTAATCAAGAAAAGAGAAAAAAGTGTTGGTTGTGCCGAATAAGAAATGCATCTTCTCACAAAGAAGCAAAAACGCTTTTTGAAAATGTTTTCTTTTATGGCACGCTCTAATTTAAGCCACTTGTAAGTATGTAATCCATTACGATTTACATAGTGGTTTTGCCCTTCAAAATATTAATAAAAAATTCAACAATTTTTGTTTTTTTCTATAAATCAACTGGTGACGCTGTATCAAAGAAAAGAATCAAATTTACATTAAAAGAAAAGTAAAAGGTAATTAAAATAGTAGTTAAATAATTTACTCTAAAGCTATAAAAAGAGATAATCAAACACATTTATCGCAGGCAAAATAATTTTTCACTGTTGCGAATTAATTTTAGAGGCAACGGCACCAAAACTATAACTTTTATAAAGAGATTTAGTAGTCCAAAGATGGCAAAATATCCCAAATACTTTCCAAACTAACAGTTTTGTTTTGACCGTACTGAATATACTATTAAATATAAAATTCATTTACAAATGCCTTTCATATAAAATTTATCGATGGCATTAAGAAAGCGGAAAATAGAAATAAATGCTTAATAAACATTAAAAAGTAGGCGGTATTCGTTGCAGTTTACCATACAATAAATAAAATATGATCATTTCTTATAATGAAAATCTGTTAAAGTTCAGTTTAAAGCTCACTGAGTTGCAACAAAAGCCCTTAAAATCAAATTTCGTATAGGGTATCTGAAAGAAGTTAACATATCAGCAAAATCTAATGATTGACTGACGACAACGCTTTTCAGTTTTTTTGTCTTCTGTGATGAGTTTTTGTCCCTTTTTTTTCTAAAAATTCTTTTGCAACAATTCCGCAGTGTAAGCTAAGCGACTTTTGCTTTTTAACAAATAACTTTGTCAACTTTGTATATTCAATGTTTTAAACCTTCACTCTTCATTGCTTCTCTACAGCATACTCAGTATGCATGATTTCTTTTATTTTTTTTTTTTTATTTTCTAACTTCAATTTCATTATTATCTTTGTGTTAAAAATCGCACATTTTCACTTTTCCAACTTTTTTTCATTATTACTCATCCTGACGATTTTCAGTTTTAGTTTTTTTCCTTTATTTTTAGATACGAGTATGTTATTGTATCGAATACTTGTTGTAACAGAAAGGAAGATAAATAAAAAATGTAAAAAGTATTTTTTTTTGTTGTTGTTGATGTGTCCCCTGATGCCGATCTTTCTTTTTTCATCTTCTTCACACACAGGCTTTAACTTTTTTATGATGAGTATGTTGTTTTGTGGAAAAAAGTTTTGTTTCCATTTCATTTTTCTCCTTGATTGAAAGCAGAAAATGTCCTGTCAAGAAATTAAATGGTTTATGATGAAAATAAACTAAATGATTTTTAAGTGATTACATGGTTAATTTACGGCTATTCCTATTTGCTTTTTTCATATTTCTTTTCCTTTTAAGTGACAACAGGCCAAAGACGAATGTTCTACAAAGTAAATGTAAAAAAAGAATAACTAATAATTTATATCTATATATATTCGCCTCTATATCTATACACAGGATATGTGAACATGCATATTCGTATGGAGATAAAAATATAAATAGCGCTATATAAATATAAATTGACCACAGGCACGAGTATAACAATAATGTTTCCCAAACCTCTCTACAACGTCTTCAGGATAAAACTCCTCCAACCACACCGGCTTATAAGGAAATTAGCAAAACAGTTCTGCTTCTTCTTCATTGCTTACTTTTAACCATAAAAATAGTGTTACTGAGCACTTACTTTCATTCTCGCAGAACCAGACAACTCATAACACAATTAAGAGTGGGAATATGTGTCACATCTGAGATCACCATGTTGTAGATTGGAAAAAAAACTAAGCAACGTATTAATCAGTGCTTCTCCTCTCTAAATTAATAAATAAATTCATTTAAAGAAAGTGTTTTTTTTTAGCCAAGTTACCTCAAGGATCTCTCCTTGGCGCCAAGTTTCCATAAAATATGCTATAATATAAAATTCAAATAATAATAATAAAAAACTTATTAAACAAAAGTTTTTTAAAACATTTTCATTTTATAACTTCATGTTTATTAAAATTTTGTATTTACCCACATTGGTTTAAAATAAGTAAGAACCGATTCCGTATGAACGCCCCTTCCTCATATCAAAAACATAATTTTATGAACTCGATTATTCACGTTATAAAGTTCTGTTAAACATGCATTGTTGGAGTAAAAAATTTATTTATTAAATGAATTTTAGCAGTTCCTATAATGGATTTCTAGTTTTAATCTTCCAGTTTTTATGCAAAATTCTCCATCCATTGGGCTATAGTATTTCAGAGAATTTAAATAAATATATTCTCCTCCAATTCACAAAGTCAAAGACAAATGTTTTTTATTAGTTTTTATTCATACTATTCTAATTATTCTAATGTTTTATTTATAAAAAAATTTTTGACTTATAAGAATTTATTAAATGAAATTGAATGGTTAGTCAGAACAAGGAAACCCCGCTGCCAGTTCTGTAAGAGCAATCGCACATCTATTTCGTTATGAATCCAGACCTTCCAATTAGTATATACGAAATTTAACAACACATATTACTTGCTGAAAAGCACTGTGGTTTCCTCCTAGGAGTTGACTTTTTACATATAAGGTTTGAAGTATAGCAACACATTTGGTTATCCAAGTCTAATCCTTGTGAATTTTTAATTTAAAATTTAAATAATTTTTAAATATCAGACGAAAAAATTAATTTTTATCTAGTAAAGACATTACTTAGTCAGCTCCAATATAAAGATTTCTACAGTCGACTTTAAAAGTGTTTGTATATTTAAAATAAATATTAAATAATTTTTGATTTAAAATCAAACTGCAACGTGGGCAATTAATACAACATTGCCCGCATACAAGAGGAAAAACAAATTTCGCTAAGATCACAGTATCGCAAGAAGAAGCAGAAAAAATGGTATGAAAAAAAATGTATTTAAAAATAAAATGTTGCACACAAAATGGTTTTATAGCGTGAATATTTCTTTGGCATTTTTATTTGGTTTCTGCTGCTTTTTTTTTGCAGCACAAGCTTTTTATGATTTCAGAAAAAGGAATTACGAAACCAACTACTGATGCAGCAACTTGTGCTCATTTTATAACTACACATTTTCATACGGATTTATATTTATCAAGTTATATAAAAGATATGAATTTTGCTTAGCTGCTTTGGCATATGTGTCTGTCTGTACGCAAAACTCTCTAATACATTTACCCAGTTGCATGCTCGCATGACCATGAAATGGCACACGACAAGCCACACATAAAGTATATCTGTTTTTATGTTCATTGTAGTTTAAAAAGTAATAATTAATTAGCAAAAGTATGTTACCATTTGTAATCCTTCTGTTGTTGCTGTTTCTTTTCATAATTGTCCTCACATTTATTTAAGCTTTTCTTCAGTACTAACTAATCTAGAAAAAGCTTAAATCAGTTTATATAAAAAATTTATTAAGTAAAAAGTAACCGCTATAGAAATATTATGGATTTCACTGTGCTATGGGAGTCCCACAAAGGAGAATCGTAAGAAAAATCTCCTTATTCTTAAAAACAACTATAAGTAGCAGGAAAAATTAAATTCCTGTGGTGATGAAATTGTAACCACTCCTGGTCTGATGAGCTAATCTCACAGTCATATGTAATGTATTTATATTTGATATCTGGCCATTCTGTAACTTTAAAATAGTTCTCTGTAAAAACTAGAATCTCGTTATTATAACTCTTCAGGTATGAACACATTAATATTTACTTTCACATATTCCGTTTTGTTAAATTTTCTCTTCTTGAAATTTTTTGCATATATTCTTCTCACTTCTTAACAATTTTATTTTTAATTTAATTACGCATTTTATTTTTATTAAAATGACAAAAGCGTTTAAGTTAATGATTAAAGCTTTCACACTCTCAAGTTTAACGATTCTTCCTTCATTTCGACGTTTTTCTTTTGTTTATGTTCAGTAGTGGCATGAATAATGCTGATGGCATGTGTAGTACAATTCTGGCAATTATAAAAATAGGGCAAGCCTTCTGTTTTTGAACTGGAAACAAAATTTCCTGTAAAATATAAACAAAATATAAAAGTTTTTAGTATAAAATATTTGTGAAATAATGCTACAAAAGTTTTAGTCTGTTTGTTATATCAAAACGCAGGCACGAAAGATTCAGTTACGAATTATTGCAGTCAACACAACGCAACATCAACTACACGATTTGAAAAATAAACCACTTCCAAGATTTTTATTGAACGGTAAAAATATAATTACAAGAAGGTGAAGCAATCAAAAAGGATATTGTTGATTTATACTTAATACAACTGAATGCTCTGAGTTCCCAAAATAATTCTGCAGTGAAATATTAATTTTTCTTAACAATTTGAAATTGATTTTCAAAGATTATCATTTTGCTACTGTAAGGAATCAATTTCAATATATTCCAACAAAAATCGTTTTACATTTAAGCTTTTAAGGAAGAATTTTTTTCTAAAAACCAAAAAAAAATTTATTTTTACAAAAATTTTTTTGTTTTTAAAATCTAGCAAGAATGGCAACGGTGCTAGATGCATTTTTTAGTAGTGGATTATTTAATTTGGGTCGTCCATTTCTAGTACGGCACTGCGTATGAGTTATAAGTAATTAATTGATACACACTTTTTACAGTCTGTAATCAGTAGAATGTCACAAGAATGGCAACACCGGCAGATGCATCTGTTTAGTACGAACATTGTGTATGGCTTATGGCGTTTTCTTTTCTACAAAAAAAGGAAACAAAAAACTACCCTTAGGGAGGGCAATTTTGTGTTCTTTTCTCAAAAATGTGTTGCCCTGTGAAAGGGTTGCGTGTTCTTTTCTAAAAAATGTTGCCCTGAGCAAATCAACAGGGCAAAAATTTCCCTGTAAAACACATGGTTTTAATTCTTGCACAGCGTTACCAGAAAATGTTCAAAAAAAGTCTTTTGAGTTGAAAGAGTCAGAAAATTCGATTTTAATAATTATTTTTATATTTTGTATCATATAAAACAAACAAAAGAACATTATGCGGCTGCTTATTTGTATGAGATATTAAAAAAAAAATATTTGTTTTCTCAAGCAGATGAATTAGCAACCTGGCAACTGATCATTTTTGTATACACATTTCATAAAATATACAGAAAATGTTTGCTTATCAGCTGTTAAAAAAAAGGCATTGTACTTTCTTCTAATTTGTGTTCTCTTCTCGTTATATAAAAAATTGCACTTTCACAGGGCGTGCAAAACATTTTAAAAAGGCACCTTTTTAACAGGGCAACATTTTTAATGTAGAAAAAAAAACGCCATTAGTTTGAGTCGTCCATTTCTAGTACGGCACTGCGTATGAGTTACATGTACTTAATTGTCATTCACAGTTTTTATATTCTGCAATCCGTAGCGTACGTTTGTTCTATTCATACAAGTAACTGACAAATTGTCATAAATTGAAAGTGGTTTAGCAGTCATTGTTTTGGAGAAGAAATGTACGTTTGTCACACATTTACGAGTAGATAGCATACATATATAGAAGTTAAATTATCTATAATTTAATTAAATATAAATTGCAAATTTATTGCCAATATTTTAAAATCAATTGATTTATTTATGTTCGAGTTGTTTTCCCTTCATTTATATAAATTAGTGCCATTTAAATCAATGTTTTACAATAATCCAGCATAATTATTTAATTTGCTTTAAGTTAAATTTGACACTTTTAATATCATAACCAAATAATGCAAGTAGTGAGAAATCACTTATGTTGCGTGTGTGCGTATTTGTGTAGAATTTATGTACGTGCGTCTAAAAGTGGCAAATCCTTAATGAATGCATGTGCTACTACATATATAAACATTTTACAATACCTACAAAGTACAAGTAAATGTATAAATACACACTGACAGATGCTTGTACGTATTCATTCCATTCATATGTATGTATGTTTATATTAATTTATATTTATATAGTAGAAACGAATCCCTATAATAATTACATGAATATATAATATGAATATAATTAATAATTTTAAAAATATATTAATATATTTTTACAAATGTAAATATTATAAAAAATTTAATTACAATAATTAATATAATAAATAACTTATAATATATAATATAATACTAATAAAATATAAAATAATATATAAAATATTAGTGTAATAAATATAATAATAAAAAAATTATATTTAAATTATTATAATTTATTTACAGAAATAAATATTTTATAAAAATAATTGGCACATAAGTCAAAAATGTGAACTAAAATTTTACCTATTAAATATTTATATAATAAACTATTCAATTTATATTAATGCATATAGATAACTGATAAAATATTATTTTGTTATATATCTATATAAAAAAAAATTATTATAAAATTTTTAATAACTTTTCTTTGAGTATAGACCGAAGCTAATGAATTATCCAACAAATAAATTATATATTTTATATTGTTTGGAGGTCAGATATTGGCATGCTGTTTATCACTTTTAATGAATTCAATCACCACATAAAATTTACAATTAAAAAATAAATATAATCGGAACTTCCATATTCAGACACATTATTAATATATATTTATATTCTTTTTTAATGTTTACGTTCGTTATTGTGTTGTTAATTTCTAACAGAGAAATAATTGCATACAAAACACCAAATTTTAATAATTGTTATTCGGTTAACAAGAAACTCATATAATTATGTTTAGCTATCAGTGGAAATATACACAAACTTACATGCCTGCATACGGCATGCATGCATGAATCTATGGATCTGGATCTGTGTATATACGTACGTACTCGTATATATTAAGTGTTCATAATATCATTGATGTTGTTGGTGTCGCCGCCGTTATTGCTCCTGTTGTTGTTTATAGCGTAATGGAAATTTAATTGAAAATAACCAACAATGCCACAGCATAATTAAGCTACGAATATGCTGAATAAAATAAATCTATATCCAAAAGCGAAAATTTAATATAATAAAGTTATTGCGTTAGATAAAGCATAAAAATAATTAAACAACATGTCGTACTTGATGATGTACACTTCATACATTGTACATAAATCCAGATTGTCGTAACGCAAAAGCATTATGCATGCACTCATGTATGTGCATAGGCAGATGTGCACTTGTCCATACATATGTACATACATGCATGTGTAGATAACTTGCAATTTTACAGGATAACATGTATATACGAGTACGTACTCTCATGTAATTTAACAGTAATTAGAATAAACAATTGCTTACAAATCACCCACAAAATAAATAAACATACGGCCTGACGCACAACAAAAATGCAATAACACCAAAATTTGGGAGCATATACTACAAAAGTGTACTTCTACAACAAAATTGGTTGTTTTTAGTACTTCTCATTAGCTTTGTGAGACGTCTAGTATAAACATATCTTTCACATTAAAAATGGCAGAAGATGCAATAAAGTGTAATATAAAAATTATGCAAATTTTTTTTCGAATGGGTAGAATATTGAAACGTAGGAAGAGTTATTTTAATTTTTTTAGACTTTTTCCCGAATTTCAAATTTTACTATCCCAAAATCCCCTATTTCATTACAAACAACAGAATAAAATTCTCCTAAAAAATATGCATACTTATTGATGTTAGATCAAATTTTTTTTTTTTTGGTAGGATCATCAGCCAAGCGATATGTAGCTGATATTCATACAGCTAATAATTCATTGGAAAGGAATAAAAACAAATAGTGATAGACAAGGCAGAGTAGTGTTTTACAGCGCATCTGACACAGTTGAACTGATATTTAGTAGCATTGTAATAATTGATTCCACTTCGCGGATGAAATACTCCTATAGATGTTAGGAACTTAGACAAGTTTTGAAGGAAAAGCCACCAATACGATTTATATTTTATATCCAAAAATCTCCAACGTTAAAATTATTTTCAAAAAAAATGTCTATTTTTATCCTTTAATCACAAATGGAAATTCATCCTTTTTTTTAGAGGTAAATCCCGAAAGTGGTAACCCCGTGTCGGCTTCTAGCTTTATATTGTACGGACAAGAGTCATCATTTTTTTCATGAAGAGAAGAAATTCTATATAAAGTTTTAATACTAATAAAAATGCTTCCAGGGAACACTTTTCTTTTAATTTTTCTTTAATTTCTTCAGTAGAAAAGAAATTTAAATTTAAAATCTACTAATTAAATGAAGGAAAATAATTAAATTTTGTTCGGTATAAATAAAAATTTTACGTGATACTATCTTAAAATTTTTTTATTTTATTTCTGTTGCCTAAGAAACTGTAGACCTACTAGACCCCTTAGTTAAATATTAAGTGAGGAATCATTTCTCTACATTAATAATAACCGTCACCGTGTCCACAAAATTGAGTTTAGAACTGAAAAAAATATAATCAAATGTAACTTTATTTTGTAATATGTGGCACAAGTTCGCACATTTTACGAGTAGAATATTGCGCCGAAGCAGTGAAATTATTTTATAGTAATATGTATCTATCGTTAGTGATAGAAATAACTGACTAAATCATCCTTTTTATTCCTATAAAAAAGTTTGCGTTTGGAAAACTTTATCTTTTGTATTTGAACAAGTGCGCAAGTCGCAGACTTTAATAACTCATTACATTGATTCAAAACAACGTGGTTCACAACAAATCACCCACAACTTTTCATAAATAACAAAAACAAAGTAGGCGAAACGTTGCCAATAAAAAGCAACAACGTTAAAGCACAATTTCCAGTGTAGGTGGTGCTTCAATATGAGTCTGCGGTGTTTGCGATAAAGATTCCAAGAAACGCTGATGTAAACAAAACTCAAGAACAGGGGAAAGTAAAACACATTTTTGATTTACTATGTCTTTATTTTTTTTATTTTCTCTCTTTTCTCTAAATTACAAATATTTTATTCCATTTAAAGGATGTTTATTGAATTTTAGTGCAATTTGAATCAAGTTGAACTTAACAAAACTTAAATCACTTTGTAAAATCTAAAAAAAAAAAACTAAAAAGGTGAATTACAATCAAAACACTATATGAGTATGTTTTCTATACCATTACATACAATTAGACATTGGAAATTTGTATTTGTTGGTGAAACATTAATAGATACAGGATTATGATTAACTTTAATAATTTAGTTTAATTTCAAAATCTTTGAGTATAGAAACACCGGGATAACGTACAGCAATGCCATTCTGGTATGGTAAAACCTCCAATAGCTGCACAAGCCCATCAACTGTCAGCGAAGCTGATTTAGGCATGCGGTGCAGACCAGCAATAATTACTCGTTCAATATATGATTTGGAATCATAGTTTGCTGGTTTTACAAATTCATTAGTCAATTTGGAATTCTCGAATTTATAGTTTACATAAACATATTTATTTTTTTCAATGTATTCAAATGATGTCTCATCATCCAGATATAAAGTTCCTTGAGCTTTTCCACTGCGATCTAAACATATTACAATAGTATAAGGATCATCTGTCATGAGTGTAGAGGCACGACGTATACGTTCTTTCTTCGGCACAATAGAACCACCACGCTGATAGACAGGAATCTATAATGGAATAAAAAACATCAACTTGAAACAAATTTAAAGGAAGCTTCCATTAAACAATAAACGAAGTTAAATAATTTGTAAGGATTTGTAATAAGGATTCACAACAATAGCTAGTTTAATAATATTATTAATCTTTGTTAATAATATTCATTAATAATATTAATCTTTGCTTTTAACAAGTTGAATAGATATATTTTTGAGAACCCAGCCATTCAAAATAATATGCAGTCTTATTATGTAAAAAGTTCACCTTATTATCATTCACGGGTATATTAACTTTGCCGTGCTTATCGAATTTCTGGAAATCATCCACATCATACCACAAATCACCAATTTTATCATCACCAGCTGGAAAATACACATCCACATTGTTAACACCCTCCGCCATCACAGGCCTAACCAAAAGACGGTCTTGCAATAGGAACTGATTATCAATAGCAAAGCAGTCCTTATCTTTAGGATAATGAGCCAGCATGGGCCTAATGACTGGACTACCATCAATTTCGTGTTCATAGAACATTGTATACCATAGAGGCAAATATGAATATCTCTTGCGTATGGCATTTCGAATTATTAGCCTTGTCTCTGGGGCAAATAACCAAGGCTCACGTCTTTTGGTATCAATGTGAGCATGAGAACGGAAGAAAGGTAAAAAGGCGCCAGCCTGATACCATCTCGCGATCAGATGATCATCTGGATCATTAAAGAAACCACCAACATCAGCACCACAAAATGAAAAACCAGCAACGGCTTCAGATAAACACATTTTAATTGAGTGCTCTAAATGACTCCAACTGGCCATGTTATCACCTGTCCAAATGGCAGCATACCGCTGAGAACCAGCAAAATGTGCTCTGGTTAAAATAAAGGGCCTTTGAGTATTGTTACGCTTTATTAGCCCATCGTAAGTCGCCATAATGTGCATATGCCCATATAAATTATGTACATCACGATGTTCCCAACCACCATAGTGTATTAAATCCTTAGGCATTGTCACCTCTGGCCCATTGAAAACTGATGGTTCATTCATATCATTCCAGAACATAACATCTGAGGTAACGTCTTTAAAGTTTGACAGCAGATATTGTTCAGCATAATAATCGCGAACATCTTTGCGGAAAAAATCAGGATAACTGACAGAACCTGGCCAACACCAACCGTCATATTCTTTGCCCTCACGATTTCTAACATAGTAACCATTCTGGGTACAATAATTGTGGAAGAAATAACTATCATCACGTTTTATGTGGGGATCGATTATAATCACCAAATGACGGCCAACGTCAGTAAGATTTTTAATCATTTTCAATGGATCGGGAAAATTGAACGGATCCCAAGTAAAGTATTTCTTCTTATCGGTATATTCAATATCTAACCACATAATATCCATAGGAATGTCATATTCGTCGAATTTTGTTGAAACGGTTTCCACGTCGGTAGCATCCTTATAATTCCATCGACACTGGTGGTACGCTAATGTATACAATTGGGGTAACCTGGCTGTACCGGTTAACGATGTATATTGCTTGAATGTATCTAAAGGCTTGGGGCCCAATAAAACGAAAGCATCGATAATCCCAGATTCAGACATAAAGTGAGCGGATAGTGGATTGCGAGCACCCGAAATCTTATTTACAATAGATGATACAACATTTGTTTCACCCGTATAAATATCAACCCAGGTTTCAGCTGCATTTTGCCAATATACACCAGCTGAACGTTGTGTGCTGCAAAATTAAAATAAGAAAATATGCTTCAATAAGATAAGGCCAAGTTTCTATGTTCCCAAATTGAGTAATTTTCAGAACATTTAGAGACGATTTCTTCGATATTAGATACTTATAATTTTTGGAACGATTTGATCTTAAAACTGGCCCGAATGTGATGTTATGAAGTTTTAAGCATTTATTTCTGCTCAACCATAAAATGTAGAATTCTTATATCGCCTTGATTTAACCTTCTTAAGTTTTTAAAGAGTTAAAGCAACTTAAAAACTTCATGTCAATTAAAAAGTTAAAAAAGTAAAACTAATTCATTTCGCTCAAAAATATTGACTAAACATTATTATATCTTGCGTTTCAAACGGAGATCAAAATTTTAATAAATATACATCACAAAGAAAATTTTATTAACCACCCGTGCAAAATTCAAATTAATCGTTTTACAAATAACATAGAAAAGATATAATAATATATATACTATATTTAAGCTAATTTTTAAATTATAAAAATCCGTAATTAATCCTACTTTTAAAATGATTTAATATAACATAAATTGAACATATATTATATATATGTAAAGGACTTGTATTATGACACTTACCCATGTCCGTATAAAACCGGAACTGAGCCATATAACGCCATTTTACTTTCAATTTCATATTCGAAAACATCCAGATTATATAACCGGTAAGGATCACCGCCAGATGTTGACTTCAAAACAAAACTGTCGGCATGCTCTGGTATACCAAAAAGTACATCAGCTTCAGGGAAAACAAAATCTAAAGCGACGGCCTCGGGACCTAATGGCTTCTCATCATGATGAGATTTAAAGTTTTCTTCCCAAGCACCAGGATCATTGTCTTCTGATAACTTCGAAGCTTGATTTACCTTATTTTCACCTTCCTCCCCCCCTTCTTCAACATTTATTTGAGGTTTGGGACGCAAATGTTCAAAATTCATTAAACCCCTGGCGTTGGCAGAAACAACCAACACATTATTTTCATAAAAATCAACTCGGAAAGGATCTGCGGCAACTACCGCTTTTTTCGTGCCAGACACTAATACTATTTCTTTTTTATCTTCCCTTTCCACAGTAAGTCTATAAAAAGGTTGAGAAAAATATTAATGAAACATTGTTTAAGCTGCAAAAAGAGTTGCAATATAAATGTAAAATTTTAATATTGTGCAATAACATCAGTCATTAACTCTCATATACATATATATTTTATTGCACATATTTTTTTATTGTACATATTTTATTTGACAGGGTTCTGCTATTTAAAGAGTAGCATAAAATTAGCAACAAAAGTGAACTATTTGCAATTTGCGGCATGCTCAAATACAAAATATTACAAACTATCGGGTATGATTTGAGTAAAATAAAAAAGATTTTAAGTATGTAAAACCCAATAATAATATAATACTCACGTGCCAGGATGTGGTTCATTTACTAACACATGTTCCACTCTATACCGAGCCCTTAGTGGCTCTTTTTCGTCAATTAAAATTCGAAATGTGTTATCCTACATAAACAATTAATTATAAAAGGATTTTTTATAGATATTTAAATAACTTACAAGCAAGGCTTCTAATTTAACAACGAACAAATGGTTAGTATCTTTATTTATTAAATCAGCCGTAATAGCATTTGAATAGGTATGCATTGAACCTTCAACTAGAGCATATTTGGAATTTCCCGGCTGTACTTTGCGACAACGTCTTTTAGAAATATTTTATTAAATACATTATAATACAATTTATTATATATATTATAAAATATTATGTTTATACTTACCTACAAAAACTACTTTCTTCACATGTTTTGAAATTTTTTGGATCGACTCCCAAGCCACTGCGAAATGTGCAAAATAAAAACAGAAAAATGGCCAAACGCATTGTTGCAAAGAGCAATCAATTAATCAATCAATTTTGCGTCTCTGCAAAACAAAAAAAAATTAAATACTTCTATAATAGGAAAATAACAAAGACATAAAATATATAAATTCCTAATTTTTACGTAGCCACAGAAAGCAATTTTAATCTTGATCAAAAATAACAACTTGTTAATGATAAAATTATAAATTTAAAATAAGATTATAGACAAAATTGTTTTTTTTTTTAATTGTATACTTTTCGATTACTATTATTAACAATCATTATCACAAAACGAAGCAAAATGGGTCGATTATAAAAGGTTTTTTTTTATATTCAATCGTTTTTCATGTCTTTCACGATATATTTTGCATAATGCTATAGATACAATTTGGTGTTAGCTTTGAAAAATTTATACAGAAAGTTAGCTTTAGAGGATAGTATTCACTACCCTAATAGCACGCTTTGTGAAATGTGGGATGCTCACTGGAAAATAATTCATCTATATAACCGATTTTTTAACACGTCGTACGATTTGATAGTTTTTATACGAACAGCATTTGCACACACTAAGCGGGTGAACAAAAAATTAGTTTGCCTAATTTTTTATAATAATGTGACACCTACATATATAGATTATTCAAAATAGAATAGAATATCAGATTTTTGCGTAAATGAAATTGTATGATAGTGAAGGATAGTGAATACTGAACTTAAAAAGCATCGTAACAAGCTCATACAAATATTAGGTAGTAAATAGACTTGACGCCAAATCGATTAGGAACAATTTGTGGCACTAGGCATACAAATATTAGTGAGTTAATAAATATATACGAAACAGCGATGTGTGCTGGCAGATATAAATATTGATAATTTTTTTATCAATAAAAATAAAAAAATTATCAATTTTTTTTATCAATTGCGTAAAATTATTCTGGTTGTGTAGACTTTTCTGACACACTGTAAGGAAAACATTCAAAATCTCATTGTACACGTCATGCTTTCACAGAGAGAAATAATACAATTTGTTTATTAAATAACAATTGTTATGTTTAAGGACACAATTTTTCAGCAAAATGCAAATTATTATACGCATAAAGTTCATAGTTACAAAATTCACTTACATGTGTATTTATTATAAAATATTGGTATAGTATAGACGACGTTTAATACATTGAGTAAAGAAATGTGTACCTTTTTACTTCGCAGGTATATATCGAAAAAAGTGCAATATCAAACAATAAACCTGTGTTAAAAAATTACACTAGCGTTTTTAATAAGTATTTATTGCAAATTATTTTAAGAAAGTTTAAGTGCCGGCTCTTAAGAATCTCACCCTACTTTTCTTTATGGTATTTGACGGACAATGGTTTCAATAACTAAAGACAGGGTTGCTGAGGAAAAGTGCTGCCAAGTATTGCTACTACTGGTACAACAGTTCAAATATATTGTAAGATTCAAGACGAATTCAAAGTTTCATTCGCAGTGGGGACATAGTTATATTTCTTTATGTATGTTTGCATGTGTTATGCAATGCTGAGAGGAACTCTCTAATATGTTGAATATTTACATCTTAATTCGGATGGTCTGAAAGCGAATTGAAACGCAGAACATGCAAGTCGAACTACATAAGAACTATGTTGTTTCAAAGTCACTCATAGTGGTATTTCACCTAAGTATTCAATTTTATAAATACTTTTTGGCTTTTTATGTATGTACATACATACATATATATGTACTTATTTGTATATAAGTATGTAGTTTAATTATAATAATGCTAATACACATATCCAATTTATTTATTTAATATCGAATGTTAATAACGGGAAAGGATCTTCTTAGTCCCATACATTTCTCACGATCAATAAATAGGGCTTTTACTTTGTTGCTCAAATCTACTTCCAAATTGGACCGAGTTTTTATCAAGCTTTGATGTTGTGCTTCGGCTTCCTGTAACTTGCGATGTAAATTGCTTACTACATTATTTAAGTCTTCTACCTCTTGCACCAAACGCAATTGAGCATAGTCCCTAAATAATTATAAATTAAATTAATAATTCTTAACTCTGTGTGTGCACTAACTAACTTGCATAATTCAACTCCTTCCCGATGGCTGCGCGCTTCTAAACGCGTTTGGGCAACTTTTAGAGGATTGGCTTTATCTTGTATGGCTTTTTGCAGTAAAAATATATTCTTCTCTAAGTCAAATAGCTCTTGTTGTACTTTATGTAAGTGAAGTTGAACTTTATTTTTTGATTCAGTCGTTTCTTGTGATCTACGATCAAAGGCATTATTCGTGTTGTTCCAATAATCCCACATAGATGTTGCTATTGCATTGACTGTAGTATCAGCGTCACTCCGTAACTGAGAAAGCTTAGACCGCTCAGCCTGAGACCTACAGTTGCATATATAATAAAGATTTTTTAATAACAAAATAAATGATGATTTACCCACTTTCAACCCAATAAATGACGCTTCGTTCTTTATCAACAATGATAATATTTTCAAAAAAAATGCTTTAAAATAAATAGTTTTTTAACACGAAATCACCGTTTACCTTCGCATACGTTGGCTACTTGCTTCTGCCCAAGTTTCCTGAGTACTTAGAGATGGATCATATTTTTCTATACCTCCATAATATGAAATACCTCTGCTATAATTATTCAATTGATGGCATACAGAATCTATTCCTAAAGTGGAGTCTTTAAGAGACACATCCTCTTCTAAAAGATGTTGAGCCACTCTACAATCGCTGGCTTGTTTGGTAATCTGAAAAAGTTATGAAATACGTAATTCTGCAACATGAAAAAAATCTTATGCAAATGCACGAACTTTATCGTCTAATTCTTTAAGTCTTTCACGAGAATTTCTCAAATTATCAATTTCTAGTAGCAGGGCCTTTTCAACACAATCATGGACTTTCTCCAGCCCAGCACGCCCTTCCCTGTGATAAAGACATTCTTGAGCAATATGTAGTGGCGCTTCTACGTCCATCATCGCCTTGCTACACTTTCGTTTCAGTTCGGTAAAAGCTGAAGATTCCGAAACTAATTTTTCAAGTTCAGTATTTAGCTCATTCCGCCAGAATGTTACATCAGTAATACGTTCACCCAAACGACGCCCAACATCTCGCTGTCCTTGAGTAGTTTTTTCATCAGTTTCACGCAGTAATCGAACCGAATCATTGCGTAGCCGCTCTGATTGGTTCCTGTGTTTAAATTACATTTACAATTTATTACAGAAAGATCCAGACAAATCTTATTCGCTATTTATGGGATACCTATTTATATTAGATTCAGCATATTTTGTTAGATTATTGTTAGTCCATTCACCAGGTGTGTACCGAGTATATAATGCGGTTGTGGCAGCATGTTGTGGATTACGTAGATAACCTGTCACCAAATTAGGAAATATTAATGGTTCAGTTGTCATGCCTGCAGGTGCAAAATGAGTTTTCGCCAACTGGTTGCTCACTGGCTCTTCAGATAGATTTTTTGCCTCAATCATTTCGTAACTAAGTGCGGGTCGCCATAGATGCGGATTTGGTGCCTGTTTAACATAAATTTTACATCTAGCATAAGTACAAACATATAGATATTCCAACCTGATAAGACGAGCCCACACGCGGTGGTACCGTTGGTCCAGAAAAAGGTTCCATAGCTGGAGGTGCACCAGCAGTGCTCCATGGCTGTAATTGGCAATACATAATACTCCGTTCAAATTTCGATATATATTTATATGTACGTAGTAATTTTGCAACATATATGTACGTATATTGTTTATACATATATGTGTATACACAATTTCCAGTAAAAATATTAAAATAATAAACAATTAAATAACATTTATGTTGGTATACATACAAACATATGGATACTTAAAATATGCGTGTACATATGTAATTCAAAAAGAAAAAGCACAAACAAAATAAATCAAGTTTCATTAATTTTAAAATGAAATTTGGAAAAAGACAATGCAAGTAAACATATTATTGATGAATACATAGGACTCCATTAGATTTCGATAATCCTTGCGTTCCACATATTGGTCACCTTTCTCGCAAGGCCAACGATCAATTAAGTTATCTTTCACTAGGCGATGATCGAACAAACGATTTTCAATATAAACGTCTTTAAAACGTTTCATTTCTTCTTCAAAATTTCTTTAATGATAAAAATAATTATTATTTTTTATATAGTACATACATATATACATATGTATGTCTATAAGTACCTACATATATGTATATATTATAATATCTGCCTTTTTAGTTTCTTTACTAAATTTCTTTTAGAACAACTCACTATTGGAACATTTGATTTTAACAATAAATCTTTTAATGTTTCGGTTTTGGGATACAATGCTGGAAAGCGCTTTTGAAGAAATTTATCTTCATTTTCCCAACAAAGCATATATGCAAGTACCAATGATGAAATATTGAAACGGAAATGCTTTTAATCGTTTCCGGTGTAATTTTATGACTACTGTTCTAATATATAGTATTAACTGTTTTCAAGAAGTAATTCATAAATAAATATTGATTTAATAAATTGTAATCATGGTAACGAAATTTTAGTTTGCTTAAAAAAATAAAATAGTGTTACTCCACATGAGCACGCAATAACTCCATATGCGCAAAATCCTATCATAACTAAATTTGCACATAAGTATGTATACGAATGTGCTTACATTCTTTTTGTTCTCTGCTGGAATTTATAACATATTTATCTAACAGTAATATCAAATTCACTTTATAATAGACCCGAATGTATATATGGATGCACGCTATAAGAACATCACTAGTTATGTTACCACTTATCTAATTCGGCTGGTAACCGATATATCGCTATCCCGTAAAAGAACACGCAAACAAACATTTAAAAAAATTAATTTTAAAAAAATTTAAATCTATTCAGATACCAGTGCATAAGCACCCACAGTATACGTAGGCGTGAAACCTGCCACTTCCTGCTCAATAACACATTTTTTTCTATTAGCTTAAGTTAAATTTTTCTGATAGTTCTTTTAAAAAGTAAAAGCAAATTCCGCAAATTTTTTTTTTTTTTTTTTTTTGATAAACGTTATATACATTACAAATTTTCTAGTTAAAAATAATAGAAGCATCCTCAGACTATTGTAATTCAAAAGAAACATTCACAACTTTGAGTAGCGCTAAGTAAGTTTAAGCCAAGTAAAGTAATGTTTCGCAATGAGTTTCCAGGCCATCAAGGTAAAGTGACCAGTATTTGAAAAATCACTTTTGTTTCCTGTTTTTAGCGATATGCGCCACTGTGCAATATATAAATTTGACACTGCCTTATCTACTACTACTACTACTAACAGCTGTTCGAAAAAGATTTGTGAACGTCAATGTGATAGCTATATTCTATTCGTATGTACATTGTGCATATACATATATACTTAAATACATATGTGAGGAAAAAGTTTTGTTTAAAATATTTTGCATAAATTATTGTACTTGCGATATATATGCATATAAATTCAAAACAATTTGTTGAAAAATGAGTAATGAAATAGACACAAGTACTACTGCCATCGGTCAAGACGATGTTTTGCCTGCTCTTGATTCTGAGGAATTGGAACGTCAAGAACGTGAAGAACTGGAGGCATTCCTTAACGAACTAAAATCAAAGATTTCGAGTAAATCTCATTTACGAAAGGAAAATACAAATTATGCTCTACCTGAAGAAGCATACTTTGCCAAATTGGACTCAAGTCTGAAACGCAATACCGCTTTCGTAAAGAAATTGAAACAGTTTACTGCCACACAATTGGATGCTCTTTTAAAGGACATGAAAGGATTAAATTTAAGTAAATACATTTCGGAAATTTGTTCTGCTTTATCGGAAGCTAAAATGAAAATGACAGATGTTCCAGCAGTGGTTTTGTTATGTTCCAAACTGCATCAAACTTATTCTGATTTCGATGACGAGTTTTTTGAAGCCTGGCAAAAAGCCTTGCTACTTAAACCGGGCGAAAAGATTTCAAATCCCAGCAAACTTCGGGTGGATTTACGGTTATTTGCCGAGCTTGTCAGTTCTGGAGTTATAAATAGCAAACAGGGCTTAGGTCTTCTTGGCAATGTTTTAACTAATGTTATTTCTCAAGACAAAGAGGATCACAGTAATTTCTCCATCATTTTATCTTTTTGTCGCCACTGTGGCGAAGAATATGCAGGTTTGGTGCCACGAAGAATGACAAATTTGGCTGAAAAGTATGGAAACCTGGATATACCAAAATCAGAATTTTTGACCCCTGATAAGCAGGAAAATTTAAAAAAGTTGTTGAAAGAATACTTCAAAAATTTGTGTAAGCACTTAATTTCGGAACAGGCTGAACTGAAAAATATGACAAATAACCTTAAAAAGGCTATCGCTTCTAAAGGTAATTCATTTAATTTAAGAACAACAAGTTTCAGTTTAGTTTTATATTTAATGTGAGAAATGATTAACCTGAATGCTCATTAGTGGCAGTAGAAGTTAACTCATATTCATAAATTAAGTGGAATATTAAAAAAATAATTTACATGCATACAAAAAATACATTTTAGCTTGCAAACAGATAATGGTCATTAAAACGAATATTTCTTGTTTCATTATTTTTTTTTTACAAACCACAAGGGGAAATACCTTCTAAGACTAAAGAAAAGTGCGAACTGATGCAAGCAAACTTTGACAAACTACTTGCATCAGCTCAAAATTTATCCGATTTATTAGATGAGCCTTTGCCGAATTTACCAAAAGAGACAGAAATATGCAATCCTGGTGCAGTTATTGAAAATATGATTGAAGACGCATCAATTGGAGACCTTGATCCTTGGGGTGATGAAGAAACAAAAAGTTTCTATACGGATTTACCCGATCTTAGACAATTTCTTCCCAATTTTTCGGCACCCAAAGTAGATCCCGAACAAATGGAAAATACATCTGAAATGACTGAGGAGGCATTAGATGCAGATATCGATAATGATGTAGATTTAGATGACCCCCCTTCAACTGCATCAGATCCTCCAAATGAAAAAGATCAAATGGATAATGATGAAGCTATGGCCGGAATTGAAAAGCTTCCTGAAAAAATTGGCAATGCTTTAATGGAAGCTGGGCGTCAAGGCAAACAAACTTCCAACTCTAATAAGCAGCAATTTCCACAATTCTTGAAAAACTTAAATAATTGTGTTAATAAGGAACAAATAGATTCGGCTGCTATAGAGTTTCTTTTAAACTATAATACAAAAAATAACCGAAAGAAACTGACAAAATCTATAGTTGGAGTGCACAGGTTGGTGTTACAAGCAATTATTGCATATATGTAACATAGAAAATCATAAAAAAAAATGTTCTAAGTTATGAATATTTGTTAATAATTTTAGAAATCGCTTAGATCTCCTCCCATTTCTTTCGCGGTTTGTTGCCATTATAAATATGTGTAATACAGATGTGGCTTTGGATTTATCTGAATTGTTGCGGAAGGAATTCAAATGGCATATACGTATGAAGAATCAAATGAACATTGAATCAAAAATTAAAATTGTTCGCTTTATGGGTGAAATGGTAAAATTTGGACTATTAAAAAAGTTTGATGCTCTAAGTTGCCTAAAAGTACTTTTAAGAGATTTTCAACATCATCAAATTGAAATGGCATGTGCTTTTATCGAAGTCGCTGGTATATATTTATATAATTGTAAAGATACTCGTTGGCTCATGAACACATTCCTTGATCAAATGATGAGATTAAAAACCGCAACTGTTCTGGATTCTAGACATGCAGCTCAAGTTGAAAGCGTGTTTTATCTAGTCAAACCCCCCGACGATGTAAAGCAGGATTTAAAATTGAGGCCTGTTATACATGAATATATAAGGCATTTGATATTTGAAGAACTAAATAAGCAAAATGTTGAACGCTGCATAAAGATGTTAAGGCGCATTAATTGGCATGACCACACTGTTAGTAGCTACGTCATAAAATGTTTATCAAAGGCCTATCTTTTGCGATTTCCTCTCATTCGCTGTTTGGCCGATCTTCTATCTGGCCTAAGTTCATACCAAGAGAAGGCAGTTACAATGGTTATTGATAATGTTTTTGAAGATATAAGAGCTGGTCTTGAAATTCACTCTCCAAAATTAGCCCAGAGACGTATAGCAATGGCCAAGTATTTAGGCGAACTATATAATTATAAATTAGTGGAGTCCACAAATATATTAAATACTTTGTACTCGATTATCTCATTAGGCGTTTCAACAGAAGATGGCACAATTTCAGAATTAGACCCTCCTGATAGTCTGTTTAGACTTAAATTGGCTTGTGTTTTATTGGACACCTGTGGCCAATACTTTACTAGCGCTGCTAGTAAGCAAAAGTAAGCATGTACATATATAGGAATATAACTTATAATATTATTATTATTAATGAAATATAGATTGGACTACTTTTTGGTTTTCTTTCAACACTATTACTGGTTTAAAAAAGCTAATCCGATTTTTTCAAAAGTAGAAGATACTCATGACTTGTTCCCAATATTGGTGGATCATATGTATCGTGATTGTTTGTATAATGTGAGGCCCAAGCTTAAACTGTATAAAAATCTTGAACAAGCTAAAGAAGCTATTAAAAAATTGAAAGAAAAATTATATCCACAACTTAAAGAGTTAGCGGAGCAGCATACAGTAGAAAGAACTATAAATTTACAGCCTATACCAGAAGATAGTGAATTTGACGATGCGGTAAGCCTAAATTTTTAAAGTTATTTGTATGGAAAACATTTTAATTTTTATTCATTTTGAAAGCCGAGTGATGATTCATCTTCAGAACTGGATCGAAGACGGCGGGATGAAGATTTTAATTACGAAGATGATGACAACACTGAAGATGGCACAAATCAAGCAAACACAACAGATTGGACTGAAAATGAAGGTTTGTTTGAAGATGAATGCAAACCAGAAATAAAAACTAAAGAAGACTTGGAATTTGAGCAAATGTTTGAAAAAATTGCACAAGATAGTTATCAGGAACGTTTAAAAGAAACCGTTAAACCGAATGCTAAAGATATACCAGTGCCAATGATGGTAAGAAATAATAAAAAATCGTACGAACAATTATCATCCACATCAGTAGCTGCTACATCGTCTTCATCCAGTCCACTTCCTAAAAATGATGAAAAGGTGGCCAATACAGTAGATATACCATTTGTCCTGATGGTGCGTGGAGGCAAAGGTGGTAAACAGCAGTTCAAACAATTTATAGCTCCTTCCGATTCCCAATTGGTGATAAATTTGAAGCTACAAGAAGAAAAGATACGCGAAGAAAAGGAAAAGGTAAAACGTCTGACACTGAACATAACAGATCGCATTGAAGAGGAAGACTATCAAGAATCATTAATGCAATCTCTACGTGGTAATCAATCAAATCTCTACGCTCGCCCCAGTAAACCAAAATTTAAACATCAAAAGGGTGCTCCTGATGCCGACTTAATATTTCACTGAAATATTATTAATGCAATATCAATCAATAATGCAGTATCATTGCGTTTATTCAACTTATAACAAACTGATATTACATAAATAATGGACAAATGATTTCTAATGAAAAACTTTGTTCTAAAGACGTAATTTTACTTCATTTTTTCTTCCCATGACTCGAACACTTACATGTGTATATTGACAATCGTTTGAAATATTTCTCACTAAATTGAAATGGAAACGACGGAAAACTTCTTAGCCATTACTGAAGAATCTTCTAGCCGTAAATAAGTTTGATATTGAAATTATGACGTGGGGTCATAATGTAGCATAAAAAAAACTTTCCTTTAATGCGCAACAGATATTGAAATGGCTGCTTAATTCCCTTCCCATGTAGTAAAGTAAAAACTGTATATCTGTATGTTTTTCTTCCGATATTTCTTGGTCTTTTATGTACAATTTTGGGAAGAAAACAATTAGATAAATATATAAATTAAAAAATAAAAAGCACTTGGCTTTTTTTTTTTAAAAAAAAATTCATGTTGTTATTTTTAATATACATTTTCAATTTGTTACGTATTCCATAAACGGAGCGTTAAGCAAAGAAATTATTGAATTAGGTTTTTTTTTTTGTTACTTTTTGGTATAAGTTTTTAGTTACAACTTCTTATTAACATTAATATTTGACAACTCTGTTTGGATGTTTTTTAAAATTTTTCATATTTGGTGTAATTCAATGGCATGTACAACTACATTTGATGTTCGGCTTAGGCCTTATCAGCTTTGCGCCCCGGTAAATGTTTCCAGTATTAATTTAATCCGAACAATATGTTGGATTTTCGAATGTACTTGTTGCAGGAGTAAAAATCGGATTTCCACCCTACAGAAGATAGATATATATATACAATTTCGATCATTTAATAAATTAATAAATGGCAATATCCTTATTATACATAAATTGCAACTTACAACATTCCATTGCGCTTTTAGGCGTTCTTTTTCAAATTTTGCAAACTCCCGTCTGTCATGTATGATGGTTAACAGCTTCCATAATAATAAAGTACCCAGACCCACAAAGACGATCGTGGAAATAATAACCAGCATAAGACCTAAAATAAACAGTTTTGATGGGCATTGGAGTGCCAACTCAGCATATACTTGAATTATTTCTTCTTTTTCAGAATATTTAAAAGTAAATTTGCAATCGTTTTCGTCGTAAAATATACAAATATTTTCTTCACTCTCTTCGTCAATGTCCACCTTTTGAACACTGATTGCTACAAACGTTGTACAATTGGCGGCGCAATCTACATTGTTCCTTAGCGGTCCAGTCTTATACATTTGACATTGGACACAATTTTTTAGCTCATGGCAACGACTAGAACATGTGGAGCATTTTTCACAAAATTCACCAGAATATCGTCTATCCTTGGTTGACTTACACCTGCGAAAGAGATTTTTACCTGTATTCATATTTGATAGTTGTTGTTTTAATTTTTATTTTTCTTCCGAAAATTATTGAACTAACTTGCATAGACCACATTCACAGTACCCATGCCGTGAACAAATTTCACCAGTTTCAGGCGAAATACAAGTCTCATTGTACGATCGACAATCACAAGACGGGCCAGTCCACCCTGGTTTACATATGCAAATACCACATTCACATATTCCGTGCTCAGAACCCGAACAAAGTTCTCCACGTTGCCGATCGCAGGAAAAATTGTCACACTCGCAGTAACGCCCAGAAATTACTTCTTCCTTATTAGACCTCGCATCACATTCACAAACTCCACAAAAACAATATCCTCGACCATTACAGTCAATTGTCGTAACATTGTCAGGTCGGCAACCAAGTTCTTTATCTTTTTTCGAATGATAATCGATAGCAGAACACTCGCAATGACGCCCAAAGTACAAGTCATCACATTCGCACACACCACATATTTGCGTGCCATGCTTGTCACAAAAGGGAGAATTTTTTTGATATCCTATAGACCCAAGACTTTTACAGGGGCAAGAACACATAACTTCCAAATCTAAAATTAGACTCTCATTAATGCCTACCGGGTAGATTTGTATTACTTCAGTCCATTTATCGGAATCGGGAGGGCAATATGTAGCCAAAATTTCTACTGTAAAATTGACGATGTCACCAACTTTAAGATCATCACACTTTGATGTGGGTACTTCAGGACCACCATTCAAACAATTTGAATGATATGTAATTTTAATATGATTTGTGGCATTATCCTTCATTTCAATGGAAGACGATATTTTCTAAAGGAAAAGGTCATTAATGAAGTCAATCCTTAATGACAAACGATTAGTGGGAAACTCACATCATATTCTTCTTTAATCAAATTGACCACATTCGAAGAGTCTTCCGTTAATGTGCCAGTAGATGAACCTTCAATATGTTGAGATAATTTTTTGTAAATTGAAAAATGACTGACAGTCACCGCAAATATTATATTAATAGAATTTTCTTTAACTTTACGATTGATTTGAGCAATACTAGGATAATCTTGTACTTCGGAATGAGTATAAAAACCATCCGAATTTAAATGACATTCACCATCATTGGGAAGAACAACGCCGCCAAGCTTTTGAGAAGAATGGCAATAGTTTTTTTTTAATTTCATATAAATATGCTACGCTACCTTGCCATCACCAGCATAGTGAAAACGATTATCTGTTGAAAATATTAACAGCCGACGAGCTTGCTCCCGCCAACCGATTATCTTACGGCACGCCGTTACTTGCATTATGGCGTCCAAACCACCTTCTGGCCCATCAATATTAGCGGAAATGTTAATATTTTTCACTTTTTCCTAGAACAGTAACAGTTTAACAGTAAATAAATTTAATTTAATCTTAGATTAAAGTTAAGAATGCGAAATATCGTTGCAAATCCGCCAAACTCACTTGTTCCGATATACTTCTGTATATCGATTCCAAATTTCGAAACACTGTGACATTAAAAGAATAAAAAATTTCAAAAGTTTTCACAAATATAATCTTAAAAATTATTTTACTTTAGTTATTACTCCTGTATCCGATATCGCTGTGAACTGTCTATTCCATACCAAATTCGTAAATACTGTACTGAGACTAATTGTGCAGCATTCACATTTATTAATTATTAATTACCATTATTTTGTTATATTACAATTATACAAGCCAAGCCTTCGGGCATATTTGGTATAATTTGGATTTGCATTTCAATATTTAGTTTGGCAATAAAAATTCTAATTATTTTCAGCTCAATTTTAAATATTGTATTGTATTTTCCGTAATGATGCTACACAAGGAAGTAGCCAAATATTAAAAAAACAAATACAATATTTACTTTTTTATAAAAAAGGAGGTGAAAGTAATTAGAAGAATTCGATTTGAAAAAGGTAAAAAAAAAGTAGTTTTGCAATAAAATTAAAAATAGTTTTTAAATTGATGTCTGTGAGATCCATGAGCTACTTAAGGAAATTATTGAGTGAAATATTGTTGCCGTGATATCTATTGTTATGGTGATATCACACGATTAAGGTGCAGTGATTTAAAAGTTATTTTACGGTTATTTGCCACTTTGCTTAATATTTGCATTACAAAGTGACACTTTACAATAAGTTCAAAGTGTTTTAAATGAAAATTTTAGCATTGCGAACTGGAGCTGTGCTTAATAACAGCCTTAAAATTACATAACAACATAATAAGATATGCGGCTTTTACTTACTGCAAACTCAGTTGTATCCGTGCTGAGGGACATGGCATTCTTAAATCCATATGGTGAGTCGCAACCAGGACAGGGCTCTTTTAAACTTTGAAAATTTTAAATATTTAAATAATTCACATGAAAAATTTGCAAAATATAAATTGCATACACGTATGTCACTGTTTAATAAATAATTTATCATTTCTCTTATTAATTATCATGAGAAAAAGGTTGCTTTTCCTATTTAATTTATTTCAGGAAATATTTTATAATTAAATTGTTTTATAGAGCAGATGTCATAAATCTTCCAAATTTCAAATAATAAAAATATACAAAAAAAAAACCTAAATAACACAATGGATATAATACCGACTAAACATACGTATGTAACATATTATTTATTATTCATAACACAATTCTAAATATATATTTTAACTTAACATTTAAATTATTATTAAAATCTTTTTTTATAAGTAAACTTCCAACAACATTAATATGTTATTTAACTTGAATTGAAATTTGAGTGAATTTAAAAAATTTTCCTATATAACCACATATACGATTATATATCTAATGATTATAATGTAAATTAATATAAATTTAAAACACAAATTATCAAAAAAAAAAAAAACAATGATTATGCAGAATTAACATATGTTAAAAATATTAATATAAAGCAAACATTTAAGTTAATACAAATAGTTAAAAATATTTTTATTATTTTTTACTAAGTATCTGCAGTTTTGTTTTCACATCTGTCTTTATTTATCTTAAACTTCATTCTTCTTTCTAATTGTATAATTATAATTTATAATCTTCAACATTTCTAACCAAAGACTACTTTTATATTTATTCTGTTTTTAATACTGAAGCATTTTCAAAACATGGATGATTTAATTCAAAGCCATGGGATGCTAATGATGCTAAATTTAAGCATTTTACAAGTTAAATAACATATTATTGTAGTTGAAAATAAATTTATAAAAATGAATTTAAAGTAAAATTTTAAAATATTAATTATTGTACATTTAGGGAACTCCCCTCATAAAATAATTTAATTAAATTTCTTTTCTTTTTATATTTTTTTTGAATCGATGCCCACTGTAACGTGTGCACTACTAGATGCAGTTTTTACACATACATACATACGAATACTTACTTTTTTGGCATAGTCGAAACAAAAGGCTCCAAAGTTTTATCAACGAATGAGCCAAATCCTACACGAAAATTTGAGGTAATATTGCGCATAGTTTCTGATAGCAAATCGGCCAAAGCAGACAACTTTTTTTTGTCATCTTCCATAGAACGGGATAAATCCATAAGATAATACAAATCAACAGGATAATCCTGAGCTTGAGAATACCGAATCTTTAAACTATAAGCTTCATCTAAAATGTTTATATACTGACATAATGTACGTGTGTTTCTATATGTTTATATATGCCACATTAAAATTTCATTTCAATCGAACTTACTGAGGCGCAGCTTTAACGATACTCTTTGAGGACTGATTTGTACGATATCATCACCTTTTTGCTTTTTGTATCTTGTAAAGTTTTCAACAGTTAGTTTAAGATTTGTGACCAATTCTTTCCAACTTTGAGGATTCCAAGTAAAGCCCTCTCGGCAATAGCTAGTGCGATCAGATTGAAAACATCTTGATGTGTTACTGAAATCAGGTTGCATACACCAAGCACAATTATTCGTTTGCATACACTGGTCACATGTACTTTTGCTCTCACAATGGCTTAGTGAAATTTTTTCAGCCCGTTCCATTGTATTTGAAGGCTCAAAATATAATGTAACGAAAACTAAAAGCAGACACTTGTTCAACAAAGTTTGAATTCGAATCATGTTTTCAAATTGAGTGGCCGTGATTTATAAAGTTCTGAAACGTATCAAAACTGAAACTGGTATAAAACCAAATAAATTTCTAATAAAGTATAAAGCGAATAATTTTATTACACGACCACAATTATTATTTTATTTATAAAGTCATAATTTAGTCACACTGTGACGGCATCAATTCTTGCCTGCATATCAGCACTTGTGCGCCTTTCTCATAGAAATACTTAAGATATTATTACGTAAGAATCTACGCTAATGGATATCGTATTTTAAATGTATAATGTAAATAATTCGATTTTCCTTAATTTTTTTTTAAAATGTTTTAATTTTATATTCTTCAACTTTTAGCTATTATCTTTGTTTTTCTAAGGAATAACTTTTGCATTTGCTACATTTCAACTCTGACATTCTTATGCAATTTTCATCTTTGTTAAGGTTCCCACCAGTTTAACTCACTAATAAAATAACGATTTCGATATGAGATAAACAAGATGTTTCTTTTTGGAGGAGAAATTATATATGTTCAATGCAGTATTTCTCTTAAAAAAATTACATTTGTTTATTTTTAAAGATTCTTCAAATTTGTAGTCAATAGACATCGATGATAATCATGCTCACAGCATTTGTGCTCTTGAAAAAAGAAAGTTATTTAAAAAATACTGGCTCTCCAGCAATATCAATTCTCAATACACTTTAAATAAGAGTATTAAAACCTTATTTTTTTTTAAATTTATTATTGTTAATATTAATCAGTACAAATTAAACGTTGAAAAAATAATATTTAAAAAATTTACACAATTTTAAAAAACTTATGACATACACAGTATTAACTAAAAAGAAAAAGAGCAAATCTTACGTGTTAAAAATAACTAAGTTGTGTAAAATAAAATATAAAAATACACACAAGTAAAGTAGAAAGCAAGAACATACTAAATATAGTTATAAATAAAATCATTTTGTTGATACAGAAATAAAAATACATTTAAAAAAAATTCTAAAAAGTGGTTAAGTTAGTTTTGATTTTTGTATACAGACATTTTAACCACTTACAAAAACCTTCTCAAGGTAGCTGAAGATAATTAAAATTATTAACTTGTTTTAACAACAAAGTCTTAAAAGTATTAAATTGAATTGTTTTGCAATTAAATTAATTTTTTAATTTAAAAATATCGTTTTATCTTTTTGGAGCAAATATTGCAATATTGTTACGATTTGTATATAAATATAAAATGTATTATCATGTGATAATTTCAATTTGGTTACATAAAATTTAGAATTATTATTCCTTTTACTCGCACTACATACTGTTTTTTTCTTCTTAAAAACTATTAATAAAAACTGATTGTTTCACACTATTATAAAAAGTACAAAATGTGTAAAAATATAAATTTTCATTTTTCTATTTTTATACTTTGAGGCACGAAAGTTGAACAAAAAAGTAATAAGTTAAGACAAAATGGATGGTTTGCAATTTAAGTTTGGTTTTGGTGGCTGAATTTAAAATAAAATGTATATTTTTAATGGCAGTTAAGAAAAGTAATTATGTATGCATGCATATAATCGAGAGACTTTATTTACATTCCTTAAAACCGTTCCCTTTTTATGGCATATTCGCTTTTCTTACACAAATAAGAAAAAATAATTTTGTTTTGAACATTTTTATTTTCCGGCATATGTTGGATTCTTAAACGTTGACGTAGCCTGTTTATATATTGGATTTTCACCCTATTTCGAAATAAAAAGATTGCAAATTAGAAAAATTTAATACGTGAATATTTAAAAAAAATTACCGTATCCCATCGGGCGTTCATGCGTTCTTTTTCAAATCTAGCGAATTCACGTCTGTCGTGAATTGTAGTCAGCAGTTTCCACAATAACAAGATAGCTAAACCAACCAAAACAATAGCGGCTATAACACCTAATACAATGCCCAACATGAAAACCTTTGGTGGACATTCGCGCTCCTGCTGAGCGTGAACTTCAACTTTATCGTCTTCATCACTGTATTTGAAGGCAAATTTACAGTCATCTTCGTCATAAAATATGCAAATATTTTCTTCTTTCTTCTCATCAAGCTCAACTTTTTCTACACCGATTGGTACAAAAGTTGTACAATTGGCTGCACAATCTCTATCATCCTTTAGTGGGCCTGTTTTGTACATTTGACATTGGACGCAGTCCTTTAGCTCGTGACAACGGCCAGAGCATGTAGGACATTTTTCACAGTATTTTCCAGAATAACGCCCCTCCTCCGTAGACTTACATCTGACGAGAATAAACAAAAATTTAATTGCTTCTCATATAATCTAATTTAAAACTGCGAAACGTACTTGCAAACTCCACATTCACATTCACCGTGTCCTGAACAAATTTCACCACCATTGGGTGGAATGCATGTGTCATTTGAATCGCGACAATCGCAAGCTGTGCCAGTCCAACCAGGCTTACAAACGCAACTTCCGCACTCGCAGATACCATGGTCGGGACCAGAGCACAACTGCTGCTCGTGGCGATCACAAGAGAAATTATCGCATTCACAAAACCGACCAGAGATGATTTCCTCAGTGTTGACCCTTTTCTCGCAATCACAAACACCACACAAACAAGTACCTCGTCCATTACAATCAATTGTAGTTACATTATCAGCACGACAACCGAAATCCTTACCCTTTTCCGAATGTATGTCAGCAGTTGAACACTCACAATTGTGACCAAAATGCATGTCATCACATTCGCAGATACCACACATGTACGTACCATGGTTGTTGCAAACAGGAGAATTGATTTGATATCCACTTGAGCCAGGTTTCTCGCAGGGGCAAGAGCACAACATTTCCAAATCGATAATTAAGCTTTCGTTAATGCCTACTGGATAGATTTGTATCACTTGATTCCATTCTGCAGGATCAGTAGGGCAAGATGTAACTAAAATTTGAGCGGTGAAATTAACAATATCCCCAACTTTTAGACCATCACACTTTGCAGTGGGTATATCAGATCCACCATTCAAACAAGCCGAGTGATAGGTAATTTTGACGTAACTTGTGGCATTGTCTTTCATTTCAATCGAGGAAGATATTTTCTGTAATAAGAGCCAAGAAACGTAAAATACCCCTCCAATTAATTACTAAAATCATTTCAAACTCACACTGTATTCTTCTCTAACCAAATCGACAACATTAGAGGAGTCGTTAGATAATATGGCACTAGAAGAGCCCTCAATATGTTGTGATAGTTTCTCATACACAGAATGCTGGCTCGAAGTTACAGCAAATATTATATTAATTGAATTCTGTTTAACTTTATGATTAATTTGGGAAATACTAGGATAATCTTGAATAACCGAATGCGTATACAGGCCATCCGAATTTAAATGGCAGTCACCATCGTTGGGAGCAATAACACCACCAAGCTGTAGCAATTTATATTATTTTATAAGCTTGCAAGCAAATTTAAGAACATTTTTTATTACTCACCTTGCCATCGCCAGCATAATGAAAGCCAGCATCAGTTGAAAATACTAACAAACGCCTTGCCTGCTCTCGCCATCCAATTTGTTGGCGACAGGCTATGGCTTGCATGATAGCATCAAAACCACCTTCTGGAGCATCCAAATTGCCAGAAACGGCAGCTCTCTTTACTTCCGTCTAAGTTTTGGATTTTACAATATATTTACGTTAGTAGTTATTTAAAATGATATATTTTATTTTTTCGGCACATTCTTGTAAATTCATTTAAATTCTCATATCCATTTAAACGAAAAGCTTTTTCAAGTTTAATTTTTTTAAATAAAATTATCGAGTGCGCAATCAAAATTTGGTGCATATTGCCACTAATAATTACACTGATATGCCACTTGAAATTTACATACATACATAATTTACAACAAATTATCGGCCCACTTTGTAATTGGGTGACAACCATCTACTAACTAGGAAATTGTAAAAAATAAATTAAAAAAAATATGGAATGCTTATAACAGCTTAGACAGTAGAGAGGAACTCTTTGATACCAGATATTACACTTGTACCACAAAGTGACGACCTCTTAAAGTGCATGTATGTACCTTAAACTGTTGGTTACCCAAATAACAAATATATTTAAGTATCTAAAAAAAATCCTGTAGAAGACAAATTTTACATTGTAAAGCTAATAGAAATAAATATTCTAATGGTGGTTGCATCTTTTGGAAATTATATAGGACTACATGCAGCAGTATTAAAAAAATAGAAATGTAATTAAAAATATTTGGAGCGAAAATGATTCCTTTAGATACGAAACTTAATGTTTTTCAAACTTAGATACGACCATTTGTAACTATATGAAGTCATTTGCTTCACTAAAGTTTCCACTTTATCTAAAGAACACGAAATTTATAAAAACCAATAGCACTAGATAACACAGCCCGATTGTGTACTTAATATTTTTTGTATCAAGAAAATAAATACAGATAACATTACAAAAAATTATTATATTAATATTTATATTAATATTTCATATTAATATAAAACGATATTTAGTATCAATTTCAAACAAATACACAAGAATGTACCTGTGAATAAAAGAAAAATGAAATAAATGAACACTATAATCTACATAGATGATTACTGAGGAACGATATGGGAAGCATTTTTATGTAAATGTGTGCCATGCTGTCATAACAAACACCATAAGCAAATATTACACATGCTTTTTAGTGTACATAAAACCAACTCATTCACCAATACTGTAATTGAACTCAATGTAATTTTTGCTTGAGATTGATCAAATTATTTAAAAATAATAACAACATGCAAAATTTATGAAATCGTTTGAAATACTTAGAATAAACTACTACAACATAAACTTACTGAGAACCGATATGTATCCGTGCTTAAAGGCATTGCGTTCTTATAACCATAAGGTGCGGCACAGCCTGCACACGGCTCGATCATGCTAATTATTTATGATTATTTGTATATTTAATGCACACATTTTTTGATAGAATAGTAGATAGTTTAATATATGAAAGAAAATTTTGAAAGAAAAACAAAATGAATAAAATGATAAATGCTAGAAAGGATTTCAATTTAAATAATATAAATCCTCAAGTAGAATTCATAACATGTAAACCTACAATAATTCCTAAAAGGAGTAATATGTATCAACAACAACGGCGCAGGGCGATTTTAAAACATCTGAATACCAAACAATGAAAAATGATCAGTCCAAATGTCAAATGTTATGAATTCTCCTTGAAAACTTAAATATACTCTTACACAATATAATTTCAAACAAAATAATTATTAAGTACAACACCAATATATTTTTATCATGATGTTACGATACACAACAATCTCTCTTACCCTTTCAGAAATATTAGACATTACCTTTAAGAATGTTATGCATACAATCAGTATTTATACACTAATTAATATAATACGTATGTATATTAAAATTAAATAAAAAGAAACATATAATTGAGCAAAGGACACACATTTTAAGCCACAACTATTTAAAACAAACATAGAGATATCGTTAACTGATATATAAAACCACGTAACTAACAAAAATCAAAGTTGCTTTTGCTGTGGTTTTACATGTCAAATAGTAACGCACATCTTTATGAATAAACAAATAATAGTTTAACACAACCAAATAACAGAAGAGAGCAGAGTATGTTAAAACAAATAAAGTTTACAAAAATAAAATAAACGCAAAACATAGAATGAAGTTTGAAATATAGTAAGAGTGTGTGTGTGTGTGTGCTAGATGCAATGTATACACAAAACTGTTGTAATAATTCACCTCCCACCCAGAAGACCAATAAATATAAGTTTATGTTTTTTTTTTAATCACTAACCCCAGACTGACTGACTGTTCAATATCTTTATGAACTCTCAAAATATGTAACAAAACTGTTAATTATTTGAGAGTTATGCGCTCTCACAAACTGAACATACATATAAAAAAAAGCCATAAGAAACATTTCTCTGTTACTGCGTTCACATTTTCGTGTCATCGCTAACAGAATTTATTGATAATCTGGGCGAAGAGTTGTAAAAATTATACGTATGCATATATATATATATGTATGTATGGATGTGTTGATTTTTTTAAACAAGAAAAAATTGATTCTTACAGTGAATTCGGCAGTATTTGTACTCAAGGGCATATGGTTGCGATAACCATAAGGAGCTTCACAATTTTCACAGGGATGTTCAAGTCTGTTTTGTTGTTGAAGTGCAGTTTAATTTGATTACATTTTAAGTGACGATTAAGGTTTTCGTTGTAATTAGTATATTTTTTTTAGTTTTTAGGCAATTATAAAATGTTGTTAGTGAGTTGGAATTGTTTGGTTCAAATAAAAAGAGAAATATTAAATTAGTATTAAAAAATAAAGAAAATAACACAAATAACTTAAATAAATAAGCAAAAATTTTTTATAAAATAACAACATGTTATAAGAAAGGTTTATAAAAAAAACTACAGGTTCTTAATTAAAAATACAATTCTTTGAAAGGATGGTTTGTCCTTACGTGAAAAAAATTAATAGTGGAAAAATATTAAACGGAATATTATTTTTATATTAATGCAACGTATAATAATATTGATATGCTTATTGTATTCCTAGAACTTTGCTTTTAACTACTCTAAATACAAGCTATACAAAACAATCATTGTAAAGTTGGATCAATAAGCAAAAGCATTGAACTATATGAAAGTTGATTTTTATAGTACAGAAATTGATTCGTGTATACAACTTTTTGTGCAACAATTAATCAAAAAACTGACGAATTTTTCAAGTTATTCACTCACACCTTTTGATTGAAATACAACAAAATTATATTCCTCAACTTTATCAGTGTCGTTGTGTGCGTGAATTAAAAATAGTGCAAAATGCCTAAAATATTCTCCTACTCAATTCTGTAGTGCGAACTTCCATGAGTGGTCTCCGAAAAATGGTATGTTCTGTTTCTAGTAAAATATTCACGAATTACACCAAATATTTCGTTATACAGTCTACTTAAGTGATCATAAATTAGATATAAATGACAATAAAACACAATTTAATTTATGGTTATTGAATAATATGTATGTTGCTAGATATCGGATAAAGACAGCTAAATATTTAGTCAATAAATGAAAGAGATTGTGTTTATTTCTTTTTTAATTTGAAAGCGTCGTCTGCAGGAAATAAAAATTGAAACAAACGAAAACAATACACAATTTATTTTACTTTAACTAAATACACATGACTATTTTTATTGTGGTCCATATAACCGCATAAACCAAAAACCCTGATAAACTATTATCTTAAACAAAAGTGTGTTATACTTTTTGTATATTTCTATAGAGAATTCTGTCGATTTCGTACGCTTCGTCACTAAAACTTCATCTAACCGCATGCAATAAAATATTAAATAATTTTAATAAATTTAATTCTAAGCACAGTAGCAGTATTATATAAAATACTACGAATAAGCATTCCTCGCCACATACATATTGTATTAATTGTCAATTTAATAGATTTCTCATTTTTGTGGCAATTGTGGTGGAAAATATTCAGTTTCACTTTTCAGGCAAACATGTGTAAAACTAATAAAATGTAATTGTTTTTTAATAAACATACTATACTCTAATAGAAAAAATATTATAAATACATTAACAACAATATCAGAAATTGTGCAAAATTTCACATTCTATTATTGTTTATTCTTTTTTTTAAAATAAAGAAACAAATAAACAATATTTTCATTAACAGCTGTTCTTTTTTATATATATAGCTGAAAAAAAGATTTTTTTTATCTAAATAGTGTTTATGGTTTTTGTATACACTTCTCCATCAAAAAGGATGAAAGGGTATATAATATAGATTTGATATAGCATATATAATTAGGATAGCAATATTAGTTTGCGACCATATAAGAAGTAAAGTTGTTTGAGCTTTTTGGAATTTTTGTCGCGATGTCAATTAAGCTTAAACTTTGCTTAAAATCAAAAATTTTAAAATCCATCTGCTCTGACTTTTTTCAGAATTATACAGTATAAAAATTAGCAAAATCGGAAAATTATTTTACACATTCGTAGGTAAAAATTGCAAAATTAAAGTTTAGTTCAATGCAGTATAATTGTAATATGCAAAAATAAATATGGAACACATTCCTGGGGAAGGGCATATAAGATTCGGCACAGTCGATATAGCAATATTACTTTTTATAAATTATACTCTCCACAGAACACTATTTTATTTTTAAGCAACGAGAAAATTTAAATTAAGTTGTGCTTATGATGAAAATTTTGACAAAATAAAAAATACACAATTGTTTTCAGCGTCTGATTTTATTGTTAATGGAGTTAAAAAGGTCGTAACTAAAATATATATATACGTTTGTCTCTGGGTGTGTATGTACTTATGTACTATATATAAAAATAAAAGGATGGGAAGAAAACCCTTGAGTACTTACTTTTTGGGAATAGTAGAAACGTAAGGCATTAGAACCTTGTCAACAAAGGAACCGAAACCCAAACGAAAATTGGAAGTAATATTTCTCATAGTTTCTGAGAGAAGATCGCCCAAAGCGGAAAGTTTTTCCTTATCGTCTTCCATGGACTTTGACAAATCCATAAGATAGTATAAATCAACTGGATAATCTTCGGCTTGAGAATAGCGCATATTTAAGCTGTGCACCTCATCTAAAAATTTTTTTTAATATTAACCCCATGTGCTCATACGTAATAAATTTACATATATATATGGCTATATATATATATATATATATATATATATATATTACTTACTTATCCGCAATTTTAAAGATACTCTCTGAGGACTAATTTGTACAATGTCACTGCTACTAAAAGCGCCAGCAGCGCCGGCCGCTCCTGAAGCACCATAACTTGCAGAATATGAACCCGACGCAGAACTGCTATAAGAAGAATTAGCATAATATGACCCACCATAAGTCATTTGGCCACCACCACCTGCCGCGTAACCTGCACGAGTCAGCTGGCGATTTATGGTGAAACTTTGTACAGTATCGGGATTCCAAATGAACTGCTCAGGACAAACATTGGAATAACTGTGTTGGAAGCATCTAGGTTTGTCGCCGTGGTCCGGTTGCATGCACCAGGCACAACTCTGTGTTTGAATACACTCGTGGCATGTGCGCTTGTTGACACATGGATTTTGAATTAGTTTACCAGCTAATTGGCCTTCAATCGCAAATATTAAACTGGAGAAAGCAAACGTTAGCAACGCCACTGAATACAGTCGTCTTGTGGAAGAAATCATGTTCATTTTGGCATTTACGCAGAAAGTTTATTTAAAATTATTCGTTTTTTATCGTTCGAGTGCTAAAAGAAAATAAAAGAAAAACACGCTGATTTAACTGCTGTTTAAATAAAACCTTTAAACTCTGTTTTGCTTTAGTCACTAAAATGACATCATGGGTGGTTACAAATATTATCGAGATTCTTATTAATGTTGATAAAAGAGCAAAGAGTAGGGACCGTTGGCTATAAATTATTATCACATATTTATATTTTAATCAATCAAGTGATTACTTAAAAAATATTTCTATATTGGTATTATTAGGCTGCTAACATTCAGTACCTAAGTTTCTCATTTGAATGGAACTGAGCTTTTCCGCGAGTTGGACCACGAATAGATCAGTATAAATAAAACATAATATATTAATAACATATAATAGGCAACCATTATTTTTAACTTTTATATACGTTTTACTATCTCGTATACAAAACTCATGAAAATTTCATGTGAAACATCAACCCACTACTCGCATGACTCATGCACACATCGCAAACAATTTAAAAAGAAAAATGACGGCAACAGCAGCAAATAAAATCACAAGAAATGTTTTTAATAAACTAAAAAAAAGAAAATACCCTCTCCTAATGGCGCTTTTAGGTCAATTAAAATGGTCTAATACTGTAATGAAATTTAGAATCTTCTTATTTATTACTGCTATGGCACACGGAGGAAGAAGCACAGCATTATAAGGTTACTAAAATTACTAAGGTGTGTGCGAATTGATTGGATTAACATGATTAACTAATATTAAATGCAACAATAATGACAAAGCTTTTAAAAACACTATTAGAGTTTATTCCAGTAAAATAAAAATTACTTCCTACCAGCAAAATATAGTATCCCTAACGCAAACTTTGTAAGGCCACTGTAAAAGTACCGCAAGCATGCACACTCATATGTAGGTCACACACTTTATTTTATAGATGATATTGCTTGTCACAGTTAATAAATTAAGAGAGAAACTAGAATTTCTTTTCTAGTCTACGACCTGTTTTTCCTTGCCTTTTGCAGTGCCCCGGTGGCTCAATATTATGTGTGGCTTTGTTTGCAGTTGTAAAAGTAATAATATATATGTGCGTATGTATACAATTACATACCTACATAATTGCATTATTCCCAAGGAAAAGGGGGAACATATTTTTCGATCTTTAGTGGAAAGTAGTGAAATAGATCTCTTGTGAAATAGGACATTAAAATTATGAAATTTACAACTAAACACAACTGCGTTTTCTTTGTACTAATAAAAAGTTTATGGTTTTTAATTCTTACATTTTTGATAAATTTGATTTCCTTATGATATCGTTTAAGATATTGATATTTCTAATATCTACAAACATATTTGCTGAAGAATATGTACAAAATTATTGTGCAAAAAAAGAAAGATATAGAACAGCGTAAATAACAATTTCAGAACAAGATATTTCACTTATAACTCCTGTAACTTTAACTGAAAATGTAACGAAAATATTCTGACGGAATGAAATGGGCATGAAAGTAAACGACCGGAAACAAGTTTAGCGTTGCAGAGGATTACAAAGCTTATGAGTGAAATTTCTTTACACAAAAAAAAAACATTTAAAAGCATTTAATGTAATTGATTAATATTTAGATATTCTTCCAATTTATTTGTGGTTCCACAATAAAGATATGTTTGACAATATTTTTAAAAAGACCTTATTTGAAGGCCTAGTGATGAAGTAGTCATAGACTTTCTTAAAAACATTTTTGCAAATGAATATCTTTAAATATTTAATTTTTTTTTTAAAGTATAATTTTTGTTACTTAGCCGATACCACCAAACTTGCCAAATCTTAACATAAATATTTATTTTAATAAAAAATTAATTTTATAGTAACCATTTTAAAGGTTACAATGTGGGCATACATAGTTAACAATGAAATAATATTAATTATTTTTAAAACGAAATAAGAATGTGATAATTATGTTTTCCTTTAAAGGCATTTATTCTAAAGCAACTCAGAGGGGATGTGAAATGATGTAAAATATTAGAAATAATAAATTACTACTACAACAACTGGAAAAGTTATTATTATATAATTTATTATTTATAATTTGTTAAAACATTTTCCAAATTTCTGTTATATTTGGTGTACAAACCTATAAATAAAATTTTGGTTGGATACTAAACAAAATAAATAAAAAAAACTTCTTTGTTGTTATATGTCAAGCAAGTCTATATGCTGGGCATAAGATCGTGAGTCAAACAAACACAGCTGTTTTTCCAAAAGTTTTAATGCAAAAAAAAAAAGTCCGATAAAAATTAAAAAAAACACCCCTTTTTACATATTTTCTAAAACAAATTCTTTGTATATCTAACTGCATACACACAAGCATACACTATTTAGGAAATTAAATAATTTAGCAATTTATGCACGTGCCTATTTAATTGCACTGAGGAATACTGAAGGGATTGCATCTATATGGGGATGACTCATAGTATTACATGCGGAATATATAAAAAAAGGGGGTGTCATACCTTAAATGATGAAACAAAAGGAAGGTAATATATATACATATGGATATACACATATGCATGTATAATATTTGCATATATGTAAGTACGTAGTATGCAGACATATATAGTATGTGCATATGAACACGTATAATATAAAAATAAAGCGAATTATGAGCCTTCAAAAAGAATTCATAAAACCAAGCCCGTAATGCGCCTGTAAGCAGGAGAACTGAATGCAAATAAGTCGACAAGCAATGTCTGCTATTCGTGATTACGTTTAAAAAATAAAATCTAATCGAAAAATCAAGGGAAATAAGCTTGTTGAAGAGTGTCATTTACGTTATTTTCATATTAAAATTGCTTAAATGTTTATTTTGTATAAATAGAAATCAACATCAGCCTCTATGTGAGCGATCATGATTGTGGAGCTGGGAGTCGTGGGCGTTCAGACTAGTTCTCGTACACACTTCATGCAGCCATACATACATACATATATCCATATGTGTTTATCATATGTGCACAAATGAATATGGACATGTACATACATATGCAGATGTACTTAAGTGGAGACAAATTTGTCTTATAATCAATTTTTATTTTTAATTGAAACTATAATATTACTTTTATATTCATATTGACTATTTTTCACGTGTCAATTTTCATTAATTTGGTATATTTAATCACAATATTTTAATTAAATACTACAAAATGTTGACGATCATTGCTTTAGATCCGATGAAATCATCGTGATTTTTCTTTCCTCTTTTGTAATTTGTTTGATGACTTTTATCCTATATATCCGCATTGCTTTTATGTTGTCTTACATAATTATAATGATTCATATTAATTCAACACTTACACTTTCGTTTTTTTTGTAAAATTATAGAAATTTCTATTAGCTTCAATTAGATTTTAATAATTTGAATGCCATCAGGGCGGAGGTGTTGCACTTAAAACAATTTTTTATTTTGTTTTCTGATTTTCTCCCGTTTGTTTCGTGGAAGTGTAAATATTCTCCGAATCCGTTTTACTATTCTAGGCGAAGTCCAACACTGGTCTGACAAAAATGAATGAACGGAAGAAGGTGAAAAGTAATTACCAACATACAAAGAAACAGTGATGAGATTTTATTGTTTATATTTTGAAAGCGTACGTGGGTAAATCGTACAAAGTACCAAATGTGTTAATAGTACATCTAAGCCAGATTCGCCCTAAATTCGAGATTAATTTATAACAATCATGTTTAATGAATTTAAATAAATAAATATATCATTATATTTATTAATGTAAGAAAATGTAAATGTTTGTGGTGTAGATTTGAAAAACTTTTTCTAAGGTTGTGATTTCCCTTTTATTATTCTCAATAGATTTTTGCAAATATTTTTCGAAACTCTTAGAATCGAAATAAATAACAATTAATGAATTGAGGATATGAACAGTCGTTGGGAATTTTCTTTAATGTTTATATAATTTTATTAAACTTATGATTCTATGTTTTTGTGAACATCGTGAATGCGCACTCCAATACTTATTCACAATTCCATCACAAGATGCTCAACATCCCTTCAACTGGCTACAATAATTTAAAGGTGAAGTAAATGCTATATAAATGTTTTATTACTCTTGCTAATATATGTCAAAACCTGTTTCAAATTTCGCATGCAGCTGTTCTGTTACAAATTAGTTACTTTGTTTTTGACAGCGCAAACCTTTCACATTTTTTCTTACATTTGCATATACCTCGTTGCTACACATTGCAGTCTTGATTTGACATCAATATTTAAATTACCAAGTTTGTGTTAGGTAACTGTGGGACGAAATTTATGGAGTTTGCACTATTTTATTTCGTTATATTATATTAGAATAAAAGTTAATAGTTTTCACATCAAAATAACTTGAAATCAATGCTAACAAAGAAATTATTCCAATCTACAAGTAAATACGTCAGCAAATACATCACAGCAATAGTATATAAATGGACGTGTTTACATTATTATTCAACATTATATTTTATGCTCCAATGCGTTTTAATTTACATTCCAAAGGGTGTAATTCCAGCGTCGCTCGGTAGCCGTCGTATTTTGTTCAAAACAAATAATCGAAAATTTTCTTTGTCTCTTTTAATGATTGTAAATATTTATAGTTTATTTTTAATTTTGCCTCTAAATATAATTTTTAGTGATTACTGAAGAAAAGAACCGAAGATGTTTGAAATATTGAACATATTATTGTAATAAAAAACTAACTAAAGATTCAAAGAAATAAAAAATAAATTATATATAATTAAAAAAATATTGTGTTGTAGTTCATAATAGTTTTGTAGAAAACAAATAGTTTCTAAGTTCAATATTTAAATTTTTTTTGTTTTTTGCTTAATCTTTAATTTTTTGAAAATTTGACATTGATGAATCATAATTATTATGTAATTATCGTTATTGCAGTTTGCCACCACGCGCCTTTGTGTAGTTCTAGATTGGCCGGCGGTACTGGCATTTTCTATCGACCTCGTTCTCTGTTATACAAACATTTCTTTTTTTTATTCACAAGTTTTTCTTCTTCCCTTGTAAAAGCCATGTACAATATATACGCGCATGCAATCGATTTAAAAGAAAAGTGTATTAGTTAAATTTGGAAGAAGATATTGTGTTATTTAAATAGTATAACTACTTTATAATTGCAAAAATAAAATATTAAATAAAAATTGGTAATAACCAACGAATTTTCAAACTCAAGAAGTATAATGGTAATTTTATAAAATTTTTCGTGGTTGTCTTCTTTTTATTCTTTTCCATTTTATTTCTTATTTGCTATACGACAAATAAGAATTATGTATATGGTCCAGTGTGAGTACAAAAAAGGAGCAAATACAATGTAAAAAGTAATTACTACAGTTCTTATCATATATTTGGATAAAAATTAGAAATATGTGTGAAAAATAATTAAAAATTTTGTGATCCAAAAAGTAAATTGAAATTTTTCAAATTTGCAATGAAAAGAGTGTGGGAGAGGGTAGTCTGTGACGAATATAAACAGCAACACACACAACTACAAACATACATACCTTCATTGTTGTGCTAGCACTGCCGCTTCAAAATTAAAGTTCTTAATGGCAATCAAACAAAAACAGAGACATTACGAAAATATTGTTAAATAATTTTAAGTGCTTTCTATTTAAATTGATAAAGTGATTAATTCGTGTATATTTATAAATAATTGAAGCATATAAATAAATGCAGTGCTATTTTTTAAATCTACGAGGAACACTGCTTATACTCGTATAAGAACTACAGCATTGTTGTTGGATACTTTCCGTTTTGGTTATTAATTCCTATAGGTAAGTGTTTTTCTATATATTTTTTTCGTTTTCTTTCAATTACTTTTCTCAAAATGTCTCATTTTTTCGGCATCATATAATTTTTCCTTCGGCTGTTTTTGTCTGCCTGTGTTTTGACTCCACGTATTTAATAACCGAGCGAAAGTTGTCTTCCTGCTTTTGTATAGTATAATTCCTGTTGCATATTCCAATTTTTGCTTTTGCCTTTTCATCTCCATCGTGAATTGTTAGCTAGCCTGCCAGCCAGACAGTCAAGTCTGCCAAATGTTGCGCTGAATTTACTAACTAACCCAAAACAATGACTTTAAAAAAATGCAATGTTTTATAGATGTGTGTGCTAAGTAATTATGTATGTATATATGGAGATATACACCCAGCCATACATACGTATGTGAGCACGCTCCCGATTGCCGTTAGGGAAAATATTAAATTTCTATGTATCTTGTGCATTTTAAAAATGTAATTGGTTATACTTTGACCCTTTCTCACTATCACTTAATACAATTACATATTTGAGGAAATAGTAGATTGAAATCCACAAGTAGATAACCATGCATTTGGCTGCAAGTAATTATTGTACCAATAAATTGAAAAATATGCTTAGAATCCTGCCATGATAACAATAATAACAATTTCTAGAAATATGAAATTTGTACTGTAAACACTACTTCGATATTTTCCTATACATTTGAATTTGGAATTTTGATATAGACAGGCAAACAAATAAATGCATTATCATACATATGCACTCACATGAGTTCATTATACATCAAAGGTTTATGGACAAAGCATTAATTTCCATAAAAGCTAAAAGAAAACGGTAGCAATAAAAGGAATATGGAAAGATTACTTCAACCATCCAGAATGCATTTATATACGCTTAATTACAAAATCTGCCACCGGTGTACTTGACAAATAAGTGTGTATGTATTTTAAATGGTATATTTTATAAGTGTTGTAATTCAAAAGTGAGAAAAAACTGCAATGGGAGGAAATAAAAATTTTACCGAATTATTATCTTGTTATTTCTATTTCATATAAAAGTATTATTAAAAAAATATCTTGTTAGATTTGTAGGGCTTCTAAAAAATAAAGGTCGTCTCAAAATTAAAGGCATTACTTTTGTTTTTGTTCATTTTATTGCCATTTGGGGGTTTTTTTTATTTGAGCTTTAAATGAAATTAATAGATTTCACTTTTATTGTTAATTATTATCAGTATTCGCCAGGATAACCGAACAAAATTTGAACACAACGTTTTGTTTAATGTACCAAAAAAATTATTATAAGACACGGATTATAAATATTTCACCTATTCCATTAAAAACTTTATAGTTTTATTCATAGTAACTAACTACTATATTCTAAAACCAAAGCAATTTGCAGAGTTCATTTACATAAATTGCATTTAAAACACTCCATTATTGTAAACGTAAATTTTTTTTGAAACTGAGTTTAAAAACCGAAGTAATTTTTTATTTCAAATGTAATACGTATCCCTAATATATACATAGTTTGTGTAGAGTTTAATTTTAATTATGTTCAATTGAAATTGCTTGCTCAAGCTGGAATAGACACACACAAAGGGAGTTCGTAAATAATATTGAAACAATTATCTTGAGTGGCTTAAGTTTAACACGAAGAAACATTTAAAAATTGGTTTGCCATTGCAATTATCTTATATTTGTTTTTCTTTCGCTGCAGTTATTTAATTTTGATCACGACATTATGGTAATTTCTGTTAATTTTATATCGTTATTGGTTACATTTTTTGCCCTTTAATTTCATGATCTGCATGATCTTGGAAACTAATTCTGTGACTAATATTTATGACTAATTAAATATATCCATTTTCTATGATTAGCACACATTGGTCAGCTTGCAAAGTATGTAGGTATCGCAGAATAACGTAATTAGCTTCAACTCGTTAAGTTATCGTGCTTAGTCAATTTCATTGAATTTGTCCAAAAAGTGAAATTTAAAATTTCTATTGCAATCGTTATTTAAAATAATTGAACAGTAGTGAAAGCTTTCTAATATTCTACTGAGATTTGGTTTTGTTTCTCTTCTTCTTCATCCTCTCAGAATGTGGCAAATATCAGACTAGAAGTAGTGTTGTTCTGACATTCACGTGACATCAAATTAAATTTCTCTACCAGAAATAGTTTTCTCTGTTCATAAGTTAAGATTGGCTGAACGATTGGTGGATTTGCATTCTTAATGCTCTGTAACTCTTATGTAGTATCTTTTCTGCACATTTCCTCGTGATTACACCAAAGCTAACTCAGAAATGCTAAGAAAACTTGTTGCATGGACAGTAGGATGTCGCATGGATCTTTGCGCCTCAGAAGGTTACTCTTTTATTTTTTCTTAGAAAGTTTTTGCCTATAGTGTTTTTAATATTTAATTTTCATATAAAATAGTCAAAATCTGAAAAAGTAGTGCAACCCCTCTTAATGCATCTTAAATATACGTAGTGTTGATATTGTTTCAAACGCGATGAAGGGCATCGGTGTAATCCTGCACAGTTTAATAAATAATGAGTGGTATGGCAAATAAAGCGGTGTACCCGTTTTCCAATCTCGTACTTGAGGGAACTAATACTGTACCCAATGGCTACTGGTTGTGAAAGACCGCTTCTGAGAACAGACATTTGTAAGTTGTGTAAAGTCTATAAAAGAGTATTCGGCTATACGCGGTCAAGCACACTTTCACATTATGTTATTGGTTAAGTTGATAAGGGATGGCCCTGGTAAACGCTTAGGTCTATTCAATGCATAAACATTTGTCCACATTGGCAGGTTTTCGCATTATTTATAAAAAACCGATAGTAAAATAAATATGTATCTATACTTAGGAAAATTTAAATGAGCTTAAATTTTCAGTATTTATCAATTATCTACTTTTAAAATTATTAAGGCTTTCCTACATAAGCTAAATTTTTCATTATTATGTGAAAAGTGATGCGAAATACTCTCACTACTGAGACTTGAACGGTTTAATGTTTAGGTGTTTAGGTCATAGAAATATTACAATTTGGCTTCGGCAGAAAAACCTTCTGTACTCGGCCATTCAATAGGATTAGTTGAAAGTTACATTATTATTTATATTATTTTTTTCGCTTATATGTTATGATTCCTTTCACTGCAAAATTGACTTCGAATACATCATAAATGCTAATAAGCTAAGTATTTGCTAACAATTCTTTGTTTTGCAACTACTCTTGTAATGCACAATATGTCATTAACTATTATATATATATTTTTTTAATTGACACACTCATCCATTTGATCCTGTAGTCAGTATTATTTAAAAATTCCCGCTTAACAAATAACAGAAATATGTATAATGAACGAATTGTATAAGAAAAAAGTAATCATCTCTAATGTTCAAAGCCGTAACATTTGACAAGGGTGAATAAAATTGAAATCTGCAACAGAAAAGAGTGTGAAGAGGAGAAATTTAAGCGGTAGTTAAAGGACGAGGAGGGAGAGTGTTAATGTGGATTATGCTTTGTTACTTATTTTTGTCTGCATTTGGGTGTGTAAGTGAATGCGAGTACGTTTGCATGCTTTACACAAGGCTGTCTTGCCTGGCAGCAATCAGGCAGGGTGACAGCATAAAGGAAAATGCGTTGGAGGACAAAACATTACTCTTACTTTGACTACTTCTACTACTTTCCGTACGATGCCACTCAGTCAAACACTTAGTCCGTATATAAACAAACATTTAACTGATGGCATGTTTGTCACTTCAAGTAGGCAGTAAAATATCGATCGTTAAAATATAAAATTATGGCTCTTCGATAGACAAGCACACATGCCGATATATGTATACGCAAAAATACAAAGAGTTTATTTGCCAGTCATGTACTTGCTATACATGAAAAATAATGTGTTTTATACTATAAATAAAATTTTATTTCAAAAGTAAACTTTTATTTTTTTATCTGTGTGATGTTAAATTTCGAAATTTAACACTCCAGACACAAACCACATGATATAGCAGGCTTCTGTTAGCGTAATAACATAGCTCTGTTAGACTTTTAATTCAGGCAGTGCACATTCTAAATGGAATTCTGACCACATTTATTTATGGAATAAAAAAATTAATGCTGGTACAAGTGGGCAACTTCAACTAGTTTGTAAAAACAGCAGAATTCATTAGAAACACTCACCGACACTTAAGTTTTTTTACATTTGGAAGTTATAAAAATCCTTAGGGAAGAAGTCCAAATTCTAGAAGAACGGAAGGAGTTGGACGGCTTACCAAAATAGCACTTTTTTGTGTTATTTAATTACTGGCAAGTATATAAGAAATATACTCGTATTCTGAGACAAAAAATTGACTAGAAAAAGTAATATAAACGCCAGTGCAGCTTAAAAAAATTTTGGATTTCCATTAAAGGATGACTTCCAGAAGAAGGGAATCATCAAATCGAGCATCTTCTTTTACTTTTTGCCATTTTATCGTATTTTCAAGCAGCTACCTTACTAAAATCGCAATTTTTTGTGTTATTTAATTACTGGCAAATATATAAAAAAATATACTCGTATTCTGAGACAAAACATTGACTAGAAAAAGTAATATAAACGCCAGTGCAGCTTAAAAAAATTTTGGATTTCCATTAAAGGATGACTTCCAGAAGAAGGGAATCATCAAATCGAGCATCTTCTTTTACTTTTTGCCATTTTATCGTATTTTCAAGCAGCTGCCTTACCAAAATCGCAATTTTTTGTATTATTTAATTACTGGCAAATATATAAAAAAATATACTCGTATTCTGAGACAAAAAATTGACTAGAAAAAGTAATATAAACGCCAGTGCAGCTTAAAAAAATTTTGGATTTCCATTAAAGGATGACTTCCAGAAGAAGGGAATCATCAAATCGAGCATCTTCTTTTACTTTTTGCCATTTTATCGTATTTTCAAGCAGCTACCTTACTAAAATCGCAATTTTTTGTGTTATTTAATTACTGGCAAATATATAAAAAAATATACTCGTATTCTGAGACAAAACATTGACTAGAAAAAGTAATATAAACGCCAGTGCAGCTTAAAAAAATTTTGGATTTCCATTAAAGGATGACTTCCAGAAGAAGGGAATCATCAAATCGAGCATCTTCTTTTACTTTTTGCCATTTTATCGTATTTTCAAGCAGCTACCTTACTAAAATCGCAATTTTTTGTGTTATTTAATTACTGGCAAATATATAAAAAAATATACTCGTATTCTGAGACAAAACATTGACTAGAAAAAGTAATATAAACGCCAGTGCAGCTTAAAAAAATTTTGGATTTCCATTAAAGGATGACTTCCAGAAGAAGGGAATCATCAAATCGAGCATCTTTTTTTACTTTTTGTCAATTTTTTGCCATTTTATCGTATTTTCAAGTTTGGAATTCAATTAAAGGAGAAATTGCAGGAGAACGGAAGGAGTTGGACGGCTAAAAATCACTAATTAAATTTTAATTGTAATAAAATTATTAAATTATTTAAAAAATTAAAATTAAATGATTAAGTATTTATTTTAAAATTTCTAGAAATTTAATTTTAAATGTTATTTTAAATATTACATTTTAGTTAAGTTAAAAAGGGGGACTGCAAATAAAATACTCATATTTTTTATATAAAAAATAAATTAAATAAAACTAATATTATTATTAATATAATAAATTTACATATAACACAGTAAGACCTTAGGAATACGTTTCATCCCATTATAATATAAAAATTCCGAATAACGACAGTGCGAAGTTGGACAATGGAATATTTGTAGTAACAACAATGCTTCTTTCATCCAGCACACAAATGCTGATGAAAGGACAGAGTCGGTGCCAGTGTTGTTACTATTGTAAACTGATACATTTCTTAATAATCGTTACATTAACGATTTAAAAATTGACAAAAAGTCTACAATACACTTTTTTTTTGTCTATGTTGCATGTTGCCTTCAGTACTTTTTACATTTTATTTTTTATTTGATGTTCTGCTGCTCTGCTGGTCCTTGAACTGTCAATACACATACTATACTGGGATGAATATAAAAACCAGTAACAACATTGAATGGTATGGTTTATGAAAACAAAAAGAGAGCCAAACGAGTGAATAAGAAACACGAAATAACAACAATAATAAAACGAAAACATGACACAAGTAAACAAAAAATAAATCCCTTTTATTAAAACCAGAAGCGTAATTTAAAAAAGAAAACAGCAGCAACAAAAAAAAGATACGTCCGCATCCGTTTAAGTAAAGTACGAGTGGAAAACTTGGATTTGTTTTGTTGCAAGTTGATGATTACACGAGTCTGATGCTGGCAGTGTTGAAAAAAAACTTTCAGGTTATTTTTCTGCTCCCAAGTTTAAACATGCTTCAGTTCTGGTTTTGTGCTCTGCAATGTTTCAAGTACATTGTTGTAATAAGTTTGAAAAAAACAAAACCAATAAGTTCTTGCTTTTGCTTGTTTAGGGTTTTCACTGTGCATTTGATGTGTTTCTTTTACTAGGCCCGGCCTCATTTTATTATATCTCCTCTTACAATGCAAATCATTACAGAATGGTTGGTTATAAAGCCCTCTTGGCCATGATGTAAATGCATACAATTGTGTATATTTGCAGAGCATTTTTGCAATTTAGAAAGCATTACATGCAGTACAGTAATGAAAGTACGATTAAATTTTACATAAGACCTTTTCAAACTTGAGAAGATTTTTTAATAAAAAAAAATAAACATCAAACGTAAGGAAAATATCTGAACCTCTTCTTAGCGGCATTAGTGCTCAAAACTTGAATATATAATAATACTATTATGAATTTATTTTTAATTTTATATTTTTCAACCTTAACTATGTAATATTCCTCTCAGAAGTCATGTATTAAACATTGGGTTCTCTTAATTTCCAAGGCTTATCAGAAAAGTTTCAAATATCATGGAGATATTCCATAAATGCAGTTTTATTGCTAAAATGGGTTGCCTTTATGCCCATACGCATAGGTTAGAGAAGTTTCTGGAGTTTTTTTAACATAACGAATGTCGCTTTACGACGTCACGAAAAATTTGCCATTAGGCCACAATGTTTTCCTGAACTTTTGTGGAATTTAAAATAAAGAATTTTAGGTAAATATTTGTAATTGGATCAAATTCACAGATGAATATTAAAAGTCCTTAAGGACGCGTTAATACTGAATTGCCACATTTATATCCCATTCTGAAAACTTCAAATACTAGTCTCTCTTTGTTCCAATATTTCGCCAAGGTTAGCTGAGTTTTTAAGGAAATAACGAGATATAAAATAATATATATATTGTTCAAATAAACCACAAGATATTATGATTTTAGGCAATACGTAATGTATTACTTTTGTCTGGTAAAACGAAAGTTGTAATTTTATGCTGTTTATATATAAAAACGATTTTTATTTCTATAAATAACATTTTTTTTTAAAACATGTATCTTATATTACATCCGAGTATGAGCCTGTCATGCACTATACATATACGAATAGTCTGCTAAATCCATTGCGAGATGTACATGTGATCGTGGAACAAACTTCAAACGTATAAACTTTCGCATTTTAGTATTTTTAAATACTGGCGGGAAGTTATAACAAAGTACCGAACTTGCCAATTAAAAGCTCAAACTTCTCATTTAGTTTTGTGAAAACTACAATGATGTTTCATTCGTTTTATGAAAATATCGAAATCGATATTGTGTTGAAGAGCCGTATCAGTGTCAAACTTGTACCGAAGCTCTGGGTGTAAGGTGCTGATATATTTCATTTTGACTTTAAAATTTTCAACTTTTCTATGTTATTTATAATTCAAATAAAATTTGTTATTTAATGTATATTTGTCGTAACAGAATTTTGAGAGAAGATCACAGTTGAATTAGTTTATCTGTTTCAGATTTCGAACGGAATAATCTATCTAACATCGATTCCATTTCCGGATTGTTTTTAAAAGCTGTTGTATTATTTCCTTCTCATATGATTTGGTCACCTGATATAGATCAACGTAAAATAGTTAATTATGTATAAAATCTATCTGTATATGTTATACATGCTAATTTTTATTTGCCTTCACTATGTATTCTAGATAGTTTTTCCTATCTCATACAATTTAAAATTGTAAAACATTTTACAATTATATTGCAATGCATGCTTGTAACAATTTATATGTTGCCAATGGCAACATATTGACTGTACGGCACATTGACTGGAATCATTACCTCAACTTAAGCAATCAAATATGGTACTAGCCAGCCGGCCAGCTAGCCAAACAAGTAACCAAACAACCAACAATTCAAATGAACTTTTACGATACATTCAATTTTCGTTTACAAAGAGAGTTGAAATTGGTTTTTTTCCTTCTCTGTAAAGTAAATCCAGCTGCGAAAGCATTTTACAGTAGCCATTCGGTCTCAATTTTTGATGCTGCCCTCTGAGGCACTTAATCCTGTCAAAACTTTATCCATTCCTGGTTAACAATGTGTACATTTCATTTCACATCGCTTTATTATATTTTTATTATTATTATTATTATTTTTTTTTGATAAATTACAGGAAGTTTGTTTTGCCTCAAGTTGCTTGGTGATTTTTTTTCGCCATTTTCTTCTCTTGCTTCAAAGAATTCTCATATTTTATTCTTGTTAAAAAATGAATACATCGATATTCCTGGCAGCCATCCTTCCTCCCATTAAAAAACCAAAAATTGTGAACAAGGAAATAAAACGAAATGCAATAAGAATCATTTAAGCTTGAAAGCTTTTTATACTCGTTTCTTCTATTACAAAAGTTCGTTCCTGCAAAAGAAATGCATTTTTGCACTCATAAAAAATTGAAAGTAAAACTTCTGTAGATACATTTCCGAACGGATGCATCATGTTTTAACGTCCAATTTTTACTAACTTGAGACATCTGATTAACTTCGCACATGTCACATATCGTGTTTCCTTGAATCGTTTGTATATACAAAAAGTTGTGCCATTTTCTTAGTAATTTAATTTACAGTAATTCATTTTTGATAATATTATCTTTCAAATAATGATTACTTTTTCAAATTCAATCATTGAATGGATATTATACTAGAAAAATTTGTACGCCTGTATTATTGCTAATATAAATATTTGGCTGTAAAATCCTTAACATTATTTGCATTAATGTTTGTATACGGAACTACACTGGGCTACGTCATACCAGATGCGGGGTGAGCGGCGTTTTGCATAAGGTTTTAATTTTTGTAATGCTCTTTTAAGTGCTGGATTTTGTGGGTAGATGGGGAAACATACCCCTTGGTATATTGCAATCGCCAACCCTCGAATTTTATAAATTACATTACATTACATTATTATTACTTATGCACCCTTCTAATTTTAATTCATAAATCGAATTTTGTAAAGAGGGCAGCAAAATTGTTAGCATGCTCTGACAGGAGAGAAGTATTTGGTTGCGTCGAATCTCACATACCCTTCAACTGTATAATTGTTATATTATATATAATAAGAATTTCTCGTATGAAAAATAGTTGTTTGGTTTCTGTAAATTTCCTCCTCAGAGATTATTAATTAATTACTATTAATTTTTTTAACATTAATAGTATTATTTAAAGCCTGCTTCCAATGCTTTTAAAGTTAATTGAGTCAGTATATATGTATGTATCCAACTCCTGTATCCAAACATACGCATATCGTAGCAAACTTGAAAAAAGCTTGCAAAACTGTGTGTGTGCGCTCAGATTTTGAATTTATTGACAGGTTTTTTGAGTTGTAAAAGTTTCCTGCTTTTGCATGTTCCTCTGCATGAGAATAAGTGTACTTATGTTTGTTAGCCTACTACTGTCTCAGTATCCACAGCCGAATAGAAGTGCACATACGCGTCCATATATGTACATACGTATGTATGTTTAAAATACATAATATGTTGGCTTCTAAACTGTACTGTAAAACAATGAGTTTTACTCCAATTAAAATTAATTAAAAGTTCTTTATGTTTTTTACTCTCGCAGATACACAATTTAAATAGAGGAGAAAAATATTGTAAAAATAAATAATAAACCGCATTAATTAAAATTCCAAAATATGACTGGATATTTACATGGTAAATTGATATAATATTTTTTCTGCTCATGTTCATTTATAGATCAACTAGACAAATGCTCTTTCTTGTATGAATATTCATCAAAATGAAAATACCAGCTTCTTGCAGATACATTTATTTATGTATAATGAAACAGAATGTGGTTATATTGTATCGATGATATTAGAATTATAAAGTTAAATACTTTAAAAAAGCTTTACAGTCACTTGACGCGTACAAATAAGAATTTTCTGCTTCCGTATATAGTGGTGTGCATGAGCTAGAATTTTTTATAAAAGAGCAATAAACAATAACAATCTTTTTAAATTAATTTCTGATATGAGAAAAAGTAAAGTATCTAGTACTTTATAATTTAAAGGTGGCGAAAAAGAGTTGTGTATTTGAACGAATTTAAAATTTCGTCAATTTAAAAATTCCTTAAAAGGCTCCAGAGTTAAAAATTTCGGGAAATTTTCTAAAATAATTATAATTAAATATAATATAAGATTTTCTAATTTATTATAATTTTTTACGGTAGTTTTGGAATAATATTTATTATTTTCAGTCCAACCACTTTACAGGTAAATCTAAAATTATATTGAAAAGAAAAGTATTATGTAGAATGATAATGAGAGTTTGCTTTATGCCTTTGATATTTGCGAGCTGCCTGATTTGAACGGGCCAGATTCGTTATCAGTAAAAATCTCCTATATTCATGCGCAATATGTACGATTCATGGGCTATAACTTACTGATCGCCATTTTACGTTCAAATGGATGTTAATGTCTACTGCATTGTTACGATAGAATTACATAGGGCACACTTTATTGGATAAATTTATGACTTTTTCTTTTCTACATTAAAAATGTTGCCGTGTTTTGCCCTCCCTGTGAAAGTGCAATTTTTTACATAACGAGAAAAGAACACAAATTAGGAGGAAGGGCAATGCATTTTTTTAACAGCTGATAAACAAACATTTTCTGTATATTTTATGAAAGGGGTATACAAAAATGATCAGTTGCCAGATTGCTAATTCATCTGCTTGAGAAAACAAATTTTTTTTTAATATCTCATACAAATAAGCAGCCGCATAGTGGTCTTTTGTTTGTTTTATACGATACAAAATATAAAAATAATTATTAAAATCTAATTTTCTGACTCTTTCAACTCAAAAGACTTTTTTTGAACATTTTCTGGTAACGCTGTGCAAGAATAAAAACCAAGTGTTTTACAAGGCAATTTCTGCCCTGTTGATTTGATCAGGGCAAAAGTGCAATGCTTTTTGCACTGCGAAAGGGCAACATTTTTTAGAAAAGAACACGCAACCCTTGCACAGGGCAACACATTTTCGAGAAAAGAACACAAAATTGCCCTCCCTGCGGGTAGTGTTGCCTTTTTTTGTAGAAAAGAAAACGCCATTAGATACAAACTGGAAATTTGCTGGTACTTGCGTTTATATTTAATTTGATATACAGGGTGGGCCAAAAGTCACAATGGGGTTTAAAAATTTAATAACTTTTTTGTTTATTTTTTTTTTAAGATTATGAAATATACAAAATGGAAATTTTTTTACGCTAAGTATGGAAAATAATGTCACTTAAATGACCGCCGTTATTAGCTTCGCAATGATGGGCTCTTTTGAGAGCATTTTCCATAACATCTTTCAACATTTGTGGCTGTAGCCCTCGAATTTCTGCAACAATGTTGGCCTTGAGTTCAAGGATTGTCTCGGGCTTGTTGACATATACTCGCTCCTTCAAATAACCCCAAAGAAAATAGTCGCATGCTGACAAATCTGGCGAACGCGCTGGCCAATTAATTTCTGAATTTTTTGAAATTATTAATGGCGACGATATGCTCTTTGCGTTAAAATAATTGATCGCTGATTTAAGTAATAAAATTCTATTATTCTTGTTCTTTGTTCAGTTGTAAATCCCTCCATTATTTATTCTCCAGATGTTATTTATATAATCTTAAAAAAAAAAATTAAAAAAAAAAATAAACCAAAAAGTTATTAAATTTTTAAACCCCATTGTGACTTTTGGCCCACCCTGTACTTTCTAAAGTAAATAGGAACAAAGTAGGTACATTTTATTACTCCTTTCCCTTTATTACTTTTTCTGCTTTAGATACGTTTGATATAAAAATACTTTCCTCTTTATGAAGTTGAGTGCAAAGGCTGGTATTCAAAAAACTGTCTTTTGAAACATTTTTTTTAAGATAAAATCTAAAAATTGTAGCACTACATTAATTTACCATTCGGCGAAATCATATAAAATAAAATGTTGGGATGATCGAAAATCTTAAAATTGTGTTTTAGAAAACGCACTGAATTTTTACATGGGACATTAGTTGTAATTTTCTAAATACATAAAATTTTTAATACACTTCATTGCTTGTAAAAAAGTTATTGCCTGTAAAAGGAAAAGTTAAATTTTGGAAAAATTTCGTTTCTATTACTGCTTGCAAAAGGTTCAGCTGGATTCGCCATATAGTATTTAAGGACGGACTACAAGAAATTTTTTACAATTACAGTTTTATTGCGGAAATTTTCAGACAATTTTAATCTAAGAAATTTTAATAATATACATGCATATTATTAAAAATAAGAGAAAAATGCTGAATTGTTTTTCACTACAGCATGTAGTAATCACTACATGATACGTATACGTGCACGTCTATACGTATGAACTTACATACATACATGTAATAAAAGTTTGTTGCATAAAATGGTTATTCAAACTCGTAATTAGTAACTAAATTAAACTCAATATAAATAAATAATCTAATAAAAACATTGCTTGCTACTTTGAGCAAATTGAATATTTTGCAATAATTTTATGATTCATTTGAAGGCGGTAGTTTTCAATGGCATTTCATCCATACAATTTTTCGTGGTAATCAACTCTAGTTTTATGATTTACAATAAACTCGATTACGTGTTTTTATTTTATATATACTTTTTCTCATAACAAGACAAAACATACTTCAACAAATAAAAGAAATTATAAAGTAAAAATTTAATTATCACGTAATTAATCTCACTGAATGTAGTAGTAGAAAAATAAATAAAAAGTAGAAATACGCTTAAAATGTACATATATCTATACTAAACTTAATATATAATATCCGAGGTAGGTCTTTAAAGTCGTTTAATAAATATCGGTAATTGTTTGCCACGTACTCGACAACGTGTGTACTCATGACAGCGTTGAGACCGTTTGCCAGCAAAAGTAACAATTTATTAAAAGCACTACGTGTGATTTGACCCCTTTAGTTTATTTAGTAACCTTTTTTATTAAGCTTAAGGTCTTCTTAAAAATTATTTATGGTTTTATTAGTTCTCTAATAAATTATTAACAATTTCTTAATTATACTCCGTAGAGACCTTAAGATTAATAAAAAAAAAAAAGATTACTAAATTTTATTATAAACTAAAACTGTACAAATTTACAGCAATATTTTTTTTTTTACATGACTTTTTGGACTAATGTTCACTTACGTAAGTATGTGTGCATGTAAACAATATTTTTCATTTAGCTGAAATAAAAGTTTCTCACAGTCGTTAAGAAAAACAGAATGCGGCGTTAGCTAAAACAATGACGTCATCGCTTAATTTCCACATTTGATAGGTAGACTTAGTAGAAATATTAAGATTGTATTTTTAATTCTGTTATGAATTATGCAATATTAACGAAATATTTTTTTAAATCAGTTTCTAGTAAATAAGCCATTCCGAAAGGAATATTATCTCAACAAGTCGCATAAATGTATCTGTATGTATGGGCATGTGTGATGATCACCAAACAAATGCATGGCTTGACTGATTTGTCTTCCTAAAGTTGCTGTGAAATATTTTGATGACGCCTTATAATTAATGTATCATATTAAGCTTGCCTCATGCATTTGAGTGTTATCATTTGCCACCACTTGTGTATTAAGAACTATACAAAAACCTATGTATGAATGTATGTATTAAACCGACGTCGAGTACATATTTAAACCACAAGAAGAAATACAAAAATTCATTTGTTATTGATGTCTTGTTTGTTCAAGGTGATTTAATTCATTCTAATTGAAACAGAAACTCTACAAAGTTACCACTTGCAAAGCTACTACATATTCCACCAATGTTGTAAGACGGCACCGACCGCACGGCATCACAGTAATACTTGAGTCATACAGACACACCGAACCACCCTTGTTCTGTCAAATAAAACAACCACAGCCACAACAACCTCCTTATAACGTATCAATTTTGCAAAGCAACCCCCATTAACTATGAAATCATAAGTTTGTTTTGCATTCAGAGTCATATACAGGCACGTACATATAGGCACAACATTGCAAATAATTATACAATCAGAAAGCGGGGCAAATGCCTCTTCTTAGGGTTTTACTAGTATCTGTACTCAAGTTACACATACCTGTCTGAGAAATACTTTTCATATATTCCTTCAATTGATTGCTTTATTATTCATTGTTGAATTTTAACTAAAATAAAGGCTGTCGCCTAGATTAGTAGGACAGAATGTTTCGTGCAATAAAAAAATCGAAAATTTGAATAGTTAGTGCCTGCCCAGACTATGAAGATATTTATTTTGTTGGTAAACTGCAATAAAAAGTGGTGGTTAAAACCATACAATACGTTAAATGAATATAATTATTTGATTAAAAAAATTTTCCATTTTTTTTAAAAGCTCCACCGATAGACCCACACCCACTAATACCGTTTCAGCACTTCACAAGTTTATAATTAAATAGAAATGTCTTTAGTATTATTTTTTGCGAAATTCAAAATTAAATCTAGCAATATTTTGTAATATCGCGTCCTTTGTTAATTATTTATACGTGATTTTCTCCTACAGTTTACATTTTAATCCTTCATTAAAAAGTATGAGCGCTTCTTGATGACATACATATATGAAAAGCGTCATTATTTTTGAGGACAAATTAAATTATTTAGCGTAAATTATTTTGTGCTTTTATGTTAACTTTTGTTATCTGAGTTACATGTTCTCTTAGTGGACTAGCCCTGCTCATAATACATGCAAACGTACATACGAATGTGCTGTGTAAATTTATATGATTACTGCAGCGGCAGTTGCAACTCCTGTGTTATCTGTGAAGTCGCCAGCCCATGAACTTAACTTTTAATGGATACCGAAACAAAGCGAAATAAATAAGCACATATGCAAGAAGGATATATTGTAACAACTGCTATATTTATAATCCTAAAATCAAGTTGTAATTTGACGGTGTTTAGTGTTATTGTAAATAATATTTTTTATAATTTAAACTGGGCATTCTGCAGAAATTATTCACCAAAAGTAATTAAAAAAAATTGACATTAGTAATTTACAGAGTTTATAAAAAATATAATTAAAGATTTATTGATTGTGCAAAAACATATCGCCAACAGTTAAACATATATTCATACCAATTCAAAAGTAAGTTTCGGAAATTATTAATACCTGCTTCTGAAAATTTAGAAGTTGGAAATTTGACTAGCAATTCAAAATGCCCGAGTCTAGGGAATATGGGAAGAGGAGTGTGAGCTTCTCACTTATAAATATTAAATAGAAATCTTTACATAATTTTTATTAGCGCATATTGACTTTTTATTGTTGTTCAGTACTTTACAAATTTTTTTTCTTTCTTTTTTTTAATTTGAATTTTTTATTAGACATTAATAAAATTTTGTTATTTCTGTTTTATTTTTTTCTCTTTGAGAGAAAAAAAAATGGAGATTTCTTTAGCTGACACTCTAACACCCTATTGGTCCAAATATAGCATACTGCGATTGAAAATGCAATTTATAAACTGTAAATTAAAATCTATCAACTTCAAAGCATTAAGTGTTTTTTTCTTTATAATAGAAAAAACATTCCTTAGGACCTTTCTTTATTAAAGTCGATTCTAAACTCACTACTATATATACTTTTCTACATTATATACTGAATTTGTTGCTCTTTTAAACTTATAAATTTATTTAAGATTTTGATTTTTGTCGTTCCAGTCCTCTCTGCTCTATATACATATAAATTAGAGAAAAGGATACTGAAAGAAAATAGTGATTGCACGAAATTTATTTTCTTCCAAATCTAAAGTACTGATGCTATCACATAATATACAGAATAATATATAGAATAATATGGATATCATTATAATAATTTGGAAGAACTGCATCTAAGGTGTACACAGATAAGATAGAAGAAACTGCAAGACTTAATAAAACATTTAGTAACAAGTGTTGCACCAAAACTGTAAGACTAGTGTGTGTGAAGTAATTTATGGATGTATGTATATAAAAACATAGCGCTTTAAAATTGTACACACATCCATACGTATATGAATGTTTTTCAAGTTAATTTATCTTATCTTGCTGTTTATTTTCAAATTTCTAAATATTGTTTTTTCATGTGAAAATTGATCATGTTTACTTTTTTTCTATTGAGTTCCTCCGTCACATACAAAGTGTGTATTGCACACAATTATTTGAATTTGCGCGGTTTTACTTTTTTCAGCGGAAATAAAAAAAATTATAAGCGGCATTTTATTATGACAGTGAAATCTTTTGCCGAGTATTTTTATTGATATAAAACAAGTGCCAGTTGCTTGATTAATATTGTTCAAAATTACAAATAAAGTTCAGGAAACAGAGAAAATGTTTTTTTTTTCACTATTCTGTTAAGTGCAAAATAGTGCAATACCGAACATAATTTTATTTTTAATTAATTTCATTTTTTACTTTTCCTTACAAAAAGCTTTTTTGCATTTTACTTTTACTAAATTACTGAAATCATAAAATATTCTATTGAATCACATTTTGTTGTATTGTATACAATTTTGTGACTGGCATGGAAACGTTTCAGATCCCTTCCATGTGACATTCAAAGGAATATCACAACAGTGCTATTTGGACCCAAATAGTTAATGACTTAATACCGCAGTGCACTTTGCGAATGAAGTAAATAATAAGAAGTATAAGCTGTCATAAGAAATCAAAATATTTTAAAAAATAAAAAAAGTCATTAGTTATGCTTTCGGTTATGCCTAATATAAATTCGCCATATATGAGACACATTAAAAGTGTAGCATATGTATGTACATATATATTTATGTATGTAATGCTATACTTTAAAATTATTTTCCAATTAGCCGACACCCCAATAATAGATTAAGTTAGTGAAAATCGTCTTTGAATAATTTTTTTGTGATTTCTATTTAAAAATAGTTTCGTCATCAAACACTTTTAACACTTTTTTTTGGCAAACTTTGCATACGAAAAAATGACCATTAATAAGATAGATGACTATCTGCCTCTATGTATGAGTGTACGTACTCGTATACATGCATTTACGTATGGGAATATCAGCGTTGTCAACTTTGAAATTTCAAAAAGAACTTAAATCGAGAGTGTTGCAGCGTTAGCGTTTAATTTATAATATAATAGAAATGATTAAAAGTATTAAATTTTCATATAATTTGCAAAATTTTTTAGAACTTTTCTTAAGCCCAGGAAGCGACAATAATGCTAAAGTATGCAGGTCTTGATTTCAGAGATATTTTAATTGACCTTTTTTATATATATATTTAAAGAAAAAATTACAAAACAACAATTGACATATTGGCAAATAGCAGCGTTTAAGTCATTATTAGTCTGTATAGTATATTTCGAAAGCAAAAAATATTTGTTTAATTTCTAGTTAAAAGAAAAAAAAAACTCGCCCATCAATTACAACCGTGTAATTATTTCGATCAGCGGCATTGGATTTAAAGCTTAAAAAGCTATGCATTTTGAAAGAAAATTTAGTTGACATTTTACTTTTAAATTTTTTATTTTTTCAAACTCATGGGAAAAGAAAAAACAAATAGAATCAAATGATCATTCATCAATGTACAATATAGTATATCGAGTGTATTGAACGTTATCGCATACAAAGCGACATTAAGATTGAAAGAAATAGAGAAATACATTAAAAAAATGTGAAGCAAAATTAGATCTACAAAATTAAATTTAAAAGAACAAAAAACAAGTCAATAAAACATTTCCGAGTCTGACATTTAAGACAGAAATTGCAACAAACAAACGCAAAACTGGAGCATTAAAAAATTATCGTAAAAGTTTTTTTACGATATTTATTTTCTTGTATACACCTATGCACATGTACCCACACATGCATATGCATTCACTGTGTATACATGTTTTTTTGTTTACTTTTATTATAAACTAAAATATAAATATATATTATTGCGTACATGTATCTGCTTTTTGTTCGTTTGTTTACGTTGATCGGCCTTCAGATTCGCTTATAATATTTTTTATTAAAATTGAAAAATTGTATAAAACATTTCTCTCATTTAACAGGTAGCAAAATGAAAAAGCTAAATGTAATTTCGCATGCCTGCGGCTCTCCCGTATGACAACGTCTAGTGCTTTTGAATATTTCACTATATATTCTCTTTAAATATAAAATAATTAAAATATTGCTTGTGGCACAAACCGTTCAGTTCAACTAAAAACTTAAATCCAAAACTTTAATTATTCTAATATTTAATTAAAATATTAATTTTGTGCTGCTATATGCTGTTAAATAAAATAATACAATTTTGCATCGTAACCTTTACTTTTTTTTTATTATATTGGCAGCACTATTTCTGTTGATTGGCGCTCGTAAAAATAGAAATTAGCCCACGTTGACCCCAGCTACAAGAGAAGTAGCGTAGCCTTGTAGACGTGGTCTCGTGAAAATAATTATTTTCATATACATAAGCGCATGTTTTTAACCTGTTGTAGTCGTTACGCTGCTGTGGCGAATGTTTTAGGTGATCCATGCAGCTGCAAAAATACCCTTTATAAGTAACAATTTTTTTTGCTGGTTGCTTACATGAATCTAATAACAAAAAATTCTAAATATGCCAATCTTAAATTATACATCTCCTTAAATGAAAATTTATTTAATAGGAGTATAGTAAGAACTAAAGATCGACAACCTAATAACACCTAAACAGTCATCTATGCAAATATTTTGTTTTAATAAAAAATTTTGTGGTGCAATTAGCAATGTCTTAGAAGAAACACAATAAATAATTATTAGAAGAGATCGTAGATTAAGATCATAGATCATAGAATGAAATAAATAAGAATCCTTCATTATCATGTACCTCCATATACGAGTACTTATAAATTAAAGGTAAAAAGAAAAATTATTGAATTATTACTAAAAATCGGTTAAAAGCAACGTTTCAGTATCCTTCATAGTCATACTATTTATTCACAATCTGATAGTGATACCTTTCTATTGAAAAATTTCATCAAACGACCTTGCTGGAGCCCCACTATCATACAAAAATTATGCTGATAGAAGAAAAAGCAACTCTGTTCACATGAAAATTGTTATGTTATGAATAATTTCCCAACACTTTTGCTTGCCATAAGAATCAGATACTTTTAGTATATACTCGTGCATGTCCGAGGTAGTGATTTAGGTCCTTGTTACACTGCAAAATCATACAATCTGGTATTTCTTAAAACTTCATTATAAGTATTTCATAATAAATTCTCTAACACAGTGTATTTGCATAGAACAAAGCAAGTTTTGAGCATTAATAAAAAAAAAAGAATAATCCTGATAAGTAATTTCGAAACCAGTGATAAAAATACAGGTTCTTTCTTAATCGCTATTCGTCTCTGACAACACTTGTATAAAAACTCGATTATACGTAAACTCTTAGGCACTCTTGCAGCTAGTTTACAATTCTTAAATAATAAAATAAAAGTGTAAAAAGTACGGTTGTTTAAAAAAATCGTGCCAAGTAGACGGTAAACAAGTTGTATTAAACATTGTATTAACTCGTTCATTTGTTTAAAAAAGATAATAAAATAAAAAACTAAAAAATAATAAAAAGCACAACACAGAATTGTTTAAAATGCAAATAAATAAAAAGACACAATAACACCTCGACTGCTGATTTAACGGACATATCAAGGAAACCTTTGCGGTCAATAGGAGTAGAAATCTTTTTCTATTATTGTATCTTCCATTTACGTATTTATCTTTTTTCTTTCGTCATATGTTTTGTTTACGAGTATGAATATAACCTGGCGAATAGTGTGAAAGTACACACTGAAATGTTGAATACAGCAGTTTAACATCACATTACTTTTGCTTTAAGAACGATTATTCGTCGATTTGAATAGAGAGAAAGTTACGCTAGATAATTACCAAACGGAATATGCAACTGCTTTTATATTCCAATATGTGTTTTTATATAAAATTGCTTATATGTTTGAATGTATGAATATATATATATATATATATATACATATACATACGTGTGTATGCTCATTCATATATTGGTGTTTGACACGAATTTAGTAAAGCAAAAAGAAGTAAAATGCGGGAAATATTTATTTCAAATGTTTATTGTATAATTTAAACATGCACTACTGCGGCCCCATAGTAGGGACTATAAAACACAAACAAACTTATAATGAATGCACAATAACTTTTTAATTAGCAAGATTTATTTCCAAGTAGGAAATAAGCTTTCCCAATGTGCATGTGCTTTGGACTTAGTTTATATTTAAATTGTTTTCGTTTAATTTTTGGATTTCGGAAGTAATTTCGCTGCATTTGTTACCATCTCGTATTATAATTCGTTGTTTTAGTTTGAGAGTGTTTTTTTTTTTTTTTGTAGCTCAAATAATGTAATTTGTAAATGATTTTGAAATTGAAATAATTTGAATAAAATGATCCGGTTTTATCTCTAGATGATTAAAAACTAAAACTTATCCTCCATTAAAAAGTTGCATTACTCATACAGACGTAACCTAAATATTCGAGCAGCTCATTGTGGACAATATTTCGCTATTTGGTTATCAACATAAAAATATATTAATTTGAATAATCGCTGCAGAGAATTTCTATAACCAATAATTATCTTTTGCATAGCATCATTCGTCATTGAATGGCTTCAGTTCCATTTTACAGAGGTTTGGAATATATCACTGCTTTCAATCATATAAAAAATAAAAAATAAATTATGTACTATAGTAGTCGATTTATTGCTCTTGTGCTATAAAGACTTACAAACGGACTTTGCTTAGGAAGCAAATAATATTGCGCTGTTTTAAACTAATTTTATTAAAAAAAAAATGGTAAAAAAGAATTATTTACAATGATTAAAAAAAAATAATACCAACTAATATCTCGAGTTAAATATTTATTAACATTCAGGAAAATACATTTACTTGCGTACCTGTATGTGCAGAGCAGATTTATTAGAATTGTAATAATATACATACATATGTGCATATAAGTAAAACTAAATAACCTTTAGTTTCGTTTATTATTTGATTATTTATCAATGAAGAGTTTCTAATTGATAAAACTTTATTAGTGTATGATTTGTTATTAGGGGGCTTCGTTTGACATTTATTTATGTATAATCATGTACATAGTCATATATAAGTATGTGTGTGAAGTTAAATTTCGAAATTTATCACCCCGGACACAAACCACATGCTTTAACAGACTTCTGTTAAGGTAATAACATAGCTCTGTTATGCTTGTAATTCAGGGAGTGCACATTCTAAATGGAATTCTGACCACATTTATTAATGGAATGAAAAAATTAATGCCGGGAAAAGTGGGCGACTCCATGTAGTTTGCAATAACACAAGAATCCATTAAAAACACGCACCAGCACATACGTTTTTTACACATAGAAGTTATACAAATTCTTGGGGAAAAAGTCCAAATTCCAGGAGAACGGGAGGGTGTGGGCACCTGGAAATTTTTTTAAATAATAACTTTTAGGTCCTCTGACGATACCTAATCACCAGAATATCCAACATTTGGAATTTTAATTAATTTTTTTCCATTTTATTGAATTTTCAAATTTGGAATTCCACTAAAGGATGAATTCCAGGAGAACGGGAGGGTGTGGGCACCTGGAAATTTTTTTAAATAATAACTTTTAGGTCCTCTGACGATACCTAATCACCAGAATATCTAACATTTGGAATTTTGATTAATTTTTTTCCATTTTATTGAATTTTCAAATTTGGAATTCCACTAAAGGATGAATTCCAGGAGAACGGGAGGGTGTGGGCACCTGGAAATTTTTTTAAATAATAACTTTTAGGTCCTCTGACGATACCTAATCACCAGAATATCCAACATTTAGAATTTTGATTAATTTTTTTCCATTTTATTGAATTTTCAAATTTGGAATTCCACTAAAGGATGAATTCCAGGAGAACGGGAGGGTGTGGGCACCTGGAAATTTTTTTAAATAATAACTTTTAGGTCCTCTGACGATACCTAATCACCAGAATATCCAACATTTGGAATTTTAATTAATTTTTTTCCATTTTATTGAATTTTCAAATTTGGAATTCCACTAAAGGATGAATTCCAGGAGAACGGGAGGGTGTGGGCACCTGGAAATTTTTTTAAATAATAACTTTTAGGTCCTCTGACGATACCTAATCACCAGAATATCCAACATTTGGAATTTTAATTAATTTTTTTCCATTTTATTGAATTTTCAAATTTGGAATTCCACTAAAGGATGAATTCCAGGAGAACGGGAGGGTGTGGGCACCTGGAAATTTTTTTAAATAATAACTTTTAGGTCCTCTGACGATACCTAATCACCAGAATATCTAACATTTGGAATTTTGATTAATTTTTTTCCATTTTATTGAATTTTCAAATTTGGAATTCCACTAAAGGATGAATTCCAGGAGAACGGGAGGGTGTGGGCACCTGGAAATTTTTTTAAATAATAACTTTTAGGTCCTCTGACGATACCTAATCACCAGAATATCCAACATTTGGAATTTTGATTCATTTTTTTCCATTTTATTGAATTTTCAAATTTGGAATTCCACTAAAGGATGAATTCCAGGAGAACGGGAGGGTGTGGGCACCTGGAAATTTTTTTAAATAATAACTTTTAGGTCCTCTGACGATACCTAATCACCAGAATATCTAACATTTGGAATTTTGATTAATTTTTTTCCATTTTATTGAATTTTCAAATTTGGAATTCCACTAAAGGGTGAATTCCAGGAGAACGGGAGGGTGTGGGCACCTGGAAATTTTTTTAAATAATAACTTTTAGGTCCTCTGACGATACCTAATCACCAGAATATCCAACATTTGGAATTTTGATTAATTTTTTTCCATTTTATTGAATTTTCAAATTTGGAATTCCACTAAAGGATGAATTCCAGGAGAACGGGAGGGTGTGGGCACCTGGAAATTTTTTTAAATAATAACTTTTAGGTCCTCTGACGATACCTAATCACCAGAATATCCAACATTTGGAATTTTAATTAATTTTTTTCCATTTTATTGAATTTTCAAATTTGGAATTCCACTAAAGGATGAATTCCAGGAGAACGGGAGGGTGTGGGCACCTGGAAATTTTTTTAAATAATAACTTTTAGGTCCTCTGACGATACCTAATCACCAGAATATCCAACATTTGGAATTTTGATTCATTTTTTTCCATTTTATTGAATTTTCAAATTTGGAATTCCACTAAAGGATGAATTCCAGGAGAACGGGAGGGTGTGGGCACCTGGAAATTTTTTTAAATAATAACTTTTAGGTCCTCTGACGATACCTAATCACCAGAATATCCAACATTTGGAATTTTTATTAATTTTTTTCCATTTTATTGAATTTTCAAATTTGGAATTCCACTAAAGGATGAATTCCAGGAGAACGGGAGGGTGTGGGCACCTGGAAATTTTTTTAAATAATAACTTTTAGGTCCTCTGACGATACCTAATCACCAGAATATCCAACATTTGGAATTTTAATTAATTTTTTTCCATTTTATTGAATTTTCAAATTTGGAATTCCACTAAAGGATGAATTCCAGGAGAACGGGAGGGTGTGGGCACCTGGAAATTTTTTTAAATAATAACTTTTAGGTCCTCTGACGATACCTAATCACCAGAATATCTAACATTTGGAATTTTGATTAATTTTTTTCCATTTTATTGAATTTTCAAATTTGGAATTCCACTAAAGGATGAATTCCAGGAGAACGGGAGGGTGTGGGCACCTGGAAATTTTTTTAAATAATAACTTTTAGGTCCTCTGACGATACCTAATCACCAGAATATCCAACATTTGGAATTTTGATTAATTTTTTTCCATTTTATTGAATTTTCAAATTTGGAATTCCACTAAAGGATGAATTCCAGGAGAACGGGAGGGTGTGGGCACCTGGAAATTTTTTTAAATAATAACTTTTAGGTCCTCTGACGATACCTAATCACCAGAATATCCAACATTTGGAATTTTAATTAATTTTTTTCCATTTTATTGAATTTTCAAATTTGGAATTCCACTAAAGGATGAATTCCAGGAGAACGGGAGGGTGTGGGCACCTGGAAATTTTTTTAAATAATAACTTTTAGGTCCTCTGACGATACCTAATCACCAGAATATCCAACATTTGGAATTTTAATTAATTTTTTTCCATTTTATTGAATTTTCAAATTTGGAATTCCACTAAAGGATGAATTCCAGGAGAACGGGAGGGTGTGGGCACCTGGAAATTTTTTTAAATAATAACTTTTAGGTCCTCTGACGATACCTAATCACCAGAACAACATTTGGAATTTTGATTAATTTTTTTCCATTTTATTGAATTTTCAAATTTGGAATTCCACTAAAGGATGAATTCCAGGAGAACGGGAGGGTGTGGGCACCTGGAAATTTTTTTAAATAATAACTTTTAGGTCCTCTGACGATACCTAATCACCAGAATATCCAACATTTGGAATTTTGATTAATTTTTTTCCATTTTATTGAATTTTCAAATTTGGAATTCCACTAAAGGATGAATTCCAGGAGAACGGGAGGGTGTGGGCACCTGGAAATTTTTTTAAATAATAACTTTTAGGTCCTCTGACGATACCCAATCACCAGAATATCCAACATTTGGAATTTTAATTAATTTTTTTCCATTTTATTGAATTTTCAAATTTGGAATTCCACTAAAGGATGAATTCCAGGAGAACGGGAGGGTGTGGGCACCTGGAAATTTTTTTAAATAATAACTTTTAGGTCCTCTGACGATACCTAATCACCAGAATATCCAACATTTGGAATTTTAATTAATTTTTTTCCATTTTATTGAATTTTCAAATTTGGAATTCCACTAAAGGATGAATTCCAGGAGAACGGGAGGGTGTGGGCACCTGGAAATATTTTTAAATAATAACTTTTAGGTCCTCTGACGATACCTAATCACCAGAATATCTAACATTTGGAATTTTGATTAATTTTTTTCCATTTTATTGAATTTTCAAATTTGGAATTCCACTAAAGGATGAATTCCAGGAGAACGGGAGGGTGTGGGCACCTGGAAATTTTTTTAAATAATAACTTTTAGGTCCTCTGACGATACCTAATCACCAGAATATCCAACATTTGGAATTTTGATTCATTTTTTTCCATTTTATTGAATTTTCAAATTTGGAATTCCACTAAAGGATGAATTCCAGGAGAACGGGAGGGTGTGGGCACCTGGAAATTTTTTTAAATAATAACTTTTAGGTCCTCTGACGATACCTAATCACCAGAATATCCAACATTTGGAATTTTAATTAATTTTTTTCCATTTTATTGAATTTTCAAATTTGGAATTCCACTAAAGGATGAATTCCAGGAGAACGGGAGGGTGTGGGCACCTGGAAATTTTTTTAAATAATAACTTTTAGGTCCTCTGACGATACCTAATCACCAGAATATCCAACATTTAGAATTTTGATTAATTTTTTTCCATTTTATTGAATTTTCAAATTTGGAATTCCACTAAAGGATGAATTCCAGGAGAACGGGAGGGTGTGGGCACCTGGAAATTTTTTTAAATAATAACTTTTAGGTCCTCTGACGATACCTAATCACCAGAATATCCAACATTTGGAATTTTAATTAATTTTTTTCCATTTTATTGAATTTTCAAATTTGGAATTCCACTAAAGGATGAATTCCAGGAGAACGGGAGGGTGTGGGCACCTGGAAATTTTTTTAAATAATAACTTTTAGGTCCTCTGACGATACCTAATCACCAGAATATCCAACATTTGGAATTTTAATTAATTTTTTTCCATTTTATTGAATTTTCAAATTTGGAATTCCACTAAAGGATGAATTCCAGGAGAACGGGAGGGTGTGGGCACCTGGAAATTTTTTTAAATAATAACTTTTAGGTCCTCTGACGATACCTAATCACCAGAATATCTAACATTTGGAATTTTGATTAATTTTTTTCCATTTTATTGAATTTTCAAATTTGGAATTCCACTAAAGGATGAATTCCAGGAGAACGGGAGGGTGTGGGCACCTGGAAATTTTTTTAAATAATAACTTTTAGGTCCTCTGACGATACCTAATCACCAGAATATCCAACATTTGGAATTTTGATTCATTTTTTTCCATTTTATTGAATTTTCAAATTTGGAATTCCACTAAAGGATGAATTCCAGGAGAACGGGAGGGTGTGGGCACCTGGAAATTTTTTTAAATAATAACTTTTAGGTCCTCTGACGATACCTAATCACCAGAATATCTAACATTTGGAATTTTGATTAATTTTTTTCCATTTTATTGAATTTTCAAATTTGGAATTCCACTAAAGGGTGAATTCCAGGAGAACGGGAGGGTGTGGGCACCTGGAAATTTTTTTAAATAATAACTTTTAGGTCCTCTGACGATACCTAATCACCAGAATATCCAACATTTGGAATTTTGATTAATTTTTTTCCATTTTATTGAATTTTCAAATTTGGAATTCCACTAAAGGATGAATTCCAGGAGAACGGGAGGGTGTGGGCACCTGGAAATTTTTTTAAATAATAACTTTTAGGTCCTCTGACGATACCTAATCACCAGAATATCCAACATTTGGAATTTTGATTCATTTTTTTCCATTTTATTGAATTTTCAAATTTGGAATTCCACTAAAGGATGAATTCCAGGAGAACGGGAGGGTGTGGGCACCTGGAAATTTTTTTAAATAATAACTTTTAGGTCCTCTGACGATACCTAATCACCAGAATATCTAACATTTGGAATTTTGATTAATTTTTTTCCATTTTATTGAATTTTCAAATTTGGAATTCCACTAAAGGGTGAATTCCAGGAGAACGGGAGGGTGTGGGCACCTGGAAATTTTTTTAAATAATAACTTTTAGGTCCTCTGACGATACCTAATCACCAGAATATCCAACATTTGGAATTTTGATTAATTTTTTTCCATTTTATTGAATTTTCAAATTTGGAATTCCACTAAAGGATGAATTCCAGGAGAACGGGAGGGTGTGGGCACCTGGAAATTTTTTTAAATAATAACTTTTAGGTCCTCTGACGATACCTAATCACCAGAATATCCAACATTTGGAATTTTAATTAATTTTTTTCCATTTTATTGAATTTTCAAATTTGGAATTCCACTAAAGGATGAATTCCAGGAGAACGGGAGGGTGTGGGCACCTGGAAATTTTTTTAAATAATAACTTTTAGGTCCTCTGACGATACCTAATCACCAGAATATCCAACATTTGGAATTTTGATTAATTTTTTTCCATTTTATTGAATTTTCAAATTTGGAATTCCACTAAAGGATGAATTCCAGGAGAACGGGAGGGTGTGGGCACCTGGAAATTTTTTTAAATAATAACTTTTAGGTCCTCTGACGATACCTAATCACCAGAATATCCAACATTTGGAATTTTTATTAATTTTTTTCCATTTTATTGAATTTTCAAATTTGGAATTCCACTAAAGGATGAATTCCAGGAGAACGGGAGGGTGTGGGCACCTGGAAATTTTTTTAAATAATAACTTTTAGGTCCTCTGACGATACCTAATCACCAGAATATCCAACATTTGGAATTTTAATTAATTTTTTTCCATTTTATTGAATTTTCAAATTTGGAATTCCACTAAAGGATGAATTCCAGGAGAACGGGAGGGTGTGGGCACCTGGAAATTTTTTTAAATAATAACTTTTAGGTCCTCTGACGATACCTAATCACCAGAATATCTAACATTTGGAATTTTGATTAATTTTTTTCCATTTTATTGAATTTTCAAATTTGGAATTCCACTAAAGGATGAATTCCAGGAGAACGGGAGGGTGTGGGCACCTGGAAATTTTTTTAAATAATAACTTTTAGGTCCTCTGACGATACCTAATCACCAGAATATCCAACATTTGGAATTTTGATTAATTTTTTTCCATTTTATTGAATTTTCAAATTTGGAATTCCACTAAAGGATGAATTCCAGGAGAACGGGAGGGTGTGGGCACCTGGAAATTTTTTTAAATAATAACTTTTAGGTCCTCTGACGATACCTAATCACCAGAATATCCAACATTTGGAATTTTAATTAATTTTTTTCCATTTTATTCAATTTTCAAATTTGGAATTCCACTAAAGGATGAATTCCAGGAGAACGGGAGGGTGTGGGCACCTGGAAATTTTTTTAAATAATAACTTTTAGGTCCTCTGACGATACCTAATCACCAGAATATCCAACATTTGGAATTTTAATTAATTTTTTTCCATTTTATTGAATTTTCAAATTTGGAATTCCACTAAAGGATGAATTCCAGGAGAACGGGAGGGTGTGGGCACCTGGAAATTTTTTTAAATAATAACTTTTAGGTCCTCTGACGATACCTAATCACCAGAACAACATTTGGAATTTTGATTAATTTTTTTCCATTTTATTGAATTTTCAAATTTGGAATTCCACTAAAGGATGAATTCCAGGAGAACGGGAGGGTGTGGGCACCTGGAAATTTTTTTAAATAATAACTTTTAGGTCCTCTGACGATACCTAATCACCAGAATATCCAACATTTGGAATTTTAATTAATTTTTTTCCATTTTATTGAATTTTCAAATTTGGAATTCCACTAAAGGATGAATTCCAGGAGAACGGGAGGGTGTGGGCACCTGGAAATATTTTTAAATAATAACTTTTAGGTCCTCTGACGATACCTAATCACCAGAATATCCAACATTTGGAATTTTTATTAATTTTTTTCCATTTTATTGAATTTTCAAATTTGGAATTCCACTAAAGGATGAATTCCAGGAGAACGGGAGGGTGTGGGCACCTGGAAATTTTTTTAAATAATAACTTTTAGGTCCTCTGACGATACCTAATCACCAGAATATCCAACATTTGGAATTTTAATTAATTTTTTTCCATTTTATTGAATTTTCAAATTTGGAATTCCACTAAAGGATGAATTCCAGGAGAACGGGAGGGTGTGGGCACCTGGAAATTTTTTTAAATAATAACTTTTAGGTCCTCTGACGATACCTAATCACCAGAATATCTAACATTTGGAATTTTGATTAATTTTTTTCCATTTTATTGAATTTTCAAATTTGGAATTCCACTAAAGGATGAATTCCAGGAGAACGGGAGGGTGTGGGCACCTGGAAATTTTTTTAAATAATAACTTTTAGGTCCTCTGACGATACCTAATCACCAGAATATCCAACATTTGGAATTTTGATTAATTTTTTTCCATTTTATTGAATTTTCAAATTTGGAATTCCACTAAAGGATGAATTCCAGGAGAACGGGAGGGTGTGGGCACCTGGAAATTTTTTTAAATAATAACTTTTAGGTCCTCTGACGATACCCAATCACCAGAATATCCAACATTTGGAATTTTGATTAATTTTTTTCCATTTTATTGAATTTTCAAATTTGGAATTCCACTAAAGGATGAATTCCAGGAGAACGGGAGGGTGTGGGCACCTGGAAATTTTTTTAAATAATAACTTTTAGGTCCTCTGACGATACCTAATCACCAGAATATCCAACATTTGGAATTTTAATTAATTTTTTTCCATTTTATTGAATTTTCAAATTTGGAATTCCACTAAAGGATGAATTCCAGGAGAACGGGAGGGTGTGGGCACCTGGAAATATTTTTAAATAATAACTTTTAGGTCCTCTGACGATACCTAATCACCAGAATATCTAACATTTGGAATTTTGATTAATTTTTTTCCATTTTATTGAATTTTCAAATTTGGAATTCCACTAAAGGATGAATTCCAGGAGAACGGGAGGGTGTGGGCACCTGGAAATTTTTTTAAATAATAACTTTTAGGTCCTCTGACGATACCTAATCACCAGAATATCCAACATTTGGAATTTTGATTCATTTTTTTCCATTTTATTGAATTTTCAAATTTGGAATTCCACTAAAGGATGAATTCCAGGAGAACGGGAGGGTGTGGGCACCTGGAAATTTTTTTAAATAATAACTTTTAGGTCCTCTGACGATACCTAATCACCAGAATATCCAACATTTGGAATTTTAATTAATTTTTTTCCATTTTATTGAATTTTCAAATTTGGAATTCCACTAAAGGATGAATTCCAGGAGAACGGGAGGGTGTGGGCACCTGGAAATTTTTTTAAATAATAACTTTTAGGTCCTCTGACGATACCTAATCACCAGAATATCCAACATTTGGAATTTTGATTAATTTTTTCCCATTTTATTGAATTTTCAAATTTGGAATTCCACTAAAGGATGAATTCCAGGAGAACGGGAGGGTGTGGGCACCTGGAAATTTTTTTAAATAATAACTTTTAGGTCCTCTGACGATACCTAATCACCAGAATATCCAACATTTGGAATTTTGATTAATTTTTTTCCATTTTATTGAATTTTCAAATTTGGAATTCCACTAAAGGATGAATTCCAGGAGAACGGGAGGGTGTGGGCACCTGGAAATTTTTTTAAATAATAACTTTTAGGTCCTCTGACGATACCTAATCACCAGAATATCCAACATTTGGAATTTTGATTAATTTTTTCCCATTTTATTGAATTTTCAAATTTGGAATTCCACTAAAGGATGAATTCCAGGAGAACGGGAGGGTGTGGGCACCTGGAAATTTTTTTAAATAATAACTTTTAGGTCCTCTGACGATACCTAATCACCAGAATATCCAACATTTGGAATTTTAGTTAATTTTTTTCCATTTTATTGAATTTTCAAATTTGGAATTCCACTAAAGGATGAATTCCGGGAGAACGGGAGGGTGTGGGCACCTGGAAATTTTTTTAAATAATAACTTTTAGGTCCTCTGACGATACCTAATCACCAGAATATCCAACATTTGGAATTTTAATTAATTTTTTTCCATTTTATTGAATTTTCAAATTTGGAATTCCACTAAAGGATGAATTCCAGGAGAACGGGAGGGTGTGGGCACCTGGAAATTTTTTTAAATAATAACTTTTAGGTCCTCTGACGATACCTAATCACCAAAATATCTAACATTTGGAATTTTAATTAATTTTTTTCCATTTTATTGAATTTTCACATTTGGAATTCCACTAAAGGATGAATTCCAGGAGAACGGGAGGGTGTGGGCACCTGGAAATTTTTTTAAATAATAACTTTTAGGTCCTCTGACGATACCTAATCACCAGAATATCCAACATTTGGAATTTTGATTCATTTTTTTCCATTTTATTGAATTTTCAAATTTGGAATTCCACTAAAGGATGAATTCCAGGAGAACGGGAGGGTGTGGGCACCTGGAAATTTTTTTAAATAATAACTTTTAGGTCCTCTGACGATACCTAATCACCAGAATATCCAACATTTGGAATTTTAATTAATTTTTTTCCATTTTATTGAATTTTCAAATTTGGAATTCCACTAAAGGATGAATTCCAGGAGAACGGGAGGGTGTGGGCACCTGGAAATTTTTTTAAATAATAACTTTTAGGTCCTCTGACGATACCTAATCACCAGAATATCCAACATTTGGAATTTTAATTAATTTTTTTCCATTTTATTGAATTTTCAAATTTGGAATTCCACTAAAGGATGAATTCCAGGAGAACGGGAGGGTGTGGGCACCTGGAAATTTTTTTAAATAATAACTTTTAGGTCCTCTGACGATACCTAATCACCAGAATATCCAACATTTGGAATTTTGATTCATTTTTTTCCATTTTATTGAATTTTCAAATTTGGAATTCCACTAAAGGATGAATTCCAGGAGAACGGGAGGGTGTGGGCACCTGGAAATTTTTTTAAATAATAACTTTTAGGTCCTCTGACGATACCTAATCACCAGAATATCCAACATTTGGAATTTTAATTAATTTTTTTCCATTTTATTGAATTTTCAAATTTGGAATTCCACTAAAGGATGAATTCCAGGAGAACGGGAGGGTGTGGGCACCTGGAAATTTTTTTAAATAATAACTTTTAGGTCCTCTGACGATACCTAATCACCAGAATATCCAACATTTGGAATTTTGATTAATTTTTTCCCATTTTATTGAATTTTCAAATTTGGAATTCCACTAAAGGATGAATTCCAGGAGAACGGGAGGGTGTGGGCACCTGGAAATTTTTTTAAATAATAACTTTTAGGTCCTCTGACGATACCTAATCACCAGAATATCCAACATTTGGAATTTTGATTAATTTTTTTCCATTTTATTGAATTTTCAAATTTGGAATTCCACTAAAGGATGAATTCCAGGAGAACGGGAGGGTGTGGGCACCTGGAAATTTTTTTAAATAATAACTTTTAGGTCCTCTGACGATACCTAATCACCAGAATATCCAACATTTGGAATTTTGATTAATTTTTTCCCATTTTATTGAATTTTCAAATTTGGAATTCCACTAAAGGATGAATTCCAGGAGAACGGGAGGGTGTGGGCACCTGGAAATTTTTTTAAATAATAACTTTTAGGTCCTCTGACGATACCTAATCACCAGAATATCCAACATTTGGAATTTTAATTAATTTTTTTCCATTTTATTGAATTTTCAAATTTGGAATTCCACTAAAGGATGAATTCCGGGAGAACGGGAGGGTGTGGGCACCTGGAAATTTTTTTAAATAATAACTTTTAGGTCCTCTGACGATACCTAATCACCAGAATATCCAACATTTGGAATTTTAATTAATTTTTTTCCATTTTATTGAATTTTCAAATTTGGAATTCCACTAAAGGATGAATTCCAGGAGAACGGGAGGGTGTGGGCACCTGGAAATTTTTTTAAATAATAACTTTTAGGTCCTCTGACGATACCTAATCACCAGAATATCCAACATTTGGAATTTTAATTAATTTTTTTCCATTTTATTGAATTTTCAAATTTGGAATTCCACTAAAGGATGAATTCCAGGAGAACGGGAGGGTGTGGGCACCTGGAAATTTTTTTAAATAATAACTTTTAGGTCCTCTGACGATACCTAATCACCAGAATATCCAACATTTGGAATTTTGATTAATTTTTTTCCATTTTATTGAATTTTCAAATTTGGAATTCCACTAAAGGATGAATTCCAGGAGAACGGGAGGGTGTGGGCACCTGGAAATTTTTTTAAATAATAACTTTTAGGTCCTCTGACGATACCTAATCACCAGAATATCCAACATTTGGAATTTTAATTAATTTTTTTCCATTTTATTGAATTTTCAAATTTGGAATTCCACTAAAGGATGAATTCCAGGAGAACGGGAGGGTGTGGGCACCTGGAAATTTTTTTAAATAATAACTTTTAGGTCCTCTGACGATACCTAATCACCAGAATATCTAACATTTGGAATTTTGATTAATTTTTTTCCATTTTATTGAATTTTAAAAAATTGCTTTAAAATTACACGTGGCACTGTTAAATATTTACCTAAATGTGTATGTTAAAATAACTCACAAAATGTTGAATTTTGTTGTTTCATGAAACAAGAATGGTTGCAAATATAGCAGTAAAGTAACATGTGCAACGTTTAAAATTCTGATTTTCCACCCTTATTCACTTATTTTGTGTATTGGGTTATAACTTCATTTCATAGTTATATATCTAGATATTAGATATTAGATTTTAGAAAAAAATAGAATAAAGAATGCCATAAAAGTCAAATGTAGAATAAATTCATAATCATAACTTCAAATCATTCTTTCGATTTAATGTTTTAGAGAAAACTTAGTAGCAAAGTGTGCTACATATTCGACCGTTGCTTTACATGTACAAAAGAAGTCAACAAAAGTTCTTTTTTATTTCTCTAACTTAAATCTCATCTACTGTAAATGTTAACAAACAAATAAAACATACATCTTTACTTCACAAAACAGCATAATACTTGAGTATTGCCCAATATGTTAATGTTTCATTTCTAACAGCAGCCTATGAGAGCGCAATTTTTTACAAAAGAAAAAAGCCGTCTGGTATTAAAAAAAATCCCCTTGCAATAACAAAGACCATTACTATGTAATGATCAACAACTTGTGAATTAGGGTGTTTTCACATTAGCCTCACCGACACGACATCAGCACGGCACCGATACTGGCGCGATTTTTGCAAAGTTATTGTGTATCGTTCAAAGAAATATCATGGGTATCAAACTATATTTGCTTTTTTCGTTATATTAAAAAAAAAACAAGGAAAAACAAACCAACCAAAAAAAAAAAAACCAAACAAGAAAAGACAGTTGTGAGTGCATCCAAATATAAAAGTGTGGTATTTAGAGGATTCCATATCCGTCATCTATAAATGGAAATATTTCTTCTTAGCTTTTGTCACGCCGAATTCCATTTTTATTTTATTCATTAGCTTTATCGCCGTGTCGGCTAATGTGAAAACGCACGTATACTTACAAAAACATGTGCAAATCCATAAGCACTTGTAATTTTAACATATTTTTTTATGTGATCAACAGCTTGTGAATTAAGGTGTACAATAACTTTGCAAAAATCGCGCCAGTATCGGTGCCGTGCTGATGTCGTGTCGGTGAGGCTAATGTGAAAACACCCTAATTCACAAGTTGTTGATCATTACATAGTAATGGTCTTTGTTATTGCAAGGGGATTTTATTTAATACCAGACGGCTTTTTTCTTTTGTAAAAAATTGCGCTCTCATAGGCTGCTGTTAGAAATGAAACATTAACATATTGGGCAATACTCAAGTATTATGCTGTTTTGTGAAGTAAAGATGTATGTTTTATTTGTTTGTTAACATTTACAGTAGATGAGATTTAAGTTAGAGAAATAAAAAAGAACTTTTGTTGACTTCTTTTGTACATGTAAAGCAACGGTCGAATATGTAGCACACTTTGCTACTAAGTTTTCTCTAAAACATTAAATCGAAAGAATGATTTGAAGTTATGATTATGAATTTATTCTACATTTGACTTTTATGGCATTCTTTATTCTATTTTTTTCTAAAATCTAATATCTAATATCTAGATATATAACTATGAAATGAAGTTATAACCCAATACACAAAATAAGTGAATAAGGGTGGAAAATCAGAATTTTAAACGTTGCACATGTTACTTTACTGCTATATTTGCAACCATTCTTGTTTCATGAAACAACAAAATTCAACATTTTGTGAGTTATTTTAACATACACATTTACGTAAATATTTAACAGTGCCACGTGTAATTTTAAAGCAATTTTTTAAAATTCAATAAAATGGAAAAAAATTAATCAAAATTCCAAATGTTAGATATTCTGGTGATTAGGTATCGTCAGAGGACCTAAAAGTTATTATTTAAAAAAATTTCCAGGTGCCCACACCCTCCCGTTCTCCTGGAATTCATCCTTTAGTGGAATTCCAAATTTGAAAATTCAATAAAATGGAAAAAAATTAATTAAAATTCCAAATGTTGGATATTCTGGTGATTAGGTATCGTCAGAGGACCTAAAAGTTATTATTTAAAAAAATTTCCAGGTGCCCACACCCTCCCGTTCTCCTGGAATTCATCCTTTAGTGGAATTCCAAATTTGAAAATTCAATAAAATGGAAAAAAATTAATCAAAATTCCAAATGTTGGATATTCTGGTGATTAGGTATCGTCAGAGGACCTAAAAGTTATTATTTAAAAAAATTTCCAGGTGCCCACACCCTCCCGTTCTCCTGGAATTCATCCTTTAGTGGAATTCCAAATTTGAAAATTCAATAAAATGGAAAAAAATTAATTAAAATTCCAAATGTTGGATATTCTGGTGATTAGGTATCGTCAGAGGACCTAAAAGTTATTATTTAAAAAAATTTCCAGGTGCCCACACCCTCCCGTTCTCCTGGAATTCATCCTTTAGTGGAATTCCAAATTTGAAAATTCAAAAAAATGGAAAAAAATTAATCAAAATTCCAAATGTTGGATATTCTGGTGATTAGGTATCGTCAGAGGACCTAAAAGTTATTATTTAAAAAAATTTCCAGGTGCCCACACCCTCCCGTTCTCCTGGAATTCATCCTTTAGTGGAATTCCAAATTTGAAAATTCAATAAAATGGAAAAAAATTAATTAAAATTCCAAATGTTGGATATTCTGGTGATTAGGTATCGTCAGAGGACCTAAAAGTTATTATTTAAAAAAATTTCCAGGTGCCCACACCCTCCCGTTCTCCCGGAATTCATCCTTTAGTGGAATTCCAAATTTGAAAATTCAATAAAATGGAAAAAAATTAATTAAAATTCCAAATGTTGGATATTCTGGTGATTAGGTATCGTCAGAGGACCTAAAAGTTATTATTTAAAAAAATTTCCAGGTGCCCACACCCTCCCGTTCTCCTGGAATTCATCCTTTAGTGGAATTCCAAATTTGAAAATTCAATAAAATGGAAAAAAATTAATTAAAATTCCAAATGTTGGATATTCTGGTGATTAGGTATCGTCAGAGGACCTAAAAGTTATTATTTAAAAAAATTTCCAGGTGCCCACACCCTCCCGTTCTCCTGGAATTCATCCTTTAGTGGAATTCCAAATTTGAAAATTCAATAAAATGGAAAAAAATTAATTAAAATTCCAAATGTTGGATATTCTGGTGATTAGGTATCGTCAGAGGACCTAAAAGTTATTATTTAAAAAAATTTCCAGGTGCCCACACCCTCCCGTTCTCCTGGAATTCATCCTTTAGTGGAATTCCAAATTTGAAAATTCAATAAAATGGAAAAAAATTAATTAAAATTCCAAATGTTGGATATTCTGGTGATTAGGTATCGTCAGAGGACCTAAAAGTTATTATTTAAAAAAATTTCCAGGTGCCCACACCCTCCCGTTCTCCTGGAATTCATCCTTTAGTGGAATTCCAAATTTGAAAATTCAATAAAATGGAAAAAAATTAATCAAAATTCCAAATGTTGGATATTCTGGTGATTAGGTATCGTCAGAGGACCTAAAAGTTATTATTTAAAAAAATTTCCAGGTGCCCACACCCTCCCGTTCTCCTGGAATTCATCCTTTAGTGGAATTCCAAATTTGAAAATTCAATAAAATGGAAAAAAATTAATCAAAATTCCAAATGTTAGATATTCTGGTGATTAGGTATCGTCAGAGGACCTAAAAGTTATTATTTAAAAAAATTTCCAGGTGCCCACACCCTCCCGTTCTCCTGGAATTCATCCTTTAGTGGAATTCCAAATTTGAAAATTCAATAAAATGGAAAAAAATTAATTAAAATTCCAAATGTTGGATATTCTGGTGATTAGGTATCGTCAGAGGACCTAAAAGTTATTATTTAAAAAAATTTCCAGGTGCCCACACCCTCCCGTTCTCCTGGAATTCATCCTTTAGTGGAATTCCAAATTTGAAAATTCAATAAAATGGAAAAAAATTAATTAAAATTCCAAATGTTGGATATTCTGGTGATTAGGTATCGTCAGAGGACCTAAAAGTTATTATTTAAAAAAATTTCCAGGTGCCCACACCCTCCCGTTCTCCTGGAATTCATCCTTTAGTGGAATTCCAAATTTGAAAATTCAATAAAATGGGAAAAAATTAATCAAAATTCCAAATGTTGGATATTCTGGTGATTAGGTATCGTCAGAGGACCTAAAAGTTATTATTTAAAAAAATTTCCAGGTGCCCACACCCTCCCGTTCTCCTGGAATTCATCCTTTAGTGGAATTCCAAATTTGAAAATTCAATAAAATGGAAAAAAATTAATTAAAATTCCAAATGTTGGATATTCTGGTGATTAGGTATCGTCAGAGGACCTAAAAGTTATTATTTAAAAAAATTTCCAGGTGCCCACACCCTCCCGTTCTCCTGGAATTCATCCTTTAGTGGAATTCCAAATTTGAAAATTCAATAAAATGGAAAAAAATGAATCAAAATTCCAAATGTTGGATATTCTGGTGATTAGGTATCGTCAGAGGACCTAAAAGTTATTATTTAAAAAAATTTCCAGGTGCCCACACCCTCCCGTTCTCCTGGAATTCATCCTTTAGTGGAATTCCAAATTTGAAAATTCAATAAAATGGAAAAAAATTAATCAAAATTCCAAATGTTAGATATTCTGGTGATTAGGTATCGTCAGAGGACCTAAAAGTTATTATTTAAAAATATTTCCAGGTGCCCACACCCTCCCGTTCTCCTGGAATTCATCCTTTAGTGGAATTCCAAATTTGAAAATTCAATAAAATGGAAAAAAATTAATTAAAATTCCAAATGTTGGATATTCTGGTGATTAGGTATCGTCAGAGGACCTAAAAGTTATTATTTAAAAAAATTTCCAGGTGCCCACACCCTCCCGTTCTCCTGGAATTCATCCTTTAGTGGAATTCCAAATTTGAAAATTCAATAAAATGGAAAAAAATTAATTAAAATTCCAAATGTTGGATATTCTGGTGATTGGGTATCGTCAGAGGACCTAAAAGTTATTATTTAAAAAAATTTCCAGGTGCCCACACCCTCCCGTTCTCCTGGAATTCATCCTTTAGTGGAATTCCAAATTTGAAAATTCAATAAAATGGAAAAAAATTAATCAAAATTCCAAATGTTGGATATTCTGGTGATTAGGTATCGTCAGAGGACCTAAAAGTTATTATTTAAAAAAATTTCCAGGTGCCCACACCCTCCCGTTCTCCTGGAATTCATCCTTTAGTGGAATTCCAAATTTGAAAATTCAATAAAATGGAAAAAAATTAATCAAAATTCCAAATGTTGTTCTGGTGATTAGGTATCGTCAGAGGACCTAAAAGTTATTATTTAAAAAAATTTCCAGGTGCCCACACCCTCCCGTTCTCCTGGAATTCATCCTTTAGTGGAATTCCAAATTTGAAAATTCAATAAAATGGAAAAAAATTAATTAAAATTCCAAATGTTGGATATTCTGGTGATTAGGTATCGTCAGAGGACCTAAAAGTTATTATTTAAAAAAATTTCCAGGTGCCCACACCCTCCCGTTCTCCTGGAATTCATCCTTTAGTGGAATTCCAAATTTGAAAATTCAATAAAATGGAAAAAAATTAATTAAAATTCCAAATGTTGGATATTCTGGTGATTAGGTATCGTCAGAGGACCTAAAAGTTATTATTTAAAAAAATTTCCAGGTGCCCACACCCTCCCGTTCTCCTGGAATTCATCCTTTAGTGGAATTCCAAATTTGAAAATTCAATAAAATGGAAAAAAATTAATCAAAATTCCAAATGTTGGATATTCTGGTGATTAGGTATCGTCAGAGGACCTAAAAGTTATTATTTAAAAAAATTTCCAGGTGCCCACACCCTCCCGTTCTCCTGGAATTCACCCTTTAGTAGAATTCCAAATTTGAAAATTCAATAAAATGGAAAAAAATTAATTAAAATTCCAAATGTTGGATATTCTGGTGATTAGGTATCGTCAGAGGACCTAAAAGTTATTATTTAAAAAAATTTCCAGGTGCCCACACCCTCCCGTTCTCCTGGAATTCATCCTTTAGTGGAATTCCAAATTTGAAAATTCAATAAAATGGAAAAAAATTAATCAAAATTCCAAATGTTGGATATTCTGGTGATTAGGTATCGTCAGAGGACCTAAAAGTTATTATTTAAAAAAATTTCCAGGTGCCCACACCCTCCCGTTCTCCTGGAATTCATCCTTTAGTGGAATTCCAAATTTGAAAATTCAATAAAATGGAAAAAAATTAATTAAAATTCCAAATGTTGGATATTCTGGTGATTAGGTATCGTCAGAGGACCTAAAAGTTATTATTTAAAAAAATTTCCAGGTGCCCACACCCTCCCGTTCTCCTGGAATTCATCCTTTAGTGGAATTCCAAATTTGAAAATTCAATAAAATGGAAAAAAATTAATCAAAATTCCAAATGTTGGATATTCTGGTGATTAGGTATCGTCAGAGGACCTAAAAGTTATTATTTAAAAAAATTTCCAGGTGCCCACACCCTCCCGTTCTCCTGGAATTCACCCTTTAGTGGAATTCCAAATTTGAAAATTCAATAAAATGGAAAAAAATTAATCAAAATTCCAAATGTTAGATATTCTGGTGATTAGGTATCGTCAGAGGACCTAAAAGTTATTATTTAAAAAAATTTCCAGGTGCCCACACCCTCCCGTTCTCCTGGAATTCATCCTTTAGTGGAATTCCAAATTTGAAAATTCAATAAAATGGAAAAAAATGAATCAAAATTCCAAATGTTGGATATTCTGGTGATTAGGTATCGTCAGAGGACCTAAAAGTTATTATTTAAAAAAATTTCCAGGTGCCCACACCCTCCCGTTCTCCTGGAATTCATCCTTTAGTGGAATTCCAAATTTGAAAATTCAATAAAATGGAAAAAAATTAATCAAAATTCCAAATGTTAGATATTCTGGTGATTAGGTATCGTCAGAGGACCTAAAAGTTATTATTTAAAAAAATTTCCAGGTGCCCACACCCTCCCGTTCTCCTGGAATTCATCCTTTAGTGGAATTCCAAATTTGAAAATTCAATAAAATGGAAAAAAATTAATCAAAATTCCAAATGTTAGATATTCTGGTGATTAGGTATCGTCAGAGGACCTAAAAGTTATTATTTAAAAAAATTTCCAGGTGCCCACACCCTCCCGTTCTCCTGGAATTCATCCTTTAGTGGAATTCCAAATTTGAAAATTCAATAAAATGGAAAAAAATTAATTAAAATTCCAAATGTTGGATATTCTGGTGATTAGGTATCGTCAGAGGACCTAAAAGTTATTATTTAAAAAAATTTCCAGGTGCCCACACCCTCCCGTTCTCCTGGAATTCATCCTTTAGTGGAATTCCAAATTTGAAAATTCAATAAAATGGAAAAAAATTAATTAAAATTCCAAATGTTGGATATTCTGGTGATTAGGTATCGTCAGAGGACCTAAAAGTTATTATTTAAAAAAATTTCCAGGTGCCCACACCCTCCCGTTCTCCTGGAATTCATCCTTTAGTGGAATTCCAAATTTGAAAATTCAATAAAATGGGAAAAAATTAATCAAAATTCCAAATGTTGGATATTCTGGTGATTAGGTATCGTCAGAGGACCTAAAAGTTATTATTTAAAAAAATTTCCAGGTGCCCACACCCTCCCGTTCTCCCGGAATTCATCCTTTAGTGGAATTCCAAATTTGAAAATTCAATAAAATGGAAAAAAATTAATTAAAATTCCAAATGTTGGATATTCTGGTGATTAGGTATCGTCAGAGGACCTAAAAGTTATTATTTAAAAAAATTTCCAGGTGCCCACACCCTCCCGTTCTCCTGGAATTCATCCTTTAGTGGAATTCCAAATTTGAAAATTCAATAAAATGGGAAAAAATTAATCAAAATTCCAAATGTTGGATATTCTGGTGATTAGGTATCGTCAGAGGACCTAAAAGTTATTATTTAAAAAAATTTCCAGGTGCCCACACCCTCCCGTTCTCCTGGAATTCATCCTTTAGTGGAATTCCAAATTTGAAAATTCAATAAAATGGAAAAAAATTAATTAAAATTCCAAATGTTGGATATTCTGGTGATTAGGTATCGTCAGAGGACCTAAAAGTTATTATTTAAAAAAATTTCCAGGTGCCCACACCCTCCCGTTCTCCTGGAATTCATCCTTTAGTGGAATTCCAAATTTGAAAATTCAATAAAATGGAAAAAAATTAATCAAAATTCCAAATGTTGGATATTCTGGTGATTAGGTATCGTCAGAGGACCTAAAAGTTATTATTTAAAAAAATTTCCAGGTGCCCACACCCTCCCGTTCTCCTGGAATTCATCCTTTAGTGGAATTCCAAATTTGAAAATTCAATAAAATGGAAAAAAATTAATCAAAATTCCAAATGTTGGATATTCTGGTGATTAGGTATCGTCAGAGGACCTAAAAGTTATTATTTAAAAAAATTTCCAGGTGCCCACACCCTCCCGTTCTCCTGGAATTCACCCTTTAGTGGAATTCCAAATTTGAAAATTCAATAAAATGGAAAAAAATTAATCAAAATTCCAAATGTTAGATATTCTGGTGATTAGGTATCGTCAGAGGACCTAAAAGTTATTATTTAAAAAAATTTCCAGGTGCCCACACCCTCCCGTTCTCCTGGAATTCATCCTTTAGTGGAATTCCAAATTTGAAAATTCAATAAAATGGAAAAAAATGAATCAAAATTCCAAATGTTGGATATTCTGGTGATTAGGTATCGTCAGAGGACCTAAAAGTTATTATTTAAAAAAATTTCCAGGTGCCCACACCCTCCCGTTCTCCTGGAATTCATCCTTTAGTGGAATTCCAAATTTGAAAATTCAAAAAAATGGAAAAAAATGAATCAAAATTCCAAATGTTGGATATTCTGGTGATTAGGTATCGTCAGAGGACCTAAAAGTTATTATTTAAAAAAATTTCCAGGTGCCCACACCCTCCCGTTCTCCTGGAATTCATCCTTTAGTGGAATTCCAAATTTGAAAATTCAATAAAATGGAAAAAAATTAATTAAAATTCCAAATGTTGGATATTCTGGTGATTAGGTATCGTCAGAGGACCTAAAAGTTATTATTTAAAAAAATTTCCAGGTGCCCACACCCTCCCGTTCTCCCGGAATTCATCCTTTAGTGGAATTCCAAATTTGAAAATTCAATAAAATGGAAAAAAATTAATTAAAATTCCAAATGTTGGATATTCTGGTGATTAGGTATCGTCAGAGGACCTAAAAGTTATTATTTAAAAAAATTTCCAGGTGCCCACACCCTCCCGTTCTCCTGGAATTCATCCTTTAGTGGAATTCCAAATTTGAAAATTCAATAAAATGGGAAAAAATTAATCAAAATTCCAAATGTTGGATATTCTGGTGATTAGGTATCGTCAGAGGACCTAAAAGTTATTATTTAAAAAAATTTCCAGGTGCCCACACCCTCCCGTTCTCCCGGAATTCATCCTTTAGTGGAATTCCAAATTTGAAAATTCAATAAAATGGAAAAAAATTAATTAAAATTCCAAATGTTGGATATTCTGGTGATTAGGTATCGTCAGAGGACCTAAAAGTTATTATTTAAAAAAATTTCCAGGTGCCCACACCCTCCCGTTCTCCTGGAATTCATCCTTTAGTGGAATTCCAAATTTGAAAATTCAATAAAATGGGAAAAAATTAATCAAAATTCCAAATGTTGGATATTCTGGTGATTAGGTATCGTCAGAGGACCTAAAAGTTATTATTTAAAAAAATTTCCAGGTGCCCACACCCTCCCGTTCTCCTGGAATTCATCCTTTAGTGGAATTCCAAATTTGAAAATTCAATAAAATGGAAAAAAATTAATTAAAATTCCAAATGTTGGATATTCTGGTGATTAGGTATCGTCAGAGGACCTAAAAGTTATTATTTAAAAAAATTTCCAGGTGCCCACACCCTCCAGTTCTCCTGGAATTTGGACTTTTTCCCTAAGAATTTGTATAACTTCTATGTGTAAAAAACGTATGTGCTGGTGCGTGTTTTTAATGGATTCTTGTGTTATTGCAAACTACATGGAGTCGCCCACTTTTCCCGGCATTAATTTTTTCATTCCATTAATAAATATGGTCAGAATTCCATTTAGAATGTGCACTCCCTGAATTACAAGCATAACAGAGCTATGTTATTACCTTAACAGAAGTCTGTTAAAGCATGTGGTTTGTGTCCGGGGTGATAAATTTCGAAATTTAACTTCACACACATTATATAAGTGTTTATATGTATACATATCGCGTTTGTTAGCAAAAAAAATTCCACATTTAAAATAAAATATTTTAGAATATAATTACATTTTTTGATTGCTGTTCTTTATAAAGTGTAAAAATTAAAGTTTTATGGATAAAATGAAACTTACAGTCAAACGTGTAAGACAATCAAGAAGAACCATTTAAAACGACAACGTAATCAAATAAAATCGTTTCGATTTTTTGTTTTTGTTGTTATTGATATACATAAGTTTAGCATCAATTTACATCACAAATGAATGACTGTATTTCCGTGAAATATACCAACATATGCATGTATGTATGTGTGTAGGAAAACTTATTCAAAATAAATATATCTATACTTTTTTCGTTAGTTCTCTACAACAGCCTAAAATCTCTATACTAATCTTTGTTTAAGCGTTCGTAAGATTGTCTTTTGCTTTATTTTGAAAACTGTTATTGTGATATCTAGTTATATTGATAGATTTCACATGCGTAATTCATATACTATGTAATGAAATGTGTAATAACTAATTACACATATTCCTTAAAATTTTTTTACACTTGCCGAAACCTGCCTGCCTTTAATATTTTTTAATTTAGCAAAATTGTTTTATTATAAACCGAATTTCCTTAGTTATGTATATACATTGCGTATGTATATACATATCGACTCAGATAGACAGCGCTAAACCGGCTAAATATACATTGAAATCACTAAAAAATCTATTGCGGAGAAAATAATCCATTTAGGCCTTTTCTCCTTGATGCTAACGATATATAGGTATACTTATATAGTAGTATACATTTTCTGCTTATGGTTATTAAAATGATTTTATTTATTTAAAGTTGTAATTGTTTTAATTGAAGGAATAATTTTTTTTTCTTTTTAACACAATCAAATAGTTCAATGATCGCATGCCGTTTTTACCACACGTTTATGTAGTAATTGCTATATGTATGCATGTATGTATTTATGGATAGCTGTTTAGATGTACATATGTGTGTATTTATAACATGCTAAACGAATTTCTCTTGTTTTGCAATTTTTCAATTCATAATTTTTGTCAGTTCTATTATAACGACTTTAAACTTGGTCCATCTAAAGAAAAATCAAAAACGCTGACAAAAGTATTGTGAACATTGACAAGCCGTGTTTAGAAAGATAAATAATAATAAAAAAAAAACTACGGATGGATGTACGTATGAGTGAGCAAAACTTTATTTACAAATATACTTTATGTTTCTATCTTGTAGCGATTTTAATAATGTCTGTTTAAGTTACTGACGGGCAAAACTATTAAATGATATGCTAAATTTTTTTAATACTAAAAGCAAATAAAATATTAAAAGCACAACTCAATTTTAAAGAAAAATAAAAATATGTCTGAATATGTACATACATACATATATAGTATAAACTGGAAGAGAGGTCGATTTCACTTTGCAAATATGAAGAAAAAATCAAGAAGAAAATAAATACATCACAAACAACAATACGAAAGAAATTAAATAAGTGCATTCATACGTACACACTCGATTCTGTACGTTAAAAGGCGTACAACTAAAAAACTCACTTTATTCTTGTAAAACTAGTAATGAAAAGAAGGTTAGCAACAAATTTAAACAATAACTTCAACAACTTCTAATAAAAAAAAAACTGAAGAAACTGAGTTTAATTAAAAGAAAAGAAATTATTTCTGGCTTAAACCGGAGGTTAATTATGTGAAAGGTAAAAAAACAACTTTTTTGTACAAGATAAAATTTCAAAATAGGAAGTACAAAAAATAAAAAAAAATTCACTTACACACTCATGAAGTAAACTTTGACGGGGCTACGAACTTTTAGTAAGTCAAATTTATCAAAAACAAAAAAAAAAGCACATGGACGCCAGTGACTACATGTTTCAAAAGTTCGCCTTATACAGGGAATTTTTCTAAATGTTTTATTGGAGAACTTATTTGGCAGATGATAGCCGTTTCTTGTTCAGTTTTGTTTGAAATTCATTATTGATAGAAGCAGAATTGCCACATTTGGAAACACAATTTCATTCACAGAGAATTACAGTTACATGCGATTTATGGATTGGCTCAGTTTCCAAAACCATGTAGTTCAAAATCTTGAAATTGTTTATCGTACGCTGACACTTGCCGTACAGTTCCCTTCGCTACGCCTGATGCACTCAAAGACACATGATGAAAGAGCGTGTTTCAGATTTCGTCTTTCTTCTTTAAATATTGATGTAATAAAATTTCTTATCCTGTAAAACCCGTTTTATTTATATTAAAAATATGTATGTATGTATATTTGTTTTTTTATGTTTAGCTCAAACAAATTCTTATGAATATCAACTGTAAAAATGACAATAACATAAGAATAATATCGCTGTAGGCCTATCCTTCAGGATACGCTCATATCGTTTCTTCTAACTTTACTGTAATTTATTTTTCTTCGCTTTAAAATTTTTTTTTATGAATTTTTAGAGGATTTTGGAAAAAACAAACATATCCGGTAATTTTTCTCTCTGCCAGCTCACACATTACTTTTTTTATCTTTTTTTTTGCACTGATTATGAGTACACTAACAGCTATTGCGTCTATATATAAATTTTAGTAGCATTTTGCGTCTTATTGTACTTGTATTTATTAACGTAAAACCCATCAATCTTCAACAATCAAAATAAATAATATTGATTATTACTCGTAATATTTTATTTCTGATGTTGTTATTTTGATATGTTTATTTATAAATTAAAAATTGAACATGAGTCCAAATAATTTACAGCAAAAAACAAAAACATTAGAAACCATTCAAATCGGTTTAAATCTACAAGCAGCAAAAGATAAAAAAGGTTTCACGCTGAAAAATTCGAAGAGAGAAAAAAACATTGTAAAAAATAATTATCTTATTTCCTTAAAGATTGATCGTATTTGTATATTTAAAAGAGGTGAGCGCCACCGACGTGTTTTTCGTGAATCAGCGTCAGCATATTATCACGAGAGATTAAAACACGAAATTATTAGTGAAAATTATAATGCTATTGTTTGCTGATTGGTGGGAGAAACTCTTTTTTTACGGAGAGCATCTTAACATAATCATACTCTGAAATTCATTATTTACGTTGTACGAGTAGGTATACAATAGTAGTACTGAGTACTGACCACCCTTTTTTTATACCCTTCTCCAATGAAAAGGATGGAAGGGTATATAATATGTGGATGGTAATTTCTACAATATTAATATGCGACCCTGTAAAGTAAAATATTCTTGACCCATATAGGAAGGGATATTGTTTGAACTTTCTCCGCCCTTCTGTCTGTTATTGGGTTTTTGTCGGGTTGTAAATTGAGTTTAAATTTTGCCTGAAATCAAAAACTTTCTCAGAGTTTCTCTCAAGAAATCGTGCAATCAATAAAAGAAATATAGACAAGAAATTATTTTACACATTTATAGGTAAAAATGCAACTTCACATACAGCTCGCGATACAACGGATATAGTTCGTGGAAAATCCAAGTATTCATTAATTTCAGTTTATGTAGCATTGAGTTGGCCGCCAAGATCTTGTGCTCTAATTCCATTAGATTACTTTTTATGGGGTTATTTGAAATCGTTGGTTAATGCGAACAATCCCCAACAATTGACGCATTAGAATTGAAGATTTGATGTGTCTGTAGCCGGGTTCAAAATTGCAGTCATTTAAATAAAATTGTCTGCAAAACATATAATGGCAGTTTCATATTTGTAAATAAAAAAACAATTAGCTTGATACCTTATATAGTTTTTGTTTTTTATAAAGTGTGTAGGCAGCTAATGGGAAACCCGATATAAGTAGGAAGTAAAGAATATTTTATTTATTTATTTTTATTAAAATTTTAATATTTCTTAGTAAAGAGAAATATGTTGCAGAATTAAAGTTTACTTCAGCACAATTGTAGTGCACAAAAATAACTATATATATATATATATATATATTACATATATAGACTTCTTGAAATATATTAAAAACATGTCGCACTACTTTAACATCATTTTTTAAAACATGAAATGCAATGAAGGCAGAAATTAATTTTTGATAAGGGCTTATTAAAAGCTTCATAATGCTCTACAGCAGACTAGAGCCAGCCTAATTTTTGAAGTACTGCCGATTTTATGTGTAGTAAATAATACTACAATAGAGTGATTTAAATATTTGGCATTATGGGCAGAAGAATCTTTTGAGTCGATGTAGTAATAGACATGCTGTTCCCATACACATATTCCCACTTTGACTTTTCATATATGTATGTATGTATGTTGGTTTGGTTTGGTTTATTCGTGTGTTACCTAAACGTAATACAAATGGCTAAAAAACGAAACTATCTATACAATTATTTACAATTAACTGTTTTATATTGTTGATTGTTAGACAATATATATATTTAAATTGTAATGCTTACTTTTATTACAACATACAAAATTTTGAAAACCTTGTTTTTGTGAAATGTTTAATATTTTTTCACGAACTTGAAGAAAAACGTAAATTAAATTTACATACAATAAATTATTTATACGGATGACTATTATTAATGCATTTTAATCATTTGCTTATTGTTTAGCTATTTTTAACTGGCGATTTGAGTACCAAGCTGGTAGTTGGAAATACTTTCCTTACATTATAATTTTTGTTCATCATTTACATACAAATTACCATAGTGGAAAAAGCTTCGTTATGTACTTACAATTTGTACTTTAAATTTTTGTTAAAAATATTTGTAAAGAAAAAAAATTTTTGTGTGTTAAAAATTATATAATATTTTTTCAAAGCTTGAGATCTTTTATAAAATTATTTTTATTTCTTCGATATTTCTCGACATTTTGTGTAATTTCTTCATTATATTTTTGTTTTCTCCAATATTAAATCATTTTATCTTTCTATTTTTCTTATTTACAGTTTACTTCAAATTGTCAGCAAAAATAAAACCACATAAAATAATAAGAAAACTATAAACTATAAAAAATGTCTTGAGTCAAAAATAAAACTTTTTGCTTAAAGATGACAGTTTAACCCCATGCGCATGACATTCATAAAGTTAATGGTGACGACGTCTATGACAATGGCTATGAAAAAGTACGAGATCTAAAGTATGTTCGCTGTTCTGCGAAAGCGTCCGCTCCATCTTATAACAGTTATTACAAAACCAGCAAAATTCAGACAAGCGCATCCAGCAAACAAGTAAACATCTCAAGCTACTAAATAGATTGATCTTTTTATGAACACATAATTTAAACTCTGATCTTGTGCAATTTGATACCAATTGTGAATGCCACTTACTTGGGTCTTGTTACTGCAACGACGACGAAACGAAAAGAACTCAACAACAGCTACTTCAATAAAGATGTTAAAATCACATCATCGTCATCATCATTATCTACAACGGCCGTGTCTATGCTTATTTTCCTTCTTCACTACATGCAAATTAAACTGACATTAATACAATAACGGACAGACTGTTGATTAACAAGTGGTGCTCACTAAAAATTTGATTAACGGCAGGAGCAACTATCAAGAGTTGCATTGTTTAACAGTGTTTTCATACTGAGAAAGAAAATCTTACATTGCCAAAATGTTGCAGAATCCGAGCACAGCGGCCTCGTCTGGTCAACAACAAATGCCACAGCCAAAACTTGTTGTTATTCGTCGACGGCCAAATCAAGGTTTTGGTTTCACTCTACGTCATTTTATTGCTTATCCACCGGAAGATGATCCCTCTTGGCCAAAGGTAAATTATATTTTTTGTAATATACTCGGCAAAAAAAAAACCATAAGCTACATACTGAATACTCAATTCATAATAAATAAGAACAACACACGAGGGGCATTTTACAAATTTTTATATCCGAATCCAAAAATTGTCCTTTAAAAATTTTTTCCATTATTTTAATATGACATTTATTTATTGCAATGTAATATTCAGTTTTGGCAATGGTGCCACAATAAATAAATTCAGTTATAGAATTTTTTTTTTATGTAAATTTTCCTGCATCTAACACTGAGGTATTACCATAATCAGCTGGAAAACTTATTACATTATATTGCAGAAACTATTTTACATACATTCCTCCAGCTGTTACTAGTAAGATATGTATTATCGCACTACCACTATTAGTAAGAACCGTCAGCGGTGCCAGATAAAAGGCGAATTGATAAGCAATCGAGGGAGCGTAGTCATATTCTACACCTTTAAACTGTATGTTACATAAAGATGTATTTATTTAAGAAAACCAAGTCATTTATTTTAATTTTATTCGGTTTGCAATAAAAGGTTTAAATATATGCCAAAAAAAAAAATATATTTTTCTCAAAATAATGGCAGTAAAAGTTTCGATAATTTTGGTATTATAATTATAATGAAATAAGTAAATACATAAATCAATAGATAATATATGATATGAATATCATTAAGAGCTTGATATCCCTCAATTTATATATAAAATAAAATAGAACAGGAGAGATGGCTTTGAAAAGTTTCGCTTTAAAGGCCTTGCAAATTTATAGGTAGTAAATCATCGTTCAAAAATACGCCGCGGCTCATAATTGTCACACAAGCCTTTCTAAATTTAAACGAGGATCCAGATTATTTTTGCGTTGCGGCATCTGTGTTATGGAACTTAAGAAAACACTACTATAAAAAGTCTAGCAATGTTCAGTTTGCTTATCCTTCACGTGATCTGACCAAATCCTTCGAGCAACCAAAGTGTAATGAGCGATGTGACACGTACTACATGCCGGTGTAAATACCATACATTGTAGGTTAAATGATGTATAAACGCTTTTTTTGGGATAAAAACGGACGGACTAAATATCACAACCAAAAAGCCATATTAACTTTCAACAAACATTTCAAAACTCAATAAAAGCTAAATTCTTAGAAAAGTTTTTGAGTCAAAAGTTTAAAAGAATATTTTTAAAATTATTTTTATCTATTCTATCGTACATTTTCTTTTTCCACACTTTCTTTTTTTATCTGTAGTTGCATATAAATACATATGTACAAATAGCTGTATAAATATAGGTATTTAAAAAAAATTTCAGTTTGCACAAAGGAAAAAAAAAATAGAATCAGTGAATAATCAATGTTTCTACATGATAAGAAGAAAAAAAATGTTAAAAGTTGCTAAATTATTTTCCACTACAATTACTTGTATGATACAATTTTAATTTAAGTTTTATATTCTGAACGTGTTCTGCTTTAAAATAGAAAGATGGAGTATTGTGAAAACATATTACAAAGTAAGATATGGAATCAATCATGTAGTAGTTTAAAACCCGAATCCCGGTATTTCAAAATAAATTTTTTTTTTCGGCTGGCATCCCCAGTTGTAAACGTTAATTCAGTCTGCACTAATTTCATTTTCAACAAAAGTTTGAGTTGTAACTTTTTCTGCACAATTATATGTGCATTTTACTTGCCGTGGTGTTATTGTAGTTGTTGGTTTTTTTATAATTTGCCATCCAATTTTACCAACTGCAAAAAAATAGCAAATAATTTCGAAAACAACAACAGAAACAACTAAAAAACCATTAACAACTTTAAACCACTACAACATAATTTAACTCTTTATTTTGTTTTTTTTTCTTTCCTTCTTTTTTCTTAACTTTTGCAACTACAACAACTCTTTCTTGGCCATGATGATGGTACGATGGGTACAATGAATGAATGGTGGTGGTGCCATGTATATTTTGTTCATTCGCTTGGTTCGTGTTGTGTTGAGTGTGTAGGAAGCATCCGAACCGTACCAAGTGAAAGCTATGGAAACGATTTTCATTAAAGAAGTACATCCGAATGGACCCGCTTACTATGCCAACCTGCAGACAGGCGATCGCGTTCTAATGGTGAACAACACACCAATAGCTGGTATCGCCTACAGTACCATTGTGTCGATGATCAAGCAAACGCCTTCGGAATTGAAACTGTTGGTGGTGCCCAAGGAGTGTGATGTTTTGCAAATGGTAAGTGTTTTTAACTAAACTTTTTATATTCATACTCAATTTTGTTTATTTCTTTTATTGTATAAGTTTTTTTCTGCTTGTGTTTTATTTATTAACTTTTCGTTTGGTAGTAAAGTGATGGTGTAACCGTTAATGTGCAAAATGATTGAAAGTTATAAAAAGCAAATTAATGTGTCTTTCCTTTTCCATTGGATCTTGTTTATTTTCAGCACTATACAAGCATTGCGCATACACCACAATCAAATGTAACCAATGTAGGAAATGGTAATGCAGCGTCCTCTGCATCCAATAACACTAACAATTCCTCTTCTACATCATCTTCGTCATCTGGTGCTCTTTTGCCTCTGTCTGTAGCAATGACTGGTAAACCCTTTCCTTTACAACAGCAGCAACATCAATTGATCTCATTTCCTGCATCTCAGCAGGCCAACCGCTCCGGTAGTATTACTAGCACTAACAGCCTAAGACCTTTAACAAATTCCGATTATATGGATATAGCAACAGCGCAGAGTTATCACAATCAACACCAAGATTATTCAAACAATATTCTCACTCACAGTGATAGTGGCAGTTATTTACGGTAAGTACATTTGTTTTCATTTTTATCTTTAAATCCTTAAATCCTTGTCGAAGTTAGGAAACACTGAGAGATAAATATGTTTATTTGGTGTAAAAATAAAATTTCCTTGAAATTAATTTACATTTTTCGCGGCACTTAAATTTTTTTCCAGTAATTGCTAACTATGGTTACATACATATATAGATATACATATGTACATACATACATACATATGTGTGCATAATATGTGATGAAATCATTCGTCAAATTGTTACTGGCTAGTTCGCGTTAATAATAATTTTTTCATTTAATTTTTAATTTAAATTTCTTTGTTTAGCATACCAAATAAATAATTTTAAATGAATTTAATTTAATTGAAACTGCAAATTAAAATTAATATTAAATCACGGCTCAGTTATTAAAATAAATTGTTGATTTGAAAATACTATGAAGTATTTGACTTTCATTGTATAAACAAATTCAGCAGATAACTACATTCAGTCTGCAGTGTGAGCAATTGGGCAGTAAAAATGCATCTGTCAATATATTTCTGCTTGTCATGTGTATGCCTTAAAACAATAAAAAAAATTAGCAAACATAAATTATTTTGTATTTCAATCTGTATGCCATTTATTATACTCGTATATACTATATTATAAATAATGAAGAAAAAAGTTAGTTAAAAATTACGTGAAAATTATGAAACTGTCGGCGTAAATTTTTAACTATCTTATCAAATAAACTTAACTGATAAGATATAAAATGATATTGAACATTTCTTGTTGGCGTCAAATGTCATTAACTCATATATGTATGTATGTATGTATGTATGTGGATCTACAATACCTGGGAAACGGGCAATTTAATTCAGAGATTCATATTGTTTCCTGATCATATTTGGCTTTTATTACGCAGTGCTTGGAATAGATAAATTAGCAACTTTCAAAAATACTTAATGTTTTATTAAAAAATATATATGTATGTATGTATGTATATATACATATTTATTTATCCTGTGGGACACGCATATACATATATGTACATATGTGAGAATTGAGAAAATCAGTTTTAAAGTAAGTAAGCATTATAAGAGAAAATAAATGTATTCTTTAATATGTTTTGATTTTACATTGAAGAGTATTCGCCACTAAATATTTCTATACAAAATTATATTGGCTGTACTTACTTGGAAAATATTCAAATATTCTCTTTTATTACACCTAAAATTCACTTCTTCTTTGAAAAGTTTCAAGCTCAATACAAAATTTCCATGATGAAAAATAAAAGTTTCTTTTTATTTAAGTGGTCGAAACTGCCTGGGGTTAGTAGAGTGAAATTTTAAGGTTCTGGAAAATTTACAACTACATTTTTAAGTGCTGCATGAAGTATATTTTGCTATCTATTCTCATAACCAGAAATGTGACTTCCCAAATTGACTTTAAATCATTCAACACAGTGGCATAAGGTAAAAATTGCTGTTAAATGAAGTCGGTTGGGCCTTGAAGTGTTGAGAACGATCTCTTTGAGAAGATCATTTTGGCACTAAATAAATTAAAAAAAAAAAAACAATTGCATGTATGTAAATGTACTCGTATACAAATAAGTTTAACGGGCTAGTAATTCGCTGCTTCAACGTTTCAGCACAGTTGATTGACATTTCATAAGGCCGACATTTCCGTTTTGACACAAATAAAGGTTTTTTGTTTGTTCTTAATGTGCATGCATATGTTGCTGTTGTTTTTTTCCGTTTTCTTCCATATGAATTTTGTGAATATATACATTGAAACTTTTCTCTATAGGCGGTGTGATGCACAGATATATAACTCTTTTGGCACTTAGAACTATATATGTATGTACATATATTTTTTAATAGTTAAATGTGTTTTCAATCTTTATTTAATAGTTTTAAATTGTGTAATAGTTCAATTAATTTAACATTTTTATGCTCTCTGGTCAAAAGGTTTCTGTAAATATTATAATTTTCTTTTAATAATTTATTTTTTTCATGAATTTATTTATTTGCAATCGGTTTTAAAAGAGATTTATAATATAAGTATTTAAAACAAAATCATTTTTTTAAATTTTTGAAATAATAACAAAAATTTTGGAAGGAACATACTGTATATGGTGCATGATAAAAACAATAAAATAAAAACTATTTCAATAACAAAAATAAAAACTCATCTAGATGTACATCTGTTGAGCTTTTATACATTTTTATTGCTTCATTATTATATGTAGACATATACATACTCGTTCGGATGTATATTAAGTTTAGTAGGCATTATTTTATTCTCGGTTTATACGTCTTATAATCATTTTGATTATAAAACCTGAATAACTTTATCTGTATCTAAATAACATCTGTGCATACAATGAATATACATATGTATTTACGGCCTTACTCATAAAAAATGATTATAATTCATATCAGATTTATTAAACAAATTGCCATTTAAAATCTGTTTAATGTTTTAAAATAAAACATTTTTTAATTGTAATTTCATGTTAAAAATATGATTTCATTATTATCATGATTCTGATGTATGTATGTATGTGTATATATACAAATATATCAATAATAATATAATATATAAAAAGCAAATTATGAAATTCGTCATAAATTGTTATGACGAAATTTGCGGAAGCATTTTAACATTTATCTTTTCAAATTTCTTTATATATACATATATTTATATTTGTTGTTCTTAAACTCTTTTATTCACTGATTTGTTATTCTGAAATTCAGTCAATTTTTGTATAAAATTCCTTTCATTCATTTCGTTATTCCACATTTATTAATTAATGAATAAACTTACTGAAACACATTCTTATTTTTATAAATTTTGAGAAACTGAAGTTTCAACTATCAACCATTCAATTCAGAAGCCACCGAAAAGTTAGAATCCCGATCTCTAACAGTAAACACACGTTATAAAGATATAATTTTTATATAATAAATTTTTTCTTTATAAAAATGAGCTTCAAACAAGAAAATTAATTGCAGATTATAAGTACATCGAAATTATAAACTAATCACAAGCAAAGCTAAATTTAGGGGGGAAAAAGTTATCGGCAATTAGGTATGATGAGTATTTCTTACAATTATTAGATACATATTTGTTATTTTTAAGGATTTCTTTTATTTACATTTATTCCAAAAGAGAGTATTCATAGACATCATGATCCTAGTTTTCTACTCAAATGCAAAGAAATACATTCTTAATCGTATACTTATCGCTGCTGATATACTCGTGAATATTATGTCCGTGGATACGCATGTATATTCATTATTAATCCGCATTGAACGTGTTCAAATAGTAGCACAAACTCGTACTCATATGAATATCTTTTTGCATTCCCTGACATGACATTGTGATAGTAGAAGTAGCAATTTTACTTAATCATAAAAACTGCCACTCATTCACGTCTTCTCTGACATTCTTTGTTACAAATTTTTAAATGACGACTTTTTGAATGCCTTTATTTACATAAATATAAACGTGTGTGTGTGTGTGTGCGATAGCCATATATGCAGTAACATAATTTAAAGTTCATCTCGTACAACAAAAAAAATTTATTAATTCACACTTAATACGAGATGTAGATAAGCTTATTTTGTCTGTGTTGTGTACATGCTTTAGATTAGATCTTTGTTATATTAATTGTATTGTTGGATTGCATCTCGCTGTGTATCCATACTCATGTACGTGCCCATACATATCTACATGCATATGTATGAATGTGTGTGTTTAAAATACTTTCGTTAAGTAGGCTTTTGAAAATGTTTCTTTCATTTAATAAATGCATTCATAGAATTCTTTCGCAATCATTTAAAAAAATTACTTTACATCTTTAAAGTTGCAAATTTGATTTAATTAAAATATTTACCCAGTTTTCATTAATTATTTTCATTTTGTCATACATACATATACGTATGCATATGTATGTATGACTGTGTGATTTTGTATAGAGAGCTAAAAAACAAAAAGTGACCATGTTTTCTTATAACTTGCTAAAATCCAAAGAAATCATTCCACAACAGTGATCCCTAACATGCAGACTTTTAGTCGATGCGATGTCTACGATGAAGTCTTTTAAATTTTGTTTGATATCTTTAATTTCTTGGTACACTTTCGTGTATGTGCATACATATGTATATATGGATGTATACTGTTATATGTACATCTTGTGAAAAATGCCATTGGAAATAGTGAAGTATCTCTTACTCATTTGCATTTTTCTACTCATTCGTTGTGTAGTTATAAATCGTTAGTGCCATTTAAAACTTATATCAATTTTGTCGTGTTCGACACCCAACGCTTTTGCTAAAACATTCCCGAAAATTACTATAAGTGTTTGCGAATATGAATATATGCGATTAAAATAGGGAAAGTACATTACAATTATTGGCCGCCCAATAATTAGTTATTTTGCTTGTTGCAGATGTTCATTTGTACAAAAAGCTGAAGCTAAGAATAACTTCCTCCAAATGAAAATGCATATTGATGTATTCCTCCTTTGTTTTCTGTAAGCTCTTGTTTCTTGCTTGTCAACTACAAATCATTAGACGACTTATGTTGCGTTTAAGTAATTGTTTAAATTATGCGGCTGAAATGCACAAACGTGTATCCATTCAAACACCTTCGCACATACGCCGCCAATAATAAGTCAAGGTGTATGTAAGTAGTTTCGAGCCGCTAAAGGCAGAAGTGGAAAACGAGGAATTGCAATAGATATTATTTAATATGCACATACGACTGTTTAATATTTAACTACGTCTATAAGTCCATATTAATGTCTATTGTTTTATTGCTGGGAATGCATGTTTCTTTTATAGACTCGAATTACAAGCTATTTAGTCAAGTTTAATAGTCTTTAGTCTATTGGTATTTACAAACATTTCTCTTCTTTTAGTTGTTCATTTTTTGTTACACTTTTGCATTTGCTTAGTCGTTTTTTTTTTTATAATCGCCAATTAAAATTTCAAGTCTACTCGTAGGTATGTACATATGTATGTGCTTATACATATAATGTATTGTTTCTCTTGTTAAAGAAATCGTTGTTAAGGAACAGTTCTTGTTTGTTTTTCATATTCATGCTGGAATAAAGTTTCTTGGAATAACCATAGAATTTTTCATTTGATTTGTTACGTAAATTTGTGTACTTTTTCATTTATCTTTCTTATGAACTTGTCATTTACTTAATAGTATATTTTAAATTCCCTTCAATATTTCCAAGAGTTACTTTTATGTTACATTTAATGTAGTCATTATTATTTAACTAGACATCCAGACGCTTTACTTCTCTCTCTTTCAAAAATAATAAAAAAAGTGAATTGCATTACTTTGAAATGTTTATTGATTTTGAATGACTTTAAACAATGGCAGAGAGTTTTTCTGGCTGGAAATATTTTTTTTTTTAAATAAATAGATCAAATTTATTTTGATGTGAACTCTGCAGTAAATTTAAATATGTAGATTGTACTACGAGTATTATAGCAATTAAATGAATTATAGAAAATGTTTGACATGTTAGTACTTATTTTAATCGCACTATTGTTACCTAAAAAATAATTTTTTTTTTTTTAGATTTTATTAACAATCTGAATTAATTTACTGTATCGGAGGTCGTGCAAGTGGCCTTGTACATATTTTTAAAATTTAATAATTAAACGTTTAAAATTAGATAGAAGTGGTAGCCAAGATTATAGATGTGTGTCTCACTACATTCTCAATTCTCACTACATACTTTGTACTACTTTTATCCTTCTGAATAAAATAATGTGTGTATTTTAAATTCTATTAAAGATTTGCGATTTGAATGGCAAAAATTCGTTTCTTTACTTCTTTCCGATTTTTGTTGTTTTACACTTCTTAGTCCTTCTTCTAAATAAAGGTCATAAACTTTAAAGATCGCAGTAAGCTCGAAATAAGTGTCTCATATTTCATTGTATGATGGGGGTAGGTGGGCAAAGAATACAATCGAACTAATTTGATTTCTTCAAATGTAAACTTTTCTGTTCATGATACAAAAATACAGCAGAGATTTTATTTATAAAATTTTGGAGGTGAAAACAATCTTCTTTTTTGCAAAAAAATAATATAAGAAAAATGGAAAAATTTATGTATTTGCGTATATGTATTTTTGGAATCGTCTTAGAAAACGTAATTCGTGTTATGTCATTTCAATTTGTACTAAATATACATATGTATGTATAGATACTTGTGTTTCGTGTATGCTGCTTAATTTCTAGTAGTTATTGTTCAACCAATTAATAATAATAAAAAAGCCTTAAACCAGTTTACTTCAAAATTAGATTTTTCTGTTATTGTTATTTTCTATTTGTTGTTGTTGGCATTGTTACATATCTTTCAATATATATAACATATACATACATATGTATACACTGGAAATCATCTTAGAAACACAATGGTACTGCTCTTAGACAAGTCGTATGTATTTGCATTAAGGCGGTGCCTCGTGACAAAAGTAATTACTTTTGTGTATATCAGTAATGTATGTATGTATGTATGTCAATCGATCGTAGACTTTTATTTAGATCCATGCTATATTTATAATAATGAACAACGTATGAATTGGTATCGATTGATTTAAAAATTGTTATCTAATTGAGTATCTATTTGCAGTGAGAATAAATATTTCAGCACGTTCTTAAGAGTAGGTGGTGTTTATTTTTATTGGCTGTAATTGACAAGTTAGTGGTTGTAATTAATTTTAGTTTCTACTTGTTGAGACTTTTTCCTTTTAGCTGCTGCGCCTCTGGAGTAGGAATTTATTTAGAACTTTAACACATTAGAGTCTCTTAGCGTTTGTTATCATATACATATGATTTATACTCCCTTACCAAGAAGATGATCACCAATTTCTTAAATCAAATTCCGTTTGATTTTTTCCTGTGAATAAGTGAATAGTTTTAAAGTTATTTTCTTGATATTTTTTTTTTGGAAATAAAAAGCTTTTCACATACATATAAGGTGACATTATTGTATACGAGTAAATTCGCATGTGTTTAATTCTCTCAGTGTTACTTTTGCTGCTTTTCCTTTTATCTGCTAAATCAAACATCAACTAAGTATGTGACTGACTACTAGGGTGATTTATTTTACTTACATTTTTAAACTACATTTTGTTACTGTCACAGTAACAACATACAATAGCAACTATAAGAAATAGAGAACAAAAACTGTATCAACAAAAGCACTGGAAACAACAATAATCATATTAAAGCGACAAGTGCTTATACTGCTGCTGAATTTATTACAAGTCCAACACAAGCGTTCTGCTAAACATTTTATAATGAACAGTGGTGTCAAACACAAAGGAAAATTATCAGAAGCATCTTATTTTTAAATCCGGTAATATCGTCTTAACTATATACAGGAGAGTCATGACCAATATGGCTTATTTTTGGCTTTTTAACCGATATTTTTACCATGCCAGATGCAGTTTCAATTGATTCTATAAGAAATTAGGGCTAACATATATTTTTGTTTCTATTTCGAACTGCATGGAAATGATATGTGCAAATAATATGTTGATTTATTTTAGTTAAACCTTTAAGATGAATATGATTTTAATTAAAGTGCCATTTAAATATTTAAAGGCCATCTGAAGCATTAACCGTTCGCAGTGAAATATGACTTTTATTGATAGGTACCAAGAAGCAGGTATTTTGACAATATTATGATAGATTTGGAATTTTTATTCTTGATGAATTGCTTTCGGCTATATAGGATCCAACATTTTACATATTTTCGCTTTTTTTTCAATTCCATTTCAAAAAATGGTTTCTTCTTGGAACTCTAGTTTTGCAGAGGAAGCTACGACTCATATTTAAAATCGAAATCGCCGTAGGATTGCCTGAAATTTTCCAACCTTCTTAATTCTTTATTACTTAAAAATATGGGTATCTGAATTATAAAATTTATATATCCTGCAATGGAGAGGAATTTTATGTAAAAGTAAAATAACTAAAAAAGTGACAAAAACGGCTAAATTGGCAACGCGGGAAATAAGCGTATTTAATCATTTTATTGATGTTACTTATGTTGGTCTCATTGGCTTGCGCACAGACAAAATGTTGCTGCTGAGTTGTATGAATGGATACACTTAACAACAAAAGTAATAATACAATATACACATATGTGCAATGTATATACATATATGTGTGTATGGATATGTAGCAGCAATGCATACAACAAGTACATACATATATGTATGTATGTATGGTGGCATGGTGGATCGTGCAGATGGATGGATATTAGGGCAGCAGCTGAGTCCGTATGTGTGCGTTGTTTTTTATTTCTTTTTTCAAAATAAAAAAAACTTGTTGTGACAATTTTGTTTTTTCACGAAAGCTACCGTTTGTTGATTCAGTTTTAGTTTGGTGTTGTACGTCGTGGTCGTCGAGGTAACAATTTATTAATCTTAGGCAATTTTCTATATTTGCTGTGGTAATTTATTTGTCATTTTTGTGAAGTCTGAATAACAAAAAAGTTAAAATGGTTTCATAAAACATTTATGAATTTGTGGATATCTTGATTAAACTATTTGAAAAATGAATAGGAAATGTCAAACAGTACATGCAGATGTGCAAATGTATATCCGTCAGTAGTATTTGATTAATAATAATATTAAATAAAAACGTGTACCAGGAATAATTGCAAAATAAAATGAATCAATTAAAATATAATAAAACTTTATTTTCTGTGTTTAAATAATGTATTATCCATCACACACAAAACATAAAAGATATAAAAAACTATTTTATATAAAAATTTTTAACATTACAATATGTTTGGAGGATGTACGTTAAAGACAAGCAAATTTTTAAAGTTGTTTGGTACGACATTTATCTGTGAACGTAGTTGGCTGTTGCTTTCAGCCTCTTTTAAAAAAGCCACAATTTTAAAGGCTAATAATATTGTATTTAAAAATTAAAAAAAAAAAAGTATCCAGACACGTTTGCAAGTGTGTTATAAATATGTACATATAAATGTGGTGTCTTGTTTTAGTAGGATTTATTTTCTGGTTCACGGATAGTTTGACAGCTAAACGTTTATCGGTCAATCACATCACATTAACCGAAAAACTAAAAAAAACACATTTATTTTAATGAACGCGTGCGTGAAATAGTCTCTCGCGTACAAGCGTCAAATCATTTTAAAGATTATTTATATCTAAACTTAAATTTATTTTTAATATCGCTTAACAGTGATGTGTTCCTTAGTTTATGTTAGTGTTGCTGAATTAATATTTTCAGCCAATTTGAAATACAAAGGAAAGGAAAAGTTGGATAAAAATACCACTTTCATTAAATTCTGTGTAATATCCATTTCACTTATATTGGTGATCGTAATTTACTTGAGAAAAATGTCAATAAATTATATAAAAATAAAAAATAATTTAAGTAAATATTGAAGCTTGCCATTCTATCTACAAAATATTTCCTCTTTAAATAAAAACTGTATAAAAGGTAAATTTATCATATCAAGTTACTTTCTTTTATAAAATTAATAGCCATTTTTTACCACTTTCTTTAGTATATTTTTTAATATAAATAACTAACTTGAGGAGGTTTTTGCAAAAGAAAGGTGAAAAAATTAAAACATTGAATGCATACCTCTCAGCAAATAACGATGTAAAATATTTGAAAATATTTTATGTATTTTATTTGGTTACTTCAAACTAGGATACAAATCAAGTGCCGCAGGGCAGGATTTATTTTATAAACTTTAAGATATTGCTGTGTCTGTATAATATTTGTTGTTTAATAATGCAACTAACAATGGATTGAAACTTTTATAAAACACTTTGCAAATAAAATACATAATTACAAAAAGTATATGAAAATGCAATAGACAAGTAACGAAATCAACACCTTTTGATGTCGAAACGGAATAAAAGGTTGCTTTTGGCTGCTCATTTGCCACTTAAAAGTTGTTGTTCTGATAAATAACAACTTCTTTAGTTGCCAATCATTCTTTTTTGATTTTCTTTCATTCTTCTTATGATACCAATTGTTTTAATTTTGATATCGTATGCGTCTTGATTTATCACCATAAGTATTATTTGTGTTAATTTGAAAACATATTCAGCTTGATTTAATAGCGAAAGTTAGCCAACTTGTGTTCACTGTTTACTTTTAATTTAATATATATTATTGAAGTCAAAAATTTAACAGCACCTCTTTTATAATTTTTTAGGCGTACATTGCTAAAACACTTTTAAATAGATATTCTACAGGCAGGAAAACTAAAAAACTTCTCTCATTATTACAAACCTCATCTTGGAAAAAGTGGTTGCTTTTCCTCTAATTTTATTTTATTTATTTTTTTTCTTTTTATTTGAACATGAAAAATTTTCTTATGACGCACACTATCGCTATTTGATGTCTGCATCTACAACCTCTTACTATGTGTAATATCAATTTAAAATGATTTCCGCTAAAATAAAAGAAAAGTGCCACTATTAAAAAAAAAAAAAAAAAAGTAAAAGATAAATATCTTTTCTCCTCTTGGGCGTATGTCTATGGGTGACTCCGACAAAAAAGGCTAGTTTTTAGCACATATCCTTTATTACATAAAAACCGGTAAAATTTCTTCTTCTTCTTTTATATATTCCTAAATTTTGTCTTAGAACATCTTCATATAGATCTAGTGAAAGTTAATGATTTATTCAACTGTTCAAATACAAGTGATTACAAAAAGTCACGTCGTCAACAAAAGCAAAAATTTTATATCAAAACGAACTAAAATTTCCAAAAAATAGAATTAAATTTGACTTTAAAATAAATGAAATGGATTGTTGTGGGTTTAGCTAGCTCCTATGCCCATTTCACTGCATTCTAAGTGCAGATCATGGGGGAACATTTACCTAAATGTTTTCCAAAAACCAGCAGACATTTAAACAACTGCTGATTACAATTAATCGGGATGTCAAGTTGTAACCAGAAACACAAACAATCAACCTCAATGTAACCATTTTTTTTTCTATTCGTTTAATAAAGAAAAGATAAAATTGTTTAGGGAAATTCCCATATGATTACGTGTGTACGTATCGATATGTACACACATACATATGCATATGCATATGTGTATTTTTATGTGTTATGCATGCTTATGTGGTTATAGGAATATGCAAAGTTCTGGTATCTCAGATATTTGAATTTTTTCATCAAAACCAACACTATACATTCATTTATTGATCTCTCTCTCTCTCTGTATCTTTCGTTTTTTTCATAGTCATACTGTCAGGCAGAAATACTTACTTGCATATTTGCACATCGTTGCGAAATATATGTGTTTAGTTTTGTTGATATTTTACGATTCTTTCCGTTTTTTCGTACATCATTATTTACTGAGGAATTTTACACTTGTGGTTCCTAATTTCCTATTTGCCATTAACAAATCATAAATATTGTTAAAAAATATGATTGGTGTTTTCTATATAATTTTTTTTTTTTTTTTTTTTTTTTTTGGTGGACATTCATAAAGTGCCAAAAACAAGCTGATTTATAACATGCTATAAGGAATATTTTTTATAAATAGGTATGTGTGTGTGTATGCAACAACTGCATATGGATGCAGGCAAAGTTAGTTATGATGGAATTGTACTTTTAGATTACACATAAAGATTGCGATAAAGTGTGAAATTAACGCTTGTGCTGTAATATTTATTGGGTATTTTATACCATATTGTTGAAGTTACAACAGCCAATCCGTTTACCTGCGTATGAATGAAAATTCATTTTCGTTTTTTTTTTTTTAAATTATACAATGCACGTACTATTACTTTCGAATTCTCTTGAAAATTTATTTAGGTCTTCTTGTGATATTTTATTATTTGACATTCTGAACTGGAAACAAGTTAAAATATACTTTTCTTCAAACCAAATATATATATTCACTTGAAAATTTCTTATTTTAAATTTGTTGATTCAAAATTATTAGCAAAAGGGAAGAATTCCCGAATATGCTTACTATATAAGGTAATGAAGATGTATGTAATTTGGTTTTATTTTCACACATATGTATATAAGTATGTGCATACATATTCAAAAAATATATATCTATATATATTCACGTAGGCTAACAACTTCTGCTTTTGTGTGCTAACTGAGGAGTTGAGTTCTGCATTTTTTACTGCAGTGGACCGATCGCAATCAACTTTGCTGATTAAAAATATAAAATAAAAAATATTCAGTTCAGTTTTTAAATACACGGAAAAGTAAAAGAAACTTGAAATCAATTTTTTAAAGTGGATAAGGGAAGTTATGTAGAAAAATACCATTAAATGAATTGTATTGTATTGTATTAAAAATTAATTATTAATACATTTTTATTGTAAAACTATAAATTGTAATATTAAGGCTTTTAAAGTGCTTCAACGACGGTATTCACCCGAGTTGGCCCCTCGCTGACTTTTTCCTCTTTCCAAATCTGAAGACACCGATGGGAAAAAGAATACGTTTTGCTATGATTGAGGAGATAAAAGAAAAATCGAATCTGAAATAGGATATATGGAAAAATGTATCCGTATATATTGATGACTCCACACCCATGCATTTATTTATGTATGGAGATGTTTATCATAAAATTGATGCCTTGAAATTTATCGCATTCTGGTTTTATGAGAAAAGCTCATGAAATACATCAATTATGCTGCTTGATTGCAATGCAATTGTTTTGTCCCTCAGCCGTCTCGTAACTTTTTTTCTTTCTTTTTTTTTTTTTAACAAAACAATTACAAGTACTTGAACTTTTTGATTAAATTTATTTCAAGGTTTAAAAATTATCTTTTATGTTCTGTCTTCTGTTAACATTAATTTTGATTGTAAATATTGTTATAGCTTCACTTTACACAAACAGAGAGGGAGAGTGAGAGATAGAGAGAGAGAGACAGAGATAAAAACACAAACGAAACCCAATCGTAGCGATGTAAAAAGTAGTTGTAATATATATTTTTGTTGTTTTCTGCTAGTTTAATGAAAATATCGAATGTATGGTTTTATTAAACTGTCATTAAAACAACGACAGATTTTAATGTCATCAATAAATTAAATGAAACTCGTTTAAAGGAACGAAATATATTGTAAGAAAGTCTTCCCTGTGTTTAGTTATTCCTTTGTAATAAAAATTGGTCGTAGGCGAACTAAATGTTTCCTACATAATTGTCTGTCTCGGTTCCTTGGAAACAATATGAGACGACCACCAACATAAATATTTATGTACAACAGAGACTGTTCATTACGCTACGCGGAACAGTGTTTATTTATTAATATTTATAACAATTAATGTAGAATTCTCTTTTTAAAAGCCTTTAATAATATTAACATAAACGCAAGAGCATATTGTGTTAGACTTCAATGATCTAAGATTCTACACATTAAAGTTTGTAAAGCCAACAAGAGGAAAATGTATTTGGAAATGCTTTATTGTAGATTAATTCGTGTTATGTGTCACTACTATGACATTTTTTTTCCAATATAAACCATTAGGCAGAACAGTCGTGTATAAAGTAGATACATTTTATGGATACTCTTACGGGCCATTGTCTCCATTGAACTATATTTATGTATGTTTTTTTATCTAGTGGTTTTCGGGTTTTTTTTTCCGTTGTAATATAGTAAGTATATTTCCCTTCTGTATCTGCACATTACGCATGCCAATTTAATTATCCCATCCGCTGGTTGATTCGTATCTTATTTCTATCAACACGTAGTCGCAAATATATTTGTAGCAAATTTCATAAATAAATATATTTGTTTGCTCCCAGATAGCCTAAGACAGGATTTTTTCGGATATATAGTATAAGGTCTTCTAGTAAGAAGTTTAATTTACATATTTCCATATTTTTGATAGTTGGTAGAACGAGTTTTCATATTAACTGAACTTTAAAAAGATTAAAATGTTTCCACAGATCGTTAAAGTTATGGATGAGGTGCTCGATTTGCTTTACGATCCTAAAATCCTTTCGATTTGTGAACTGTAAACGTGAAATGTTCATATTGAATTTTAATAAGTTCAATGCATTTAAGTTGTTAAAACAAGCGCTCATGATAACTGATGAAATGCAGACTATTGAGCGTGAAAGTTGTCATTGGCAATCGTATACATATTAAAATATGTGTGTATGATGAATATGAAGTAAAATATGAAGTATATGGCATTCTTATTAACATTTCCAAAAATGTTTTATCTGTTGCATAGTAAATAAACTATCCCTTTACATATAACTGAAAGGAAGTGTAAATGTTGTGTTTGAATAACCAGAGAAAAAATAAAAGTGCATATTCCTAATTATCTTTATGGAAATAAAATGTTAAAAATTCAAAAAAAAAAAAAGTAAAAAATAAAACTTTATAGTAATAAAAACTGATCCGGCTTAATGCTGTTTTCCATAAATGACTTTGGACTTTGTTGGCGGCGAAACCAATGTTTGGGATAAGCATAATTTGAATTTACATTAAAGGAAACCCCTCTTTTTAAAGATCATTTTATTTCATTTTTCAAATACGACTGTGTGATTGGCCTAAAAAATATATAATTACACGATATAACTTATACATCTCTCGGTAAACTTATATTTCTATTTCTCCTACTAATATAAATTTTTATAAGCAAAGAAAAAAAAAACAGAATCATCCCAATGGAATCTAATTGAAGTTATATAATGCAATTTGCTAATGCCGTAAAAACTCGTATTTATTTTTACGTTGCAACAGCAACAAGTAGCTGCTGTTTGTATATTTATAGTTGTAAAAAAACAGAGCATTTGTAAAATGGTGCATTTTGCATCTGTTTATATTGTTGAGGCTTAAGTTCGATGCAATTAACTGCCCGCCATGGAACGTTTAATAGTTAGATGATGATGGCATTCACTATATACCCTCTGCAGCAATCTTAATGATATTCAGTTGGTGGCTTTGTGGTTAGAAAAAAATTTTTTTTATGACATTTTTATTTTTTCACATTCTGTCTCTAATTGCATTTCCGTTCGTTCTAGTTTTTAATTATTAATTACCAGACTTAATTATTCTAATTCATTTATGACCACCATTTTTACGCTTAAATTAAATATCTATTAACATGTTTTCTTATATAAAACCAACTTCTCTTTTAAATTAATAAAATGCATCATACCGTGCTGTGTTCTCCAAAAGTGAAAGTGAATCCATACTGGAACATTTAAAAAATAGTACATTAAAATCCATCCGTTTTCTTGAAATATTCGAACATTAATGAGAGTGTTTGCAATGTTGTTGTCGCGTATACTGGAAAAAGAAAATTAAAAATATATAAATTGTTTTGTTTAAAACTTTGCCTTAGCGCTTCCATAAGCAGATGGTATGTTTTATGTAATGTAACTAAAGGCCGCGTTTCACTATCCTACTGAGTCGTACAAGTCATTCATACGCAAATATGATAGTGATACCCGTCTATATTAAGAAATCAAATCAAAGTGGCGCTGCTGGAAGTTGACTATTTTTGTCAAATCGTACGGCCTTATAGGATAATGAAACGAGGCCTTAAGTAAGATATTTTAGGAGAAAAAAATTAAAAATTTTAGCCTTTTCAGCTGCAAATTAATAGGAAATTTCTATAAATATGTATGCGTGAGTGATTACCCGAGTATAAAAATTAAAATATGTAAATCGTACCTTTGCTGGATTTTTCGTAGAAGATTCTTGTTATTTTCCAATAACTTCCTTAAAAAGTCTGGCAACCATGTGCCTATTTTTAAATAATTTGTATAATGTAGTGTATATACGAGTACAATTGCTATTGTGGAGCAAAATAAAAGTGAGTTAATAAAAATTACTGCGCATATCATTCAAATGCAAAATATACCAAAAACTATAAAAATAAAGTAAACTGGCACCTTATCAGCAACTTTTATCACCTTCCTGATATCATAAATCCAAAGACAAGCCTGACAAAAAAAAAAAAAAAGAAAAACAAAGAAAAAAATTACTAAAAAGCCAGAGCGGTGTGCTAATAATAAATGACAGCAATCCTATAATATGGATATAATTGTTATGTCACAAATTGAAACGATTTAAATGTTGCACTTTCTAATTTTCAAATTAGCAAACAAATGATGTTATTTAGCGCTTGAAATATAACAGGAAAGCATTTAGCTTAAAAATATTAAATGACAAATGGTATGCATGCATGCATACGCTTGAGCCCCAATTTGCGACGTTAACTGGAACCGTGAAAATCTCATTGATTTTTAGTGATTTGGTAAAAATTGGCAAGAAAAATAATAAAATAATAATTCAAATAATTTAAATTAAAAATTCTGTCGATGTGCATAAATCAGAATTAAAACGACATAAAGCAGATTAACCAATTTATTCACGTGTGTACACATATACATACATTTGTATGGATGGAGATGTAATTAAAGTGAAAAAAATCACATACAAAAAATAAAAATAATTATATGTAACAAAGTCACATAAAGATCACTGTTTACATATAAATATAAATAATGCAATGTTGGTAGCACGATCAACCAAAAATTTAAGAAATAGTTTTTCATTGGTGTTTAATTTACATGACATAAGAATTAAAAAAAGTCTACCAGCAATCTGTAGACATAGACTTACGTCTTACGTTCCACTATCCTACTCAGTCGTACAATTCATTCATACGAACATGCAATCAAAATGGCGCTGCTGGAAGTAGACTATTTTTATGACACATGTAAATTTATCAAGTCGTACGGCTTTATAGGATAATGAAAGGAGGCCTTAAGTAAGCTATTTAAGGAGCAAAAATGAACAATTTTAGCCTTTTCAGAAATAGAAATAGAAAGTTATACTAAATAAGTTTGTGTGAGTGAGTACCCGAGTATATAAAATTAAATTATATAAATCGTAACTTTGCAGAATTTTTCGTAGAAGATTCTTAATATTTTCCAATATCTTCCTCAAAAAGTCTGGCAATATTTGATCTCGTTGAATTGCATTTGGCCTGTCATTGTAGTTTTTTCAGTGCTTTTTCGTTATCTTGCCGGTTTTTTTTAGTTAAGGACAAAATATTTGTTTGGGTTTGAGTTGTATAGTTTTATTTAAATTATTTTTCCTGTTGTTTATTTCAACAACAAAATTGCTTTTGAAAGTGATATTTAACATATTACAAAAAGTGATTGCCGTTGATTATGAAAAAGTCTTGTAGGTCTTATCGGTATAAAAATGAAAATAAAAATATAATTATTTTTAATATTGAATTTATTCGTGATAATTCTTTGTAATTTAATTATTAATTATAAGCTGTATTGAATTATGTTTGAAAATTGTGTTAATCTTTGTTTGAACCGCTTTTTACATTATCGTTGCCCAACTTTTTTGCAGCACATTGGCAATGTCAGGCACTGCATTAAAGTTAAAAAATTATTAAATTTACTGAACTGCTGTTTGGCAATATGGCATACATATTTGTGATATATGGAGTGTGAAATATTATACAATTATATTGCAAATTATAATTACAAATTATAATTATATTACCTTGTAATATCACAAAATACATTATAAAAGAAATAACAAGAAATGAGCTACAATCGATCGACTCCGACTCCTTAGGATAGTCTTGAAAACCCTTAGAATTATATAAGGTTAATAATTATTTCGTTTTCTCTAATTCATCGCTATACCTTCAACCAAAGAGTTTTAAAAAACATATACCCACATGCGGAAAAAACAATTGAGAATTGCAAGAGAATAATTACAGTAAATATTGAAAAACAAAGTAAAGCTAAGTTTGAAGCATTTTTTACTAAAATTACGTACGTATTTTATATATTACTAGCTGCGCACGGACAGCGTTGCTGGCCCCAAATTTTTCTTTTATTATGAACTGCCTCTCGGAGAAAATCAAAATCAGTTCTTTTACTTATTTAAAATAGAAAAAAAAAATGTTTTATTCAAAAATCTGAAAATCAAAACTGTAATAACACACACCTCAGTTTATGATTTTTTATATTTTATGTATTTTAAAATGTAAAAAATTTAAATTGTTATAATTACCAATTACTAATTAACGCCGCCACACAGCGATTAAACACCCAACGCCTTCAGCGAAACACAGCATAGGGTTATCACTAGCCTCTTTCGGGCAAAAAAACAATAAAACTCCCCACAACCCATAGAGCATGCATATAAAAATTGGTCAAAATCGATCCAGTAGTTTTTGAGTTCATAGATCACACACACATACGTCATTTTTATATATATAGAGATTTGTCACAACTGAAAAATAATTAGCATAACTTAATAATATGTAACGTTTGTATTTATGTTTGTTGTTTTAGTTTTTAAAACGTATCTCATGGATGTCAAAAAGGCAGCCTTGTGTCTTAACTTGGCCTACATATAATATAACTAAAATCAAATTAAGTTAAAACTATAAATCTCTACGTAAAATTTTGAATATTTCGTATTGAGGCAGGCGTTGTTAAAATTGCTAATTAACTAATCAACAAAAGATTTAATTGTCTTATTGCGTAAACTGCCGTTAATCAATTCAGCAACCCATTTACTCAAATTTATTTTTTTTTTCTTAATTTTCCTTTGTCAGAAATGTTTTGGCTACAAGTTTTTCTAAAGTTGGAAAAATGCAATCGAATGTAAACCACTGTTTTTTACCTTTTTAACATTGTTATTTATTTTTCGTCGCTTCATTTTCATTTTTTATTTGTAATTAATGTCTACTCATCTGCATAACCGCAACTGGCATTTACGTATGTTATTTGTTGATGCCGTGGTTTATTATAATTTATGTAACACTTTATAATTGAAAAAACTATTTTGTACTTTTAAGTTTTCTTTTTTTTTTGAATATTTGTATATGTATATACATATATATGTAAGTAAATATGCACATGCACGCAAAGATATTTACATTAGGTAAATTAAATTTTTATTAACAATGGAAAGGGCGTCCGTCACGCATCGTCAACAGTTTTAAATAAAACAGCAAAGAAAAAAAAATCAATCTGTTTATGTGGAAATTTTTTAAATCAACTGCCTTTTGTTTAGAGTAAACAAAAAATATTGTGAGTTCCCACCGTGCACTTAATTTATGTTAAATTTATGTTTGAAATAGTTTTAATACCCAACAAAATCGTATATATTTACCGTAATATGTTTCATATTATATTGCACATTTTCAACGTGGTTGGTCCAAGCTTTCTATTTTAAACCTAAGATAAAATATTCTATGGATGCTCAGTAATGCTTCTGAATTGTCACTAACCCAACAACTTTAGTTTTCTAAAATTGTTTCATATATTTAATTAAAGCCATCCTTTACCCTTTTCCTAACACAGTACGCCACCTTAAATCATTCAAATGCTTCTCAGTTGCTCATCAGTCACGATGTACACTATAGTTGTCGAATAGTAACTTTTTATATTCTTCAGCGAGGAAATTGTATGCATTGGAGAACTCCAAAAACTTCCTCATGTTTTTTTTTTTTAGTAAATCGAGAAAAATTTTTGGAAAACAACATTCGTGCTCTATATGTATATGTGGAAGGTAATTTTATAGTTCAATCATTCAAAAGAATTAGCAATGTTTTTGCTAAGAAAGATTTCTTTATGGAGAGGCACTTACAGTGGTTGTCGTCGACTGTGTTGAGTAGTACTCTTTCTACATTCGCCGAATTCCTTTCTGTATTACTTTGGTAAGGACCAGAACAACGCCCTATAAAGATTGATATATCTCATTTATTCACGTCATATAGCCTTAAGCATTATGCACCAACCTGTTGTACTGTATCGAGGTTTGATTTTTTCCTCCGTAGTATGTAGCTTTCCACGGCGTTCCAGTAGTTTTCAAGCTCCATCATTTTGTTTACGATATCTTCGGGAGTGAAGTCACCGATGTGACCTTTGAGAGCGTTTCACTGCATTTTCCACCTATCGCAGTGACAGAATCTGTGTTCCACCTCATCATTCATCTCCTCGCAATATATGCAACCTGGATAATCTACTTTGGCCATGCCGTAAAGATATCTCCGATAATATCCTATAATGAAAGTATACGTCTTGATTAATAATCGCAGACAGATATACGACTGACTGTTAAAAATCGCTTCAATATAACTTTGTTATAAAAATTTTGAATTTTTTTTTATCACCATAAAAAAAATATAGTTTTTAAAAAGTCATGCGAAAGAGCTGGCCAAATTCGTATAAGGTTTTTTTTTATTAGTGCATAGCTTTCACACCGCTACGGCTTGGAATGCGCGTTAACTGACAACTTTTCTGCAAATCCTACCACTCAGTGGCATTTCTAGTTCAAGCAACCTGACTTTACTAGAGGAAATGTTACTTGACAAATTGTACATAGAATGGTGTATAATAGAGAATCAGTCTTCGGCAGCATGTTGGCTCAAAGATGTAACCCGTTGATAAAGATCTGTATATACTTCGTATAAAAAGTTTTTGTTTCAGTCTATAAACGTGTAAATATAAATGTGTAACTTCTGATGCTTTTACACAAAAGCTTTGAAAACACAAAGGCAACCAGCAATCTTTATAGTTAATGTCTGCCTGTTACAATCTTATGTTTGACATCCGAATGCACGTCAAACAAAAGATTTGCTGACACCTTAAGAGCTTTACGCTACACAAATTAAAAATACGGCTGTATCAGTAAACAACTTGCTAATGCGGACTCTACTAATATTTTTAAACTGCTGGTAGTAGTATTCTTTCTGCTGCACTGTAGTATTCTGCTGCTGTTGCATTTAAACCGAATTATGTTTTTTTTTCGGTTTGTTTTATTTTTATTTAAAATGTTTCCCTTTTTTTTTTGGTTTGTTTTTTCTTATTTAATATTTCAACATTTTGTTTCTAGATCGGAGATTTCTTACCCCATAATTTGGAAGTATCAAATCATTATACGAAAGTCTGCTGCCTTCACAATTATTTGATACAGTGTAGCCCTACTACTACTAATCAATAAAAGACACGTTAGGAAGCATTTGGACAAAATTTATAATCACAAAATTTCAACACGTCAACACCATAAACATTTATTTTTAATAAATTTCATTTTTAAGAATCGGTTTGCATACTTCTACTCTACACTTTTGAAAATATTTGCGCGTAATTTATAAATTGTATCCATTTATGTCGAGAGAGATACAAATAAAAACAAAATAAATAAATACACGAATAATATTTGTGTAAGTACTGGACAGAGATATTGAGAGAGTCGGCCACATTGTCTGCAATAACCATCAATCAATCAATATATCTGGTTGGTTTCACAAAATTACTCGAATGCAAATTAAATCATATTTATCCGTTTGCTCATATATTTAATATGATATACAATAAATGCGAGTTGAATATTAAAAACCATCAAATATACAAAATAGCAAACAACCAAGTTTGTCAAACGATGACTGATATGGATGTAAACGTAATCCATAATTCCTGACACATAACACAAATAAAAACAACAATAAAAACAAGCGCGCGGCAAAACTTTTCTCAGTTGACCATTATGGGCACGCTTTACTTAATCTGTAGCTAACAATAATAGTTTTATTTAATTTGCTTGTTCATTCGTTATGGTGGACAGTGTCGTTTATTTATTTATTTCATTTTTTAAGTTTCGTAAGCACGAGCTCAAGAAAACTGCTCCAAGCAAATTGGCCGAAATATTAACTCTTTATAAACGATCAAGTATCTTGAGAACCTCTATACTATCGAAAAATGAACTAGAGTTCGTAGCAAGTCTTAAAAATAGAAATTCGCTAATATTGGAAAATGTAATTCGCCATATTAAATAAAGCTCTTCGTTTGCAAGAAAAGCTTATTACAAGCTGGAAAACTGCTTACATAAACTTAATTATTTCGAAAATAAATAGAATGAAAATGGCGGAGGGAAATTAGAAACGGCAACAAACAAGTGAATGGAAAGGGGGAAATCCCCCTGCAATTTTCATAATTTCCCTAAATATACAATCATATTTTATAATAATGTAGAAAGAACCTATTCATTCGAACAGAACCAGTTTCTTCACAACTCTGAAAGTTATTAAGATTCTGTAAAATACAGAAACTTTTGGCCAACTCTTACAAAAAGTGTTGGTTTTATTTCATGCAGAGATTCTTGGACACAATTTTTTTTTTTTTGTTTTTTCCTTATGGTTTTGCGGAATCAGATAATAGTATGTATTGATTTCAGACTTTTAAGAATTTAATGTATAAATTATAAATTTGGTAAAAAACAGTTTTCAGCCTACAAAGTGGAATAGTTCGCCGACGCAAAGTTGCAAATAATAGATATACGAAATCGTGCCACTGTAAACTATTCGGAAGAAGAGATTTTGTTAGGTGGCTAAATTAAGAAATTTAGCCACCTAATTTTTATTTTGTTTAATTTTAACTTATAGACGTTCTTTCCTTACTCAGGAAACACGCATGAAATTCAGATAATATAGCACATACCCATTTATTTTAACATTCCTGTACAATTTCTTATAATTTCACTGCCAATTTCACTCAAAAATATTAATCGTGATGGATCCTGACTCAACTGAAACATTATTTTCATTAGCGTCATGAAGAGTTAGGATGCAATAAATTTTTTCAAAGAAATTGAGTCATCGAATTCTGTTAAAGTATCGACAGCGTGAACCAAATTAAAATTTAAGTTTATTTTCATCTTTTCTTACTACTTCAGTTAATATGTTCATCAATGTTCATTAATTCTTACATGAATATCGAAGTAATAGATAGTAGTTTGGATCCACAGCGGGTTAATGTATAGCCTTTTTTGGATCAATATACATACATGTATATATATTAAAAATTGAGCTTTGTTAAGCTATGCTAAAATTGTTGTATTTAATTTTTTCTCACTTTTGTTTGGTGGTGACACTGTCAAATCGTCTGTTGAGAGCCTTCACACTGCTTTTACTTAATTACTTATAAAGAATTAAAATTAAATCTACGCATAGAGACAATATTTAATTTTTCACCACCATGGCAGTTGTTGTACGTCAACCGGGCGGACAATTACTGCTGCCGCCGTGTTATTTACTTTACCTATTATTTGTTGCATTTTTCGATCTTTAATAGTGTTTAATTCCCGCTAATGAGTGCTTTTATAAATTTATTTCTTCTCTAGCCGACAAACAATCCTCTAAGTTTTTCATTAATTTAGTGTTTTGCTAATTCGGGCGCTGGCTTTATTATTTTATCTAATAATACGCCAATTTATCTGAAGTGATATACAAATAGTTTTTGGTCGCTTCCCGCGGTATGAGTTTATATAACAAACTTAATGCTCTATTGCTGCAATATGTCAGCAATATGTTTAGCTGTTGCGAATATTTTTTTTTTTTTTTACCAAACTCACACTTTCGTTTTCATTAATAAATTAAATAAAGAAAATATTGAAACCACTCCCAGTTTTATTTCATTCAAACAGTAGTGGATATTAATTTAAGTGCTGAAATAAAACCAAAAAAAAATTTATCGTCATAAAGCATCAGCACAAAAACACCCCTGTGCTATATTTGTAACCATCCTTATAAAAATTGTGTAAAAAAAATCTATAAAATCCATTAAAGATATTCGGAAGACATTTAAATGATATTTAAAAAAGGTATTCGATATTACCTACATACAAAGAAAATTTATGTATAACGTGTAAGAATCGTAATTATAATTTAACTATTACGGAGCATAAAAAACTTAATGCGCTGGAAAATTTTTTTAATTCATTTTAATTAAATTATTTTTTATTTAGGCGGTGTAGCCACAAAAAGTGTAATTTTCAAAATCACAGATAAAACATTGTACTTACATTTTAAAATGGCTTGATAAAGATTATATAAATAATGTAGTAGTCCTCGACGGCTTAGTTGGCTTCTGATCCAGCCGAAAATCAGAATTATTTTTAATTATCATCATTAATTGCAACGTGGAGCAAAAACAATTTTTTTTTTATTATTATAAGTGTTATTTTATATTCAGAATATATTATGTATACATATCGTACATCTTGTATTATAATACAAATTGCTTTCTATTATTTCACACGTCAAAGTGAACACCTTAATTAACGGTATGAGTGCACTAATATCAACGGCTTGTGAACGTTTTTGTTTAAACGTACGATTATCATTTATTTTCGTTCTAAATTTAAACAGGAAGAAAAATTTCATTGCTCTAATAGCGAATAATATTTATTTATTAATATTTGAATTTGTACTTTCGTTTTGATTACAGTGCAACCATTTAAGGAATACCGATTCTACAATTTTGTATATATTTTTTATACTGTCATGGACTAGTCAGCACTTTTTGAATAGTTATGAAATTAATCAAAAACTATCTATAGCCCTATTCTGTGCCACTTATGCCCCACACTGTATTTTTCTTTTTAAATGAGTGATTTGGTTTTTGTCGCGTGCTTTAAAGATACAATTTTTTTTATTGATTTATTAACACATATGCATATGGGAGTATCTGTGTTGATTTGTGTTTGTGATTGTGATTGTAGCACATTGTTGTTTTGGAATGAATAAGTGAAAAAACTTGCGTTAATTAATTATTACTTATACTCTCTAAGAAGTGTTAATGGAGAAATTTAAGTACTTAAAGCGGCAAACAATCACAAAAAAAATATTAAACAAAAAACTATAAAAAGTTATCGAAAAAAGCACTCAAATACAATACAGGTAAACGGGCACAAGGTAACGTTAATGATGAGTCCATTCGATGCGGTTTTAAACTGTTTTTGTCATATGTGCCGGTTACCATGTCGAAGGTGGGAACCAATTTTTATATACAATTTAATTTTTATATCCTGTGAATTACATAAATAAAATTATATTATATTATGGTTTACCTCTTAATCACAAGTATTAATAATAATAATAAGAGAAGCATCCTTTCAATTGCATATAATGCGCTGCTTAACTCAAATAAATGAAATTAATGTTTGTGGATTGGTTATTTAGTAAATAGCTCTGTTCTCTGTAGAAGAAGTTCACTACAAACGACAATTTAATATTTAAGAAAATTTTTAAAATTTTGATTAGATTAATATTAAATTGATGTGCTCTTGCATCAGCACAACAAATATGATCATTCCAATCTAGGATAACAGACTCGTTCTAACGCATCGCGGTTGAAGTTTCACGTTGTATTTAATACTTAAGGGACTGATCAGCGATAAATACCCATGTGTTTCTTTTAATTTTATTTTCTTTAGAGGATTTAATTTCTTATTTTTCAAAAATATGGCTAAATTGGGAAGGACGAGCCGTTGCTTCTTTATGGCAAACTATTTACTGTTTCTTATAACTGCTGTAATATCTTCGTCACTTAAAAATTCCCAAAGTAATTCCCGGAGTACTAACCACTGTAACCAACCACAACTGTATGTGTGTGATAACGGCAACACACTGCCATTCACAATATAGAGACCTATTTCCAACTACAGTACGAGGAACTCCGCCAATAGAGATACTCAGTTGTATGCTAATTACCAATTGCATTGCATGAGCGGTACTCCTGCTGTCGTTTCTATTCAGTCAATTTTTTCTTCAATTACTCACGCTGGCGGTAACTCATATACAATTTAAAAAGTTTTATGACAGCTTTATCCACTAATGCAATAATTAAGTAGTAAATAGAAGTTACTCATGCCATTATTATTATTAAATATGCATTTCAATTACGTTTTATCAAGGCCGACTTATTTAAACATAAATCTCCAGATATGCATTAATTTTGAATGGGTATTCGATGCCCTCGTTCCAATGGAAAGCCTCTCTTTACCGTATGCAAGAAATTTTAAAACTCAATGGATATTTCAAATTATATACATACATGTACGGATGTATGCATTCTTAGGACGGCCCCGCTTTCTAAGCTCCGTAGAAGTGATCATATTTGTATATTCTTCTTTATAATGTATTTTCCGATCAAAGCAACATTGAGTTGAACATATTTTACGTGCACACAACCAAATGCATTTTTAAATATATATGTATGCATTTATGAGTATACATACATACAGACATTTGCAAATATAATAATTTATATATGTATAACATGAAATATTTGTTGTTCTTGTTATTATGTACAAGTTATTTATATATATTTTCAGTTCTCCACCAGCAAATCTAACAGTATTAACCCGCCAACAACAATTGCAACAGCAACAAAACGCTGCAGCTTTTTATGCTTCAAATGCCGCTGTTGACACTAGCGATTTAATGATACGCTTACGTGAATCCATTAAGCAAAAAGAAGAATTCCTTAAATCACCATTACCTAATGTTCATCAACTCCACAACCCACAGCAACAGCAGCAACATTTCTTTCCCAATACGGCACCATCAGGTAGCCCACAGTTGTCAATGATTTCGACATCATCAACGTCTGTGGGCTCATCGGGTTTAAGTGGCAGCATTATTCGTAATAATGACGCCAACATTAGGGGACAAGTACGCACATTCGTAAAACAACCTTTATCGGCCACATCATCTTCGTCTAGTACAAGAGAGTTACTGTCAGCAAGCTGTGATATGCATTACGCACCCAATTTAGGCAGTAGTACTACTGGAGTTTCATCAGGTTTAGGTGGAGTAGCTGGTGTTGGTGGCAATATTTCAACATATGGTACATCATCATTAATGACACGTGCTAATTTACAACCACCAAGATCTGCTGCCTTGACAACTGCTAATGGAAGCTCTACAGTTTCAACACTACGTGATAAATATCATCATAAGGACTACGAATTCTTAGAAACTCTACAGGAAACTGGCGTTACTAATAAAGTGTAAGTTGATTTTAAATACCTATAAAGTATGAACTGCCTCTGAAGCAAATATATAAGCCTTATGTACACCAGATCCTTCATTACCATGTGATGTATCTTTTCCATTTTTATGTTCTAAGCATGAGCAAGTTTTCTTCCTTCATTAAGGACATTCTCATTTTCAATATTTTTTAAATCTACTGTGGAAAACGAAACCGAGTCTGCAGGCAAGACGTCTTATACTATAAATGCAGGAATTATACAAGAAGATTATCGTACCTAAATGTATTGAAGTCTAGTTTAAATCTGTTACTTTTATATTTTTCACTATCTTTGCAGATTCGAAAGCAAGTTAAACTCACATTTATCACGAGGGTTTGATCCCTTTAAGACTTTATCTATCAATACGAATAATGTTGAATCAGCAGCACCGCCCGATAATGTTGTGATAATGAAAAAAACTGGTGTTTTATACGATTCCCTGCAGCTTCATCCATTGCATCAAATGCAAATGCAACAACAGCACGCGCAACAACATCCCCAAATGTATCAGCAGCCAACAGTGCCAAAGACCACAGTAATTCCAATTGCAATAGCTACACAATCATCAGCGTCGTCCCTAAAAAATACACAAACACCACCACCAGCTGGAACTGGGAGTGCAGCGGCCACACTAAATAATACATCAATATCTGCTGTGGATGGTCATCGTTATAGCCGTATGGAAATTCATAAAGCCAATTTAGTCACAACAAAAATTGATCATCAGACAAATAATAGTAAGAATTATTTAAAGCATTTTTTTATAACATTTATTTTTTTGAATGGCAAATATTTTTTTTTTTTTTTTTTTAATTAAAGTTTTCACACATTTAGTTAATATACAATTCATATTACACTGCATCTAAATTGTAATAATCGTGATAGTCACAATATTGACTTTCTTATATTTATAAATGTGGAAACTTTTTTTTTGGGCAGGGGATTCATGTCACTCCACATAATTTCATGTTCGTGGTGACATGTTTTTATTTTACTGTACAAGTATATAATATATGATAAAATATATATTTCATTTATATATTGTGCTAATTTTTGTATATCACCAGAGTTTTCTAATAAATTGATTGATGTAAACGAAAAAACAACATCAACCGATATAGGCGAAAGCAACGCAGGAAGCACAACATCAACTAGGGGTAAGTTAAACTTAAAAAAAGTGAACTAACTTCACGTTTAATGATGTATTACATTTTAATAGCATCCACAATGACTGATTTAACAGAAATAAACAAAACGGGAGCTCCGGTTATACGGCGATTCAGACCAATATCTTCTTTTGACGAGCCCAAACACATGCGTCGGATTTCATATTTACGTGCAACTAACGACGACTATCACTGCGAGACATCCTTATCGGCATCGTCTGCAGCGAACACTTCAACCGGTAGCGTAAGTGATAGTCTATCAATAAAATCGACAGTGGTGCTACCGCAACAAATCGAAGAACACCTTGATCCCATTTATGATGTAGTTGGTGGTGGTGAAAGTGCTGCCGAAAGCACGTGTGAATCTTTGGATGCGTTAGAAGACTTGAAGTTAGAAAAATCTGCACGTAGCAGTCGTAGAACATCTGTAAACAGTGATATAAGGCGCAGGTAAATAAATGAATTTGTGCTAATTTGCAAATGAATATGTAACATAATTTCCGATATTTTTTTAGTGTTCATATCGATAACGTACCCAGTATCGATATAAATAGTAAATTTGAATCCAGAGATGTTGCAACGGAAATGGAAACTTTCGAAACTGAAATGGAAATAAAGTCAACGTGCATAAATGGAAAAGTAAGTAAAACCGTATATAATTTCAAGTGTTTCGACCACAGTACAGTGTCCTAAGCTCTCTACAAAATTACTAAAAGGTTGTATGAAAAGAATAATGCTAACAAAGTTTTTAAATATATATTAATAAGGTGCAACTACGTTGTGTACTACATAAGTAGACTTTGTCACAAACAAATGCCTAACATAAAGTAATAATATTTCATAATATTTCAGCGACTTTCTGAGTACCGTTCCTGGCGTCAGGTTAAAATTGAGATTAAAGGAGATATATTAAAAATATATCCCAGCCGCAATACAAAATCTGACAATAGTGCTGTAAGTATGAAATACCAAATATATATTATATATTATATTCTCAATGTTTTATGGATTGCAGATGATAGAACTCGACATTAGAAACTATAAAATTTTCGATGAATCTGATAAAAAGAAGTATGTTTTTCGTATGCAATCGAAACCCTCACCGATAGCCACTTTAGGCAATGAACTAAATTTAGATGACACAAACGAGAAGTTGGCTTCATCTGGTAATTCGACAAACGTGCATCAGCACTCATTTTACCCCGATACTCATCCATATCAACCACACACTGAGATTTTCTTCAAAACTAAAAGTAGCACAGAAATGAAAAGAGTATTTGGCTTAGTACAATGGAAAAATAGTTTAATATATGATGACAATGTAAGGTTTTTCTCATTAGAATATCTTAAACAATTTCTAACAATTTAATTTTACTTATAATTTTAAGGATCTTCAAGGCAAACAGCTGGCGGAACCGCAAAAAACTGCAGCAACTGCTAGTATGTCTACATCAACATATTGTGATGACAGTGTACAACAATCAACGCAACATTTACAATCTGAACATTCTCCATTAAGTTCTACATCACGAAGTGAATTGGAAGCCTCTGACTCCATATCACCTGTGACAAAAACACGCAAATCATCTTCTCACAAGAATATCCCAGAAAAAGATTTAGGTTCACCAAAGGCGAAAAACTGGAAAGATTTGCTGTTTCGTCGTGGAGGTGGTAGTAGTAGTAGCAGTCATAATGCTGATCTATCACCCTCAAATCTCTCCTCATCCTGCAAGACGATTGGCTCTATTGGCGTACCGCTTAAAACATGCCCCATGGTGAGTTGTAAATAAAATATCCAATAACCCTAAACATTAATGCATTACACTTTTATTTGAATTGTAGTCAAAAAATAACGAGTATGTACCAACTTTAGTAGAAGTGTGTACAAATATTGTTGAAACGAAAGGGTTGGGAGTGGTTGGAATATATCGTATACCCGGCAATAAAGCTGCAATCTCTGAGTTATCAGATCAGGTTAACAAAACTGATTTTTCATGGGACCGTTGCAATACAGACGTCAGATGGGAAGATGTCAATGTTGTTTCGAGTCTTTTGAAATTATTTATAAGAAGCTTACCCGATGCGCTGTTGCCCAACTCGTTTTATAAAAATTTTATAGAGGCCGATAAAAAAGTAGGGATGGAACGTTTAAGGGAAATTAAGCAACTATTGGAAGCTTTACCCCGCTATTCATATGAGACAATGAAACATTTGTTTCGCCACTTGAACAGAGTCAGTAAAAATTGTGAAACCAATTTAATGGAACCAAAAAATTTAGCGATTATATTTGGCCCTTCAATAATACGTACTCCAAATGATACTTTAGACATTGCTGTCAAAGACATGAAACATCAATGCAGAATTGTGGAGCTACTTTTAACGCATGTAAGTTAAAATATCCTGCATAAAATAGAAATATATATTATTTTATTATATTTATCATTTCAGTATGAGTACTTTTTTGAAAGCGGAAAAAGTCCGGATATTGAAGACGTTTGTGGTAACAATCTGACGTCATCTACATCATCATCGGCCACAGGAGTGTCAGCTGCTCAACAGCAACAACAGCAGGAGAATCAAACAAATATGTTATTGCATAATATTTCAAAAATCGAACGTTTTCAAAACGAGCGCGATTCAACCTCTTGCAATACAACGTCGCGAACGTCACGCTTTATGCCGCAATTGGGGAGAAGAATTCGAAAACCTGGCGATAGCAGGGTAAGCGCACTTAATTATAAATCTTTTTACACCCCCACATCCAATTCTATCAGCAGTAACAACACAAAACACTCTAATACTACACTTATACCTCTTACTACAATCACCAAGAACACATTAAAAAGTATTTGTAAATCAACACCCAACATTTCCGCACTTACCACAAGTTCCATTTCTAATCACACCCGTAATGCTTCTAAAGCTGTGTGTGAATCAGTGGCAGCGTATCGCCAAAAACGAAAAGCTGTTTCGACTATTTATGACTTTGGTGTTACTTTACGTTTCCATTTTCAGTCGACCAGTGCCACTACAACAGCTACTTCCTCATCCAGTAGTAGTAGCACGACTGCTTCGACCACGAAAAAAAGTGCGAAGAAAAACGAAAGCCGCCCTTCGGCGGTACACCGTCACGATCGCAAGGCTAGTCTAGATGAAAAAGATTCTGGCAGTTGCAGCGGTAGCAGCATTGCGAAGGAGCAGCAGCGTAGTAGTGTCGACATTTCCTTAACACTTACCGATGATGAAAGTAGTAATAGTCGTCTTAGTGATACTGGCAAGTTCAATAAACAATTAAATAAATATCATTGTTCAATGAACGATAAAATTTATTGTTATATATTGCTAAATGAAATTTCTTTCTTTTAGGTTCTATGTCTTTGGGCGCTGTCACCGATGCCTTGGAAGATAAACTGAAAATATTTAAGTACGGCTCTGAATCAAATGATGAAAATGGATCTCCAGATTTTCCAATCACACCCCGTCGCTACACAATTGGTGAACCTCTGCTTTTACATTCTGAAAACATTCCTTACGCTGATGAGTCGCCCGAAAGGCATTTTCACAATTTTTGCCCTCGTGATAATATTACGGGAAACAATTTAATGTTAAGTCGCTCATGTGCATCAACTAACACGCTAATGAATGCCAAAATGAGCTGCGAAAAACCCACTTCCATATTATCTGGGTCCACACTCACAACTACCTATAAAACACATAAATTACAGCACTCGGCTACGGCACCCATTAATTCATCATTAGGTTGCGTAGGAGTTGGTTTAACTTCTTCTCCAACCACAACATCTACAGCAATATCAAGTGTTTTAAAAGGAAATTTAACAGCGTCGACAGCACGCAATTTGTATGCTGGCAGCAAAAATTTACGTTTCTCTTCGTCCGTGCAGGAACAGAGGTGTTCCGAAGATGATTCAGAGGGTTCGACCACAAGTGATCCGAAAGAAGCTTTAGTAATGGCCTCACCATCATTTCTCTTAGATAAGTACAATAAAAAGCGAAGAGATCATCGACTATTTCGTTCTGCTTCTTTTAATTGTCGTAATTACTCCTCGCGTTATGGCGGCAGTGGTGCAGCAGGAACAAATATGCCAACAACTGGTTTAACTAAAGATGAAAAGACTGATATGAATTTAACTAAAAAGCGTCAAATACAAAATAAGCAAAACCGTTCAATTAAAAGAAGGCATACAGTAGGAGGACCTCATGATTATAGTAATGGTTCCAGCAATTGCAATCAGCATTGCAAAAACCCTTTAAATAATTCATCAAACAACTCTATTTCAGCCTCAGCCATAACTACAGTGGTAAGACGCATCCCTTTATCCAGTGCTAATGGCAATATTCCAAATAACAACAATATTATGCAGCGCGATGAGAACGGTAGCAATAGTGCCAGCAATGGTAACAACAGTAGCAGTAGTAATAGCAGTACAACAAACAATGGGGCCACTGTTAATGTAGCAAACTCGACAGGAGAACATGTACTTGAAGTGGGCATACGTATAAAGAATATAAATCGAGGACGCTTTTAAGGATATTAATTTCATTCTATGGTACACACACCAAATCATTCACAGGCAAAATCATTTGAGAATGTAATTAATAATTATGAAGTGAATATATATAAGAGAATGCTTAATCATACACAGAAAAAAAGAGCATTTCCGTTTCGCAAAACTAACTTCATAACCTCGCAACTCCTGAAATTCAAACCATACGTTACACTTATTGACAACTTTATTATGATTTCAGACCTCAATGGATGTTTTCATGTACTATTTCTTTACGATTTGCTTCACTCTTCTCGCAATAAAAGGAAATTACATTATCTAAAATTAACGTAATAAGCCGTACTTAAATGTCACCGTTTCAACTTCTCTCCAGGACTTTGTTTTCGCGCCATCTCATTCAAATTTTACTACAATTATACATTAAAATATGTTATCTCGTATTTTGCTTAAATAAGCAAATGAGTGCATAAATATTGAAATACAACTAATTTAATCCTTTGCACGGCTTCTATGCTTAACGGCTTAACGACAATGGTAATGGCAGAAATCGGAATGATGACCACCAGACTAATAGCGCAAATAAAAACATTATCCAGTGGTCTTTAGGCGCATTGCAAAAAGTTTATTCAAAACTAGAAATATGTCTTTTTTTTCGAACTAAAAATTAAAACACCAATTAGTATTTAAGTAAAAAAGTGAATATTATAAAATATTGTTGTTATTTTCTTCTTCTTTCAACATGCATGCTCCGTTTTAAATTTGATTAAAAAATATATATGAATTATAAATACCTGTTTATTGTATACTTAAATTGTACAACATCAATAGAAACAAATCAAGTATAAAATGTGTAGTATTAGCAATTATTTACATATAAAATTTAATATAAAATATATTTTTAGAAATTGCAACTATAAAGTAACTTATTTGTATAAGAAGCAATTGAAACAAATACATGTATGTAACGTAACTAAGAAATAGAAGCGCACCTAAATATTTACTCTATAATAATATTTCGAAAACAAAAACATTATCTGCTCCTCCTACCCTACCCCTTGGCCACGCCAATTTAATTTTGTCTATTTAAATTTTATTTTATTAGAATTTTAACCAATTTGTATAAAGTACACAGTCTATTTTAATTAAAAAAGAAACACTTCTACATGTAGGAATCTGTCATATTTAAAAAATATTTATATTATATACATCTATGTACATATATATATTTTTTATGTCCTGTAAAAATAGTTATTTTTAGCAATATAAATTTTGAAATGAGAGACTTTTATTACAATGTTATTTTTTACTATTATTCTTTATTGTATGACAAAAAAAAAAAAAACTCCATGTTGTCTTGGTGTAAGTAAATAAACCGAAATCAAGAAGAATTTTAGTCAGTGGTTTTATAAACTATCTGGATAAACTTTAATAGCCAATATGTATGTACGAGTTTACATACATACATACGTTTTATATTCACCTTTCAGTCAAATATTTTGGAAAACACAATAAAGGACATTTCACGCGACGTCTTTGAAGTGCTTTTATTAAGCATAATAATGTGAAGGCACGTGTAATATGAATGTTTTTTTTTTAGCCACAGATTTATTTTTTTTAAGAAAAAATCATTTTGTAATATTTGTTTTTTGTGGGTAAGTATTAAGCAAGAAATACAAAAACAAACTAATATTTTAAAGAACATAAGAAATAGCAAAATACTTTAAAAAATGTAAATTTATTATTTTCGCACACTGTGACTGTAAAAATATTTAATTTTCTTTAATTTCTAGTGAAGTTATCAATGGAAAAGGCTGATGTTTTGATAATGTTTATAAATAAAAGGACCTTTTTGCTTGCACAACTAAAATAATTATACGGAATTTTTTAAGAAAAAAAGTTTTAGATTATTTGTTGGTAGGAAGACTAGTAGATTTAGATTATTTGTTGGTAGGAAGACTAGTAGCATTTTACATGGCTTAGGCTAAACATAATTTCTTCCTCACGTATTGCAACTATTGCATACTTTTTAAAGCCTACAGAGGGAGAATGTAAATTTGTTCAGATATCTGATACCTTCGCAGAGTTTCTATATTACAACAGTCGCATATAGTATTTAAACGTCGAAGTTATCTGAGCAAAGGGGGTTTTTAATTCTAGCCGATATTTTTTAAATCGAACTAATTAGTTTTCCGTTCTAAATACGCATATGCTATAGCGTGAACTAGATGTATTTCAATGGAGTTTTATTGTTTTCAAAACTCAAAAATAAAAATAATAAAATGTAAACAAAATTTCTTTTGGCTTTCATTTTCTTTATCATTCAAATTTGAATGAAATTATTTTTATTGAATAAAATCCCAATCCAAACTTGCAAGATAACAAAAAAATTGTTTTACTTTAACATTTAAAAAGAAAAAGGCGAGCTAAGACAACTTTTCATTTAAAACGATATTTTCAACACGTCTTCACCGGATTGTAATATTAACGATAATTTATCTTATAACAATTTTTATAGTATGATACATGAGCTAAAAGTTTTCACCTGTTTAAATGGAGATGCAAAATTTTTATGCAATCTGGTATTATCCCAAAAAGGGGGAAATAACACAAACCATTTTGGAAACCAAGATGTCGTACGTGAAACTTATATCGGGTTTATTATTAAATTATTTTTAATAATTTTACCCTTTTATGTGGGGTAAAGCTGTGCAAATCCAATAATTCTATTTTATATTCATTTGACATTGCCTAGGCATTACTTGGTGCATCTTTACAATCCTTCAATTATTCCTTTTATAAAATCAAATTTTTTTCTTAAAATTCTCTTGATTTGGTAAAAATCCAAGGCAATTTCCCATTAATGTATACTTTTTTTTTTATTATGTATGTAGTTGTATTAGTTAATTATTGTAATATTTGTTAGATTAAGTGAAAAGCTCTTTTTTTAGAAAGAGGTTACACTTTAAACAAAATAAAAAAGTGAACCTTCGACGCATAATTATCTATTTTTTAAAGTATGTGCATATTTGTTTTATTTATGTATAATGTCGAACATTTTTTTACAAATGTTTTAGTGTACGTTTTCAGTCTGCCAATTTATAAACCGAAAATTAAATAAACTATTGCTATTTTATATAAAATATTATTTACAACTTTATTTTAATCAATTATTGTTTTGTTTTAAAAGAATTTTAAAAGTCGCACATGTGCAAAAAGGAAAATACATTGAGAATTTATAAATTTCTATTACACGTGATTTTAGTTGAAAATATTATAACGTATTTGTAAAAGCGTTGCTGATTGTTGATTTTTAAAATTATTATTTCAATTCGATTTATTTATTGCGTTTCAATGAAAAGTACTTGAAATTCATTAGAAGTAATTAAATTGCGTATTCAAATCATATAATTATTGTAAATTAAAATATCATAAACAAAAATTAAATATTAAACCGAAACTTAAATTATTGCAACAAACACTAATTATTTAAATTTAATAACAGAAATATCACAGAAAGTATTGTATACAGATAAATATTTACAAATTATAAAATATACGAAAACTCTATAGTATTACACAAACATTTTTCATTATATTACTGAGCAACATTTTGTGGAAGTTTTGCATTGTATTAAAGAAGAATATGATGCATAATAAAAATGTTTAATTATGTAATTATCTTCTCTATGGTCTCATAAAAAGTATAACAAGCAAGAAACAGCAAAAGCAACAACAATAACAAGAACAAAATAAATAAACATGTAAATATATATAAAAACCAAATTTGTATATTAATAATGACTTACCGACAATTCCTGAGTAGAGCTTTTGTATTCCTTCTCATCTAATTATATATTATATTCTTTCTAATGCTTATATTCGCGTTGCAATCTTCCGTTAAAAGTGCTTTCATATTTCGCATCTCTGCAATTTTAATGTTTTAGTAGTTTGCAATACAAGTTGTTATCCAATTGGAGCACTCACTGCAAATTAGAAGTCCTTCCTTATTGAAAGTCCTTCATGTATCTATATATAAATTATTTTTGCTGTTATTCCCTGCAGCAAGTTGATTGCTTTACTAAGATGTGAATTAGTTTTGTTACTGTTCTGTACCGATGTTTTTCTCCTGGTGATTTTTTAAGATGTAACAGAGTTATTCTCTTTTAAATTTTGTATTGTTTATGCAACGAAGTTATGCTCTCTTGGTAAATAATTTAATAATATGCAACGGATTTATTCTCTCTTGATGTTTTTAGTGATTATGTAACGATGGTGTTCTCTCATGGTAAATATTTTATTAATATGTAACGGAGTTATTCTCTCTTGATTTCTCCTTTTTTAAACTGGGATTTGTAAACGTGGTTTTAGTCAAAACATTTTCTCTTAAATTTCATGTAAAGTTTTACTTCTTCTCATTTAAGAATGTAATACATTTTTACAGAAATTGAACGAGCAATTTATAGTTTTACATTAAAAATGTATTAATAATTAATTTTTGTTACAATAATTCATTTAATGGTATTTTTCTTCATAAATTCTCTTGTCCACTTTAAAATTGGTTTCAATTTTCTTCTATTTTTCCGTGTATTTAAAAACTGAACGTACTTTTAATTTTAGTTTTTTTTTGTACATTCTTACATATGTATGTATGTATATATGAAAACGAAACAAAATTACTTCTTCGTTAACTTATATATTTTTCGACATCATATAGTATCATATCCTTGTTCTCACACTATTGCGAAAAATGTCTCAAGCTTTCTTCTTGAGACGAACGACATGCAGATTAAATATTAAGTACGTCTTATTCAAGCACAATTGGATTTGTGAAAAGTGAACAAATGTTTTTTTTTTTTGGCATTAAACCACGAAATAAATAAAATCGATATAATAAAAAATTTTAAAATATCTTTTCATATTCTTCAGTAAAGAATATTTGCCAATATTCAATTTGAAACATTCATTTGAAAAAAAATAATTATTACTTATTACAGCAACCTATTGGTTGCTTTCACAAAGAAAGTCCAACGCCAGGGGAAACGGTCATTTTCGTTTTCAACAGATTCGAAGAGATTTATTTTAGCCGCGATAAAAAAACAAATATCGTGAATACAAAATATGTGTGTATGTCTGTCACCTTTCCGATTTTTTGTGGCAAATTTTATAAAAGAATGTTTTTACTGATATTGATAAAATAACCGAACAAACATATCTAGAAATACTATAAGAAAACTATTACAATTTTGAATTGGGAATAGTTCCAGATATCTTATATACAAAGCGATGAGCTTGGTCGTAGTGGGGATTGCAAGCTGCTCGAACTCGCTTTAACCAAACTCTTATTTTAGGATATTTTATGCGGACATCATAATCTGCCATTCCTGTGAACAAAACGAAAAATGTTATTTCTTGGCTTTTTAATTATTATTAACGCGGTACTGATTTGTATTGTCATTTAGAGATTTCATGAAATTTTTATAGATCCTGAAAACTAACTGCAATAATACTTCAAATATATAGATTTAGATGCATACAACTATAAAAGTGAACTTCTTTGATGTACTTTAATTTCATAAAAACGTCAAGCGTCAATATTTAAAAAACGTCAATAATATTTTTCTCTTGTTTTTAAGAAAAATTTTCTAATGTTTATAATAAATGCAACTTACTTGTCTGTTCTATTTCACAAGCTGCGAAAATGTCGGCCACCGTCATATTTTTACTGCACAAAAACTCAGATTTTTCCAACCAAATGTTTTCAATAATTCCTAAATTTACTTCCATATTACGTTTCAGATTTTCCATTTTTTCTTGAGATGGTTTCTTTCCAGAGAGTAGCGGATCTAACCAAAGAGTGCGAAAATACAAAGAACAAGTAACACGCAAGGAATTGTGATGCCATTCTAGAAATTCGTCGACACGTGCTTGTTCCACAAAATATTTTGGATAAAGATATTCGGGAATTTTTCCCTTAGAGCTTAAATACCTGAAAATAAAGATATGTGTGCATTTAGGTACGCTGAAATTTTTAAAGAAATTTTTAAATTAATTTAAAAAAAAATTTAAATATGTCCATATGTATGTAAGCAGTTAAAAGTTGGTATGTTTTTACCACGTTAGTAAGTAAGAAATCGGAACCTTAGTGCTTTGGTGTCTATGTCAGTCACCGTTTCGCGTAAAAGGCAAATCGAATTTCCAAGTTTCAAAGATTTTATCGCTATCGCTAGATTTTTAAAATTAAAGTTTGGTTTAATATACATACATACATACGTACACACGTGTATAAAATGTCGTCGTACCTCAAGATTGCAATACTTTCGGCCAGCTTAAAACCGTCATCAATTATACACGGCACCTTTTGGAATCGATTAATATTTATTTTGAATTCTTCAGTTAAATGTTCTCCTGTTATGTATAAATAAGTACAGAAAAATATTTGGATATTATTATATGCTTTAATTATAAATATGGCTTTTGTTCATAAAAATTGTTGGTGAAATATTTTTATTTGCTTCTAAGAGAGTAGAAGAGCAAACTTTAAGGAATTGGATAAATTTGCGGTCTGCAAACAAAAAAGATTTCACGCAATAAATTTTATGAAAAATAACTTTTATATTATATATATGTGTATGTATACCACTCCTTAATGCTACTGGGCAATCCTGAAATTGTAGTCCGCTCATTTTGAAGATTATATACAGGGACCTTGAAGGCTGTGAGAGGAGGTCGTAGTAATAGGCCAAAACCATTTTCGGATCACCGTTAAGCATTTACTAATAAAGGTATCAGATTTCATATACATACATTTAAATCTATATATAGTATAGAGTATACATGGATGTATTTATAAAAATATATTGTATTGCATTAATGTTTGAATGTATATACTTAGATGTATGTTAATATATAATATCGTGAAAGCGATCTTTACTTTACCACAGACTGTAACTTCACTAAATCAATGTACAACTAAATATTCACTTTTCATTTTTTTCACTTTCTCATTATTTTCCAATAAATTGATAAGCATAAAAGACTGTTTGTATTTTAATACACAGTGGCGTTGCAGCACAACGATTTAACTTATACAATTAAACAAAATTAAAAATGGGAAATTCTTTGATTGACTGTCTCTTAGAATTTATTGCAATAAATGTTCGTAAAAATTGCTATATATATACGAAGACATTTGGATTATTCCACAATGCCGATAAACCTATTAACATTAAATTTGTTTGTTTCTCTCTTTATTGTTAGTGTCATTCAAGAAACCTTATTTGTAGCTATAATCAAACTTAGCTGTATAGCACACATCTACAATCTTCTACACATACACTTAATTCTTTATTAAAACTAATTGATAAAAACATTCTCCTAAACCATTATTCTCTTGAATTAAATATTTTTATTAAAAAAATTATGTGTACTAAGTCCACAAATATGGAAATTTATATATACATATAGACAAACACATTTAAATCAAAGGTCAAATTGTTTTTAAATTAAGTGTTTCTATTTATTTATAATTTTTATCCACGACGAAAATGGAAATAGGAGTTGCGAAAAATGAGTTATGACGGAAACTATATATATGCGAAAGAATGCAAAAAACACAAAACCAACAAACATAAAAATATTTAAATACGTATATTATAACTAAAGCAAATAACTTAAATAAAATTTATAACAAATTCTACATATATTGTGCAGTGTTATAATTTAGTTTATTACTATTAGGAAGAATAATTATATAGCTGGTTACAAAATAGGGTTTTCTGAAACCTGAATATCAGTTCTTAATATGAGAAAATTAACTTTCCAATATCACTTGATCACGATGTATTAAGAACGCGGAAATTAAAGCTGTAGTTTGAGGACCTTCAGAGCAACCCTTAGCTAGGCGTTCTTCTATTGATGCCATTTTAATTACTAATTTATTCATTACACTCATGGGAAGTTCAACTAGAATTGAATTTAACGTTTTAAAAAATATAAAATATATAGATATTTTTATATATATTTCGTTATACACATGTGAGTATAACTTACGCCTCATTACAAACAAATGTAATTCTGTGAGAATATCATCCAAAGCTAAACCTTTAATAGATTTTATTTTTTGAATATCTAAAGTTGAAGATTTAATTTTAAATTATTAAGCATTAAATAACATTTTTATCTATTACCATCGTATGCCTCCTCGAAACTTTTGCAAGCCAAGAGCGTTTCCAATATTTTCTCAATATCGCTGCGCAAAGGATGCCCAACGCAAGTGTAAACGTTATCTTCATTGACAATATCAAAAGCCATACTGGTACTTTGTAAAACATTCAAAACCTTACGCATGTCTCCTTTAGAGAGAGTCATAAGAGCCTTTTTGCCATCTTCCGTAGCCGTTATGCTGCATTTCCAAAACAAATTAAGAAGTAAATTTATGAGTTGTTGTAAACACATTAATAAAATCTTACTGTTCCAATTCAATAATTTTGTCCAAACGTGGTAATATTTGTTCTGGTGTTAAAGGTGCAAATCGAAACCGAGTGCACCTAGACTGCACAGCCGGAATAATTTTACTCAAATAGTTGCAAATTACACAGAATCGAACATTTTCTGTATACTTTTCGATAATGCGTCTAAGAGCATTTTGAGCATCATTGGTCATAGCATCAGCTTCATCTAGTATTATCAATTTAAACGTTCCACTAAAAATGGTTCTGGTAGATGCAAAATTTAATATTTGCCCTCTTACGATGCCAATACCTCTATCGTCTGAAGCATTTAGCTCCAAAACCATTGACTTGAACTGGCTAGGTGTATACAGTTGTTTAGCACACGCCAAAATGGTACTAGTCTTACCAGTACCGGGAGGCCCATAAAATAATAAATGCGGCAATTGTTTTTGAGTTATGAAACGATCAACTGCATAAATATTTATAAATTATATTTTTAATTTTTTCTTAAAACATAAAAAGTACTTACTGGTAGATATAATTTCCTCATGGGATATTAAATCATCCAAGGAAGAAGGACGATATTTTTCTACCCTACAAAAGATTCCATAACTAAAATTATATTAAAATGAAAGTATTTTTGGTTACCATGGCACACGATTAGACTTTGTGGTACTTTCTGCACTCATTTTAAATAATTTCCGATGCAAACAAATTTTGTAGAATTCTTATTACTCTGTGATACATTTTTTTCTGCCACAAATAAACTATGTCAAAAATTGCGCCATAAATTTTCTTTTCTTCAATTGTCACGCTTAATTTTATATAACAGGGTGACTTTCTTACAATAAAATACTTATTAAGCGAAAATCAACTGTCACTTAATTTTATATAAAAGGGTAGACTGTCTTTTTCAATAAAATTCTTATTAAATTAGGTTTTAAAAGGTAGACAAAAGGAAAATGATTAAAAAGTGAAAAAATTTGTGTTGAATGCCAATTGTAAATCAATCAAAGCGTATATTATATGCAACAACAAAAATTTGTCATTACGACTTTTTTTAGTATTTATACTAACTGTATTCAGTTTTCCGCTAAATAAAGAAATAGAATTAAAAATTATCCAAACTTAGTTATATTTGTTCCGCTGTTAGAATTTCAGTCAGGAGCAAAAACTATGATTAAATATTATATGAGTTATTATACTTCACTTTGATCAGCTGTTGCCATAATGTCATCTCTTTGAATTCGCCTTGGTGTCAGCCAGGTAATTCAATTAATATGTGCACATACATTAATATACAGTAACAGTTTTTTAATGTAATGTTTTTTAATTGGCACATTTCATATAAAATAAATAGTTTACTTTGCAAAAAGAAGTCAACTGAGTCTCCGGTGTTACCTCATTAAATACGCCATTGCCTTCTGTCAACTAAATCGGTAATAGCTATAAAATTTGCGAAAAGAACGTGTTCAAAAGACACCGTATATTTGTGTTTACACATATATTTGCAACGCAGAAAAATATTAACATAAAATATTAATAAATAAACAAATTGTGCAGTTGTGTATAGTACTGAGAAGGAAATTTTCACGTTTTAATAAATGTAAGGAATCATGTCGGTCTCCACTACTGATAAAGTACAAGATGCTGTGGAAGCCGTAGACGGCACAATAAATGACAAAACAAAACCAATATTTAGAGATTTAGATGCAGATGAAACTCCCGCTGAGGCAACAGAAATAGAGTCCGCATGCATGAGTTGTTTTCGTACTGGAATCACTCGTCTTCTGTTAACAAAAATACCTTTCTTTAAGGAGGTAGTACTAATGTCATTTAAGTGCGAATTTTGTGGTTATGAAAATAATGAAATGCAATCGGCTTCGGAAGTGCAGAAGAAAGGCGTTTTGATTAAATTGGAAGTGAAGGAATGTAAAGATTTAAATCGTCGGGTCGTCAGGTCAGATTATGCATCGGTAAAAATACCTGAAGTGGAATTGGAGATACCGGCCCAATCGCAAAAAGCGGAAATTACAACAGTTGAGGGTATTATAGACAGAGCTGTGCGTGGTTTAAATCAAGACCAAGATAAGCGCAGAATTGAACATCCCAAGGAAGCAGCTGCTATCGACGCGTATATAGAACGCCTGAATGTTCTAAAGGAATTAAATGCAACGTTTACATTAATAATAGAGGACATAAGTGGTAATAGCTTTATAGAAAACCCATTGGCACCTCGCACTGATCCTTGCTGTAAAACTACACTTTTTATACGTACTAAGGAGCAGGACCAATTATTGGGATTTTATGATCGGACAAATGATTCCAAACAACAACATGAAAATGATGAACATTTGCTTAAACCCATTAATGAAGGGTCGTGGACTTTAGACGATTTACATGGAGAGGTTTTGCAGTTTCAAACATTATGTCCAGAATGTCGATCGCCATGCGAAACAAACATGAAATTAACTAACATTCCTCACTTCAAGGAAGTTGTAATTATGGCGACGGTATGCGAAGTTTGTGGAAACAAAACAAATGAAGTCAAATCTGGTGGCGGTATTGAGGCAAAAGGTGTGCAATTTGAAGTGCATATAAATTCCAAAGAAGACTTAACGCGAGATGTGCTAAAATCGGAGACATGTAGTTTAACAATACCTGAACTAGATTGTTCTGTAGGACCGTCGGCATTGGGTGGCCGTTTTACAACCGTTGAAGGAATTTTAACCGCAATGAAAGAACAATTGTCTGGAAATGATATCATGTTTCATGATTCATCAGAAGACGCTGCAAAAGAGAGATTTAAAGAATTTGTAGAGAAATTTCAACAAATAATTAATCTGGAGTTGGTGTCTACGTTAATACTGGACGATCCAGCTGGTAACAGTTATGTGCAATCACTTTTGGACAATGGTGAAATTGATAAGAAATTGAAAATCATTAAATACGAACGCAGCTATGATCAGAATGAGGAATTGGGCTTAAACGATATAAAAACTGAAAATTACGAGCAACTCGATACAATTACTGAATAATTAGGTTTTTAATATATGCACATATATTTCATATGTATGTATGTATACACATATTTGTGATCCAGCTTTTCAATAATAAAATATCTATGGAAGTAAATATATGCATGTTATATAAAGTGGGCAAAAAAAGTCTGTAATTTTTTTATATACTTTATTTTTCTTATGTATAGCGAAAGTAGTTATGATGTATTTTTTTTTTATTAATATTCATTATTAATTGGCTTTTAATTCACTTTTTTATATATATTTTATTTTTTCTATATTTTCTTTATGATATGAAATTCAAAAATTCTTTTTTTTTTTGTGTAATGAAATTTAAAAATCAATTAATATCAAAAATTTATTGTTATCATATAAAATTTTTAAAACGCTTCCTTTTTTGTATTTGTGCACACAATATTTTTTAACAATGCCCTTTTTTCTTGTTAATACACAATTTTATCTCTGAAGTAGATTTCAAACAATTTAGAATTTTCTTTTTGTGTTGATTGCTCTCAATTGTAATCGGTGAACAGGCATAAGTTACATTGAGTTTTCACGTTTCTGCGTACACTTAGTAATATTGCATATTTACTACCAATTAATTCCTTGGCACTGCGGGCCAATGCTTAGTTTTTGCAAATATTGTTTTTCTTCGTCTAAAGAATTATAACTAAAACGTCTAGATACTATCAAAATATTATAAATTATAAATTCTAAGTTGTTGGTTGAAAAGCATATTAGTAGATGGATAATATTTAAATGTTTGACACCTGAGTAAATAATAAATTTTTTTATTGCTACATATTTGTTTAATATGTGATTATGCTAGTGTATATGCCTGCAATACGTTTTATGCTGAAACCAGTCTCAATAATTAATTATCAATTATAAAAACACAATCACAAAATCACAATCTTTGATAAAGTTTTTCAAATCTACACAACCAGAAAATTGCATTCGGTACGAATCGACTTGATATGCTTGCTTTTTCTTATTTCTCATTTGATTCGTGGGAATATCTTCACCACGAAGCAAAATTGGGTTTTTTTTCAAAACGTTTTCGTTGAAAGTGTATTATTAAGTTGGTTTTAGCACAAGGGAAAATGCGGGAATACAGAATAGAATATTGATAAAGTTCATAAAATATTTAATTTTTCTTTTAAACAAAAATTTTTTTCTGTTAAAAAAATAACTACAAAATTTATATCGTTTTTCTTTGTTTTATTAAAATAACATTCAAATGATATAGACGTTTAATTAAAATCTTTTTGTGTGCGATTTGTTAATAAGGCTTCTACGGACGTATATACTTTGTAAGGGACACTTAAATGTGTAACTGCGTTCTATTAAACGAAACATATTAAAAGGCGCATTTTTTTACAGATTGCAGCAGTGAGATTTTGTTCTTTTTGTTTGAAACAATATATCATAATTTGCACTACTCGTAATGGTGGCAACAATAAATGTGTGATAAGAAAAACTATTCGTATCCATTCACATGTACGTTCACATGCATGTAGTTGTATGTGTAATGTTAAGGGAAGTCGACAAGTCATTCCTTCTTTTTATCTCCAATAAGAAAATTCATTAGAGTAATAACAAGAGATTTAGGTCAATTGTATAAAAATATATAAAAAATGTAAGTATCAAGCCGGAAATTGACACTAATAGTTTTATCAAAAGATTAAATAAAATAAGATTAACTAAACATGCAAGTATGCATGAAGATATGTATGTATGTTTCAATGAGGATTACAAAAAATTATGCATGAGCTTGTAAAATGTTTCTTTATATACTTCTTTTTGTCTATATACTTACTAAAGTTGTATGTTTCCTCCTTTTGTAATAACTTATATATATAGCATAAGTTGAAAGATGAATGGAAATGAGAATTATATACTATTTACTATCTAATAATTCATTTACAAAGTACGCACCTAAATATTTTTATTCTTCAGGAATTAATTATTATTTAGATGTATGTATGTAAGTATCTGTATGAATTCCAGGATTTAAAATTAACCCACTACTCTTTTAATCAATCTCATATTGCCAGTTTTACTCAATTTGTATAAAAGAGTAGTAAAAGAGTAGCTCATCTTCTTATTTTTCTTCTCGTTGAAGGCTTTCACATTCATTCATACATTGTAAAAGTCTCAGAAAATTGGTTTGGAAGAACCCTGTAACCAAAACAAACGATGAAAACAAAACAAAAGTGAAAATTATTCGCGCTCTTTATAACATTCCAATACTGTCTTAACAACAGGTCTGAATCGAAGGATATATTTTTATGTGTACTTTTCACAGGGCTTTGATATGCGTACTTGTTTTTTTATTTTTGTAATTTAAAAATAAATACTCATTTTATTGAATTAACTACGAGTAATATTAATAATTAACTATTAATATTATTTGGGTTTAAAGTCTTTCTTAATTGAAAAATAATATTATTTTATTTAAACATGTACTATACTTAATAAAAAATATATAAATTTTTTTAATTAAAGAAAACCCCCTAAAGCAAGTTATTAATAAATTTAAAGAAAAAATTAAAAAAGATTATGTAAAATGTGATAATAAAGCTAAATATGAGAACTAAATAATTTAAAATTAATTGTATGGTTAATGTGAGGGCCCTTAATTAAAGGGCCTACATGGCGAACATTATCAAATAAACGACTGCAATCATTTTCGCAAGAATGCTCTCTTACATTTTCATTTCCGCTTTTGACATTTGCTACCACAGTTTGCGTTAATAAATTTTACTTTCTTATTTTTTGCATTGAGTAAAAAGGAAGAATGGAGAGAACTTGTGATAAAAGTGAGAGCAGAAAAGTACTCGTAACTGTGAGAGCGACATAATAAATTTGCAAAATATGTAAATGGTAATACACATCATTGTGGGAATCTGGGCAGAAAATCTATGTTATGAAGAACAGAGCAAAACTTTTACAGTTATTCTGTTTTTGAGTGTCGACACGAGAAGAACTTTACAAATTTACGGCTGTTTGAATAAAAATCTATCTATTATATGTGTATATTCAAAGAAAAAACGGTTTACAAATTACACGTTTCCTTATCAAGGATTTGAAAATACTCAAAGATAAGATTCAAAATAACACACAAACGCAATTTTAAAATAGTTCATTTTAAATAATGTAAATCAAAAAAAAAAAAAAAAAATTAAAAAAAAACGAAAACTTCCGCCTTTTAAATATGATAAAATGGTTTAATCGAAAGGAAAAATACTTCCTACGTAAATTTGGTGTATACACCAACGTGTCGGATAATTGAAAGTGTGCGTTCGAGTGTGTGTTACAAATATATGTATGTATGTCCCGAAAAGAAACGAATCGTAGAGAGGTGCTGGATAGCTGTGATGCTGGTTCACATCTTGCCTGACTAGCTGCCTGCCTCCATGGTCAGCTAGAAGCTTGTCGGAGATATCCTTTATGTGGTAACCTCAACCTGACCCAGCATCATTAGCTGCACAAAACCTACATGCTTATGTGCGTATGTGTGTAGGTGTAACTACATATGAAGAGGCATCCATATGCATACATATAGATGCGAAACTAACTTTTGTTTATATCTATTTGTGTATAGTATGAAGTGTTCGTGCAATCTCGTATTTTGTAGTAATTGAAACTGCTGGAAAATGCTAAATGCGCTTACACACATCCGTATACATACTCGTGCGAAAAATGTTCGTATTGAATTTGTAACGTGTGTGTTTTTTATTGCCCTCAATTCCTTCAATTCAAATACAAAGGATAATTTTGCAATATCAATTCCATTATTCAATATTGTATATAAACTGGCATACGAGTTAGAGATACGTTTATATATGGATATGTATTTACAGTTGTAATTGTATATTTACCTGTAAAATTTGAGGAGTGTTTGTCAGTTGCAAAGAGTTTTTTAGTACTGTTTTTGGTCACAACTTTGTTGCATCCATTAACAATAACACTATCGCTTTCGTTTGCCGTTGCACTATCAAAAGCTGGCATTAAAGCTAGAAAATGAGAAAATATTTTTTCAAATTTAGGACATGGAAATGAATAATATAAAGATTTATAAGATTATCAGTTGGAAGCTTCATTTCGTATTTTCCAACTGAAGTACGAATATGACACAAACAGTTGCTTTTCAAAATAAATTCTAGAGGATTAATTGTCAATTTTACTGACACACCCATTTTTGCACAATAATTTTTTATTGCTATTTTTTACAAACGCTTTCCATAAAAAGGATAATCATTAAATGTAAGATTAACTAATCAAGTGCATTTTGAATTTTGAAATGATACAAAACGTTAAAAACAATGGCCCACACATAATATGAATATCTTATTGGAGATTCCGTTAAAAAATGCTGTCCGTTTAATATAAAATTTGCATGAGAATAGAGGAAAAGTACTTATAAGCAATTGGATATAAAGGACTATCTAAATTTGGGATTCATTTTTGGAACTATTATTTATTAAAACATGCAACCAGATATTCTTACGAAAATGCTATAAATCAATATATATATTACTTTTTGATAAGTTTTTTATTGCAATATTAGCTTTAAATTATAAAATTTTGATTAAAAAGTATAGTTAATGCAAGGAAAAAAAATTGATTTAAGCTGTTGATTTAGTCTTCTGCAAGTTATAGTATTTCATCTCAGCTGTAGTCTCTGTATTATTGGGTTTGTGCCATCCATATTTTGCAGCAGTACCACAGAATTTAGTTCTATAGCTTTACAATATTGCATTCTGAGCTTCATGCAAAATTTAACTTAAGTATTGAATCAAAGGATTCAATATACTGTGTTAATAGGTTTATTTATTATATTATATATAGGTTCAAATTATTTTAATGCTTTCGGATATATAGTAATTACTTGGTAATATTAAATTTATTTTCTTTCGTTATTCTTAATAAACTCCTAGTCATTTGTGATGTTTTAAATTTTTCACAGTTCGGCAGCAAGGTATGCATTTACCTGCAATTTTTTCAAATGTAGTGGGGTTTTTCGTGTACAATAAAAATAAACAGGAAGGAGAATAATATGTATACACATATGCAGGTTTTTACACCTGGAACCATTATGATGAGGAAATTTCCTACCAATTTGACTAAAAAGGTCGCATAATCATGTAGTTGTTCTCATAAAAGAGTAAAACCTTTCATCAGCTTACTTAGGCGTTATTATTATATTTATTGTGAATATTTACAAAAGATTCCTGGTTCTAGTTTTTATAGTGGAAGCTTGCAATAGAGCGCTTTCTACTGAAAAAAACTCAGAAGACGATGTTTCAATTTATAATCGTAACACTTTGACAACACAAGCTCCAAGAGAAAAAAATGTATATGTACGGAATCGAAAGTAATTTGAAGGAATCTAAGGGCCAAGTCTGATAATCAAGGAAGAGTAAAACCTTAATAATATATTGACTTTAAAAGAAGCGCTGGTGCAAATAACGAGCTTAGAAAAATATATTATTTGAAGCACTAAGTATTTACTTTCATTAAACTACCCATTTTGTAAAAGGATCATGTGCAAAATTTAAAATTATTTAGAACTTACAAATACTACCCAGTCCTTTATCAGAGGAGGAACAACAGCAATTGAAGAAATAAAAGATTTTTGATCGATTCAATTACAAAAAAGTGCCAACTAAGTACTTCTCATCTACACTTGTTATATTCCTTGCAAGTAACTCATTATTATAAGCTGGAACCAATGAAAAGAGCTATACTTTTTCGTGTTATTTGTTTGGAATGAGTCTTAGTACCAATAAAGCAGTACCACTACCCTTCGTACCGATTGAAAGATTTATCGTCCAGCTTTTTGTCTAGCCTTTTTGATATCCAATCCCCATTTGAATTTAGAGAAACTGCTTATTTCATGTTTCTTAAAAATATCCACTTGGTACAGCTACACTAAAATTAATCTAATAAGCATTGCATGTGACCTCAATTTTGTCAAAGTGTGGAATTGTATGAACAACATGCACACATCCATACATATGTATATAGGGATGTATTCAAACACATCTCCATATGTATGCACATAATTCCGTGTGCGGATTTTTGTGTTATTTGCTAAGCAAGAGGGTTGTTAATGTCCTTTCTCCATTCAATTCCAAGAGGAGAGAGAAAATAAAGCACAAATGGAATCCGTTACGCATTTAAATATTAAATTATTTTATTCTAAAAACAGCCATACACAGGATCTGAAAATAACGACGCAAAAATATATTACAGAGAATTCTTAAAAATTCACACATATCTCCTTACAAATAAAATAAAAGTACGAGATTTGCGTTATTAAAGTGAAAACTAAAAGTTCTTTCTTAAAAGCAGACCATTAAGCGAAAACATAGATGAAAATAGCATCCTGATATTTGAGTATTAAAGTTCGAGTGAAATAAAATTCTTATTTTTCTCTTCGTAATTTGCCAAATTTTTTTACACTCTCAGACCATTGAGGTATTAAAAGTAACCACTTCCTGTAAGTTTGTTAAATACAAAATATGTACTCACATACATCCATACATACATACGTATATTAATGCAGTACTAGAAGTTTTTAATCTTTAAAAGAAATACCGTATAGCAAGTAAAAATACCGTATAATGTTTATGCTTCTAGAAATACGAGTATATAATTTTTGAAAGAAATTTTAATAAGAAGAAAGTATAGAAATCTCTATGAACCATATGAAGTTATAAGAAATAAAAGAAATTAGTTTTATGGTTAAATACAACAAATATTGGGGAAATAAATCGAAACAGTGATACAACTCAACAACGTAGACAACATGGATAGTTCTCCCGATTTATCTTTGAAACTAAGACGTGGTTCAAGTGATTCTCGTGATAATTTTTATATGGATTTTGCTCAAGGCATTGATTCTGATATCGAAGAAGTTGATAATACAGTAGCAACAGCCGAACCATTGCCGCATGTGGATGATATGGATTTTGGTAGCATACCACCTCCGCCACCGCCGATTATGGTGTCGGTGCAGCAGCCGCAAATTTTGCCAACTCTTAGTGAGCACGATGATTTACCACCTACACCACCACCACAAAATATGATTTTACCGTCACCACCCCCATCACCTACATCCTCAGGTATGGAAATGATGCCACCTCCTCCCATAACACCACCAGCACACTTAAAACGGAAACAAGTGCTACCACCTTCACCACCTTTAGAAACAGAAGATGAAGAAGAGGAAGAAGACGACGATGAAGCTGAAGATGGTGTAGAAGCAGATATTGAAACAGCAGATGAAGCTGAAGACAATGCTAATGCCGAAGAAGATGGCAAAGATAATTCAGATAAACATACGCCTACTCCACCTTTACCACCGCTCCCATCACATTTGTCTTACCAGCTTAATCAGGATGATTACGATGACAATAATCTACCACAGCCCATGCAGGGCCAAACACCTTCCACGTCACCCTCTCCACCAATTACACCACCACCATGCCCTGATTTAACATCAATACAGAAAATTGTTTCACCACCTCCTCAACATGTCTCCCAAATACCACCACTGACACCACCCTCCGAAAGCGATCAATCCCAACCTAATTCCCCACCACCAGTCCCCAGGCATGCTGCAAATATTATGCCTTCGACTCCACCACCACCGCCCGAATGCGATGCAATGGATGACCAAAGTGAAATGGAGGCTGAAGAGGAACAAGGGCATGAAATGGATATATCAGAAACTGGTGATATTCCCACAATGGATTTGGTACAAGAAGTTTTACAAGAAGCTGCCAAACAAGCCTTAGAAAGCGATGGAACAAAATCTTCAAAAGAAGATGATTCTACCACAATTACTACACCACCAACTAACGGTTATTCAGCCTCATCTATACTGCCTCATCAACCGGATTATGAAGAAGACGACCCCGAATTAATGTTGGCTAATATACCTCCACCAGCTGGTCTAGAGGATTATCCACAAGATGATGAGGGTACCAAAACTCCAATATCGGAAACTAAACCTTTAGACCTAGATGAATTTTCTTCCGAACTTATTCCACCACCTTTAGAAAGAGATGAAGAAATGGAAATGAAATCTTCTTTGCCCGGTACACCGACGTCGCAAGTCTCACAACTGTCACAGGTTACGCAAACACCCACAATATCCGAATCGCCCAAAAGAAAGAGTAGCGTAACAAGTACTGGAGCTGCAAGTATTGGTGCTGGTGGTAGTCGTGTTCCTAGTCGTAGCGGAAGTCGTAGTGGAAGTCGTACAGCTAGTCGTACTAGCAGTATACGTGGAGGTGCGGGTGGAAGTGTAGGATCTAGAGCTGGTAGCGTAGCAGCTGCCTCTGTGGCCTCAGCAGCTGCATCCCTTGTTTCTGCCTCACAATCTATAAAACCAGAGTCCATAGCTTCCTCTCCTTACTCCAGTAAATCAATCCGCAGTCCACCCGGTTCTATTCGTTCGCAAACTTCAAAAGCTAGCCCTTCGCCCTCGCAAAAGAGCCAACCTATAATGACAACACCATCCCCAGGCGAAATTTCAGAAGCACGTATTCAAAGCCCTCAGGAAGGTGATAGTCCACCACCAATGCCTTCGCCACCCAAAATGCGTAGTCCAACACAACTAAAGAGTCCACCATCTATGCATAGCCCCCCTAAGGTCACCAGCCCTCCCAAAGTATATAGTCCTCAGTTGATTACCACTCCGCCAATCCGTAAATTAGACATCGACGCTGAGAAAGCAGAAAAACTGTAAGTACTTCCTTATATTAATTTGCCATTAAATAATTAATAAATAATTATCACAATAATTAACCACAACCTAGAAATTAAACGGTTATTGTTCATTAAAATTTGGTATTTTTTAATTATAACTAAGATTGACAATTAAAATAATGCGGAAGAGACAGTTTGTTGAACTGCAGCATACAATCTAAAGTAATGGTTGCATAATACGACTTTGCAAAATCCATGTCAACGTCTGCCTCCCGGAGCGATACAGAAAAAAGAAATGACGTGGTTGGTAAATGAATGAGCCCTGTTAAGAGAACACTCAATAATAAATAGTAAAGCTTGCCGGTAAAGTCAATGCACTTTAACCATGCATGTCACTCATTCATACATTCAGTTAGTCCATCAGACAGTCAGAGTGGCATTCAGATAAAATACGTTTTCAACAGATAGGCTCTATGCAAAATTTAATGGCCTTTTATTCGCAGTTAAGTCTCAATTTATTATTTATTTATTTATATGTCGAACGAACGAAATGTAAAGGATAACACTTTTTATACAGCAAGAAACAAAAGAAAAATGAATTTTATTTTAAACAAGATTTCTGCGGTAGTAAAGTTGTGTAAACACTTGGAGTTCTGTCAATTGAAATATACCCACTAAGCACTGGGCACTGGGTTAGTGATGCGTTTTTGCTTCCGATGTTAAACACCATATAAAAAAATGCGGTTTTAAAGCAAAGTTATTAAATAGAATTGAATATATTAAATATATGTATGTATATGAGCGCCATGACGTTTGTAATGTTTTGACATAAACTTACAAAAGTTACATATTAAAAAAGCTGAAATGGTTATTACTTTTTATCATACACTGTCAATTGACTTGCAAAATGAAAAACTTGCGTATCGTTATTATTGCTTCACAGCATTTACAATTTCGATCATGTTCTCAGGCTCCATGTTTTCAAATTGGTCTCATTTAAATAATTACTCGACTTTTGAGATATTCTACTTTTGCACACAAAATTGTTTATTTTTTTATTTTCGTTTCCTTTGCACAGGAAACTTTAACATTTTATAATACTTTTTATGGGTTTGTTTTGATCGGTGTGAATCCTTCTTTAATTCAAATCAACCTTTTTCTTACCAAGTCGCCATTATGTGGTATGAAACTATAAAATTTCATGTTTTCAATTTTATTACCTAAAGGTATCATTATTGAGGACGATTTCATAACAGAGATAAAGGACGTACTATGATTTCTATAGTTATATAGGGTGTCGCAAGACGAACGAAAGATTTTCCAAAATTACTGTAAGATTTGTATTTGTTGCAATTTGTGAAGAAACGTTGTTGTAACGTCTAACGTTACATGTTCGAACAACTGACAGTTTTTTTGAAAGTTGCCTACAGTTTACTGTATAAATGGTGATAATTCAAACTTTACTTTGCTTTCGCCACATCATATACATATTTGCTCTCATACAGTAGAGATTCCAAATATAGTGTTCCTTTCCACTCAATTCTTGCTGCTTTGATATTATCGTGCAAGCAATAAATTATGTAATCCCAGCTTACAATTCATAAGATTACCTATTAAAGGTAAAAAATTAATACTGTACGGCTTACAATAATGTTGACTGCAGTGTGATAAAACTTAGAAGTTTTTACAGAAATCGTCGGATCACAATCGGTATAGTCTATAGCATAAGAGCGGAAATAAAGGAAAAGCTATAAATCAATTCCGATTGAAGTCTACTCAAAGTTAACCAATGATATTAAATAAAGTCTGAGAGGAGAAACTAAATACTTTTTTGACGATGCATTTAAAAGACTAACAAAAAGGATAAAAATTTAAATTTTTAATAAGAAATTTGTAGAGTAAATATTTTGAAAATGATAATTGTCCATGTGCTGTTATTCCATTAATTTTCTTCCTTATATTTCTTTAAAGTGTTGCACAGACAGACACTGACTATTGTTATTGATGGCGACTCAGCTTTTAATTAAAAATCTTCCATATTCAAAAGTTCGTAATACATAATTCAACAGTGTTTTCGATTTAAAGATCTGCTTAGACAATAAAAATAATGCTTAGGAGCGTTATTTTTTTCTTTAGTATACTGGAAAGTAAAAAAACTTGTATATATTTATTGAAATTGTATTAAAGAAGGATTACTCATTTGCAGGTTATTATAAGCCGGTTCATAGATCGCAAATAAATTTTGCGATTCTATTATCGTAAAAGCTGCTACTATTTTGCTAATACTACTCTGTATAACAAACCAAGTATTTTATATGTTAAAGAAATTTCTTCCGCAAGGACTTTAACCAAACACGAAATAATAATTAGCATAATCAACTTCTAGTATGAATACTGGTTATTATATTTTCAACAGTTTCTCCAATCTATTTAAGGATGAACATGTCTTCCTCAAAGTATACTCGTACATGCGACTATGAAACCAGGATATTATTTTCTAAACAAATAAATCGTAATGTTTCGGTTCCCTATACTCCCTGTGTATTAAAAAGAAAGCAAAAGGAGTCATAAATATTTTCTCCAATTAATGTGTTAATTACATGATGCTGGCAAATTATTCTGGTAGACATATTTAAAGGACTAAAAACGTATCACATCAGGATACAACTGTCAGACTGATACACGTACATGTAGCAACATAGCACACAAACATTTAGTTATGCTTGAGTTTAAAAAAGGGGGGAATTTAAAGCAAATTGTCAGTTTTTTGTTGGGGCGTAAAAGCGAAAGAGAAATTTCACGGTTGCGTAGGCAAAATAATACGTGTATGTACCAGCGCAAAGATTTTTGCTATTCGCATTTATTCCAATAGCGAAGTGATTGAGAAGAGACTGCTGTCGAACGTAAAAAGGAGAACTAGGCGATCAGAAAGAAAAGTTAAATGCTAAAATATCTATTATTAAATTATTTTCCAATAATAATTAAAGAGTACAAATCAGAAAATACTAAAACGACAATATTGTATGTATTTAATTTATATGGAATGTGGAATGTACGATTTCTTGTAAAATTGTGTGAAGTTTGTTGTGTGAAGCATGTTTAAATTTAATAATAAAAAATATGGTGTGTCCACGGCTGTACAAATTGAATTTTTGACGCTTTGCTAACCCTAAAACTCATTCAGACATTTGATGAAAAATATTATTAAATCATATATTCATACGACTACATGCTACATACGCATTCCCACACATTACATAATTTCTTCACAGCGAGGGTGCATATTTAAGTAAGTTCATAATTCACATAAAGTCGGCTGTAAAAGCAAAAAGCAAATTAAAACATGCCACTGCAATAAATATAAATGAATTTAATATTTGGAGGATAATTTTGAATAACTAATAAAATATAAAGATATATAAAATTTCTTGCCCATCTTTATAAACTATTTTTAGAATTTTTTTAATTCTAATTAAAAAAATTTAAATTTTTTACGTTTTTCAAAGATTTTGAATCTCACACTTCATACAAAACTTATTTGAATATAAAATATTACGAAGATTTAGAAAAGATTAGAACAATTAGAACAAGGACTTATCATCGCAATAATCAGTAAATGATATGAAAACGATGCAAAATATATCTGTTACAAACTAACTTTCAAGCAGTCCTTTAGTCTGTTGCATGATCCCAATTAAGATCTTAAAACCTTTTGGTGTAGCTTTCTCTATCATATTTTGAGTTTTTATGATATAAAAAATTGAACTTTTTATACAATTCAGCAAAAAATTTCAATATCGTTAAAACAGCAATCGATTTTATGGATATTTGAAAAAAATGTCTTCTTAAGGAGAGGAAAAAAAAATGAAGAATTTAAATGCTGAAGATATAAATGTATACATATACATATACATATACACAAACATATTCACGTTCGTATGGAAGCATTAATTTTTCTCCAGGCTATCGTACATACTTAATTTTCTTACCGACTTGCATAACGCAAACTGATTAGACAACGATACTTTGAAATATACTTTTGTATGCATGTATGTATTTATGTGTGTACATTCATATGAATATTCATAGATACAAATATATCGAAAGTGGCAAACTTTGTAAGACTTCATTTGATATAACTTTTTTGAGCAATCGTAAAACAATTCCCAAAATCCATTTTAAAATGTCTGGGCAAGTTTGCATTGAGTTCTTTCACACCATTAAACTCAACCCTTAAGTTTAGCCATCGCCATTGTTGCCGTATTTGCCGATATAAATATTCCACTTCTTTAAAGATTATTTCCTTGGCCTCAAGTATAAACCAACCAACTCGCATTTTTCTTCGCAATAGATTTTTCAGTTCATGCATTGAAACCAGTAGAAAAAAATGCGACTTAGGTCCTTTATACCTGAGACCAACGATTTGTTATTACTATACATATTTTTACTCCACATATTTTTTTACTCCGTGAGGATTTGCCTTTAGGTTATAAAGGCCAGTGGCGCAAAAAATTCCTTTTCAAAATAAACACTAATTTAAAATATTAAATAATAAAGTAAGAAATAATTTCAACACCTTATCAGAAGATTTATTAATAATATTGATCTGCGAATTTTGAAGCGACTTGATTTCAATTGATTAATATTGCAGATATCTTATAAAGTATAAGCATTTTAATATATTTTCTAAACCAAACCAGTACAAATTAAAATACAACATTTTTTATCAGAGATTTCTGCACACATCTGGCAGCACCATTTGCTGAACTTGAAACTTCAGGAAACGGTTGGTATTATGATTTTTATTCTGTTTCCCTGCCTTCACTTTACGCAGTTCAAACGTTGCACACCAAAGTAATGACTTTGTAACACTTAAACATTTATTTAACTTCATGGTTAAATTTGTACCAACACACTTTTTATTATTCGTGGAGCAAACAAACATACAAACAACAAAGTAGTAATCAATGAAAGTAACAATTGCTTTTCCCCTTATTTGCCATTTCAAAGCATTTAATTCATGGTATGTAAATAATCATAAAATTGTTGCTTCTTTTTAAAAGCCTGATGTTCGAAAACGGTGTGCGGAACCCCTCCTATTTTTGTTGAAATTAAAAATTAGAGCACCGCAGGCGGTATTAAAAAGCCTATAATGATGTTAGCAAAATTGTTGTTGTAATTTCATACTATTTCTCGAAGGTAACGTATGTTGCAGGTGATGAAAATAAATTTGAGAGCAGGGTATTTTCCGTTTTATTTTATAATTTTGGTTTTGTGAACCAATAACTTGTGTCAGCGCACTGCTTAGTGTGTTAATACGGAATATTCTCGATATTCATGAACAACTTTGTAAGTATACTCAAACCTATTTTTACCAGTACGCTGCAGAGAACACCAGATGTGCTAAAAAAATGTTGAATTTATTTAATTTTATTTAAAAAAACAGGATAAGACAATGTTTTAAAACATGACGGCTCCAAAGCAGGATTGGGTGTATCTCTTTATAGACTTTCGGCTCTTAATTTAATATTGATAACAGTAGATTAAACTTCAAAGGCTTGAAAGGAGAAGGGCAAATATTTGTAAAATAGATAATTACAATCTTTGATCTTGTTGGAAAATACCTCAGCTGTATACAATTTCTTTTATTAAGTTTTTGGTAATATGGCCTTTCCTTTTTATAACTAAAACTTCATGTTGGATTTTTGTTTGTGTTATCAAGGGATCGTGGTGGCTATTTGTATTATACTTCAAACCTTTTAAAAACGACTAAGTCCTGCTAATAATGCAATACATTTTTTCTTATTTTTAAAATAATTTTGATATTTTGTCTTTTGCTTTTAGATTTTTTAAAATTATTAATAATAATTAACACAGGCAATTCCGGTATAAAATGTCAGATAAGTTCCAAATTTTATCATTCTGCGCTGTATATATTATAAGAATAAAAGAGCAGTTTCAAAATCTAATGCCATGTTTTAAAAAAGAGAATTGAGTAAGCAAAAATGAAACTACGGGGATTTCCCTTTAATGACTTATGAAGTGTATTATACAGAATAATAATTTATATTTTAATTATTTATTATATGCGACAAAAAAAAAAATTTAAATAAATAATTAAGATTGATATATATTTCCAAATGCATTGAAGATCATTACATGATCATTATTTGCTTAACTTTCACATGCTTTTTAGGATTTGTAAAACTTTGTAGAAAATTTATTCGTTTCAATTTCTTATTGCAGTGAATCATATGCAATGCTACAGCGTATTGTAATTATAATTTTCAACTACTAAAGAAATTAATGCAAATATTTCTTAAATGTTTAGGAATTAAAATTTAAATTCTTATCACCCCTTAGAATTTTTTCTTCTTTGCTTTGGTGCCCTTTTTCTTGTTAAATCTTTTTCATATATTACATTTTCCTTTGTGCTATATTCCAAAACGTGATTTATCTGGAGTTTTAACAAAATACCTTCCAAGTATTCGTATATCATATTACAAATCCTAAATCCAACATGCTAGATATGTTTTGCCTCCTTCTATGGCAGCTTTTGGAACGATTTAATTTTATGTAACTCAAGTTAAAATAAAAGCAAAGATTATACTTTACAATTTGTTTAAGAAATGGCTTCTTTCTTTCTTTCAGCTTGACTTTAGAAATTTTAAATAAACTCCAATAATTGCAAACAAAAAAAAAAATAGAAAACAACAGAGCAAAATGAACGTGGCATTCAATGTTGTTTTTTGCAAATGTGTGCGTGCGAAGTAAAAAATAACAACAGAATACCAGTCTCTGATGACATCCATCAAGCAAAATAACAAGAGGAAACCATTTTTTCTATATTATTGTGAAATATTGCAAGATAGAAAGGAAACAATAAAATAACACATACCATTGAACGTTTCTATGTGTGACGTACCCAGTAGTTTATTCATGAAATTCAACCACGCTTAATTAGTCATCTCTTTCATTACCGAGAAGTGCAATGACGCAACTTCCGGCAAATAAATAATTTCTTTCTTCATGCCAACAGAAGGAATTTTTGATTTTTACAGGACAAGTCGAAGCATTTATTTCTGTACGAGTACAAACGATTTGGCTTCAGCTACTTTCCTAACTACAGGGTAATTACAAATCCATGTTTATGAACATTTATACATATGAGCAATTATGAATATGTATACAAATCTTGTTGAATGATAGATAAAGACAGTGTTATTGTGTTTATGTTTGTGTTTGTGTTATTTGTTATTGGCCTTCAATGTTGCTTAAATAACAAATTTTCTATTTTGCTGCTGCATGGATGTGCTTTATGGAGTAACTTGTAAAGCTCAAGCTATTAAAGGAATTCTTTCATTACACTTGCTTGGCTTTAAGTAAGCAAATTTAAAGTTTATAAAGAAAAATAAAATTTTATTTAATTTAATATAAAATATCAGATAGATTTCAAAGAGGTGAATTAGAAAGATGTGAGTGAATTAGACATGTCAATGGCAAAGGAAATGCATCGAAAAAAAACCTCCTCCAATGTATACCAAATAAAACACTTCCCACTTGTGAAAATACAAAATTAAATAATTTTAAAGAAAAAAAAAAAAAATAATAATAATAATAAAAATAAATACAACATTTTTAAATCTAATGTTGTAAATACATCAGGAGTAGAAAAGCTATACGAGTATCTTTAAATACTTTCAATTTTTACGGTTTGCCAAATATGAATTTATTCTTTAAATGTCTGTATGTTGGGATTTGTTATTTATAATAAAAGCTGTTGCCGATGAACGTGATGCTGACGGCTGTGACTATGATGATATACATTTACAAACATGTCAAGAAAATATGTGTACAAATGAATGTATGTAAATATGTGTTTGAATGTGTAAAATGTATTGTAGTATATAAAAATATCTAAATAATGTTGGTAGACATTTTTTAAATATTTTATTTCCATTTTTGCACTGACATTGACAATATTTAGCTAAAAAGATGCATCGTACAAGAGTAATAAGATAATATGTGTACAGATATTTACGGATAAAAGGGCGTGCATAATACTCGCACACATGACCGTACTTTCGTATGTGGGATATATAAAATAATACATACAACAATAAATGTTGTATGTACAATAAAATTAACTTCATTCATATCAAAACATTTATAAATAAAAGGAATGCAGAAAATGCTAAAAAGCAATTGATACAATTTTAATGATACCAATGCCGAATGTACATGTATGAAATGGTATTTTAGGGGCCTTCTATAGTACAATCCAAAACTTCAATGGACTGCTTCCACAATGCACATTGTTGATTTGCATATAAATTGCTTTCAGAAGCAACTTGTTTGCATTATGCAAATTGTTTTGTTATATAATTTTAATGCAGATTCCTATAACTTTCTTATATTGATCCATATAAATCAATTATATGCAGATTTAAAGTAAATTGCGTTCCTCCAAATTTAAAATTTAAGAGCTAAAAGTATTTTTTCTTTTAATTTGTATAGTTTGTGGAATTTATAGACAATTGATTTATTTTTGGGTATTTAAACTGCAGAAAAATGCCAAATTTAATATTCCGCAGAATAATATTCAGAAAAAATTAAGAACACATGCAAAGTTGCGAATGAAAGCTTCAACTCTTTTAACTGCATTTCTTATACTCGTTTCTTATACTGTTTCGTAATCCGATGATATGAAACCGTAATAATAAATGTTGTAGTGATTTAAAAATCGTCAAATTTTGAAAACGTCCCTTTGTCTATCTTTGAATGAAAACCTTGCATTTTTAAACCTCTTGTATGTTTATTTTATGTTTTCAACTGTTTAAAATATATTTTTGCTAAAAATAAAAGCAAAAAAAAAATTTCGAATTTTGAGAAAATTTTCGATTTTTTGAATAGGTGTTTGCATTTGCATTTTTAGGTAAAAATCGTCAAAATTTTAAAACGTCTATTTGTGCATTTTTGAATGAAAAACTTGACTTTTTTTTGCACTTTTACCTTTATTTTATGTTTTCGAATATTTAAAATATATTTTTGGTAAAAAGAAAAGAAAAAAAAAAAGTTCGATTTTTGGAAAAATTTTCGATTTTTGGTAAGGGGGTACCCCTTTGCATTTTTGGGCAAAAATCCTCAAACTTTCAAAACGTCCATTTCTGTATTTTTGAATGAAAAGCTTGCGTTTTTATTGCTCTTGTATGTTTATTTTATGTTTTCAAATCTTTAAAATATATATTTGCTAAAAATAAAGACAAAAAAATATTTTCAATTTTTGGGAAAATTTTCGATATTTGGAAAGGGGGTACCCTTTGCATTTTTGGGCAAAAAGCATCAAATTTTGTAAACGTCCATTTATTTATTTTTGCATTAAAAATTTTACTTTTTTTTGCCCATGTTTGTTTATTTTATGTTTTTAAATGTTTAAAATATATTTTTGCTAAAAATAAAGAAAAAATTTTTTTTTAGATTTTTGGAAAAATTTTCGATTTTTGGAAAGGGGGTACCCTTTGCATTTTTGGGCAAAAATCCACAAACTTTCAAAACGTCCGTTTCTGTATTTTTTAATCAAAAACTTGGCTTTTTATTGCTCTTGTATGTTTATTTTATGTTTTCAAATGTTTAAAATATATTTTTGCTAAAAATAAAAGCAAAAAAAAAATTTCGAATTTTGAGAAAATTTTCGATTTTTTGAATAGGTGTTTGCATTTGCATTTTTAGGTAAAAATCGTCAAAATTTTAAAACGTCTATTTGTGCATTTTTGAATGAAAAACTTGACTTTTTTTGCACTTTTATCTTTATTTTATGTTTTCGAATATTTAAAATATATTTTTGGTAAAAAGAAAAGAAAAAAAAATATTTTCAATTTTTGGGAAAATTTTCGATATTTGGAAAGGGGGTACCCTTTGCATTTTTGGGCAAAAAGCATCAAATTTTGTAAACGTCCATTTATTTATTTTTGCATTAAAAATTTTACTTTTTTTTTGCCCATGTCTGTTTATTTTATGTTTTTAAATGTTTAAAATATATTTTTGCTAAAAATAAAAGCAAAAAAAAAATTTCGAATTTTGGGAAAATTGTCAATTTTTGTTTTGGGCAAAAGTGTGGCAATTCCAATATTTCTCTTGGTTTCCAAGTAATTTCAATAATGAAAACAGATTATCAAGTAGTATGAAAACCAGGTATTGAATAATTTTGGATTTGAATAAAATCAAAGTTGTTATTATTTGTCAACAGTTCAGTTAAGATTAGATTTTTATGTTAAATTCATATGCTTTGAATAAATAAATATCAGAAAGAATGCACTTATTCAAACTATGCGCAGTATTCATGGAAGTATACGAGTTTACTTGAATGTATAAATGGATGAATAAGAGATCACTTGGAAATTTTGTTTTAGTTTGGGTTGGGTATACATACGACTTTACACAACATTTATCATTTTTTGTCTGCTGTCTGTCTCTCTTTTATAATTTGTTAATTGAAATTTATTTCTGGACGAACTCTTGTATGCTGATTCGTTCTGTCGGTGTTAAAAGCTACATTTACAAATTCATTCAAATTCATTCAAATGCTATAAATGCATATAAATCGTATTTAATGTTTGGTTTTTATATTCGCTCGTGGTTGGCATTTTTTATTTACTATTGGCTTTAAATCGTTATTCTTAAATGTCTTCTAAATTCAGAGGCATGTTTAGGATTAATATAGTTTTGTAATAGTTTTGCAAAAAAGTTTTTGATGAATGACCGTCAAGCAGTATTCTGAAATGATCTCTTAAATTTAGTTATTTTGTTTATGGGAAATTATAAACTTGGAAAATATTTTAACGAAATCTTAGTTTTTAGTTATAAAAAGGTTATGGATATTATAAATCAATATTTGTAAAAGATTTGAAAAAGGCCCTAAAACAATGTTTGAGGATTATATAACCAGCTTCCCTTGCAATATGAGACGAATTTTCAATTATGTTAAAATTTGGTATTATAGAAAATTTCGATAGTTTTAAGTTGCATCTACAAAATTTAATATTTAGGCAAAAATCTTACGGAGATTTATTTGTCAACCATGCACTGAAGAGTAAGAAACTGTAATCGCTTCTATGTTGAGGGTAAACAGAGTAAGATTATCACGAGTATATGAGCAGTAGTAAAAAGGAAGCAAAATAAGATATACGAATAAATCAACAGCATCAAATAAGATTTTTAATTATATTTGACGCACTTTTAACATCAGAAAAAGGCTAATTGCATTGTAAAATATGTTGCACTTTAACTTTGTGTTGATGCAACAAAATATGGCAGAGGCTTCATAGTGGCATGCTAATGTAATGGCCTTGAGTGTGGCATTGCCGAACGTACATATAAAACATCAGATTTAATTTTTCCGTCATATTTATATTAAGAATTATCTACTTATTAATTAAGGAATATTGTAGGAATCTTAAGCACACTTCTGCACAAGCCTACGTGCATGTAAGAGTATATTTGCATAGCAAATGGCATTTGCCAGATCACCGTGACTTGGAAGAACTTGAAAGTAAATAATGTAAAATTAATTGTCGTATCGTTTTTTTCCACTGAATATCTCGTCATATACTCGATTCTTGAGAGGAACATATTATTTCTCTGAAACTAATCGATTTCAGCTATTGCAGCGTAGGTGAACTGAGCACTTGGAACTGGTAATTACACAGTTGGACGCAAAGGCATAATTATTTAAGGCAGTTATAAAAATAAGCGTGTGTTCTGCTACTGTCAGCGTATAAGTGATTTAATTAAATGTTATGTATACGTTATGTGTGCAACAGTATGTGTTTTATGCAAATACATACATGCATTACATAAAAAAAAAATTAAATACTGGGTGTCTGCCTGGAAGGTTTACTACTTGGTTTTACCGTCATTTCGCCAAACATTAGTGTTGATAGTTCATATTTGGGAATAGTGAAGTAGAGATGTGGAAAATTTAATATGGAGAAATATATGGTAAACCAACGTTTTTTAATCGTTAAAACGTTTCATCAAAATCAATCATTGATTACTGTCACATTGAGAAAGTTACATAACATTTTTCAAAGAACCAAAGAAACAACATTTATCTTGTAGTGAATGATTTCTATGTTCTTTTCTATATGTTTTTCCGGCTGAAACCATTACTGCTATTCACGAAAGTGTTCCAAGCAATCCATTAAAATCAATGGGGCGCCGTGTTCAGAAAAACTTTGGCCATAACTTTCCACAAGGACTTGTATTTGTTTTAATTTAAGATTCATTTGACACAAGAGCTTCTTCCAAGATACCACTTACGTCGCTTTAAATATGCCAATAGGATGTTACAGCGCGTCCATGACATCCCCGATTTTCATGAAAAAATCATAATGAGTGATGAACCACATTATCATTTGAATGGATATGAAAATGAACAGAACAGGCGGTTGTAGGCAATGCAAGACTCTCAAATTATTCATCGGCCACCTTTGCATCGTAAGGAGGACTCATTGTTACTTATTTGTTTGCAACTGAAAAAGGCATATTGTTAACTGTTAATGGGGAGCGATGCAGTGATATGGCTAAAAACTTCTTATTGCCACAACTGCATGCTTAGGGATTTGGGTTTCAACAAGACAGTTCTACATCGCAGGATTACAAGGAGGATTACAGTGGAAATTTTGCGATACCTCTTTACACAGCAAGTTATTTCAAGAAATGATGATGTTGATTAACCTTCACGGTCGCTTGATTTGACTGCTCTGCAGTTCTTTTTGTGAGGATATCTGAAAAACAAGGTTTCTGCAAGTAAGCTAGAAACGTTTGAGAAACTGAAACAAATGAAACAGCGCGCGAAATGTGTGTGAATGTAATGGAAAATGTCCTCAAAAGAGCTCGCATTTGTGAGGCCAACAGAGTAGGACTTGTATCTGATATTTTACTCCGTACACAATTGCATTTAATCAAAACTTATGAACAAACAAAGTAGTATACCTTGCCGTGGACACCCTGTATTTATGTTTGAGCTTTCCGTTAGTGATTTGCATTGGTTGCCATTTACGAATACGTTTATTTTTTTTTGAGATTTAATTCCAATTGAAATGTATGTTTCTCTTGTTTCTCTGGTTTGTTTTTATTTTTATTATCATTTAAATTACACTTAATAAACTAAGCTATTTCGTTAAATGCCTTTAAATCTGTATTAGTATGATATGATGCTGTTAATAAAAAATTTTCATAATGCAAGTAACGAAATTTGAATATGGGGCTTCTGTCACTGAGAACGATTATGTTAATCGAGTACAGCAGGCTGATAAATTATAATGATTTTTTAGTTTATATTTAAATAAAATTTGTGTGCATAAATAGGAATGTGATTACAATTTATACTTAAGAATATTCGTATATATAAGAATAAATGTAAATTTTTATTTTAAGAAAACATGCTTAGAGTAACAATGAAATTTCTATAACAATAGTTTAGTTTTCTAATTCATTTAGCAATAAAAAAATTGCAAAAATATTTTCTAAGTAAATGTAAACATCAATTAATAAGACGGATAATAATGCCTATGCTGCTTCTGAATCACATGAAGGATATTAAAAATTCAATCTTCATCATTCTAAAAAGTTTAATTTATTTAAAAATATGTGATTGCATATTCATTGGCATGCAAGTAATTGTAATTACTTTTACGATTGTAAAAGTAATTATGCTCCCTCTCTAATTAAATTCTGAGTAATTTTAAATTTTGAAAAATTTTTATGTCGAGTAAAAAAAAGTATTTTTTAATTTAAATATTAGCAGCGAATATGGAACCACGTATGACAAAACTGCTATGAGATGCGATCATCTTTTCAATAGAGCTATTCGCTCTATTTTCGTTATTAATGATTTCAAACTTGTACAATTACCGACAACTTCTGGTTTTTGATTGAACAAAAATTTATTTATATGCCATTTTTTTAATATCTTGAAATTTAAATACGTTAAACTTAGTCAAATGATTTTGAATCAAACCTTCAATTTCAATGTTTTGGCTTATCCTCAAACGTAACTGACCCATCATTCCGGGTGCGTTGTCCTTTCAAATCGCAACAAGAGCAATTAATATGTATTCATTAAGTTTTATTTTCAGAAATAGAGCCAGCGCAAAAAAATAAATATAGTTCACGCGAACTATATAATTTTTTACCCTTCTCCCGTTCATGGTTTTGCTCTCCTTCTTAGTACTCTCGTACTTGTGTACGAGTGTTTGACGTCGCATCTGGAAGTCCTTGTAACCAACTGGAACAAAATCTAAATAACATACAAACATTTATACAATTAGACTCCAAAGGAAACATTTCCTTTTTGGTGGAAAATAATTAAAAGAGGTCTCACGGCAGTTAGAACATACAAATCCATCTAATGGCAATAACACCAACAACTACATGAAAAAGCATTCGGCACTGAAATGCAGATGAAGGTGTATTTTGCATTTTAAAGCAAGTGCATCAGCAGCAAAGTTTGCGCAAAATAAAAATACGAAAAATATGCAACAACATTTGCCAACAATTATGTATAAGCTCGTATACAAGAGGTGAAAGAAGTGCAATAACCCTTCTTGAATAACAAATAAAAAAGGCACGCCAGGGGTCATAGTTCATTGGTTTAATTTAACAACATTAATAATAATACAATCCTACATTGCTTTTGCTTCAATTGCAATATTTAAAAGTTTTCCTTTGAAGTGAAAAGTTTATAATAAAAACAAGATAATTAAATAATTAAAGCTAACTTAGTTTAATCATAAAATGGAATCTAAAATATTTTTAAAAATTAATCAGTTGTTGTGCGCATGTAAGTAAAGTATATTTCACTTTATTTCTACTACGGCCTATTATCTGTCAACAATCCCATCAGTGCTTACAATTATTTACGTTAATTACGCATCACGTTGTACAAAGTGCAACAATCCCTTAGGAGTCTTTTACAAATGTTATAAACCATTTTGAAAATAAATAGCAACAAATACTTGATGCATCAAGTTGCTAACCAAACGTGTTACGAGATTAAGGAAGCTCAATGAATACCAGTAACTACTTATGAGGAGAATTACAGGAGCCTTCCTTATAGAGAGTAAATGTCCTGCGATTTTAATAAAGTATAAATTTTTTTATATGGAAGCTAGCAAATATTTTTGAGGAGAAGCCTCGTTGTACTGTTTTCATCAAAGACTATCATAATATCCTTTAAACTGAAGTAGCAGTTGATTTCATAAATACGCTTTAATTCGCAATGCTTCCATTATTTCAGTTTGAATGAAAAACTAATTTTAGTAAATATGCCATAATCGATTTTTTCAGTTTTTGTAAATTTATTAATTTTTCTGGTTACTTTTACCTGACTTCCCATAAACCAATTATTATCTCAATTCAATCTTAACATTGAGGCTAAACTTTGGTTAACGTCCTGATAATTGGAAAACGTATTTTTATTAGTGTATATATAAAAATTTTCTCTTTCATATTTTAAATAATTAATTAAATTTAAATTATTAAAAATGGTATTATGTTATCATGTTATCAGTTTCCTTTACCACTTATAATGATGTGGGAATCAGAATATATGTCGAGTTCCATATGTGAACAGTTTCTTATTTAAGAAATGGATTTAAAAAATCTCAAGTAATAAAAAATCTATTGCATCAAATTTGTATTTTTCCGGTAAAGAAATCTTTGCCGAATTTATTTTTTGCAATTAATTAGTGAATAAAATAATTAAATTGGGATGCCCAACTCTGCAGTTATAAAACTTGCAGTTATAAAACTTTTCTCTTAAGAGTGAATACCCTTAATAATTAACAATAATTCACATTTAGAGTTTTACAAAAATGGTGTTTGTTGTTAAGTGAGTAAGTGAACGAGTATGTTATTAAGTTTACGAAAAGAAACCAGTGTTGCCAAAAAGCTGTATTTTTTCTAATTATTTATATTAATTAATAGTTATTTACTGTTAAAAGACATTTACATTGTTATTTGTTGTTATTATATTAGCTTGTTATGTTGTTGTTTTATAATGGATGAGAGTAATAGTTCAGTTGATTCTCGAATAATCGTGCTTGTGCACCTTTTATTCGTGCTGTAGCTTCACATTTATATAAATAAATAGTTTTACTTTGTGGTTTCCTGTATTTAATTACATACTTCTTTATTTATAATAATAAACCAACAAGAATAGCAAAACTATTTAGATTTATGATGATAACATACTTATCAAATTGTTGGCTGAAAATATAGTGATGCTAAGCAAACTGTATACGGCTTGGTAAAATACCAAGAAAAGCTTTAGAAATGTTATTAAAAAACTAATCTATCGAATATTTAAGCAATATTACGAAAATTTGAACTCTTTCATTTTAATGAAACCTGCGTTAACAGTGTTTTTCGATTACTTGAGCCAATACAGATTCCATGACGAGTCGTGGAGCTTTCAGCTTGAAGAATTTGGCAACTCTCAGCACAGGTAGACAAAGGAGATGGTAGTCATTGCTATTTTTATTGCCAGCAGCTTCTCCTTACTATGCAGCAATGAGAAAAGTAAATAGAAAATATTTAAATTAAAAACTAATTAATCCATCTGTGACAATCATGCTGATAATGATGACAAAATAATGCACTTGTTGTAGGAGTCGTAGAAAATGTTGTTAATTTCATTGTTTGCAAGCATGTGTTTGAGTCTCATGTTGCATTATGTCATTGAGACATAAAACCATTAAAACACTATAAAAGTTTTAGTTAGAGGAAATTAATCAAGTTGTACAAGTTGCGTTTATGCTACAGTGGAAATTTATGGCGAAATAATTGCAGGCAAAGATGAGTTTTAGAAATTGAAGTAGTTTTCTTAAAATAAAAATTGGTTTTCCCCTTTAAATCTGTATGGTTAGCAAGGATGAATATTTTTCGTTACGCATCATTGAAATTCTAGATGTGTTACACTTGATGAACCATGTCTGAATATCTAAAGATTTGCTTAGTGCTCCTATTTTGTTTTATGTTTGAAAATTAATGTTATATTTCCTTTTGGTTTTTATCCTGACAAACACTAGTCCGTAAGAAAACCTTTAGTATCTGTATCCATGTTTTGTCCTCCATATGTGTGCATATTCCTTGTTTTATCTAAGCATTTCCAAGTGGAACATGAAAACTGTTGCATTTTTTACATGTTTAAAAAAGTATGTTTTATGTATTTGGCCTTTGTGTGGATGAGGGTGTAAGTGAGCGTGTGTGCGTGTGTGCATGTTTTTTTTTTTTTTGGAATATTGTGTCTGCTGTGAAAAATACGTGCTGTTTTGTTAGCAATATAAGAATAGAAATGAAATATTCTAAAAATAAAATGTTGAATGGTTGCCAACAAGGTCTACTTGCAAGGATACTACAGGAGGTTATCAACCCAAAAAATACAAAAGCACTTTCTGGCACAAGTTATCCTTAAGCATAATAAATACAAACGTTTTTATCTCTGCATAGTAAATGTGCACTCAGTTAAATGCAACAAATACAAGAAATAGTCGTGCCATAGAAAACGATATTAATACGCCGAAATGTATGCTTCATTAAACTGTTATGTTTGAATAGAAAACCCCCCTTTCCATTTCCATGTATTATTTATGTCTACTTCTGGTAAAACGTTTATATGTAAATATTATAAACTCTCGCATGTAATACTCCGTTTACATTACAAATCTTTTACAATTGCATATCCAGTCGCCTCTACTTGTATTATATTTCGTACACACTCGTAGATTTTGTTTATTAAGTTGACATCAACAAATATTGGTTAGATAATACAAAAAAAATTTAATTCTATTGGGATTCTATTATTTGCATTCTAACAAAGATTTCAAGATGTTTGTAAAAAAAAAAAATAGTTTTTAAATTTTTAACTTAAGGAATAAAATTTTATATAAATATTTCATATAGAAATTGATGTGAAGATATAACCTCTACAGATATTTGGAAGGTGATAATTTTTAATATTTATAATGAAATAAATTAAGAAAACACTAATGGGACACCGAATTTAGGCTATTGAACTCAAACGGTGTCAAGTGTTTTTATTAGTTGTGATTTTACATCCTTTAACATCCTTTGAATTACTGCTGAATTTAATTTTATATACAAAATATCTTACTTTGGCGATGATAAAAATTTAGGACAAAGAAATTGTCAACTCTCAGCAGAAATTTATTTCAATATCATAAGAATTCAAATACATAAGCACTCGTACACACATCTACATACATACTTTCCTTTTATTGATACAAGCGAATATTTGTTAAGAAAACTTTTTCAAATATGTTGTGTTTGCTTTTCCCCCCGCCCATCGTAATTGAAGTTTAGAGTAGTTTCGTTTGTTAAATATTGTTTGTGCCCTGCATGAAGAAAAATAAATCAACATTTTGTATTCGACAAATTACAATGAAAAAACATCAAGTGTGCAGTTTGACCCAGTTTTTATCTTATTTGTTGTATTTTATAATACCCTGTATGCCACTATTTCGCAGGCTTTACTATTTCGTTCCATTTCTTTATTCTTGATTTGTATTACTCGTGTAAGTAAGATCGCATTTGTTGCATACGAAAGTTCGAGTATTTGCGCCTTAATTCTCATGCTTTTACATACATACATACATGAGTATACACACACTTACAATTTTTCATTTTGTTGCACATTTAGTTGTATGGGAGAGTGTTGGGTGGGTATAAACGCAAATATTGTAATGCATTTTATAGCTTCTGGGCTTAAATCCTCTTCTGTGGTATTGCCGTTGCCCAGCATGCACCATGTAAAGGAAGCTGAGCCAACAAAAAGGACAGGCATAGGAATGGCGTACGAATAACCGGACTAAATCATTATGGTCATATTTTTTTAGTCTAAATTGTTATAAAAAAAAATATAAAATCCTATTCAGGACTTTGGCGAACAACAAACATTTCAAAAGCAATTTGTAATGAAATTTTACACTTTTTCGCTGTTGTTAACTTTTGTTTGAAATCATTGAGTATGAAAACTGCAAACTGTGTTGTGTCTCATCGAATACATACAACGGAGTTAACCTATTTTTCCACGTAAACGAGGGTTGCAATCACTAGTTTTATGTTTGATAAAATATTCGTTAAGGCAATTTTTCAATATTTAATCATTGAATATTTTTCTCATTTCAATAACAAGACTTTATACTGTGTTTTTATGAATGCATGGATTTAAAATATTTAACAAATCTGCACTTTCCTTAATCGCAATCTTATTATACTCAGGTTATTCGTTAATCAGACTATCGATTATTCGCAAAGGTCAATTAATCTAAACTTGAACTATTTAGGTTTTTTTGTTTTTTTTTTTTTTAGTTTTCTACTTCATGTTAAACATGAATAAACTTCATTTTAGTGGAAATTTGTTAAAGGATTAAATATCAAAAGACTTAAAATTTCTAATAAAAATATTTAGTTTTTTAAGGTTTAAATAGGTGATGGTGTTTATTGCTTATATGAAACAAAGTGTTTACTTCCATCTGTTTTTACTTCTATTGCTGTTACTTGTTAAAGCACAGCATTAAAACGCCTTTTTAAACTCTGTTTACGTTTAGAAAAATTTCGAAATTTTTCTTATAAAATTTTGAATGTGTTCTCTGCTGTTACTAGAAAGATTTGGTTGCTTCATTTGCAAAATGAATATGTTGTCTTACAATTCTTTTCAAATTACAACTTTAAAGGTACAATGCCCTCGTATACTGTATTTTTGCAAGCGCGTACTTCTTGAACTGAAAATATATATTTATCACAGAAACATGTTGAAGGTCCGCACGTTCCAATACTCATAACACTAATCATTAACTTTTTATCCCTTCGAAACTGAACTAAAATTATTGGCTTTTTTAAATTTTATAATCCTTCGACTATTTCATCGCTTCTCTTTTAATGCCGATAGTTGTGTTACCTTAATTGATTTCTAACACAATTTAACGTGCAGTGTAATTGAAATTTAAAGATTCTTTATTATAGAGTGGCTTAGATTATTACTTATGGCGTTGATCTCTAAGTTCACTCGATTCCTGCATATTGGAATCAAGGATTTAAATACCTTCTTTATCATATATTTCATAGATAAAGAAGGTATTCTTTTGTGCAAGTAAAGAGAAAGTAGGGTGCCAAATAATGAGAGACACATGCAAGGATGGGGAATGTGTTTTCGAATCTATATGCTGTCAAATATTAAGTCCTTGTATGCCTTCGTCACTTAAACATTCTATGCAAGAATTTGCTTATGGATGCTGGAGGTGGCGACGTTAGCTAATTCCTAGCAAGTTTACTAACTGACCGGTACAGTCGGCTACATCCCAAAGAAATTTTGTTATGATAGTGAGTAATTAAGATATTTTGCTAAAAAAAATATTATTTGTGCAAGACAGTATTAAAATCCTTTTTCATCTTTATTTCGAATTTTAGTTGCTCATTGCTTTTTGCAAAGTACACAAAAGTTCCATGTTTTATTTAACTTAAGCCAACCAGTTAAAGAGGGTTTTTTCAATTCCTACCTGCCCCCTTGAGTCAGCATAAAACCGAAAACAAAACATGAATGCAAAAAAGTTTAATTGGCAACTTCAGGTTTCAGTTAGAGAAAAAAATTGTCTGAAAAGCAACTTTGCACTTCTACACCTGAATATTTTCTGCTTTTGGTTGCAATTTAAGCAGTCTTTTGTTCAATAGAGTATCATTAATTCTTGACTGTGGTCTGAGTTTAAAATCCTTATAAGTATCGGTTTTGTTTATTTGCAAAGTTAAAGCTAATCCTGGTTTTTATATTCTACAAAAACAGAAATCGAAAAAACTATACTGACCGATTCATGATTTAGAATGTTAGAAACTAAATTGGTTTTGTTTGTTAGTTTCATGTTAACTGGCATGCTGGGATAATATTTGCAAGCTTCAAGGATAATACGAATCTTTTTCGAACTTTATAAAGCAGCAAAGTAAATAGCGGATTGTGATTGAGGCTTTGTTGTTACTTTGCTATTTACTATAGTGCGAGTATTTATTTCTTGTTTATAAAAAAATTGTACCATATGGAAAGAATGTAACATATGAACTGTAACAATTAATTAATTAATTAGTTTTATTTGCGTAAGTATTTAATTTCTTATAGAATCCAAAATGCATCTGTTTTATTTTAACTTATTTTAAATTTACTAATAAATATAAAAGAGTGCATTTTCTCGTAGTGCGAGGAGAAGGTTATCCTTTAGACTATAGATAGTTATTTTTTAAAAGAATTTATATTTATTTTCTGTAATCGGTTGATAATTAAAATATATTGATTTTTTGCTGACTTCAGAAATAGTCGAATTCATATCTTTTCGCTGGAGAAAAGATTTTTTGTGATGTTTTACATGCGAAGTGAACTGATATCATCTTATCAAATTTCATTTTCTTGCACAGAAACTGTGATATCCTTGAACCGACATAAAGGAGTACAATAGAAATATAAATATATAAATATTTATTTTTGCACTTGTATATAAATAGAATTTAAATAGTATGACGGATACATCTTTGGTGTACTCGTGTTGTTGAATTTATTGAAGTTTTGTTACTTTGTAATCGATATGTTTTCTGCAAGCTATTTACAACTATTGATAGTTTTCATCACAAACCTATGGGTGAGAGGAAAAGGATCATATCGTATGATTAATTTACTAATAAATTGTATATCGATCATACTTAGGAGAGTTATAAAATTCCCTGACGGAACTTTGTAATTTTTCTTAATCAATGAAGGCTACTATGCAACCATGCCATGCTCTAGTAGGAGCATTTTTATCCTGTATTGTCTTTTACAAGCATAATATTAATTTATAAACTCATATTGCAACATTCTAATAATGGAATGAAAACCAATAAATAAACGAAATTCGTTAAATAATGAATAAATTAATTTAAAATCTGTGAAGAAATTTCTACATGTATTTCTAAGGATCTCTAGAAAAGTTTTAAAATGTGCATTCTAAATTATTATTGATATCGTAAATACCTGGAATAGGAAATAGATTCCGCAAATAGTTTGTATGTTTCAATTGTCAGTCTTTCTTTTTGGTGAAATCATAATAAATATTTTCATCATCAGTTGATTTCAATTCCACAGTGCTTTTCTCCTTGGTTATCGCAGCTCCTCAGCCGTACAAAGAAATCAACCATTATTTGCATTTAAGCCAAACAATTTTTGTGAAGACAAAGAAAATGCTACAGAAAGTGTTGTTTTGGAAAATGTTCTTTGTTAGAAAAAGTGTTTTTTGTTGAAAAGATGTGATAAAAAATAAACCCCGAGGAGTTTAAACGTAAATATTAAACGTAAGAAATTTAGTATTTTTTGGCAATCAGTATATCTTAAATCGCATTTAAAACTAATGGAATTAAAATAACATAAAATTACTAACAAAGAAATAGTTTTTAATACACCAGAAAATATTTCATTTGATTGGAATATAAGTAAATAATTATAATAATATAGTCGTATTAATAACCCTTATTCTATTTGGCAACGGCAATATCAGCGGTCAATACTTAAGAAATGGAAAATTGCTCAAAAGAAGAGAGGAGAAATAAAAAACAGGTTCGAGTAGTTCCAAATCAGTCTTTTTATGAAATTACTTTAACTTAAAAATTTAAATTCAAGTAAATATTATTTAAGTTCAAAGAAAAAAAAATTAAAAAAGTACCCGTTTCTTTAATTGATAGTTCTGTTCTTTTAATTTTCATATAGTCTCCGTCCCTTTGGCTTCTCTCCACTTTTAACTTTAGTCTTTTAAATTTAATATCTTTAAGTTCCAATTAAGTTTGTGTAAAAAATTATTTTTAAAGAAAATCACTTTATTTTTATACATGCACTACTGAAACAATTTTTGTTTTTATGTTCTTTAAAAGCTTTTTGCTTTAAAAAATTTGTTTCTATTCGTTATCTATACCAGAATTTGGCTTGCCCTTTTTTTATATAAATAATTCCTTGTCGCTTATGAGCTTTGCCGTTGAAAGCTTTTCAAATGCAATTCGTAAAGATTCAATTTATAGACAGAAAAATATTTGTAAAATCATTTAAAACCTCTCCTATACACATGAAAACCGATCTGCGATCTGTAGTGGTCCAACGCTCCTCTTATCTTCCTATTTATCGCCATTATATATAAAAAAAAGGTTGAACTTTTTTTTATCATCAGCATTTATTTTATAAGTAATTAGATTTTTAATATTAAATCATTTAAGTTTAATATTTAAAAATAAATTTTCACAAAGTGCAATTTCCACACTAAGAAAACCGCGTTTTAAATTTATTTAAACCAATTAAGTTCCCCCTTTCTCTGCTTTGACAGCAATTTCTTAGCAAAAGCTCACCCACATTACCTCTTCATTACGTGCAACTTAATTTTTTATTAATGATTCCTGTACACTCTTGTCAAGCAAAATTCCAAGGTAAATGTAGTGTGCCAGTGCAAGAACTATTATTAAATTTAATTGTGTGGAAAATAGGTCGAATGATACTCCAGCATTTGATATTAATGAAAAGAGCAAATGCTCGTTTCCTTAAAATCCTCTGCAGGCAATCAAGAATCAAATGTGGGCAGAGTGAGCTTCTTATACTTTAAGCTTTAAAATTTAAACGAAATATGAAGGGAAAGAAATTGCTTTTGGTATCCTTAAGAGGCGGCCGAATTGTTTGGCAGAGTAAACTCGGTTCAACTTAATATTTTTTTTTATAATTTTGTTTTTCTTTTTATTTGTTATTTTTATTGCTTTGAAGTGGAACCATTAAAGTAAAATTTAAGAAAACTTTTAAGGGGTACAATGCTTTGGCAGAATTTTTATTCAGTTTGATGTTTTTATTAAAGGATTTTTGTAAAAGTATTTTAAATGTTTATTTAGAAAAGATCTTCCATTTTTTACTTGCCTTTTTGCCTTTAAAAACTTGTTTTTATTTGCTGATTGAATGGAACAAAGCAAGTTATGTAAATATTTAACTACATTTCCATGAGGTGGATTCTTATATTTTAAAATTTCTTTTTTTTATGGGAGACGGTTTTAGGCAGGAGGCTGAAAGGAAAAACTTTAGGTCATAACTTAGTAGAGAATATGAAAGCTTTAAGGAAAGAGTTTTTTGTACTTTATAAATATTTTGCGGGTAGACGTACAACAATTATGCCCATAATTATCATTAGTGAGTGCACCATTAGGTAATTGTTTAGTTCGAACGCACCCAAGAAGAATTCATTCAACCACTTTTCTTTTAATTATCATAAAATTAAATTTTCGCTGGTGATCTGAGCCCTTAAGACCACTAAATAATAAAGTTAAATTTATGACTTTAATATTCATTTCTGAAAATTTGGTGCATATGGTCTGCCAAACCAAAGAAGTTTGGTAATTCGTTAAAAAGGATACGCCTTAAATTTCTTTCTCTTTGTTTTTGTTTTCTTTTTTAACAGAGCTCTCTTCATACGGCGGGTTCTACAAAGACAAAATTTCCAAAAATGTATCTTTATTTATAAATTAATTCTTTTGAAGTTTTTTAAATTTGGTCGCCTGCGACAGTTTATTTCTATTGTTCGTGTTTTTTACTTTTACGAACATAATTTGGTAGCAATATGAGTATATTATAACTAAAACCCGGTGTTATTAATAAAAGGGTTCCAATGCCAATTTTTTGACGGAGTCTATTTTAATGTTTTTTATTTAACTTCGCAAATGCAAGTATCGTATAAATTTTTTTTAACCGGATAAAGAAAAGCTAAAGGATATTACGTAAAGGATATCATATTAAATGATGTTCTTAATAAAAATTTGTGTCTTCGTTTTACTTTTAATTTTTTTTTTTTTTTTTTTTTTTTTTGTGAATCATAACATAAAACTCTGGCCATCAACTATGTCTCATTGGACAGATACATACATACGTGAAGTTACTGATGGATTATTAAACGAATTTATTGGCCTGCTTAGGAACGCCAAAAGCGAGAGACGAAATCTTTATTTTAGCGTGAGAGCAATTTATAGGCCAAGTAAAGCAATTTCCGTTCACAGTTAAAAAACTATTGTAATGAGCATTACCAAGTGATAAATGTGCATTTAGAAAAAGGGGGGAAAAATATGTGTATAGCACAAAGTGTTATTAATTTCCATATAGGTATTTTATAGGTCTTGTTACTTTATGCCTGACTGAGGTAACTTAACACTATACATAATACTTTTACATCCTTTTAAGCTTTTAATTGTCTCTGATTTTGGTTTTACACCACAAACCACAATTTATATTATTACACTATTGTATGCAGACTCCTGCCAAATATCAGTATCTGTTTTTAATAAAGGAGTTTTGCTCTTATCTACACGCTTTCAGATGTTAAAAGTCTTCAAATGATATTAATTTGTAGTTTTAATAACTTCGTAAACAGATTCGAATTAGTATGTAAATTAGGATAATTTGAAAATATTGCAGATTTCTTAAAACAATATTTTTAAATTAAAAATCATAAAATGTAAAAGCGTTATAGAACATAAAAAAAATGATGAGAGTACAATTGAGAAAACGCATCTCGTAAAAACTACATGAAAAAATCCTTTTCCTTACACGAAAAAATATTGGATTGAGTAAAATTCTAAGTTCGTCAAATAGAAACGGCTTAGATCTTTAGTCCGATCCCCACATTTGGCAGTCATAACAAAATTATTGTGCATTCTTCCCTGTGCTTTAATAGCTTTTGTATATATCGATCTTGGAATATATAACAGTGGCCACATTACATTTGCAAATAAACCATTTAGATCAATGATAATACCAACGTGACCACTTACACCCTCTTTTGCCCTTCTTCTCTGGCAGTATTTCATCGGTTAAAAACAATAAAATAAATAATTAATAAAATACTGCAAAAAAAAAAAAATTCCTTAAAAGGGATTAGTTCGCAACAAATACCTATTTTGCTTTTTTCTACCAATACAGCGTGTCTCCAGACTCCAAAGAAAGCGTTGTATGACAGGTTGCTACCCGTTGAGTAGCTCGTCTGGAAAAAAACTTTACGAAAAAAACGTAAATTATAATTGTTACATTAAATATCCAGAGGCAAAAGATGGACTTTGTAAATGAGAAAGAAGATGAATTAAGGCTAGAAATGACATGAGTTGCATTTGATATAAAATTTCGTTTACAGAAGGAAATATTTAATAAATTAATTGCATGACATTATTTGTAAAGTCAAAAGATGCAAACAGTGTAGTAAAATTAAAAGCAGTTTCCTTACAAGTAGACTTTAAAAATCCAAATGTCATCGCTTTTGTTCATAGTGAAGAAGTATGAAAGGAGAATCGAGAATAATGGCATCCAATTATTTTATCATGTAAATCCATTCGAAATAGAAAAGTGTATGGAGTGTAGTGGAGAACCACAGAATGTCATCAATACATACTTAACGGTAATTACTCCTGCAAAAGAAATTAACACCATTTTGAACGTAATTTTAATATTTTACAATGTAAACTTTATGTGAGTTTATACAACTTCTTTATTAAAGCAATTATTTGTCTGCACTATTCGTTACTGCAAACAGCTTTTACAGCTGAATAGCTTAGAGCCGTATTCGTATCATTCTATGGAATATGTGTTTGCCTACTCAGATTTCCATTAGTGGCTTTTCTAATAATATTGAAAGCTTTTTTTTGGCATTAGTTCCCATGATTCTCTTTAATAGCAAAATTTATGATAATTTTAAATGTCTGTATACGAACCAGATTATGACAATAATGTAAAAGAGTCAAATCTTTTTAATGTACTTACATTTTGCCCTGCCTTTAGTTATTATAAAAAGTGTGAAGTTGAATAGTAATTATTCTAAAATGATTTTTCCAGCGAGAAACTTTTAAACTTTCAAAAGTATTCAAAACAGACAAAATAACACATTCTCAGCATTTATTTCAAAGATACTAAAAAATTAAATTTGGACAGATAAGAGATGAAAGCATGATTATCCAATAAGTTTTCGCATTGATCTAAATATTTTATAAAAATATATTTTTTATAATATAATATTTTTCATCACTACTTAAGCGTTATAAGTGTGCATGAGTATATAAAAACTTTTTCATGTGTTAAAGCTGTGATACGTTAACGTATAACGACATTAGAAAGTCATTGTCATTCATATCCCCTTCCGCTTTGTATTCAAATCACATAAAATTTATAATTAAATTTGTGTACTTCGTACCATCTACTAACTGCCAGTTGATCACAAGAGAAAAGAATTAGTGTGATAATATGAAAGTGAAGATGCAGAAAAGGTTGGAGGAACTTTGACAGAACATTAATTAAAATGTCGCAAATGGTAGAATTTGTATTGCCCGCCATAGCTCTCCTCTTTCTTTCTTTATTTTGAAATTTCTGTAAATTCGTTTCAAAAATTTCTTGCTTCCGGAAACGTGTTCATTATCTTGTATAATTGATTTTTCGGAATTTTGCTTATAAATTGTTACACTGATTATTATAAAATTCTCCGCAAATAAGCGTTCTCTTCATTCCTTTCAACTGCTGGCTTACATGCACTGCAGTAGAAATAAAAAATATTAACTAAAATTCTATTATCATGCTTTTAACACACATTCTTGCTTTGATACATTAAATGAATGGAAACAAAATGTTTCCATTGTCTCGACGATATCAAGGGACAGCATTTTTTCTTCCAAGCTTATCAAACACTTCTAATAACTGCAGCAATAATGTAAAAATATTCTTATTTTATATGCTTAAATTAAGCGACGAGAAAATATTTAGTTTGAATTAAATTGTACATTGAATTCAATTAAGTGCGTAATTAAGTATAAAATTTAAATCTTTAAGAGAAAGCTTAAAAAAGGTGTTCGAACTTCTGTGTTTTCCGAATTTTCTCAATTGCGATTTTAACATTTTATCTTTTTCTTTCATTCAAATGAATTTTCCTGTTGTTACTCGGCCAAAAATTACAGATGTAGTTTATTTATGTATTTATATTTGTATGTAGAGCAAATATTATATTAAAGCGTAAGTGGCAAAAATAAAGGGAGGGAAAAAAGTATAAAAAGCACTTGAACTTTAACTGATGACCTGCTTCGCTGCTTTGTTGGCTTTCAGTTCTTGATTTTGTTTTCTATAGTATAATTATTAAATGGAAATGTTGTGGGTCGCTTTTAAAAGTACTTAAATATTAAATGAGCGCACTGAGAAACTATTTGTGTATTTAATAAAAATTCCCAGGGCCAATTATATGGCATTCATATACGAGTAATGCTTAACCAAACTGATTTTGTTGGAGTATATATGCTCTGCAGTCTTTTAATTAAACTTTTGATTCTTGAAGGCTGAACGAGAGTCGCATTGGGGAAAACCAACCTTCTATTTAGTTTTTCATATCATTCATATATTTCTTTCATTTTTCTATTGTGTGGGCATTGCAAACATTTTATCTTTTTAGATTAATTAAAAGCAGGTAAAGCTTAGATACTTTATTAATATATTTTAAAGGTTGATTAGATTTTAAGGGCCGATGTTAATTTTGAATAAAATACAAATTATTTAGGAAATTATTGTAATTTCTTTTTATTAAGATAATATGGTCTGGTTCAATTATTTATTAAACAAAATATTGTACAAATGGACTACGCGACCTCGGCGGCACACCTCCATACGATGGTCCAAATAAACCGCCATCCCATAAACTCCATAAAAATACCACTATTTGTGGGTGCATTGGTTTTTCGACCTAATGCGGTAATTCTGCTTATTGACGAATCCACTGAGAATATGTGCTCACCAGTCAAGTTCATTTTTTTCAATATGCATTTTGATATGAAGCCCAATTTTCCTAATAAGCCTGAATAACTTAAACGCTTTGCTCGATTATGTATCATCTCCTGGTTCAAGTTGAGTAAATATTAAATTGCTTGACTTCTAGGCCTGCTTCACATTTAACATCGGCCCTTAAAATTTAACCACCATTTATTGTTATTGTTATTGCCTGTTGGAATAACCAAATTACTTCTTTTTTACGTGTCGCAAAATATATTTTAATTTATGAAATTTTATAAAAAATGCTAAAAAATTAAAGAATTAAAATTATTTTTCAAAAACCAATATTCCTAAATTTATAAATACGTAACGAAATCTAACTAATTTGAAATTCAATATTTATTTTTTTGTCACTTTTTGTTACAATCCTTAACGTCCTGTTTTACTTCATACATGAAAAAGCATAAAAATTTCTACTTGACATCATTGCTTGTAGCGTAGAGTATCAAGCAAATACAGTGTGAGCAAAACATTAAAATGAAAACCATTTAAATCAAATCTATGTCATTCAACAAATGCGAAGAGCACACTTTACATGAGTTGTGTAAATGTATTAGTGATCATAAATGCACTTTAACAGCAAATTATTTGTGTGTATTAACAGAAAAAAAATTGAATGAATTGTTATAATATTAAGAGAATAAAAGAGTCGCCATAAAGAAAATAAGAAAGAGAGACAAACTGTATCACAAAAGCCGGCGACACTGAAATTAAAAAAAAAAAAATTATATATTGGAATAAAATTCAATTAATGAAAAGTAGAGACATTTAAATTAAACTATTGTCAGGATTTATTGTTATATAACAAAATAAGTTTTCTTTTTTTCTCTTTTGGAATAAAGAGAATGCTGCCATAAAGTGTTTTTCAATGAAAAGAAAAAGAATTTAAGGAAATGCAAATTTAATAGAGCACTATTGGCGGTAACATTGCAACAAATATATAGTAAGTAATCAGTTGCGGAGAGCGAAGGAAACATTTTAGAACCACAAAGGGAAATATCCAATGAAGGATAAATCTTACTATCTGTTTGCATTTCAATGCATTTCCTATATGTTCCTTCAACTACGCCAGTATTTTAAAAGGAATTGTCTTTTTTTAAATGAAGAAGAAATCACATGCTTGATTTCTTTATAATTTATAAGTTAATATTAATTTTGATAATTAATAACAATTAATTAATAGTTAATAATTAATTTTTTCCAGCTATATATTCATCTTTGAAGAAACAATAACTAATTATTTGTTTAGAAATTTAATAAGACTAAAGTGGGCTAGAAGTATTAGGAAAATAACTAAATTATTTTCCACAAAATACAAAAGAGAACAGCTTTTTAGATTTAGAAAATAAATAAATTTATTAAAACAAAAAAAAGAAAAATAAAGAAAATTACCTTAAACAAAAAAAGAAGAGTTTCTGAAATATTTATTCATACATTCAAAATTAGCAAATACGAGTAACACTATGTAAAGTGGTGGGTAAATATAATTTTGGTCCTCCGGCTTTCGTAAAAATATATTATTTATGTTGTGTAGTTTGTTGTTTTACAATAAATGTTGAATCGAATTTCAGCTAAGTGATAAATGAAACGTAATCCGCGATAATAATTATAGAAACAACTTTTGCTTTAAAATATTTTTCAATCAATTGAATTACATGATCTCTTATAGTAAATGATGATTTTAAATCCTTTTTCAAATGCGAATTTTTTGAATATATTATCCTACAAATCCAATTGACCTTTTCGGTTTGGCTTTTGGTTACTTCTTTTTTCAAAAAGTGTAATAAATTTGCCCAATTTGATGCAAAGAGATATGAAAAATAAAATGTTTGTAAAAAGTATAGCGAAATATACGTAGAAACGTCGTTGCTCATTGCCACTAAACTAACATCACACTACTAAACCGGTCAACAGCACTTTTTTAATTCAATTATTCAATTGAAGAGCATAAAATACAAGCGCGACATTTACTGTGCTTGTAAGTTGGACACATTAAATCTCATGTGTTTGTATAAAACGTTGACTATAGAACCTTTAATCCATAATATTCATGTTGTGTAGAGTCAAAATAGCAAGTAGAGAGAAAAATCGTAAGTCATTTACAATTCATTCATCATTATATCCGGACGTTTAGTATTTTGAATAAAGTTTTTGTAAATTTTGCATTTTAGGAAATGTGATAATTATTTGTAATAAGTGATTCAATTTGTTTCTTGTATTGTTGCTGATGATTAAGAAGAAACAAATTTATATATTTGTTTATTTTCCGCTTTCAAGTTGATACTATGAATTGGAAAGAATAATTCGTTAATAATGTCTTGTTCAAATTCAACTTGCAGTACCATTACGGATTCATTGCCATCAACATCATCGGCGGCGTCAGCCAGTGATACACCTTTAGCGGCCACGACAACATCTTCATTTGCTGCTGCGTCTGCCACAACAATTTCTTATAGAGATGAACAGCAGGCTGCACAAGCCATTGCAGCTAATCAAAAGCCAGTAGTTCGTCATCAGTTGAGTAGTCATCATCACTATCATTTACCCCATCAATTCCAGCACCCACATCATCAAAATCATCACACCCATAATCACGGCGTCGTACCAGTTCCAACACCCACAGTACCGGCTTCTTATACAGCATCCAGTTTGTTACAAGAATCCCGTCATATGCGAGCAGCAAGCGGCAGCGGTGATGAGTCGGTATTACGACGCCCTGCCTCTTCACCACCGCCACCAACCACTCTAACACCTTCACCTAATCTTTTGGTATCCTCGGAGACAGTTTCACACGATTCTGTATCACCGGCCAAATCGATAGCTCGTACACGCGATTCGGGTTCACAGCATCGTGTGACAATTGATGAATCAAATTTGCCGGTGGCATCCTCATTAAGTGGTGTTTGTGGTGGAGGCGGTGGTGGAGATGGTGATGGTTCTGGTCCTCCTTCACCGGCCATTTCATCTCATCAACAACTAACTGGCGATGAACGTCAAACCGGCCACTTGGCGTTGATGTATCATTCTAGTCAGTTGACTAGTTATCCAGTATTACCAGCAATTAAGAGAACTCATCGCCCCTCCTTCATTTATCCACCAATGCCAAGAGTGAGAGCGTAAGTAAACGCAAATGCAGTTTAGCTTTTTCTATATTTTTAATCTCATGCATGCAAGTATTTAAGATTTAAATACATAAAAAAATAATATTATCAAAATATATTTTACTATTCATTTATTAACTCCCAACAGCAGCTTTCAGTCTTAATAGTTTCAACTTTTATTTTTAACTTAATTAAAGTTTTATAATTTTAAAGTAGATAAAAAAAAGTTTTTTCCTGTTAATTTAATAGTCCAAAATTGAATATCAGATATTTTATTTGCAATATTTTTACATCTTCAGTATTAGAAAATAGAAAATAAAAAGTCTATTCACTTATTTAAAATTTATACCGTCCTTAGCAGTTTAATTAAAAATGTATTCCTTTTGCATTTAGTTTTATGTTTGCAAGGGAAACTACTTCATTGTTCCTTCAATGAATAATAATCGAAATCAATTCTAAATTGTTTATTGAAAATCCATTTGTGAAGAAACTTTCTTCATTTATCTTTATAGAAAAACTCAAACAGTGAATAAACTTTTCACGATTTTATAAATGGTTCACACTCAAGAACAAACAGAAGACACATACACAGGCACAGGTGCATAAAGGATAACACTAAAATATTGGATGAGATGGTATTCCAATAGATATAAATGGATTTTCAAATAATTAATTTATTTCAATATATCGATTAAAAATTTCCAAAATTTTCATTTAATTGAGATATATACCAATTTCGTCTAGGTCGAATCGAGGCCAAATGTGCCGCAAATAAAAAAATTAGTCTATTTGTCAATTACTGGTGTTGCCATTGTTTAGAAAAAACCAATATATACTCACTATTAAAAACGGTATTTTGAAATGTAAATGTGTTTTTTCATAACAATTTTCAGGCATTTCTACGACATTGAAAGTGAATAATAATTCGTTTCATTGTAAATTTGGAAGTAATGGAGGTGATATTTTTAGAATAAAATAAGCATAAAACCAATTTTTATCGTACTTGTAACAAAGACAGGAAAGTATTTGCAATCTGAATATATAAAATTGAATATATATAATTCAATATAGTCTGGGAAAAATCCACACATTGTAGTTTAATATGGCAATTTTATAGAAAAGACCGAAAGAAATGAAAAGATTGAAATCGCTGTTCAAATCTTAATCGAAAAAATGTGGAAAAGGATCTTATATATACTTATGCTTATATATACTAATTTTGTACAAGCTTTGCGTTAAAGGATACTTCCCGATTGTGAAAACGTGTAATAAATCTTCTTTCCACGTGCATGTATCTGCTAAAGACACAAAAAAGCTTTTCAAAAAGGCGATGGCATGAATGAATTTGAAACATTCAAAAGCAATAAAAAGGACAAAAACCGAATGATTTATGACTAGACAAACTAATAGAAGGAACTTATGTCTATATACCCAGTAAGCATTCAGTTTAAGGTGATTAAATAATATTAATAATGAGATCGGATATCACACATTGGAAAATGTTAATCTGAGGCAAACTATCAGCTCTTACCTTTGTGTTGGTTGGGCATGCATTCTTTCAGTGACCGTGTGGATCTTAAAAATTTATATTGATTATATTTCGCAATAGTGTAGGAAAAAGAATTCTTCTGCATTTAAGTTAAAATAAAAATTATTGAAACCAAAGAAAATGGAAACGAGCTGATGAACTAAAGAGAGGACTATCAAAAAGTACAAACGAAATTATATAAATATATTATATAAATATATTATATAAATATATTATGTAATTAAGGATATGAGTCTCGCAACTAAAACCTCTATATTCGCATCGGACAGACACCAATTTAGAATAGATAAAAGTTATCAATATGTTATAATTTGTGCAGGCATTTCTAAACAGTCTCCACTGTCTCTGTATAAAAAGGGAATTCTCATGCTTTCAATTCTTATGAAGACTGTTGCGAGATGAATCTTGTTGACTGTCTGCATAATAATTATTTATTGCAACAATGTAAATACAAATATAGTTACACTAGTTATCTTATGTTGACATGAATGTGTCCCCACACTCACTCACTCATACACACACCCAAATATACAGAATATAGGAAGCAATATAGAGAGCCAAAAGGTGTTGTCTGTTTATAACTTGTTGGTGTTAAAAAGAATATAAAATCGTTTGACAACAAAGAAGTTGTGTTGGGCTTAGTAACAATGATACAGCAATATTTCCAAAGCTTGTATGAATACTGAGTAACTGTGTGATATAAAGAATCACGTTCCTTTCATTTAATAGAAACAAACAAACTACTGAACGGAGAACAAAAAAAGGTTGTTGTCCTAAAATCACTCCACTGCTCTACACTTGCACATGTAGTTTTATTGTGAAAATATATACAGCGAAATAGATGTAACAAATAATTATCAGACACTGTACTGTTTTTCTTCGTTTATGAACTAAGAAATACATGCACACTTTTTAATCATGCGATGACAAAAGCACTAATAAAAAGGTTAATGTTTTAATTTGAAAACAATTTGATCCTTTTGCTTTTGGTTGGCTGGTTGCATGTACATATATATTATGGAGTAGCTCATTTAGTGCTTATTTTAAAATATGTTAGGAAGGAGCTCTCAAGGATCTATTTCAGTTAAAAAGAAATTACTTTATAAATCGTTGATAGAGACACGTTTTTATTGTTTAAACTTAAAATATTATTTTGTGATTTAATGGGAAGGATACATAACTTTCTATCATACTAAAAATGTTCCAGAAAAGTTTATCAATTTTACATAATCACTGGTTATGAATACTGAAGAGATCACATTCATAATTGATCTTCTTTGACAGCTAATTTTATGTTTGATAAAAATGACATTATAGAAATGATACCTCGCCATAAGTTGGCTATATATGGCATTAAAATTATATAAAAGATATAACAAGATATCAAATAACTAAATTGTAAATAGTATAGAATTAACCAATTGAAATTAGTAAACACAAGTAGCACCACATATTCTACATCAATTCGAAATAAAACCGAACCAATCCAATTAAGATAAATTTCATATACTCTGTAAACTTATTTTCATATATATATATATATATAAATTTTAATGCCACGCTGTCTGAAACATTAAAAATTATAACTAAATGGCATAAATAACTTTTTTAATAAAGCTATGCTGTGCTAATAATATAAAGATTTGGATAAAAAAAAAATTCTATAGATAATTCTGTTATATCGTAAGTAAACTGATTGTTATTAAATACGTTTCTCATAAGTAATCATCTTCATTCTAGAAAAAAGGTTTGAGATCTGTTTATATACTTTTAGGAGACAGTCACAACAACTCTTAATATTTTTCACTAGATATAGAATTAAAAGAAAAAGGAAAAATAGATATTCATTTTGTTCTTATTGTAGACGACCATTATTTGCAGGATATTATGCGTGCAGACATTATGAGTTTCTTTAAGTATGATTGCGCTACTTTCGGATTTGTATTATTCACTGTAATAAAAGTATTGAAATGTTTTTTCATTTACTGCAATAATTCAGTATAGTTTTATTAGCGACCGCGACATACTTCAGATGTAGACAAGACTTTTCGTAGCATTATTATGCGATAGTGTTGAATTAACGCTAAAAGTTAAATGAACGATTTATTTATTTTTCTGTTTTGATTGCATTCCTGCAGCGTAAATATACGACTAGTTGTTATGAAGTGCATGATATTCTCATGATGACAATGACACTCTCATGCATTTGATTGATAATTATAGCCACTTGAAAGCTTTTACTTGCAAAATTTATCATGTCGCAACAATAAATTTATATTCTTGAATGTTGCCATGCGTATTCGTCTGCTTTTGGTTTTTAAAAATACTAACACATACACACTTACGTGTATATAAACATTATTTATTTATTTATTTAATCAATTAGGGTTTCATTTCAAATTATTAAATAATGTATTCAATAGACCATGGCAGGTGGGTCTTATGCTCGATATGTAATCGTTATATATCGCTTTTTTATTCGATTTCATACTTAATAACAGATCTGAAGAATTGCAAAGTTGTAAAAACTACACTAAATACGAATTAAAAATTATTAATATTGAACGACAAACATTCACAGACTTTCAAATAAGAAATTATATTTATTTTGCTAAACTTTATTTCGTTTGTATCTGAGCTGCACGGATGTCAGCCAATGGAAATTGACTGTTGAGCCCTTCTTACTTAAAGCCCTTCCCTTAAATTTCCTTTTAATTTTTTACAGAGAGTTGATTAAGATTACAGAGATTAGAGTTACTTTTGCAAAACTTTTCTGCTGATTTGAATTTTAAGCAGCGAATAAAAAAACAAAAAAAAAAAATTTTTTAAAGCAAAGATGCTAAGATTTTATTTAAAAGGAAATAAGGAAATTTAAGAATGTATAATTAAAGTCTTAACAAAAACCTCGAAATGCCTATGAATGTGGTACCGAAGTCAGTGGTCAGTTACAAATGACCACTCTCGTATAAACCAATCAATTAGCGTTAAACTAGTGTCAAAATCCGTTGCTAAGATTGATTGATTAATTTTTAGATTTTTTTTCTTTTCTGTATAATTCATGTTGGTATCAAATTGTTTTATTAAATGTTTATTTCAATAAAGATATTTTCAGATCATTTCCATTTTTAATATTTAAACAAACCGTTAAGTTTTAGTCCTTTTTACGAAAATTACACTTCTCGAATACTTCATTACTTCGACACTTATTATATATTATTCAATAACAACTAATATTTAAAGATTTAAAGAAAAATAAGGAGTCAAAAAAAAGTCTCTAATGCAAGTTAGTTTTCTGCTAAATTAAAATTTAGGATGAAAGTATTGACATCATTCGCGTTTTCCATTAGTGTGAAAAGAATTCACTTTAAAATCCGTTTGACTTTTTCAGGTCTCTGCAAATATTTGTGTTGTGGATTCACAGTCTCTCTTGCCTCAGAAGTATTGAAGTGCATCAGGGTTTGATGTGAAATGTGTTTATTCTGCTTTACTATTTTATCAATTTTTTTCTTTTCTTGAAATAATTTTGCCAACGTTTATCTCTTTGCTTGACTGAAAGCTTTTCTTCTTTGGGAAAATAAGAAATATTCACAGGTTATGTTAAATTCAATTTGCTAAATTTAAAATTTCATTCATTTTTCAAGGGACTGCAATAGTAATTTGAAATAAATTTTATAGAAAATCTATTGCCCACCATCGTCATAGCTTTTATTGTGAATGTGAATGTGAATGTGAATGTGAATGGAAATGTGAATTTTTTTTTGCGTCTGGTACGGAAGGAAATTTTAATATTATTTCCAAAAGCTTATTAATTTTATATTAAGCGAGTAAAAAGTGTATAAATATAAAAGTAAACTAAATTTGCATTTATCTTTTCCTTATCTGTTTGCTTCTAGGGGTGATGCTTTGGCAACATTATTCTCTGCCTTGTATGGTAAAATTTTGGTTGTAATGGGAATTGCATTTCCAATGGCGGAGGTTATATCCACATATATACCACCATCTTTTTATGAGGTAAGTCATAAGCGAATGTGTAATAAATATCTAGTATAAGTGTGTAACATCTGATTTAGTTTTAGTTTTCGTTATTTTGCCTCAAACTATAAATGTTCTTTTATATTATTTTATACATGCAGAAATGAACATGCATGCACATGCATGCACTCGGCATAATTTTATCCTTAATCTTGTTGTTTTTTGTATGAGAAGACTCATATTTTTGATGGATCTGAATTGTAATTATATTTTAATATTTATAGAAGCCATAAAAGTGTTCAGGTTAATAAATGTGTTGAAGTACGAGTATAATCCGAATATATATATTTTCGATTTAAGTGCAGCATTTGTACGATACTGTGCTCTCTAATTTGCTTTGTTATAAATTCTAACCAAATGACTTAGCATGCCACAGTGTTTGCTTTGCTACTTAAAAATACATTGACTTTTCCTCTGGAAGCCGGAAATTAATCAACCAAGAACTGAAAATCAATTTGTATACAAATTACCCTAAAAATATATCGGGAGTGATTTGCACAACATTCAAATACAAAAATAAAGCTGTTGCAGACAGGCAAGTCAAGTTGAGTGCTTACAGTTACAAATGTGGCACCAACATTTGATGGTTGTAAATTGTGGATGCTGCTAAATGACGTTAGTTTATTTTGCCTGCCAGCTAAATGTCATGTTCAATTGCTTACGTTACAAATTTTTTTGAAAAGGTAGCAGACTGCCATAACACTGTCTGCTTGTATGAACTCATACCTGAATGGCGTTTGCTGGCTGCTCATTGGTTTTGTTTTTCGTTACACTCAATAAATAAATTTGGCATGAAGGAGAGATGACATGCAAGTTAAACAATTAAAAAAGTTGAGAATATGAAACCGAATGTCCTTAAATGGACAACATTTCTCTACGGTTATGGAGTGTGAGAGGAAGGCTAGTAAATGCGGTCTGAAGTTATAAAGCCATTTGTCTTTTCGCAATTGCTACAAAGTAAAAATGAGAAATTTGTAAGCTTTTCTAGGGAAAGAAAAACTTAGAAATTTTAGGTTTTGGCACACATTTTGCTATTAAAAAAGGGAAATAATTTCATTTAACATATTAAGATATACATACATTATAAACGAAATGGGCTTCATCTAAACTATTCTCTTGTTCTTTCCTTTCTGAAGAATATCGAAAGACGTCAATATAGAATTATTCATCTACGAACTGCCTTAGATAATAAACGTAGTGTATTTTCTGCTTAGTCAGCCTAATGGGGAATTTAATCAACTTAATTAAATTTGTTTTACTTTTCAAAAAATAATAGTCTATATTAATTTTGACCCCTTTAATGTTATGCCCTTCTCCCAGCGCTTCTTCCAAACCACAACACATTTTCCAAATTTAAATTTTAGAACCACCTTTAGCTATTTCAGTAATGGCTTTTTAATATCATCTGCTTTAGTCATATCTACTCACTATGATTTAAACAACGAATCATATTTTTTACAAAATTAAAATAAACCAAATCAACTGTTCGCGAAACGTAACGTTCGATTCTCGGAGTACTGATTCACTAAATTGGTATATAATTAATATTAAAATTATTTCAGGAGTAAAATCGTGATATTGTTACATACTCGCATATTCCATTCTAATATTAAACTATGAGCAAATACTCGTATTGTTGTAGCTCCAGCTTTGAAATGCAGTACAGATATCGTACATATTCAATATTTATATACAATTCATTTAATATTTTCATACATTTCATTATATTTCATAGACTTATTTATGCCATGCATAGAAGTTAACTTCTGCTACTTCCATTCTTTTTAATTCTGGCCTAAATAAATATTTTATTTGAAATTTTAAATTCGAGTAGTATTAATAAAAATTTGACAATTAAAAGTATTCGTAAAATAAAAAAAAATATTCTCTTCCTATAAAAAATAAATTTACTATGGAATTGCTAAAACATTTTAGAAGCGGCCAATAAGTTTTCCACAATGCAAACTTCTTTAAAATATTCCTAAAAATACATTTGTTACCGTCTGCTTCTAAATTAAATGCTTAAATTATTTCAATTACTCGTACTGATGACGTCATTCATTATTTCTTAAATGTGTTAACAATTTTTTTTTTTTTTTGGAAATTATCAGTATTAATTTTTATAAAATATTTAGATACACACTGTATTACTTTAAGTTAAAATTCAGTAAAATATTATTTTTTTTGTTTGAAAATGCATTCGAATTGTTTACTGGTTTCCAATTACATTTTGAAATTTATTTGCAATTTCATTTCCATGTTCATCTAAAAAATACATATAAAAATACATTAGTGGTCTAGAAATCCTTATGTGCCCCAAATAATTACAACGATAAATCCTGGAGTAATAAAAATTAATAGAACGTCCTAAGCATGTATGATAAAAATGCAAAGATTTTTTTTCCATAACCTCTCGCAGTTACTGTACTGTAAATACTTGTACGGATAAAGAAAGGGGATTCAATAATTTGCAAATGCCATCACACAAACGAGCATGCATATGTATGGAAGTACCACCCACATACTGCTGCCTATCAATTCATGTGACTGCAGGCAACCTTGTGACCTGCTCACACAACACACCCTCGTGTCATATGACAGATGCCAGTAGCATCATCTGTCAGCGTCAGTAAATTTGTACTTGCAACAGTTGCATAGACACACGTACACATCTTTCACGCCAGTAGAGACAAAAAAAAAAAAGATTTATAATTAACATGTAAATTTCTATTACTCCGCCTTATTTTGATGTTTTTGTTTTATTTCAGGTTTATTATTTATATCTATACATTGGTAGTATGATATTCCTGCTTTTTATGTATGCCACTTTGTTATGGGGTCGTCCTAAAATACCTGTCAATATTGGTAAATATTTTGAAATGCTTCGCATTCAATTGAAAAAAAAGGAACAACAACTACAGAGAAAATATTTTTTCTCACACTTTTTAGCTTCTCCGACAAAATTATCAGCGAAAACACGTTCGACAAGCGCTTCCGAAAGTATGGATGAATCGGATACAGATAGTAATTCAATGCATAACAGACGTATGCCACCTTCCATACCATCAGCTAGAAGACCGTCACTGCTGTCGCCTCTAGGACGTCAACATCATTATGGCAGTTTTTATTTACGTATGGGAGCCGTGGGTAAGTATGGCTGCGACAATTACTAAACAACTACAGAGGATGATTTGCATTAGTTTCATAAACAAGAACCATAATTTTATTTTCATCATTAACGCATTATTAGGAACTTTTATTTGCAGGACATTAATCAATAATCCGTAACCTACTAAGGCAAAATTGTGAAATTGTTATTTCTTAAATTTAAATTTAAATTTAATACAATTGTTAATCTATTCTTCTAGCTATAAATATTTTTTGCCAACAATTTATAAATGTTTTACATATAAAAAATACAGTTAAATTTTATATATTTTATGTAATACTGCCTCAAAGGAAATTAAAACATAAATAAAAGAATTAGTGGATTAATTAGGGGATCGTTATTGCATTTCTTCCTGAAGTGTTATCGGACAGATCCATTTATTAGAAATACGATAGTACAAAACAGTAAAAGGTTTCGAAGCGGGGTACAAGTTAAGCAGTATATGTGATAATACAAAAGTGGCATAGCCTGTAGTGTCCTTCGAGCTGGAAAAACGAACTTCCATTGAAGTTGGCTACTGATCAGATGCTAAACATTCGAATTAAAATAAAATTTAATTTTACTTATGAAAAACATTTCTTGATTAGTGATTTTCTTTCGTTTAGGCAACATTTCCTCAAACTGTGTGAAACATTTGCTTTGAACGAACTGCTTTGAAGGACTAACTGCTAAGCAGAAATTTAACGAAAGGAATAAATTAAGGAATTTTTTTATTTTAATTTAAGGCACGCCTTCCTTTTTTTTAACACATAAAATTTAATTTACTTGTGTTTCATTTGATTGAGCTATTTCTGCACTTAGTCTTCTCAATCCCATTGTATTAGCAGTGGTGACAGGCTAAGTGCTTGTGACATAAACTGGTGGAAGTTGGCTTTTATGTCCTTTAATTTATGTCTAGCCTGAGAAGCTTAGTTTTTCTTAAGGGCCTAATGACCTTTTATGACCTCGTTGTGCTGATTTCTTTTTTTCAATATATAAATCCTTCTTAAATATAATGAAAATATTTGGGGGAATGAGCATACGTGGTCTTCACTTAAACATTATAAGAAATACTTTTATCTTTTGCTTCCTTAACAGAGATTCTTGCTCATGAAATTAGTAGTATGAGTTTTGAATTTAATTAAATTTGTCTCCTTTACATCCGCTATAGTTTTTAGTAGAGTGCAGTGATTTATTTTATCAACTCACTTTTACTTTCAATTGACACTGATTATATATTTTTATATTTTTTCATCACATTTTGTTTATTTCTGTTGAATATCCTTTTGCAGCTTTTGGAATCGGCAGCATGATTTATTCCGGTTTAGAGTTTGGTCAATATTTCGAACTGAACCCAGATACGAAATGTCATAATGTTTTATTGGCCTTAACACCGGCTACGAGAATGGCTTTTATCTTTATACAGATGTATTTTATATTTTTGAACAATGAGGTAAGTTCGCTTCTTAATCCAAATGCTTAAAAAAAATTAATTTGCACAAAAAGTAATTGAAATAGTCTATACGATAAGCTTAACTTGGGAAGGATGGCAAGAGCGGACTTGAATGAATAATACACACAAAACTTTTTGTGAACATTTAAAGCATATAATCGTATGTGCATACGTATATATATTTTATTATATCTCATATGATATTCCGTCTCTAGATATTGATAAATTATCGAATTTGCTAAATATTGTAAAATAGCTTGTTAATGCTCAGCCTAAAACGAAGGTTGCGGATTCGATTCCTGCCTAGGCCTTGAGAGCTTTGCAGATTAAATCGACTAACAAAAAAAAAATTAATGTAATAGCGTTTTTTCAAAGCAGAAGTGCAAGCAGAGCGCAAAATTTAAATGACAAATTCTCAATCCTTTGAGTAATTCTTAAGAGCTTTTTCCCAAAATTATATTCCAAAAAATTAGCTATTTGGTTGTAAAGTGATTATTTTTTATAAAACATCTTGATATATAAAATCCTTAGTTAGAGAAGTGCGAGGACATGTTTAAAAAGTATATTTTTAGAAAACTTGTAACAAGAGTCCTGTAATCCTGTATAAAAAAAAATTCTTATTAAACATATACCTCTCTTTCAGCAAATCAAAGTGTATCGGTACAAAATAATTGCCCGTTTCGGTCTCATGCACATGATTGGCACCAACTTGGCAGTTTGGCTAAATGTGTTAATCCAAGAAACTAAACATGAAATATTGACATTTTACAATGTGGAGAATCGTACATTACGCATTTCGCATCGTATACCAGGACATTCTAGAGCGCACTCAATATTAGCGCCGTCTGATCCAAATGCCCTCGTAAGAATTCCGAGAGGCTTGAAGGGTCCTTACCAAATTTTCGAATGCCGCCGTACAAATATTTTAGGTACTTTAGTGCAAGATGCTTCACCCTTCTTATTCCCTTGCACAATAGAATATTCACTGATATGTGCTGCTATATTATACGTTATGTGGAAAGGTATATCCCGACCACAGACACCTAAGCCTCAAAGACCGGATATGATTAGTTCGCCTTTGAAGAGATCTCCCCATCATTATTCAGTTGATTGTGCTAGAGCCCACAAGGGTTTGTTCGTGGGCATCTTGGTGTTGGTTTTAACTATTATATCATTAATATTATTCTTCGTATTGATTTCAAGGCCAGACTTTGTAGCTTTAGCCGTAATGGAGGTAACAATATGTGAGTTATTTATTTATGGCACAGCAACTATTGCAACACTGGTGGGCATGATTCAAATAAGGCATTTGCAATATGATGCATTTCGGAGCTTCTCGTTAGATGATATCCTATTGGTGGGAGCGCAGACAGGATCATTTTTATATAACATCTTTACCGTAATAGCTGGCCATTTTTCATTGAGAAGTGATGATTGGTTAGTTCCTCTGAATGCTCTAGCTTCCATAGTACAAACAGCCTGCCAGACAATGTTTATATTGGATGCTAGTCGTCGACAGGCAGTCACACCCGAGCACATACGCAAAAAACCGGGACGCGAAATAGTCACATTTATGTTGGTTGTCAATTTGGCCATGTGGGCCATAAGTACTTTGGAAAAGTCGAGAGCAGAATCTCATCCCATACAGCTTAATTTTTATGGTTTATGGGCTTGGACGATTATTACCCACGTGTCCATGCCATTGGCAATATTCTATCGTTTTCATTCGACTGTGTGCTTGTGCGAAATCTGGAAGAGGGCCTATAAACTTAAGCCGACATTTATGTGAGAATTAGCCCGCGAGCGCATTGCAAGCATTGCGCAACAACACCAATTTTGTGAAGATCTTAAAACCAATTTATCGTACTGTTACTGCTCAACCACCATTGTGGAGGCCATCGAGGAAGTGGATAGCAGCGGAAGTAATAATGGCACCTCTAATGGAAATGGAAATGGAAATGGAAACGGCACAGCTGCAGCGAATGGCAATGCTAACGGCAACTGTTCTGAAATCGAAGTTGAAGAAATTGAACCCGGCACGGAGGGTAGCACCAGAGAGCCTACAGATAACGAGGCTACAGTCGATTCAAAGCAAGCGGAGAAACTACAGCAACAACTGCCGAGTATATTGTCGCGGAAGTCATCGGGAGGTGGCGGCAGTTTGGGTCAACGTCCTTTTTGTCCGGTCTATATAATAAATGGCGAATGAGTTTATATGCAATTTGACTATATTGATGCCATCAGCCAACGTGAGCTCACATTTGTATGAACGTTTTTCTAAACAACACCAACAACAACCACATCAACAGCAACAGCAACAACAACAACAATAACAAGGTAATGCTTTCTTTGAAAACAAACTCTTCAAAAAAAAAAACAACAACAAACAACTCTAAAAAGTTTAATAATGCAAATCTGACCAACTTTATGTTCAAACTTTTAACACTTAAAAACATATTTAACGACTAAGAAAAATATTTAGGCGGAAATTTTTCCTTAAAACAGCCATTAGCATGAACACACTTTTTATAATTACAACACACAGATTTCTTAAATAAAATATCTGAACATTCTTTTGCAACATATCTCTGTGTTAAAATAAAAACTGAATAGCAAACACTAAACCAAAAAAAACTTAATATGAAAAAGTTAAATATTTTATGGTTAAATCAGACTACAAAAATAAAATTATGAAATTTTTAAAAAAAAAAAACAAGTTTAATGTTTAAATTTAGCTGAAGTGCTCCAACAATATAAAAAAAGGCAGAAAATAGCATTTAACGTAACTCACATAATAAGAAAATTAGCAAAGGATTTATAGCAGAGGAAAACAAACTTGTTGTTCTTATTAGAATACCGCATATACTCGTACCAACAGAAAACAAAAATAAATAAATAAATAAAAAAATCAAAATAATTCACTCCAATAAATAAAAAAAGTATTTGTATAATCGTAATTAAACCTTTTCGCTATTATTACATTCGATAATATTTAAACACCAGTTAAGCATTTAAACAAGGATAATTAAGACGAGTCGTAAAAAATTTAAGTAAAAAATTAGGAAGAAAAGTTAAATTAGAGAATTACTAGATATTAAATATTTTAGCTGACTTTACTGACTTTAACTTAAAATAGAATATTAAACCAGTTGGAAGGACCACACAAACAAATAGCCAACATCTAATTAGGCACTTTATAAATTTCCTTAAATATTGAAGAAACGTTATGACGAAAGGCGTTAGCAGGTTTTGGCGTAAGTGAATGCTGCGATAGGGAATGCGAAATGTGAATCAGCAGCAGCGCAATTGATAATTAATGAGACCACTGCTAGCTAAGTAATACTTTGGAAGGGTTCCACCTATGCGTGACAAGTCCTGGGAATAGCAAATTTTCTCAAGTATATCCAAGAATAATATTCTTCAGTTGTGATTACGCCCTCAATAAAATAAAATATGGAGACAAATTTACAGCTTCTAAGATCTATTATTAGGCATTTAAGTCGTCGCAAGTTTTCGCTTCATTTCAATCGTCGGCATTAAATAACTTTTCATACAATAGAATTTTTCTTTATGCAATTAATGTTAGAAAAATTTCCTGGTGCTATTAAAGTCTATACGCGACGGGCTAAGGGAAATGGTGCTATTCTGTACATAAACATTGCGTACATGGTCTCTGTGGGGTTAGAACCTGTAAACCCTGGCAGATCCATTTGGTAACACATTAACCCCTTCTGCTCGTCCTCTCTTTTCTCCAGCCTGGAGGATAAAGTTTTTAGGCTGCAAGTATGTTTATCTAAAGATAAACAGTATTCCTCAAAAAAAGTGTAGTATTGATCGGTTTAGGTTTTGATGCATTCCAAAGAGCAGTAACATTCACTTATAGCCCAAAATGTCTTAATACCTTTGAGTTTATTAAAATAAAACTACATATTTATATAAAAAAAAAAAAAATTTCTTTAAGGTTAACCTAATTTAGATATCAGTTCTTGAGATACAAAGAAACGTTAACTACCGATTTATAGAAGAAACTTTGAAAATAAGAAGAATCCAGTAAAAGTAATTGTGAATAAAAAGGAAACAAGAAATCATAATTATAACCCACCACATAAATTATTCAAAAGTATTACATGAAAAATGACTAGTAATAAACATAAACTTTATGAAAAGTATTTAAAACATTTTAACCATAAAAAGATTAAAATATTTTAAGGAAAAAGTTACATACAAAGCTATAATCAGAGAAACGAGACAAGTGCAAGTTGCAGAATTAGAAAGGAAAGGACGAAAACGTATTTGAAGAAAACAATTCAAACAATAAACAAAAAGAGATTGCAATTAAAAAGCAACAATATTTGTATAGAGACTGATTGTGTGTTCATTGCAAAAATTCATTAAATTATATTAAACAAAACATGCTGGAAGAGAACAAGAGGAAAAAGGTTATGAATAACTAATAATTAAATAAAAAAAAAGTATTTGAAAAAAGTTCAAGGGTATAAAAAATAATTAAAAAATGCTCATCAAAATTACATATAAACTTACAACGCATTTAAAATAATTGAGGCACAGAAATGAAAGGTTTTTTAAAAACCCGCGAAGGCAAATAAATTTGTTTTAAAGTGATTTTCTTGCAAGTTATAAGAAAAATGCTGTTGCAACCACAAAATGATCGATAAGGCTAAAAGAGTTATATAAAACTGACTATAAATCCGCAGTTTTCATCGTCAAGGCCTCATTTCACTATCCTACACAGTCATACAATTCATTCACTCAAAAGTGTCAATGTGATATCCTTCTATTTAACAAAATAGCATCAAAATTCCTTTGCTGGTGCCACACGATCATTTAAATTTAATATGAAAATATATGTTTTCATTATACTTGGTAAAGAGTTGACTGCCATTTTTAAAGATATTAAAAAAATATTAGAAAACGAATTTTGCCAAAAATAAAATTAATTTTATAATTAATTATATAGAAAATTTTAATAATTGAGAAAGAAAAATCAATTTCTAATAAATTAAACTATAAGTAAAATTATTTCCTGTTTTGTGAGTTGGATTGTTTTGTTGAAATTTTCATAAACTTTTGCAAATGTCAAACCAAATCGGACATTTTTAGGGTACACTATGCTACTTTTTCAGCAGATATGCTAAATTTGACCAATCGTACCACTGTGTAGGATAATGAAATGATAATGAAATTTCGTTACTGTTTCATGTCCTTTTTATCGAATACGTAAAAAATTTTGTAATAATAAAAACAAAAAAATTATAACATTCATTGTACATCCACGCCAGCCTTCAATGGCTGCTTTGAGTTTCATTTTAATGGAATAAAGCCAAGTGAGAAACACGGAATTTTTAATTTAAAATTTTTAATTTATGCAATAGAATATCAAAATCTCTTCTATTCAAAAATACATTGAAATGAATTGAGGGATGTTAAAGAAGTTTAAATGAATTTAAAATAAATACAAATTTTGATAATTCGAATAACGGCGGGCATAAGTATTAGGCTGCATTTAAAGTTCGTCCTTCGCCCTTATTTTTTAGAACGTGCATATCGGCGAAATGAAGTGGTACATAAAAAGCTGTTTCCAAAAATACTTTTGATGTCAAAACTCCATCGTAGCTCCTCCCCTCTACCGCCCTTCTAGTAATACTAGCACAGTGTATCGCATTAGTATGCCGTAAACGCATAGGAATCCATTTATTTGTTTTTAATTATAGTTATTTAATTTCTCCAGAGGGGAAATATTGAGTAGCGAGTTATGAATATAGAATATTCCATAAGTATATGAATCGATGAAGTATATTCACTTATAAGATGAGTGATTTTCTATGCAGAGCACTTGTTCTGAGGAAGAGATGCCATAAGAGGAATTAGAGAATATTAAATAAAAGAAAATCTTCGTTTCTTACAGGCACTTGTACACCCAAAGAAAAATGGTAAATTATAGAGGTCAGGGAATAGAGATAAGAGCCATTGAAAAAAATATATAGGAATTTTCCAAGCTGAGGCTGATTGTGTGACTGACTAGAAGTGCAACTGCCAAAAGGAAGAGTTTACACTTATTAAGTTTTATCCACTGGTCAAAAACAATTTATTAAAGAACATCAGGTAATTATTCCGAACTTCTAAAAATTTGCTCCGTTTGTCATCCAACAAAATGCCCAAAGTAATCACATGCAAAAGACCCCATTCCATTTTGTATGAATCGAACTTACGATTTTCATGTCGAAAGCGACTACAGTAATCTTGCCATAAATGAGTTTTGAAAGTCTTTAAAGGAGACCGAAGCGATACCACTATGATCGCATTGGCTGAAAAGGTTTAAAGTCGCCCACTTTTTAAAGGAGAATCTTTTTTTAAAAGCCAATGAAATTCTGATCATCTGTAAGTCATTCTGGCACAGTTTCCTAACAAAGTCTTGAACTGCTGAAATTATAATTTTAGAATTAAATAAATTTCCCCATAACCATACACGGGAAACCTTAAGACTGTTGCAATTCTGTTAAGACTAATGCAATTCAAGCTTTTGATTCAAATTTCTTGCAAGAAAATCACCAACTAAAAACTTTTTTTTAAATTGCACATGATTTTATGGAACGTGAGAAAAAAATTTTTTTTTTACTTTTAAAGGGAAAAGATTTAAGCAATACGAGTAAAGAAAACAAAAGAGCCATTTGTTTGTCAATGATTATTATTTGTATAGTAAAAAAACTTTTTGTTTGAAAGCGATAGATGCAACTTGTTGAATAATACGAGAGAGCCGGTACAGAGAAAACCACAAAATTGATTGTTTATGTTGCAATTGTTTTGTTAATAATTATTTAAGTAATATTTTTTAACTTTTGTTGTGATAAATTTTGATAAAAAACCATAAATGAAACTTTTAATATTTAAGTTAAATAAAAATAAACAAGAAAATTATGAATAAAATTAAAAGTAAAGAAACATGTCTAACAATAATTCTCGTAATTGGCTCACAGACAAATCAAAACCAAACATTTTATATACACAAATATAATAGATTTATATGAAGAAATATATTAAAATACTTCTTATATTAATTTAAGTATATAATTTCAAAGGCCAAAGATTAAAAGCAAAATAATTTAATTGTTAATTTTTTATTATTCTAGCTTTATACATTTGTATCTATTATTATATAAATTTACATTTACAAATATATAAAATGAAACCAAATCAAAAGGAAACCCTCAACTTTAAATACTTTTTGCTAAGTTCTTTATCTAATTCTTTTCTACGGATAATGAAATTTACCTTTAACACAAATACTCGTAAATACATACATACGTTCACACACACACATTTGTGGCGTAGTAAAGTTGTAAACTAGAAAGCAAATTAATTTTATATATATGATTATTTGAACGTCTTTGATATTTTTATATAAAATATTTAGGTACTAAAATTCATTTTAAAAGTCATATACACTTATGCACACATACTCTATATTCTATATATACAAGCGTTTTTGTATTAGTCATACATACTTACATACTCGTACATACATACATACATACTTCTTTTAAGACCTTGTCCCCATACACCCTGTTTTAAAGTCACTCATATGGATAAGATTTAGTCATATTTGAAAGCAAATTTTTAATTATATATATTATTTATTTATATATATATACATATATATGGTATATACAGATCCATATATATTTAACGAAAATCTTAGATATAAATTAATTTATTGTGTGAGGAAAAACTTAAGTAACCGAAGAAACAGTTTGAAATTGAAAAGTGGGAGAATTAAAGGAAAAAGATTTTCAATATACGAGTAGTAGTTTATTATTATGTCGTACGATTATTGCAATGAATTCAAATTGATAAAAATGAAAAGGAAGTTTAAATATTTAATTCGCAAAGTATTATTACTGATAATAAAATAATAAAGAAAAGAGTATTAAAATCACAAGCCACGTTTTTGATTTCATTTTTGAGCGGAGGAACCTCTCCAGAGGTAAGTCTTTCTCTAACTAAGTTCAAAAGCATCTAGATAAATCTTTTTTGTTATCGATACGCTTTAATTGTACAACTTTAAATATAAATAAATATAAATATACTTCAGCTACTAATTAAACCTCAAGCAAGGATTCGGAATACTAGACATTAGTCCTATGATATTAGTCCTGACTTTCATTTGTATGCTCAAAGAAAATCCTAATACTGACTTCATTTGGCATCATCTTTCTTGGTACTTTATAGAAAGTCTGCTCAATAATCCACATTAATCGTAATCCACATTTAATCATTCTTCAATTGTATTTGTGAATGAAAAAAAATGTTTAATCGATCTCACATGGATTTCCGATGGCCTTTCAAGGATATTATACATTTTGTTGCAAGACGTTACGAAGATCTAACTAATTTTGCTTTCAAATAAAATCAACAAGAAAATATAACTTTCAGTTGTACAAAAATATTTATACATTTCTTTTTATAAGTCGCATTTTCGAATTGTATATTATAAATAGAAATCACGATACCGCTGGCCGCCTCTTCTATGAAAATGGTTCTCCTTGAAGAAATACAGAACTCGTAACAGTTTGTAAAAATCAACAATATATTGCGCATTTCGATGCAGCATTTTTGTGAAAATTTTTCTTATTTTGAATCTTAAATTGCGTTTGCAATTGGATTTACTCCTGCAGGCATTTATTACAACAGAATGGGGTGAATCAAGATTAGACATGCATCGCAAAGCCACATACAAACTAAAGAGTGGAATGAAAAATAAATATTATTTGCACAGATAAAGTATTGCGTCTTGCCTCTCTTGTGTTCTATTACTACAAAAAATCTTGCAAATCTTACATATATTGCTTTAATTCATCACCGTGGAGCAACGAACGGAATCTGTTTAACTTTGTTTACCTGTACATCAGTACTACCGTGTATTTATTTATAGTCAATTTAAGGAGTTTCTGTTAGAAGAAAACTATTTTCTATTTGCACTTCCAATCGCCTCACATACATACTCGTGAAATCCCAAGAAAAATCTCTTGTAAGCAGAACAAATTGTGTCTGCATTTTATAATAATTGTTTTGGATAATTCCTTTATATATTCCACAAGCTTTGGCTTTATATCAAAATAATTTTTCCTAAAAGAGCTTTCTTGTAAAGACCTTTTATGAAAATCTGCAAGGAATGACTTTAAGTACTTCTTTACATAAAAATAATAGAAGAGATAAAAAATTAGAATGTATTAAATGGGCGTAAAGCACCAACACAAAGTAGAACAACAATAAAAAAATTAGCAAATGTTCTTAAAAAATCAAAACTAGGGAAAGTCCTTTAGATAATAAATAGGAAAATGTGTGTGTATACAGTGTTGAAGAAGTAGTTCATGTAAACACATAACAAAATAATAGCAAATAACAGAATGGCAAGAAGCAGACAAGCAAGAAAGGAGAGGAGAGTTCAAATTTAATTCCTTTAAGAGTTTAGATGGGTGGGTACTGCAACACCAAGAAACTGGCGCGGGATGAAAACAAAAGCAAAGATACATACACATTTGTCTCTGTTCTGGTATAAACAATAAAAGGACAACTGGGACCAACCCATTTATTAAAAAGATACTTAGCATTATTAACACATATGTAGGATATTGTGAAGCACACAAACCCATTATGTACATACCATGCATCCTTTGCAGGACTTGAGGATACAGCGAATGTTAAAATGTCGTATAAATCAAACAGCCTGAGCGCCACAAAATATATCCGTATTGCTTTTTAAATTAAAAATAAAAAAAGGGAAACGTTACGGATAAATATAGATTTGAAGATAAAAGTCGTGGTAAACTTTTTAAAGCATGAAAAAGCTTACAATGGATGCTGCATGTACATTGAACAAAAGTAGGTTTCGACTCGAAATTATAAAGAGAAGAGCTTTTCGTAGGGAACTTTTGTGGATTTCAAAACAAAAAGAGATAAAAAGCATTTCAACCGAAATTCCCCTACTTTGAGGGGAATTTAATACTAAAATATACATCTGTTGTATTCAATATTTTTCTGGGCTCACTTTGGAAATGTCTATTCTGTAAACTCTCTGCACATATTACAAAGTAGAGCAGAGCAGTTTGCCAAAGATCTCAATATTTTTTTTTTTAAAGTGAATGTGAATTGTGAACGACTGATGTTGTAATTCGTATTTTTGTAATCCATGCTAGACACTCTATTGTATTTTTTGAAGGAAAATGAATGGAATTTCTAAAAAATGAAAATTCCAATTATTGAGACGAATCTTCACAAAAGTGGTTTCATTCAACTTACAAGCTTTAGTACTAAAATTGGTCTCAATTCTTTAAGACCATCACTAATAAAAAGCTCTTTTTAAAGCTTTCTCTGTACATATTTTTTTCTTTTTATTTTCATTTTCCCATTCTTTATCTCTTTCACTTTCTCTTTACATAAACTTAAGGGGAAAGAAAGTCTTTTCATTTATGTTGCTTTTCCATTTATTCTAAGACGCAATTTATTGATTTTCTTTTATGTTGAAAACGCATTTCTGCTGTGTGCAGTTCACACCCATTTTTCCCTTCTTTTCCATACTTTTTATGAAGTACAAAAACGCACAGCCACACACTCTCTCCAAGCCACACACCCCCATTCATATGCAATGCTTATACAACCGATAAGCGGCCAAATCCTTCTTAAGTACAATCTCGTGTAGAATTTCCCAAAGCAAGCAAATTACAAGGAGTAAACAAATGTAAAAACACATTTTTTTAAGTACAATATTTTTACGTGTATTGAAAAAGATTTTAGCTTTTGACTTTCAATTTACATAAATATGCATGTAGTATGTCCTGCATAGTTTGCTCCCTTCTTTGCCTGGCTGGAAAAAGAGGTTATTGTCCTTTATAAACAAAATATACAATTGCACATTTAACGCCTGCGCTCTCAACGCTACACTGAAAATTTCAAAGTAAATTCGTGCAGGTTAAAAAGTCTTTTTCTATAGCGAAATAAAAGCGAAGAAACAGGATTCATAATGTTTGCTTGGCAAAACAACACAAAAACTACGCAGATAATTGTGTCAATCTTAATGCAGTCAGTCCATTATTCCACAAAAGCAAATACATATGGATGTCTGTATGTGTGGGTGCATGTGTAGATGTGTGTCACAACTGTGTGCGTTTAAGTTTTAACAATAGTCTTCCCATCTCGTGTTTACATGTCGCTAAATGCTGTGTAGTATAATTTTGTCAAACATTTCATTGTTTCACAAAAACTAAGTCATGTTCACATTATTTTCTTTTAGCACGATTCGGTTCCAGTTATTGGCATTTTAAAGTCCTTTTCAATTATATACGTACTTGTTGTGTTTCTTTTTTTTTTTTTGTTTTTGTTTTCGTTCCGTACAACTAAATTTTAAATTATCATTCATTTCACAATAGAGAGTCAGAAATATCTTCATGCCGCAAGAACCGTGTTAGGAGAAGTGAAGAATGCATTGCTACATTGCCAATATAGTCTCCAGAGATTTTTAAGTAGATTCGCAGGCTTTGCAAAATGTTTTATCTCTTGTACATACAAGTGTGCTTTGTAGGGTGTGTGGGGTCTGTAGTGTTATAGGGAATACATTTGTATGTTCTTATGTGTTGTACATGTGAGGTTTAAGTGGGAGGTCCGTAATTTAGGTTAGCACGTTGTCAGAGTTTCAATTAAATGTTAAATGGTGTTACTTTAATAAAAATAATTCTTTATTCGAGAAATCTCTATGAGAAGGCACATGTTTAAGGCAATTATGCTTTGCTTGTACACCGTCTAAATATGTATAATTAATTATCCATTGGAGCAAAGCGGCATTCTAATTTTTTAACCAAAATAACGGTGAAGAAGAATACTTTGGCTTTTCTACACAGGAACTCCGATGGCAGTATTTGTGTGTTTGTGTGCGTTTCAAAATTTTTTACATGAAGTTTCTTGCTTAAATTCTTTCAGATAACTTTAACACTTTTTTTTTTCTTTGACTTTTTTGATAGTTGAGAGAGAGTTTTGCATTCTACTAACTTTTAAATCGCTAATTTGTTTACGAAAACTATGCAATGTCGGGACGAAGAGTGTACAAGTTTAGCGATTCATCAGAACTTTAGTAGCAATATATGAATAAATAAAAAAATTGGAGTTTTATTCACTAGTAAGTGCTGATTGGCTGGCGAACTAGAAAATTTAACAACTGAGGGGAATGTTTATAAGAAAATTGATCAGAACAGTTAAAATTTTTATAGTGGTGTGGCGCTACAATGAAAATTTTTAAGTAAATTAAAGTCTTAAAGTAAAAGTTTTTTCTATTTATTTAAATGCTCTTAAAATCAAAATAAAGCCTATTCATAAAAATGAATGGACTGAAACAGCAATTTCGGAGGCTTGTCAAAAGTCATTTTTGCTGACGATATGTATGCTAGAAAATGTAAGATTTGGTCAACATTTGTCTTCTATGTATTTTATTAGTTTATTTACTAAATATTACAATTTTATGAATATAATTGCAATATGTATAGAAGCACTGGTTACTGAGGCTTTTGGCTTCTGGCTCCCCGGGGAATTGAACCCCTGACACCTGCGTGACAGGCGGTTAGACTAACTATTATACCATCAAGGGGGCCTTTTATGTATTTTTTTTTTTTTCTATTTGTTTTATAGTTTAACTGTATGAAATCAGAAGCGCTTTTTAATACATGCATGCACACAAAAACACTAAACATGCATCACTTTTCATGATTATTTATTATGGTCACACTCTTCCGATACATATGTCATGAGTGCATATAAGAAAGCCAAACAAATAATTTTTATGTTGCCTAGCTTGCGGCTTCTTTTCGCTGAACTACACTATCCAACATCACCATATTTATTTGACCTCAGATGTTAATTCGCTCAGTAACCCTCTCCAACTAAGAAATCATTTACACCACAGCAACAAAAGCAACACAAGCAACGGCATGAACAGTCATGTAAAATGTTTGTGATGGAAATGGAAAACGGAATAGCGTAGAAAACGTAAGAGGCGTACGTCGTTTTACGATACAAGCAGATTTCCATAGATGAGAAAATCTCATGTGAGAAATGAGTAAAAGTATGGTTTGTTGTACATATATCGGTTTGTTGATATTTTGGCATAAATGCACCAGCTTGGGGTTGGTAGAGGAGACAGAATGGAGTGTGAAGTCAAATGTAGTTTGAACAATAGTGTGTCTTTGCGTACCCGTTTTATATACTCGTATTTAAAACTCCCTGTTTATGATTTGATTTTCATTTAAAAATTGTTGTTACAGTTCGATATGTGCAGGGGAAGCTGAATGTTTTCAGTTCTTGTCTAACGTGGCGATTTTAAGTCTATTTGGCTGTTTTTTTTACTTTCGTACTTACAAATGCAATAAAAGATTTTGAATACAATAAAAATTCCTTTTATATTAAATTTTTTTCAGATTTATTTGCATGAATAGTTGAAGTTGTTATTTTAAAAATGACAAGTAATAATTTTGGCGTTTTTTTTTAACTTTGGCGATTTATGTTTCTTTTTTCGTTATTTAGTAAACATTTACCATAAATTATTTATTATTTAAAACCAAAAATTCATAACTGAAAACTTGGTATGTCTACAATGCTGTTTGCTTTTAACAGAGCAGTAAATAAATGTATTCTTAAAAAATTTTAAATATTGTGAGAGTATTGGGCATTAAGCCGTTACTTATTAGAAACAAACATTTTATATAAAAACTCTAGGTTTCTTAAAGGAACTCACATTAGACTATTTTGATATAAACGAAACATGCATTATATAACATCATTTATCAATATTATCAAATAAATTTATTTTGATGAGGATAAAAAACGAGAGAGCCAAGCTTTATAATACATATGAATTAGACGATTTAAAATTAATGAAAGATATGGAGTGTTATCTGCCTTTTAAATGCCAGGAATGTGAAAACCCTATTGTGTAACAGGGAATAAATATGGAGAATGAAAAAAATAAATCAAATATTAAGCAGTCAGTAGATTACACAGAAAGGATAAAGTGCAGCTCTTGGTATTTCTAAGTCTCGGACCTTTGTAAGGATCTAAATATGTCGAATGTTTTTTTGAAATACTAAATATAACTAAATTTAAAGCTGTAACATGCCGAATTTCATAGGCAACTTCTGATTTCAATCTAATGGGTGGCATGTTTATTATAAACATCCCGATTTATATTTTTAATATTTTAAAAGTTATTATACATATAAATATGTAAATAAAATTATTAAAAATATTTCAAATAAAGTGGTTAATTATATGTAGAGTAACTGGTTCACGCCATACACAGTACAAACATATACTTAATGATCGATATGTGAGAAAAGATGGCACTCTTTGCCAACACTTAGTTACTATTCTATCTCAATCTGTATCTAACATTACGTTATATGTATCTAATAAATACGATAATGTGGAGTTGGTTAAGAGCAAGATATATATGTTGTACATGTATAGTGGCAATCCGAACGTACGCTGTAGTAAATGGAAACAAAAACAAAAAGCGAAAACGCAAGCAGCAGAAGAACAGTAGTGTGCGCGGTAGCAGCAGCAAATTGTTTGTCAGCAGTGTGTATACGAGAACGTTTGTTGTTTTGAAAGCACAGTGTGGCTTGTTGGTTGCCTGTTTATTGAAGTTCCAATCAGTCTAAAACGAATTGCTGTGAACGATGGAAGAAAAATATGTCTAATAGTGACCGACAAGAAATTAAATTAATAAATTCACACGTTTGAAAAAAAAAAACACACACACACACACACAAAAATATTTACAAAATACCACAAAAAAGCAAGTCCAAGTGTAAATCGCTTGTGGATTATAGAAGAATATTTTACGCTTTACACAGCGTAATAATAGCGTGAGATACTTATTTGTGGTTTGGATATTATTAATTAATTTACTTAAACAAAACAGTTTAAAAGCAATTGGACGAAATTTAAAAACAACTTCTTCAAAATCCTTAAGTGCCATTTTGAAAATTAAGTCTGGTTTCTGAAAGTCCTTAAAACACAAGAAAAAAGAATTATATGTATAATTGTATACAGAAACACTGCTGATAAAAATCAACTAACCTTTGTGTCTATAAAATTCTGCTCATACCTTTATAATCAAATCCATATAAACAACGCAAAATAATAATCCTCTCCATCAGACATCCTTGCAACAAATACGACAAACCAATGTTAAGCAACCATCATCATAAACATCCACAAACAACAAAAAGTGCATTTTTGCAAACTTTTGGTACAAAGTCTTCATAAAGAAAACAAGAAACAAAATATCAAAATAAAACGAATATATTTTCAGCGGCAGTCGCAAAATATCTACAATTGGCTGCAAAGTTTCCTTGTTTAGTTTGCTTTTATGTGTACATTTTGAGAGTAAATTTAATGCTCCAGGCTACACTCAGCCACACACACACACACACTCACACACATGCATAGAGACTTCTTACAAGCCTAAATGAAAGGATAATAATCTGTGAAGCTGTGAATCTGTGAATCTGTGAATCTGTGCATTTGTATTAGTATATTTGAATGTGTGCAAATGATTGTAATTGAATATTGTAGTACTCCAATATTTTTTAAAGTGTAGAAACAATCGTATGTTTATTAGAAATCTGTAATCGATATTAAAAGAAGACATAAGTTTTTTTTTTTGTAATAAATAAAAGAATAAAAAAATAAAGAAATACTTTAACACAACAACGTAATTTCGATTCAAACCAAAAAAAAAATAAAAAAAAAAAAAATAATTTCTTCAGGATATAAAGACTGTTATCTCAATGCCACAGTTTAACAAATGTTATGGGTGAGTAAATATTATCAATAAAATTTGTAAATGCGACGACAAAATTAATATTTTTTTAAAGATAAAAAAGATGTTAGGGAAATTTCTGGCTTCCCAATATTAAATAAGTGAATAAAAGGATAATATATTATGCTGAAATGGAGATGAATAATGAAAAGTTATTTGATTTTCAGAAAAAAACCATTCAACTCTTTACTATTCTAAGTATTTGGCAATATTTCAATATTTACAGCCAAGAGCATAGTTCGTAAATCATACTAAAGGTGCGAAATATGTGTGTGTCCTTACAAGGAATACAAACTTTAATTAATGTATAATTTTTCAACCCATTTACACTTAGTTTAGCTTGCAAAAGCTGAAAATCAGAAACAAAGCTATCAAAAAAAGCAAAAGCTTAAATGCTAGAATATTTTAAAATAATTTGAGAAACATAATTCTGAATTAATTTATGCAGCAGTTTTATGTGCACAGTGTCTAAACTTACAACTATTAATGCAAAAATTTGAGTAATTAAAAGTCCAATCAAAAGCTTTTGCATACCTTTACAAAAGCAGGGAAATTCCTCAGAGGAACAGACTAGTCCCTTGTAGTTTTCAAAGAAGTTGCAATGTATTTATATATGTATATAGTAATGACTATACTGTATTTAAGCCATCAACTGAAAGTAGTTACTCAATGAATATCCAAAAATTTCAGAATGTATTCCATTGTGTCATGTATTTGTACAACAGAGCAGAGTCTTTAGTTAAAGACTTTATAAAAATAACTTCCCAAATTGTTGCTTTAAATTATTTGTATATGTTTTAGCTACAAGTATCTATTAGGTGGTTCAAAATTTGAGAAGGTAAATTGCATCGATCGAAAATTTGGCGTTGTACAAGCGAAACTCCAAGGAATTTTTGACTCAATTTATAATTTTGCAAGAAGCTTGCTTGCATTACTTGGCTTTGTTTGTTTACTCTTGTAAGTAAATAACAATCAAAAGGGAAGCCATCAATGCTGTTACTAAAAATTTCGAGCGGTTTGATAATCATAATATAAAAATGTTTTCATCGCTGTGAAAAAAATCAATAATAAGTTGATTTTCTTTATCAGGCTGGAAATTTTTCACCTCACCCTCGTATGTTACAAACCAGTTGGCCAGTGAGAGTGGTCTCCTAAACCAGACTAGAGGTTATGTGACGATGCTTTTCAAGACCGCAGTGCAAATTAACAACCATTTCAAAATGTCATAGCCTCGGCTTTAAAGTTTGCTCACGATACAAATTATTATTTGTAATTGTATTCAAGTTTATTTAATGCGTTGCATTTCTGTAAAATCAATGCTACGTTCGTAAGGGCCGACATGTCTTTTCCACCAAAAAAAAATTTAAGCTTCCATTTGGGTTGTGGCAGTTTCTTATAAATTGCGATATCCATATCATTTGAATACTGGCATACGACAAGTTTCTTACTGGTCATATGTTTTTCAAATTTCTATCAGGCAAAAAATTTTATGAACAATTAAAATTTTTATAGGTAAAAATATTTATAAATAAGCATAATTAACGGAAAGCAGTTTTGGATTTTTTATAGCAACTACTTTTAGAAGAGTTTTAGTGCTGGCCACAGCTGAGTTCCATCATTATATAATACTACAGTAAAACAATAGCTATTCTGGGCTTGCCTCTTCAGATGAAAAATAGAGAAGAAATGGAATTACGACTAAGAATGTTAGCTCAAGGGCGGTCGAATGGAAAACAAGTATCCAAAGCCAGCCAACTAACAGAATAAATTTAGACAAAAAAAATATTATTATTTTCAGAGTGCGACAACGTAATCACGTGGTTTTCTGTATAAAAATATATTTATCAAAGCACGAGTCTGCCCACCTGGTCATATTGCAATGAATTGGAAATCGGTGTGACTTCAAAATGTTCTCTCTATGCTCGCACATCTGCTGTAACCTGTTCTGCTGGATTATATAATTGTCTGCCAACTGATTGAATAAATAAAAGACTGCATAATTAATGTTATCTGAAGCCAACATTCACCTCAAAGTTTTTTTTTTTCGTTTTTAACTTTCTCCAACGAAAATATTTAGTCGATTAACTTTGGTCTCTAGTGCTCCAAACGTAATTTTTTCCATTTATATTTTCAAGCAGGCTTTAAATGCATTCCTTAAATTCCCAAAAGGATAGAACCGCTGCCCAGTTGGAAAAAAAGAGTTTAGAAAGAGATGTCTGCATCAGATAGCAATGAAGGAAAGAGTGTTTTAATTTTTCTTATATCCACTATAAACAATTCGATGGCTGGCAGTTGCTGATGTTTAGTTTCGATCTTTTACTTATACACTTTATTCTTTTAATAATTGTTTTATGTCTTTATTATCAACTGACTTTTTCTATTATTTACCATTATTAGAAACATTTGACCCAAGCGAATGGAAAGGAAAATTGAAAATCAGGCTCTAAATCAGCGAGGGGTCATTGAGAACACTGCAAAGAATGCAGCAGCTGAATATGAATTACTTGGAAAAAAGCTCCCCCCCTCTTCTGCATTATTCACTTGTATATGAAGTGGCATAGTACGAGTACATGCCGAAACTTCCATAGTGAAATTGTAAAGGAGTAGGCTAAAAAGTGAAATAGAAACGCCTTAGGAAACTAATGCATTGCATACAACATTTTCATAAATGTTTTATTTGCCCTAAAGATACTTCAGTTTAGTTATAATTTACATTTGAGCGGACTTGTTAGACAATTTGTGCCAGGAAGTTAAGTTAATCTTGAATTTTAGTTAAGATTTCTACGGTTGAGGTTTTGAAAGTGTTTCACTCATTTTTTTTTAATTTTTTTTATTATTTAACAGTTTTAAAGATAATACTGTCTTACGACTTTTGCTTTATATTATTTACAATTAAATTTGTTTTTTTTCTTTTTTAATGGTTTTGTTCTAATTTCATATGCAATTGGCAATTTTGCCAACTGTGGTTCTGATGGCACGTGCTTTTATAGTTTTATAACATGCTTGATACACTATTTTATCTTTTTTGGCGAAATTTTGTGGCAGCTGAAGTATATAAATCATCAAGTTGTGTGAGAAGTTGTTTAGCTTTCGGTAGAAACAACATAATATGACGTAAAGAGTGGAGATGAAAAGTGTAGCAGCATAGAAAGCTTTAAGCCACAATGGCATGGCTAAAAACACCATTAGGAGTCAATAACGTCCGAAGGTACACAGATTTTATTCGCTTTCCGTGTTTAACATTTTTCAGTGAATATTTTTAATAGTCTCCAGTTCAAAGAACATTAAATCTCACTATATGGAAACGTTTAAACTAGTTGTTTGATTTTTGCTTTCTTCTAAAGAAAATTATAGTACACCATTTCAAATGCATGTTGGAAACAGTCACTGAACTCTTAAAATTACCAGAATGGAATAGGGGCGGCGTAAGCAATTGCTTAAAATGAACATTACAAAACTTTAAATCTTCAACTGCTAGAATGCTAGTAATGATTACTAATTATAGTATTGTGGGTTGCAACTCAACTAGACCGGACCGTCCATGTTAAGCACTTGCTCTCGCATTGGTACTTGGTGTAAATGTTGCTTCCACATTTAAGGTAAATCTACTGTACTACAAGTGCAAATCATTATATTTGGATTCATGGTTTTTATAAGAGTGTACTCAACTAGCAAATGGAAAACTAAAAATTTTAAATTAATTAAATTGACGACTTGCAAACAGAAAAGATTAAATAATATTTGTTAAAAAAGCAAGCCATAATAATAAAATAGAGTCAGTGTCATTTCGGCACATGTGCGGGTGTGTTTTCATTGCAAGTAAAATAATTTCAGTTGATAGATGAAAGAAGCAATTTATGTAAAACTAAAGCCTTAGAAATGCGACTTTAGCCTAGAGCTCTTTCTTTAAGGCCTACAAGCTATTGATTAATAGTCATAAAGAGGGGAAAAATAATAAAAGGTATGCAAAGCAAAGAGAAAACTAAAGCAGCAATAAAACTATAAAATAGGTCAACATGAAGGTATTTTCAGACGGAACAAATGCCTTTTGAGACAGACAACATACAGCGAGTCCAACAATACATTTCATCTTTGTTACTTGTAATTGCTTGAAAACTAACAACTACGTCAACTACTACGTGCTTCATTATGTTGTTGGAATGACTGTGTTAATTGAGGGGGGCAATTTCGCGTTCATAGTTTTCAAAACTTAAAAATCTTTGGGGCTTCTCGAAGTACCGATGTAGTGAAATTAATTGAAAAATGGAATCAGTGGGAATAACAAAACGGAAAATCGAACTCGTGCAGGCCGGGCGAGGCCAACCAAGAATATGACTCCCGTAGCCCACAGTATTGCAATCACTTTACAAATGATACTTCACATATTTTCCATAAGCGCTCTTAAGGGCAACCACACTTTTCATTTGCACTTAATATACCATATTGGCTATTAAACAGATGCTATTTTATATATTTCACATAAACGCTTTTGGGATTTTTCCCCCTGGGCTTACTGGACATACGACATTTTACTTGTTTACATGAACATAATGATTTAAATTGGAGTTAATACAAGAAATCACTAATCGGCTAGTAATAAGTCTACAAGTCTATATTCAGCTCAAAAGAGCCTCTTCCTTTCCAACAAGAGCTTTTATGTACCCTTTCTAGTCTGAAGAGTCAATGGGTTCTCACTTTGTCGACAACGAGTCGACAATGAGTGCGACTTCGCTGTCGATTATTGATTACAGCTACAGTTGAAAGATATTGATGTAATCGAGTTATATTTTGTAGTAGCAGAGTCTGAAAATAACTCAAAATGGTATATAATGTCAACGGCTTGCAATAGAATTAAGAATGATGGTGGAAAATTTATTCAAATTGTCATTTGTCATACCGTCGTCTCTGCAATTAACTTTAAATAAGACAACTTTACCTAAAAAGTATGAAAGCTATTTTTACTCAATCACATATCGTAATGGAATCTCTTATTGGAACATGCTATATAACAAAAGTGAGACCTTTCACTAGGACCACATAAGTAGTATTATATATTTTTTTTATAATATATAATTATATATTTTATAATATAATAATTTTATAATATATTATAACTATATAATTTTAATAATTTTATTCCGTGAAATTCCTGCGTAACTTTTTGTTAATTGAACAAATTATAAGACTTTATAAAAGTCATTCGACCTTTTTATATAAATGTATATTAAGTAAAAATAATATAAATGTATAGTAACGAAATATTTTCACAAATCAAATGTCTATAACAACTTTTAACAAGCCGGTCTTACTTAATACTCTACTTAATATTTATTTACTATACGAGTTCAATTTTTTTTTGTAAAGAAAAGCAAATTTTCAGATGAAACCATGATGGTTTCAGATGTCACATATTGCAGTTAATTTCTATAGTTGCAACCAAATTATATCTATTAAATTGTTGCATTTAAATATAATTTTTTTATTTTGCAATTTATTTTCCACCACTTTAAGTTGCAAATATTAATTGCCCTTAATCACATTGTAATGAATTGCAAAGACATTTTCCTTATAGTCAATAAAAATTATTTATCTAAAATCCACAGTGCTTGACTCGCATAGGAATAAATGGTTCACTAACCATGTGCGTCTTTTTAATGAGAAAGTCTCGATAAAAAGTATAAGAAAGAAAGTCGGCCTTAACTAGTACAATGCTATTGATGAATGGCCTATCAGTTTAGTTTATCAAATATTTGCCCATTAGCGCTTTTCTTAGTGCTTCCTTGCCCTTTAACTAGCACCGCTACTAATAAGGAATTTTGATATCGAATTATCGACGTGTTGCAATCAAATGGATGCCCTTAATAGTAAAAATTTTTTTTTTCTAATTTTTCTTTAGAAATTTGATACAAATGTGATAGCCTGAAATACTACATGGGGAAGAAGGCCAAGTGTGAGTGAGCTAACTGAAAGTATCTATTGCACTCGCACTTAATCCATGCTGGCCACATCAAACCCATATCAAATGTAATCAAATATAATTTGTATGGACAAATGAAGTTTCTTTTTTGTGGTTTTTCATTTAAATTTCTTTCTTTAGTCAGTGGCTTCTATTTCCATTCGATTTGCTTTTTGCTATTTTATTTAAATATATTTTAACAAAATTGTGCCATAGAATTTAAATTTCCGCTATTGCTTTTTTTAGCAATTGTTGAATTTCTTTATTTTTCTCTCACTTCATTACGTGGAGTCAACCTTTTTATTATTTTATTCTCATTATAAATTTGTAGACATCACGTTGTGGTAGCACGTTTCAATATGCCCATATATTGCGGAAAATAGCAAAGAAAAGCAGATTGAAATACATCGACATATAGCACGCAGCATAGTGATTTTGTTTATTTTTTATAATTTTTTATGTACGCAACGGAAGGAAACGGCGAACCTTAGAAAGTTTGTGTGCCCTCGTATATAACTAATAACTTTTATATTTTTGCTTTAACTTAAATACGTTTTTGTATAAGTTAATGCTATTGTGAAATTTACAAGATACGCACACATGCATATACAGATTCTTTTGTACTAAATATGTTATGGCTTCAGACCCAGTAGGAAATATGCCTTAATATTTTTTTTCAAAATTTTTTTTTGTTTCTTTTTTAAAGTTTACAATATTTGTATTTAGATGAAACATTTTAACCTTTTAATAGTCACAGTAATTGTTTATACAGGTTTTGCTTATATTCTTGGCATAACATTTGCATATGTGGAAGCAGCAGACATAATTCTCGAATGCTTTTTCAAAAAATAAAAGGAAAACGTGGCCGCAAAAAGTAAGGAAACATATGAATGATAATAATAATCTGGGGGTTGTAGGTTTTACTTTTTAATGCATGTGAGTAAAGTTCTAAGAAAGATATCTCGTACTTCGACATCTTTTCTATTTTCGGTAAATATACTATTTATATCTTTAGGGCGGAGTGTATCAGACATTACGAGTATGGTGCACATTTTAGAATTTTTTGCCCTGTGCCTACAGTGAGGGCCGAGGTCAGTAATATATAAGATTATATTTTTTTTTTTTTTTTGTAATTAACGAAGTAAACTTAACACACTCCAGCAGATTAACAGCTCACCTTTTTGCCATATTGGCAAAAGCTCTTATAATATTTTTATATACATTTCAATGTATTTTTAAATAAGAGTTCGCTATTCCCCTGAGTATAAATTCTCGCGAATTTGAGGCCCTTAAATATCTAAAAATAAGCAATACGAGTATGTTTTAATAAATTATTATTCTAAATTTAAAACTGTTATTTGAATTCGAATGTTTGGAAGAAAAAAAAATGGTCGTTTCATGTTTATTGTCCGTTTTCTTTTTGTTATTTTTATTGTAGCAATCTGACCTTTGACCTATACATCGATTTTGTATTAAATCTTATGAGTTTGGAAACCAAATTATATTTACAAAACACTTTTGTTTGTTAGTTATTAAATTTAAGTTAATACAAGAAGAAAAGGGAGGCAATTTCTGGAACAACTTTGTAGTCGAAAAGGGAGGCACTGTACTATATATAAGGAATAGTGATTTCAACATATCAGGTCTATTCTCAGTTTTTTTCTTAGGCCCGAAAATATATGTCGGCCTGTGTTATTTATTAATAATTAAATAAGATAGTGAATAATATGTATCTGCAAGGTAAATAGTATAGCCAGTGCAGCGCAACCGGCCCTTCCTATAGCAAACTATAGAAATAAATAAAAAGTTAACATCTACGAGTTTGTGCGTTGCATTTAAACTTAATTTGTACTCACCCCTTGAACTTGGGGTTGTAAATTGTCTTAAGGAAAAGTAAAAATGGAAAACAACGTCAAACAAAGTTCCATAAGTTATAGCTTTACTGCTTAAAAGCGTATGTTTGTAGCATATTTGATAATAAAAAGAAGTTGAACTATATTTTATGCCACTGTTGCGTGCAACCTGATAGTTAACTGTAAGAAGAAAAATAAATAAACTTGGGGAAAAGCTAATTTCATAATATAAAATGCATTTCCGCATTTAGTAGTTTGAGCTTTAAGAGGCCATTGCTCTTTGGTAATAAACCTCTGCATACACGAAGGTGTGCGCTGTTTGATATGAGAATAGAACTCAAACTAAACAATTACAACAATTCCCCGGCCGGTTGTGGCCGATTGTTCTAGAATTCTAAATAAACGGAGCTTTATATGTTTCCCTGTTACTTTATGTGTATTTTATTTCTTATTTATTTATTAATTATGTGTAATTAAATAATTGACAGTTTCCAAGGGAGTGTTTTAATTTACGAGTACTTGTTTTAGGGGTTACTTTAATTCTTTACATTTTCCATTTCTTACCCTCATTTTACTGAAAGAATGTTACTTATGATAACTTCTATTTGATAAACTGACTTAGAGTACACTTTACAAAAGTAAAGTTTTACTAGTGCAACTTGAAAAAGAGGTTTTTCTCCTAGAAAACTGTTTTGGTTAAGGCATGGTGAGGCAACTGAAACACAACATCAGGATACTTTTTCCTTAGATTTCAAACCATTGGCACGCAGTAGATACAAGTATAAACAGATGCAGATATTTAATCTCATTTAATTTAATTTTCTTACACTTTGATTTGCCAATCTAGCAAATTATTACCTTCAATGCTAATTAAGTAAAGCGGGTTTGTTATTAAATGTGATGAATATACAATTCTATTGCAAACAAAATTTACTAAGAATTGTAAGTTGTAAATTTTAGTACGGGGCTGCTAATCTATATACACCGACAACAATGAAATCTGTTAGTGACCCAATTGATTCACAATGCTAATTGTCAATGAGATGTTCTTTTAAATTGGCAAAATGGAAAAAAGTAAATGAAATGTTTGAAAAGCGTAAAATATAACGTAACACTGGCCATGATATAAATAATTGATGTAAGCAATGGAAAATTAGGAATAATTTGCTTACAAAGAAGTATGGGGCATTCCATAAGATGCCTTAAAATAAAAATGTTTGCTTCGTGTTAAAGCAAAACATTGTTACGTACCACATATTTTCAGTAAGCTAATCGGAAATCTGAATGAAATATCAATTCATGCAATTTATGAGACACACTATATATATCTTTTTGTGTACACCAACACCAGTGATAGTGGTAATATTATAGGCCCTTTCAACCTGAACAATATCAAAGGAAAATGGCGAAAAATACTTATAAGCGAAAGGATAAAAATAACAAATTCACAAACTTCCTATATAAAAATGTCAATTTGAAATTGATTATTGAGGGCTATAAGTTGGGGCCGTGTTGCTTAAAATTTTCTAAAGCATAGATCATATGCTAAATGTCCATGAAAGTAAATGAGAAGCTTTAATAATATGTGAAAGAAACCAACAACCAATTCAACTAGTTTCTGTCTTTAAACTAGTTGTCTGATTTTTTTTTAATAATTCTATTAAGTATTTTGGGGCAAGACTCCAACGATACAATCAAACTAAGTTTTTCCTTCAACGGTATACAGAATACTTCCCAAAGACTTCGTTACTGCAAGTTATTTATAGTTTACAAATGTAAAACTTGAAATTTATAAGCACAGGAGAGTAATAACAAGACTTAACGAAAGTATTTTAATAAACGAAATAATATTTCATTGGGGGCAATAATTCTTGAATAATATAATGATTTTTTTTTTCATTGAAAGATTCGTCTTTCAAGGATTTAATAGAATAGCGAGCTTGTGAATAGATTGATTATATTTCAACACAAATTATATTTGCAATGAAAAAAGATGAAAAAATTGTTTCATCGTATGCAGATCTCAGAGCAAGCTGTTTTTTCTTTACTTGGACTACATATTTTTGGTTTTATTCCTAAATTTACAACTAAAATTTTTTTTTCAATTTTAGTTTGTATCCCCCTTTGCATTTTTAAAAGTAATTTTTTTTTCGGTCGTATAGACGCGTTTTTGTCAAGTTCAACAGAATTGTGTGGCGTATATTTTAAATCTAAAAAAGGAATTATTTACAACTCTAAAGAAACTTTTTTAATGCAAACAGATTGATACTGTATTTTTTAAAATAATATTTATTTTACTAAAATTATTAGTTACAAATTTGTAAAATATTTTACAGCAGCATGAATTGCTCATTTTTTATTAATTCCATCCTAAAATTGCAGACCACAATAACGTTCTTTTTAAAAGCCGCAATACTGTCTTCATCAATGTTAATAAGTTTCTCCATGCAAACAGAATGGAATTAAGGGGAGCGGCAATAATATGAGGTTGGAAACTTTTCTAATTAGTCATCAACACAACCCATTATTGTTATCTCATCTAAATGCGTTACAAATTTGGACTAAATAAATAATAATTCAAAAAGCCTCATAAAAGTATTTTATCTTTTAAGGTCCTTAAATGCACCAGACATATCAAAAAAAAAAAAAATACATTGATTATATCAGGATTTTTTACTTTAATCAAATTTAATATTCTACTTCCCCTCAAATTTCATGCAGGAACAAACATTTTAGTTTAATTTCTTTGCTTAATAAATAATGACAACTTCGTAACGTTACAAATCATGTTGGTTGCCACACCAAGTGTTGTTGTTCAGACTTGCATTATACTATAGTTCTTGGCCAAATGACTTGATTTATCAAATATTTATGTAAAAGGCGGCTGTCATTATTAAGAAAAATAAGGAAGCCACAACCAACATAACAATAAAACCCAACCCATAAACTCTGATCTACTCCCAAACCCAGCCTTTTCAATGCTCCCCATAAGTGTGTTGATTGTCGCTGTAGTCATAACAATTTTAAAGGACACAAGGGTTGGAATAATGGGTGTGCAGAAAAAGAGTTGTGGGCCAGAATGAAGTATGGAAAAAACAATAATAAAAATATAAACAAGTTACAAGTGTTTATTGCCACGGTTAAAGCAAGCAAGCGCTTGACTTTGGAGCAACAGTAAGGAATAAAAGAATTCGTACAGGAGCTTTTATTGATACATATATGTGCCAACACATGAATATACATTATTTTAAAACTTTTACCGCTGCAGTTACACCAATTTTGTTACTTATAATTAGAACACTCTCTTTTTATGATTTGCTCGTCTATGTAGTTGAAGCATAGAAAGACTGGAAGACAAACAAAAATAAAATGTGATGAAAACGGACGGCCTAAAGAAAAAGTATACGAGGTAAACGCTAAAAATGTGAATGTACAATAGAAACTCATGCAAATGTATACGCCACACAATTCTGTTGAACTTGACAAAAACGCTTCTACACGACCGAAAAAAAAAATTACTTTTAAAAATGCAAAAGGGGGGTGCAAACTATAATTGAAAAAAAAATTTTAGTTGTAAATTTAGGAATAAAACCAAAAATATGTAGTACAAGTAAAGAAAAAACAGCTTGCTCTGAGATCTGCATACGATTTTGCTTGTACGATTCCCACCTGCCCTTGTGGACACATAGAAATCTCCAATAGAGAATCGCCTACAAAATCGAATAAGCAGTTCTACAGGCAAAGAATATTTCATTTTGAATATCATTTAGACGAGGTGATGAATTCAAAACTATTTGAAAATTGAAAATTTTGTATTCAACTTTGGCTCAAAAGCTTATCGAAAGGCAAGAATTGACTTAATAAACGATATCTCGAGGAAGTTTTTTTTTTGATAGAAAAGCATACGAAAAACTTTTATTTTGTTTAATTAAATTAATTAAAAGAGTATTTGATTTGCAGCAAACACTTTTACTGCTTCTCTTAAGTCATTAAATAAAATATAAAAAGAACTTTTTTTAATATATTTTTTTTTATTATTTGTTTAATTGCCGTTCGTAGCAGGTTGAAATATTTCAAAATTGTAATCGCTGAAATACATTTTTGGCAAGTCGCCATAAAATATTTTTCTTTTTTCATTGTATGCGAAGAAGTAACAGCCGACTGTATTGGAATGTCATTGACAAAAACTACTTGATTCATATACGAGTACAGGCTTGGGATTTTATTTCTTCCCATAGAATATGAGGCCGAGAAGTAAGCCTAAAGACTGTGTTTACACATGTCAAAGCTTAAAAGAAAACTTATCACATTTTCGTCTTTGAACTGTCTTCGGCGTTCACACAAACCGAGTATGTATGTATGCATTATTATGAATGCTATTAGTGCTTCAGCAAATCAGCAATAGACTTCAATTGTAGTCTATAAAGACGATTTTAAAACAATTTTCGATCCGTGTTTTGCTGCCACCATCTCACATGTAATAACGAATTTAAAAATAAAACAGAATGTCTCAGCTAAAAGCTCAAAGTCTGATGGTGTTACCCTCTTTTTTAAAGGAATCACATCAAAATTGTGTTGCTGTCATTTAAATGGGATACAAAAAAAAATTTTTTTTCTTGTTGTAAAATAAAAACAAATATAATTCATTATATTTATTGTTGCAGAAAACGGCTGATTGACTTAATAAATTGAACTATAAACAAAACTTTAATAATAATATAATTTTTCCAACTTTTTCTTGTTTTGCAGCACAAAAGAAAAATGCTTTTCTCAGCTGTTCCAAGTAAAATCAACTCTGATCGCACGATAACGAAAGTTTTTATAAACTTTTGCAAATTGTACGATTGATATAAAAAAGTGCACAATTTGAGAGTACACCATCTTACGTATCGATAAAACGTGTCAACAGTATGTGATGTAGTGTACTCATTACCTTTTGCTTTGGCTCCCTCGCCTAAAAAGTAGCGATCTTAAAATTAAGACCCAAAGTGTGTAAACACAGTTGAAAGTTTTAATAAACATTTTTTTTAGGGCGCATCATCCTACGTGTCGACAAGACATGATATAGTGTACTCGTTTTCTTTCCCCTTGGCTCTCTCGCCTAAAAACTAGCGATCTTAAAATTAAGACCCAACTTGTGTGAACATAGTCAAAGAAGCAAACCAATTCATTTTCCAATACTCAAGTATGTGCCAACACACTGTTCTATTTTAATTTCCTGTGTTTCGTTTGAAATTAAAAAGAATTTTCACAATTAAATTATGCACAATTTTTGGTCTAAATATTAATAGTTTTGTTATATTTTCTGAGAATTGTTTTATTACCACAAAACTTTAATTTATAATATGCTTTTTTCCGAAATAATATTTTATACATTGTACTCGTACAAAAATGTATTATAATTGACTTTGAGAAATTGAATCAATTATGGCAAGACGGAAAGCAAGATGGGCGGAGTTGACCGGGTTAAATAATAACAAGAAACAATTCAGATAATATTTCTTAATGCTTCTAATTAATAATCTTTTCAAGAATCAATTTGGGTTCGCTGAGGTAGAAAAGGTTTGGGTAACACCACAGAAGCTCCTAACCATTCACCTTCTTTAACAATTAACGCTTCTTCACAACCCAGATTACATTCCATGTATCAAAATGAAGTGATCAAACAACAATTTAATTGCAATTATTGTTTTGCCTGGATACGAGATTATCTCATTGCAATGTGTGAAAAGAAATTGATTATGTGAAATATTTGTATCTTATATTTTAAATATTGTTAGTAATAAGTTTAATCTTCGCCACAGAAGTTCGTCAGGGCTGTCAGAACACAATTAATACATTAGCAGAACTTAATAGAACATTAATAGAAAATCAAATACAAACCAGTTCGCAATAACGAAGAAACACATTCCAATAGACTATTTTTATCAGTATAATTAAATGAATAGCCTGATGCGATAATAGCAAAAATAAACAACATTATAGTAAATATTACTAAAGATCTCAAGGATATTCTATTTATGGGAAATGTAATGGACGTCTATGCGTATATAAACACACACCCACACACTCACGCAGTTACGTGTAAACTCATTATGATGTAAGAATTATGATGTTGTATATTTTTTTTTTGCTGGCTGCCTTTGAAAGGGGAGTCTATTAAATTCATAGAACTAAAAATTAAAAGGTGCCCATTAATTATAAGTTTCTCTAACACCCACACTCAAATACTCTTATTATCCTTGAAACACTTTCTGTCTTATTTTTAGTTTAAAAACATAATAATATAAACAGCAACAGATATGATGGCATGCAAATTAGATAGTAAATGGCTTAAGAGAAAAACTGATACGAGAAGATATTTATAGGCTGGCCTTTACTTTAATAAATCGTATTCATTTACATATTCACACACATGATATTCTACGGTACTCTTCGTTTTGCTTAAATACGACGAATTTATTTTATTTATTTATTTATTTATTTATTTACCAAATATTACAATTATATGAATATAATTGCAATATGTATAGAAGCACTGGCTACTGAGGCTTTTGGCTTCTGGCTACCCGGGGAATTGAACCCCTGACACCTGCGTAACAGGCGGGTATACAAACCATTATACCATCGAGGGGCTATGACGAATTTATTTATTCGTTTTAATTATAGAAGTTATTTGGGAGGGCTTTCTTAAGTAGGGAAGCCTGATTTTTATCGCGCCGCTGCTTAAATCTCTCCTGAAATGTGTACAAAAATCGGAAGTAAATGCTTGAATCGGATGGTTTGAGAGTATATAAAATTTTGCTTGCTCTGCTTTTATCACCTAAAACTTGATTGCCTTATTGATTCCTTGCTAATTGTGATACAATTTTTAATCATTTTCCTGGAACTATATGTGCATCGATCTTGGAAATATATACAGCATAAACGTAGTGCAGCATAATTTTTGTATTTTATAAAAGTGTTATTAAGAAAAAATCACAAAAATAAAAAACTCATGGAAACTTAATTTCTTTTTTACAAGGGTGTAGAAGAACAGCATTGCCTAATCATGCATTGCTGTGGGCTTAATTAGAGATGTAACACTCTCCAAGTGTATTAAATATGGCCGGAAATCCCACTTACCGTGCAACTGATCAGCGAAGGAAATCTCGATTTTTTAAAAGTAATAAAAATGTTCTTTAAGACATTTTACAGAGCGGGCGACTTGGAATATTTTGGAATGCCACCGCCAAGCCAAGAACTTTATAATTTTTTCACTTTCAACATAATCGTTAGTTTAAGTACAGAAGTGCTTACAATAAATAATATATTGCATGCATGCATAATTTGATCATTTCCAACAATAAAAACACTTCCTGCTTAAATTAGATTACATTCCCATATTCAAATATTTGTGTGCAGCTTGTTGTCAAAGAAAAGTCATAGACAGAAATATGTCTCATTTATGTAATTTTTTTTTACTTTTTTTTTTTGTTTTTTTTTTTTAAATTACAACTTTTTGTTGTATTTATATTCATAAATTTATCGTACATTTTTAAGACTGGTTTCAGAAATTCATTTCGTCGTATATTTATTAAAGACCATCTTAATTGTGCATAATAGTGTAGAGTTTTCTTTATGCTCTGATAATAAAATATATACTTCGGACGGTAACCGTCTATGATGGCGCATACTTGGAAAGAGTACACTCGTACATATTTTATTTACAAATAATATTATGCCGGTGTTAGACAAGCACTTAAAGAAAAAAACATAAACATTTATCGTGTAGGGCAGAAAGTTTTATGCATTTCTACTCCAAATACGAGTGGAGTAATTTCATGTATTTGCAATTGTAAACAATTTCTCATTTCTTGCATTTCTTTCTTTATTCCATTATAGTAATTCTCCTGTCTCTAAGACCCACACAAAATATTCTTTAGCTGAAAGCAATGGCAAGTGTGAAAAAAAAGTTTTCTTTCGGTTTTTGATTTTAATGTAAATTTTATGTTGCTTCTATAGTTTTTTCTACGGGCGATGATCGCCTTGTTGATCTCCACAGCAACAGCTACAATGGCTGCCATTTCCGCCTTTTCTTTGGAATGAAAAGTATCAATACAAAAGTCAAGTTCCCAATCTGTATAAATTAACTGAAAAATGACTTTGACCCCGTTTTTTTTTTTTTACTTTCCTTCTGTTTATAAGCCAAATAAAAATCAATATAAATATTTCAATGAGCTATTAGTTTAAAATGATTCGTTTAAATATAATTATTTGCAAAGCCATTAAAAAGTAAAAAAATTTCATAGTTTCCAAATAATGAAGATAATTAAGATTTTTTTTTTCAATACTATTTTTAAAATAATTATATTTGCACAGGGAAATGATCCAGCGTTTGGCATTTCAAGGCATAAAAATCGATTTTCTATGAAAAGAATTGACACAATGAGAAATTTGAAACAGTTTAAGCCAGCGGAAAGGCAAACCTTTTTACAGTGGTTTCAAAAAGTAAATAGCCCAATGAAACTTTCTAATTCGATTTAAAGGTAAAAAAGATCTAGGTCGCATTATAGCATAAAGGAGTACAGCGAAAATTCAGAAAGTATTAGGAAGGTTTTCCATAAACCAAACCGTCAACAATCCGCGGGGTTATGACAACTGCAGTTTAAAATTTATCACCAGAAATATTTCCGTTTCACATGGACTTTATTATCACAGAAACAAGTTTCGGTTAATCTAATTCGTTTGCCAAGTTGTGGCAATAGTTCACTAGTTCGCAAGGCACATATCAACTTACGTAGATACATTGGGATCTGCTTCAATACTGGCTGCTTTGGAAATTAATTCTTCATTGTGTGATATTCGTTACGACGCGTAACAAAAAATGGACAATATTTAAGAGCAAGCTTTTATACTTTTTGAAAAAACATGTTATTCTAAAATAATGAAAAGTAGAAAGAAATACAATCAGATCTCTCCATTCTACTGTTAGTTCTTCTCTCTAATTAATTATCAGCTGATGGCTTATGGGAGTTGAACTTGATCCTGAATAATAAATAAGCGATTAAAGCCATATTTCATATATTTTACAATCAGCCTGCACGAGAAAATTTACAAAACTATTTCCAGCCATAAAAATAACAATAAAATTAATGATTCAATGAATATTATGAACATTTAAATGAGCACTTAAATCAGCATACAGCACATAATTAAAAGTATCGCATCGAAAAGGCTTAGGGCCAATGGCAAGTAGGTGCTTCACTTTTACACTAAATGAAATTCCTATAAAGTTCCACAAATGCTCTATTCCCTTATTGGATAAATGGCTTTGTGGTATAACGAATACTGGCTGCTAATGATTGCTTTTGTTGCTGAAAATAAATATTGGTGATATAAATCTTATTTTTTATGTTCCCCGGCTAAGTTTTATTAAGTCGCATCAGTTTTACTATTCCATTGTTGTTTTTACATAAAGATGTTCGTTCTGAAATTTAGACACATTAAAATATTTGCTTTTTTAATACTGTCGCTAATCCATTACGAATAATTATATTTTAAATACACGCAATTGTCTATGTAAATCGTGATTGTATTTAAGCTGTTGAAGTTAAAACTCCAATTTTCATTATTCCTCCATTCTGTATGGAATACATGGTTGAAGTTTATTCAACTTTTCATTTGTTGCACATTTCATTGTCGTCTGTGTGTGTCTCTCTGTGATTCAATTTTAATGTTGTAAACAGAAATTTTTCAACATAATCAGTTTCGTCATCATCATTAACGTGACAATTGCACATAAGCCGTAGTGGGGCATGTGACAAACAAACTACGACATAAAAACGCATTAAAAAACATTCAACGATTTGTTGTGTATGTCTTTTAGCCAAAACAAAAGCAAATTGCCGGCAACAATATAATTTTTTTCAAGCCAGTAGCGGCAGCGAAAGAAATAATTTTTCATTTTTAGTTTAGTGTTACATTTAAGTTGTTTTAGTGTATGCAATTCCATTCATTCATTTACTACGTATTATGTTGAAAAAGAAGTAGAAATTGTTTCGAAAATATTTAACTCGAGAGCCATAAAGGCAGAAAAATTTAAAAGCAGTAGAAAATTTAAACAATTTAATTTTTACATCATGAAACCTTCTTTGCATAAGAAAGTAAAAAAAAGTATCTCTTCATGTCAAAATGGGAGGATGACCGGGGAAGCCCCACTCAAAAGTAACTAGAAAGTTGTTCCATTAATGAGAGAGAATAATTTAATGCAGTTCCTCTGAAGGCATACTCGTACATGCTTTTCAATTTTTTATACAACTTTTATGATAAATATTCATTTTTAATTTTTTATAATAATTATTAGTTTTTTTGGTCTTCAATGCTTTTTTTTATTATATGTAAGTAGTTAATTTTTTAGGCTTCAAGTCAATTAATAAATCAAACTCTTTAAACGTTTAATTAATTTTTTATAATTATTTATTTTTTTATAATTTATTATAATTTATTTTTTTATTACATTTTATATTATATTTTATATTATTTTTTTTTATTTTTTTTTATTTATTTTTTTTTTTATTATTATATAGCGAACCGTGAAGACTTAGTAGAAAAATTTGCCAAAGCCATAAAAAAATACAGTGGAACATGTGGATTTTGGAATTTTATAGAGTTCACAGATTTCATGTTTACTTTTGTTTCCTTTCTGAACTTCATTAATTAATTGCATTTTTATTGCAATCGAAATGGATTTTCTTTCATATTTCACTTTTTGACTTTCTTAGAACTTAAAAACAATCAGCTGTTTGTGATGTTGCGTATAAGTATTGCCTTGTGGCGATTTTTTTTAAATTGGCTTTTTCTTAGTTCGCTATAAAAGTGGTAATGTCTTTGCAAATTCCTGGTGTAGCTTACAAAAACTAGTTCTCTATCAGAAACTAAATTTCGTTATAACCTATTTCGTTAAAAACGTAGTGATTATTATGAAAAATAGGTAAAGAAATGTTGGCACCGGAGAAAATAGTTCGCTTTTCGTCTAGTTTGTTATAACCGCTGTTCATTGTAAACCTGTTCGACTGCAATTGTTATCATGTATCATTCATATTATTAATGAAAATATTCATTGGGCAAAAGTAGTTTATATTCCGATTAAGACATTTCAATAATAATTGCTAACTGTAGTAGATATAAGTTTGACCGAAATTAAGAATAAAAATATAATAAATAATATAAATTTATAAAAATTTCATATGCGCATAATGGCTAATGCTAATCCCTGAAATCGCTCAACTGATTTCAAATTTACATTTGCGTATTGTTGGAACCTGATTGAGGAAGGGTAAAATTCTTGTCATGACTAAATATGCACACAAGTTTCTTAGTTCACTGCAAATGTTAATTATTTAATTTAATTTTTTTTTTTTTAACAAATTCTGATTTAGTTTGCCTCGTAAAGCCAGTATCTTTATATATAGAGGTGTATGCTACAATCGCTATATTAGATTGAGTTGAGCAAGATTAAATGGGAAGCAGTATTAGATATGCAACCATATAAATATTTAAATTTTTGTCTACACTTTCTTGATTGTTCCCAGGTAAAGAGTATTACTTTGCATAAATGTGTATGTGTATGTGATCACGTAAGTGGAACGTTAACTGTTGTTTGTTTTATTGTTGCAATAAAATTGCCCCACAAGTGAAAAAGATTTTTTTTTTAGCTTTCATTTTTATTTTTGTAGCTTTTCAACAAAACATTTATATAACTTCTGTTAAATTATATAGATTTTATAAAAGTGCCATTTTCGTTTCACAGAACGATTTTTCAATGCATTGAGAAATATTTGAAAAAACAAAGAAGACACAAAAAGTTTATATTTCTATATAATTTTAGCTTGAAGATGAGATCACGTTGACAATAAAAAATTTATTCAAGCATTAAATGATCATATCATTGTTTTCTAATTGGCTTGTTTCAAGAATATATTTATTTATTACAAATATTTACTTATTAAATCAATGCAATTCATTAGATCATTTTGGGTGGGCTGAGAAAATTGCGGTTGTAATCTAAAAATTCTCTCCAGTGAAGCAGTTTCCAAGAGCTGGTGATTGGCCATGAAGCTGTTTTTATTACATAAAATGTAATAAGATAATTTACAAATAAAATTTTTTGGAAATTCAAATCAAACAAATAGATAAATTATAAATCAACATGATCCTTTTGATCTTTATGAAATCTTATGCCAAGAAATAGCCGATATGCAAACAGATCATACCATTATATGTTTTCCCTCCTAGATATGATAAAATATAACATTCAAATGCTCCTTCCTATTAGATCTTACACTGAAAAACAAAAGAGGGCGAGTATACACCCCCACTAGTTAGTAGGAAGCTGCAGATATTCTTGATTAATGAGATATTACGTTAAAGGTACCTTGAAAATTTATATTTACATTTTCTTTACTTTGTTCTTTAATAGTTTAAATAATATTATGTGAAATATTTGCCAGCACTACATAAAATGTGGAGGAATAAATACATGATATATGGCACAAATTAAATATTTAATTTTTTTTCAAACTCCTCGTTGTTTAAGGCATTAATAATTTTTCCTTATTGTTAAAATTTCTTCTTTTATACGTGCAGTTGCTTTAAATTCTTTGAATGATTCTGTCTATTCAATCAATCTAATTGTCTTAATTTAATTTTTAGGAGCAGCAGCGAACACTCTATTAAAATAGAGTAATAAATAAAATCAAATGTTTCTATTCTTTCGTCAAATCATTATAAAACAATTATTAACACTTCGGATTTCTAGCATTTAGCACAAGTTCTGAATTTGTTTAATTTAAGTGAGTTATGACGTCGCCAACTCAAGTCTTCACCACAAAATTCTTTACAACTGAATTCGTAGTAGAATCAACTTGCAAGAAAATGAATGAACAGTTTGTTTTATATAGTTCATGAATTTATTGTTTCCTCCAGTTTTGTGCAAATTATTTATGTTCATTTATGTTCAAACAATTTCGTTCACAATCTGTTCTTTTCTTTAACTTCTCAGTTAAAGTTGACGACGTAAACTTTTAACGACGATGCAGATTTTGTTATCGATAGTTTTGAATAATTAACCGCTGAGTGTATCAGATTTGAAGTAACTTCATGGCATAATAATAAAGCTTAAAAGCACTGGAGGGATTCTCCAGTTGTGCTTCAGCTGTGATATGCAAATGAACTCTTAATTTCTTCAAATAAAAGTTGAATATCGTTAGCTAAAATGCAAGACTTTGTAAGCAACACACACGTCACGTATATAAAAGAGAAAACTGTAAAAACAAAAATATTTTCTAAGTTTATTTAAAATTCCATTTAAAATTTTGTGGGGAACTCTGAACAGTCTTCCCAAAAAAACAATTTTAATGTAGTTTGCCGGTTAATAAATATTGAACAAAATTTATTATTATTTTTTTTATTTTTGTAATTATTTCATTTAATATTTGTTAACGTAAAAGCGTGTTTACCTCTATTCTTTAATCCCAAAATAACAACCTCTCCCCTCATTCCACACCCATTTAAAGCTATACGAATAATACGAAACAAAATACTTAATTTTTTATTTATTAGATCACGACTCAAAATTTTTTTTCTTTATCAAAACATTACAAAGTTCAAAAAAAATATATTAATATATATTGTTTGAATTAACCATTGAAACCCAGTGGCTGTTTACGGAAATCACATATCGAGTGACCTTCACCATTCAAAGCATAACATTAAATTCATTAATTTCATAACGATGATCTTATCCAACTGGTTTATTTAAGCATTTGACACTTTTTAATAGAATAATAATAAAAGAAAAAGAAAAGATTTAGAAAATATACGAATTTCATGGAGGGAACAACAGAAAATTAGTTCATGTTTTGCGGACATGAAAAAAGTGAAAAAATATGTTTGTAAAGATTTTAGAAATTTTAAGGGCTATGTTGATAATTTAGGAAATTATTCTCATTTCTTCTTATTACGATAATATGGGCGGGATACCTGCATCCGATGGACCCCCATCCAACGATACACGCTTTCTTTCAAATAACACCAAACGAACAAGTGAAACGCTGTCAAATCAGCTGATATTGGCGGGCAATTGACGTTGCCACCACATGAGATAACATGGCCATTGGATAGGCCGCTCAAAAGAGCTATTGTTTCCTTAGCTGTTTGGCAAATGAAACCACATATCATCCACATCCATGCCTTCCAATTCATTTTAGAGAACACCATGTACAGGAATTGGAACTTGCAAACCCATAATCCTCGCAAAACAGTCACTCTTTTTGGGTGCATTGGTTTTCCGATGATCGCTCTTCCGTTATCATCCGCCCAAATGCGGTAATTCTGCTTATTGATGAATCAAGGTGATTTTTTCAATATGCATTTTGATATGAAGACCCATTTTTAGAATAAGCCTGAATGACTTAAAAGCTTTGCTCGATTATGTATCATTCCCTGGTTCAAGTTGAGTTAGTCTTAATTTGAGAAATGTGAAAAGAAAAACAGATAGAAACTTGACGTCTAGGCCTAGTTCACATTCGACATCGGCCCTTAAAATTTAACTACTATTTATAAGAATACGATGTAAGTTCGCTATAGATGTTCAAATGATAAGAAAATATTTGTAATTGACATGGAAAACTTTGCTAAATATGGACCTGCTTTCCCGTACGAGAGAAAGTACTTCCAATCAATTCATGATATTCGAATTGAAAACTGATTTCTACGAGATTAGAATTAAGATATTAAAATTGATGAGATATTGTCGCAAGTTCCAGAAGCTTCCGACAATACCTTCCATTTTGAAACTAAATAAGATATTTCAAAGCCGAAAGCCGTGTTAAATACTGTACCTCAGTGTACTGACACCAGGTTTTGCCTTACCTTATGGACCTAAAATATCTAAAACTCTGCCTTTTCAAAGAAATTTAAATATAAATTTGCCTTTAAGAATGACGTAAAAGGAATATGATGGAAGTCATGTGTTTACATTATACGCAAACATTCTTGAGAATTTTTCTATTCATCAAGAAAATTATATTCAAACTATTCCGTTAACTGCTCAAAATTGCTGGAACTATAAATGCGAAACTATTCGAAATTGTATTCTAATAAAAATTCGATTAAAATATATATGTTGATGTTTCTATCTAAAAATATTTCACTTTCACTTTGAAGAGAATAATTATTATTTTTATTTTTATTATTAATTTAATTTTAAGTACAATAATTTGAAAGACAATGACAATAACCTTTAGACACCTCTTTTTCTCCATTTTTTCTTGCAGCTGCATCAACATTCTCAGCCTTATTAGCAACAACACCAATTTAAACTAATGGAATTTCCACAACATTGACTGATTTATTTTTTTAAAAAATAAATAAACTTTTTACACAATTTATACTGCCGAATATATTAAAAGACATAGATTTTCTACAAATTTTATACTTCAACAATTAGAGGAACAAAAGAAATTGTTACGCTTTTTCCCCTGCTTAAATTGTACTACGTAATTGAAATAGTTGGAAAAGCCTTAAGGTATGCAGCGTTGTCCTTATATACATGAGATGAGAGAACGTTTACTAAGCGATCAAAATCGTGAATCATTGCCTTTGGAACAAATGGAACGTGCAAATTTGTTAGACAATCGCCAATCGGCGGAGTTGCAACAGGTCGGCACTATAGTCAAGGTAGGGGCGTTACAACAGAATGCTCGTTACAAGGATTTCAAACCAAATACACTAATTTCTTTAAACATTTAAAACAAGTAAACAACATAACTTTTCAATTAATTGTTATCTTAAATATTATGTTATCTTTAATAAAACAAAGAAAAACATTTTGTTTATTTATTCCTTTTACAAAACAGTTTACAGTTTATTCTTTGCTGCTGTTATTTATCTACTTCCTCGTTCTGAAAATTATCCTTGCACGAGTAATGTTCGCCCTTTACTTATTTTTATTACTTTGCTAAAATATTTATTGTATTATAATTATAAAAAAAAAATATATTAATATTCATTACAAGTTGCTCAAAATTCATCACTTGCCATCATCGCCAGTCATCAGCATCTCTCATTGCATTTTGTAATATGCGAGTACATTCATAAAAATAATTTCATCATCTCATTTTAATAAGATTGATTGGTTGCTCAGTGTAATTTTTGGTATTATTGCATTTACTTATTACTATTGATGTTGCTTTGCTAACAAGATAAATTTAAATTAACAACATTACATTGGAATTGAAATAGTAACGTATTAACAATTAAGTGGCACTTTGAAATAAAACTTCTTTATAAAATCTAAAATTACATCCGATTTGCGTATTCATTTCGTCTGCATGAATAATTTCTCCAGTATGCATTTTTTAAAATAGATAATTTAAATAAAATAAATCAGTTGAAGAAATATTTAATTACAAAATAGTTAAGAAAAGTGAACAGCACTTTCATAGTTAAAAATCAGCCGAGCGATTACTTTTACAACAAATTGTATGTATTAAATGCAAAGTGCACAACCAGAAATCACAACCATTCCATCATCTATCCAGAAGATGGAAGATGTTGAGAAAGACACAGGCTAACGTAACAGTTCCTTCATTGGAACTTAATATATTATAAAGAACTATTTATGTACTACATATATGAAGTATATAGTGAACCACTCCTTCTCATATCGAAGGACGTATTTTGAAGTAAGAAACTGGATAACATTTTTTTTTAATCTAATTTAATCTAAAATACGTAGTGTCTAATTTAAAACACATATTGTCTACTCGGGAGGAATCGAACACGGTAACTCCGGTTTAGCAGAATGCACATTATTCATTCGCCTACGGAGGCACTCAATTTATTATTCCAAAGTATTTCCGAAACTAAGTTCTAATTGGGTAAACCCAGTTCATGCCCTGCAAGTGGCCACTTCAGATTTTTGCTACAGCAAGCGCAAAATGATCAGACCTATTTCTGCGAAATCATGCACTAAGTACTCGTACGAGTATAGTGTAGTGAAACTAGTGGCCACTATGCACTGAGTACTCGTACGAGTATAGTGTGGTGAAACTAGTGGCCACTATGCACTGAGTACTCGTATGAGTATAGTGTGGTGAAACTAGTGGCCACTATGCACTGAGTATTCGCACGAGTATAGTGTGGTAAAACTAGTGGCCACTATGCACTGAGTACTCATATGAGTATAGTGTGATGAAACTAGTGGCCACTATGCACTGAGTATTCGCACGAGTATAGTGTGGTAAAACTAGTGGCCACTATGCACTGAGTACTCGTATGAGTATAGTGTGGTGAAACTAGTGGCCACTATGCACTGAGTATTCGCACGAGTATAGTGTGGTAAAACTAGTGGCCACTATGCACTGAGTACTCATATGAGTATAGTGTGATGAAACTAGTGGCCACTATGCACTGAGTATTCGCACGAGTATAGTGTGGTAAAACTAGTGGCCACTATGCACTGAGTACTCGTACGAGTTTAGTGCGGTGAAACTAGTGGCCACTATGCACTGGGTACTCATATGAGTATAATATGGTTATCCAATGTAATCAATGCCATTGATTGTTTCCTTTGCACGTTTATTCAATTCCAATTATTTATTCATAATTTTACGTAACACTGTCATTTGCTGAATGTTGAGTGATTTATTAGAAAATATATATATAGTATGTATGTATATCTTTTTTTTAACATAAAAGCGATAATAATTTATTAAAATTTATAAAATATATTTTTTTCTTCTTTTTTACACTTCAATTGTTAACGGAAAAACTGAAATTCATAAAATTGTAAAAAAAATATCAACAATTTTTACAAGATTTTTTTCTTCCATTATTGTTAAAAACACTACAAACAACACAAATTTAATGAATGATTTATAAACATAAATAGCTACATGCCGATGGGTATCACACTAGCCCGGCCCATCAGAGAACACCACTGGTGCCTAGAGATCTGGGAGAAGATTTCAATTTGGATTTCGACGAAGATTTCCCGATCGATGCAAAACGGCCTAAAAATGCCAAGTAAGTTGAAAAATTTCAAAATTTTTTTCCGAACCACATAAAATTCCTGTTGTTAAAGAAACACTAGTGAATCTTTTCCCGCCAATCCTGTTTAGTAAACGTTATATGAAAATTTCATTGCCATTTTATTTAGAATGTAGGCGATTTTTGAGTTATATGTTTAAACTCCCTTGTATTGTGCTTGTTGAAAAAAGGATCTTTACAATTAAAGATAACACGCAATTTATGTATTTTTATCAGTTTTCAAATATTTTAATTAATTTAAATAAAATATTTTCTGTGTTTTACTAACTGTTCTAGAGGGTGATTTTTTAAGTGTTTGGCTAATTTAATACAATTTTCATATAAATTTAATTTGTATAATTTCATCTCCAAGTAAGAAATGGTTATCATGACTATGCAAATCAAGATAACTTTTTTTCTCTGACTTGAAAGATCTCGAATTCGTCTATTCAATTTCCCGAAAACTTTCAACAGATATAGAGAGATTTGAACCCATGAAACTTTTGAAACATTTCGATTTTGCAAATCAAGATAACTTTTTTTTTCTCCTGACTTGTATTATTTTTTCCCGGAGACGCCAGATATAGAAAGCTTTGAACCCATGAAACTTTTAAAACATTTATATGCGGGCTATTCACTCTGCAGCTCAAAGTAACTTTTCAACTTTTTACTCATCAAACTATCAGAAATAACAAAACAGAATGATGAAAAACTTTTTCTGGTAAAATTTTTTTTCAGAAATTTTTCATCAAATTTATTTTATATGATATTTTACGATATATATGATATTTATATATAATAACTTATAAGCCGATTTTAAATTAAAAAGTTACTAAGGCGAGTAGATCGCGAATTAAAAAAAGGAATTCTTAAGGATGTGCCACCTTTTATTTTATAGTATACAAGAGATTCTTTATAACTTATTAATAAGTTATTTTTATAATCTGGAAACCTATAATGAAAGTAAAGTTTCTGGTTGGATTTTGTAGTGGAAAAATTAACAAAACTTTAAAATCTTTAAAGCTCTCTTAGCATTCATTCTCATTTAATATAATCTGTTTTGCTGCAAAATATTTCTATATGCATAATTTTTTACCTGCAACGTAAGTTTAACAAATGCGGTATTAATACAAATAAAGAACAAAATCTGATGGAGTTAGAATTTGAAAATAAGTAAATCATTAATTCAAGTTCTCCACTATAAGAGATTGTGAGCCCAAGCCTTTGCCAAAGAGGTCCGGCTCAAATCCTGTTAAACTGCTGATCACTAATTGACAACGAATAAATAAAATTAAATGTAAAATTAAGTTTATAATTTCTTAAGATGTGCGACTCAGTTCGGAACTCAAAAGCCAAACACTAAAAAAATCACCTTTGAAAATCTGGTACTAATCAATATTTATTTTATATTTGTCAACAACAAAAGAACATCAAATGCATTATTTAATATTTATTATATGTGTTTTTCTTTAATTTTCTTTAAAAAAAAAAACTAAAATAAAATAAAAAAACTCTCTTGTTTTGTTTATTTGAAACCGACAAAAAACAAAATACACTTCTTAATTGTGAAATCGTCTGAAACCAAATACTGAAAATCAATTGAAATGTTTTGACATTCAAGTAACCACCAAAGAAACCAATCCAGCACACAACTGGAACAGATTTCAACACCACCATCATTTCGAAGGTTGGTTGCCATACACAAAACTCAAAAAAAAAAAAACTGATTAATATTTATTTCAATAATATTTTAATTTATTGACAAAATTGGAAATATTTAAACAAAAATTATAATTTTGCAAGCCATTAGATAGACCGCATAATAGACCATTAAAAGAACCATTTTTTTTTTTATTAATTTCTTAGTGTGCTGTGCTTAATTCAACTTAGTTTTCATAGAATTTTATTAAAATACTGTGCAATACAATTTGCTTTCAATTTATATTAGAAATTGTGTTGTTTGTTTGCTTTTAGTTTTTCACAGCCTCTTTTGTTGTTTATTACGTGCTGCATGATTTATGTTTATTTTGTAATGCAACACAATTTTTTCAATTTCATTTTACTTTACGTTGCAATAAAAAGCAACACTTTGTTGCACACACTTGCACATTTGCACTCTATTTATTGTGAATAGTAGGCGCACAATAATTTATAATCGTTAATTTAAATGGAACATCTAGAAATAGTTTATACAAACTATTTATCAAAAAAAGAAAAAACTATTTGGCATTTTCAACAAATCAAGAAATTAAAAAAAAAATCAAACCAAAAAAAAAAAAAAATAGTAAAATAAACAAAAATAATAAATAAATAAAAAATAATAAGAAAAATGAGGAATGATTTTAAAGACAATAGTTGTGAAATATGTATGAGCTGAAAATTATTAATTATTAAAAATACATATTATTAATACATAGAAATACACTTGGCTAACATGGAAAAAAGCGCTAATTTTACCTTATGAAAATCGCAATTTTTATTTTCCTGAGTTGCCAGCAAATATAAATGAAATATGGTCGAATTATAAGACAAAAAATCAACCAGAAAAAGTAATATAAAGCCAAGTTCAGCATTAAAAACCATATAAAAAGGCTTTATCAAGAAAATGCGCTAATATCGAAAAAAGCGCTAATTTTACTAAGGTAGCTACTTTATGAAAATCGCAATTTTTATTTCCCTGAGTTGCCAGCAAATATAAATGAAATATGCTCGAATTCTAAGACAAAAAATCAACTAAAAAATATATAAAAAGGCTTTATCAAGAAAATGCGCTAATATCGAAAAAAGCGCTAATTTGACTTATGAAAATCGCAATTTTTATTTTCCTGAGTTGCCAGCAAATATAAATGAAATATGCTCGAATTCTAAGACAAAAAATCAACTAGAAAAAGTAATATAAAGCCAAGTTCAGCATTAAAAACCATATAAAAAGGCTTTATCAAGAAAAAGCGCTAATATGGAAAAAAGCGCTAATTTTACTAAGGTAGCTACCTTATGAAAATCGCAGTTTTTTATTTTCCTGAGTTGCCAGCAAATATAAATGAAATATGCTCGAATTCTAAGACAAAAAATCAACTAGAAAAAGTAATATAAAGCCAAGTTCAGCATTAAAAACCATATAAAAAGGCTTTATCAAGAAAAAGCGCTAATATGGAAAAAAGCGCTAATTTTACTAAGGTAGCTACCTTATGAAAATCGCAGTTTTTTATTTTCCTGAGTTGCCAGCAAATATAAATGAAATATGCTCGAATTCTAAAACAAAAAATCAACTAGAAAAAGTAATATAAAGCCAAGTTCAGCATTAAAAACCATATAAAAAGGCTGTGCCAAGAAAAAGCGCTAATATGGAAAAAGCGCTAATTTCACTAAGGTAGCTACCTTATGAAAATCGCAGTTTTTTATTTTCCTGAGTTGCCAGCAAATATAAATGAAATATGCTCGAATTCTAAGACAAAAAACCAACTAGAAAAAGTAATATAAACCCAAGTTCAGCATTAAAAACCATATAAAAAGGCTTTATCAAGAAAAAGCGCTAATATGGAAAAAAGCGCTAATTTTACTAAGGTAGCTACCTTATGAAAATCGCAGTTTTTTATTTTCCTGAGTTGCCAGCAAATATAAATGAAATATGCTCGAATTCTAAGACAAAAAATCAACTAGAAAAAGTAATATAAAGCCAAGTTCAGCATTAAAAACCATATAAAAAGGCTTTATCAAGAAAAAGCGCTAATATGGAAAAAAGCGCTAATTTTACTAAGGTAGCTACCTTATGAAAATCGCAGTTTTTTATTTACCTGAGTTGCCAGCAAATATAAATGAAATATGCTCGAATTCTAAGACAAAAAATCAACTAGAAAAAGTAATATAAAGCCAAGTTCAGCATTAAAAACCATATAAAAAGGCTGTGCCAAGAAAAAGCGCTAATATGGAAAAAAGCGCTAATTTTACTAAGGTAGCTACCTTATGAAAATCGCAGTTTTTTATTTTCCTGAGTTGCCAGCAAATATAAATGAAATATGCTCGAATTCTAAGACAAAAAATCAACTAGAAAAAGTAATATAAAGCCAAGTTCAGCATTAAAAACCATATAAAAAGGCTGTGCCAAGAAAAAGCGCTAATATGGAAAAAGCGCTAATTTCACTAAGGTAGCTACCTTATGAAAATCGCAGTTTTTTATTTTCCTGAGTTGCCAGCAAATATAAATGAAATATGCTCGAATTCTAAGACAAAAAATCAACTAGAAAAAGTAATATAAACCCAAGTTCAGCATTAAAAACCATATAAAAAGGCTTTATCAAGAAAAAGCGCTAATATGGAAAAAAGCGCTAATTTTACTAAGGTAGCTACCTTATGAAAATCGCAGTTTTTTATTTTCCTGAGTTGCCAGCAAATATAAATGAAATATGCTCGAATTCTAAGACAAAAAATCAACTAGAAAAAGTAATATAAAGCCAAGTTCAGCATTAAAAACCATATAAAAAGGCTTTATCAAGAAAAAGCGCTAATATGGAAAAAAGCGCTAATTTTACTAAGGTAGCTACCTTATGAAAATCGCAGTTTTTTATTTTCCTAAGTTGCCAGCAAATATAAATGAAATATGCTCGAATTCTAAGACAAAAAATCAACTAGAAAAAGTAATATAAAGCCAAGTTCAGCATTAAAAACCATATAAAAAGGCTGTGCCAAGAAAAAGCGCTAATATGGAAAAAGCGCTAATTTCACTAAGGTAGCTACCTTATGAAAATCGCAGTTTTTTATTTTCCTGAGTTGCCAGCAAATATAAATGAAATATGCTCGAATTCTAAGCCAAAAAATCAACTAGAAAAAGTAATATAAAGCCAAGTTCAGCATTAAAAACCATATAAAAAGGCTTTATCAAGAAAAAGCGCTAATATGGAAAAAAGCGCTAATTTTACTAAGGTAGCTACCTTATGAAAATCGCAGTTTTTTATTTTCCTGAGTTGCCAGCAAATATAAATGAAATATGCTCGAATTCTAAGACAAAAAATCAACTAGAAAAAGTAATATAAAGCCAAGTTCAGCATTAAAAACCATATAAAAAGGCTGTGCCAAGAAAAAGCGCTAATATGGAAAAAGCGCTAATTTCACTAAGGTAGCTACCTTATGAAAATCGCAGTTTTTTATTTTCCTGAGTTGCCAGCAAATATAAATGAAATATGCTCGAATTCTAAGACAAAAAACCAACTAGAAAAAGTAATATAAACCCAAGTTCAGCATTAAAAACCATATAAAAAGGCTTTATCAAGGAAAAGCGCTAATATGGAAAAAAGCGCTAATTTTACTAAGGTAGCTACCTTATGAAAATCGCAGTTTTTTATTTTCCTGAGTTGCCAGCAAATATAAATGAAATATGCTCGAATTCTAAAACAAAAAATCAACTAGAAAAAGTAATATAAAGCCAAGTTCAGCATTAAAAACCATATAAAAAGGCTGTGCCAAGAAAAAGCGCTAATATGGAAAAAGCGCTAATTTCACTAAGGTAGCTACCTTATGAAAATCGCAGTTTTTTATTTTCCTGAGTTGCCAGCAAATATAAATGAAATATGCTCGAATTCTAAGACAAAAAACCAACTAGAAAAAGTAATATAAACCCAAGTTCAGCATTAAAAACCATATAAAAAGGCTTTATCAAGAAAAAGCGCTAATATGGAAAAAAGCGCTAATTTTACTAAGGTAGCTACCTTATGAAAATCGCAGTTTTTTATTTTCCTGAGTTGCCAGCAAATACAAATGAAATATGCTCGAATTCTAAGACAAAAAATCAACTAGAAAAAGTAATATAAAGCCAAGTTCAGCATTAAAAACCATATAAAAAGGCTTTATCAAGAAAAAGCGCTAATATGGAAAAAAGCGCTAATTTTACTAAGGTAGCTACCTTATGAAAATCGCAGTTTTTTATTTTCCTGAGTTGCCAGCAAATATAAATGAAATATGCTCGAATTCTAAGACAAAAAATCAACTAGAAAAAGTAATATAAAGCCAAGTTCAGCATTAAAAACCATATAAAAAGGCTGTGCCAAGAAAAAGCGCTAATATGGAAAAAAGCGCTAATTTTACTAAGGTAGCTACCTTATGAAAATCGCAGTTTTTTATTTTCCTGAGTTGCCAGCAAATATAAATGAAATATGCTCGAATTCTAAGACAAAAAATCAACTAGAAAAAGTAATATAAAGCCAAGTTCAGCATTAAAAACCATATAAAAAGGCTGTGCCAAGAAAAAGCGCTAATATGGAAAAAGCGCTAATTTCACTAAGGTAGCTACCTTATGAAAATCGCAGTTTTTTATTTTCCTGAGTTGCCAGCAAATATAAATGAAATATGCTCGAATTCTAAGACAAAAAATCAACTAGAAAAAGTAATATAAACCCAAGTTCAGCATTAAAAACCATATAAAAAGGCTTTATCAAGAAAAAGCGCTAATATGGAAAAAAGCGCTAATTTTACTAAGGTAGCTACCTTATGAAAATCGCAGTTTTTTATTTTCCTGAGTTGCCAGCAAATATAAATGAAATATGCTCGAATTCTAAGACAAAAAATCAACTAGAAAAAGTAATATAAAGCCAAGTTCAGCATTAAAAACCATATAAAAAGGCTGTGCCAAGAAAAAGCGCTAATATGGAAAAAGCGCTAATTTCACTAAGGTAGCTACCTTATGAAAATCGCAGTTTTTTATTTTCCTGAGTTGCCAGCAAATATAAATGAAATATGCTCGAATTCTAAGACAAAAAACCAACTAGAAAAAGTAATATAAACCCAAGTTCAGCATTAAAAACCATATAAAAAGGCTTTATCAAGAAAAAGCGCTAATATGGAAAAAAGCGCTAATTTTACTAAGGTAGCTACCTTATGAAAATCGCAGTTTTTTATTTTCCTGAGTTGCCAGCAAATATAAATGAAATATGCTCGAATTCTAAGACAAAAAATCAACTAGAAAAAGTAATATAAAGCCAAGTTCAGCATTAAAAACCATATAAAAAGGCTTTATCAAGAAAATGCGCTAATATGAAAAAAAGCGCTAATTTGACTGAGGTAGCTACCTTATGAAAATCGCAATTTTTTATTTTCCTGAGTTGCCAGCAAATATAAATGAAATATGCTCGAATTCTAAGACAAAAAATCAACTAGAAAAAGTAATATAAAGCAAAGTTCAGCATTAAAAACCATATAAAAAGGCTTTATCAAGAAAAAGCGCTAATATGGAAAAAAGCGCTAATTTTACTAAGGTAGCTACCTTATGAAAATCGCAGTTTTTTATTTTCCTGAGTTGCCAGCAAATATAAATGAAATATGCTCGAATTCTAAGACAAAAAATCAACTAGAAAAAGTAATATAAAGCCAAGTTCAGCATTAAAAACCATATAAAAAGGCTGTGCCAAGAAAAAGCGCTAATATGGAAAAAGCGCTAATTTCACTAAGGTAGCTACCTTATGAAAATCGCAGTTTTTTATTTTCCTGAGTTGCCAGCAAATATAAATGAAATATGCTCGAATTCTAAGACAAAAAACCAACTAGAAAAAGTAATATAAACCCAAGTTCAGCATTAAAAACCATATAAAAAGGCTTTATCAAGAAAAAGCGCTAATATGGAAAAAAGCGCTAATTTTACTAAGGTAGCTACCTTATGAAAATCGCAGTTTTTTATTTTCCTGAGTTGCCAGCAAATATAAATGAAATATGCTCGAATTCTAAGACAAAAAATCAACTAGAAAAAGTAATATAAAGCCAAGTTCAGCATTAAAAACCATATAAAAAGGCTTTATCAAGAAAAAGCGCTAATATGGAAAAAAGCGCTAATTTTACTAAGGTAGCTACCTTATGAAAATCGCAGTTTTTTATTTTCCTGAGTTGCCAGCAAATATAAATGAAATATGCTCGAATTCTAAGACAAAAAATCAACTAGAAAAAGTAATATAAAGCCAAGTTCAGCATTAAAAACCATATAAAAAGGCTGTGCCAAGAAAAAGCGCTAATATGGAAAAAGCGCTAATTTCACTAAGGTAGCTACCTTATGAAAATCGCAGTTTTTTATTTTCCTGAGTTGCCAGCAAATATAAATGAAATATGCTCGAATTCTAAGACAAAAAACCAACTAGAAAAAGTAATATAAACCCAAGTTCAGCATTAAAAACCATATAAAAAGGCTTTATCAAGAAAAAGCGCTAATATGGAAAAAAGCGCTAATTTTACTAAGGTAGCTACCTTATGAAAATCGCAGTTTTTTATTTTCCTGAGTTGCCAGCAAATATAAATGAAATATGCTCGAATTCTAAGACAAAAAATCAACTAGAAAAAGTAATATAAAGCCAAGTTCAGCATTAAAAACCATATAAAAAGGCTTTATCAAGAAAAAGCGCTAATATGGAAAAAAGCGCTAATTTTACTAGGGTAGCTACCTTATGAAAATCGCAGTTTTTTATTTTCCTGAGTTGCCAGCAAATATAAATGAAATATGCTCGAATTCTAAGACAAAAAATCAACTAGAAAAAGTAATATAAAGCCAAGTTCAGCATTAAAAACCATATAAAAAGGCTTTATCAAGAAAAAGCGCTAATATGGAAAAAAGCGCTAATTTTACTAGGGTAGCTACCTTATGAAAATCGCAGTTTTTTATTTTCCTGAGTTGCCAGCAAATATAAATGAAATATGCTCGAATTCTAAGACAAAAAATCAACTAGAAAAAGTAATATAAAGCCAAGTTCAGCATTAAAAACCATATAAAAAGGCTGTGCCAAGAAAAAGCGCTAATATGGAAAAAGCGCTAATTTCACTAAGGTAGCTACCTTATGAAAATCGCAGTTTTTTATTTTCCTGAGTTGCCAGCAAATATAAATGAAATATGCTCGAATTCTAAGACAAAAAATCAACTAGAAAAAGTAATATAAAGCCAAGTTCAGCATTAAAAACCATATAAAAAGGCTGTGCCAAGAAAAAGCGCTAATATGGAAAAAGCGCTAATTTCACTAAGGTAGCTACCTTATGAAAATCGCAGTTTTTTATTTTCCTGAGTTGCCAGCAAATATAAATGAAATATGCTCGAATTCTAAGACAAAAAATCAACTAGAAAAAGTAATATAAACCCAAGTTCAGCATTAAAAACCATATAAAAAGGCTTTATCAAGAAAAAGCGCTAATATGGAAAAAAGCGCTAATTTTACTAAGGTAGCTACCTTATGAAAATCGCAGTTTTTTATTTTCCTGAGTTGCCAGCAAATATAAATGAAATATGCTCGAATTCTAAGACAAAAAATCAACTAGAAAAAGTAATATAAAGCCAAGTTCAGCATTAAAAACCATATAAAAAGGCTGTGCCAAGAAAAAGCGCTAATATGGAAAAAGCGCTAATTTCACTAAGGTAGCTACCTTATGAAAATCGCAGTTTTTTATTTTCCTGAGTTGCCAGCAAATATAAATGAAATATGCTCGAATTCTAAGACAAAAAACCAACTAGAAAAAGTAATATAAACCCAAGTTCAGCATTAAAAACCATATAAAAAGGCTTTATCAAGAAAAAGCGCTAATATGGAAAAAAGCGCTAATTTTACTAAGGTAGCTACCTTATGAAAATCGCAGTTTTTTATTTTCCTGAGTTGCCAGCAAATATAAATGAAATATGCTCGAATTCTAAGACAAAAAATCAACTAGAAAAAGTAATATAAAGCCAAGTTCAGCATTAAAAACCATATAAAAAGGCTTTATCAAGAAAATGCGCTAATATGAAAAAAAGCGCTAATTTGACTGAGGTAGCTACCTTATGAAAATCGCAATTTTTTATTTTCCTGAGTTGCCAGCAAATATAAATGAAATATGCTCGAATTCTAAGACAAAAAATCAACTAGAAAAAGTAATATAAAGCAAAGTTCAGCATTAAAAACCATATAAAAAGGCTTTATCAAGAAAAAGCGCTAATATGGAAAAAAGCGCTAATTTTACTAAGGTAGCTACCTTATGAAAATCGCAGTTTTTTATTTTCCTGAGTTGCCAGCAAATATAAATGAAATATGCTCGAATTCTAAGACAAAAAATCAACTAGAAAAAGTAATATAAAGCCAAGTTCAGCATTAAAAACCATATAAAAAGGCTGTGCCAAGAAAAAGCGCTAATATGGAAAAAGCGCTAATTTCACTAAGGTAGCTACCTTATGAAAATCGCAGTTTTTTATTTTCCTGAGTTGCCAGCAAATATAAATGAAATATGCTCGAATTCTAAGACAAAAAACCAACTAGAAAAAGTAATATAAACCCAAGTTCAGCATTAAAAACGATATAAAAAGGCTTTATCAAGAAAAAGCGCTAATATGGAAAAAAGCGCTAATTTTACTAAGGTAGCTACCTTATGAAAATCGCAGTTTTTTATTTTCCTGAGTTGCCAGCAAATATAAATGAAATATGCTCGAATTCTAAGACAAAAAATCAACTAGAAAAAGTAATATAAAGCCAAGTTCAGCATTAAAAACCATATAAAAAGGCTTTATCAAGAAAAAGCGCTAATATGGAAAAAAGCGCTAATTTTACTAAGGTAGCTACCTTATGAAAATCGCAGTTTTTTATTTTCCTGAGTTGCCAGCAAATATAAATAAAATATGCTCGAATTCTAAGACAAAAAATCAACTAGAAAAAGTAATATAAAGCCAAGTTCAGCATTAAAAACCATATAAAAAGGCTGTGCCAAGAAAAAGCGCTAATATGGAAAAAGCGCTAATTTCACTAAGGTAGCTACCTTATGAAAATCGCAGTTTTTTATTTTCCTGAGTTGCCAGCAAATATAAATGAAATATGCTCGAATTCTAAGACAAAAAACCAACTAGAAAAAGTAATATAAACCCAAGTTCAGCATTAAAAACCATATAAAAAGGCTTTATCAAGAAAAAGCGCTAATATGGAAAAAAGCGCTAATTTTACTAAGGTAGCTACCTTATGAAAATCGCAGTTTTTTATTTTCCTGAGTTGCCAGCAAATATAAATGAAATATGCTCGAATTCTAAGACAAAAAATCAACTAGAAAAAGTAATATAAAGCCAAGTTCAGCATTAAAAACCATATAAAAAGGCTTTATCAAGAAAAAGCGCTAATATGGAAAAAAGCGCTAATTTTACTAGGGTAGCTACCTTATGAAAATCGCAGTTTTTTATTTTCCTGAGTTGCCAGCAAATATAAATGAAATATGCTCGAATTCTAAGACAAAAAATCAACTAGAAAAAGTAATATAAAGCCAAGTTCAGCATTAAAAACCATATAAAAAGGCTTTATCAAGAAAAAGCGCTAATATGGAAAAAAGCGCTAATTTTACTAGGGTAGCTACCTTATGAAAATCGCAGTTTTTTATTTTCCTGAGTTGCCAGCAAATATAAATGAAATATGCTCGAATTCTAAGACAAAAAATCAACTAGAAAAAGTAATATAAAGCCAAGTTCAGCATTAAAAACCATATAAAAAGGCTGTGCCAAGAAAAAGCGCTAATATGGAAAAAGCGCTAATTTCACTAAGGTAGCTACCTTATGAAAATCGCAGTTTTTTATTTTCCTGAGTTGCCAGCAAATATAAATGAAATATGCTCGAATTCTAAGACAAAAAATCAACTAGAAAAAGTAATATAAAGCCAAGTTCAGCATTAAAAACCATATAAAAAGGCTGTGCCAAGAAAAAGCGCTAATATGGAAAAAGCGCTAATTTCACTAAGGTAGCTACCTTATGAAAATCGCAGTTTTTTATTTTCCTGAGTTGCCAGCAAATATAAATGAAATATGCTCGAATTCTAAAACAAAAAATCAACTAGAAAAAGTAATATAAAGCCAAGTTCAGCATTAAAAACCATATAAAAAGGCTGTGCCAAGAAAAAGCGCTAATATGGAAAAAGCGCTAATTTCACTAAGGTAGCTACCTTATGAAAATCGCAGTTTTTTATTTTCCTGAGTTGCCAGCAAATATAAATGAAATATGCTCGAATTCTAAGACAAAAAACCAACTAGAAAAAGTAATATAAACCCAAGTTCAGCATTAAAAACCATATAAAAAGGCTTTATCAAGAAAAAGCGCTAATATGGAAAAAAGCGCTAATTTTACTAAGGTAGCTACCTTATGAAAATCGCAGTTTTTTATTTTCCTGAGTTGCCAGCAAATATAAATGAAATATGCTCGAATTCTAAGACAAAAAATCAACTAGAAAAAGTAATATAAAGCCAAGTTCAGCATTAAAAACCATATAAAAAGGCTGTGCCAAGAAAAAGCGCTAATATGGAAAAAGCGCTAATTTCACTAAGGTAGCTACCTTATGAAAATCGCAGTTTTTTATTTTCCTGAGTTGCCAGCAAATATAAATGAAATATGCTCGAATTCTAAGACAAAAAACCAACTAGAAAAAGTAATATAAACCCAAGTTCAGCATTAAAAACCATATAAAAAGGCTTTATCAAGAAAAAGCGCTAATATGGAAAAAAGCGCTAATTTTACTAAGGTAGCTACCTTATGAAAATCGCAGTTTTTTATTTTCCTGAGTTGCCAGCAAATATAAATGAAATATGCTCGAATTCTAAGACAAAAAATCAACTAGAAAAAGTAATATAAAGCAAAGTTCAGCATTAAAAACCATATAAAAAGGCTTTATCAAGAAAAAGCGCTAATATGGAAAAAAGCGCTAATTTTACTAAGGTAGCTACCTTATGAAAATCGCAGTTTTTTATTTTCCTGAGTTGCCAGCAAATATAAATGAAATATGCTCGAATTCTAAGACAAAAAATCAACTAGAAAAAGTAATATAAAGCCAAGTTCAGCATTAAAAACCATATAAAAAGGCTGTGCCAAGAAAAAGCGCTAATATGGAAAAAGCGCTAATTTCACTAAGGTAGCTACCTTATGAAAATCGCAGTTTTTTATTTTCCTGAGTTGCCAGCAAATATAAATGAAATATGCTCGAATTCTAAGACAAAAAACCAACTAGAAAAAGTAATATAAACCCAAGTTCAGCATTAAAAACCATATAAAAAGGCTTTATCAAGAAAAAGCGCTAATATGGAAAAAAGCGCTAATTTTACTAAGGTAGCTACCTTATGAAAATCGCAGTTTTTTATTTTCCTGAGTTGCCAGCAAATATAAATGAAATATGCTCGAATTCTAAGACAAAAAATCAACTAGAAAAAGTAATATAAAGCCAAGTTCAGCATTAAAAACCATATAAAAAGGCTTTATCAAGAAAAAGCGCTAATATGGAAAAAAGCGCTAATTTTACTAAGGTAGCTACCTTATGAAAATCGCAGTTTTTTATTTTCCTGAGTTGCCAGCAAATATAAATGAAATATGCTCGAATTCTAAGACAAAAAATCAACTAGAAAAAGTAATATAAAGCCAAGTTCAGCATTAAAAACCATATAAAAAGGCTGTGCCAAGAAAAAGCGCTAATATGGAAAAAAGCGCTAATTTTACTAGGGTAGCTACCTTATGAAAATCGCAGTTTTTTATTTTCCTGAGTTGCCAGCAAATATAAATGAAATATGCTCGAATTCTAAGACAAAAAATCAACTAGAAAAAGTAATATAAAGCCAAGTTCAGCATTAAAAACCATATAAAAAGGCTGTGCCAAGAAAAAGCGCTAATATGGAAAAAGCGCTAATTTCACTAAGGTAGCTACCTTATGAAAATCGCAGTTTTTTATTTTCCTGAGTTGCCAGCAAATATAAATGAAATATGCTCGAATTCTAAGACAAAAAACCAACTAGAAAAAGTAATATAAACCCAAGTTCAGCATTAAAAACCATATAAAAAGGCTTTATCAAGAAAAAGCGCTAATATGGAAAAAAGCGCTAATTTTACTAAGGTAGCTACCTTATGAAAATCGCAGTTTTTTATTTTCCTGAGTTGCCAGCAAATATAAATGAAATATGCTCGAATTCTAAAACAAAAAATCAACTAGAAAAAGTAATATAAAGCCAAGTTCAGCATTAAAACCCATATAAAAAGGCTGTGCCAAGAAAAAGCGCTAATATGGAAAAAGCGCTAATTTCACTAAGGTAGCTACCTTATGAAAATCGCAGTTTTTTATTTTCCTGAGTTGCCAGCAAATATAAATGAAATATGCTCGAATTCTAAGACAAAAAACCAACTAGAAAAAGTAATATAAACCCAAGTTCAGCATTAAAAACCATATAAAAAGGCTTTATCAAGAAAAAGCGCTAATATGGAAAAAAGCGCTAATTTTACTAAGGTAGCTACCTTATGAAAATCGCAGTTTTTTATTTTCCTGAGTTGCCAGCAAATATAAATGAAATATGCTCGAATTCTAAGACAAAAAATCAACTAGAAAAAGTAATATAAAGCCAAGTTCAGCATTAAAAACCATATAAAAAGGCTTTATCAAGAAAAAGCGCTAATATGGAAAAAAGCGCTAATTTTACTAGGGTAGCTACCTTATGAAAATCGCAGTTTTTTATTTTCCTGAGTTGCCAGCAAATATAAATGAAATATGCTCGAATTCTAAGACAAAAAATCAACTAGAAAAAGTAATATAAAGCCAAGTTCAGCATTAAAAACCATATAAAAAGGCTGTGCCAAGAAAAAGCGCTAATATGGAAAAAGCGCTAATTTCACTAAGGTAGCTACCTTATGAAAATCGCAGTTTTTTATTTTCCTGAGTTGCCAGCAAATATAAATGAAATATGCTCGAATTCTAAGACAAAAAACCAACTAGAAAAAGTAATATAAACCCAAGTTCAGCATTAAAAACCATATAAAAAGGCTTTATCAAGAAAAAGCGCTAATATGGAAAAAAGCGCTAATTTTACTAAGGTAGCTACCTTATGAAAATCGCAGTTTTTTATTTTCCTGAGTTGCCAGCAAATATAAATGAAATATGCTCGAATTCTAAAACAAAAAATCAACTAGAAAAAGTAATATAAAGCCAAGTTCAGCATTAAAAACCATATAAAAAGGCTGTGCCAAGAAAAAGCGCTAATATGGAAAAAGCGCTAATTTCACTAAGGTAGCTACCTTATGAAAATCGCAGTTTTTTATTTTCCTGAGTTGCCAGCAAATATAAATGAAATATGCTCGAATTCTAAGACAAAAAACCAACTAGAAAAAGTAATATAAACCCAAGTTCAGCATTAAAAACCATATAAAAAGGCTTTATCAAGAAAAAGCGCTAATATGGAAAAAAGCGCTAATTTTACTAAGGTAGCTACCTTATGAAAATCGCAGTTTTTTATTTTCCTGAGTTGCCAGCAAATATAAATGAAATATGCTCGAATTCTAAGACAAAAAATCAACTAGAAAAAGTAATATAAAGCCAAGTTCAGCATTAAAAACCATATAAAAAGGCTTTATCAAGAAAAAGCGCTAATATGGAAAAAAAGCGCTAATTTTACTAAGGTAGCTACCTTATGAAAATCGCAGTTTTTTATTTTCCTGAGTTGCCAGCAAATATAAATGAAATATGCTCGAATTCTAAGACAAAAAATCAACTAGAAAAAGTAATATAAAGCCAAGTTCAGCATTAAAAACCATATAAAAAGGCTTTATCAAGAAAATGCGCTAATATGAAAAAAAGCGCTAATTTGACTTAGGTAGCATATTAGGTACATATTAGTTTCACAATATGAAACTTTGCTTCCTGAAACTCTCTTATGTATTCAATCATATATGCGTAGGGTATGCACTTGCACATTCTAAAGGAACCACATGTAAAAACGTTGGGTGGAAAGCAGTTCTTGCTTATACTATATAATTCTATTAGATTGAAAGCACTACCTTCAAATATAGAAAACTAAATAATTGCATGAAATGCTTGAGTATGTTGTCACTTTTTTCCTAAATACGGTTTTTTATTTTTTTTTACTTGTATCTGCTTGCACTTACATCCCTTGAAAGTCTTACCTTTCAGCAGCCTCGGCTTTTACAATCTTTTATCGAGAATGCCTTAAGATATATAATTACAGACAAGGTTTCTTGTGGAATAAAAAATATATCACATTTTTAGTTTTCTAATGCGAAATGACTTTTAAACGGCCTATGACCTAAACGGCCGCGTAAAAACAGGATTGTATTCCTGTCCACGTAATGAAACTTTTTTCGCCCATTTTGGTACCAACTATAGTAGAATAAACTCTTCCACCTTCCTTTTTCTTATTTATTTTTCGACAAGCTTAAAAATTTCATTTTGTGGACAGAGCATATGAATGGAAATGTGTGTTGGGTCATTCATTAGGTATGCATACCTAATCATAATTCGCCTTTTTTGTCTATTTACAATTAATTTGTATCGCCTAACAAAAATATTTTATGTGTAACATAAATGGATAAGGAACGCTTACACGGTCACTTCTTTTCCATATTTAAATTGATTATTTTATTGAAATATAGATATAATCATGTAAATCAAGCAATTGCAAAGGAAAAAGGTATTCTAGTAGCCGTTAGCAAAGTGTCGATTTTTTTTATTTACTTTACATTAACATTTGTCACACAACCAGGCGTAAATCTTGCTGCAATTGATTCTCCTTTCCCACGGAAAGGACGTTTAGTTTTGCAAGCGTTTTCGAAATAATCTGATGGAAATACATAGTTGAACAGCTAATAGTACAGATCATCATGTATTTGGTCTTCATCTCGCACTGCGTACATGATAATTTTTGAAAGTCAGAGTCATGCACAGCTGTTACTATAATTGTGGCCCCATATAAATTCAGCGCCAAGATTTCTTTGACAAAATTGAAAGCTCAGTTTAATTAAAACCAAAGATACTGTTTAGTTGACATGCGGTAAACACACTGACAACAGCACGCCACTGACTACAAAATTATGAAATTGAAACATTCCATCATTGAAGCTGTTAAATATATATATTTTATATATATTATATATAATATATAATCGGTTACTAAGAAGTGTAAAGTAATATTTGTAATGGCAATAAGTAATTTTATTTGCTTAAAAATCAAAAATTTCCTTAAATTGAAATTGCCGTCAGTGACATATTTTATATCAGCTGTTTGCAATATCAGTGCTGCATTCGTATGACCTGCTCTGGTTGATATACTGAATATCTTGGTCATTCATGCTTATATTCCCAAATTTGTATAATAAAAAAGATAGGATTCATTAAATTACGGAAGTCTATTTTGGATGCAATATAATACTATACTACGAAACCGATTTCTGAATTATAATCAACCACTAACAGCCAATATTGTTAAAAGTTAAATTCTTGCAGTTTAAAGTAAATCCCTCCAATATATTAGAGCATATAAAAATCTTCTTTATTGCCTCTTATTTTGCTGTTCAGCCCACTGTGCAATACATTTTAACTGTTCTATTATTAATCATAAATTAAAACGTGTCCGTTTGTAATATTATACCGCTATTAAATTTTCCCAGGGATATTATAAATATGAAACTGCGCCAACAAATGCAAAATCTCCTTTCATTGCAGCTATTATGTATTATATTATGTTTACCAACAGCAATAGTTGCATCGCTGGAACGGATGCAAAAAACATTTTGTCTTTATTCATTAAACAGGCAACGAATGCCAAGTGTGCCACCATTTGTACTCGTATTATTTTTATTCATTTATAAAGATTAATATGTCAATGAACGGCAAAGTTTGTACTTTTTTACTGCTTGTTTGTTTATTTGGGTTTTTTTTTTTTGAATTTTTTATTTGAAAAACAAAAGTTTCTCTTTATTTGGGTGTGTGAAAAACTGAAACGAAGAAATAGGAACATGCACACTAGTCCTCAATTGGGAATATTCGCTTAAGCAAACATACTTACACATTTCCTTAATACCCGTAGCACGATGCATTGCCGCTACTCTTGCGCTTGCTGCAGCTTCTATTCTTCTAGTGCCACTAGTGTTGCTGCACTTTTTCACTGCTTTGTGCTGCTCATACACATGTAACACATGATAGGGTTACCATGTCGCTTTGCTTATCATGCCAAAATATTTTTGAAATCACACAAAACAAAATTGATTAGAAATTTTAGTTTAAAAATTTATATTGAATTATATGTTGCAATAGGAACTAATAGTGGACTCACATGAGAAAAGGAGAGAAAGGGAGTTTAATAATAATTTCTCTGCAATATGCCTAACATGCCCAGGCTTCGTAGCCGTGGCAACCCTGTATCCACGGCACAATGAGCAGGGAAATCTCATCATAGTCTAGTGTTAAAAGATTTAACACACATGGTTAAAGTGCACATTTGTAGCCGTTGTTGTTGTCATTGGGCCTATTGTTAGTTGCTGTTGTTATTATTGTTATTATTTAAGTTTTATGGGTGTGTTTTTCGCCGCCTGTAAAGGAAAAGGAATACGTACGGATGTGCATGTTCTTCATCTAATTTCGTTTGCATTTCACTATGATGTTTTAACTTTAATCTTTATGGGCGAGTTTTGGAATCGTGTGTTGCTTATATTCTTATATGATCAAAATAAAATATTAATATTTAATATTTCCTATAATCGACTAGTATTACGTATTATTACATGGCAACTAAACTCGGAATATCTTTCAAAGATTTGTATTCTATTCAGTCAATTACATATACGAGAGACATATCGGTTTATATATGTTTATATATATTCTTAAAAACTTCCCATCCCATTTATTTTCGGAAAAGTTACTATAAATTTAGAAAAAAAAGGCCTTCTGGATTAGCAGATAAAGCTTCAGCATTACAGTTTGTTAGTTTGAATTGATGAAAGTATTAAAATAAATTGTCTTAGAATTTGGGAAAAGATTATTGTATAATTTGAGTATTTCCTTTCCACAAAATATATTGCTTTTAAAAAAGAGGTACCTTTTTCTATTTGACTATTTCTACTTTTACTTAAGTACCATTTTTATTTTCTTAGGTAATTTCAAAGTGCAAGTGACTTCATATCAGATGTTAAGACGAAAAAAAAAAAGTTTTTAAAAATGTATTTAAATACTGTAAAATATTTCTTCTAATGAACACCTAAAAAAAACACCTTGAATTGTTTGTTTAGCATGTAATGTTCCGTGATAATATCCAATTGACGGAGCGATATAATATGGTTCCATATATTGAAATATAATATGTTCATAATCAGAATATAACTGCAACTGGTAGTGCGGTACAATTAACAATTACCTTTAATTACATTTCTATGAATAATACAATTCCAAATCTAGATTGCACTTTTTAGGAAATTTTCAAATTGCTCCAAACAGATATTGATAATAAGCCTCAACATATATACACATGTATATATAATTATTATTAATTTATTTTTTTGCAACATCAATTTCTCTTTAGATTGTTTGCATTTACCTCTTTAGGATTATGACATCCATACAAAATCACTAAACCTAGACATTTATTTGGTTTTGTTTGTATTTATTTTTTATTTAACCAATACATACAAAAACATATTTACTACATGAATTTATTTGTATCTTACGCATTAAATATTCATACATACCACAATTCGTATTGCGCCCTGCGTATTTCAATTTAAAGGAAAATCCTCTAAAATCCACTCAGCCACTTTTGTGTGTTTGTATACATAAGTACGATAATTACGTTATTACGAATGTCGCAAGCAAAACATTACAAAAAGAGAAAGCATAAAACACGGAGTACCATTTCATAGTTTATTTCGCAACATTGGTTTTGTTCAATGAAGGACGATGTAACAAACAACATAATGAGTGGTGGGTTATTTTTAGAGTGAATTCGCCGTATGCTTGACTCTCTGCGGTTATTGTAAATCCAAAACAGTTCAACTGACTGGCTTAATTAATCGCAAATATTTCAACACCTACTCCAATAGAATTTTTAAAATACAAAAAGCATGATTCTAATGCGGCTCAGGAAAAAATTTTTAAGGAAATTTTAGTAGAGCGAAGGATGTTTTTGTACGTTTTTACAAGTGATTTATTTTCTTTTAATTTTATACAATATAAATACATATATTATATATATTTTTAATTTTCACGTTCTATATTTCTTCAGCTCTTTAGTTCATTATAAATTATAAAAGTTAATTAATTTGAAATAGAAATATATAAATATTTAATTAATTTAAAATTTTATAATTCCTGAAGAAATATAGAAAAAAAAAAAAAATTTTTTTTTTTGTAAAGTAAAAAATAATCTTAAATCAAAAAAAAATTCAAAATATACATTTTTATAATTATTTTTCAATTTTATGCATATCCTTAGGAATTGTATTGGCTTAAACCAAGTTTATATATTAATATTTGTAAATTGCAACACTAAAACAATAGACTTGTACTAATTTTACATAGTCACCATCAGGGTGCAGTATTAACCATTTCGTGCATTTTAGAGCCGTACGCGAATTAAAAGAAAGGCTTTCCCAAAATTATGGTTTAAGTTTCTTTTATTAGAGTGATCTTAAGACTGAGTTAATAACTATTGCTTAACGTCTATTTATACTAAGAAGAATCATAAAGTAGTGAGTAATTATGTCGTCTGCATACCAGACAGTTTTTCATTTGGTTTAGTTAATGTTTATGATCGTTATTATCATTAGTGCAATGTCTATGTCTAGAATATTATAATTATGTATAGTTTCTTAGTCTAGACTATTATAATTATTTTATGTCCTTTTACTTCTACCATTTCTTGTCACCCTTATTTTGGTGGATGGTAGTGTTAACTATGTGAAAGAATTTAACTCGCGAGCCAGCTTGGCAAACCAATCCAGTTCGAAAATATACACAGCGAGGAAAACAATAGTTCTCCCATCACCGCATATGTAAAAATTATATTCAAGTCTTTTCGAGCATTTATATGAAATTTGCAAATAATTTTCGTTATCTGCAACAGCTGCAATTCATTCATAAACTATCGGAATATTACGAGAAAAGTTGACCTAACTCGTCATCGATAAAATCAAACCGACAAGATTTATCTTTTTGTCAATGTTCAAGCATTTGTAGAGCTAAGCTTTAATTTATTAATATGGCAAATGATTTTGTAATGAGAATTCATTTTTGAATCGCCCGTATCCATATTTAACTTTATATGTGCATATCCAATATGTATTTAACCTCGTAAATACTGCCTAGAGAAGAAAATAAAAGGCAGAAGAGAAAAAAGTAAAGTCTACATATATGAAACGTAGCTTTAAGTTTTGTAATTATTTATATATTTTTTTTTTTTGCTTACAAAAGTATTTATCAAAAGCATACTAGAAGATACCCGCATTATTACCACTCAAAGGAACTTGTGTTGCAAGAAAATCCAGTAAAATGACAACAACTGCAGAAAAATACACAACACAACATTAAGCTAAAAATCAAAGAAATCTTAAGTATCAACAAAGTATTTTTTACTTCCACATACATTAGGGTGCCACTTCATTGTAGGGGATAAACATGTGCTATCAAAACAAATTATTAAATTCATTAGGCAGGGTTCTGGAAATGGAAATGGTTTCAGACGTTAGAAATAGTGACATACAGCCATACATAAATTGGCAAATGCGTCAGATTGTGCAATTGCATGCATTTTAGTAAGTTACCCTAATGTACACACATTCGCACGTATTCATAATAGAAGAATCCTTATAGTAAATAGACTAAAATGTGTAGAAAACCAACCAGAAAGGACATCAACATGAGACAATGCATAACTGCAAGAAAAAAAATATATTGTCCTACTTTTACCCAAAAAAAAAAAAAAAATATAGCAAATGCAATAAAAACAAACTAACAGTAATTCGAAGGAGGGGAAAATATTTTAAAATGCAATAAGAATAAAGTTCTCCTCGAGCGTAACATCTCCATGCTCAACGATAGGAGAATGTGTTCGTTCTGGATGCACATAGACATATAGCTGTCTCCTTTTAATTTTTGTAAGATTAGTGAGATTGATTTGGAATCCACTTTCTACACATAATTTCAGCAGATAAAAATTGCGCAGAATCATTTTGTTACAGGGATACAGCATCCTTGTTTTCGAGCACAAAACTTGCCTTTAATAAGGAGGCTGTGTACACATTTTCATTTGTGTTTTTCTTGTATTTTTAATTGATGAGAATTTTTAGAACTACTAAATACGTATAGAATGAAAAGCTCTTTTTTTTGGAAGGGCTTCAATAGATGGACATCTGGATTGATGTGTATTGAGAGTATTTCTGTAGTGAAAAATTTTCCTTTCAGTTGGAGTTGGATAGGATAACGTCGCAGACGTAATTTGTGGTGTGTGATTGCTACAATCGGATGTGTATTTTTCAAATGACACTATAAGGTACACAAAAATTTGCAGAAAAAATTTTAAATACAAAATGCACATGTACATTCAGATATTGAATAAAAATTTAATGAAAACTGCTTCTGTAAACAGAAAAGTTTAACCGTAAAATTTATAAATGAATATTAAAGCAAAAATGTAATTATTTATTTATTGTGTTCATTAGAAGTGCTTTAAATATAGTTGTTTTTCAAAAATAAATAAAATAAAAAACATTTGAAAAGTGTTTTAATTACAAAAAGAAAATTATTAAAACAAAAGTGTATTCCTCTACCAAGAAAAGAAAAAAAAAAAGAAAAACAATAATTTAATGAACATAAACGTTTTTTTATACTTTTCTTTAAGTAATTTAAAACCAAAAATTAAATACCTGCGCCATATCGAATCATTTCTTTGTGAATTTCCTTACCATTTTTCTCTATTCTTGCCACAACATTTTTATATAATTCCGCACGGATTTATGCCTTTAGTACTTTAAAGTACCACTCTTCCTGTCGGTTCAGTTCGTTTGGCATGCAACTTGCTTTTAACATGGCTAATTAGTGTATTATTTTTGCTAGCAGGAAAAAAAACACGAGAAAAATTCCACAGAAAATAATTAGTATAGAAACTTTGCTGTTGGACGAGTTTTAAAGGACAATGAGGGTGTACAAAACGGATAAAATGGAGAACATTTAGTTTAGTACTTTGGCACTTTATAGCACTAAAAAAATGGCTCACATAAAAAAATTTTTATTTCATAATCAAATCCAAATATTGTTGTTTCTCAAAATCTTTAAAAACTTATTTTTGAAGGAGGTGAACAAAATCTTTCAACTCCCGAAAACATTATTTATTTAATACAATTCGTAGAAATCGTATTTCAATTTTGCAGTTTGTAGTATCTTGTACTTTAATTATCCTTGGCGGGAATTTCGAAATAACAAATTGTAGGAGAAATGTAAACATGACCTCTTACAAAGTTATGTAATCATGGTCAGATAGACTAAGAAATAGTACGAAGGCGTCCCCATATAAGAAAAGGAATAACTAAATGAGAATTACCTTTTTTTTCAGTTTTTGAATTTTTGAATACTTGTTTGTTGATTGTTTGTACTTGTTTGGCCAAATTTTATGAACTTGTTATAATGATGTACAGCAGCACCTTTAGACTTTTGAACTTACAGGTCAGTTTTTGGGGGAAAGTTACCTATTATATAAAATGTTCAAGATAAAATTTGATTATAATATAATTTTATTTTATTTTCAGTATTTATTTCTCGTTTTTTGTGAGAAGTTAGTGCTTTTCTAATTTATGTAATCATGCATTTTCGTATAATAATACAAAATTAAGACCACAAAAGGAACAACCTGCCACAAATGAAACTTTTAAAATATTCTTTTAGAAATTCCCATTGAAATCAAATTTAGGTAAAAACAAACGACTAAATTTATTAAAACTATTCAAAGCAGTTGGATACCTTATTTTTTTTAATAATTTAGTTTTATGCATTTGTTTATATAACAATGCATAAAAGAAAAAAAAAATTTATTTTAGGATAAGACTGCCTAATTGTAAAACTTCCTACTTAATTATGTATTTATACACCCTCTTCATCACGGGAGCAGCCCCTTCGTGATAACTTATTTCTGGGCACATGCTCATTAGACAGCTTTGAATGCAAAATGGATTATATTCACCGATAATCTGTATTTATTGTTATTAGTTTAGTTTTTAAACAGGTGCAATATTTCTGTACTCGTATATTTTAGGATAATTGAAAATATCCTTTTCTGAACTTTTGCAGTTTAATATTTTCCCTAAAAAAATCAGTTTTACAATAAAAGGTAAATAAATTTTTATATTTAGTACCAGCTGTGAGGAGCAATATTTACCCAACACTCTTTCGACTTGTTTCCTTTGAAAGCAGAATCACTACTCTATTCATACATTCACACACACATACATACATACATACATACATTTTACGTTTAGTCTGGGGCACAAAAGGAAAAATAGAATGCAATACATACAGAAATACATTAAAATATGTATTCCTTTTGTAGTATAATATTTACTTTGTGTGGCATTTTTATTTGTTGTTTTTTTTTTCTTTTTCTTTTTGCCTCAAACATTTTTTTGTGGCACCGTCCTCGCACCAGTATGCCAGCACCCTCGCAATTACAAACATTACACCACTACGTATTGAAAAATGTATGTGCGTGTGTGGGTATGGTTGCATGTGTGGAAAAGAAAATATTAGTACTTTCGTATATTATTTTTGTTAAATAAAACATAAAACATAAAACTTTTCTCCTTCGTCAGCATCTCTTAGATGTTTCGTTATCCGACTGTATCCATTGTACAATACGGAGGAATACCTGTTTTCTTCCTTTCTTAGGGTTTCCAAGTCAAATTGGAAATTAAAAATTAATTTTTCCATTTTATTTGATGCGCGTAGAAATTGTTTTTACAGATATTAAGTGCGTAGTTAAAGGTACATGTTTGGAGTTACTTCTTGTATGGTTTTTGTAGAGTTACGAGGGTTTGTGTGAGAGAGTTTACTTGCTCGTCCAAAAACACACACACTTGTGTATGCCATTTACAGAAAGGTCACTAGGTCGGCCCTGGATATTAAGCGAATTTATTACTATGTATGCTGCAGCTTCGGCAGTTGAAGGGTGTTTTTTAATGTGTATTTGTATATATTTTACATAAAATCCTCTCAAATAGAAAATAAAAAATTGTTTGAAGCATTTAATTTAATAAAAGATTTATTGAATAAGAATATAAATTGGTATAGATCAAAAATCATAGTACGCAGTAAACAAATATATAATAAATAAAGAAACATAAGGCCTAGAAAATGGCGTGTATAAAATATTTCAATTGCAACAAATAATTATTTCAATACTCGTAAATATTTAAAAGTTCACAACAAATATTCTTTGAACTGCTTTCAGTGAATGTTTTTTTTTAGTTTAGAATGGCTTTAGTTCGTTCCATTAAAACATAGTTTTGAAAACCTTTAATTTCAGAAAGTTTCACGAGTTGAAAATTTGAAAAAAGGATTTAAAAAAAAACCGATTCGAAATACCTGACATGCAAAGGAATACTAGCCGTACTAGTAATAAAATTTTAAATTAATTTATTACCAAAAAGGTATTTTCAGAAAACATAAGAAATAATCTTTCTTTGGTGCTTTTTATTTCTAAAAGTGCTTTGGATTAAAAAAGATATGTTAATATTTGCAGAAAAACTCTACAATTAAATCTACTAGCATAATTATTTGTGTGAAAAGCTGTTGGATTGATTACTCTCTAGTTTTTATTTCGATAACAAAAAAAAAGAGTCACTTTCGCTGAGATGCTTTGAATTTTTCGCTATAGTTTTTGTTACGAATGGTTTTGCCTTAAATATTTTTACTTCAAAAAAGCCAAAAAGTTCTTACAATTTTAGTTTTAAAAAATTATTAAAAAATATATTCAAACAAAAGCAATTTATCTAACAAAAAGAATTTTATAAGCAAACACAAGATTTTGAAAACATCTAAAATCAGGAAAAGCCAGTAGATACTAGTAGATTTTTTCTAACACATTTTATAATATAATATTTCTCATGATTAAATTCTTTTTAAAACTTTGCTAAAACTCTATGACTTTAAAGTATAAATTGGTTTTTTTTATTAAAAATTCTACAACAACAAATCATGTTGCTGTTAAGCTTCTTATAAAATCATTAATTTATGTTTAATATGATTAAACATAATTATTATTAATTATTATGAGTGTGAGTGTTTATCGGGAAATGAGCATATAGCTGGCTCACATTTTTAAGATTAAAAGTATTTAAATATAACGTTTACACTGCTCGATTTGCTAGGTAAACACACATACATTCAAATATGGAGTGTTCAAAGTTTTTTCCAAAATACAAATAAAATATCGGAGTATAAAAAACAGCAGAGAACAGTATGGACACACCCACAATGTTCTTGTTATTCTGTGTACAACAAGAAAAAGTAAACAAAAAAATAAAGAAATAACTATATAATGGAAAAGAATCCATTCAAAACGATAAACATACGATTCTATTGTAGTCGTTTTAAACATTTTATTTAATCTAAAAATATTAAAACCCTTTTGTAAAGCTTTTCTACAGATGAAAATCAAAACAAAACAAGTGATTCTATTGAAGCAATGCTCCTCATACTCTTCGATTTGTTCCTCGTCCTTGAGAGAGGCACAAACAAACACTTACAAAAGAGAAATTTAAATACAGATAGATAAACTGTGCAAAAGAGAGTGAGAGAGAGAGAGAGCAATTTTTTCTAAAAGGGGACTATAAAATTGAGTAAAGTTTTCATCCGTATTATTAGGGAAAAGTGTAGAAACTCACAAAGAAATGATCAGCCATTAAATGAATCGTATACTTGTAGATTTAAAACAATATTTGAAACGTAATTAGAACGTGATTAAAAACAACGAAATATTTGAACTGCATCAAATAAATCTAAATCAAACGTCCAAAATGTATTAAATAATAAAAAGAAACATGTGAATTTATTACAACACAAAAAAAAGAAAAAGAAATTATAATTAAAACTTCTATAATACAAAATAAAAGAAATCTAAAAGAGATAAAAGCTTAAGAAAAAATAAAACTAATTTCAAGGAGCTTTTTAAAACAAAAGTTTTAAAAGTTAAAATAAATCAAGAATTATGGGCAACGGTGGTGAAGTCAAAGTTGCCACCGTCGATGTTGAAGGGAGTGACAACATGGCAACACTGCCCGTCTCGCGCTCCCACACCACTGGCAGCACGGATAGTGCTGAAAAAAATAATGCCGCCAACAAGGAAATGGAATTAAAAAATGTTGTGCCGCAACCATTGCAAAGGTTATTCATAAAATTCATTTTTTTCAAATTCATTTAATTTTGCAAAAAGTTTTATTTTGATTATGATTTCTTAATGGCCTAAACGTTTGTAAGGGATTCTGGGGATTTTTTCATGCAAACAGGCTATTTGTAATCCACTCACATGCAGTTGCAATATGATTGCCAATGATGGTGATTGTGTGTGTTTCTTTGGCCTTTTGTGGATTTTTACAGCTGAGCTACACTTAGCCATTTTGGAGTGGTGCCAAGCTGTCTGGTCTGGTTTGTTTTATGAATTAAAATGTGCTGCATAAATAAATCAAACATGAGTATTCCAAGAGGAACAAAAGCAATTACAGCTATTTTGGTAAAGTTAAGAAATGGTGATTTGCTCTTATCTATGCACACGTATGCATACACAACATCTGTATGATAATACCAATAGTGAATTGTGTCAGTATGACAACAGGAGATTACAAATGATTTCCCTATAATATTACTAAAAACGGAAGGCTGAGCAATTTGAGAGATCAAAGAATTTTCAAAATTTTGGTTTCTGAAATTTCCTAAAATTCGTTTTACAAGTTTTTCCATTTAATGACGAATAAAGAAATTAAATTAAATTTTCTTCATTTGAAAGTCTTTTTTACACCAAAGTAAAAATTAATAAATCAAAGTAGAAATTTAATAAATTTATTAAATTTCAATATTTGTTTGATGGGTATTAAATAAAAATAAAGAGAATAAAAGTATAGTAAGCAACCAATCCAAATTTGTCGGAATACTTGTTGTACATGTCAACGCTCCGTCGACGGGGAATTTGTAATAGAAATCAAACTGAGCAGAATATACTTACATACAATATAAGTTTGCATATATTTTACGAATATTTTATTCGCAATGTAAGTATTGGGATACCAATCTCAATACTCTATTCAAAACCATTTAAATTTTTAAGTCCACTGAAGTCTTGACAATACATTTTATTAAAAAATATTTCAGTTTATTACGTAACCGACCATTCTTTGCGAAATTCTACATGGAGGTCAATAATCCTTCTACAATTAAATCTTTGCTTAATAATAATTTTAGATAAGATAGAAAACAAGCATAAACGTACTCGTATATGTATGTGTATTGTAGTTAAATTTTAAATCGTTTGAGATCTCAGAATGTCATTTTTTGTTGTCGTTCAACTTTAGCGAGAATAAGCTTAAAGATTGAAATGAAAACTATAATTCAAACAAAATATTTATGTGAACGGTTTCATTTCATTACTGTATCAACATACGCATTCCCCCATGTACGCATTCCCACATGTGCATACATGGATATGTATGCACATATGCAAATATATATGCACTAGTATGCGATTATGCGAATTCTGTCTCAGACAGGATTTTGCTAACAACTGCAATAAGAGCAGATAAAAGCAAACTCTTAGGGGCACTATTTTAGAGTCAAGCACGATGTTTTCCTTACTCATAATCACACAAGCAACATTCATACTAGTACGAGTATATGGGATTTTCCACACGAATTTGCACATTTTGTCATCTTAGCTGGGGATGGTCAAGAATTAAAAAAAACAATTTTTTATTAATTAAATTTTAAAAATACATCTTAAATAGAAATGTATAAATTATTAGTTATCAAATAATAAAATTATGTGATTATGTGTGGAAATTACCATATTCTTTCATATAAAGCAAATATTTATATATTTTATATATGTAAGTATTGTGCTATTTTGATTGCGTTTGATATTTGCCAACATGTAACTCTGGAGAGGATACAACAATGATAGACAAGCAATACAACAACGACTAACTGCAGATGGAAGGATTTTTCAAAGTTCTCTCAAGGGTATTTTCTAAGGATGCACACATACTGTTACATTGCACAATATTGCTTATTCATGTGAATAAATGAAAAAAAACGCAACAGCAGAGTGAAGTGGTGTTAGTTTTCAACAGGGAAAACGTTCTGGGAATACATTTCATAACGAAGCACAAGAAGTTAAGGACGTTTGAAATATTTTAATAAAAAGGAATTTGTCACGTAATTGCATAAAACAAATATATGCAGTAAAACAAGTATTCTTAAAAAAGGTTTTCACAAGAAAAAAGTAAAAATTAACAAGCTAAATCGTGGACTTGCAATCTTAGAGAAACAACATTAATTTCACGTGCTTCGTTAAACCATTTGAGATTATTTAAGATTTGAGTTTTGCACTATAAATTTAAAAATGAACACATTTTTATTCATTTTATACAAAACGTAGCTTTTTTAATATGCAAAACGATTAAAAATAGCTGATACATCGAAATAAACAATTTCAGTGCTTTTTTAATAATCCTGCAGTAAAATCATTATTAAGAAACCAATTCTTGTAATTCGTATAATTTTTTTTCGACTATTGATAAATTTGTAGCAAATTCCCATCGTTAGCTTTTTTAAAGGCTAGATACAGTAGGACCCCCTCGCACTTCAGGTGAAATTCGTATAGAGATGTATAGAGATATAATGGACTCTATCTCAACAAACTTTGCGAATGAATATGATAAGTTTTATACATTTCCAACAAGAAACTAAGCCTTACGTTTCCTACTAGAAAAAGTTTATTAGTACATAGATTTATTTCTTCAAGTCAAAAAACGGGAATTACCCCAAATCTCGAAAAAAAATTTTTGTTACTATTATTATCAAAAATCGAAAATTTTCCAAAAAATCATAAATTTTATATTTCCTTACTTTTTAGCAAAAATATATTTTAAACATTTAAAAACATCAAATAAACATACAAGAGCAATAAAAACGCCAATTTTTTATTCAAAAATCTACAAACGTACGTTTTTAAGGAATGACGATTTTTGCCCAAAAATCGAAAATATTTTTTCGTCTTTATTTTTAGCAAAAATATATTTTAAACATTTGAAAACATAAAATAAACATACAAGAGCAATAAAAACGCAACTTTTTCATTCAAAAATAGACAAGCGAACGATTTCAAAGAGTGACGATTTTTGCCCAAAAATGTAGTGTACCCTCTTACTAAAAATCGAAAATTTTCCAAAAAATCATAAATTTTATATTTACTTACTTTTTAAGAAAAATATATATTAAACATTTCAAAACATAAAATAAACATACAAGAGCAATAAAAAGCCAAGTTTTTCATTCAAAAATACACAAACGGACCTTTTTAAAAAATGACGATTTTTACCCAAAAATGCAAAGGGTACCCCCTTATCAAAAATCGAAAATTTTCCAAAAAATCATAAATTTTATATTTACTTACTTTTTAGCAAAAATATATATTAAACATTTCAAAACATAAAATAAGCTTACAAGAGCAATAAAACCCCAAGTTTTTGATTAAAAAGTAGACAAACGGACGTTTTCAAAGAATGACGATTTTTGCCCAAAAATGTAAAGGGTACCCCCTTATCAAAAATCGAAAAAAAATTTTTCCTTTATTTTTAGCAAATTTATGTTACAAAAATTTGAAAACATAAAATAAACATACAAGAACAATAAAAAGCCAACTTTTCCATTCGGAAATACACAAAGGGACGTTTTAGCAATATGACGATTTTTGCCCATAAATGCAAAGGACCCTCCTTATCAAGAACGGCTTTTTTTATGGGCATCTTAATAGTAGTTATTGATGTGATGCGATTACAACACCATTAGATTATTAATTAAGCGGTTTGAAAATAATTGGAGATTAAGTAAACGATGGTGTATAAGATCTATATAAAATATTTTTCTTACCTTATTGTTTCCAAAAGGGGAAATATAACATTTATCAATGCAATATATAATACTGTGTTACAAAAATGTTGTAATTCTCGTATTGAGTTTTCGAAAGAATTTGTTAAACAGTCAATGAAGCTTGAGCATGTACTGCGTGAAAAAGCTTGTCATTATTGTCACATGACCAATTTCAAGTTGATACGAACTGTAGGCTAATCCAAATATAAGTGTTTATGTACATTCCTTTAACTACAAGTACGCATATAATAATAATTAACGAACATAATTATGTGCTCTAATGCAGTTCAAAGCAAAATTTCACTCGTAGCAATTTATTTTTAATAAAAACAGATGTAGATACTTTATCAATATGGGTCAAAAGGCCTCTTGGAAACCGTTTCTCCATCCTTCGCAATTTTTCAGTTTATTCCAATATCAGATATCCTGGCTAATATTTACATAATAAATGATGATGAAGCGATGTATTCGTGAAATGAAATAAAATTCAAAATCCAACTTTAGATATTAACGTTTGATTTGTTTATTCTAGTTTTTCCCACGCCGTTGCCACATTTCGGCAGAGCCTTTTGCTTCATGAAACACAGAACGAACACAAGCTTTGTACACTCACACAGTCACACACTCACATATCTTACCCACAATCACACATATTTACATAATAGCAACAGAATTAGGTCAAATTTATGTTTTGCTTACAAGTGTGCTGTTCATGTTGTTTTGCGACTGTGTTGGCTGAAAGGAAGGTGGTTGAAAGAATATTTTAATAAAAAGTTTATCGCCCACTCTAAAATAAAGTTGTGTGAGACGGGAAACGTTCATTCCATTTGTATTTCTTGTTAGTTAAAGCGAACATTAAAAAAGGATACTAGTGCGCACAAACACACATACAACTACTTACTCACACGGATTCATTCACCATAGTGGTAAATATTTGTTGCTTTTAGCGTTTCGATTGTATGAAAACAAAACATGCAGATCGTTAAGCAGACACTTAAGGCAGAAAGCTGAATAAAAAACTTGTTGAAATAAAAAGCACCAAAACAAGGAAGTGTGTATACAAAAACCAAAGGGAAAGAAACAAAACCCCTGTGGAAAAGTTACATTTCTAAGAAGGGATATTAATTCCTCTACTTTTGCAATAAAAACGTTCAGTCAGGCTGAATTAAACTATTTATTTAAATTAATGTTCTTAAAAATACACATTTTTTTTAATAATCATCTGCTGTTTTATTACCAGCATTCATTCAATTACCACTTTTATATGGTTGTGGGAACAATACTAACTATTATGCAATTTTGTGTGTGTGTGTGTGTGTGTGTGTGTGTGTGTGTGTGTGTGTGTACTTTTTTTTTTTGATTTGTTAGCTGGTTTGGATAAAATCCTTAATTTAAAAAGAAATTCTTATTTTGAACTTAAAAGGAATGTATTGATTTTTTTTATTGCTATTAGTTTATCTATATGCCACTGTACTTCCAAAATTATCTATAATTATTAAACTAAATTTAGATAAACCCCAAGTAGACATTTTCTTAGTTTTGCGAAATTAATTCACTGTATCTAATCCAATTGTGAGTGTCATTAGAACCCAACAACTATCCAAGTGTTATCCTTTTTAGTGATTTTATTTCGTTTGTAATCAAATGTTTAACTTAAGAAATATTTTTTTTTATTTCTCTCAACAAAATTCTAGGGTTGTTTATTCAATTAGATCAGATCCAAATAAACGAAGCTACTTACCAGCTAAATTAACGATACATGGCACATATCATACCAATCTTATAACAGGACCAATTGAATTGTGGTAAAAGAAAAATGATTAAAAAATACTTATTTAAACAAATTTAAATAATTTTGAAATCGTTGAGCAATTTTTAAGTCTACCTTAATATTGAAAGCCATATGGAATCTTCTAGATTCGAGGGAAATATAAAGCTTATCAATATTGAATAGACTTTAAATTTAATCTAATGATATTTAAAGCGGATTTCTCGAAACGGCTTTCAAGTAGCTCATATTCTGGAAAGTCTTAATGGAAAAGCCAAACTAAATTTATTCATGATCTTAAAGCATCTTCATACATCTAATTTCAAAGGAAAGACAGACACTAAAAACCGTTTATTTTGTATGTATGCATGTATATATGAAATTGATGGGAAACGAAACCCTTAAGGATATAATATTGAACGATACGTTTTCCAGTTGCACTTGCGGCCATTGATTTTGGTTTTCATATATTTGCAATTTTTAAGCTCCATTATAATAATAATAATAATTGATATGTAAATGGAAAAAGTATTGTTTGGCGCCGAAGAATAAAATTTAAGAAATTTTTAATAATTTTCTTTATTCATAAAATAAAAAGGACTCACCACTTTGCTTTACATGCTTTGCATGCTTTTTGGAAAAGGAAGACTTTATTACGAATAACCGGTTTCTCACAATTACTAACCGACTGTATTCAATAGTATTTTTAAAAAATACATTTTTGAAACTTCTAATTAAAAATAATTTCTTAGGTACTAGATTTCTCTAATTAATAATAAAATGGGCAAACCATAAGCATGTTAAGTTAAACAAAAACTTTGTAAAGTGTCAACATTTGCAATTTACATTTTATTATAAATTAATAAAAAATTTTATCTTCTATTTCTTATACAAATATAAGAACAAAATGTAGCATAGAGCAAACATAATATTTCTAACTATATACACACTTTGTTAGATATACTGAAAATACCCTCTAAGCATTTAATAAAAAAAAATAAATAAAGCCGGTAATATATTGAGAAGGTAAAACATGCACTTATACATTTTATGTAAAACTATTTGCAAAAGTAATTTAACTAAAACTTATCACATTTTTATAACAAAAAAAAAAAAAATAACATTCTTATAAAATAATATTTTTACACCAAATATTAGAGTCATTTAAATAGTAAGTAAAATAAGAAAAAGGGGAAAATATATAAAAACTAAAAATATTGGTGTTTAAGAACGACAATGACGAATATAATTAATATTAACTGATTTTGAGTAGTGCTTTATACCCTGTTCAGACATAAAAATAAATAAAGACACACAGTCTACTGACTGCACAATACAGCTACGGTTTCTGAGACTTTGAATTTAGCTCACTATACGAGCCTTCAGAAAACTTACATGTGCCATTTGCAATATAATTTAAAATAAATTGCCAACTTACAAAAGAAATTTATATGAAAAATTTGAAATAGCGCGCTTTAGCCGCCAGGCTTTTCCTCAACTGGCATACACAAACCAAGAACAGCAATTTCTTTTACAACTTTTGATAATTTAATTTTAAGAAAAGTGAGCTCTCCCATCACTCCTTCTAAGCTTCCTTTTAGCGCATAGGGGACGCTTAGAGGGAATAACCTTTTCTGGCAAAGCCACTATGCTATATACATATATGTATGTATACATATATGTGGGTTGTAAAAAATTCGTTTGATGTATTTTATGTTTATTTACGGAAAATGCTTTTTCATATACCCGATCAAAAAGCCTTCTGCTGCGCTTCAAGCTAAATCACTGAACAGTGTATTTGAACATCATCAATTGCAAGTAGATGAAGAATTATTTATATAATCTTCTCGCAACTCTATAATAATTATTTTTGTATATATACGATCGGTTGTATATTTACACACAAATCTGCAATCAAAGTCGCAAACCAATGACACTAATTCACTTCAACAAATATAAATGCTGTAGGGTACCTTCAAAATTTCTAGCAGCGAATGCTGTGCTAACGAAACCACAACGTATTTGACCCCATCCGTAAAGGGGTGATTGCGGAAAAACTATTAGAACTACACTATATAAAGAATCTGAAAAAAAACAAAGGCAAGCATTCACACATACAAGTTTTTTGTTGTTGTTGCTGTAGGCAGCAGAAATACAACAAAAATGTTTCTTATAATTCCGTTTCAGTTAAAATTTACAAAACATTGCGAACAATACTGTGCTAATTGGAAAAATAAAAAGCTTTTAAAACTAAATAAGAAGTCAAAAAAGCATTTGTAAATAATTTTAAACACCGAGATAAATTCTCCTAATCGTATATCAAGGAAATTGTGCAATTTTAGAAATAAAAGAAACGCGTATTTTAGCATATTTTCGAATGATTAACAATTGATTTAGAATTTTTTACAATTTAGAGTAAAAGAATTAAGCACTTGCACTTGTGAAAAATTAAATTTAAAATAAATTTTGTATTAATTAAGAATAATTATTGTGTTATGGGAATATGTTATTTCTATACTTTTTTTCCTTAATTTTTAATTCTGAAATTCTTTATTTACTTGCGATTTTAATTTCGATTATTCGAATTAACAAGTTTTGCAATATTAATAAATGATTTCTGTTCTTTTTTTCTCTTTCCCCCCTTTGTCATTTGCTTTATCCTTTTTAGGACATCACTGTTCATTGTGACCAGTTTGGTTTATGCCATCATATTGATTGTTGTATGCATCGCTTATGTTATAAGTGATGTAACCACTCACCGTCTGCCCGTGCTCTACTATGAAAGTTTCTTCACTTATTTGTATGGTGTCAGTATACTTTTCCTACTGTACGTTTTCTGTTTCCTGTTACAGGGTAAGTTTATTATGAAAAACATACTTATTTATGTTTTGTTTAAAAGCCAATGCAGAACTCTATGATAATTCCTGCAATTGTGCAACAAAAAATTTACAGCCTTCGAATAGAAAAATAATTCCGTTTTTAAGCCTTAATCAAAATATTGATAAATTGATGAAATGTTATTCAATTTATGAATTACTTAAAAACAATTATTAGAAAGTAGTGTTTCACATATCTGCAATCAGAGAATCTGGCATGCAGTTGCCTGTATGCCGTCTTCCTATATTGTTTTTTTTATTTAACTTTGTTTTTAATGGAATCTTGTAGAAAGTTCCTGTTGCAATGGCGGTAGCAATCAACCGAAATCTCCTAAAAAGGAGAAGAAATCGAAAAAGGACAAGGATCCAGCCGATTCGAAAGATGCGAAGGGTAACAAGGATTCTGGCAAAGGTGCTAAGCCCAGCCCATATCAGGTTAGTCGATTTGAATATAAAATGAAAATTTAAATTAAAAAATATTGTTAAATAAAATCATTTCAAAAGAAGCCTCTTATTGATTTTATATTAACTCTAATCTTGTTTCTAATTTGTTTTTGTTTTTGTTTTTGAATATATAAAATAAAGCCTAATCCTGTTTTTATTTTTAAATTTATATGTTGTTGTTACTGTTGCATTAATCATTCATGCTGTATGTAAAAATAAACCAACACAAATAAAACTTCTCATCCCAAATCAAATTCACCATTAAAAATATCACACCAATACACAAACAACTACTACTACTTTCAATACACCAACATTGTAACTGAAATCTGCCACCACTCGTTGCCTTTGATGTTCTGCTCTGCCACTACCATCAAATTGTCAAACATCACGTTTCTCTCCCACCTCCCACATGCATATGCCCTTGCGACCGTATGTGCATAAATCTGGCTAACAATTTTATTGAACATGACCATAAATCAATCGGTGCTCTTTTCGTATCAAACACATATTATAAATGGTGGCATTTGAATTTGCATTTGTGATAAATATTATTGAATCCGATACACACATGCATGAATGCAAAAATAAAACAAACAAAATATTGAAACTCAAAAAAAAAAGGAACGCTATCCAATTAAGAAACGTGATTTAGTACGACATTCCTTAATACCAGCGCAGGTATGAATATCAATTTACAGAATTCAATTTCCTAATTTATTTATATGACGCTCTAACTAAAACTAATAACTATTCATAACATGCGAATGAATGTGCTCTTATTAACCAATACAAATGTATTTACAACAACAATAACATCATTCATAAATATAATTAACTTTAAACTAGAGAAGTGTTAAAAATTAATATTAAAAAAAAGAAGAAAAATCGAACATCAATTATGGCAAGTATGTAAATATCGGGCCAAATATGTATATATTGTTGTTCGAAACATAAGTAAAGTCAAAGAAACTTTCTAGGCATCTGAAGCCGCATCAACTGCTTAATTCCAAAGACAACCGTATTATTAACATTTAGAGAGGAATACTAACTAAATGCATGCGTTGGTCTAAATTCATATATATATATATTTTTTTTTTATATGTAACTGATGAAAGGGGGCTTCAGTTTTGTTTACAAACAATTGCGTATAGAAATTCCAAAGTCTTGCCAAATATTTTACTCAACCAGTGGCGAAAGAATTAAACGAAACCAAAAATATTTAATTAAAATATTAATTGTTTAACAACAGCATTTGTGGTCAGACAGACAACTGCAATACTTCACAACATTCAGTCAAATGTCTGCATTCTTTTGCAATAAAAATATATTGAAGCTACAAAAATATATGTAACCTTTAAGTACAGTAACCTCATAATCTAAAGATGATTAAGAAATATGAATATTGCAATTGCTTATTTACAATAAAAGCCGTTTCAAGTCTGGCAAAAGCAAAAGTTGGTATCGGGTGTTTGATTTTTAAACGGAATAGCATTTTAGGCTCTGTTTTATAATGCAGTCTGTAAATCAGGAAATCTTCTTTAATTCAATGAAACTAAATGAAGCAAAAATCAATATTTTATTGGCGGTACACAGCAATGTGAACCATTGAAATAGCGGCGTTGGGAGAAGTCTGTTTGTTTGCTGGGTTAGTATTTTTGAAATAAATGATTATGCAATTGCGAAAATAGTTTCTTAAACAATTTTGATTCGAAATTTTTTGTTGCACGGCAGTGCTTCCTAATCAACAGAATATTTCCATTATTCTGGCTTTTAGTTTATTGAATTTAGTTTTAGATATAAATCATCTATTTAGACACATATTGCAAACATTTTATCATTTGAAGGAGCAAAGAAAAGTTGTATTTAAAGCTTTTCAATTTCGGCCAGTATTTGTTCATCAGTAGTCCTTTTGTATGTCATTACACTTCCAAAGCTCTCAGACAGCTTTTGAGCCAATAGCAAATATACAACTTTATACCCCAATGAAAAGCCCCTCGTTTACCCCTGGAATGTCAAACATATTTTTGCCTCGAAAATGTCATACTTCGGCGTTATTAAAAAGCGTGAAAAGTTTTTTTAATTGTTTCTTATATATTTAAAAAAAAAACAAGAAACAAACGAATAAATGTGGTTCTAAAAAAATTAGGTTTAAACAACTCATATTTCTTTTAAACGAAATTTAACATTTTTTGATCTTTATTTTCTGCAATTTATTTATTTTATTTCTTTTTTTTAATTCATTGCTACTACGGCATGAATTAGAATACATTTGCAAATGCCAAGTATAGTAGTCAAGACAGTGATGATGATGACAGTATTACTCGCTCTCTAGCATTTCCTTGCTGTTCTTCACAAGTCCTCAAATGGCAATAGCGTGTTACAAACCATTTGAATTCACTCAGCTACAAGTAGCAGGAAGTAGCAGGTAGTAGTAGTAGGAAGCACTCCACTTTCTTTTTCAAATTTCACATAAGAAAAGTGTTTACTAAATGTAGCGGCACACACTAAGCGGGTATGGAATTTGAGAGCACAAAAAGGATTCTAAATTTGGTCTTAAACCTTTTTCAAAAGTTCATGAGAAAACTACATGAGAAAAGAAATACCAGTAACCAAAAAAAGTTTGACTCTTCGACTGCCGTAATTTAAAAGCTCTTTTAAATATTAATCTTATCACTGTGAATAACAATATTCGTCAAATGGTTTAGCATAAGGAGGCAGGTTCATAATAAGAATAGCCTAAATCGATTCCGTTAGTTATATAATATTTAGTATGTAATAATAGAACTTTCCATCTCTGGAAATTACAACGAATATGAGGTGCAACTTGTGATGAAAAGTACAATGATGCTGGCATTGGGGACGGCAGTGTGTAACCACTTTGCAATCATTTCAAACATCTCACAATTGATGTTCTCTTGTGCTAAAAAGCCATTTACGGCACACACACACACACACACACACTGTATTAAATGTTTTCTATTAATTATTTTATGACTTGACAACAAATTGGCCATAACTGTGTCATTACATGCTTTCAATTACAAAATGTATGCATACTTCAATATGCACACATGCGTTGAGTATGTATATGCTACTCGAATGTTTGCTCGTCTACTGGAAATTGCAAATTTTCGCCTAATTTTCTTTTTTAGATTTTAGATATTCTCACTACACAAGATAAATGCCAGCTTCTCCTAGCAGGGCATACTGTTTTCATTCACTTTCACAATGCTTGTATTTTTCTAGAGAAAAGAAAATTTGTTTAATTAAAAACTTATACAGTTGACAATTTAATTGTACTTTAAATAATTTCAATGAAATGAGTTAAAGTGGCGTTACAAATCTAAAACTTATCATAATAAGGAACGTGTTTTTAGCATTATACTATTAAATATCGGTAGTTTAGAACATACAGAGATTTTGCCAATGTTTGGCAACTGATATTACTCACTGTGCACCTGCAATATACTTTATAAGGTACATATATTAAATATTTCTTTCAAAAATCTCTTATTTTGGAATGCCAACCATTTACTAACACAATATTCTACGGTAGCACGTATGCTTGATAAGTACAATGAATATTCCTTTACAGGAACACTGCATGCCAACAAAATTAGGACACAAATACAAAAAGTCACACTAAGTAACACTTACTAACAATCTCGTCATAACAATATCTCCTATTATAGCCAAGTTTAAATATAAAAAATATCGATTCAATATTTTGAAAAATACAATTTTCTTTGAATGATTTTTGAAATTAAATACAGGACTCGCAAGTAGAAGCCGAAGTTGCAGTCAGCTCAAAAAATGTCCGCAAACGTAAAACTACCCATAGTGATTTGACACACGGCAGCTTCTTTTTACGTGTAGGAGCTATTGGTAAGTAAAATATTATTTTACAAAAAATCCGCAATAAAAATATATATATAATATACCGATTTGTTTTCAAGCTTTTGGTTTGGGTGCCATGATTTATATTGGTTTGGAGTTTGGCTCGTTCTTTGAAATACCATTTGATTCACCTTGTCATCATATCCTGATTGGTGTCAATCCTTTGTTGCAGATGATCTTTACATTTATGCAAATGTATTTCATATTCATGAATGCCAGGGTGAGTTTTTAAATTTTATTAAATTATTTTGAAAATTTTAAATTTTATTATCTAGTTAATTTAATTTATTTCACTTTATTTCAAGTTTAGATTTAAGTTACACTTTTAAGTCAAGAAATATATATTTAATTAAGCCATTTGGGTGTACACTTCAAGAGCAAACAATCACAATTTACACAAAGAATGCATTCATTTAAGAATTTCTGCTAAATTTTAATGATTTCATTGAACGCGGGTAACCATCAGAATTAAGTAATATTTGCAAAAGGATTTACTGGCAAGTGGACTGGTAACAGATTATCAAATGTAAACAGGCCATATTGCTTTTTCAACTAACAGCTAAAAAATTATAAAAATAAAAGTATAAAAAAATTCTTAAAAATAAAAAATTTCTAACAAACAAAAATAATTTTATATTAAAAAATTAATATCTTATATTTGATTTTTTCCCATTTTTCAATTGGTTTGTGAATTTTTATTTGCACATGTGATAAAATTAAAAAATAAATTTGAGGTTAATCAAATTGTTTTAATTCTGTTTGAATAATAAAATGGGATTGTAAGATTATAAATTTTTTTATCAAAAATTTCCCAAGAAATTTGAAGACAATTTCACATAAGTAAATAAGAAGTCTATAATTATAGACTATTTTGCTACTCCCTTTTACAGCTCCTCCAGGATAATAATATATACAACCTTTTCAAAATTAATAAAATTCTTCTAAAGTGAGTCTATATTTAAATGTTGTATCAGATTACATTATTCAAACAAAATAAAAAAACATTCGATTACCTCATTAATATTTCTTTATGAATATTTCATTTATTTATTATTTTTCTAAATATAATTTTTTTTTACAAAAAAAAAAAAAAAAATCAAATGAAAATATAATAAAAATTATAAAATGAAAAAATTTTTAAATTCTAAAAGAATAATATTATCAATATAACATTTTCATAATCCCGTGTGTAAAATTCTGTCCTCCACTGTAAACATCTAGAGTATCAAGATTTGTTCATATTTTGGATGATGGGACTATCTGCAAGATTTGTACATACGATAACGTAAATACTTATATCTTTCATTTAAGATACCGATGTTTTAAAAAATCTGGTTGGTGATCTGAATAACGAGAGTGCGATACAGAGTTTCTTAACTGTTTATCCATTATAAATAGAAAACTGAGATGTCAAGGAACAAGATAATAATTCAAGATATATAATTTTGCACACAAAAGTGAAAATAAACTTGAGCAGAGAACTGCTTCCGTTTTAAGCTGGTCGAATTTTTATTAACTTTTTAAATACATTTAATGTTAATTAAATTTATTACAAACTCTAAACCCGTTTTGCATTTTTATATTAAGTAAATTCAGAGATAAGAAAATCGAGGAGAACTATAATGATAATTTTATAAAAATTGTTTTTATTTTTTGCTGATTTATTACTCTCTGTGTAACTTCTTTTTCCAGAAGAAAAATAAAAATGTACAAACTCAAGTTGCAGAGATTCCCAAAATGGACCATTTCGTTGCTGAAATTTTAGAAATTTTTTTAACAAAAACTTTTTTTTTGTTTTTCGCTCTAAATTGAAAATTAGGAAATTTTTTATGAACAAACAATGCATTCTTTTACACGTACAAACACATGTTAAGAAATGTAACGACAAAAGAAAACTTATATTTAAGATAATTGGTCTGCTTAGCGAAATATGATTATTTTTACAAATTAAAATATTTGCAATCTAAAGCCAAGCACTTTACAGTCAATATCTCACTCATATGCCATTACAAATATTTTTTTTTTTTTTTTTTTTTTTTTGTTTAGTTATTAAAGTTTTTCATTTCATTGTATTTTTTCCTTTAAAGCATTTTTCATATCACGAAATAAATAAAACTTGAAATCATTTGAAAAGCACAAAAACTCATGTATATAAACCCTTTTCCCTCCCATTTGTCACAAACAAAAAAAAAAAATAAAAAAAAATAAAACCAAATCATCATTAACAGTCAAATCAATTGCAGACTAGGCGACCATTCCAGGTATGATTTTGAAATCATCTTCTTAATTTTAGTTTAAATCCATTTCTTTTCTTTGGAAAAAAGCTTTTTATCATGGCATTTATAATTTAGTCCTTCGCTTTTCTGTTCATAGAATATAAGGAATTTTTTTAGCTCGTAAGCAAAAAAAAATATGTTAATATAAATTTAAGAAGGAAATTGAAAAAATCAACCAGAATGAATGAAACGATAAGCTGAACCACTTGCTTGGCTTTGAAAAAAGAAATGTCAAGGATGTGTTTGACTTTGTTTTAGGTTAAATAGCCATAAACAATAGATCCTTAATCATTGGAATGGCTTTTTAAGCAGGATCTTTTATAACTCCTAACAGCAGACGAATGCTATCGACAATATATCGCATTTTTTACTTTTGTATAATTTTAGCTAAACATTCACCGTTTTAAGGTTATTGCTCGCTTTGGGTTAATGCATGTTGTGGCTACAAATATCTGCGTTTGGATACGCACACTCGTCAAGGAGTCTTTGCTGGAAATTACATTGTATCATCAAAAGCGGGAAAATGATCCCACTGAATCAGCGATATCACAGTCAATACGTCAACATGCTTTGAGACATGCTGGCACTGTTTTGCGTACTCGCAAGGGTCCAAATGAAGAATTTGAAGTATTAGATGGTGAAGATCTGTTACCGGTCAATGCTTATAAAACCGATAACGTTTTATCAAAGTTGGTACGCAAGACTGTGGACGGCATATCGAAAACGTTTGGGTATGGCTCTAGTGAAGTGGATGATATGACAGCCAATACAATGCAGAAAATGACAAATAGTTTTCCCAGCACTACAGCAAGGCCTCCGTTAACAATGCCTAGCTATCAATGGCAAAGCACTACTATGGCACGCAAGTTGAAGAAGTTTATCACAAGTACCACAGCTGCTACCATCGGAACATCGTCTTCAACGACTACCACGATACCAACGACTACGTCCTCCACAAGTACAGTTATTCCCACAACCACACCTATGGTTACAACGACTAGCACTCAATTACCTTACAACACTTATCAGAGGTTAATCTATTCTACCGGATCGCCTTTAGCAAGAGCGAATAATGACGAAGATCTTTTAACATCTTCTACATCTGCCGATACTACATCATCATATGAAAGCTCTAATTTAGCCTCTAGCGTTGCATCATTTTTCAGCAACCTCATATCAAGCACTCCATCACCAACCATTGATAGCAAAACCACAGCCGCCACAACCACAATCACCACCATTGCCACCACCACCAAAGAAAATTCATTAAATCTCATTAACAACCTCATGGAAAATAGTTTCCAGACCTACTCCGGTATATCCCATCCTGAAACTTCTAATATTATTCCACTCGAACATTATGAAAACTTAGACCACATTTATCCTGCCGCTTTGTCCTCTAACGTTGGTACCCTAAACTCGACCGGCTGCGGACGTATTGATATAATGGGCACCATTGTCTATGATTCTGCTCCCTATTTGTACCCCTTCATCATTGAATATTCCCTCATTGGAGCTGTTGTCTTATATGTCATGTGGAAACATATTGGCCGTTATCCAGGTCGATTGAGCGATGACGATTTGGAACATCGTTTAGAGGTGATGTTGTCGCGACGAGCTGTAGCCATGGCTCATCAAGCACGTTCGGGCCGCGTCGACTGTGTTGGTTCTTCAAAGGGATTGTTCTTTGGCCTATTATTGTTGGTGGGTGCTATGATATCATTGATACTCTTCTTCGTCTTGGTGCGTCATCAGCAGTTCTCTTTATTGGCCATTTATTTGGCCGATGCCAGCCATTGCATACTTATGGTATTTGCTACACTGGCAATCATTATTGGCTTTATCAGGTATGTCCTTATTGCTGTTTGCTAACTCGCACACATCCGTCATAAATATATTTGCAATTTTACAGAGTCAAAAACTTGAAATTCCGCTGTGAGGAACAATCCAACCTCAACGATATTTTATTGCGCATTTCAGCCTTTGGGCTTTTCACCTACTCCGCTTTCTCTGTTATTTCGGGCAGTTTAAAAGTGATGGAAAGTGAACCCAGCCTTTTGGTTACCACCACCAGCGGTGTGGCCATTTTCCAAGTCGTTTTACAGCTGCTGTTCATTGCCGATGTATCACGTCGTCGCGTTCACTTACCCGAGCACGATCGCAGCAAACCGGGACGTCAAATTGTTACATTTTTACTGATCTGCAATGTTGCCATGTTCGCCATCTACACATTTGAAGCCCAAAAAGTATTCGCCAATCCCGTAAGTAGATATGTACGTGAGCAATATGTGTGAAGATATGATTATATATGTATGTATGTATTTGTGTGTTTATGTAGAAGTAGTGGCTCCAGTCAGTAGAGCTTTATTAGTGGATTATGATTTCTATATTTCAATTTAATCTTCCGTACTTCTTTGTTTCAGTTACTCTCCTTTAAGTTCTCACTATCAATACAGAAAACTCACACAAGAAAACTTCATGTAAATTTAAGAGCCCAATTAAGTGCCCGCCAAACGGAAATTAACGAATAACTTTATTCAACAAAAAAAAAAAAACGCATGGGGAAGAACTTCGGGTAAAATACGAATAATGTTAGTTTCTGACATAAGAAAATTTTAAACAATTCGTAACCTCTCGATGAGTAAACTTAATCGATTGCGTAGATCTTATATCTTAATGAGTAACAAGTCTAATATTTAAAATGGACTGGTATTCTTAAACTTAATTGAAATCAGTTTACGTGTTTCAGAACTCACCGTATGGAATGTTTGTGTATGATCTGCAATAAAAATAAAAAAGGAAAATAATTAATATTAAATAAAATTAAATTTCCAAATAGTCGATAAAAGAAACTGAATCTGTGGTTTTTGCATCTATACTTCAGAGGAAATATAGTCAGCCAATTCTAAATTGGTATAGAAAACATGATTGCTGAATTCTTTCTATAACTTTATTTTAGATAAGAATTCCGTTTAAATTTTAAGTTTCAAGGCCAGCGCATTGAATGAGAGAAAGAGAAAGGTATTGGTGGAGAGTGACTATGCCTTTCAAGGCATATGCCTAGGTCAAGGCATTTCCAGTTGCTGAACTAACCAAGTGGTTAGTTCACATACCAGTTTTATATCACAGAACTCTGTCCTACCTGAAAACATCGCTCCAAGTGGCGCCTCAGCTGGCCAAAATAAATGCTGCTCTGGTCGTAGAGAATTTTTCATTTTCATTTTTCCCAAATTGTACCATACACTTCCCAAAAGAATCTGTGGCACACTAGAACTTTGAATTTATTTATCATACTTTGCCAGCTGGCTTGGCAGTAAATTGAGTCGCTTAGAGCGCATGTGCACATACAAAATCATTCATTCATGTAGTCATACACATAATTTGTTTATATCATATTTCTGATCATATCTTCATATCATATCTCATCATATCATTACAAGGTATTTTTGTCATTTCCCTTCACTTTTCTATTAATTATAATTTCCCATAATATGCCATCTGATAAAATTTCCCATACCCAATTTAGGTTCAATTGGACTTTTACGGCTTTGTGCCATGGGCCATTATACAACGTGTTACTCTGCCACTTTGCATTTTCCACCGCTTCCACAGCGCTGTAACACTAGCTGAAATCTGGAAGACCACCTACAAGGCCCGTTTGGAGTAAATAGGAAACTAAACTCGTGAACAAAAAGGAAACTCAACAGCATTCAATTAAAATTAAGAAATTGGTAATCATTTAAACAACAAGCAAAATGTATCTCTTTAAAAAGTTTTTTGTTTTTTGAATAAAAAGAAAACGAAAACGAAAATAAAAGCAAAATGTTAGTGAATCATTAAAGTAAAAAGAAAAAAAATTAATATCGAGAAAATATGCAAAAATATGAAAACCGAAAATTTTGAAATCCGCTAATTTAGTTTAAAAAGTAAACGTGAGAATAAAATAGTAAATGAAAATGCCATATAATGCACCAAAATAGTAGACAGTAAATTGTGAAGAAGCCCAGAAGGAAAACAACAAAATGAATCTCAAAAACCAAAATTAATGTGAACGAAAAAGAAATCATCCTTAAGGACCACTTTCTATGATGTTTAAAAACAAATTAAATACCAAAAAACCAAAAAACAAAAAAAAAATGAATTAAATTAAATTAAAAAAAAGCAAAGAAACTAAAGAAAACATTTAATTCATAAAATTCCGCAAATATGGAAAAAGAGAGGAGTCAACAAATATAAAATCAAATATAAAACATTGTGTATTTATTAAAACTAACATTCTCTAAAATTAAGTTTATAATTAAATATTATTAAAATATAATTAATAAAATCGCATTAACAATAACAACATTCACATTTTGTAGGGTTAACTTTATGACAAAATATTTATATTTATTTATTACTATTATTATTTATTTTTTCTTTTGTAAATTAAAAAACAAATGTGTTACAAGACAAATGATGGCAATTTTTATTAAACAAAAAGGATATGAAACCAGAAGGAAATAAAAAAAGTTTTATATTTAATATAATAAATAGTTGTAAGTATGTCATTTGTCGTTGTCTTGAGTGTAATATTAAATTAAAAATTTGTTAAGCTAAGAACGAAGTCATTATTTGTAGTTTATAAATTCAAACAAATCATTTTATTCATAAAATCAAACAAACAAAAAACTTTCAAATAAAAATTCCCAAAAAAAAAAAAAAAAAAAAAATTTACTTAAAAATATTCATACAAAGAAATTTTTTATTTTTTCATTCATAAATTTTCAGTTCAAAAAGGGCTTTTTAATATACATTTATATTTTCTAAATTAATTATCAATGAAGGAAATTGAATTTGTCGAGTCATTGTTAGGAGGGAAGGTTGAGTTGTTTTAAGTCTGCAAGAATTAGGGGTATTCGCGATTCAGTTTGTTATGAGTTGTAACAAATTTTTCTTTTACATGAAATATATAACAATTCAATTAGGAATACAGGGTATAAAAAAGCACTTTAGAGAATAGATCTTTATGATTGCCATTCACATCAGCTGAATTACAAAAATCTTATTAACTTTATAATAATAAAATTATTAAAATTTTATTACGACTTCTTGTAATATAACTGGCCACAGGACATGCGCAGACATTTACAATGCCTTTGAAAAAACCTCGAAATTTACTGCAAAATGCGATATTAACATTTTAATTCTATTATTGAGCTGTTCTTTCTTATAAAAAATACGTTTAACAGACTGAAAAAACATCTCACATCTTATCGTATATATATACTGAGCACTCATGGTCGGATCTTGTTATCTGGTCCTTCAATTTCCGTTCTTGCTCGCAGTGGTTGATCAATTTATCACTACTAGCTGTAGTTCTCTTGTTTTCTCTTATTGCCTTCCTTCATGAAGGCATTCATCGCTTATTAGTCGGTTTATGACAAGCATGTGGCCCAGCCTCTAATAACAAAACAATAAAATTCTTCGTAATATAAATTAATATTAAATAATTGAAAAGGGATTATTATCATTACACAAAATATTTAACGAAAATATTTCACAAATTCGGCTTATGCAGCTCGAAAATTCTTAATTATTGTACAGTGCTGTCATTCGAAGCTAAACTATACTGTCAGCTGTTTGACTTAGCGGTTAAAAATAATTATAATTATGTAGGATCTGCAACTTCATTTGAGTAGAATGGCGCAAGTAAAAACTATGAATCCGTCTTCAACTGACCAATTGTGACGAAGAATTATTTTTAATTATTATTATTATTATTATAATAATAATATTATATTATATTCTTAGTGAATACCCCTACTATTTTAATACAATTTGATTTGAAATATAAAATTGTTTAGAAACGCAAAAGCTTAACAAATCAAAATCATAAAAAGTTTAACAAATAATCGTTGTTTATTTTAAGAGGCTTTTTGTGTAAATGTTTTTTACTACAAAAAAAAAATATATTTAATGTTGATTATAAATATTAAATAAAACTGATATAGAAACACACATTTTTTTATAAAAAGTGGCAAATCTGAAGTGAAATTTGGATGTTAGTGGCTAAATAATTATTATATAAAAAAGTTGTTCTTCTCTTTTATAATTATTAATATAAGTCTACAGAACTAAAAAACAATTAAAATGAATCAAAGCCATTAAAATAATTAACTCGAAACTGAACACAAAAAATATATATATTAAATCCACAACACTGCTAGTTAGCGTTTGCTTACACTGGAGTGATATAGAGCATATACATAGTGGAGCACATTTTTAATATGTATCCGTATACAGCGCATAGCTGGTGAAATTAGAGGGAAAAGTGTAAAGGATATAGAAATAAAAAAAAAGTTTAGGGCGGGGCTAATTGGTGCATGAGTAGCAACGCTACTACAACCTTCAAAAAAATTTTAAAATTAATTAATTCATTAAAAGGATGACAACGTTTTTTCTAATATTAAGATATCGATCGTAATGTATAAAAATCGCAGAATATGGTGTGACGGGGCCTCTATGGCCTACATACGAAAAATAGAACTATTCTCGACTATATGAAAAAATTATATAGTTCTTAAAAATTATATAATTTTTTTTAATTTTTTAGTCCTTATTCTGGCAATTATAAAGCGATTTAGTATTACTCTTCAGATCAAGTCCTTTGGGGCAAGTTTAAGCTTTAATGTTGGCACGTCTTCTAGCATTTTTCTTAACAACTATCCATAATTACCGCACCAATAATTATGTAAATTTCTTAAATGTGCTCTATAACACTTGACATCATAATTTAATTCTGCTCAATCTAAACAAAATGGAACAGAAGCTTAAAAATCACATCACATTTTTTGACATCTCAAGAAAAACAGAAGAGAAACATATAACAACCAAACAACATAACTGTGATGATACATAGTGTTTTTAAGTGTTGCAATATAATAATACTCGGAATTATAAAGAAAAATATTATAAAACATTTGTAGATGAACTAAAAACCAACATTTTAAACGTTTTTAAATGTCCATTTCTAAGTAGTGAAATACATACGAAATTATAAACGAATGAACAATTTTGCTCTTAAAATACAAATTAATTCCTTTTTTATAAACTAAAAACGCATTTAAAAACAAAGAACGTTAAAAATTACAACCCACCAAGTTAAAAAAAAAAAAAAAGAAAAAAACATTAAAATACTGAAAGCATTAAATGAAAACATGTTTATAAACGAAACGTTTTAATACAGACTTACAAGAAAGAATACAAACACTCTAACAAAAGATACAATTTCGAAATTTAAGCGGAAAAGATAAAAATGTATATGAAGAATGCCAAAATATAAAGAAAACCAAAAGCAGATTTAAAGACCAAATATTAAAAAATTTAAATAGAAAACAGATTAATAATAATGGACAAAATTAACAAGAAAAATAATCGACAAATATAACTTGCGATAAAATTTTATACACTGCCGTTTACCACATAAGACATACAATATTGATATTTATGAATTTACAACTACACCACAATTAAAATTTTCGTTTCGATTAAACTCGTTGATCATGTTCATTAAGAAGAAGACACTCATTCATAATATTTTAAATAATTTCTAAAATATACTGCAAAGACTGCAATAGAAGCAACAAGTAGTTTCACATGCTCTTCTGAAGTAAAATTTCTTTAAGCAAATTGATTGTTTGCATTGCGGAAACCGCACAAAGAAGTGCGAGTTTGTATTACACCATGCAAAAAGTTGGCAAACAACAATCTAATGCAACTTTTGATGCAACTACGCAACAGCTGTGGTACCCTGTTCACACGTAGAGCCAAATAAAACGTATCAATGCATTCGGTTTCAAAATTGTCATCTTGATTTGTGTACGTCAAACCGCATGCACAATGCGAATGTGCATGTGTGTGTGAATACCGAAATTAATTTTATTGTAATTTGTGTGAAAAACAGTAATTTTCTTTAAAGCGTTCTAATTTCTAGAAAGTGTTCAAAATACTTTAAAACTTCTTTTTTAAAATTCGAATCGTATTGTATACTACTATATATATCGTATGTGTTATATTAACTTTGAAAGCTAAAAGTGATTTCATAAAATATATTTTCATTTATTATAATAAAAATTATTTCCGCACACTAGTGTTGAACTCGCAGCGTTGCAATTTGGAATATTGTTCATGATATTAATACACTAACAAATAAGAGAACCCTTAAAACGGCTTTACCGAACAAAACCGATCATGCGCATACATACATACACATAACTTAACGTAACATAAATATGCTAAAGTTAAAAGAGATATATAAAATTTTTTCAAGCAAATATCTGAGTAAAAAAAATTAAACAATGCGATATTGAATTAACATTGTTTGTTATGTTTGCATTAAATAATTATAATTATAATAATATATTATTATACGGTATGTACGTATATTATATACATATATATATAAATATATAAATAAAGAAATATCTATTAAGGATTCAACTTTTTTGAATTAAAATCTCTTGCAATAAAGCAAAAAGTATTATTAAAAAAAAAATGAGACAAAATATTATACAAATAGCCAGAGTAATTAATTAATAAAGTTAAAAAATAAAATCATACTTAGAAGGTATCAAATCAACAACAAAAAAATGGAAAATGTAATAAAATTTTGAGCATAATTTTAATTCAAGTAACAAATTTAAATAAATAAACTAAAAAATATAAACGAACTGCTTTTTAATTACTATCAAACTTCTTCAAAATATTCAAATTCCTCCAAAAATTTCACGTAATTTCCTCATCATCATCAGTGTAATCGATGATGGATTTTGATAAAATGTTTTAACCATTAAAACACATTGGTTTACAAAATATTTCTCCATAATAAATTTGCCACATCTCTACTTTAGGACGGCGCAATATGAGCTGTCAGGACTAATACTTATCGAAATGACGGCAAAACAAAATAGTATACCCTCCCGGCGGAAACCCAGGGACCAACCTAAAATTGTGCATCAAAAACGATTGAAATGATCAGCTATTGCCGACATGGCAAAACGTGTTCACCACCTTTTTTTCGTGTTAAGTGGTTGCGAAATGAGCTAAACATTCATAGCCACAGTTATTAGACTGACATACATGGTTGAAGTTTGAACTACAATAATTTGCTAAATTAGTCATATACAACATAATAGCAAAAGGCACAACCATACATATGAAAGAAGGTGGCACTTAACCATTGCCATTCCAGCTAATACACGGCGATAGACGCGAATATAAACATCAATCGCAGGGGTCAATACAATTTGAAATTTTCTATTTCATATTTTCTGTTAGCAATGGACACTACTATTCAGCTCAGATAGAGGATCAAAGGGACCAAGGGTTTAATTATTTTTGTAGGACTACTGCATTCGAAGTTTTGTTAACAAAACCACTTTTAAAAATGTATTTATGAATTAAGCTGAATTATCAATTAAATTTCTTATATAAACGCATGTTGCAAATAATATGCCATTAGATTCAATTGTGGTGAACATTTTTGCAGAAGGTGAGGTGTTTCCTTATATAAACGAAACTCCTTGAGTTACTTGCTGTTGGCCACAGGGAGTGTGTTATCAGTGAAGGTAATAATGGCACATAAGATTACTGTAATCATGAAATCCCATATGGATCTTAAAATATGTCAAAGCGTTACTTCTGTACATTCTTTGTAATATTTGTTCAAATAAATAATTTTATTGAAAATCCAATGATCAGTTTTATCTTCCAAAGATGGAAGATACCTCCGTTGCTATAAATATGTAACTATTTAAAATACCACTTTCGAGTCTGCTAATCGTATGACTGATCTAAGAAATGTCAATAGTTTTCTACTCGGCCAATTTATCATGAGAGAATAAAAATAAATTTTTAGCTGAAAATGTCTTCAAAGGTTTAGATTGCTAGATGGTTAAGCAATTATATGAATATAATTGTAATATATGCAGAATCACGGGTTGCTAAGGAAATCGGCTACCGATATTAATTCAATTCATTCAAAATTTGCAAAATTTCGATGATAATCAGAAAGCTAAAATATAATAAAGATTTTAATTATTTTCTTTATCATTGAAGTTCTGCAAATTTTTTTATCTTTATTTACATAATCAAGAAAGAAGACTTATTGGCCGTATGGCTTGTATGGGCTGGTATCTTAACTGCTGGTAGTTTAAAGCTAAAAACCAAACACCCCAACTTCTAAAGCCCTAATTTCTTTCGTTTACTGGTATATATGCAATTTCCTAACAGAAAAAGTACAATAGAATGATACTTTTTCTGTAAAAACTAATTTAAAATAATTTAATGTTTATTGGCCATTTATTTATTCATTTTTTTTTTTGTTTTTGGAAATTGATTACATGACAAAAATTTCACTATACTATTTAAATAAAAAATAATGAATTTTTTTTATCTAAAAAGTTAAATGTTTGATTAACAAACTCAGCAGCAAAAACAAACGGCAAATTTACAATAAAAGCGAACCACTCAAGACGACCTTGGATTTTTTTCATGCTCTGCTTAATCCAACACCGATTTGCAAATTAAAACATATTTTTAAGTTTTTTTTTCTAATTTTTTAAAATGCAATCAATGCTTAGCAAAGTGCATGATTTTTCTTTTTTGTATGCTTTTATTCAGTAGTCCCAATATTAAATTGTTTTAGCGAAAATTGCATAATATTTTTGTTTTTATTTTTATTTACTTAATAATATATAAAAAACGGAATACACCACATTTAAGGCTAAAAATATTCGGTCACAGTCTTACGCACCATGGCGAATAAAAATTGGCGGAAAAACAGGGACTTTGCAAAGTACTACTAAAAGCACTATAATATATATAGTGTTGTTATAAGATGTGTGGATTTAGCTTTATTTAGTAAACATTAATCGAATTAAAGATAATAATATTTCTTTAAAAATGTATCTGCATGCATACATTTCGTGTCTCCCTCTCAAGCCAAAGTTCTTGGAGTACTTGAAAAATTTAAAGTGCATTTCAAAGCATTAAATACGGAATAAATACGCTTTTACTCTGCGATTTTTTAACATGTATACCTCAGGGCGATGTGCTAGACATGCATGTCTAAATGTCCTTTATATGTCTAAAAAAAAATTTGCCAACTTTTTTTGTCAAAAACAAAAGTATAGAAATTAGAAATTGTTTAATAAAATAAAACAATCACTTGAAAAATCAATCAATATTATTTAAATATAAGAAAAATTCTTTAAGGATCTTTTTAATCGATAAACTGCTGCATCCTTCTTGGTCATACCTCATCATGTTTAGGATTTCGTGTTAATTTTCAACTAAATGAGAACTCCAGTTGTCCTTTAAATAGACATAAGCATTTCTTTATTGATTTTCTAGTAAATGCAGTCTTATAATTCCAAACTACAATCAATGCGATAACCACAGATTATTGTCTGCGTGTTGTGTGCAATTACAATTTCGTCTAATGCTACTTATACATTTTCAAGGATTTTCTGGCTGATCATTTTCATGATAAATTTGCAACCTCTCCACTTCACGATCACTAAATAATAACTGCAAAGACAGACACCCGCAGACACCCTGTATAAAAATATAACAATTTATTTTCAAAACTGCAATATTTCCATCTTCAGCAATCACGTACTTTTCAACCAATAAGAGCATGTTAAAATATTTAAAATGCAGCTGTTATTTCTTACCCAAAAGATATGCAAAATAAAATTATTTTCAATATTTATTTCAAAAGCAGAATGCGTAAAATCAAACAACAGTATCCTAAGGAACAACTCATATCTGCCAGTTTTCTATACTAACAAGATCGGTCCCAACTGAATATATTCTACGTATTTCGGTGAAAATTTACTTTACTTATTTGATGTATCATTTCACAAGTTGTATGACTTCAACAGCTGATTAGCGTTAGTCTCGCTTGCGGCCCCAATTGCAAGATCATACCCAACACAATATATATTCTACGTATTTCGGTGAAAATTTACTTTACTTATTTGATGTATCATTTCACAAGTTGTATGACTTCAACAGCTGATTAGCGTTAGTCTCGCTTGCGGCCCCAATTGCAAGATCATACCCAACACAATATATATTCTACGTATTTCGGTGAAAATTTACTTTACTTATTTGATGTATCATTTCACAAGTTGTATGACTTCAACAGCTGATTAGCGTTAGTCTCGCTTGCGGCCCCAATTGCAATTAGTCGCTGATGGCCACACCACTTATATTGTGCAATGTAAGAGAATTGGAATGTAGGAGAATTAATGATTGTTTTTGTTTTATCAATTAGTAGTTGGTATAATAAACAGCCGTTGTTTAAGCAAGTCTCTCCCCTGATCATAAAAATAATTCGCAATTTACACACCAACTGCCAGTAAACACAGTTTGTTTGCAAGTTTAAAAACTATTTTACGACAACAAAATGGTTTCAATGTTTTACGTTTCTTGTATTTTTTTGAAATGCGTTTCTCTAGATCATTGGCATGCGACAAGTGTAGCAAAACGAATCCAATTTTATTTAACAAAATATAAATGGTGTGCAATTCAAGTTTTAGTTTTTTCCAAGTATTACAAGCTGTCTACACTGTCAAGCAGTATTCAAAGTATTGAAACCATTGCGATTCTCAACAACAGACTTTCGTGGAAAATATTTTTTATAATTCAGAATATGCATTTTATACCATACGGATATTTTATACTAATTTTTGGCAATCACGTAACAGATTTGATCGTCACAGAAGTGCATCAATGCATTGTAATTGAAGTGCATCAATGCAGCTGATTTTAACAGGACAGAACGTAAACACTATAGTGCAACGTCAGGCATCGTCTCACTATTCTATATAGTCGTTTAATTCATTTACACGAAAATGTGATAGTGATACCCTCCTATTTTAAGGAATCGTAGTGATAGTGTTGCTGGTGCCACACTATCATTTAAAGAAATATAATTCATTATATTTAGTGATGAAGAAAAAGGTGGATTATCATAATAAATTAAACTATAAAGAAAACTTTTATAATATAATTTTCCCAGGTTTTGCTTGTTTGGCGTCACAAAAGAATAATTCTTTGTGCAGCTGTTCCAAGTAAAATCAACTCTGATCACACGAAAAGTATCATTTTATGATGATTTTTATAAACTTTGTTGACATAAAAATCGCACATTTTCATGCCACACTTATTCACTTTTTTACCACACATGCCGGTTTTGTCAAATCGTATGGCTGTGTAGCATAGTGAAGCGAAGCCTTTATAGTGCATTTGCGCTACACCGTAATCCAGTGCCTACGAGGTTTTAATCAGAACTAGATTTCCCACATAAAAGGATTTTGATGCATTCTTTTGATGCATTATTTTTTTTTTTCGTTTCAAACACAATCCGAAAAAATATTTTTTGATATTACAATTTTAAATCTCCATTCTTTTTGATGGAGAAGGCTTACCAGCAAAGCTTTCGGCTCGTCCACAGGAAAAGACCCATCGTCCGGTCAGGAATCGAATCCTCGACCTTCGGTTTAGTAGGCTGTCATTCGCCGACGGAACCTCCAAATACATCGGAGAACAAATTATCTTTATTAAATAAATTATTCACCAAAAAAGATTTTTTCTTTCCACAAACATGAAAATTAAAAGTTCATCTAACAAAACAGTGATTTTTTAATTATTTTTGAAAAGACACTCAGAGTGAAAAACACGACTAATTATAGAAAAGATAATTTATAAAAAAAGATTTACTGCCTTCACTGCAATGCGTATTCTCCTTATATGGATTACAGTTGGATATGCAACAAGTAGTCTACTGGGAGATGCAGAGCATTCTCTGCACCCTTCTTTTCTCATCTACGACACAAACATAAAATTAATTATTTTGTTAAAGCCATGATAGTTGCATGGAAAATAGTTAAACATTTAAGTGGAAATTATGGTACAATTTTGCAACTTGTACAATTTGATCTGAACCATGAGAAAACATAGTTAATGTGGAGCATAAAATTGATTATATATAAAACTACATCAGAGACTAATTTGCATTAATGAATGTCTCTGTTTTTTTTTTCTGAGTAAAACTGAAAGTTAAAAATAAAATTATTAAACATTTCATTATGGTACGTACTACTAGCAAATGGACTTATTGAGTAACTTATTGCAATAAGAAGCTTTGCAAATATTAGATTAAATAATTAAATATTAATATTAAATATTAGATATTAGAATAAATACATTTTCATTAATTTCAAGCCCAACATGGCCAATAAGACACACCACTGTGTTATTTAGAAGAATTTGATAGATCAGAAGAATTTAAAATCTTTTATTAATTTCAGCAACACTTATCTTGCGCACTGTATGTGAATACAAATATTGGCAAAGCTGTCAAGTAACTTCACTCATCCCATGAGACTGGTATGGCACCACTAAATTGAAGAATATGAGATAAAAAGGACTAGTAATTCTAAAGAATTACTTCATGACATTGGCACTGTTAGCAAAAGATTGGTGCCCAAGATTGGACATTGGTGGCAAGATTGTAAATAGCAATTACATAAATGTCAAAAGGTGGTTTTTGTAAATCACTTTGTAAACAAGTTTGGAATAGAAGCTTATGAAAAAAGAACGTTGTGGCACCGGGAAAATTCAAAAAGGCTATCTCTTGATTTAAAAGAAAAAATATCTTTTACAAAAGGAATCAGCTGTAAAAAAAATATGCCTGCTAGTTTACCACAGGATTTCTAAAATTTGTTTATACATATCTAACCATATCTGTCACGGTGTTGACTCCAATTTTCGCCGCTCTCATTCAATCAGTTGAAAATATAATCATTTATCAGATAAACTTCCAGCTGAAAGGGAATTACTAAAAGCAAAAGAAATTTTTACTCGTTTCTGTTACCAAGTGATGTCTGAACCATGAATTAAGAAGTTCCAAAAGTAATTCAGAAAAATTTCCATATCAAAGACTTTTTCCATGTTGAAATCTAACGAAATGATATCTATAACATCGAATTATGTACGTTGCTGAAGGCAGGCAGGATAAGGTTTTGCTAAATAATGAATTATATTTCAATAGAAATATGGCTCTTTTCAGACTTCTATGCTCTATCAATATTTAGAAATATTCGGCTCAAAACACGTTTACAAAGCAAAATAGTGCAAAAATCCCTTCAGGACTTCATGAGGTATAAATTTTGAAAGATAACTTTTCTTTACTGAAATAAGAAATAGTTCAAGCCTGTTTTTATTATTAGTAATTACAATTGTAGCAACACACCGTTGAGCAGCAACATTTGTATTATTAATGAAATACTCGTAGATATATTTGTTGATTGTTGCGAACTTCCTGAAATATGAATATCTGCTCTTAACAATTGAACTTGAACGCTTCACAACTAATGACTAAAGCACAAACAGTTATGAAATCTTAGCGTTAAGATACAGCAGTGAACCGTTAAAGGTTATTGAATGGAAGTTAATTAAGATTAAACTCAAACATCTTTGATTGATTTTTAAGAACCAGTCATTTTCAATTGCGATTATATCGTGAGACTGAGATAAGAGGAAAATAGTAAACTGCATCATGGCTATTGCCTTCTTCGTACTTTAGGTTCGCTTCTTATGCTCCAGAATATTCTGTCGTTTCATTTAATATTTTTTTTATTTTTTATTTTTCTACTGATAATATTGCTTTGAGGAAAAACTTGAATATAAACTTGTTAATATAATTTACAAAAACATTCTCTTTATGAATTATTATCTACTGCTGCAAAAATTCAAATAATGTTTAACGCCAAAGTGCAGGAAAACATTTTTGAAAATATTTCCATTAAATGCAAATCTAATGCGAACTCACGTTCATAACAAATATATTTCAATAAAGTCTCAAACGTTGTAATTAAAATACTTAAAAATGTATTAATTACATCTGTCTCTTTAATTTGTTTTCATAAACACTGACTAGCCGACCAATTTAAAAGAAAACAAAAATATTAAAGGCTAATAAATGCAATTGCAACAGGATGCATTGCATGCAAAATAATAGAGCTAATGAAAAGACGTGAGACATTCGGTTAATTGGTTCAGTCTTTATCAATTTTTTAATCAGCATCATGCATTTAAATTTAGTCAGCTTTCAATTCAACACCAAAACTGCATTTTTAAGTCATAATGACACATACGACGAAATAGAAAAATTGCAACTTAATTGTTTTCTTGACTCAAACAGGACATCCTTTCATTCTCTTGTCATTGAACTAGAAAATGTCACTGGTGCAACATAAATTTGGTTTGATCGAATATTATACAGCAATACAAAAGTATTTGTCAGCTTGTCATATTGCTGATTTCTCACATTATAATCGAAATGAGTTGAGAGACACATATTAAATTTCATATTTACACGTATCGTGAATACAAGCTGAATTTCTGTTCCCATGAAATTTTCACTCTACTGTCTGAAATTGTCTTATTAGTTGAAACATTGCTTGATACATTTCAAGCGCAGTAGGCATCATTCAATTGGCATCACTTCAACTAATAGTGTTTTCACACGTAAAGTTAAAACATGGTTTTAATAAACAGCTGATTTTGTGTTCACATACAATTTTGATAAAATCAGGTTTTATAATACAGTTTGTCGAATAAATTTGTTAATGATAAAATAAATTTTTTGTAGAAATAGGTGTGTTTGTTGTAACTATTCTTCCCACATTTATTTGACAAACTGTACGACAGCTATTATTGTTTATATAAAAAATAAGAAATTTTAAAAATGTGTTCTAAAATTGAAATGATTTTACATTTTGTAAATGAATATTTGTGAATGGGAATGAATTATCAGCTGTTTTCAATCTTACTAACTTGGTAGCACTGAATATGTACTGTATAAAACAAGGTTGTATTTCATAAAATCTACTTTAAACTAATTCAAAAAAGGTTTTAAAATGGTTTTATCAGAATTATTTTGTATGGTAAAACCAGCTTTTAAGGATTGGTTTTAAAGTTAAAACCAAATTTTGTTTTAAAACCAGGTTTTATCCTCAGTGTAAAAACACTATAAGAACGTGTTGAGATTTGCGAATATTATTTAATGAGCTTTTTACAGACATAAATACATCCATATATACATATATATATATATGTTACTTCAAGCAGCTGATCAAAGAAAACAAAATCATTAAATCGATTTTTTTGCGTGACAGTGTTATAAAAATACGAGGTGGTTCAAAGTTAGGTAAAACTTTTCGCAAATGTAATGGGTCGCATATTTCAACTTATTTCGAAAGCAATTTTTGGGATGTCAGAGGAATTATATACGAGTAGAAAATGATTATAGTGCTAAATTAATGCAGTATCGCTATAAAGCGGTAATATTTAATTGGAAGGAAAATCTGAACTTAAGTTTGACGGACAAAAGCAAGTCAAAAATTAAGAAATTACCATGAAAATAATTATCCTCTATAAGCGAATACTTTTTTACGCTCCTTTGGTTCCACAAAGACCTTTTGGCCTCGCCCAAAATATAAAGAATTTTACAAAATGTAACTTTTACACATCCCCCTAATTTGTATTACATTTCTAACATTTCAGCGCAAAATTAAATATATTTTAAGAACTTCTGAAGCTGCTACTCCTGCCTGTTAACAAGAAAAATTCTAAAATTGTCCTGAGGTTGAAAACCCCACTACAACTTATTTTACAATCACGGTTTCAGTTGAATTTTTAAAAAGAACATCCACAACAACAACAACATGTACAATATGCTGTTTTAATACTATTATTATATTTTTTGTTGTAGTAATAGCAATTGATATTATTACATGGTAATTAAATGTGTAATTAATTAATGTATTCATTAAAATTTTTTATTACTGCACATTTATTAGCAACTTGTATTGACTAAACTAAATATTAATCAAATTCAATTAGCACTTCATGACAGTTTACAAACGCCCATTTGCCTACCGGCCATCAGAAATAGGAAACATGTCATTAAGTGGCAAACCAGATCTCTCCACGTTATGTTGGACACAACACTTTCTTGTAGAAAACACAGCACAAGTTAGCCGGCGCAATGTTTTGGATAAAGAAAAAAATAATCATAATAAATAAACGAATTTATTTCTGTTTTAATTTAGCTCTTATAAGAATTGCCGCCACTAATACTCGTAACTAGTTGAGTTATGAACTCATGCATTGCGTTTACTGTACTGGATATCAAGTATTTTAATCAAAAGTGTGCTTTAATCGATTTTTCTTTCAAAGAATGTTCCATAAAATCACATTGTCAATGGCTTCAGCAGCCAATGTTTTTAACCATATTATAATTATAGTCATATATCATTTAATATTAGGTAAGTAAGTAAATAAATAGCTGACTTGAAGAAATGCCGATGAGGCGTTGTAAGTGATTTACTGCTTTTGCGTTAAAAATGTCACTGGTCGTTAAAATTTATACCAGATATAACATTAGCAGTTGCCTTCTTCGAATTCTAGTTCAACATTAGCAATATGAGAACATTCTTATCTCCTAACAATATATTTGCAAAGTTTTTAGTTAAAAACTCCACTTGATTGTTTATCTCTTTCAAAGTTCTCTGCATGGCTTAAAGCCAAGTAAGTGACATACTTTGTCGCTAGTAGACAGACTTCCGCCGCATACTATATGACACCAATAGATTTTATTATATTCAAAATTGTTCTGAGATAACGTTGAAATGATGAAATATATACTTGTAGTTATTAAGCCAGTCTGAAAATCTAAAACATTTCAAATGAAAAACAAAAAAAAAAAAAAAATAAATAAATAACAAAAATATCATTATTGCAGTTTATAAGATACAAACATTCGCCTGTGTGTGTATACTGGCGGCAGTGCTCCACTGTGTAGCTCGTATCTTATATGGCATTCCGCAAAAATTTTCCAGATTTAGCAAGGCTGCCAATTAAAATTAATAATAAGTTATTTTATAACGAATGTAATAATTTTAAAGATTATTTTATTTGCTACTCAACACACATTTCCACACATAGAAATGACTCCAGATGCAGAAAGCGCAAAGGCAAAAGCTTGATATATAATAATTTCCTTATATACAAGTGTAAATGCAAAAAGCTTCAAAGATTTTCTAAGCTTTCCTTAAGCCTTTCATTAGTGTATATTTAAAATCTCAGCCGTCATACTGCAATGTGACAATATTATCAATCTTTTTCTATTTATCTGTTTTTTATAAATTTATAATTTTTTTTATTACTTTCTACTAATTTCTATTTTGAAAAATTTTTTTTTTTAACAATTTACATTCATTTTATACTCAAAACAGTCGCGGTTCATAATTTATAATAAATAATAACGAATTACAAATAAAGTATAACAAAACGGCTCTTGAGATAAAAAAAAAATGAGATATACGAGTATAATGGACTTCAAGTCTTGCCTCTTGAAAATATTTTGCAATTTCAAAACAGTTTGGATTATAAAAACTACACTGATTTGAAAACAAAATAATCAAAATTGCAGACTGTGATGAGCTTCTTAAAAAGTTTGAGAAAATATGTTTGTTGGGTAGCACTTTTAATGGTTTTCCTGCCTGTGATACACATACATATGTACAGGCCTCCATATGCACAGTGGCTTGTTATAATTTAATTATATTGTATATTGTAATTTAATTTAAATAAAACAAAACACAAATATCAAGTCCAATTTCTCCATATTCTGCACCAGAGCCAGTTCATAATCTTCATTGTTTCTTCCCAAAAATTCACAGTCGTAGGCAGTTACAAAGTCATTTGTAATATTTTTAGTCCAAGAAATATTTGTAGGGAGCCCACACAGTTTTATCACTGATGGGCTGCGCTTTGAGAGACAAACATGCCTATAAAGCTTTTCTGCCGGTGTATTTTATATCTATGGAGTGAAATTTATTGGTATCTATCTATACGTGCAAGTTGTTCATCAAGCAAATTTCAATATTATAAATTCTGGACTTATTCTTTCATATTTCTTATAAGCCTTCCATAAATCTCTTTTTGGATGCCCTCGTATATGAAATCAGGTCTTGGATCAGAGTCGCATTTTAACTTATTTATTTTAATATTAAACCAAAAAGATTTTCCTCTTATGCAGATATATTTCTCTATTTGTATGTCTAATTAAGCTTTAAAAATTTATTTTAAAAGAGAACATAGAAAGTTTGCATGTCGGACTAAACATCGTAAAAACATGATGTAAGACAAGGACATCAAGATTGTTTTATTTCTACCAAGTGATTTCCTTGGTTAACTTGTGATGATGAATTCAAATTTGCTTTAGCTTTCGAGTTGTGTACGTATTGAGTATAACCGTTTCGAGAAAAAATAATTCTTTAGGTAAAAGAAAAACTGGGATATACATGGGCCTACCCTACCTCATATCATTTCGGAAATTTCTGGAAAATTAAATAAATACCTTTTTTATAATTATTAATCTTTAATTTTTATTTGTTTGTTTGGTGGAATGAATTTTTATTACGACACCGGTATTCGGTTTCAAACAGTTTTGCTTGCTACTGTTTTGTTTTCAATTTTACAGTCGTTGTACAAAAAAGCGGATGACCAAAAGAAAACCAATAAATAATTTTAACAGTGGAGTACAGGAAAAAAAAAAAATATAAAAAATAATTTTTTTGGCAGCACATGCTGGAAATTTGTTGCTTTATTGCTAATCAAGTACCCTACACCAAGTATTTGTTTAGAGTACATTTGAATTGATTGCTTGTGTCTTCAGTTACAGCTTTGATTTTATTATTATTAATTTTATTATTCGTTTATTTCGCATTAGAAGTTGCTTATATCTCCCGTTGTGATTAATTTATTGAGGAATCATTTGGCTAAAGGTCACCTGATGACTTGCAATTGCACGCAGTGAAATGTGCACGTGAGCTAGCCGACACCCTACAACAACGAATTACAAAGTATTTTTGAGTGAAATCTTAATACACCGTTGAATAATAAATTAATTTGAAATCTTACCAATTTTTATTACATTGACAGCAAAACTTATATTCATTGCGTCTGAGAAAAATTGGAATAGATTAAAATTGCTAATTGCCACTTCAATGGCATTGCCGTCGTTTATCTCTATTCTCATGCAAATATGTATGTGTGTGTAAAAGTCTGAAACTCTGCTGCAAGTTGATTTATATAAATTTTTGCTCCCAAAATCTCTATCAACAAGAATAAGTATTTAAATGTGAATGTAAAGTAATTAAGATTGAATTATTCGATTTTTTAGAATTTATGGCTCCAATAAATATTCCATTCCAATCTATTTAACCGAACATGCAAAAGAGTCTAAACTAAGAAAATTTGGCATTATACGTCTGTCTCAAAGTCAAAGATTTATGTGTTTATTTATTAATTGTTATTTAAATGTATTAACAAAAAATCAAATAAAGGAAATAAACGATTGTTAATTGATGCAAAGCGCCAATAATTTTTTATATTGATGTTCCACTGTAGCATTCACAGGTTCAAGTTTAAAAATTTTTGGTATAAAGAAAACCTCTCCGAATGATTTTTTCTTAATGTAAAGAAAGAAAAATCAGTTATTTGTATTTGTGTGAATACCATGTCAGCAAATTTTTTTTTAGAAACTAAAGTTTTAAAATCAATGTTGTCAACTTAATTAAAATATCAAAAATCAAAATTAGAGATTCCTCTCTATTGGTACTGATAGATAAACGTCTTTGCAAGAGATCATCATGATTAGTTTTCATTTCCTGTAAAATTCTCTGCCACTTTCGAAATTTCAAATTATTATTGTTGATAAAAAATTACAATTCACATTTTTTTTTTTTATAAAAGCTGATTAACAAAATGTAATTGCCGCACTGTTGCGAATACTGGTTATAAACATAAATAATTTGATTCCTGCATTGCTAAAAAAAAATTGGAAATATTTTATTTGGATATTTTTTCACATTAAGCGGCGACATCATTAAATAAGTTTGTTTTTAAAGTATCTGGCAGATACTTTTGGTTTTGAACGTGTCCATTCTATCAGTCATTGTTTATTAACATTTAAGGCTGATAAAATAAATGAGTGTTACACGTTCGGACTTTTTAGTAGTTATTTAAATGCATGTGTTTAAATATAATTTTATTATAATGTTATATTATTATAAATATTCAGAAATGGCTTATAAAGAGAGGTTAAGTTTTAAGGGCCGATGATGAATTTGAAACATGGAAAGATACACAATCGAGGAACGCGTTAAAGTTATTCGGAATTATTATGAAAGTGAGCGTTTGAACAGGAGGATGACATATTTGGGCGACAAATTCAGTGGGCGTTTTATCTCGCCTGGCGGAGATGTCAATTGGCCGCCAAGATCGTGGGATTTGATACTGTTGGAGTTCTTCGTTTGGTTTTATTTGAACGAAATTGTATACCCCGATAAGACAGTACACTGCACATTAACGGAGTAGAACCACAATTATGCCTCAGCGTCATTGAAAATCAGGCCCGTCGGATGGAGATGTATCGCCCGGGGTCGCTGATATTTTATTCTATACATAATTACACCACACCATACTATCATAATAAAAATAAATTATTATATTATTATCAACTTCCTAAATAATTTGGGTTTTATTTAAAATCAGTTTGTGTTTCATTCAAAATCCATCTCCGCATTTTTGTACACTGCAAATATTCTTAGTGTCTTAGAAGCTTTAAATATTTATTAAATTGTAATTCTTTAAAAAAATATATTTTTTGGAACTGAGAGAACTTTTTATATTATTAAAATTACATTATTCCGTATCTATTAACGCCGACCTCTAAACAAATGTTTGAAAGTATATGTGCGAGACACGCATAGCCGTACATAAAGGCTTAATTTCACATATTAGTCTTACCAAGCTTATGGAATACACGTACACATTGGAAATGATGCGGCTTCCGAAAATATTTCAAGACTAAAAATGCTCATTAATGAATGGATTTGGTTTCTAAATACTTAATTCCATTCTAAGAATATCTGTCAATGGAGAGTTACCTGTAGTTTTTGAATTCTCTTCAATAAGAATATTTTACTGAATAAACATCTTGCTTTATAATGAGCTTACGAGAATAATTTCTATATCGGCATACAAACAGTGTGGATTTTTTTTTGCAACTTCTGCTGCAAAGTTTTTTTTTACCTAATTTTTATTAAGAAATCGTAATTATAGTATTATAGTCGTAAATTATATTTCTTAAAAATTGGATTGCAAACTTTAAATTGCTTTCAAAGTATTTAATTAATATTTAATTAATCCATCATTGTAACTGTCATACAAATGAAGTGTTTCACGCGTATTCAAAATATAAACCAACAGTCATTTAAAAAATTCAAAGCTCTATGGAAATTTAATATTACAAAAAAGAGCTTTTATTACAGCTTTTTGCTAAAATCGATCTTTAATCTTTTTTGTATTAGTAGTTGTGAGTTCATATATAATTTGTTATTTTTTCCATTGAAAATATGTGAATAAGTTTGACTGCTGTATCCTCGGCGCAAAAACAGAAAAGATCAAAGTATCGTGGTAATACGGACTTCAATATGCAAAAAATCTGAAAGCTATGTTTTTTCACACACCTCATACACTATTCCGTAGTATTAAAAATACTGCTAGAACAAATGATTCAAGGCCCCAAAGGTTGGACTTTTTCGTGCGTATGAGAAATTTATTACACTTGAATTCTGATGATTTACTTGCATAAGGATACAATCAACTTTAAGAGAGAGAAATTATTTTTTTATTTTCAACTCTGAACTTAAATTGGTTTACTCTTATATTTTGTCTGAATTTGTCACACTTATTTGAATGGAGTTGCTCCATAATTTTATATTTCTTTGATCATTTGAGGTTTGTAAAATTCAGGTGTATTAGAATGGACATTCGAGAAGTTTAAAGTTGTACTTTTGTTCGTTATTAAGATACGAAAAATGTTTCGGAAAGAGTAAATATTCTTGGGTTCAAGTCGATGACTCCCAGCTAAAACTCCAGCACATACAATTTTACAGATTCTGAGTTATTCCGTTTAATGAATAACTTAAATTTTTGGATCACCTGACATTTTGGCCATTGGTAAAATTCTCCACAAAATAGTCTTGATAGTCGTAACTCTGTACTAATTGGGCAATTATGCAAGATAAATTTCCAGTAAATTTTTAAATTCTGGGTAACGCTTTCTTGAAAATTAATTATGTAATTTTATTTTATTTAAAAAAATTTCCTCTCCCAAGATTAGAGGTTGAAAATGAGATAAGAAGATATGTTTGTATGTCCCTGTTGACACCTTGAAATTTTCTTTAAGTCCTCTTTAATACTTCATAAATGTCTAGAAAGCCTAAAAAAATTTTAAAATTTATTAGTTTGACAACTTTTAAGAAAAAATGGATTAAAGAAAAATTCAATTTAATTAAAAAAAGAGACTTGACACAAACAATTATGAATCTGAAAGTGCTAGTGGTTTCGAAAATATATGAAATTATATAATACCACACATTCCTATATTAGCAGGCGATCTTAAAGAAAATTTTCATATTGTAAAGCGAGACTATGGAAAATTTGATTTTTAAGTATTCAAATTGTATTTTCCCTTTCTGAAATAATTTTAAACGTGTGAGCCGGCACACATTTAAAAAATAATTGACATGCTATTGTGCTGTTCCCAACTCGCCACACTACAACTTAAAAGCTTCCTTTTTTACCTTAACCGATTTGACAGTCCGAGAAATTGATTTATCATTTTTACGGCATTATTTACTGGCCTTTTCAGTCTCCATTGCTACAGACCAACAACAGCTGCCATATTAAAATGGGCAATTCTTAAAAAAAGTGTCATAAACATTTGCTACACCACATTGTATATAAAACGTATTTGTAATAACAAGATAGATTGGTGAACCTTAAATAAAATACTCGTAAGTACAATCAATTACCAAATAATTTGTAGTTTTAATAAGCAAATACTCGTACACTCAAAACAAAAATGGTAGAGTAATCGGTGGCCTTTTTTGGAAATAATTTGCAAAATTATAAAAATAAATCTGAAATAAGAAATAAGATTTCCTTTACACTAGCCAATCTACAATACTTCTTTATCACTTAATTTTGAAAACAAGTTTGAATATGAATTTTATACAAAAACGAAAGGTTTTCTTACTCAAGACTTAATGACAGTCAATTACACTGGAGGGCAGTTATGGGCGTAAATCTTAAATTTTGCAATGTTTGTACGATCAGTGGTTTTTTGTGGCCCTATTTTATTATCTACTTGTATATTTCAGATTTTCAGATTTGTTTTTTTTTTTTTATTATTACGCAACAGTAATCAGTTAAAATAAAGTTCACGGTTTTGCATCTCCCTTCCGACCTCTCTAACAGTTGACAATTCAATTCAAATTTATTTTATAGCAAACACGAATTGAATTGTGTGTTGTCAAAGGCGGTTTCGTTTTTGTTTCATAAATTTGATTGTAAACTGAATTTGAATTTAAAAAATGGTAAAATGATGAATTGCAGAAAAAACTTTAAATATAATGGCAATTGATTATAAGTTGGAAATCTCTTAATGCCAAACAACGCATACCCATTGCCGGCATGCCCACTTACCGATAATAAAGCACAGACACAATAATTGTTATTGTCAATTAAAAGTAATTTACACTGGTGGCAGTTGGCAACTGCTCAAGTTATATGGAGGTAATATGATACTTAAAAGTGTCTGGAGGATATCGGAGATATCAGAGAGGCCTGTATGATATACGAGCACATGTGCAAAAAAGTGTGTGAAAGTATCCATTTAATATTATTTTGGGTTTGTCTATGGCAACTAATTAATAATAAGCTCGTGAACTACAAGCAGCGAAGGTCGTGGGTACGTTTGAGCCCTCCGGCAATATTCAAATAAGAAAATTTCTTGAATGTTTCTTAATTGCTCGTTCACTCATGTGTTAATTGTTGTTGGAAGGCAAATAAATTACATCGTTGTTATACAATCTCTAAGAGTTAATAATTAAGAAACAACAACGAAAAGTTATGGGTTATAGGGATTAGTTTCCTCTACCATTAAGCCTTTCTGTGAATTGCGGGCATCAAAACTTAAATTACAACCATAAAAATCAATTCAATCTTGGCCGTTATGTGACATCTAGTTTAAGCTTAAGTAGTAGTGGCCAAGAGAATAAGGGGTAGGAGAACAAAAGAAATCATTTCAAGCTACCAACAACACATTGCGCTTGATTTTAAGCTTCGAATATTTCCCAGATTGATGCTTCCAGAGTAACTGTCAGGTCCTGTACAAAAAATTAATTTCTAAAGATCATATCTTTAGCCAACATCTTTAAGTTTGTTATTGCTCTCAATGTAAATGATAGAAAGTAAATTATATATTCTATATAATGGGCCTGGCAGTAGATTAGTGCACAGGTAGCAGATGAATGCTATACAATAGATGCGATTGAGCTTGCACGCATGCCATCAACGTGACTTGAAGTTTATTTGCAGACAAATCACATGAGAAATCAATTTGACGTTTCATACCACGAGCCATATTTATTGGTAATTACACAAATTTACCAATTATGCCACTTGCTGGTTATTTATATTAATTTGCTTCCATCTCGCACAGTGGGCAATTATGCTACTCTGATTAGAACATCAGCAACAAGTGTAACCAGTTCGCATAACACGAACCGGTTGATTATTACAAGTAGGATTTATTCAAAAGAAAGGAAATCATTCTAGAAGACACAACGCAGAACTGACTGACTAAACATTAATTATTATTACTAATTGGTAGATTCGTGTATATATAAATGCTGGGGAAGGCATTCTTGCGTGCTGGAGAATATTGTCAATAAAATAAATTCTGTTGTTAAGCAAATTTTTTAGAAAATTGTATTTGACATGCAGCATTACTTTCATGTGTTTGTGTAATTAAGCAAGTAAGCAGCTCCTCCAAACTCTTAATTTCATTTGCTTTTGTTTGTTATATGCACTGATAGATTTGATAAGGTCTTTCAAGGAATATGAGATTTGGGGGTATTATTTTTTAAGACTGTTCGGTGGAAGGCCCAACGAAGTATAGACACCTAGACCAGCTCAATCTTTTTCTGTATATTTTTTATATCTCCATACATGCTAATGCACGTATTGAGAAATCCAAAGTCAAACTGATTCTAATTGATTCGAATAATATTCGATTAATGTGAAGAGGCAGCTGAATTTACTCATATAAAACCAATTTTGTTTCAAAAAACTATTAATAATTTTTTTTAAATGAGATGTTCAATATGAAAGTTAAAATGAGAAGTGAGTTTTGAATTTAATTTGATAATTAACAAAAAAAAAAAAGAAAAAAAATTGTTTAATTTTCTTTCAATTGAATAAAATACGAGTCAACTATGCCAACTTATTGTAATGTGTATTTAAATAAAGATTATTTCGAAGACTTGCTGAATACTTCTCGTATGCTTTAACAAGCCACTATAATTATGATTTGAAATTAAAATATTTTGCGAATTCAATATTTATAGTATTAAAATTTTTTAAAATTTATAATATTTGCTTTTGGCAACTCTCAAGGAATCTGTTGTTGAACTTATGCCAATAATACGCTTTTACAAGATTAATATTGTATTTATTTTGATGAAATGTAAGAAATTGTAGGAACATCACGCATCTGTGGGAAATGCTTGGGAACAACCTTTGATTATGATTTTTTTTTCAGTGTAGAAAAAAATGTTGCATGATTTTGTTCAGCCTATGCAAAAATGGCAATACTCCTCTTGGCAGAGAAGTATTATAGGAGTGTGAGGTTGCACCGCTCTGCTGGGGCCATAGCCTGTGGCTAAAACAAATATTCACTGCCACAAAAGCCTAAAGAAATATAAACTCTCATTTGAAAGACAGGATTTGATGCATAAAGTAGAAGGACATTTCTTTGCTGCTTCTTTTATTTCAGAAATTAATTCTATTCTTATCATTAATATTATTAAAAATATATGGGGCTTTTTTTAACGACTCATGTGTGCTTTATTACAGCTTTTACTTGACATCATTTATTTATTTATTTTTTTTTTTGTGCAACTTTTTACTAAACGATATTGTAATATAAAGTATGGTGTGTTTTCCCACTTTAGCTTAAAATTTAAATAACACACTTTTCAAAATAAATAAATAAAAAATAAATTCAAGTTCCGGCAATCAATGTTAAGAATAGGATTAAATAAAATTTTAATTCAGTTCGTTCCAGTACTAAATAAACTTGAACCATAAAGTATTCTTTTTAATTGCTTAAATTTCCTTTCCTTAGTTTTGTCGTAAAACCAAAGGAGACTCACTGAATTTGTCATCTCAATAATTATGCAAATCAACAACATTATAATTGCCAGTCCATTAAAACTTGATCATTTCATATTAGTAATTGGGAAAATATGTAAAACAAAATAAAATAACTTGAAGTCTTGAGGAAAGTTAATTGCAATGGGCAATTTTGCAACGATATATTAAGATAATTAAATAAATTATTAAATTAAGCCATTCCTGCAAAATGGATTTCAACTCCTCCCGCAGCCTGACGATATGAACTAGTCCAGTAACTAATTTCTTTAAACATTCATTCGTAATATTTTCCTAAACCAGAATGACAGTGTGAATGACTGCAAACGTGTGCTTTTTAATGTGTTCATTTGAAAAACTTTTTCCGAATAAGTTTAGTTCGTTTGCATACGTTCTATGAGAGAGAAAATAAATACTTTTAAAAAAGGACACTACGAAATATTTTCATTTCTGTAATTTTCTTTCCTAATTTTCTTAAGAAATTTTCTTACAAATTTTTGACTTTCCCTGTTAAATCTGTATTCAAATTAGAAAGTAATTTTGTTGTAATTAGACTTGCTTATAAATTTTCTTGCCAAACATTTGAAAACATTTGGACTCTTTGTTAACTTGGTTCAATGCCAGTCCAGTCCTTTGCTTTGTGTCCTTTACTTGCTTAAAGCCGAACTAACTTCTCACATTTTCTATTTTTGTTTCTTCATTCTTTTTTTTTATAGGTTTTTTTTTTTATATTCAGAACTTCAATAAGGAATGAACTCACAAAACCCCATTATTTATATATGCAAGTGATGAAGTTGTTGCAAAGTTTATTAAGAAAAGAAGAAAAGTTGTCGTGGCTGACTGAATTATAGTTGTGATTCATACAATGCGTGATAAAGCCAATTCTAACTCAATTTTTCCTATTTACAATTTTTTTTAGTAACAAAAAAGATTTTAGTTTGCATTCTTAATGTGATTACCTTTCCCCCATTCACACTTGGTATTGACCCTACCTACAAGATCACTGGTCAGAGATCACTTTGCTGTTGCCCAGCAAAATCTAAGCACGATATTTTCAGGTTCAAAGCAAATCACACTATCTGTTCAATAATCGGTTTGACTTGATCAATGATCGGCCCTTTATTTTTGGAAAATTTCTTCAATATGACTTCAGTATATTTGAAAATTATAGCAATAATGTGAGATACTTTTAAGACGAACTTGTCTGGATTATTAGCCTGATTAGTGTACCACTTTAACTGAAATTGCAGAGAAGTACAGATTTCTAAAGACCCATCAGATTTCAGATGAAGGAATTTGCTTGTTAATATTCTGGCATAGTTAAGCTTTCAAAAACCCATTACAACTTTCCTGTACTCCAAAGAAATTAAAATAAAAACAAAAACCATTCAGCAAATCTCTAGACAGTCGCAACAAAAACCGCAAAAAGCTGAATAAAATGTATATTCCTACGAAAAGATTTCTTGACGATTCATTGAAATAAATAATTGCCACTAGTTTGATAATAAAAAAAAAAAAAAAAAAAAAAAAATTACAGCTAAAAAATATACATCAGCAACACACTATTGCTTACAAAAAGCAGCCATACCAACAATAGCAAACATGTAGAGCTTAAGAAAATTAAGTTTATATAAATGAGAGGAGGCTTAAGAAATGAAACAGTTGCGCGTTTGACGTTGCGTTTATTAAATACACTATTGACGGCCAACAAGCATAAAAAAAACGCAAAAAAAGAAACACAGTGAAATACAAATCCTGCAAGGACTTTTCGCTACAATTCAAAGTTGAGAAGAGAAGAGAGGAAACGTAATAAAAAAATATAAAAAGGACAATTAAATTTAAATTAAGAAATTAATTAAAATTATTAAAATACTTAATTGAAAATGAACTGTTTTATATTTGGCCTTTTGGCTTTCGTGTGTTGTGGTGAATTTGTGCAGGCCACTTATAAATTGCAGGAACGTTACAGTTGGAATCAATTGGATTTCGCGTTTCCCAATGAACAGTTAAAGCAACAGGCCATCGCTAGTGGAGATTATATTCCTCAAAATGGTCTACCAGTTGGTGTGGAACATTGGGGCAATCGTCTGTTTGTCACCGTTCCCAGATGGAGAGACGGTAAGATTAGTTGTCACAGAATGAGAATAAAAAATTAATTCCCGAAAAAGTTACTTAACCAGACTTGGCTTTGGCTTTGTGATTCTCAATTGTTTTTTGCAAATATTTCCATATACATAAAGAGTTTTATTGGAATTTTCTATAAATGTCTGCCGGATTTATATATTAGTTGTAGGCTGTAACTAAAAGTCAAGCAGAAGTGAGAACAAACAACAAATTCCTTGAAAATGCAGCCCTATGTAGCCTTTCCAAGGATAACTTGAATTATTTCCTTTGAAAAAGAAAAGCTTATGAAATAAAACTAATGACTGTAAAAAGCTTTACAAAATTCCTCTATTACAATCGCCTAAATTCGTGGGGCTTCTTGGAAGTTATAAAATGTGTTACGTCGTCGCATATTAATTATTTTTAACAGGTGAAACAAAATGTGGTTTTAAAATAAAATATATTTGTACGTAATAAAACGTAATTCAATAAAAAAAAAAAAAAATTTCAATAAAAAAAAAAATTTCAATATCAAAATTTTTAATTTCTTTTAAATAATTCTTCATTTCACTATTTTTACAGTCCAAGCAAGAGATTTGAGTTAACAATTAAAAGCGATAACTGATTTAAAATAAAAAAAGATAGAATAATACGAGTAGTGATGAAATGAAATTAAAAATGTAAATTTAAAATATTTCCTTTAATTAATAATTTTTTTTTTTTGGAATTTTTAATAATGCAATGTTATGGAAAATTAAAAAAAAGTCTGAAATCCACCTTTTTTTTAATATTTAAAAAAATTTATAAATTTTATTGAGCACAAGTTTGCCTTGCCGTCAATTTTCGAGATCAAGCAAACTCTGCGGCCTATTCCTTTTTAATTTTCAAAAGAAAAAAAAAATATTTGTCAGTTTTTTACTTTCGTTTCTTTCATAAGAAATATTCCAAGAAATATTTTTTTTTTTTATAATTTTACAATGATTTTTTTAAGGATAAAAAATTAGAATATTTTAAAACCTTAAAATAAATTTCAATCGATCAAGGCGATTAGCTTTTATGATATCAAGCGACCTTTCAAAAATTTGAATAAAAAGCTTACTTTTTATTTAAGATTTTATTTAAAGCCACAACTCTTTGGCCTTAAAACAATTTATTTTAATTTAACTTTTCAAGTCCAAAATAGATTGCTACAAATATGATCTAAATTTAATTACTTTTAAACGATCTTTTCAATTAAATGAAGTGAATTTTTGAAATTATTCATGTATTTGGAATTCTTTTTATAAACCAGAAATCCCTGAATTAACTGCTTATCTGTAGTTATTTAAAGATATAAATTCAAATGGTGACAAAAGTCTGAAGGGAAAGAAATCAAGATCCCAAAGAGCTGACTTTATTCATACACAAAGTGTAGGGGAAGGTGATAAAGTGCTTGTGGACAATTTCGCAAACACTGTCACTCCGTTCTGAAATATAAATTATAAGTGCAAACAGAAAAGTTACTGGCAATCTTTTGTTCTGTTTAGCTTGTAGTCACATTAAGCCAAATACGTCTTGTTCACAAATCTGTTCTTTTTTATAAATTTTTCAGTTCAGTTTTTGGTTCTTTCACAATTTATAAAAGTTTAATTAGTTTGCTTATAAAATTATATTGTATTAATTTCCTAAAAGCAGAAATTTAATTTGCTATATCGGTACCTTAAGTTTAGATTTTTTTTAAAAATAACTGCGGGCCAAGACTACAATAATAAATTTATAAAAAAAAAAATTATATTTTAATACTGGAATTAAATTGAATTTTTATTACTAAAGATCTTAATCTTGGCGTTAAGCTAAATAGAGTTAAATATGTAGAGTTGTGATTGGCTTAATTAAAGCCAACTCATTTCCATTCTTTTTCAAATCTTTATATTATCTATAAATTCATTATCTATTATAATTCATTTTAACGTGCATATGAGTATCTGGAGTTATAAATAAAAAACATTAAAAATAAACTCAATTAGCTTTATCACTGCAATACTTATTATTTAATTTAAATTATCTATTATTTATGCATTTTTTTAAAACTTAAAAACAGGAAATTAAAGAAAACGTTTCCATTCAAAAATATTTACTTCGAGCACTTGCAATATTGTTTAAAAATGAATTACTTTTTTTTATCTATAAAATTAAAATAATTTTTTTTTCTGCAAAGAAATAACAAATAAGAAGAAAATAAATTATTTTTAGTTCTAAATTAAATTCTATTAAATATAAAAGTATTTTAAAATCATTCACTTGAATTATGACTCTGTTGCTACTAGTTGACTGCAAGACTAAATAGCTACACGTCTACATAACTACAAGCGGCAGTAGTTTTAATTGTGGCCAAGTAGGCAGATACTTAGACCGTTTATATCCAGCGCACTAGTTTGAGAGATCTTTGTTTCATAGTTTTTCTACAGGACATGACAGTTTTATTCATGACAGTATAAAAAATATATATAGTTAATAACTACGGGAGTATCTGTAGTCATAAACAAATTTGTATCAATAACAATAAATATTGTTTAGTTTTATTGTTTTATAAATTATTATTTTGTTATTTAAAAAATTTTATTTTGCTTCGCTTTTAAATATTCTTGTAATTTTTAAGAAAAAAAAAACTTTTTTCTTTATCTTCATGTATGGCCCTAAATGGGTTAATTATGTTGGAAGAGGAGTCGACATTGGATATTTTATTATGTACTCCCACTTAGCCATTTTACAAATGATTATTTAAAATTATTAACTTCAAATACACTGAATAGATAAATATATAAAGAATTGCATAACAAATTCATTTGCCACTTTTTTTTGATTAAATAACATAAAAATATTTTTAAAATTTTTTACTTGACATTCTTTAGAACATAAAAAGTGCAAGAGTTTCCGTAGGATATTTAGTGTGGCCTATTTAAATTCCCTGCGAGCTTTTTTGTAGATAAAATTGATTACAAATTTACTTGCAAAAGCAACAAATTAGTTTTAATTAAACCAGCAAGAAAAAAGTACTATTCGCATCACCTTAAAAACGATTTCTTTCCATTCAATATCCTTCCGCTTGCGCAAAATTATCAACAGCAATCCAAAACCACTTTGGACAGCAAATACGATAAGCCAAATAAGTTGCTTTAAAACCGATGCAAAATATCGAAATAGAAAACATAATTAAGCACAATCACATTTGCGAAGAAATGTTAATTAACTGAACAAAGTTCGATATTTAAATTACGAACACACACACATACACTGAGCTTGAAAGGAAAATTATGAAATAGTTGTATAATTCAAAATTGCAAGTATAAGTAACATGCGAGAAGTGTGTAACAACGTCGTGCTAAGTGGCCACTGAAGCTTGTGGGAAGAAATAAAATCACCTGCATAATGACGTGTGCTGAACTAAGCACTGCAATTAAACTAAACAGATCAAACAACTCAATAAAAAATGTCTATAAATCACTCAGCAATTTTACAATGTAATAACAAAGTGAAAAATTACATTATTAAACATACTTTTGGCTTAAAAAGATATAAATTAAATCAATTTGTTGGCGGCAATAAAATCTACTCAGCTGAAAGCAGATACATATAAAACGCGTTTATAGAAATCCAAACAATTTTAAACCTCTAGTTGAACAGAAATGCCCCAATCAAATTCAATTTAAATCAAACTCAAGAAATAACGACAATTGCATCGGCTGTCTGGCACAACATTATTTAAAACAGTGGCAGAAATTTCATTATTCTACGTATAGCGAACTTAAACGTAACATCGGTATAAAAAGCTCAGAGAAAAAGAAAAAACGTGACATAATCAAGCTGCGCCACGAGCACAATATATGAAATTGATTTATAAGCAGCACTTTTTTTCAATTATTTTGCCCAAAAACGTAAGAAATAATGGAAATAAGAAAAATATAAAACAGGACTTTATGTCAAATTTCAACAAGCTTTGATAAGAAATAATGCTTTGGAAAAGCTTTGAGGAAAATGTATGGCAGGTTTAACACAAAAACAGTTCTAAAAATTGTTCGGCAGAGGCATCGAAATTTAAATTAGCAATACTTGCTGCTACTTGCTTGATTTTCAAATCGTTCATTGAGTCCTTTTCGTAATCCTTGACCTTGTTCGCAGTATTGTTATGTTACACAAGGATATGCATCCTCAGATACATCGTAAAGGGTATAGTTGTGAATGGAGTCAAGATTAAACTCTTTCTGATGATTAATTTCAAAACGGAGGGCCAACTTTTACAATTGAAAAAAAAGTTGGGCTTAAAAAAGAAATTTAACTTGATCGTTTAAATTTCCCTGGTATTTGATCTCGTCAATGCATCATGCCATTGCGGCAACTCACCAAAGCAAATACCTTTCCGTCAGTTTCTCAGAAAGTGAATTAGGGAAGGACGTGCAGAGTCGGATTTGAAAACTTCTATAAAACACACCCTTTCGTCAGTTTCTCAGAAAGTGAATTACGCAAGGACGCGTAGAGAGAGTTTTATGTGAACATTTCTATAAAACACACCTTCCCGTCAGTTTGTCAGAAAGTGAATTACGCAAGGACTCAGGGAGAGAGTTTGATATGAACATTTCTATAAAACACACCTTTTCGTCAGTTTCTCAGAAAGTGAATTACACAAGGACACGTAGAGAGAGTTTTATGTGAAAATTTCTATAAAACACACGTTTCCGTCAGTTTCTCAGAAAGTGAATTAGGGAAGGACGTGCAGAGAGATTCGGATTTCAAAATTTCTATAAAACACATTGACATCTTCACTATAAAGTGAAGCAGATCCGTTCCAACTCTTTTTTTATTGTTACCATCACCCGTATTATCTGAAATAGGGAGTTATAAATATAATTACGAAGCTCACACCAATAAAATGGAATGATGGAAAAGATTCCCCCTTCTTGTGGATACTGATAGACACATGCATACGGTCACCTACCACCGCCCACCAAACTATGAATTAAGTAACAAATTTCTTTTAACTACAAGACTTGCCAAAAAAGTTTTATATCAAAATGTCAAGGCAAATTTGAAATTGCAAATGCAACAAACACACAAACACGTGTTAACACTATTATAATAATATTGATTGGCTGTGAGAAATATTGATTGTTAAAAGTTGACACAAAGCGCAACGATCATTGCCATATTAATTTAAATATTTTTCCCTTGGACTTGTCTATTTTGTTATAAAGCTTTTTGTTACAATTTACATGCAATAAAAAACTTATTTTCAAGCATAATTAATTTCAAATCGCCTTGAACCTTCTCCTTTACCAGCAACGCCATGATTTGTTTTAGGCTTTAAATTAAAGCCACAGAAAAAAATATATATATATACTCTTGCACTTCATTAAGCCGTTTCTATTTTTTTGCAGCCTTACTTATTAAAGTTATACCTTTCGGCTGATCCAACATGATTCATTAACAATATTGCTTGTGCTTTCAACAGCTAATTAAACTGTTAGAAGGGTAACAGAGCACAATTTGTTATTACTGTCTAATAAATATTCAAAAAACAAAAAAAAAAAAAAAAAAAACTGTTTAAGAATAGTAAAATAGCCGAAATAACAAGAAAAATCATTATTATGGTTACGCTTTTATATTTTGCTAATATTTATTGGCCAAGAAACGTCTATTGATTCGCATTTCAGAGGCATTTTGATTCGAAAAGAAAAAAAACCTTTTTTTATAAACCGAAAAGGCCGTGACCTCGTAATAATTTGTATTCCTTTTTTTTTTGGCATAATTAAATTAAAAAACTTTCAAAATTCATTCAATAAAAAAAAACAATAATTTTGTATTATAAAAAATTGTTCATGCTTGCGAAAGTTTTTTTTTTTCTTACAATTACCTTCACTTCTTTGAAAGAAATAGAAAATATCGAAATATCGAAAGCTATTTAATCGATTTTGGGTTTTGAATACCTTAACAAAGGAAAAAATTTAGAAAAAAAAATTTATTCTTTTAAAATGTAAAACCATGACCTCGGCGACTTGTTAAACAACAATTTAAAAATTTATTTAAAATTCTGTTTGATAGTGACAGGCAGCCAATACTAATCCATAACGAATTCAAGATTCATTGAAAGACATGAATGAAAAGTAAACACAAATTTAACAATAAAAATGATTTAACATTAAAAGCGTTTAAAATCGTTTATTAATGCAGTGGATTGATTAAAATATATTTTCATCAAGTTAATTCATTTAAGACACTTATGTGTGATAAATACCTGCGATGCTCTTGTTAAACTCCATCTCTGAATGCATATCTAGAAATAAATAAATAAATAAATAAATAAATAAATTGATTGTGGATTTCTAAAGACAATTCTTAATATTAAAAAAAAAAAATTAATTAAACAAAATGTCTTAATTAATCAGAAATAATAATTCAATTACTAAAATTTAATATTGTAACACATTAACTGCCGAATTCAGAAAAATAAATTTTTCTATTCTCTCTTTCTAAATATTTCTTTAAAAAATTTACATAAAAATTTACATTTTATTAAAAAACAAAACACAAATTTTATAAATTCGGCAGTTACTCTTAATGTTTAATAAAAACAATAACAATTTTAAAGTCGCACAGTGGCAATAAAGTTTGATCAAAATTAAATTTTTTTTTTTAAAGTTTTTAAACTGCTTGAAATATTTTTTTTTTGTGTTTATTTATTTCAAAAACGATTTGCATATTTAGACAAGCGAGTGACAAGTAAGTTGTTTAGTTGTGCATTTAATTTATTGCACCATGTCGCTTTAAACTATTTCTTTCCAAATCATTGCCTGTAAATACAAATTGGCATAACAATTTCAATATACAAAAACGGAATAAAATTTTTTTTTGAGATACAGCTATAAAATTCATTAAGTTCTGCTACAACTTTTTGGATTTTTTTTTTTGTTAACGTCTTGCGGAATAACACAACCACCATATATTTTTTTAAATTTAAAAAGAAATGCTAATCTTTGGCTGCGAGAGCTCAAATAAAGTTATACACTCAGAGCTTTGCTAAAAAGTTGAAATTGTCCTTTAACCAGGATCAGAAAGAACTGGAGCTCAAAACAGAAGGACTTATTCATTCTCATACCCTTATAAATATTTATTAATTTGTAAAGTAATTTAAATATTGAAGATTTTTCTCTGACGAACATCCATAATCTACAACATGAGACTGCGGAAGAAATTTAAAAGTAATTCTCCTCTCTCTAAAAACACGAAAAAAAATAAATATTGGAAAAAATATATATATAAAGAGTAAAAAAAAAATACTTTAAAATTACTACTAATAAGTAAAATATTGCTTGTATGAAATAATTATGACAATTAAAATAATAAAGAAAATAATAACAAAGAAAATAATTGGTTTAGACCGGCTTGTTATACTCCTTACACTATTTGCCTTTTACAAATCAGTTTTGCCTGATAAGTATTGCAAACAGACAATCTTCGAGCTTTAAGCAAAATCCTCCAGCCACCATGAAACCATGCCAGATGGTATTGCATTTCATACTTCACTTGTAGGGTTTTATTATCGCTGAAATTCCCTCTCTATAAACGCATAACCGATTCTCATTGGAGATACACCAAATATTTCTGTATTAAATCACTTAAATTACTTCCATTGCCGAGTATGTGTCTTAAGTCTTTCGTTTTATCGAATAATTTATTTTCTATACTGATGAGTTAATTATTTTACATGAAGACTGCATTTATCAAGTCAGCCAGTACGGAGTATAAGTGGAAATGTATTCATTTCTATCCATTTTACATCTAATGTTGTTAAAAATGAATGCCAATTAACAGTAATACTAAGTGTCAACCGGCAATAAAACACTAACTTAATTTTATTCGCTTAAAGCGCCGAAAGCCTTGGCAAATATATCCTGAGCAATAAATATTTTCATGCTCGCCACAAATTCAATTTAAAAGCAATTTAATCGCTACGTATGCAAGCCATGTAAAATAAGTGTTACCAGCTAAACAATCAAAATAAACAAAATAAAGTAAATGTTAACAGAGATATAGTGCCAACTAACATAATCAACATCGTAATGAGAAAGTGATCATACAAAAGACCCACAACAAGTCCGCTCCAAACGTAAATTTCTGCGGTGCAAATAAAAATGTGTTGACATGAAAATAATCAATTACATTTGAGCTAATAACGATATCCATAACTTATGTTGTAAGAAAACAAATTTTTATATTTGTGGCATAGAGTGAAACACATCATATTTATTTATACACAAGCACGCGACAATATGCATTTATTACATTGCAGGCCATAAACAGACAAGTTTTAACCCTATACTGTGCTAGTGGGTAATAGGCAGTTTTTAGGTGTTTAAGTTCGCTACTGCGTTGACTAATAGATTATTTTATTAGCCATGAGATTAAAAGTGCGATTGCTCGTCGGAATCTCTGTACTTAGGAATTTTTTTTAATAAGTCTAAAAAATTTACATTATATTCGAAAATTTAAAAATAAAATAAGAAATAATATTTGGATATAAATGGTAACACTTATTCCGACAAATAATAAATATTTCATTGAGGCCTTTTTGGTAGAACCAGTTAATAAGTTCATCAACTATAATCAGGTATAATTGGGTATCAGTTCGATCCTGCGACTGCAATCAAATGTGAAGAAATTACATTTATATATATATATATATATATATATAAAATAAAACTGCATGTTTCGAAATCAGAGGCGCTTCCGGCTTGAAATTTCTGCACATTACGAAATGCAGTTGGCAAAAAAAACTTCCGCACAAATATTTAATGTTATCATTATCGATTAAAAATATGTAAAATAAGGAAGCTCCGATCTACTTACCGCATACGATATCGAATAAATTTTAAAGAAATTTTTTCCATTTTGATATCCTACGATTATATTGCAACCTCAGATTAGAGCAACAAAAATCTTATATAACATCTATATAATTATTATTTGACGCGACTATACAGTCCTAAACGTTTGTTGTGATGAAACCGCCGTTCCCAGCAATAAGATGAATACTAAAGAAAGATAGATTACTTCGAATAATATTTCCCAAAAATCGAAAAAAATTTTTTTCTTTATTATTAGCAAAAATATATTTTAAACATTTGAAAACATAAAATCAAAAATCGCAAATTTTCCCAAAAATCGAAATTAATTTTTTCTTTGGTTTTTAGCAAAAATATATTTGAAAGATTTGGAAACATAAAATAAAAATACAAAAGCAATAAAAAATCGAGTTTTTCATTCAAAAATACACAAACGGAAGTTTTCAAAATTTGACGATTTTTGGCCAAAAATGTAAATATTATCAAAAATCGCAAATTTTCCAAAAATTCGAAAATTTTATTTCTCCTTTATTTTTAGCAAAAATATATTTTAAACATTTAAAAACATCAAATAAACATACAAGAGCAATAAAAACGCCAGTTTTTCATTAAAAAATAGATTTTTTAAAATTTGATGATTTTTGGCAAAAAATTTAAAGGGTACACCCTTATAAAAAATTGAAATTTACCTCAAATCTCGAAAAAATTTAAAAGGTAATAATAATAAATTTAAAAGGGTAATAATAATGATTTGTAATTCATTATTTTTCTAAAAAAAAAAAATTAACTGGAGTTAATTGTACGATTTAGCACCGCATATTTCTATGGATTCGGATATTTTGCTTTTCTTCATTTTAAAGTAGTTTCTCTTATATTTTACTCATCACAATTATGGTAATTTCGTATTAACTTCGAGTGGTTTTTTGGCGTTATGCAATACTCACAAAGGAAATGTGTCGATTATGGAGATGGAAAACTTGTTATGCATTTTAGGAAAGCCGGCGTTTGCAATGCACTTTTACATTTTAGCCATATCAGCTTTATGTGTAACTGATATATTTGAAAACGTTTCCTGTGTAATAAATAAATTATTAGAAACAGTTGCTTTTAAATTTTGAAATAAATTTTAAAAAAGTTATGCATTTTATAAATAATAACATTTCAAAGTATTATTTCCAACTTTTTCTTTCGTTGTTACTGGTATGGGGTTAAAATTAGCCGCTACCCCATAACCGAATAAGCAAATTATATTAAGCCAGTTCAGTTTACTCCTAAAGGCAACATCAAGTCATACGATAGTCGAAAATGAAAGACAAGCATAAAACTTTGCCACGCTTTTCTTTTGACTTCCGTTCATTCCTTTTCATTTTCAGTTGCAGCATCAATCACCAACCTGCTCCCTGCCGCTCACAATACCACATTCGAAAACAGAATGCCTTTAAGCAGTGTGTGAATTTCAGAAAACAAGTTTATTGTATTCATTTATTTGCTTTTTCCTATTTTTATTTTTGGCTTTAGTTTTAATGAAATGAGGAAAATAAAAATTCTGCGCGTATGGCTATGAAAGGATTTTGCTATCCAGCGTTTTAAAGTGATTTTTATATTTAATTCAATATTAAGACATGAGTATTTTAAGTTTTTATTTTGCATCTTTGACTTTGGCTTGTTAACACCAAATGAAAAAATGCTCATTGCATTTCATGGCATGTCAGGTGAACAAACAGTGTGATCAAGAAGAATGAATACAATGGCCATTTTACTGCTGAGAAATAAAAACGATGCTCTCCTGTTGCTTTCATCATTTGTTACATGTTGCGTTTGTCACTTTGTGCTAAAATGTAAACTGGTATTTAATCATTTCAACAACGTTATCTAAACGTTTTTATTAACTGCATAAGATATTTATTTGGTGTTGGCTTTTCATCGAGTCACATAAATTGTAATGCAAAGACCAGAGACGACGGACTTTGCTAAACAACTTTGATTTTAAAATTTAAGTAATTCAAACACTATTTATGTCAAGTCGGACATAAAGAAAATTTAATTAATGAATGCTTATTCACGTCATTTGCAGATACCATATGGCGGATACTTTCATTCAGGTTTAATTAAATTAATAAATGTTTACATTTATCAAAGGCTTGTCTGATAACATGAGTGAACAAAAATAAAAGCACAACGAATTATTCGAGTAACAATTTTATATTCGCTACAACTTATTGGTATTCAATTCAAAACAAAAAAAAATATTTTTGATCACTACTAAAAAGAGAGAAAAAAATTTGATTAGCAACAGCGATCATTTTAAATATTTTCTATATCACTGAAATTTTATGGGCTCATTTCTATCGCGTTAAAATTATATAGAGATTTTAAGCAAAAATTTATAAAAGATTTCAAAATTCCATATCTTAGAGATACAAATTCCAGTCAGCACGTCGATTTGCAGTCAGTTTGCTGATTTACTGAAATGAAAATAAGGGAGACATTTAGAAAATGCAGTGGGGTTATTGAGTCAGTGGATTTTACAAGACAAAATTTATTAATTAATAACTTTTTGCTTTTCAATCGTATTTAATTTATAATTTCATAACAATTTCGAACTGGTGTCTTTGCAGGGATACCAGCCACATTGACTTACATCAATATGGATCACAGTGTTACTGGCTCTCCAGCGCTCATACCGTATCCAGACTGGCGCAGCAATACAGCTGGTGATTGTGCAAATAGTATAACGACAGCATATCGTATTAAGGCCGATGAGTGCGGTCGCCTTTGGGTTTTGGATACCGGCACAGTAGGCATTGGTAACACAACCACCAATCCTTGTCCATATGCTGTTAACGTATACGATTTGAGCACAAACACACGCATACGTCGTTATGAATTGAGACCAGAGGACACAAATGCCAATACCTTTATTGCAAATACCGTTGTGGATATTGGTAAAAATTGCGATGATGCCTTTGCTTACTTCTCTGATGAATTGGGCTACGGTTTGATTGTGTATTCTTGGGAGCAAAACAAGTCTTGGCGTTTCTCAGGCCATTCCTACTTCTTTCCCGATCCCTTGCGGGGAGATTACAATATAGCCGGCTTAAATTTCCAATGGGGCGAAGAAGGTATTTTTGGTATGGCCTTGTCACCTATAAAGTCGGACGGCTTCCGTACCATGTACTTTAGTCCCCTAGCCAGTCATAGGCAATTTGCTGTTTCGACACGTATATTAAGAGACGAAACCAGAGTAGAAGACAGCTTTCATGATTTCGTAGCTCTGGATGAACGGGGTCCGAATTCTCATACAACATCGCGTGTGATGAGCGATGATGGAATCGAGTTATTCAATTTGATTGATCAAAATGCGGTTGGCTGTTGGCACTCATCCATGCCTTATTCCCCTCAGTTCCATGGCATTGTGGATCGCGATGATGTGGGTCTAGTTTTCCCTGCTGACGTTAAAATAGATGAGCAAAAAAATGTTTGGGTACTTTCGGATCGTATGCCTGTGTTTTTATTGGCCGACTTGGATTACAATGATGTCAATTTCCGTATTTATACTGCACCCTTAAGTACTCTCATCGAGGGTACAATCTGTGATCAACGTACCACAATATATGGACCACACAATGCTGTATCCATACCCAAAACGAATCTCGGCTTTGACAAGCATTACTTGACACCTTCATCCCATAAACACCTACATCACGGTACTGTTGTTCATCATACTACTTCAGCGTCTCGTGCGCCAACTTCTTCCTATTTACCCGCTTACGATAGTCAAAAGATTGATGTTCCTAAAAGCTTTGTTTACAATCAACAAAATGGTTTAACTTATGAAGCATCCAATGGCCCGCACCTATTTCCTCCCATACAACTAGCACCCCCGTCCACACAAAATGATGGTTTGAAAAACTATGTCTCTGCGCGCAGCTCTAGTTGGTGGCGTCACCACTAACACAAACCTTCTTGTCATCATTACCAGCTTGTTTAAAATATAATGATTTCGGATAATTGTGTTAAAATAAGTATTCGCTGGTGTATCTTTTATTTTAACTGCAAATACTCAAATGCAAATTAGCTCTATCTGTACTCCCCTTGTGCATTTCAAGTCAAAGCTGTTTAGACCAACTTAAAAAATTCATAAATACTTTTATCTTTTATTATTTGTTTAACATCTAATTTTATATTTGAAATGATTTTATGTTGAATTCCATTTATGCAGAACTTTCCACTGCATATTCTTCTTTATAAAATGTGTATTTTTTATATTGTAAACATTTAGTAAAAATAAAGTTTTTATGTTTAATTTAATAAAACGTTAAGAAAGTTAAATTATGACGTTTCATTTTTAAATTATTTACGAATACAATTATTTATATATGAAATTGGTTTCCGCAGGATTACACTGGTCGATATGAAGAAAAATTCATCCACTAGCAAACAACAAATTCAGTCATTTGTAATAGGGGTTACTCCAACAACACCCTCTACTAACTCGAATACATTATCATAAGATATACTCGTAGAATATATGGAGGTTTTAACCATCAATTTTCTAAAAATATGTTTGAATCATTTCTGACCAGTTTCACATTAAAAGTAAAAGAAAATTTAAAAATGTCAATTAAAACTTGGGAATGACTTCTTCACTGTCAACACTATTAAGGGGAATTCCTCTGTATAGTGTATGATGTACAGCAACACTTGCAGCCTAAAAGCATGCAGGTGATAAAGAACATGTTGATTGCATTTACAGAAACAATTGGAAATCCTGTTAAAATTGTCTCTGCTAAACAATCGTTAACATTCACTGTTAAGCAGATCTTTCAAACAAACAACAGCAGGCAAAAAAAAAAAAATATTATTTTGGGATTACAAATCTCAATTTTTTCACAATTACAAAGTGAGATGTGATAAGTAAATTTGGTTTAATTCTTTTTTCCACACCAAAACAAAAGAAATGTATCTGGGTCGCCTTATTAGTAAGAATTGCAAGTGATAATGAAAAAGCCATTTACAGAAAACTCTGAAAAGATTTGTATAGTTGTGACTTGACAATAATCCCGAATTAGTTGCAAATTTGTATACTCGTATGAGATATATTGTACATGTAGTGGAACTAAAAATAAATTCAGTTTGCTTTTGCTTTTTTAATTTAACCGGTGGAAAAAACCCAGGGTCTCGGGAGGAATCGAACTCGCTGCGCTTTATTCATTCGCCTACGGAGGCAACTATTAGATACAAAATTCTGAAATAAAATTTAAATAAACTTATATATAATTAATTCCCATTTCTAACCAATTTAAAGATTTTATAAATTGTTATACATACATATATAAATTTAAAATATTTTATCTGTGTAGTTAGCCTGAAGGAGCTGCACAAGTTAGTAACAAATTATCGATAAATGAATCGTTGTTATGCCATTTTAGTTTTTTTATATGCTTAAAGGCAATATTTTTCAAAAATTAATAAAAAAAACTTTTCTTTTTATAATAAATTTATTTTCTAAAGAATCTAATTAAAGTAAAAAAAAATTGTAATTAACAAAATTAAATTAAAAAAATTATATTTTCATATAAGCAAAAAAAAATTATTTTTTCCGGGCCTCGTAATTGTGCTAGAAGTTTTTGTAGCTGCGGGAATGGCTTAGAAAAATAATTTTGTTGACAGCTTAAAAGTAAAGAGAATTATTTTAATAATTTTTTTGAAAAACTCACTGCATATCATTATTTTACTTATTGTAGTGCTCAGCATGAATTTAAAAACCAATATTTGGCTAATCAAATTTAATTTTATTTAAAATTACATTTTATGACAAAACATCACAGAAAATTAGGAAATACTGCACCATTTTGATGTATTTAACTCTGTAGGTGAATGAATAATATACAGCCTACCAAGACAGAGATTGGCCAGAGATGTTTTTCTGCGGACAAGCTGGAAAGCTTTGCAGCTTAAGTTGGTTTAAAAAATATATATATATCTGCTCTCTTGCAACTGGAGTTTTACTGGGAATTTCTCAATTTTTTTTTAATTTTTAATTTTTTTTTTTCAACATACAAATATTTAATTAGAATCTTCAATTCAAAGAAATTTCAAAAGTAAGATATTGGCAAAAATAAATTTTTTTTTAAATTTCACACATTATAAAACGCAGGCGAATGGAAGCAAAATGACGTTGCATACTTTGTTTTTATCAAAATATCACATTAAAAACAGTATAATTGAATTGGCAATTGCTAATATTTGAAGCCGCTGGCTGCGTGCCGAGTATAGAGATTAAAATAAAGAAAGCAAAAGCTGATAAAGTGGCAACATCACTAAACTGCAATTAAAGATCAATTTAGCGATAATCGTCAAAAATTATTGAAGCATATCTTAAGGCACACATCAACAATTAAAAAACAATCAACCCACCTGCAAAAGTAAAGAAGATAAAAACAAAAGCCAACTCCCCACAAAACCAATTGCACATCAACTCACACGGTCAAGCAAACAATAAAATTCTCAGGAATCGATTTTAAAGAAATTTTTGTTACAAAAACAAACAAAACTAATTAAATTGTAATTAAATGAACGCAACACTTTAAAAAACCATTCATCTAAATGCTGTAAAAGAGTGCTCCGCGAAAGGAAAGATAAGAACTTTGTTACGGAGAGCAATATTAGCTGACGCAGCAACCATTCCCCAGAACCTATTGAAAACAGACAAGCCAAACTCCAAACTCCAAATTGCTTGATCAATAACGATAAAAATTTATCATCTCGTCTGCTGACTTATTTTCTTTTTTCTTTTTGTGCTTTTATTCCTCTTATAAAAAAAGAGTAATAAAAGAATAAAATTTCGATCATATTGATTCTGCCACGCTGTACAACAACACAATGACTGTGAAAATTCACACGTTTTGTTTCACTGTCTTATAGCAAGTTAAAGTTACGAAAAAAAGGCCAAATTAAACAAGCTTGTTAACTGGCAGTCGATTATTTATCGTCACATATCATGTATTTAGTTTACAGATAATTACATTGTTACATGCAGAAGTAATGAAATTTCATCGCAAAGATTTACAGTGGCTATAAGGATCATAATGCAGATAATAATTTTAATTTAAAAAATATCCTTTATTTAAAGAAATGGGGACTTTAATAATTCTTTTTATATTTCACATTTTATATTTGATGAAATCAAAACTGAAAGAGCTGCAAAGATTTGTAATCATTTTATAAGTAATAAAGTAGCTGATTAGGATGGCTCATAGAAGCCAACTTCGTTCGAAATCATTCCATTGTAAGTGGAATTGATACTAAATTTATTATCACTTCTACATATGCAGGTGTAAAGGATACATCATTGATTTGCCAAACAGTTTTTCTTTTTGTCCCACTGTGCTCAAGGATCATGCTTGTGAACATCATTAACAAAACTGAAAACGGTGTATAATTTACACACAAAGTTTTTTATGCGAGATAAAACAAATGCCAAAAATCTAAATGCAGGTTTGTCAACAAAAGCTTTAAATGGATGATAATTATTTTTAATTTAGCACACTGAGGATCATATCATAAATGTAATCTTCTCTTCTCTTACAGAACAGCATTCAGTGCAACAACTAAATTGTTAAGAGAAATACATAAAGAAGGATTTTTTCTTCTAAAAACACGATAAGCTTAATTGTGAATACCAAGAAAAAAAAATGAACTTGATTTAAAGATTGACTGTTCAATGGTGGTTAGCGAGTGCATGATTAAAAAACATAAGTGAAAAGATATCTGGTGATCGCTGCTTCCCAGATTTGGTTTGGCTGATGGTGTTGCTGCCGCTATTGCTACAATATGATTTATATCTGTAATAACATTTTCGGCGTTCTCTACATGTGGGCGGGGCCGCGAATATACATTTTCCATATATGCTCAAAGAATACAAACTTTCGCATTACATGAAAACCAACAAGGGCGAAAGTTAAGTTAATTTTATGTTTGTTTTAAATATAAAACACACTTTTTAATGAACTGTTAAATACAGTCACCACAACTGCACAAATAAACAAGCAAACCAACAAACGAACAATCAAAGTAACCAAAGTATTTACACTGGCATCAAGCCAGACAGCCTTGCAGTAGTAGTTTTAGTAGCGCTTTGATTGCACTCGGCAGTAGGTAACAGTAGTAACAGCCCACTTAAAGGGCTTTAGCTTCTCTTTTCTTTCCTGTTATTTTTACTCGCAACAAAATTGAATACATCATGAATAATATAAAGTATATAATCAACAGGCAAAAAAATAAAAAAAAAAAAAAAATCGAAAAAATATAAAAGATGCAAAACTTGACGCCACAAGTGGCTAAAACAACACTTGCCACTATTAACACTATAACAAGGTATGAAAAACCAAATGCAACAAACACATTCGCCAAAAATGTTAACAGCTAACCATGCAGTAGTACTCGCATACACACACACACACACGCATATATTCGCTTCCATGGCCACAAACAAGCACACGCATGCATATATTCTTGTGTAGAATAACAGCGATAAGTTGTTAAGTTTTGTAGACAATTGCGCCTTCAGTTATAAATGTTTTATGAGACGGTTTGTAACGTACCGTCCAAAACTTCTGTAAAATGAATTGCCGGCAATTATTATCCGAAAATATTTTGCGGAAAATTCAATTTTACAAAAACAGTGATAATAAAATTGCATTGATTCAGTGCTGGCTCGCTTTTGGTCTTTTCAATTACTGAATTAATAAAAAATTAATTAAAAAAATTAATTAAAATCGAAAATGTTTTAATATATATAGCCTCCTACCAAAAGAGCCCAGAATGAGAGAACAATAAATGCTAACTCTAGTCTCCACTCTCAGGTACACCTCTCACCAGGCAACATTGCTCACAAAATTCTTTCTTGCTCTGAAGTTCTTAGGCTGATGAAATATTATATATAAATTCCACTGTAAACTATCATACATCTACAAAATATATCACAATAACAGATATATGTAGTTGTTATTATAGTAATATATAGTAATATATAGTAATAGCCTCCTACCAAACGAGGCCAGAATGAGAGAACAATAAACGCTAACTCTAGTCTCCACTCTCAGGTACACCTCTCACCAGGCAACATTGCTCACAAAATTCTTTCTTGCTCTGAAGTTCTTAGGCTGATGAAATATTATATACTGTAAACTATCATACATCTACAAAATATATCACAATAACAGATATATGTAGTTGTTTTTATAGTAATTTTGGCTGTGAAATTGAGATGTAATCCCAACGAAAAGCATAACATTTGATGTTTATTACTCACTTCGTTTCGCCACCAAGAACTTTTAAAATCTTGGTCTAGTCTGTCATTCGAACTCATTCATCACTTATATCACAAACTTTTAATAAAATTCCCTTCTAATATCGAATCGATAGTAGAAAATATTAGGAGACTGCTAATGCGAGTGCGTAGTTTAGCTGCGCTTAGATGGAAATCTTTCTGTGGGGTGTTGTTATTCGAAAATGATGCTTTAATACTTCTAACCGTTTGAAATGTAGTGGAATATGAAATATAAGAGCGGTTGCACACTGCCAGTAGTGGATTTCTGAATTATCCTCCCGCGGATAATTAATTAATTTAAAGTATTAGACTGGAATAAAGAGATGGAAACGATGGCGTTGCTATACACTTAGCTAATCTGTGAGAGGTCTGCTCGATTATGTCATAGTTATGAATTTTTGGAAACAAGTCTAATATAAAAGTTCATCTTCAAGGATAATACCAATTGAATCCTTTTAACGGCAATGTAGTTCCACAGATCTTTTTGCCTCTTTTATGCTATAACTACTGAAGAAATGCTTAAGAAAAATGCCTCAAAAATGATTCCTCAATACTTCCAATCGTTTGTAACGTATTGGAATGTAAAAATGAGAGGGCAGGTGTACACTACCACAATGACTGCTGCTATTACTTCCCGAATAGTTCTTCAGGTGGAACTACTAAACTTTTTCTTTTATTTCTAAAGCCAGAAATAAGTGTTTGTTTCTCGAAAATTAAAAATTAGAACTGCACAGTTGGCTAACAGTTGTTGGCAGTATGGCTGTGTGTGGAATGGTGGAAGTGAACCCTTGATAGAATAGCACTTTCGAAATTCGTTGTCTACTTAAGTAAAGTCTTGAGTTATGGGCTTTCTTGACAGTAACAGTGGGAATCGTATATTAAGGTTGTTTAACGAGAATAATGGGGATTGTTGTTAAAGTATTTGTTTTATAACAAACCATCCTTTATTTCACGTTAAACAACTAAGGAAACAAATTTAATAATGTGAAACAATTTTTTTTTCCAGCATCAGCAGTACCAACTTCTTATTATTTGTTTTTTTAAATGACTTGCGCGCTTGTTTAACAAACGAGGTGCAAACCAGCGCCACGTTATAAGCAGCCACCTTGGCTGGTAGTTAAACAGCGTAATTTTAGGTTTGGTTGGTAGGCTTAAACAAACATATTCATAAGTAATTTGCATTGCCATTTACATGCACACACACACATACATATACAAACTCGTATTCTCAATAAGAGCAAACAGACAAAAAGAGCTTCATTTCTTTATAGATTTCTAAATTATAGAAATTTTCTTTGGATTTTTTGTTAGTGGCACTTGTCTGATTACAAAAACCAAAAAAGGAAATGTTTAAGCCACAACACAAAATCACCAAAATAAATGGATTCGTTTTAAAAAAGTAACACGTTCTAATCAGATGAGATGCTGCTTCAGCTTAAGCCTGTCATTAGTGGTTTTTGTGGATAAAAATGTTTTGGATTTGTAGAAGTGCTTCTTGTATTCATTCAACGGTTAGAAATCAGTTAAAAAAATTTAAATTATTGCTTTTAAATATTTACGCATCCGTTTTGGTAATTTTACTCAATTCGTATGAGCATTTAAATTAAATCTATTTGCATTGGAGTAACGAAGCAAGGCTCCGAAATACAATGCCCCAGGCTACAAAGTATACAAAGTATCTATATAATTCAAAAGAGCTAAATGTTTAAGCACTGAAAAACTGATAAAAATACTGAGATACTCGTAAATATTTTGTTTCGGTCAGGGCTGAATGCTACAATATTTCTCTTAATAGAAAAAAACTTTAATAAAATAAGAAATATTGTCGTAACGCCATTCCTGAAGTCCTGTTTTCCGTTTGAAGGCGCCTCTTTCGCATACAGTGTGTTTCGACTTGTGCGTACGTTCGCAGTATGTCGCATTACGGTGTGATATTTAAAAGAAGTATTTTTCTATGCTTTATGCTCTCTATGCTCTATAGAGCAGATATGGGCCTTTTTTACTGCTGCCTATAATTGCAGCTCCGTTTAGATCTATTATTATTTTTTTTTTCTTTGAGAAAAATTGCTCTTTATTTGAAATTACAAATGTGGAGAATTAGAAGTCTGTTGTTTTTTTTTTTTAATTTTTTTTTTAATAAACAATAAATAATTGATAGTTAAACTTATCACGAGTGCTTAATAAATACGTTTATAGCGAAAGTTTCTACATATTTTGATATATAACAGTTTAAGAAAAAATAAAATACAAAATAAGTAACAAACAAGAGGAATGTGATTGACGATAAACACGTCGAATTAAATATTTTTTTAAATAGTAAATTGGTATGGAATTTTTCACCTTTTCTAGAAATTGCCTCACTGCATCTAAACCGTCGCATCTGCACACCACTGTCTGTTTCATGCAAATCCATTGCGGCTTGTTTACCACAATATTTCCAATTTCGTAACATTTACCTTTAGACTTTTTCATCACAAACACATATTCCATGAATATAGCTTTGCGGCGGCCAGTCATATCACTCCCTGATGTCATGTATGTGAGGATTTCGGACTAGTCATATTTTCAAAGGCCTCTTAAAAATATCACAAATACAAATGACAATAAAATCTGTTGTCATTAATTATGGTGAATTTTTACTTACAATAACTAAAGCAAATTGTAAATTCAGAACTTTCGAAAATCTACTGCATTGAAAACGCATTAAATAAATCGGCTTGTGAGTGAATATAAATATTTTTTCCATATTTGGAAAACGCTCAACATAATTTTTGCATTTTTGGCCAAAAATCGTCATATTGCGAAAACGTCCCTTTGTGTATTTCCGAATGGAAAACTTGGCTTTTTATTGTTCTTGTATGTTTATTTTATGTTTTCAAATTTTTGTAACATAAATTTGCTAAAAATAAAGGAAAAAATTTTTTTTCGAATTTTGATAAGGGGGGACCCTTTGCATATTTGGCAAGAAATCATCAAACTTTCTAAACGTCCGTTTGTGTATTTTTAAATGAAAAACTTGGCTTCTTATTGCTCTTGTATGTTTATTTTATGTTTTCAAATCTTTAAAACATAAATTTGCTAAAAATAAAGAAAAAAAAATTTTTCGATTTTTGAGAAAATTTTTGATTTTCGATAAGGGGGTACCCTTTGCATTTTTGGCCAAAAATCGTCATATTGCAAAAACGTCCCATTGTGTATTTCCGAATAGAAAACTTGGCTTTTTATTGCTCTTGTATGTTTATTTTGTTTTCAAATCTTTAAAACATAAATTTGCTAAAAATAAAGGAAAAAAAATTTTTCCGAATTTTGATAAGGGGGACCCTTTGCATATTTGGCAAGAAATCATCAAACTTTCTAAAAGTCCGTTTGTGTATTTTTAAAAGAAAAACTTGGCTTCTTATTGCTCTTGTATGTTTATTTTATGTTTTCAAATCTTTAAAACATAAATTTGCTAAAAATAAAGAAAAAAAAATTTTTCGATTTTTGAGAAAATTTTTGATTTTTGATAAGGGGGGACCCTTTGCTTTTTTGTACAAAAATCGTCATTGTTTAAAAACGTCAGTTTGTGTATTTTTAAATGAAAAACTGGAGTTTTTATTGCTCTTGTATGTTTATTTGAAGTTTTTAAATATTTAAAATATACTTTTGCTAAAAATAAAAGAAAATAAAATTTTCGAATTTTGGGGAAATTTGCGATTTTTATTAAATCTTTGAAATCGTTCGTTTATCTATTTTTGAATGAAAAACTTGCGTTCCTATTGCTCTTGTATGTTTATTTTATGTTTTCAAATCTTTAAAACATAAATTTGCTAAAAATAAAGGAAAAATTTTTTTTTCGATTTTTGATAAGGGGGGACCCTTTGCATTTTTGGCCAAAAATCGTCATGTTTTAGAAACCTCCGTTTGTGCATTTTCGAATAAAAAACTTGCGTTGTTATTGCTCTTGTATGTTTATTTTATGTTTCCATTTGATTTAATACAATAATTCCCTACAATAGTGGCCATCACGAATGAAGCAAATTTTTATTATGTTGAGCAATTTAATTGTGTCATGAGAATATATTTATACTTAAAATTATATTAATCTACCGGGCCTTAAAAAAAGGTGGAATGAAAATTTGTTCCTTTGAACGATAAAACTTGAAAGACCGCCGAGTAATGATATTTCTTAAGGAATACAAGAACAAGAGATGCCAAGAAATTGAATGTCGCGCACTTCATACATTCTTTGCTTCGCTAACCTCATCGACTGCCGTTGTAAGTGGAGCTGGAGACGTACTACTTCTTAACCAGTTGGCCTGAGTTGATAACACGCCCGACACTGAATTTAAAATATTTTTACTTTAATTTGTCATTTGTATTCTGCTTTTCGGAGAGGATGAAGTGCAAAAAATATAAACATTATTAAAATGCTAAAATGAAATTAAAATACGAGCAATCTCCGGCCTATGCAGGCTTAAATGTCAACTTTATGAACATACATGCAATTCTCAATGAATATGTTTGTTTTCTTTAAGTGTTGTGGTGGCAAATAACAAGAACATGCCACACCACTCATTAGTAATTTTCGTGATCGCTGGCAAATCGAGAAACTAAATATAAAAATATTTTTTCTTTTTCATTTGTTAACATATACATTTTTGTTTGTAATTCTGTAAGATGTTGGACGCCGGGCGTTTTTACTTTTCTGAATACTATCGACCAGTTCAAATAAAAATAATAAAAGAAAAAGTTATAAAATAAATTAATATCGTGAACTTGTTTGCTTTTCGACTTGAAACGAGTTGCAAATTAAAATCACGCAATTTATGCTGAAATCAATTAAGATTTTGTGAAAATTTTGTTGCACCAACTTCATGGCTTCTGCATTGCATTGCATTTTTGTGATATTGAAGAAGCAATGCAGAGGTTTCAAACCTGCAACAAATTTGTTTCTTTTGGCATTCGAATTGCTTTTGCTGCATGGCAAAATATATAGTCCTTTTGAATAGAATACAAATAAAGAGTATTTCTGAAATTCAGGAAAATTATAGATTGACTGCATGTCATTTCAGTTATGACATGAATCCTTTTAGAACTTTGTGCTTTATTACGACTTTATGACCATTTATTTTCCAAACTGTTCCACTGTGCACTTTAATAAAAATGCAACATTATTTTAAGTCATACAGGAAAATCTCTTCATGATCCTGAATAACTAAGTTACACGTTTCTTGCCTGCATATTCAGGGAATCACGCTACGAAATATTACAGGCGGCATGGAAAGGTTTTTGATAATATTTCTTTAAATTAGTTTTTTTTAATGGATTTTCTAAATATAATTTTCTACACCTGCTAATGAGTAGAATAATTCACATTTTGTCAGAATCGGTGCAAAAAACTATTTAACCTTTTCAAAAAGGTAATTTCTTCTGGAAAGACTCTCTTTCCATTGCAAACTGTTACAAGAAAGCATTAATTTGATTTCGTGCACGTGAAAATGAAAACAAAAACACGTCATATTTCAGAATGTAGTGTTTGATAGAATGTATAGAAAACAAAGATTCTTCCCTACTCAGTTTCATTTGAACTTTGACATTACTTGAGCCCAAATAGTAAAAAAAAAACCTTAAGTTGTTCTAACACATACTTGCTGTTCTCCCAGTTGCAGTTGATGCACATACGCACTGTAAAATACCGATTTTTAGTATATACGAGTATATAAAAAGATATAAAACGGTGTCTCCTCAGCAAGGCGTTATAAATGCATCAGAACTTTATTCTTTCTTAAAATAAATAAAAAAATTATTGCTTCAGAGCAAAAATGAAAGTTGCTAATGGTGACATAAATTACCCTCGTATGTGTAAAATAACAACGCTCAAAATCCAACTATATTTTCTTTTCTGCCACATCACGTGTTTAACAATAAATTATTGGCACAAAAAATACACTTTTGTTGTTAACTGGCCTCGTTAACCTTTTCCTTAATTTATTGACTCATCTTGAACTCAATTCATATTTTCAATTTCGTATAGGAGCGTTTAGCAACAATTTATCATTCATACAGCGCTTTCATTCATCTGCGACCACGCGTTCTTAATGCAAAAGGAAAAGCTTTTTACACTTCATACTTAACAAGCAGGAGAAGAGAAGAAAGATCAAGTAAATCTTTGGCATTATTTTCGCCTGTCAACACGTGTGATTAAAACTTATTAAATGCACGACTCCCTACTGTTTTAGATAGCGAAGGAGAGGAAAAGAGAAGCTCAAGTGGGAAAAAAAAGCAATATTGAAAATAAAAGAAATGCGAGCGATAAAAAGTAGGGAATTAAGAAGCCAATAAACTCCCACTGTAATATTAAAAATTGCCCATGCGATCAGTAGTCTAAACAATTTACAATATTAAAGGCCAGGAAGGAGGCGAGGTAAGCAATGGGAAACGATTTTTTTCACGAACAATGGCAAAGCAAACACTGAAAATTAAAGCTTAAAAGATTTTGATGTGTTTGAGATGTATTAAAGCAACAGCGGGTGTGCTTAATAATTATACTTTTAAAAGGATACAGGCAGTTACTCAAACTGAAGCGTTCACGGTTTGTACTCCTTTTAATGCCTCTGCGAATCATTTTGCAAGAAGTACTTGTAATGATGATGATGGCAATAAAGCTGCTGTTTTTCGCTCTTCATGTTGTTTAAAGTACGTTGTTTTTATTTAATTTTTTTTTTTTTTTAACAAGTAGGAAACGTAGTTATTCCTTTAATACTCATATTCATGTTTTTAAGTAGTCACTATTTATTTATTGGGCCATAAAACAATGATGCATGTTTCTTTTATTAATTAATATTTAAGAATACTGTCTGGCAGAGCAATAAAAATTTTTAATGAAGACTTAATATTATTAATTTATAGAAAAGTAGCATTTAAAAGAGGGTTCGGAAAACAAATTGCATGGTTTGGTAAGCTCTCGAGGATTACGGATACGACAATTAAGTATATGACATTGTAAAATAAATATAAACTAAAGTTAAAACAGCTTTTAATTTTCCATGTAATAAAAAATTAGCACAACAATTATAGAATTATCGAGCGTAAGTCCCACCCCCAACGCCCTATTCAATACATAATTATTAAAAAACTTAAAATTATTCTCCAATATATTAAATATATATAAATAAATATACTTTTGTGTAAACTTTTTGTTTTTTGTTTTTTTTTGCAAAAATACGGAGAAACGTTTCAACTTGAAATTTTATAATAATTTCCGTATCTTCATCGCTCGTAAATATTTTATATTAAACATTTTCCTCAAAATATGCTGTTTAAATTTTTTGTGTTGTAAAAATTAACTCCTACACAATTTCTTATTCATACTAAATATTTAAAATTAAGTAAAATGTAAATATTGTAAAACAAGGATTAATTGGATTGAAAACACCTCTCTGGGCAAAGGATACGACACAAAACAACTAAAATGTTCTTTGCAATGTGGCCAGCCGTTTAAAGGCACTTTTTATTTTAATTCCGGAATTTCATCTTATAGAGTGTCAAGGGAGCCAAGTGCTTGATGGGCTACCAATAAAACTATGCCGTTGATAAAAATGAAACGAAAGGATCTCGAAAGACACCTTAAAATGAATAAATTTCTGTGTAAAAGTTGGGTAATTTGCAAACCGAGGGATTTCTAAATTATCACAGAGTGCCTTCCGGATTAGAAATTCTGAAAATAAAGGAAACATTTGTTATGTTGGAGCAGCTTAGTGATGCACAGAATCGCACCTCTATCAAGAGCATCTCAGCATATTGCTTTGGTACTTCCAGATTTAGTTAATCTGTAGAATTAAACAAAATTTTAGTCTCAGGCTTTTTAAAATCCTGATAAGGATAAGAGAGTTTTTCCCACCGGCTGCGATACAGAGCAATTTAATAGTTAAAATTATTGTCTATATGCCACTGAAATGTTCTCTGGGCAGTGCTGTAATTTATATGTGAAAAAAATAAAAACTGGATGCCCCTTCTTCAATTATATCCACCCGAGCAAAAATATTAACTTAACCCTAATACAATACTATTGACAAAAGCCAGCGCTGTTGTTGTTGGTATATTTATTTGCAATGCTCTCAGTAAATTTGGTAATCCAATATACATACATGCAAGCATGCGTATATGCATGCATGTGTGTGTGCAAAAAAATACATGCCATGAACTTTGACAACAACAACGTCCCTTAAATAAATTCGATATTAAATATTAATGAACAAATCAAGTTACAGTGGGTGGTATGTGCAAATGGGCAAAAGAACTGAATAAAACTTATCTTAATTAAAATCAATAAAAAAGAGACAAAATTTCAATACAATTAAGGCGATCTGAAATAACAACAATATCGCATATTATTCGGTGCCCTAAAAAACATCAATACATCGATATGAAACCTCTTAATAGGAGACTCTTTAAAAAAAACTATCGGAGCATGAAAAAATTTAAAAAAAAAATCTTTAAAACAATTTGTAAAAAAAGTGTTACATAAAAGTTACAAAAGGATATTCAGCTCACGCATTCATTAGAAAGTTTTCCGTAATTAAATTCCTCCTCTATGCAAATAAAGATATTAGAAAACCGTTTAATTTTACATGAATTTTTTATACCCTCCAAATATATTTGATATCAGGTTACATTAAAGGTGCTCGCTAGCAACATATCTTAACCACTTTATGTTGACCTAAACTCTCAGATAGACACAAATGCCACCCTTTAGATGGCCAGCCTTTAATGTCTATAAATGGAAATTCTATTGCCTTATTATTAAAACTAAAGGAACAATAAGATGATTATTTCCAGCTTAAGGAAAATGAAAGTCAATAAAGTCGTTAAAATGATAACAAGTTCAAATGTCTGGTAGAAATACAGGTGACTCTCTATAAGATGAAAATGCAGAATTGAATATAAAACGCCTCTAACATTACAAAGAAAATTTTAAATAAGAAAGTGTTTTGTGTTGCATCTTTGGCCAGAGGGGTTTCAGTTCAATTAATTCTTGTTTTTCAATGTTAAAATTTTACTTAATTTTATTATTATTTGTAAAGAATTCATGATTTACTATTATTTTCTACATAATTAAATATTGAAAATGTTTAAAAAAGAATATTTTTTATTTATAAAATGAATTCTAAAAAAAAAATAATAATATACAGTGACTCAAAAACACGATGTAGGATGAATTTAAGTAAAAAGTTTTAAAAATTAAATTAATCTGTTTATAGAACTTTTTAAATCGGCTAAATTATTTAAAATTAATTCATTGTGTTTCAATTTGTGGAGAAACTTTTCAGAATTAAAGAGGATAGTTTAATGAAAATCGACTGTAAGTGTGCACGTGAATAATATAAGCTGATGCACATATAAAACAATTAGATAACAAAAAAGCAAATATAAATTCTTACAGAAATCCTTCAAGAGATGGTGCCAAAACGAAACACACTTGATTATCCAGACACTCTTTTAAGCGGTGCAGTGCCCAGCAATTCGGCCTGCTGCAATTCATTGCATGTATGCATACAGTCGCTTTTCTTGATTCGATACGTTTACTCTGGAGCGTTTTATCATTTGCGAGTATTTCTTTTTTACTTTGTGGGTTATTTTAACTTCCAAACCACTACGCACAATCTCTAATGTCAGCCACATGCAAGTGGCGCTAATCTAAGGAAACTGTCATTACAGTTCATTGATAATTTCTCAAGTTTTTTTTAGTTCTCTTCTGCTTATTTTGGAGACAGTTCACGGCATACTGTACTTTTTTCTGATAGAGAGAGAGAGAGAGAGGGAAAAAGGTTTGAAGGAAGTGCGATAAAAAAAAAGGTAATAATTATCGGAAATGACCACAGTTTTGATACCAACGTCATGATACACTAGATACTGTTCAAGCCCAAACGTTATTAGCAATTTAGAAACTGGCTGAAGAGACGTTGCTTAACATCTTTATGGTTTAATTAAAAGGATATTCGTGTAAATAATTATCACTTTAAGATAGTTTTAATTGAAATTTTGGGCACACAATTTTTTTTGTACGAAAACCAAAAAAACTCATCAGTGTTGGGGTTTGTGAACAACAAAGTAATCTAGTCATAAAAAGTAATTGATTCGTCACTCTTCTAGTTTTTTTTTTGTCCTTTTTAATCTTAAAGACTTGCTGTATTTGATATTGTACGCTTGTTGTTTTTTTCTCTTTTTTTTTTGGTTGGTCCAAAAACAATATATTAAATAAAACATTCACTTAATATTCACTTACGTTTTCTTAAATTCTGTATGTTAATTTTAGTGTTTTGCTTTATACAGTAAATACCAGTTTGCTAAAGTTTAACCTTGTCTTGACAATTGTCCTTGAGAACTACGCATGTCCTTTATTTGCGTATAAAAACCAATGAAAAGAAAAACAAAAAGCAATACATCCAGTTGTGTATGCAAAACTATGACATTTACAACGCTTTTGGGTACGCAAGAATGGTTTTTTCCTGCTTTTACTTGCTCTACTGGTACGTGACGACATAAAACTTTCCTACAAACAAAAATATTTTCAAGTAGTTTCTTTGAATTTTAATACTCCCAATTAAAGTAATCTGTGAGTTGTCATGCCTCCCAACAATCAATATTGAACCGAATATTGACTATCTAACTTCAGAAACTTATTAAAAGCCATATTAGCAATCAACTAACGATTTGTTTGGAAATCTTTCTGTGGATACGCCAACGGGAGAGCAAAAATTAATTCATTTATTTGTTTTTTTTTTTTTTTTCTTTTAAAATTAAATAATGTGTTTATGTTTTTCCTTTGCAGGAGGAGCAGTAATTTTCCTACCAAGCCAAAGCCCGGCTTTTCCTCGACAGTTTCTTATGAGATGTTGCACTTAACATTCCCTTCACCCTACACAGCAAATATTAATAAAACGAAATGTAAAACAAGTAGTGTCAGGCAAAATTACAAAGTTATAGTTTTGCAGCCAAAGGCGTAGTAATGAAATTGAAAGTTTGAAATTGATTCAATTAAAATACAAAGTTTTAAGAACACAAAAGAATCCTGTTTTAGTGTTGAAAACCATCAAAACATTTTTTTTTTTTTTTTTTTTTTAATTTTCTTGTATGACAACTTCACTTGCTTACGCTGCACATGCATATTTGAGTGAAAAAAAACTTCCCTCCATTGCAGGTACACTTCATTTAATTCTTGTGATTACATGCCATGCCTTGGTTTGTTCCCTTTCTTTTCTGCAGATGACAAACTATCAGCAGAAGTCTATTCAACAGGTGTGAAAAATTAAGTTAAATTAAACCAGACAACACTTACTTTGATTTAACGAAAACAATTTTACATCTTTCGCAGTAAAAGTGTGCCCAGAAATTTGTGGGTAACATAATTCCGGGCTCATCTTTTGGTTTAGTTTACATTTTTTTATTCACATTTTTTTATTTTTAATTTTTTTTTTTTCATATTTCTCACAAAAGCAGAAATTCACGTTTTGTTTAACCTTTACTGGCATAACTTGTCATTTACTTATTTAATTATCCAACAACAGAAATAAATAAACAAAACAAAAAAAAAAAAAAAAAAAGGATGAAAAGTTGTAATGATAATGTTACACATTGACAAGAGAAACAATGGCTTATTGCAGGAGTAACTGCAGCAGCAGGGCTCAATTTTGTATGCAACATAATTTAAATTTTTTACCGTCTCCTCTACACTGGAAAATAAAATGCTGCAGCTGATATGCATCTCAAATGGAATTTAAACATTTTGTTGGACAAACTAATTTGAGGAATAGAAAGTAGGATTGCATTTGGCATTGGCAAACATACCGAAAAGAAGAGGAATTATCTGGCAGGATAATTCCTGACTTAATAAATAACACAAATATGCTTCACGGTAATTGACGAAACGTGCAATTGATTTATCTTACTGATATGATGAACATAATCATCAAAATGGTATAGAGAAGTTAACAGATTTTACCAGATATTTGTGCCAGTCTTGGGTCTATCCTAGAATTATGAGGGCTTTGAACAAATCAGACAGAGAAGATTTTCCTACACAGAGAAAATTGTTGTGGTAACTGATTAATATTTCATTCAAGAAGTATTTCCTTCAGTCATTTCTAATTGAATAAAAAATTTCAATCCCAATTGATTCTAAAACAAGAAAAAAAGGACTATCTTTTCGTAATTATGGCGCAATGCATTCCATGAGTATAGGAATGCATCCCATGTGTGACTCAAGTGCTAAAATGCAGATGAGCAGGGCAAGTAGAATATTACGAAGGATACATCCACAAAGTCATATAAGACTAGTTGGCCAAGCGACATTAAAGTGTTTAGTATGATAAAATATCTTTTTTTATATATAAAAGCTGATTCCCGACATACCTTACTATACGGTTAAGGATATAGGAATGTATTGCTCGAACAACGGAGTATTTTATAAGAAAGTTTCAGAGAAAAGTAAATCTTTTTCTTTCGTTTAAATCTGCAAATAAGAAAATCCTTTTTATATTAATTTTCTATTCTTAGTATTTTCAAGGATTCCCAGCGATATAAGGGATGTGCCCTGTGATTGAACAACGACAAAAAATTAAAGTTTCAGAACTTGATATGGAAATCGGCCTTGTGAAGTTAAGAACTCGAACCACGTCCGAGTCTTCAAGAAAAACCTTTTATATGTAAAGAAAAAAATTTATTAAAAAAAAAAAAACCGTCCCTTCAATTTAGAAGGTTTTGTTTAATTATGCTGACACACCAGAAGAATTCTCCCCGAACCAAATTTTCTGATTTTGAGAGTGTATTATTAATATTTTAGCAATTATACATTACAATGTCATGCGTAATATTATTTTTATTTTTTTTTATTTATTATTATTTTTTTTTTTTTTTTGTATATAAATATTATTTTTGGTTGTTGTTGCTTTTTATTTTTATAACCTGATGCCCCACCATAGTTATAATTATAATTTTTTTTATTTATTTTTTTGTTTACAAAATTCTGCCCTACTTCCCTCGCTGGCGATTTGTGTTTTCAGCTCCACAAGTTTAATATTTCGAATAGTTCATGTGGTCGGAGCAAATTGTTGTTTTCAACTACTTTTCTTTTAAAGCCTTTAAATTAGGGCACACTTCTGCGGCTTTTAAAAAGAGGCAGCCATTCGTTTTATTGCTCCAATATGAATATGTATGTATGTATGTATGTATGTAGCAAGTATGCATTCAGCGCACAATAATGTTGTGGTGCTCGCAAGGATGTGTGGAATTATGGATGCATTGTGATGCATTACTTACATGATAATAACCTGCAGCCAAAAAATATATGAACAACAAACATTTGGGGCATAATGCCTTCAAGAGAAATTAATAACAAGAAGTAATCTTTTTGCCCTGTTCGTATTTTATTACAAAAAAAAAAACTTTAAAAATTTCGAAAAGATCAACAATTTTAATATTTTTTTTTTTTTTTATTTTTTTTGCTGCAACAAATATTGAAAGTTATAATGAAATTGAAGAGCTATAATTTACTAGAAGAAAGAAAACACTGTAACTTGTAATTTTTAAGGAAAGTGATTGAGGAAATAAAAGCAAACAAACGTTTCGAAGTGTAAGTACTCGAATTAAGAAAAACTAGTTGATTAATGAACAGTTTTAGTCGAAGTGAGTATAACTGCTTTTGATTTTCAGCCAGAAGTGAGCAAAGTACTGTCGATATATTAAGTTGGCATCACTAAAAAGCACTTTAAATCATTTAAGCAATAGACGGAGCCACCCAAAATCAAGGTTACTGTAACTGTTTGCTGGTTTGCTGGCTTACTGATCAGTTACTCGAGCTGTAATACAAGCAGTCCTTGACTGATAACTAACTTTTAGTGTCAATGGGGAAAAACATTTTTAAAAGTCTTTTCAACGCTTCAATTCCACATCTCAAAATACGTAACACAACTACGTTTTTATTTTTATCACTCACGACTGTTTAAATTTAATTCGAAAAAGAATTTGCATTTATTATCAGTTCTTCTTATTGGCTGGAAATTCTTTTCTACCATCTTTTGCTATAAAACTGCCACTGGCTAATAGCAATGATTGAGCTGGCGCAGACAGCCCTTAACTATAATTGAAACTATTTCCATGTGTGTTGCATCTTCGTTCCATTTTGATCATTCATTCAATTCTGCTTTAAAGCGGCTTTTTACACTTTAATTTCAATAATACAACATTAAATGTCAATCAAGATAATAGTGGGCAAAGTTACAGAAATACTGTAAACGACTCTGGCAGAAGCAAATGAATAAAACTGAAATAAAGAATAACAAAATGTTATTCAAGTTTTAAGCAAAAAAAAAAAAAAAAAATTAAATAAAGAAAATTATCATAAAATTGTCACCGCCGCAAAGAAATGGTATTGCATGGTACTCGCAACGCATATGATCAAACCACAACAACCATTTCATTTCCATCACCATCGCCATGACCATCATCCTGATCAGCAACATTTAAGTATCACGAGCAGCAAATGCCAGAGCAAAGCCAGACCACTTTTGACAGATTTCAGTAGTTGGCACGAGTGTCGTACAGAGTTAATTTTGCTAAATGGCTGAAATGTTGAGACAGATACATTTCAATAAATATGTAAAGTAATTTTAAGCATAATAACCACGAAATGTTCAAAAATGAAAGGAGATTTCAATTAAAAAAACAAAATAAGTAAATAAAATATACGCAGTAAACGTTCCAAACGAAGTACAGCAATACAAAATGATAAATTATGTAAGAAATTGATTTATTTATTTATTTATTTATTTGCCTAATATTACAATTCTATGAATATAATATGAGTAGAAGAACTGGTTACTGAGCCATCGGCTCTGATTTACTTCAAATCTGGTCAAACGTTAAGACCAGATTACCGATAAACTTTTTTCTGTTGACTCTCGCAAATATTTTTCGGTGGCAGCCACAAGGATAGATAATGGATTAAAAAAATTGTTGTACACTAGTCTGAAGAAGATAATAACAATCCAAAAGAAATGTTAAAAATTTTCACTTTCAAAAGTAAAGAGAAAAAAATCTTCGATAAAATTTCCTATCAAGTAACAATGCGTAGCGATTGCTTACGAAATGCAATTTTGTTTGTATTTGTTGCAGCAGCGGATCCTTTTCGACTACTCTTTCGTACTTTTCGGGTCATATGTTGGTTTCAAAATTTTTCAACATTAAAGGATTGTCCTTGTGGAGGTCATCTGCTGTTTCTAAAACATTCTATAAACTTTTTATAACATAAAAGCCAAAATCGTTTTTTCCAGAGTCAATACCCACCAAATGTCATCTCCATCCATCCTGCAGCTGCAAGTAACCACCGAGTAGAAATTAGCTTCAAATTTAAAAAAAAAAAAAAGTGGGTTCCGGAATTCAGTATTGAATGCCGCCATTGCTTGATGACCCATAGTGAGCCATGAAATCCAAAAATTACACATTCAATCATAAATACATACATTTTCGATAAAAAAAAAATTTTTCCAAGAGGGAGTCTTATTGGTCTTTAGCGTTCCCCAAGAAAAAGGTTTTGCAATAATAATTTCAAATAATTTAAATAGCAAGTAATTAATATATTTTGTCTGAAATTTGGAAGATTTCTTTACTTCTATCTCGAAAAAATTCCTCTAAATATTCTTTTGTATTAAATTCTTTAATTTTTTAATTTCGCTGCAACTGTTTGATTAGTTTCCGATCAGGCATACAAATTCTAATTGCCCCCAAACTCAACAAGTAAAGTTTCACATAAAATTTAAATACTTGATTTATTATTGCTAACTCGCAAACTACGAGTATTTAAACTATTCCGCCTTCAAAATCTGAACGCGATGGTTCACATTAACGATCTCTTGACAACGGCATTACATCGAGTGAGAATTTTCAACGTCCTTGATCTGAAGCTTAAAATTTAAATTTTTATTTCTTTTCGTTAAGTTTGTACGCAGCAGGATAAAACTAGTTAATGCAATAAATTTTAGTTATATTTTATTACTAAAAACGAGACGTTTAATGTCAATAGTATTGATTGTTTCCTTTTTTTATACGGTTTAAAATTTCATAATTTTATCTCTTCATCTACACCATCATCAACTGCTTTCGACGCACGCACATTTTAGCTGACAAATTTCCATTAGCACGCAATCATAGTCACACATTAAATTCATACCCAAAACAATAATTTATCGTATTTAAATTTAAAGGAATATCTTCTTAACAACGATCACAAAAAAAAGGAAAAACTTTGGAATTTAAAACCTTTTTAGTCGGTTTGCCCCACTCATGGCCTTTTATAGAAATTAAAATTAAAAACTACATTCAAAATTAAAAACATTTAAAAAAAAGAACAAAAAAAACTTCAGAAATTATTAAGAAACTCTAACGGGAACCATATTTAATATTTTATAATTTGTATGTCTTGTTTCCTACCGTAAATAGTAGATATATAGTTTTTCCGAGCCACATTAAATAAATTAATTAGAAATTAATTCTTCTTCCGGTGGTAACATTTATATTATGCAACACATTTTTGTTCCAACCAAGTCAACTTGCAAAGCTTTTGGCTTGGCCGCAGGAAACACTCAGAGTCTCGTACTCGCCAGTTCCGGTTTAGTAAGCATTATTCATTCTACTCGCCTACGGAGGCACCCCGAATTCTATAACAATGAGTAGATGTAAAAAATAAACATAAACAATATAAAATATTAGCAATTTTCCTAAATTAATAAAATTTTGAATAAAAATTTTTTTCATTTTTTTCCGTTTTCAAAATTTGACGATTTTTGCCCAAAAATGCAAAGGGGATCAAAAATCAAAAATTTTCCCAAAATTCGAAAATTTTTTTTTTCTTTCATTTTTAGCAAAAGTATCACTTAAAAATTTGGAAACATAAACTAAACACACAAGAGCAAAAAAAAGCGAATTTTTCATTCAAAAATACACAAAAGGACGTTTTTATAGAGTAACGATTATTACTCAAAAATGCAAAGGGGGTACCCCTATCAAAAATAGAAAATTTTTCAACAAATCAAAAATTTTAGTTTTCCTTTATTTTTCGCAAATATATATTTCAAACATTTGAAAACATAAAATAAACACAAAAGAGCAAAAAAAACCGAAGTTTTCCATTCAAAAAAAAAAAACAAACGGACGTTTTCATAGAGTTACGATTTTTACTCAAAAATCGCAAATTTTCCAAAAATTCGAAAATTTTATTTCTCCTTTATTTTTAGCAAAAATATATTTTAAACATTTGAAAACATCAAAAAAACATACAAGTGCAATAAAAACGCAAGATTTTCATTCAAAAATAGGCAAACTAACGATTGCAAAGAATGACGATTTTTGCCCAAAAATGCAAAGGGTACCCCCTTACCAAAAATCGAAAATTTTTTTTCTTTTATTTTTAGCAAAAATATCATTCAAAAATTTGGAAACATAAACTAAAAATACAAAAGCAAAAAAAAAACTTACGTTAAAATACAAAAACGGACGTTTTCAAAATTTGACGATTTTTGCCCAAAAATGCAGAGTACCACCCCTTTATCAAAAATCAAAAATTTTCTTAAAATTCGAAAAATTTTTTCTTTTATTTTTAGCAAAAATATCATTTAAAAATCGTTATCAAAATACTAACATTTTCGCAAAAATCGAAAATTTGCTAATTAACTTCTTTTATACTCTCTTTTTATAATAAAATTTTTTAATTTTTTTGACAAAATTTAGGATTCCGTTTACTTTTCGCTGTAACTGTAAATGAAGAATATTTTCTACACATTATTGTAAAATATATTTATTTTTCTTCTATATAAATATTGATTACAATTTGTAAAATAATTTTTTTTTAAACAGCTTTTTTTACATACGTCGTCTTATAAATTAAAAATCGCTAAATTATTTGTCCCATAATTTTAATTGAATTTTGTTTCTCTTCAAGAATGATTAAGAAAATGAAACAATGTTTGCGTGTTTAATTTAGCTTTTGAGTATCTGAACAATACGCGGTATAAAACAGCATGCATTGTGCATTGGCTTTTGTGAGTCCATCTACAATAATGATTTTGGCCCAGCGAAGGAAGCTGAGATTTTTGATGATACTTAATATAGATAAAAGGAATGAATAAATTATGAAATTTAAAACTTAATTTATTACCGAAAGAGTGTTTTATTTTGCTTTTCCCCTCCTTCAGTAATAAAGCAAGTGTTGATATCTTTTATGAATGCGGAAGTTTCTTTTTTGATCAGAATTTTATGGTAGACAAAACCGGCAAAAAGTTGGAAAAAGTGTTTATAGCAAATCATCAGGCAAGGCAGCCAGGCCAGCATGGGATAAGCACAAATGTGTGGACTTATCCTGGATGCCATTAAATCATAAAATTAGTCCAAGTGGAACTGGGATTCTTAGACAGATTATTCACTGCCAATTTAAATCCATTATTGATGCTAATCAGCAGCCAAACTGTTTATTACGACTGAATTCTGCTCATAAAGTGAATGTTTATACGATGATTATCTAACAAGCAGTTTTTCTTGCAACACTGTTGCAATATTGTTTAATACAATCAGTGTAACGAACCTAACAATTAAAACTGAATCACCAACTGTGTTCAATTTAACAGCGCCCATTAAAAGCTCAAGATGCCTTTCTATTTATAATACTTATTTAATTTGGCTTACATGATTCATGGCATTCTTAATACATCCTCTCCAAATGACATCAACATTTACAGCAACATTTTTGGCCGTGAAGTACATTCAGTTTTAATTAGGCTGCTTTATATTTTTGATGGCAAATTTAAAATCATCGTTGCATTAATGCATCAATCATATCAACTTTCTCTTTGGCTAATTCTTGCCTCAAACAAAACATCGAGATGAGATAAGAAGGGGAGTATAAAAAAATAAAAATATTTAATCACAACTTAAATTAATTTTGTGATATTAATAAGCCTAATAAAAGAAATACACCGCTTAAATTAATTTATGTGAGATTTATTTCGGCCTCATTGTGCACTTATACTTTGTAACGCTAAAAGTGTCTGCAGCAGACGTTAAGCTCAAAAATTGCAGCACAGGAAAAGATTGAATTTTTCCTTTTTCTTATACAAACTGTGCTGGTGGTCGCATATTGTTAACGTATACAAATTGCTTAAGAACCACCCCAACTGAAATTGTTCTCTGGAGCGAAGAATTCTTCAAGTCCCGTCAAAGAGTTTGCGTTTTAATTTTAAACTAATAACAACAGTAATGGCGAAAGGAAGAAACGCACGTAGAAGTGCATAAAAGTAGCTCATCAACGACTAAGTTTTGCCACATCACTCGTTAACATTGATTGATGTACGTTTGCAAAACATTTAAGACAACTCGAGTGTGCAGCTCTTACACGAAAAGGACGATTTTAATAAATTTTGTTTTGTGTGGTATAGGAAATAAAACAAACAAAAAAAAAGCTCTTCATAAAGTGCAAGAAAATAACAAACTAATGACAGCAATTAATCACAAAGTGCTGATTCTGAATTATTTCCTACAGACTTACATGGCAACAGAGCTGAGAGTGATATCAAACTGAACTGAAAAATCGGAGGAACTAGTTTAGTTACATTTATAATTGAAAAATTTAAATTCCACTCAAATAGTTTACTTGTTCGAATGCAAATTGCTATACGAGTAACAATAAATATTACATTCCCTACTGGTTGCGTTAGGCGCTACGTTGCTCTCGTGGTTTGATACGTAAACCTTCGCTTATCAAAAAATTGCGTAAAGCAAAAAAAAAAGAAATTCCTCTAGATGAGAAACCAGAAATTGTTAAGAGTCATTTGAGAAATATGATTATCGCTGTCTATAACGGCAAGGATTTCGGTCAAGTTGATATTAAACCCGTGAGGTACTGCATCCTTCTGCACTATGAGATGATGGGCCACTATTTGGGTGCATTTGTATTGACTTACAAAACCGTTAAGCTCGGTTGTCCCTCTGAAGTAGATTTCATATATTTTGCTTCCGTTGAAATACCATAACAGTTTATGTTAAGAGTTTGATAAAATAATAGAAGAATTCAGTGTGATTAGTTGAGGGGAGGGGAGGCTTAAGGAAAATGAAACATATATAAACGGATTTATATAAATATATTTTAAAAAAGAAAGCCAGTACTCAAGCCTTACAACAAGTAATTTTTAGAACTGCAAGATGTGCAACATTTACTTTTCGAAATACTTGTGAAAGCTGTTATAAGAAAGCTTTAAGAAGAAATAACATTTTTGTAATATATTTTGAAAGGCTTTTAGGAAAAAAGCATCTGACAATATCGAAATGTAACAAAAACGGGATTTTAATTAAAAATTATTCTAGTTATAATTCTTTGTAATCCATTTTTCTATTAAAGGTTTTGAAAAGCAAAGCTTTATAAAAGTCCATTTAAATGGTACTTTTTGTTTTTACTTCACTTAAATGGTACTTGTTTTACTTACAGTGAATTGCACTTTTTTTAAATGTACATTAATTTAGGCATTTTTAGAAAAGTATTTCTTTAAGACATAATTTTTATAAATGAAAGTATTGACCACGTAAAGTTTTCTTGTAAAGATGCTAAAGCAACTGTTTGCACAATATAACTTTAGGCAAAAGCTTACTTCTAAAAATTCCCCTTTTTTTATGGTAAAGTTTATCATGAAACGTAACTTTTATGAGATACTTTATGTGAAGGATAATTTTTAGAAGAGGCAATCTTGGTGCAAAGTGCTTATAGATGATTTTCACACATTGAACTCTCGCAAATGATTTGCTTTTAAAAGCTGTGCCCTGCGAAAGGTACTTTTTGTAAATAGTAATACTTTTTCTGTTTTATAAAATGTAAACATATAAAGGCTACGTGTAAAAGAGATTAATTGTAGTACGTAGCTTTTTACGAAAAGTATTTTTATTAAAACTTTTTGCTGTAGAAGATAGTTCGTGTATCATAAAAATTTCAAAAAAAAAGGTGCCATTGCGAAGAGTGTTCTTTTCAGAAGATGCTTTTTGCAAAAGATATTTTACACAAAAATTAAGTTGTGGAAAATCAAAGAATATTTATCTCAAGTTCTACCTTTTAAAGTACTTTCCTTTCAAAATCCACTTTTAATAAGATCTTGTAGGAAGTGAAGGCTACACTATTCCTAAAAGAGATTTGCTTTGAAATTAAAGTATCATAAAAATATTTCGGCTGATTTCAATCATACTAGTTGAAAGCCTTGCAAGCACTTTTGAAGTCACAGCTAAAGGAATCTTTATTATCAAGGGGGGAGAAGAAATAAATTTTGCATACTTTTTATTTTAATTTGTTTGCATTAAAGCGGCACTTTATTTCCATTATGAGTGCATTATCAGTGCTTTGGGCACGTTCCAATTGACTGCTTGTTCTTCTTATAGATAACATTCTATCCTTTTTTCATTGTACCTCTCCTACTGCAATTTACTAGAATTACATGCTATGAGGATGACAAAATAAGAGGGTTTAGGACTGCTACAAGTAAAAACGCTACGCTGTAAAATATGACAAAGTCGCAAAGTCACAAAGATCCTTTCACCCTAAGGACACGTGTTATAATGTTGCTGTATCCTTCAAAAGAGCATGTAATTTATACTGCGTTTCAGATGCAATTTTGGTCTCGTACCCGCTTAGAGCCTTCCCTCGGCACACCAGATAAAGATTTATTACAGTTTAACCGTTTTTTAATTACAAAACTTAAGTGAGGTACAGCATCCTTCTGCACTATGAGATGGTCTAGTTATCAAAATCTTCAATTTAATTTTAAATAAATATAAAATTATAGGTTTGTTTGCGAAATTGACCACATAATTTATTTAAAAAATGTTTGCTTTTTGCAGTTTGCAAGTTTTCCTTCAATCCTCTGCCTTTTAATCTAATTAATGTAAACTGTATTCATTTATAAATATATTTTTATTGTTTTGCCGAAAAAAAGAAAACAAAAATGCAATCGAGACCCGAGACCTGCTCAGCTCTCATAACAATCATGTGCATGTAAAGCAACGGGAGGTTTGTTCTGCTTTTGATGCGTTTGTTTTTTCATCTTTTACAACTTCTTGGCCAGTAGAGAGTAGAGAATTCATTCTTGTAGGAAAAATGTGTGGCATTGTGTTATTGCCGACATTGCTTGTCTGTCCAACTCTCTGCCCGTTTGTGTAAGCATGTCTTGAAGAAGTGTTTGCCATGTAAAGTAAGAAGAAATGAATGAACGACAACAACCTGTAGCAGGGAATGAGTTTTTTCTTTTTTGCAATTATTGCGACATACTCTTGCAAAATGATGAACGATCTCCTTTGGGTCTATAAACAATGATTTATTAGTTTAAATCATCATTGCATATTCCTTCTACCAGCAAATTACGTGTGCATTTAAACAGGTCAGTAGACAAGGCAACAAGACCAGAAAACATTAAACACACACTGAACAAGTGAATGATTTAATAAATGAATGAAAAATATTTACAAAAAAAAAAAAAAAATAAGAAATAAATAAATAAACACTAGTTTTCTAATTATAAAATCTCTGTGCTTAAAGGAATTTTATATGCCAAGTGGCAATCAAAAGGAATGCGTGCTGTTTACACGAGTTTAAAAAGGATTCCTTTTGAAATGTCTGTAATTATGGGTGTTTAGAAAAATTTTACATTAAATTTCTGCTAATTTTACTTGAAAACAAAACTATAATTTAAATTCAGAGAGGAGGAAATGGTTTTTAAGTAATTCCTTGCAAATTGGCTTAAGAAATGTTTGCCAATAGATTGTAGATTTTCAAAAAAAAGAAATAGTAGAAATTTTGTATTTTTTCCCAGCTATTTCGATACGAATCAACTGCTGCTTGAGGTTCAACAACGACTGGTGAACTTCGGTGGAATACCAACTGCTGCCAAAATGTATCATTTTCTTCTTTTAAATATATGTCCCGAATTTCAGAAGCAATTCGAACTGGCCTAAATTATAAAAGTTTTTTTTTACATATTTTAAAAATCGTATAAAATATCCAATAATTTTTGGTGAAATTTCTCTAGAGTGCTTAATTCATATATCTCTAGGCGATTGGATAATGAAGAGCCTACTAAGCCGGAGGTAACAGGTTCAATTCCTACGCCGAAAGTTTTTCAACTAGAAGCCATAAGCCTCCGAAAATGTTTCGTTGCTCAGAGAAAATGATTCCTAAATGATTTTTCCTGTATTAAGGACTTAAATTCACGTACCCGGTTTTCTATAAATATTTGTATGCTCTCAATATAAACCGGTGCGATCTCGTGTAATGCATATAATTTCCTTTTAGTGTAGACAGCATCTATTCATGCAAAACATGGTGCCTCAGCAATGAGACAGGGACAGTTGTAAGAGAAGACAAATTCGCCTTTACAGCGCCTCTGGTATTGAACCAGCTGCTGCTAATCGGCTATTTGGGAGAATCTTATTAATTGTTTTTACTTCGCTAATAAAATACTTTTACAGAAAAACAGCAAACAAAATAAAATAAATAAAAACTGATTTTATACTTTAATATTTTAAATTGCACAGGAATCCCAAAAATTTGATTGCACTTAAAAAAGGATCCTCGAAGGTCTGCATTTAGATTGCGGTGAAATACACGTAGTAGCTAGCGAAGCCACCAAACTATTAATTTCATGCAAAAGAGAATTTGGAATATCTTTGCAAAGTATTAAAATAATATTAAATAGTGAAATAAATACAATTTAAGAAATGATACGTAATTTGCGAATAACCCGATGGATTATGTAACCTAAAAAAAGAAATTCGTTAAAGGAAATTGAAATAAAAATTGCAAAAGACGTTTTAAGGAAATTCTGTAGGCCAAATCAGGAACCCTTTTGACTACATTTGGTGATTACATTGGATACTTAGTCGAAAAGCTTTGGCCTGCTTTGACTAGATTTCATTTTACGCCGTAATATGTTCACTTTGAAAATAAAAGCTTATTGAAATTAAGGTGAAGGCTATGCAGGCTATAATCATTTCCGGCAATAGATTGAAGTTATTATAAATTTAAATGAAACAAAGCATTAAGGCTGTAAGTGATCTTTCACCAGCACCTTTAAAATATTAATGCGAAAAAACGCAAAACTTGAATATTTATTTGGAATAAAGCTGTTGTGGGTATGTATGGCGCATATTGTGCAAGTAAATATTTTTTATTTTGATGCTTTAAGGCCAGAGGGTGCTAATTAAAAAATATCATCATCGACGATAGTGATCGATTGATCGTTTTGATCGCAAACCATTAAACAGCCGTGACATACCCCCGAAAACAATTATTTCGCATTAAACGAGAGAGAGACTTATGAAGTAACCATTAATTGAACGATGCAAATCGAATCATTCATATCAAACCCTAGACTGCAGCCAGAAACAATTTACAACCACAACAACAACAACAACTATTGAGAAAGCAAGAAAAACCAAAGATAAAAACCAGCGTAAGCAAATGATCAAGATTGCCTGTAAAAAGATCGATTACATTCAAAATAGTTGGAGGGTTAGTTTATGTACTTGATGGCTGGCTTTGTCGCTGGGCTCAGTTGACAGACACACAAATATAAATATAAGTTACTGTGTCAACAGGTGAAATTCTCGTATGAACGCGCGCTCGCACACGCTTTTAATATTTCTTTTATTATATTAAAGTTTCGTGCAGGTATCAATGATTACGCTGGTGGTAGGTGTACTCATCGGTGACATGTTAAATATGAAGGATTTTATTTTTCCATTTCAATATCTGTTTAATATTCGTATGTAATAAGCTTGTTCATACTGGATGGAACACCACATGTTTAAATAAAAGTTCGACCCATACAATGCCATCTTGACAACTTCTGTTAATTGCGGACTATACGAGTATGCTTAATGTTTTTTAAAAGCCAAAAATTTTACAACCGTATGAGTTTTCTTTTCTTTTCTTTTTCTTTTTTTTTTTTTTGGATTGTGTATCAGGTTTCCAGCAAAAAACTGACAGAAAACAAAACCACCAACACTTTTCATACGATGAACTTCATGAGGAATCAGCTTTATTAAATCCGTTTGCTGCTTTGTAACAGCGAGTTGGATAATTTTAAAGGAAAGTCTTCATAACAAAATATTCGGCTCAATATGACCAACTCAGGCCTGTTTTTGAGTTGGATCAGAGCTCATGAAAAAAGCAACATAGTAGGCAATCTCTTCTTCTGTAGTATACAGACTGCCTAAAGTGATCTAATTACTTAAGCCAAATTTACTTAACTCTCGACTTTATTATTTTTCGGTGACAAATTCAGCATTGTAATATTCAGATGAAGATTGGCTCCCATGTACATGATACAAGATCATTCTCTAATATTCCACAACTCAAATTATACTGAATTTCCAAAAAAAAAGTGTTCTGAAATCAAATTTAAATTTTCTGTAATTTATACATTTATGGTAATACCAATCCACATCCTCTATAGAGCCATGAACGATATGATGTGTGGTATACTGGTATCTTTAGTTTTAATCCTCTACCGAACTGCTAATTTTTCTCTCTTAGGGTGGCACCATCACGAGCACCGATCCATACAAGATATTGGAAAATAAAAAAACCAAACAAATATTATTCAAGAATCTTCTCACTTGAAAATGGAATTGATGAAAAAATATACAAAAAATAATAATTTCTATAGTTGGTATTTAAATATTAAATATGCAGAATATTAAAAGGGCGTTACTAATGATTATTTTCTGTTGTCACTTATCTCATAAGTGCTTTTGAGGATGAAGCAATACGGCGATCAGCTTTCGATCACCCTTCTTCTCTTTGACAAAAACGAATCAAAATTATTTCATAATATAAATTATACTTTTTTAAACGAACTTAATCTGAAAAGCTTTCGGCTTGACCCAGGATCTAAGCAGGAATCGAACCCGCCACCTCTGGTTCAGTAGCCTGTGCATTATTCATTCGCCTACGGAATGAATAATTCGATTAAATTCTGATTTCATAAATGATTTCTTATATTTAAAATAAGAAAACAGAAGATTTGGCAGCATGAAAAGCATTCGTCTCAATCCAAGCTAAAGGAGAACTTTAAGAAAAAAAATAAAATTCAAAAATGAAGTTCTACTGGTGTAGTGGCGGCAGTGACGGCAGTGGCAGGTAGTGTGTGCATGACATTGTCAACAACAACAACAGCAACAACAAAGGCAACAGCGACATTACAAAGCTAGTTGGCTGCATACCACGCGTGAGTGCCAGAAGCTTTTTGGACTACCGATAAGGCAGCTAACTGCTTCGGGAGTGACAGGTCCGTTGATTGGTTTGAGTGGTTTTTGGATACGCTCATATAAAATACTATATACTTATTTGCAACATCTTCGTATGTATGTATGACTGTCTGAATGACTTGACTTGTATTTCATTTCGGTTATAGTCATTTTGGACAGTCATGTGCGACACACGACATGTAAATTACTGGTTGATAATGTTGGCAACTGCAGCCACAACTAACGAAGGCTTTTAAAATTATGATTGTGCACGTTTTACTCCACTCAGTTTTGTTAATTTATCAGATTTTTACTTTTTACCACATAAATATAATGTGATGTGTGATAACCCATTGAGTAATCAGCCCACTTTTATATTGTATTTAAATTGTAAATCTTTATTTCCCTTAACTCTTGTCTACAGATTGTCAAATGGCTTTTGAATGATTATCTTCATTGAGCGTTATAGCCCAAGTTATCGAGTGCTCACGTAAAAGAAAGCAGCATTTATTTTCTACCTTCATTCTTCACGGCCAAGGATGCTTAAAGGAATTGTGGATTAAAGCTATTCCCACATGCATGTTTTACATGTGAAAGTTGTTCCCATAAATAATGAAAATAAAAATATTAGCTGACATTGATATGCATTTCATGCAACAAAACATCTACATAAAACAACAACAAAAACAAAAAAGGCAACAACTGGACGGAGCTTGCAAGGTTACGTTGCACTTGTTACTTGTGCTCGGGGAGTTGGGTGAAAATAAATAAATAAATATATTTTGCAAGCTAAAGTTGTGGCAAATTGATATGAAGGACAATGACTGACTAATGACTACTAGTGCCTTCATTCGGGCTCCTTTTGGTGACTGATTGGCTATTAAAATGCCCATATAGACCTGATGTTTCCTTCGCGAAATACGAGTATTGAAAAGTTTAATAAATAATTGTAACGATTGCGTGGTACAAGACGATGCCCTTTTTAAGATTTTTTTAATTAATGAACATTTAGTAACTTTTACTCGATAAACAACATTAATGATTAATATGAAATAATTATTAAGACCAGCACTCATAACCGAATTGAGAGAATAACTACACTGGGCAATTCGTGTGGCTGCTACGCTTTTCAAAAAGAGGATTTTTAAACAATTTTAGACAAACAATGTTATTAATCTAAATAAAAATGAAAGAAAAAGTAAAGCTTTAATAAATTAGCAATTTTTTATTAACTTTAAAATCTTTTTATTAAAATTTGGTAATTACAGTGAACCCGCTTTAATGGAAACTAATTAAAAGTAACCCGGTTCAATTTTACAAGATGCTTCCTTTTGACAACGTTTCTCCCATAGAAAAAAGAATTCAATATAATTTTCTTTTATTATTTATAGGATATAAGAAAACCAGTTATAAATGATATCCTTTTGTTGGAATATGTAACACCTTTTTCTGAATGCGACTACTAACAAAATATGTGTGCCCGGATCTCTAGTTGGCAGCTGAAGGGAATTAAAATAGTAAATAGCTTTTAAATTATCTACTTCAGAGATAAGCTGTTCATACTGTAAGAGAGGGAACTGTCATGGAAAAAATACTTCATTTAAATACTTAAATTTGAAAATATTTCGAAAACATATTTATTTTTAAAATTAGCCCACACTCATACAAATAATTTTCTCATACGTCAAATTCATTCAATGAAAAATTATTCTTCGTTACAACTTTGCAAATAAATTTTTAACATTTTTAAATATAGTAAAAGGTATAGTGCGTGTAATGCAAAGAAGACATTTGAATTCCAGAGTAACATTTAGAACCTACAAAATGGCAACGATACGGTAAGAGATTTACTTTTGAAAGACCTCAAGTGACATACATATATCCTTAAATGTTGTATTGATCTGTGAAATAGGACTCCGAGAAACAGCGAGATGCGATACAAAACGAAATGACAAAAATCGCTTACTTTTTTTTTGCATTTACTTTACTTTTGTAAATGTTTATTTCTAAGTGTTTTTGACGGCAGGGCCTTTTCTCCGACTTTGCATTTTCTTTTCTTTGAACTAATTTTTTCTTCTCTTAAGTTCTTTTATTGCATCAAACTCAAATATGCGATGTAAATAGTAGCGCCGCAAATGGGGGCTTAAGTGTACTTCCAATAACCACAAATGAAATATTTTCAAACAAAGGCAGTGAAAATCTCCTTTCAAATTACAACTTATTTGATATTGCAATTCTGAATTTTTTCTACCACTTTTGACACCCACTGTAAGTGGTGTTACACCGATTTTGATTTTATACAGAATATTATTAACAAAATTAAATGTTATTTTTCAAAAATGCGTTATTTTTTGCGAATTGTTCTGCACTCACAGTTTAAAGTACACTTATACATATTTTTTGCCTTAAGTAAACTGGTGGTGAGGAAAAGGGCAATGAAATATATTTTACAAACAAATAACTTTTAATGGAGCAAAAATTAATTAACTCACATTTTTCCTTATCCGAGATGATGGTATTGCTGGTGAAGCATGCGGTGTATTTTTAAACTCAACTGATATGGGACGGAAAACAAAGACGAGTTCATAATAAAGAACACAAGCGTAGTTCAGACGTAAGTGGTTGGTAGGCCAGCGTATGTCAACGTAATTAATATTTAATTTCATTTTATTACGTCAAGTTATAAATTACTTATACTCCTAAATAAAATATACTACAGATAATGAAGACTAATATTATCTAAAGCGTACCACACATCAGACATTTAAAAAGAAAAAAACTATATTATGGTTCCACAAAAATGGCTACGAGTATACAAAGTAATCTTAGTTATGAAATATTATGAATTACAATGTAGAATCTACATTTTAGATGTAACTGTGTGATCTGATGCATATAAATTAATCACGTAGAAAATTGCTACATCAAAATGGGTGTCACACAACAGGCGATTTTTGTCGCCGACTACAAGCTGTTTTAAAAAGAATTTTTTCAAGGATTTATAGAATCTCATGTGGCAATTAAGCACAAAGTCATGTCTTGTAGCAAGAAAAATTATGAAAAGTAAAACAAGAAATACTAAATAATAAAAAATAAACATTTCATCAATCTATTAAGAGCAAGATAACATAATTTTTATAAGAGAGTCTTTTTGTTCGTAACGAGCTGCTGTTGGTCAATTAGCTTTTTCGATAAAGCCAAGTATGCACAATTATTGGGAAAACTTTGAATACGTCAGATCCAAAAGCATGCACAAATATTTTATATTTATAAGATGTATGAATATAAATATAATTATAAGAAAAATAACAATCTTATAATATTAATAACATTTCGGTTTTTTAATTCAGAGTCGACTTTAGAATAGAAAATCTCTCTTCTTTCTTTCTTCTTTCTCAGCCTCTCGAACTCTATCTAGAAAATGATATTTATTCCCATTCTTATATTGTGATACCTCCGTTTTAACAGAGATCTGATAGCATGATAAAGAAAAGTACATTTTCAAAATGAATAATGAAAATATATTTGAGAAGTGCAAGGAAACAACTCCTTTCAACATTTCAGCGACTCTCATTTTTTATAAATCCTTAAAAATTGAAATTTATTAAAAGGACGGCAATACTTGTGGAATTTAGGTTTTTTTTTATATTTTGGAAATTATATATACTTATAATGCTTAGCCTTTCCTAATAAAATCCATTTTCGAAAATATTTTCCTTGTTAGTAAAATATTTACTGGAGGAGTCCACAAAAAGATTATGGCTCTATTGCTTATCATTTGAGGAAGCGGAAGAAAAATTCTGTTTTAATATTTCAAACTGCGTTTTCATGAAATATATTTATAACTTTTGAAAAGGAAAACAAATAACTTGCTAAGCCATATGCCTATAGGAATTTTCGTAATCGTGCTCCTGGAATTCAAATTTTCAAGTTGAGTAGAATTCAGATATTGTATTTAAAACGGGAATAGAGAATAGAAGAAGTAGACGAAAACAGTAGAGATTAGTAAAAAACGCCAGATTAGCAAAATGGTTCAGGTAAATCCTCAAAGCCGCCACAGGCAATAACCGCGATAATGCCTGCAGAAGCCTTAGTGTATGAACCTTTATTTAAGGATTTGATTTCTCTTTTGAAGTAAATGGAGATGCCATCAATAGGACTTAAACTTAGTACATGAAGTAGTTGTTAGTCTACTGCTGAATAACTCCGAGAAGGAGATTCACTGTCTCAGCATGGAAGTGTCAATCGTATTTCACAGTTGATTTTTCTGAATTAGCTGCGGTCTGGGCAGTGACAGGCCATAACATTCTGCAATACAACACTTTCTAAAAATCCTTGCGCTTTTTTTGGGTTCTTATGAGAAAAACTCTCTCTATAGTATTCCTTTTGGAATGTTTAGTCTTTATCTAAAAAAATTTAATAGATCCACATTGTGATGCTTTCAGAACTCTGTGGAGGCAGCAGAAATTGTTTCTATTCCCGTTCAAAATATTGAAATCCTTTTTGTTTGTAAAAAAAATTTTAACTTGCTGAGAAATTTCTTATACGAATATGCAACTGCTCGTATAATTTGAGACGCGCGTTCAACATTTTCAATTTTTCTCATTATATTTTTAATGAGTTAAAAATAAAACATAAAACACATTTTCTTACCGTCCACGCGTCCAGCTGCCAATCATAACAGAATACGTTGTAATTTCATAGCTTGTAGTGACATTATAGGAACCATACCGCTCTTATCGCAACAGTTGCGCGTTCCTCCTAAAGCCCAAAAGTACGTCTATAAATTTAATTTAAAAATACAATTTTTTCTTATTACACAGTTTTTATCTCGTTGAATTTATTAAAACGAGCCTTGTTAAAAAACAATTTAAAGACAAGCATAGTAAAATGTCTGAAATATCTTACAAGCGCAACAAACACATGTAAATTAAGCGTGACTTGACGAATTTATTTATTGCACATCTACTTGGTTACATGATTGAATGTGGCTGAATGACAAAGAAAACTTGGCTCAATTTTATGCCGGCGGCGTTTTGCGAGCCTTTAATAAGAAATTCCAAAACTAAACAATAATTCTTAAGAATAGTCATTGTAATAGCAGCTACAAAGTTGCCACATCGCTCTCCATTAATTACAAGAAACATACAACAAAAGTAATTACAGACTATTGCCAAAATATAAAATACAGCAGGAATAAATGCATAAAGAGCGGAAGGCGTCATAAAGCCATATAGAGATCAATGGTTAAGAAAATTATCAGTTAAGGACTAACATGGTGATTAACACTTTCAGAGCTCACAATAAATATTTGCAGTGGGAATCATTTTATGCATAATTTTTATTCCTGCCAAACAATGTTGCTTGTTTATATGAGCCAAGAATTGCTTTACTACGCTGACGCCTTGATTGTGTTTATAAAAATATTTTCTTGCATATTTACAAGCAATAAATCACGTGTAACTTTTATAATAATTAAGAAGAAAAAATTCTTATTTTGCCCTTGAAATCGCCTCTTGTTTTCTAGTGAACCGTTTCCGACAAAATCTTACAGGAATTCAATTTAAGTCATCGCATGAAACGCTTCTGCAATAACAATTCATAATGGTTTAATGAAAGTATATGCAATTAATCTCTAAGCAAATGTCTTATTCCTTTCAGTTATTGTCAAATCATAATTTGGAATCAAAATATTTCCTTCAGGAAACCAAATGCTTTTTTCCTAAAGAAATTTGTAGCAAAAAGCAAAGTGACTGACTGTAAAGTCTACTTTAAAAATCAGCGGGGCAATCTTTTTTTATCATTCTATATTTTATGACATTTGAATCATAAATCATAATAACAAGCGTAAAATAATTTTTTCCCCCCTTTTTTTGTTCTGCTTCCAGAGCGATTGGAAATCAAAAGGATTCTTAAAAATTACACAAACAGGCAGAGGCATTGCCCGAACAGGTAAGCAATGAATTTTTTTTTTTTTTTAGGACACTTGTTGACATTTTTAGAGCGCTCAGTGTTCAATGTTCAGTTGTTTGGCCGAAATGACGCCTCTATTAAAGTGATATTTACTGTAGCTGAGGCGTCGATAGATATCAATCTCACAGAAACGCATCACATCGCATAATAATAACGATTGATTCCAAGTTTGAGTTTCTGTGTGATTTTGATTTGTCAAATAATTTTTATTTGCACAATTTATGTCGCTCTTAAACTCATTTCTTATTCAATACTGTAATAAATACGTATGCTGGTATGTGCGTATGTATGTACATGTGTGTAGCATTATCTGCCAAGGTGAGAATCCTAAAAATGTCACATCAATCAAAGTTCAAATAAATTCATATAGAATTTTTAAACAGCTAAATTTAATATTTCGCCAAGCAAAGTATTCAGTCTTCAAAAAGTAGAATTACTTATGCAGGCAATAATTCAAGTACACTTTAATGGCTTTAAGCATTAAATGTATTTTTAATTTTCCTTTTAAAATTTTATAGCATTTCTTACAAATCCTTCCACCAAAGCCATACATGCCACTTCTGCCTCTATAGAGTTATAAGATACGAGCGCACTAATAAGTTCACATTAAAGTACTTTGAAACTTCACTAAAAATCTTCCATATGTAGTTTTTATATTCCGGATAGATGTAGCCAATTATACCCGCCTATTGAAAGGAAGCTAGAGGTTCAAACAGGACCAAACTGAAATTGAGTTGAAACAATATCATATAATCGAAAGACACAAAGTTCGTAAAAATGTTAAACGTTTATTACGAAATGGTTTTACCCCGAATCCTTTGTTTGTTATATATGTATTCATCAAGCTAGTAGATATAAAGTGACGAAAACCTCCTACATAGAGAAAATTCTATATTATTCCTATTCTTTTAATTTTGCACTGCCACTCTTTTATTTAAAAATTAAATTAATCGATTCTCAGCACGTCTTAATTATCCTGCTGATTTAATATCGTTCCTTGAATATTACATTTTCCTTTTTAAGACTTCAAGTCCGTTCGATTTCCGCTAAAAACACATTTCATTGTCGAATTTGTGAGCAGAAAACTTTTCTATGCATCCTTAAGAGAAATTTCCTTTGTTAGGTACATGTGCCCCCACGGAGCTGTGATTTTAAGTAATTTCAAGTGCAATAATGCAAGAGGGGTGTCTTCATTATTTCCAAATTTTTATACTGCAACATCTGGTTGCAAATAAATCATTGCAATTCTGTTTGGAAGATACCATTGCATGAAAATAATTCTGAAATTGTTACTCTCTTTTAGTTGCTTCCTTTAAATTACTTAATTCAACGTTATGCAAACTTGCTACTTTTATTGAGGAAATGCCATGTTGAAGTTGTTTGAGAATTTTTGCATGTTTATTTAAATAGCAGATAATAAGTGTGATTCGATGCGATGCAGGGCGTTCATAAGAAATAACTGAAGTACACTCTCATACTTAAAAACCAATTTATTTTCATGTGCTAATTATGCAAAGCAAACAATTTTGCACCCTACATGAAGTTGCTATAATTTAAATAAGTATGTGAAGAATTAATACAACGTACACGAAAGTACATATACGAGTGAAGGCAGTCGCAGTTGTAAGAATATTTATTTATTTACAGATTACACTTCCAAGTAAGTTATTAGTGTAATGGGAGCAGAGCTGTGGCAGCGATGGCCCTAAGCGTTGATTATAATAATAATGTTAATAATAATTTGCCGTTAATAATAATTTGGCGGCAGTTTGAATAGAGATGATCAATGGTTATTGGGTTGAGCCCACAAAATTAGCATTTTTTGGTCATTCATTGTGGTCTATATTTTTGAACAATTTGCAGGCGTTAACTTTATTGGCGTTAATTTTCCTGTACCAGTCAGCTGTTATTTTACAATTGTAGTTGACTTTTGTCTTGAAAAGTTATTTTATAAATTTTTTTATAACGTCACAAAATAGACTTGGTGTAGTTATAAGAAGCCACATCCGCCGCCCCATAGCCTCTTCTTCCGGAACGACCAGGGATCCAGATGAGTTTAATGTCAGGTTGCCTTGTAATAATAAACTTTCCAATCATGTTTGGCGAAAATTAATCTTTATTGTAGTTTGTTATGGCATTTAGTCCAGAGAGAGAGAGAGAGAAAGAGAGAGAGTCAGTATAGATTGCGAATTTCCCCATGCGTCCTCTAACATATTTTACAGCGGAGAAATTTTAGCTGTGTTTAATTAATTAATGTTTGGTGTTCGCCTACAATGCTAAAGCCAGTGGCCTTAACGCCTTTAGAGCCATCTGTGTAGATGACTTTGAGCTCGTTTAACTGTTTAAACGATTTCTTGAAATCCTTGTTGATATATTTCTGTATTTGTTGTTTTTTTTGTTTTAGTTCAGTGACAGATGTGTTTATAGTCATTGGCCTGATGTGCCAGTTAGGAGATTTATTCGAATACTGTTGCTTGTTGTAGTCCGGTGTGTCAAAGCTATCGCATAATTGTACTACGCGTGTAAGCGTTGCTGATATTTTGTGGAAGTATTTTTGATTGATAAGTTTCCTTTGAATATTTGACAGTGGCTGCCTGTCGTTGAACAGCATAGATATCAAAAGCCCAGTTGTAACAAAGTCCCTATATTGTTCGACCAACATTTTCCTAATTGGGGTCATCTTAGAGGCTCCCAGGGTTAAATGTTGTTTTTATTTTATTTAAGCGGGATTTTGGGAGTAAATCCATATAGATAGATATCGCAGTTAATTAAGAGATAATACTAGAATTGGAGAGATGGTGTGTAACAACAAAACTTTCTGGACAAGGAGGATTTAATGATACTTAATCGTTTGGAAAGAGTCGAGTTAGGATTAGTAATAATAATTTTAAAATATTTTACGTAAATTATTTTAAACAAAGTAAAAAAAAAAAAAAACAAAGAAAATAAAGCAAATAGACAGGAAGAAAATAAAATACACGTACAAGATAATGAAAATAACTTTTCGTTCTATTTAGTACTCCGGTAGTGTGTGAAGGAGAGGTTGTATAGATTTGCTCGTCTAACACGTCTTTATGGCTTGATTTATCACCCCTAAAGCCGAACTTAATTTGACAAATGTACTCTTCAGCTCCTGCTGATAAAACTATTCCATAAGTTTACAAAAAATATTATGATGCAGCAGCCGCCGTCAAAACATCCACATTTTGAAAATTTTTAGCATTTTGGGACCAGGCAATGTAAAATGGTACTGAGAAGTTTATTTAAAACTATATCGCAGGCTTTGACAGTAACTGAGAGATTTAATAGAAATTGAGTAATAAATAAATAATTTTAGAAACGAAAGCGCATAGAACAAACGATGAGACGTAACTGAGTTTACCGACCAACGGAATTGGCAAATAAAAATATTAAATTTTAAATTAAGAAAAACAGTTTTGCAATTACGAAAGCAACAAATATTTTCACTACATAAACATTATGGCGAAATTATAAATAATGATATTATTTCTAGCTGCAGGCTTGATTTTTAAATGCAAATATCATTTAAAAGAACATTATGAATGCTTGTAAGAAGAAAGCAAAACACAACTGACTGATTGACTTCATGCACTCGCTGCAATCTGAACAAAACAAATGTCGGAGCTCTGAAGAGGCTCGTCATGAAGGAGGAAACAGCAATCAGCTCTTCAAATATTTTTTCTGCATTTATGCTAATTTCTTCCACAGTTTGATCACAAGCAACCACACGTTTGTGTGCTTTTAAAAATAAAAAGTTGATGACTGTTGCTTAAATTTCATATCGGTCTCGCATCTGAGTTTGCTGCTTTGACAAGTGCGGTGTTAAATTCTACATATGTGGCCAACTTTGTAAAAGATTTTAAGCCTTCTTGTATCTGCAAGCGTGTAAAAATTTCATTTATTAACAGCACTGACCAATTAACATGCAAGTGTGACCCACAAATATTTGCCCACAAAGCTTCTTGATGAAGCAGCAAAAACATGTTTCTTGTTACGTTTTTACGTTTTTTTTTTTTTTTATGATTTAAGACGTAATTTTGTTGTATTTGCTCGTATAAATAATTTTTTTGCTGCAACGATTGCTGTTTCTGCTTTATTTGTTTATCGTTTCGAAGATTTTTGACTGCTAAAAATAAGAAATTATTCAATTTGTTTTTGGGTCCTTAGAATAGAATGCTGCTCTCTTCGATTGGGAGGACATGCCTGGCTGCGTGTGGTTCAAGATTTTATGAGTACGCTTTTAACATGTAAATTTGGGGCAACTTTTGCTTAAGGCCATTACTATGGCTTCCAAAATTAGTTTTCTTTAATGTGTTTGGTTTGTGTGGGGATGCAAGTGAAAATGAACTGTGAGTTTAGTTTGATCATAAATATTGTGATAATGATTGAGTTGAGCAAAAGTTTTTTACGTCTTTTTGCAGAGAGCTGTTTTATACATACATGTAACCAATTCCAGAGTACTGATTCAGAATGGACGACAGGGCGAAGTAATGCAATGATTATGGAAATAGTTTGAAAGCATTCTCATGATTGATTGCTTAAAAAGTAACTTTTACTGTCTTGCATGAATATTCTCTAAAGAGAGGCACGTCCTTTTACCAGATGCAATTCTTCCTTTCAAATAGAATCATCTGTAACATAAACCTGCCTATAATGGTACCACATATGTCACATTAAGTGAAACCAATTTAATTTTGCTTTATCTGAGGTATGAATACTATTCTGGTTTCCACATGGAAAGGAACTTCACATTTTAAAATCCTATTGTTAAAAGGACTTTTTTTTACATGTACTCGTATATTACCATTAAGCTTTTCTAAAAGGACGAGGAGAAAATGTTATTTGCTACCGAAGAATGACTTACAATCGCTATTAATATTTTTAAAGTAAAAATATTTTCGTGTGCTAAAATTTATAAAATTTTCTAATTTTTTTGTTTTTATTTAATAACGATTATAAAAATGAATCAACTTGAAAAACTATAATGAGAAGATTTTGCAGGCACTGCTGCATTGGAATTGTAATATTTTCTTTCAGCAGAATTATGGTACATAACTCGGTATGGCTTATGGGAAAAATATATTTTTATATCATTTTTATTTGTCTGGCAAAAGTGACGCAGTGGGTATTCAAAAAAGCTTTGAGCAAATGCTAGCAACGCTTTGCCAGCGCAATGCCTTGTATGACTTCACTTTTTTATTTATAATTACCAATATGAGTAATTTGCAGCAAAATATATATTTGAATAATTCTAATGAAAATATTTGATTCTGTTTGGCTTTGAAAAATGAATGAAATTTTAAAAATATAATAAAATTTCTGTTTGCAAATAAGAAACCCATTATTTTATCTTATAAACGATCTGATAAGAGCAAAAATGTGTGTGTATGTTTGCACTGACTTTCACTTAATGTCTGCACCGTAGCGTTATCATTTGAATGATAGCTGATAAATTTTAAAGCAAAGATAAGATATTCCAAGTGAATTAGCCTAATTGGCTACAATAAAGAATACGTGATACGTGAGTCACACAAAATTCTTTACCCGCGTCTATAACTGTAGAGCCATTTCTGAATAAATGAAAAAATTGAAATATGTTGTAAACGAAATGGAAATTATAGCATATCTGATCCTGTCAGAAGGATTTTGTCAAGCACTACTCCCATGTGGGGAAAAAGGCGACGATATTTTATAGTATTTATTAGCAATTCATAAGTTTTGAATAATTTCTAATCTTAACTGCTATGGATTTAACATTTCCGCTAAGAGGCAACTGATTAAAATGCCAAAAAATTTTATATTTCTTATAAGCAGCCACCGGCTATAAAGCGATTGACAGTTTCATCCGTACACAAGAAAGTGCTCGTATATTATAACAAAGAAATAACAATTCTTACTGTTTTACACTGTCATAGATAAATTTCTATATATGATTTATAAAATAAATAGTTTCGACTATTCAATAGATTCCCCATTATTATTTATTCATGGAGTTCTTTGGCTGCTATCAATATATTTCACAACATTTAACAGATTACAGTGCACTGATAACAATAAATGAATATTTATTTTAATTTATATTCTACATTTAAGTTATTTTGCTTAGAAACAAGGATTTCCTTAACACGATTGTATACTTTTCACTTTTCACAAATTATTAGTTTTCTATTATTGAACACACTGAAAACTTACGAATTTGTAGGAAAGAGTTTTCTTTTTCAAGCTATGGCTACTGGGGAGTGAAAAACGTAACCACAATAAATTTCGATAATAATTTCTAAACAGTTTATCTAGAACAAACATGATTTGGTTTCTAATCTTAATATACTTTTCAAAATCAAAAATGGCAATTTAAAACTCATGACTAAACTTTTAAGGACGAAAGGTCCTTCGAAAAAATTACCTGTAGGATAAACAGACCTTTAACTTATTGCTTACTTTTAAGTGAAAGCGAACTTGCAGTGAAAACCTATTTAACACCTCTCTGAAATCTAATCTTTAACTTGTTTAGTATAGATGATTTTTAAATTGCAAGTGCAAGGAATAATGCAACAAAGCTTTGCTCTTGTTCTGGTCTAAGTTGGAGGCACACTTGAAATAATTGTAAGTGAACAATTTTGGGTTTGTGGTTACAATTTAATTCGCACCATCTATTTGCGGGTGGTTCTCCTTTTATAATTTGCTTTTGAATTCAAGCTAAAGTACATTTTACTTATCACAATACGATTGCATGGACTAGATAAGATAACTTCTGTATACGAGTATATAAATATCGACTGTGACCCATTTGCTTTTCACTTAGTATAAAAATTTCTGAGCAAGTGTTCAAACGAATTTTTTCTTTTTATATTTAGTGAATAAATTAAAAATAAATATGAATTCAATGAAATTAATTTTTGGGCTGGCCTTAGTTGTCTTCTGCTGCATGCCACTAAGTACGTAACTAGTCAAAGCATTCTGAAAAGTGAATTTTAAAGAATCTTAACTGAAATAAATAATCAAAAATTGTTTAAAGAAATTAAGAGAAAAAAAAAAAAAAAAAAAAAAAAGAATAGCTAAAAAATAATAAAAATTAAGGAGAAGAATTTGCATAAAATTAATTTCTCTCTAAAAATTTTAAACATAAAAATTAGAAAACTAACATCCAAAATTCTAATAAAAAAATATGAATGAAAATTCTAAACATTGAAAAATTCTATGGACTCACCTGTTCTCATAATTAAAGAAAGTTTAATATCCGTAAGAAATACAGAAATCGATAATTCTTGTGCAAACTATTCCAAGATTGTCTGTTACCAAGATTCTATGAAGAACACTTATGGTTCACAGTAGTCCTGCCGAAGTATTAATTAGAGGGCAATCAGTAAAGATAGAGGATTATTACATTCGCCAAAATCAGAGAAAATTCTCGCGAATTTTCCACTGTCAATAGTCGGTGGCCTTTAAAAGAAATATAAAACATTTTGGCATTTTAATCGGTTGCCCAATAGCGGACATTTTAAATCTATAGCAGTTAAGATTAGTATGAACTCATGCATTTCTCTTTTAACTTTAAGGTTTCTCTCTGAAATGTTACGTTTGCAACAGTCAGCAGTCTTGCAAAGGGTCAAAAATGTATCAATGTAATGACGTATTAGCCAGGGAATCAATAACGTATTTGCAAAAAAATCACACTGGAATTAATGGAGTGATGCCTTCACCTAATTACGATTGTTTCCGCGAATTTTTGACGACCAGTAAGTCCTTACAATATATATTAAGCGATTTGTGTAAAATGAAATTTTAACAAAAATATTTTATAAAATTCCAGCAAATGGTACGAGTCATTACCAGGGCTGCATTTATTCGTCTATACCGGTTTGTAAGTTGCCTGTGGTAAATAATTATAACAGTACGTCATTAAAGAGGCGCGAGTGTTATGAATGTAACAATAAGGATGGCTGTAATCCTGCCGGCAATATCGGCATTGATGTTGCCACTGTACTGGCAACCAGCGTAGTTGCGTACGTTCTACGATATGTTTGGCAGTGAGTTGTAACCATTGGCTAAAATATATATATTTATATATATTGTATATACTTTTTTTTATTAATTTTTATTTATTTTATCCCTGTATATACAAATATTCATAAATAATTAAAAATATAATAAAAAAATTTAAAAAAAAAATATTTTAAGACAAACCTTAAGCTTAAAAATTAAATTGAGAATATCAACAACGAAATCAACTAATAGTTAATATTTGTAAAATCTATATATGAAGAAAACAGCACTGAGTATAATCCCCACTTTAGATATCTGTAGAACATTTTTCCAATATTTGTGTTGTAGGATTCTCTGACAAATCACTTACAAGTAAGAATATATTGCTTGCAGAAATTTTCGTGATCCAGAAATGAATTCCATAATTTCATTAAAACTTATATCATATTCGATTACATTCCGGGTAAGCTAACACAAATGAAATTTTTTGGCCGCTCCTGTATAGGAGAGTTTTAAATTTTAGTTTTCGCCGGCTAAAGGTGGTCCAAATACCGAGGAAGGCTATTTTTATCACAAATATTCAGCAGGTAATTAACACCGATGAGAATAACAAGTCTTCATTGGCCACTCTTAACAGTATATCAACAGTGAAGCAAAAACGCCTATCAAAAGCAGAGATGCCAGAGGCACTGTAAAGCTGCTGCATCTATGAATTTCTTTATCGTGTGCCTTTTTTTCTACCACCCTACTTCTTTCTCAAAAATCCGAAAGAAAGTATTGCATGATCAGAAGCCGTACCTTAACTGCTAGTTTTAGAGAGAATTAGATGCCGATTTTGGAGTGAAGAACGTACGAAAGAATGAATCTTTCCTTTCTTGGTATTTTATGTTGCCATGCTGCATTTTCGATTACAATAAACATTCAATATATATCGCATCCGCCAGCAGCAGATAATCGTTTTATCTTCTTGCCAAAAAGTGCAGAATATTAAAATGTTATTTTTAATTTAGAAATTTCTTTATGCTGCCTATCGCAAGTTAATATCGCGCTGTAAGTTGAGCGTCAAATTTTGACTAGCTTGCGAAATCCATTTATATTACAGAATAAATATTTATTAAGTGTATGCTAGTTCTCATAAGGGATTCCCCCTCTAATAAATACTTTAACAAATTACACCGAAACTGATTTGCTTTATAAAATTTAATTAATTCCTGACTTTAATGTGATCGTTATGTTGACGGAAAGATTTATTTGATTTTTAAAAAAATTAGGCATCATCATTAGCATAGAAAATGCCGCCATTCATAATTTTAAAAATTCAAATTTATTAGTATTGTTGTTGTTGGAAACGTGTATCCTTATTATTGCAATCCTTCCTTTTCAATTAGGAGAAAAAATAACAAAAAAAATTAAATTTTCTAGAATGCACATTTTTTATTTTAATTGACAGATCTGTTAAAGTGGAAGGTATACACGTCGCTCACTGATCTCAAATGCTGGCATTTTCAAATCAGAATTCTTATAAAAATATTAAAAATGTTTTTCCTTCACTTCCCCGCTGCCTTACCCACAAGTGTGATGATCGTTACCCAGACACTCGATTAATAACGTTCTTAGAGGTGTTTTAGTAATTTATTTTACACTAATAAGTTTACACTTCTCTACACGCATTAGCATTGAGGCACTCACTTTCAACATCTAATTATCCTCTTGTTAGATATTTTATATTTCCGAAAATGTGTATTAAGAAAAGGCTGGGTGTGATTGAAATTGCAGCAAATTAATACACTCTATTAATCTGTATTTACAACTATAAAAATGGCTGAGGGGGCAAATTAAATAAAACCAGTAAAAGTTTTCTTCAGAAAATTTCATTTCCTAATGAGATAAAAAGAGGGTTTTGTTACTTATCAATTGGAATATAAAGGGGTTTAATCATAATTATAACGATTTACTTATGAGCATAAAGATTTTCACTTTTTGTTTCTAAACAAAAAAAAAATACTTTTAACAACAAAGGGAAAATTTAGATTACAAAGTACAAAATAAAAAGTTGAGCACATTAATAATTCAAAAGTGTTTATATGTATTTTTTTTTTCCTACTTGTGAAATAAAAAAATTTTCCACTACAATACAAAATATATGAAAAAAAAAAATTGAGGAATGAAAGGTTATTTCAATCTCTATTTTAAATTACAAAAAAGAAATTCATTTTAAATATTCATTCAATTTATTTAAACATAATTAAACCTTCCAGGAAACACTTTGGAAAAATATTGCCAAATCAACTTATAAGAAACCAATTGAGAATTATAAAAGAATAATCAAAGTAAATAGTAAAAACATTTGCGAAATTATGCAACAAAGTAATTTTATTTGGTATGAATCTATTTTTCTTTTTTCACATTAATAATATGCCAATTTGGACTGTTCGTTCGGCCAGAGTTGTGAAAACGATGTATGGCTCATCGGAAAATCGATGCTTACATGCAGCAGTTACATGAAAATCGTTTTATTTGAATATTCAATTGCATGGAGAATAATATGACACTTTTTAAAACCGATTTTCAGAATTTCTGCAGGTTCTGAATGAAATATATTTTATTACGACCTTGCAAGTCACTGAAAACCTAAGTGTTATAATCCTTTAGCATTGCAAGAAATAAAATATTTTGTGGCATAAACTCTTCCATGTTAAGAGGCCTCTACAGCGTATTTGCCAGCTGAAATTTAAATTTTATGAATTTATGATTTATTTTCAAATTCTCCATTTTTGAATTAACGTTATATAATTACAACCTTCTGAATGAAGCAGCTTAGAAGCGGCTTTCAGTTGTGGAGTACCAAAAATGGTCTCGGCTTGGCAAATGTGATCTTTCGCAATTTCCTACTTGAAGTAAAATATAAATTTATTTATTAACTCGAATTTGACTAGAAGTTAAAGTATAATCTAAAGTTAAGGTATAAAGTATAATCCATTACAAGCAAATATATTAGATACACTTTTTTGGCACTAACATGCCACCGTAGGCGAATGAATAGTGGACAGCCTACTAAACCGGAGGTCACTGCTTCGATTCCTGCCTAGACCCTGCATGTTTTCTTACGGTTAAGCCGAAACCAAAAGCTTCAATTCGTTTAAAAAAGTCTAATTTATATTAAGAAATAATTATGATTCGTTTTTTTCGAAGAGAAGAATAGTGATCGAAGGCTGATCGTTGCATTGCTTCATCCATACAACAAATAACTTATAAAAAAAATGTTTTTCGATTGTGAAAAATTTTTTTAAATCTTAAAGCAATTTTTTATTTTTAAAATAAAACTAATTTCGAAAACGTATATAATAAAATAATGCAATAAATAAATAAAATATACAATAAAACCAGCAAGTAGTCTGTTTTATGTAATATTAGAGAATCACTGCTTATTTCTTCGCCATACTTTCAATATTAAAGCTTGCTTTTAAAAATTGCAAATATATGTAATTTAATTATTTAAAAAAATTTTTACATATATATATATTTAACATAAAGTGAATAATAAATTTTAAATAAAAGTTTTTACACACATTTAGTCATCCAAAAAAAAAAAAAAAAAAAAAAAAAAAAAAAAAAAAAAAAAAAAAAAAAAAAAACGATTATAATTCATTTTCTGCAGCCAGGCAAAAATTTTTTTATAAAAATCATTATATTTTTTTTTTTTAAATTCTATACAAATTATCAATTGAATTTCTTTGTCGACTGGCTTGACAAAACTGCACTTGCATACCATTGAAAATTTAAAAAAATATGTGTTCTGAATGTTGTATACTGGAGCATAATTATCACATGTTTCTCAACCAACAACCAGCCTGAAAAAATGTTTTCTCCTGTTAAAAACCAGCTAAGTAAACGGCACGCGACTGTTCTACAGGCCAAAATACAATACTAAACTGCAGAAGGGGAAATATTTTGATCTTAAAACTGTTCCCATTTTTAAGTCAGTTAGGAGGCTTCCCCTCTTTTTGGCTGTGCAATGAAGACAACACAACAAGTTTTAGATGCGGATCGTTTGGGAATAAATTGTAAATCATGTCTGAGTAGATTGAGTTCAATAAAAGTTAAATCTCACAACTGTGAAGATCTCAATGTTACAAAACTCACGGTAGTGGTCTTAAGAGTAGAAAAGGTAAACGATGAGATCATCCGAAGGGATGCTCACAAGAAGACCCTCTCTTATTAACAATATCCTGCTGAGAGGGGTATACTTTAGAGAGGAACACTTTAGTGAGCTGGAGAGATTTAGTTCAATCTTTGATTTCAATTTTTTTACCTGCAGAGAGCCAAAATATAGCAGGTAAAAATGTGCATGTAGTGCTGAATGAAATAAATATTAATAATTTGAGGATACCAGAGGAAATCATTTAAATACCCTGCTGGCGCAGAGAAGGGCATCATTACAACTTAAGCATCCAAAGAGTAAACAACTAAAATAATAGGTTTTCAATACACTACCAAATATTGTAACATAAAGATGGCTTTGGGTTCCGAAAATATGGTATATCATCAACAGCCCATACAATATCAATTGCAACACCAGCAGCAACAGCCACCAAGAGGAGTTTTAAGAACACGCATAGTCAACCACCAAAGATCTATAGCACAATCACCGTACACAAAACCATCTGCTAACAGCATGTTGGCCGGAACGACTCTGGACTCTAACAATCCGGCCGTGGTGAGACGGAATGCCCGTGAGCGCAGTCGCGTCAAGCAAGTCAACAATGGTTTCTCCACTTTGCGACAACATATTCCAATAGCAATTGTTGCAGAAATAAGTAATGGACGGCGAGGAATTGGTCCAGGTGCCGACAAGAAATTGAGCAAAGTTGATACTTTACGCATGGCAGCTGAATACATACGCCGTCTTAAGAAAATAATTGATGAAGTGGACAGCAGTGATGTGTCTAGTATATCTTCCTACCATACAACCACTACTTCATCGTGTGCTTCTTCAACCAGCAGTTCACCACCTCCTTGTATTTACTACAACACTACAAGCAGCCACAACTACTACCAACAAATTCAGACCCAACAAACATCATCTCAGTTGTGTGAATCTCTAAATTATGCCAGCAGTTTTTTACAGTACAATTTAATTTCTCCAGCTAATTCGTCTACTTCCAACGAATCATATCAATTCCATCACTCACCAAATCCTTATCAATCATCAGCTCAATCGACATTCGCACTGAATACACCCAACACAACGCCCATTAAGATGGAACCGTCCTCTTACGGTTTTGATGACTACAATCATAACAACACCAGTTCCGCCGCATCCACAGATGACGAAGAGCTTTTGGACTACATATCCTTATGGCAAGATCAATAAAAGCTACTACATCATCATTATCATCATTACCACTATCACAAGCAGAGATTTTGATAATCTAGTCTGATATTTCATTCTACAAAATATGCCATTGATTGGCCAACCCAAAAGTATTATTGTTCTCATTACAACATTGCAAAACTGAGAACATTCAAAGATAGACAGCGAAACAGAAAAGCGAAATTATAAAGTGAAAGCGAAATTTCTATCTACCTCAATAATAATTATTGTTAAGCCAGATTGTACAAATTAATTTTAAGTTTTTAGCTGTTGTGCCTGTTAATTTATAGCGAATTGTTGCGCAAGTTTTTTATTATATTTAATTTTATTTAATTTTAGTTCACATTCTATTTTAAAAGGAAGACAATGATTTGTAATTTTAAAGATTTTTAAATTTAGCTACGGAGGACTTTAAACTTATTAGACAATATTATTTATAAATATATAAAGTATTATTTATTACGAAGAATGTTTAATTGGTGTTTTACTTCAAACAACTTTCAAATGTAATCAATAGGAAGTGTATGTAACCCATTTTTGGACTATAGTAACCTTTTATTAAATATTCTCATGCGTATCAGTGGATATTTGAATTAGAATGGATGTAACATAATTATGTTTCAAGGTCAAATGACAAATCTGTGTTCACATTCGGAAAATAAAGCAAAACTATTGATAAAAAAAAAAAATGTCCTTAAAGCAATTTCGGCCTTAAAGTTTACTTAATCAAAGTCAGGGTTCACCATCTGGTTAGTCCACCATCTGAATATTCAACTAAACTCGTATATATGTTTTGTTTTATTCAAAATTCAAGTTTAGACACACCCCTCTCTAACCAAGCCGAAGGAAAAGTTCGCAGCTGTAATTACATGTTTTAAAGAGAAATATTCCAAAATTTCCAAATGTAAATTTCTTATAAGGTGTGAATTCCTTCCCCACATTTCCTCATTTTATTTTATATTTGTATGATAAGCGTAGACTAGAAGCAGCAAATCTGAACTCGGGTTGTGTTATCATACTTTAAGATCAAATCGTACTATCATTCTTAATATTTTATAATATACATATTATATCTACACTTCCTTTCGAATAATACTGAGGGGAATATAAAGCGGTACGATAACCCAACTGGCTTTTGTACTCATTTCATTCGTGCTGATGTTTTAAATTTAAATATTTAATCATTTTACCATTTAAATGCTAAAATTAATTAAATTCTTTCTTCTCTTCTATTAAATATTTTAATTAATTTCATTTGTTCAAGCTCTAAAAGAAACACAATTTTATAAAACTCTATTTGTGTGTTATTAAAAACTTTTTTCCAATATATATTTTTTTTTATTTTCATATTTTTATTCAATATTTCGAACTCCTTCCGTGTTCCTGCTAATTTTATTATATCTTTATATTAAAAATAAATAAAAACAAAATTTTTTAACTAATAGAGGTAAATATTTATTTTCAAAGCAGATGTTACCAATTTACATCTTATAAAGTTTATTATGATTTATTTTTAAAATAATTGTTTATTATGTTGACAGGACATTAATGCGTATTGAACCCACTTGATAACAAAACATAATTAATTTCGGTGTAATCTAAATAAAATTAAATGATTAATATTAAATATTAAAACTTTTCAATATTTGAGTTGGCCGATATTTGCATAAACGAGATGTGGCGACACTTATAAAAAATGCAGGAATCGGTTCAAACCGCCATTGACACCAGCGGTTATACAGACAGAGCTGTACAACGATGCATTCTACGTTATGTAGCAATTTTTTCTTATGAATTTATCCCTCTTTGAGAGATATGGGATGATTGCTTTATTTTAAGCTTATTAAGCTAAGAGAAATTTCCAACACTTGGCTTCAACAACGGGATCTTGCCAAAGTCAATATCCAGTGGAAACTGATCTAGAAAAATGCTTATTCACACCAAAAATTCGTAAAGCAATAAACAAACACACATTTACATGCCCACGAAACGGATTGTGTACCGATCGAATTTATTATCATTTTTTGTTGCTTTTGCTTTTCGATACGGCCGTGATGGCTCCTTTAACTTTCCCAAAAACTTTCATGTTAAATGTCACTTTATTATTTTTATTGATATTTTTATTAACATGTATATGAGAATGTATGCAGTATAAAAACAAATTTTTATTAAAAATAAATTGACTTAAGCATTTTTACAAAATAATGCAATTAGGACTTAAGCGATATTAAAGTATTTTATGGTCAGTCTGAATACAGAAATTTTTCTTATTTATAAAGAACATTAACAAGGACTCGCTTTTCCCACAACCAGTTGCACTGTCAGCGCACTAAAACGAACACTAATGTGGGTGAAAATTTGTCACATTAATTTCAAACTTTATTATACGAAGGGGGAAAGAAAGGAAAAGCAAAGATACAACATCTTCTTGTTCTGCTCCATTTATATTTGCCTACTACAATAAGTTCGGTGCACCATTTGTTATGGAAACTGGGGGAGCAATCTAAGTTTAGTATCTGTGTAGTATTTGCATGAAACACAAAAGAAAAAATATAAATATCTGATAAAAATCTCAAATTGTTTTTTGATTTAAAATAAATCCTGAGCGTGCATACGACAAGGCCTTGCAAATATTGTTAAGGATATGAAAATGCTTTCTTGTACATGGAACATAAAAAAGCTTGACAACGAAATAACAAGATAGTGGTCATATTCGTGTAGGAAATTGAAGCACTTCAAATCCATTAAAATTCTCCAGGTGCATTATGTCTACGGATTGATTTTTTGATCCGTAATTTCCTTAGCCGAACTTGATGCTGCTGCTGAAGAATTAGAGAATAAGGAGATATATATATATATATATATATAATGAAGAGCAAACAAAATATATATGATATCTGGAACAATGTGTAAGAAAATACCTTTGGAAAGAATAAAAATAAGTTAATGGCGGCTGAGCTATGGAAGCAGAAACGCTCGCGTCTAGTGCAAAGATTGGTGAAGTAAAAATTTAAATACAAAGGCTACTTACATATATAATTATTTAAAATTTTATGCCCCTACATTAAACCGGGAGTGCTCCGCCACTGTCCTAAGCATAAACAAGAAAAACAACAAAAACAACAAAAACAACACTAACGAACCCATATGGAAGCTCATCAACTAAGTGTCGGTCTTGCCAAAAACCAAAAAAAAAAAAAAAAAAATCAAATGAGTAGGAGGCCCTCAAAAGAGTTGCCTTCCGCAAGCCAGCCATTTTTACTTAATCTATTTATGTCGGACTTTCGTCTAAATGTTGCCCAACAGGAAGCCAAACATCAGCATTAATTTAAAACTTAATAAGCTCAAAAGCGTTAAAGTATTTATGCTGCCAAAACGGATGCTCATGTTCTGCCAGGAGACATATCGACTTGCAATCGACACAAGATGTTAAAATACAAAAGAAATCAACTGCAGTAACAACAATAAAAGCCTTCTACTAACAAAATTTGCGAAGCAAAAGCAACAACAAACGAAATGAAATTGAAAGAAATCTGTACATTTCGGCGTCTGTGAATGATTTTACAACAGTTTTTCGAAGTTTTAAAATGTCCCCAATACTACTGTCGCAAAATGACAACTTCTGTTGCCTTTTTAATAGCGTTGTAAAGGGTCATCAAGAGTTAAAGGTAGGAGAACTAAAACACACGCATAACTGACAAAATACAATGAATTTATTTAAACAATTTCAGGTGATCAATACATTTACCACTCGAATGCGAAAGATCTTCATCAGATTTATTTTTGCTGTTATTCATGTTATAATCATGTTTTTATATTTCTTGTATTTGTTTCATTTCTGAACTGCAACAGTATCGTTATATCGATTTCAAAGCTTCCGTCGTTAAATTTTTTTTTTTTTTTTTTTTTTTTTTTTTTTTTTGTTTAAACAACAAACAAATGATAATTTTTTTTTCTTATTTTTTGTTGCGTTTAAATAAAAATCATGAACTTATTTTGCATACGATCAGCGAATGAGAGAAAAAATAAAACAACATCCTTCTAAAGCCATTTCAATTGATGTTGACGATATTGTTTAATAGCTGTGCTGGTGTTGGCGATTGCAGCATGTTGTTGTTGCACCAGCAGCAAATAAATATATTAAATTGGTTCACAATAATCTTGTAAACGATTTATGCTTTTGTTCATGTTTGCTTCTTAATCTGCATACGTTGCAACTAACCAGCCAAACTACAACTGGACAGCATAAACAACCAGGCACAGCAACACAATCTGAAAACATAATAAAGCAAGCAAACAAACAAAAGTACAACAGTGATTTGTTTTACAAGCCGTGTACTTACTTAAGTATTGTAAATATATTTGCTGATTTCAATTAAACCGTTAAAGGATTAATCGGGCATAAATTTTTAGCACTTTTCTCGGAGGAACGTTTTAGATTAATGTGAAGAAAAGTCCTTTGGTAAAGTAATTGCTGAAGTAAATCGAAGAAATGGAAAGTAGTGAAATTCCCTGACGCAAGCAGACATCTGTGTCTTCTTAATTATTTATTTAATTATTTAATTAATTATTTCTTAATTATTTGCTCTGTAATAAAATCCTAAGCGTTTTAAGAGCAATAACGTGTAACCAAAACAAAAATTCTTTGGAAAATCGAATTTCCCAACTTTTGTGTACACTATTTATAATTTGCACTGAATTCACAAAATTAATATTAAGCAGGATATCAAATATTCATTAAAATTGATAATTTCAGGGAAATAGTCTAGTACCTATGCGCATTTTAACGTTTAATGCGCATTTTATTTTATTTATGCGCATTTTATTTTAATTTTTTCCTTAGCGCATTCGCAATCATATATTCCGGAAACCATTAATTGATATTCTTAGGACAATTGAGGTTTCATAATCGTGAACTGTATCTCATCAAAGTTGTAACAAAGTGAAAACAATCACTTTCTTACGTGCTTTTACATGGACTGATATTTGTGAGTTCAAATACAAAAGAGATAAGGGAGAGAAAAACAAATGCAAACCAACCACAGCTATAAATATAAATGGGCGTTCCTGAAGCATTTAAAAAACCGTGCTGTTTTAATTTTAATAGTTACCGTCTTTTAATTTATAGTAAAAAATATTGGATAATAAAAAAATTAAAAAATAAATACTTTGAAAAAATACTCTGAATTTAATTTTTATTATTTTTAAATTTTTAGGTCTTTAAGCGATTGGTTTAGATGGTTTTAAATATTTGCCATGGAAGCAGAGCATTTAATAGAAGCGATATTAAGCGCATGAGAAAATTCCATAAGATTTTAATAAAATTAAAAATTCTATTTAAAGCTTCCGTTCTCAGATACTTTCAAATGCCTTTCATTTTACTATTTATTACACGTCTTCAGATACTTGGAATCATATTTTTTGCCAGTGTGTAATATTCACTCTTAAAATGCTGTGTAGCAGAAAATTGGAAAGCTGGTGTTTTCCTGTAGAACAAAACACTTTTGAAGAATTGTTTCTATAGGCTTTCTAATCAAGTAACATACGAGAGTTCCTGTGTAAATACATTCGAATACAAACAACAAATCAACAATAAACAGCCCCATTGTGCATATAATAAGAATAATCAAAATATAACAAGTGCATATTAAAGTAATTTATTGTTGCTAAGTTTTATAAAAAAATCTTTTGTTTCTACTAAGCTTGGATATGTCACGTTTAAGGGTTAAAATTAAATTTTATTATGGCCATACTTTTTTTATCATGTTGTCTTATTACAGCTTTATTTTATATTAACTTTTGTTGCAGTTGTTGCAACTCATGTTGTTTAACAGAAAGTTATTGGTATTCGATTGATTAAGTGCTGTGAAAATGTTGTTACAATATGTTACCAAAACGGCAACATACTAACACAACAACAACAACAACAACGAAATGAATTGGTGGATGCAACAACATATGCACTCCAAACGTGCTTCTTGCCGTTATTTTTTTTTTTATACGATTTCTTATATATTTTAAGAAGATAAATTTATTTTGTTAAATTTTTTGAATAATTATTTAAATTTCACAACGACTTTTGTTTTATATCAGAAGGAATGAACTTCCTATTAAGCAACTACTTTTATTGAAAATTTAAAAACACAATACAGACATTTTATTTGTTAAATGAATATGAAACTAGCAAAAGTAATGAGTTGTGAAATAAAAATTAAGCTAATTAGTGACCTCTACCCAGGAAGGCTAGAAACTTATATATGAATATTTTTAACAAGGATAATGAAAACTATAATTAAGAAAAATAAATACCAGTCATTTTAAAGTGATTTATTTATATAAGGAAAGCTATAGTATGAAGTTTCTTACCCCACTGCACTTTGAGCCGAGCTTAATTTAAGTGGCACTATCCCAATTGTATTTTTTATATTGAATACTACTTTAGTTCTAGTGCCCAAGTGGGCTTTCGAGAGCAATATTTTTAATCTCAAGAAAAGTATACATATTTTAAGTAACTATTTCCCCTACACCATTTGATCGTATGTGACGTGCATGCAACACCATTTCTATTACTGAAGCAACTAGGAATTGAAGATCCTGCAAGCAATTGCAGAGGAGATGATGACAAACCCATGAAATTTGGAAAAGCTTTTCTTCATATTGCCGTATATTTTGCAACACCATAATAAATTTAGGACTTGTTTCATGGTAGTTCTATTTCCTTGGAATTCTCACAAATTTTTTTTTTCCTTCGGAATAGTTTTGTTATTAAATTATTTTAATAATTTCCATGTCTTACAATATGATTTAATTTTTTTCTGAGAAAATTGTATGTGTAATTGTATTTTCAAATTAATTTAAATTGGTTAGACATAAATTTGCCATTAAATTATTCTGGTACCGTGTCCTGCCTTTGTAGCTTCTTTCATATTCACATAATAAAAAGTATTAACTATTGAAAAAAAAATGGTTTTTGTTTTTTGGAAATTAACAAAATAACAATTGAAAGATTAATTCACAAGAAAATCGCGCAAATATCAAGCATTAAATTATTTTTATACTTAGACACACATACATACATATATGCATACGTACCTAGTCATTCATACATGCAGTGTGCAAATATCTATGCTTGCAAGTATAAACACCAGCGCAGGCGCAGGCGCAAATGCAATCACATTTCATAACCGCATATCTCATTTCCATAATATTTTTACCAGTGAAAGAGTTAAAAAAAAAATTGAGAATTAATGTAAAACAAATTCATCAATAATTTTTCATTGTCACAGTGATGATGTATTGTGGCCGAATATTATGTACATACATGTTTAACAAATCATCTTTCCGATTCTCTTCCTCCATGTATTACATCAAATTCATATCACATCTCTCATCATAGTCGGCTGGCTGTTGGATGGGGTTGCCAACCGACTGATCCTTAGCAAATATCATGTCGTTTACCACAGTTTGTCATCTTGTTTACTTAGTCGCACACACACACACACACACACAAATGAAGCTTATTTGATAATTTTTAAATAAATTCTTCACACAAACACACATAAATATTGAATCCAAGAAAAGAAACCAAACAACAGAATGAACATGTTTACGAAAAACAAACGATCTTGTAATCAGAACTTCCTTAATAAATCATAAATGGTACCTGGGTTTGCTCTTGCGCTTTCAGTTGCTGAGATATTCTTTATGTTTGGAAAAAATATACCACCAAATGCAAAAAGCGAAATATAAACAATATATTGAAAATTTATTAAATAAAATTTAATAAAAACAAAGGAATCCCCAAACGTAAGTGGAGCTTCAGGTAAATAAACGCACTTAATTGACAGCAAAAGGCGCTACAGTAAATGTAATTAAACTTGCATCGAAATATTGCAATGCAAGTGGATTTTGTTCCCAAGTTTATTAATTTTTAAGGGCAAATGAAAATTTAGAAGCAGCCTTTCCAGCATGTCTCATGGTATTTCGAGGTACTCACGAAATAGATGTACAATGCATTTTCATGGAATTGGCTGTGCCGAAGGAGTGAAAATGCAGCGGGTAGAGCAGTGCACAGCGTTGCCTACCGATTATATTCAATATTTGGCTATTAAGCTCTTCTACAGTAGACTGCCGAAGTGAACTGGTGTGCTCTGATAGACACTAACATTGATGTGAAGTGTATGCCATTTAAGTGACTAGTCACAAGGCCTCCATAAAAAAAGGGATGCCAGATTATTTGGTCTAGATATTTGCAGTTGACAAAATTACTAGTTCAGCGACCTCCTCTAATAATTACTTTAATTATACCCGTTTACACGTGCAAATGCCTCTTTGGCTCCCTTTAAAATTGTTGCATAAAATGACTTGTTGTCTTGTTTGGCAAAAACCAAAATCTGAACATGATAATTTAAAATTTTCAGATACTCAGATATTTTTTCAGATAAAAAAAAAGGTAAAAATCTAATAATCTTTAGAAAAAAATTCTCGATATGTGACACTTAAGGCATTTTATGAGAAATAATTCGTTCTTTAAAGTAGCGATATTTCCTTTACAGCCAATTTTACAAGAATTTTTCTTCAATGTTTTTTAAGCAAAACTGGCAAAAAAAAATAAAATCTCGATATGTGACACTCAAGGCATTTTATGAGAAATAATTCGCTCTTTAAAGTAGCGATATTTCCTTTACAGCCAATTTTACAAGAATTTTTCTTCAAATTTTCTTAAGCAAAACTGGCAATTCCCTTCATTTTCTATCCCATTTTTTTACTTGCCCGAATTAAATTAATTTCTCAAAATTCAACTATTTAACAATCCAATCCAATTATTATTGCTGATTTTTATTTAGAACTCACTTATTATGGCATATGAAGTCTCAAAAGGAAGTTTGAGACAATTTTTGCTCGCAGAACTGTAAAGCTGCAGGTCATAACTAAGCAACATATCATATTGGCGCACATGTCCAATGCGTTTCTGGCGAGAGTACGTAACATCTTCTCTGGCATTTTCTGAGGAGCAGCGTTATAAATCGGCCAGATTAAACGATTTATTTATGTAACTTTTTAGTTTTATATAATAATAATTCTATCAAAATAATTAACCAATTTTTTAAATTTCATATTTGGCATTTGAATATCCTCTGACCGAGATTAGGACACAAAATAGAATGCACAGGATAGTTCCATAATATTTGCTTGTATTGCATATCTTCGTAGTTCTTCTGCCATTAGATTATTACTGCAGATGTAGATTGAATAAAAAAAAAACGTTTTTTTCGGGCCACCAGATGCCGAAGAATCAAACAATATTTTTTTTTTTGCATTTTGTTATTTGAACTCCACTTATCAGTATCATAGTTTACAACCAGTAAAAATGCAAGTGTAGGGTGTAGGAATGCGCAAATATTGCAAGGCATAGCAAAGAAGTTAATATGTGAATTTCCTTCTTTAGCTGTCTGTCCTTCCCTTTGCTTGTCCGTCCACTAAGCAGAATTCTCATTTTATTTTATTTTTCATAAATACGAGTACTATTGAAAGTTGTTGTCCGTCTATACCACCATTTATCGGTACATCCATCCGTCCGCTCATTCATCCATAATTCTGCATATATTTTTGACTTCAATGCTGTATTTTCATTTTATCATTACTTTGGCCAGCTCGCACGCTTTCAGTGTGTGAAAGCATGAAGATGAAAAAGAACATGACAAACGTATTATTAAATTCACACAAAAAGCGTTCGTTTTTGCACCGTTTACTGTCGCATTGTACGAGTATGTCGCCCGTTTCATAACCAAAAGCAACAAATGTACAGCGTAAAGCATACAACCTTTTAATGTATGAAATGTTGGTTGCATTTTTTATTTTCTGTACCAAAAACTATATGATCTGTCCATCGTTTTTTCTTTATTGTCATTGCATGTTCAGCTCCAAAAAGCTACAGAACATTTACGTTGCTTCGGAAAGGGTGGTAATACTTATAGAATAACGAGCATATTCAGTTAGTGATCCCATTTGTTGTAGACATACTAGTGCTTTAAGGAAACTATTCCTCATTTTTAGTACAGAGCAACTAGCAACAGCATTGAATAACGAAATAACTGATTAAGTCCTTGTTTCACTATCTTAGACAGTCGTACGATTTGCTACATATGGCATCTCTGCTGAAAAATATGATCTTGTCGCCAAGCAAAAGTGTTAGGAAATTTTTCATAATATGACAATTTTCATGTGATCAGATTTCGTTTTACGTCAATCGGCGAAGTCAAAAGTGTGCATAATTTCTGTATGATAGTATGGCACTAGCAACGCCATGAAGCAAATGAAGACGCTAAAAGCCTTGCATTCAATTTATCTTGTAAGGCAACAACTCATCTGACAGTCCGCAAATACTGACATTAAAAAAATTCACTCTTTACTTGAAATAGCGCGGTACGCCTGCGTGCTATTAGCAACTCTCAACAAACTTCTTACGTGTAAATCTTTACAAAAACAACACGTTTATTTTTAAAAGCCTCAACGATTTCATTCCACGAGCACTCAAGAATTGTATTAAAGCGAACAGATTTTGTTTGATGTGGTGCTAAAGTACTCACCATGTAAACTGTCATGTTATATTTTCTCATTCCTGGCACTGATTTTTGTGGTTCAATTTCTTATTTCCTTCATTTTTTTCTGCTTGCCGTCCATAAAAAAAAAATTTAATACAAACGCACACAAGTTAAATATCAAAATGTATTTTTTCCTCCAAAGACGCATCTGTATCGTTACGGAAAGGAACTTTTAGAAGAAAAAAAAATATTAAAACATTATTTTCATTTTATCAATATGTGCGTTTCGTTACATGTAACATAAAAGAGGAAACAGAACATAAAAAAGTTATATTTAATTTTGCAATAACATGTTAAAGTACTTGATGTAATTTACATAAGAAGGAAATCATAATTTGAAATATTAAAACGATAAGGAACTCTAAAGGTGGGTTTCTGGAAAACATTTTTAAGAGTGAAATATTTGAGTGTAAAAGGAGTTTAAATTCTTTAAGGATGTAGTGGGCGAAAATATATATATTCCATGAGCTAACTCTGATCACATTGTATGCATTTCACTTCACTTTTATTTCTTAAGAAAAAATATAAGTGTTAATATAAACCCTTTAAGCCAGCTTGTTTTTGAAGTCAGTAATTTTTTTTACGAAAATCGTATCGATAAAATAATTATAAAGAAAATTTATCGAATTGGCTATTCAGTGAAGATCTTTGCGATATTCGATGTTGGAGGCGATCAGCGATCGCTACTGCAAGCGAATATAATTGTCGCTAAATGTTGCGATTCTCGAATCGTTGAATCGCAGTGCAGACATCCCAAAAATAAAATAAATAATAAATCACATTCAAAGGCACACATCAAACAAAAAATAGAATTTCTTTGAAAACAGCAAAATTGTGAGCAAAATTCCCTATAAACTCTACAATAAGACAGACGTAAAGAACTGCATATTTTTCTCCGAGCAAAATAAACTATTATCAACGACAGAGGCGTGAACATTTCAAATGTAAGAAGTAGACCGATTCAGCTTGAGAACAGAATAAATGTAAAAAGATTGTTGCAATGACAACACAAAACACAATTGCAACGCAAGTCATCTGAGCAACAAAGTACGTGCATTAAAAACATGTTGAAGTTTTAATTATTTCCTCTCAATGGCTACTGTCATATTTGATGTATTTATGAACACTTTTCTTTACCTCTGGGCTAAAAAATTAAGGACAAATAATACAAATGGAAATTTAATTTACGAAATATTGCAAGCGCATCCCTTATTTGCTTAACAAAATTTTCCTTGTTCGATTAATTCCAGTCGCTTCTATAATGTGCTCTCTTGCATCTTCTCGCACGTACAGGGTGCCCGCCGGAAGGTATACTACTTCGTTTGCTTTTAATTTTTCATTAAATATATTATATATGCAATAGCATATCAGATAAATGCCCTCCTCTACATTCTCACACATTTTCCGCAGTGTTTCATTAATTTCCTCACGAATATTTTGTTTGAGTTGCTCAAGCGAGTCTAGTTTGTTTGCAAAAACTATGCTTTTCAGATATACCTACAAAAAAAAGTTCGGAGTAGTTACATCAGACGACCGTCATAACATACTATGTTATGGGAAGAGGTCTCTCAACAATTCCACTGTAATCCATCACATTGTGACGTAGCACCGTCTTGCTGAAACCTCATGTTAATCAAGTCCAAAGCATGCGTGGCATGTGGCGTTAAAAAGTTTTTAACTATATCACGATATCGCCTCCCATTGACAGTTACCGTTACGCCATTTTTAGTTTTAAAGAAATAAAGTTCAATGATCCTCCCTGGCCAAATTGCACACCAGACTGTCACTTTTAATGGATGCAAATATAACTGATGAATAACATGAGGCCCTTCCATTGCCCACAACCGACTATTCTGCTTATTCAAATATCGATTTCAATACAAATGTGTCTTGTCACTCCTTATGATTTTTTCATGTAAATAGGGGTTGTCATTGGTGAGCGGTAATCTCCTCCTTAAATGGAAAGAAATTCAAATCCTTGTGCAAAATTGTGGCCAAAGTTATTCTTTGAAGACCAAGCTCCTTTGCCCGACACCAAATTGTCCCTCTTTCTTCGAAACCCTTCACTTCACTGTACGCCTTGTTAGCACGGTGTTTCTTCCACAAGTTTCACATAACTTTCCCATCGTGACAGTAATCGATTTTTGATTTTGATAAAACGTTTTAACGATTAAATTATAATAAATTTGTAATGTGTGTGCACTTCACGACTGCCAAATATAAATATGAACTATAAAGACTAATGTTTACCGAAATGACGGCCAAACCAAATAGTCTACCTTCCCGGCGGACACCCTATATAAAACTAAAGCCATTCGTTTTCTGCTAAAGTCGCAGGTGTAATCTTAAGGTTTTTATTTTCTTTTCGCAGAAGAACAGACAAACAGACACTCATCCTTATTATCAATCGCATTGGTCAAGTTTAAATATGTATTTAAGGATTTTTGCGTAATTTTGTGGCATTAGTTTCTTTGTTTTATATTGTTGCAAACGTATTTGTTTCGCGCTGTCATACTTGTCTTGTGGCCTCACGCACAGCAGGTGCACGCTTGCAATTGAATCGACGCATTTCAAATTCACAAACAAAAACAAAACGAAAAAAAAAAACAACAAAAAAATCGCATCGAAAATTAACGCGTTAATACTCTACTATTAGTAAGTGTGTTTAATAATTTTGTATGTGCTTAAGACTGCTTACGTTTTGATTATCCTTTTTTGCGTCACAACTTGTTCAGGTTGATTTATGTAATTTCGTATGTCAATATTAGACTATTTAATCTTTTGTTATTCTTTCTTTTCGCAAGAGTATGATTTGGCGAGCAGCCTAAAAGAGAACCGAACTGTTTAATCACATTTGATTGGAAGGAGGTTTCTGTGCATACATTTACTGAAGTTAATGCGAAGTTCATTCAACTTTGCAAAGAAAATTTGGTCATGTTACCACTATTGCGATCAGGTGATATAATTTATTTGCAACTTGCAATTTAACAATGAAATAATTCTCTTCTTTTGCCAATCTATATACAACCGGGTTTTGTTTTCCTGAAATGCTGATAATTTAACCAGTTAGTAGCGGTTTAAGTACATTTTTGGCAAAAATTATCGCATTTTCTAAAATTTTGAATAAAAGCAAAATAGTATGGAACTCGCTGAGAGATCTCCTGCATACCATTTCAATGCTCTCCCATAATTATACGAAAAAGAAAAAAATATTTGTAATATTAAGGACACAAATTAAAAAATTATTAATTTACATACATTATCCTGAAAAAGCTGCACAAGGAATCGTTTTTGTGGTTTCAATAAGAATAAAAAAATTTAAAAATTAGCATAACATTACAATAGTTACAACAGTAGATAACAAGATGTTTATCACAAAAGAAGAAGAGAAGAATTCGTAGGACAAACGCCTTGAAGAAAATAATATATTGAAGAGCGTTGCTATTGCCATAGGAGTATATCGGCATTTCCACGGAAAATCCAATCACGACCGCTTTTTCAAATTTGTTTTGTTTGGAAATATATAATTTTATATTTAAATACTAATATGGAAAGCTTAGAACAATTCCTGGCACCACAAACAGAAGATCTGGTTATGAAAGGCACCGGTAAAAATATTTATCAGACATAATTATTAAAGGCCATGGAAGGATCTGTCAAATATCATATGCGTGCTGCTTAAAATGCATCTGTATGACAATTATTTCTGACAAGCAAAAGTTTATGAAAATTTTCATGAAATGATAATTTTTATGCTCTCACAGTTTTATTTTCGCAACCAAAAATAAATAGGATATCACATAAGATTATCATGTGAATGGTTCGTACTACTACGTGGCTTAGTGAAACATGGCCCTGAGAATTAGAATTATGGTTTTTAAATTTCTTGCAGTTTAAGTTAAAGTTATAGAAAAGATAAAATTTTTTTTAGTAGCATATTCGGAATCACCACAAGAAAAGAAACAGATGCTTTAAATTTAATATCCTTAAGACTAAAACCACTAATATCAATGAATTATTGTTTGATTTTAGAGACTTCGACCGTCTGCGACCGCTTAGTTGAATGATAAATACAATAATTTTAATATCGTTTTTCCTAAATAAATGCACTAAATATAACGTAATCGGATTAACTTAATACAATTCCAATACTAAAAAAAAATTAATAAATTTAGATGGACCAACTTCCAGATTCAATATAAAAACGCCGAAAAAACTAACTTTCAGATAAATAATTGAAGAGAGTGAATGAATGAATATTTTTATAGCAAAGATCGTACGAATAAAATCATTATGAAGTAAATCGAGGTGTTTCCAAAACAAGGATTAAAAGCAACAACTAAAATCACTTAATTATATTGAATGAATTTAATTCAAAGTGACAATCGTGTGCACTTAAAGGCAGCAATTTCAGTTTTTATAAAAAGAAAAGAAAATTTAATCTGATCATTATAATAAATTATAGACTTTGCATTGAATTCAACAAGTGTCTGATATAAAATCGATCCGTACATAAAATTCAGGACAACAACAACATCGCCACTAAGGACTTCAGAAGAGGAGCACTCATTGATTAAGGACGCACTGGCTGGAGAAGCCTAAGATTGTATGTATCTATAACGCTTTTGCTGCAAACTGTATTATAATGCAAACACCATCATTACTAAATCGTATGAAAGGACGTGTCGAGACAATGGTTTAAATACACCGTGTCATATCGATCACTTCTTAACAATAAATATCTGTAAGCTGATTATATTCTGGAAGAGCCAAGAAAATGAGAAAGAATATATATAAAATAATTTTCCTTTATAGGCAATTCTACATTAAAGGCGGCTTTTATAGTTTCTTTTGTTAAAACACAAAGACACAATTACACAAAGACACTTTGTTTTCTGGCACGTATCCGGGGTGTTGGATGCTTTAATTGAAGGGAAAATAAATTTTATGCATTTCTTTTGTTTGTTTTAATTAACAGTCTTGAATACGTTTTAAACACAGAATTGAAATCTTCCTTTATTTGCTTTTCTCCTTCAGTTATGACTTTCAGTTGTAAATGATTATGATGGCAATTTATAAAACTTTCTCACATTAAACTGAAAAACAAAACTTTCATTGATGAAAGTCATCTGGTTTGTTTGCTTTAATACATTTTCGACACTGAGTGTAGCTAAAGTTTGTTACGGACAATCTTAATTTGATGATCGCGAACACCGGTGGGCATGCGCCTCGCATTGCCATTTTGAATCGCTCATTAAAAGTAAATTGCAAATCGTAAGTAGAACAAGACTGCAATTTTTTCTTTTTTAATTTCGAAGAAATAAAAAAAAAGGGTTTAACATACTTGATCAGTTCTAAGCGATCGCAGAAAATACCAAAAATTAAGTTGCAAGCTGAACTGAGGAAATATTTACGAGTTTTCATTTGTTGGACCCCCCAAGTAATTGCTTTTTTACGCCTACAGAAAGAAAAAACTGCGGCTCGCAAGTGCAAGTTATAAGTAGTGCTTGCAATTCAACGGTCTGCCAGTGGTCAGCGGAAACTTTTTCAAACAATATTGCCAATCAAGTATACTTTTGAGAGACTTTCAACATTATTCAGAGTTTCACAATTTTACTTCATTTTTCTTAAGCTCAGTAAAAGAACCTCCGGTAATTGTTACAATGGATACAGTTTTATGTTAAAATTGTAAGACAATTCAAAAAAAAGACGACCAAAAAGGATATAAAATAATATCCTGTATAAAATTCATAATATTCTAAACATTATCGTATTTTTAAGAAATTAAGGTCGCAGGATTAAAGGAAATCGGTATCTGTAGGATTTTTTTATAACCATTCAACTTTGAGGTCAAGGCTTGTGTGAATAGAGGGGTTGCCTCAACAACTTACTTATGCAAAAATAATTTTTTTTTTTTGAATCCGAAGCCAACTTTCATTTATTCGAATTAAGAAGAAAACTCCCAAGCTTCTGAAAAATATTTAAATGCTTAATGTGAGTGTGTGTATTATTGTTTAATTTTTTTTCCAAAATTTCACTGAACTTTTGCCTATTACTGATGAGGGAATTTCCAGTAGACAGTTCCACCTATCGTATAGTTTCAAAATTGGTAAAGTGATTGAAGTGAAAAAATATGTTGATAAGCATTTCTAACATAAAATAGAAACTTGAAAAAAAAACATTTTTTCATTTTTATTTCTGTCTTAGAAAAATTCTTTGACACTCTATATTGAGCATTATAAAATGTGATCAAATAGGCGAGTGGTTTCCATGTTACCTTCCTTCATTTTACCTATACAATCCAATATACATTTTCCTTGCACAATGGCACCAAATTGCCATTGCAAGTACACTTGAGCTAAAAGCAAAATGAGCGCATGCCTTTAATAATCACATACACTTATAAAAAGCAATAAACTGGCACTTTAATGTACTTAATCAAAAAAATATACCAAAATATGAAAAAAAAAAAAAAAATTACAACTGGCACTGGAATCCTTTCGTTGTAAGGGAGAAATGGATAATAAAATGTAATAAAAAAGGCATTTCGTGATCATTACAATTATAATAAAAAATTTAACTTTGTTTTGTAACAATAATTAAAGACACCAAATTCAAGACGAGATGCACAAAGAACCATAAACCGCCACCACATCAGTATTAATACACTTTTGATTTCAATTCCGTGAAAACGGCAGCGAAAATTTCAAAATATGAAATCATAATCTGTGTTAATATGATGGCAATAAAATTGCCAATACGCACGCATGAAATTATTTTCCATTTACAAGACCACAAGAAACGGCACCACAACCTTGAACAGTTGTTGACCACAGTGGAAATGGCACCAAACCCGAGCTGTTTGCAAGAATTATGTATGCAAGAATTAATTTTGATTTGACTGTTCACTATTGAAACTCGACATTAAATTAATGAATGGAATGTACGAAAAGGAAAAAATTAATAATATCTGTACACTTGTTATTTTACACTTGGCTGTTTTTAATTATACACCCTTCTTGCTGTTTTTCATTTCTTTAATTCTTTCTGAAAAGTTTGTGAATGAAGGAGGCTGAACAAGCAAATTGAATTGAAAATGCTGCAAAATTACAATGTTACTTTAACAAACGTTAAGCTCTGAAATCATTTACGGTCATTTTTATTGCTATTTATCATGTTCAGGCAAGAAGCGAAACTGCAGCATAGTTTTTTATTGCAATGCGAGTAACATAAAAAAAATTATATGTATGGAAATAGTTTCTTTCCTAAAACTCTATCTACGAAAACGTTAAAGATGAAATAATAAAAAGCGTTTTCACTTAATTTCGTTTCTGCAGCCTCGTTGCAATTGGGCGCAACTAAATGATCTCAACTTCTACCACTATCGCAAGTGATTAATAAAATGTTGAGCTAAATGTGTGCGAATATGTTATTTCACATTTTGGTTACATCTCTTAAAGATTTCATTGTGCCGCTGGGTTATTTGCATAAGCCAGGTTTATATTAAATGAAATGTTATGACTGCAGTGACAGTTGAATAATGTTTACCCAGTTTTTAGATGACGTTGCTTCTAGGCTTTTTATTACCATACAGTACGACGCAGAGACTCAAAACTGGACTGCTAGATAGGCAGGAAAATAAAAAATAAAATAAATTTATTTTAGACGACGAGCATGATCACGATGACAAGGTTGTATATAATTGGAGGATTTCTTTTAATTTTCATTAAAATTCTTTCCATTTTTCTTTTATTTTTTTTTTTGCATATTTTTCTTTTGGTTATACAATTTTAATTGTGCCAGCAATTATTGCAATTATAATTCATCATTTCATTTTGCTTAAGTTAATAAGCCTTTGGCGATTACCTCGAAAATAAATTGGACTGCATTCTTATTAGCAAATAAAAGTTATGTAACCATTTTTTATTATTTATAGTATAATTATGAGCACAAATATTTTATTTTCATTTTAGAAGTTGTCACTAAGTGGTATTCAGCTATTGGAAAAAAATTTGTAGTGTGACGTATTATTCACTCCAGAAATAATTTCATCGCATTAGCTTTTTCTTACAATTTGCACTGCTATTTAAATTCTAAATTCTTTTGAAACTTCTATTTCTAAATAATAATAATATACTTTCTGAAAACTTTAAGGCAAATCAAAAGTATTTTCAAATTTACTACACAAGTCTGCGTACTCGTACCTTTCAATTTAAATTGTATTTAAAAAATTTTCATATACACAATTTCCAAGTGAAAAAAAAAATAATTCAAATACTTCTTATAAAAAGAAACAAGTGTGAAAATCTCAATTAAGAATAAAATTAATAGATATTTAATGAGAGCATAGCCACAAGCCCCCATATCATATATAGCAAAAAAAAAATAAAGAAAAGAAAGGACTTGACTGACCACAAATTAAACCGTGAGAAAGCAAAAGGAATTCATAATTGTATGCAACAATACAAACAATACAAAACCAAAAAAAAAAAAAAAAAAAAAAAAAAATTCATTTAAAATAAACTAAAAGAAAAATTAATATTATAGAATACAAATACTTACACAACGCCATAGAAAACCCTAATCGGAACACAAGTTAAACGGTTTTCATTAAAACAAAAGCAAAGTACTCGGACTCTGATGCACTTGTTCCCCTTAGTTTCACTTGAATCTAGAAAGGTTCAAAGGCACCGCCATTTAAGCAACAAATTGGATCATATACTTAAGCAAATATTTTTTAGAATTGCCGCTTACAAACCAGATTAAAAACGATTTTTATATTGTTATCGAACAAGGTGTTAAATAAGGCGTACTAATGAGATTTACTAACACAATAACCGCTACCAGAGCGGTTTTCCTATTTGATACTATAAACGAAGTACTGAAATTTAATTAAATCACAGACAAAAGAACTTAAAAAAAAATAAAAAAGCAATAATAATAATAAAAATAATAATAACTATGTCCTTTTAAAGCCACATGATATTTTTGTTTCAAATTTACATGCTTTGAAGCTACAAGGATTAAAGTTATCGAAATTATAACAAGAGTAAAAAATATGATGTAATTTCCTGCATGAAAGGGAAACCCAGCTGAATTTACAAATAAATTGAATATGTTTTATTGGTTTATTATATTTTATTTCATGAGAGAAGCAATAAAAACCGCATAAATACATAAAACATAAATATAATTTTTTGTGCCACAGGATTGGGCAATATAAATTTCATTTTTTAAATCTTATATGTTACAAACAGAGTAAAATTATAAAAATTAAAATAATATAAATTGTACAAACAATCATAAAATACTATTAATATTACCTGTATGAGACTTTACTCCAGCAAAACTGAAACATGCGCAAACAGCAAAACAAAAGACTTAAGCAACGAACCTTAAGAGCAACGTCTATCAATAAAAGTGTTACATACACATTTGCATAAGCCACGCCATTAAATACAGCATATAAGAAAGAGACAGATAGAAATTTAGAAGAAAAAAATATATTATAAACCTAAATCGCTTATTAATGCACTACGGCATTTCGCATATAAATTTGAGATTTATTTTCTTAATTTTTTCTGTGCAAAGTTTCCCACAAATGTCAATAAACAAATATTGATTAAAATGAAAATGCATTAATTGGAAAGTAAAGCGGTACACCTACAAACAAAACGGCAAAAAGAGAAAAAATTAATATTTTTACAAAATGCACACTAGAGGAAAACAACCCTTCACGGATGTTTCGCTTTTTTTCTTTTATAATTCACTATATGCAAAGAAATATATTCCCAGATTTTCTGTGTGCCTACTTAAAATTCATTTTAAAAATGAACTATATATTTAAGAAATTATAAAATTGATTTCAATTTAGTGAAACGCAATGATTTAAGAGGGAAGATAATGCCTAATAGCTTGGGTTCAACATGTAAGCATATGTAATTGTTTTTCCATGTACGGAATTATTAATGAATTTTAAATAAATCCATGTTAAGATTTATTAATATCGAATACAAAACGGAAATGAAATTAATTTTCTTTCACGGCTCCATAATGTCTGAAGGCTGGTGTGAAAAATTGTTGATCGAGGGAAATTCAATTTAATGCAGTCACACATTTTGAATAATTTAAGAAGAGAGGAAAATTTTGAAACAAATTAACTTTTTAATACAAATCCTTCTATCACATCAGGCGAAGGACTTTCATTGCTACATTATTACTATACGTCTACATCATTATGCGAACTTGGAAATAGTTAGCAAAAGAGAATTTTCAATAGAAAATGTTGTATAAAAAAATATTCAATTGATTTTCGGATTAAAAAAAATTTTATATCCATAAATCCATAATAAATATTTGTAAAATTGCAATAATTATTAAATTTTTTTGTACAAATTTAAGGCGTTAAGTAAAAACACAATTACCGCTTTAAGCTTCAAGGTTTTGTGTTCGAGTATCTTCCGCTTTAAGGTCCTTAAAATTTTTCTAACAAACTAATTAGCATTGAGAGCATATTCTTCTTTTTCGAAATATTTTGTAGAGTAAAGGACATGGCATGATAATTATTATTCGGCATTCTTTGCAAAAAATTGCCAATGGAAATCCGACCGCTTATTAGTCTCCAGCTTGGTTCCTTCGGTGTAAAACCAGCTTGATTCCTATGTTCAATTTTCATTACATAAAAGTGTTTAACATGTTTAAGAGTCATACTGTCTACGAGTTCTTCAAGTTTATATAGAACAACTAATACAGAAGGTTCTGTATTCGGGATGCCGGGGTTTCTCCCACAGAAAAATGAAGTTCCTGAACGGCCTGAACTCTTAAACTTGATTAAGTTCAGTTTCCTATTGCAAACATTCCACTATAAGCATGCACTTCATTTCGTTTTATGGTACCGATTTCAAGCAAACATCCTTCTTGATGAATTACTAAAGGAATTGAAAATGTGAAACTCCTATAAAATCAAAGGATCCTTAACGTTGTTTACGAGATTTTAAATTAACATCACAGCAAAATCTTTAACTTTAAACACATTTTTACACAATAAAAGTAAAAATCGTCTTATAACTTAAAACTTCTTACAAACCGCTTTCCTTTCTTCTCGTTTGCATTCCCTACTTTCGAATATAAATGACACCGTACGCATGCCAATAACGAGACAAAAAGGAAACAAGAACAAATTACAATTTAACAAGAATATAATGTCTTTTGACAAACCACTATACAGAATTGATAATGTCAAACAATGTGTTTGCAGGACAATAAGAATAGAAGAAAAGGCTAAGAAAGGATAATATGGCACTCTTTTCTTTTACGCAAACTCATTATGGCCATTGCACCAAAGCTAGTTCACTCTTGTGTATTAGTTGTGTATTATTAAGAAAAAAAAAATATTTGCAACAATTGTAATTTCATAACAATTCACGCCTCAGCAAATTTACCTAAACTCTCATTAAAATGTTTAGTTTGTTTGCCCTGATTTTAAGGCAGCATGAAACCATTTGTATTCATATGATATTCCGTACAATGCCACCGTATCCTTAAGGTGAATTTTCTCTTACACAAGTTGCATTGTCTATGTGGCGCATGCTGGGTGTTGTAACATTAACAAATCCTATTTGTATTCGCAATTGTGTTGTTGTTTAGTTTGGACAGTGATACTGTTCGTATTGTGTGTAGAAGTTGGAGAACAACAAGATTATTCTTGGCACGGATAAGTTTGCTTGACCACGAACAAAAGAAAACATCTGTTAGCTAATAATATTCACAGTTGAAATTCTATATTCGGTAGCCTTTGACGCGGTAGTTAGCACAGTGGCCAATTTTATGTGGCAAAATTTTATCTGGCAATTATTACAACAATGAGAAGTTTAAAAGTGACTACTGATATACAAAACAGCAGGCTCTTTAGACAATGAGAAGATTTTCCTGAGGAAACTATAAAATATTATGTAAAATATTTTTGATTTGCCGCAGAATTTCCAGGAAGTGTAGTATTTTGAATTTTTGCAAATAGTATTGAATAACAATTATTTATAGAATTTTATACATTTTATATTGTAATTCGGATTCGACATGTGCATCGAACTCATACACACATTTTAGTTTTTTTTTTTTTGCTCGGCAATAAAATTTAAATTGAATAAATATTAAATATAAATTCATGTTCCTAAAATTTTCAACACCTTTTTTCTCTATTTTTTTTTATAAAATTTTCGCTAGAAAAGTAATAAAGAAATATTTAGCAATTGTAAAAACTTAATACTATAATTTAGTACTAATAATTTATCTTACATAATAAATTAAAACATGCATTAATTAATTAATTATAAAAAATTTACTTACTTACCGCTGAACCACAAAATGAGTTGGTAACATGAAAATAAAATTGAAGAAAAAATTTATTAGTACATTAGAGAAGTTAAAAATTCAATTTCATTAAAAAAATGTAAATTATTTAAATTCATATTGTACAACAACTAGAAAGAATAAAACGATAATAATCATATTTCAAATTCTATCCGAAGCCAATCAAAAATATTTGATCTCAAAGCTGGTTATTAGCATAACTAGCAAATCAAAAAGCCAGAAAGTTTTACAAAAAATAAAATTTAATAAATAAAAAAGGCCAATTAAGAAAGCTGGAAGAAAAAAAGGAAAAAATGAGGGAGCGGAGAATGAATGCGGTTGAATACTTAAACCCACACACGTTACAGCAGCCGCAAAATGCACTGATTGACTGATTTAACGTGGTGGGGCCTTTTTTGGGTTTCACATATTTTGAATATAAAATTATGTAAATTATGGTAAAAACAAATAAAAAAAAAATAATAAAAGCAAAAGCCATGATCATCAAATGTCAAACATTGAGCCTTAAAAACTATTTATTAATCTAAAAGATAGAATAATCAGGTACTGGTAGAGAGCCAATTGCCTTCAAGCCAATCAAGAGCTAACCGGCGCAATGATATTTTTGCAGAAAATTCTTTGCAAATAGAGATCGTATAGAGGTATGAATGAAAGTAAGTAAAGTACAAAAATATAAAAAATGATATTGCGAGTACTCGAGAGTAAAAACGGCTATAAAAAGTAATGTCTTAATCAACTAAAACTTTGTTCTTTCTTAACAAATGAAGAAAAAGTGCATGTAGTTAATATTGTTGCACTAAGTCGTATAAAAGAATTAAATCGTAACCAGAATTTAACATTTAATTCTTGGCTTCCGGGTTGCCATTAATACAGTTCAAAGCTGATTGCGCGGTGTAATAAAAACTAATAATTTTTGAAATGTGCCAAAGGAGTAGTTTTTCAAATTATCTGCTTGAGTTTTTTAGTAAAAATATAAATATTATTTTTATTACGAAAAAATTATCAAAAAATTAAATATCTTTACTGGCTACACCGGAGGCTGAGCCAGCACATTAAGTATCGCAACAAGAGTAGATACTAAAATGACTAAAAACTACATTGTTTACATAAAATTGATTAGGATTTTGATGTTTCACAGAATTATTAGCTTTTGAGGGCATTTCAGTTAATCTAATATAATCCAAATAAAATTCGAAATAGCACAGAATAGAATGTTCTTTGGAATCATGTATACCACGTAAAAAAACATTCTATTTTTAAATTAAATTAGATTTATCAAACTGATAGTCTTTTAAAAAAAAAATTTAGCCAGTTATTTTTACCCAGGATACTTTTAATTATCCTGACTTGATTTTGTTTAATATAATTCGCTCCTGCTTAATTTCGAAAACTTTTAAAGGCGCTGTTAAAAGCTTCATGCAGCTAAAAATTGTGTTTGCCTTGAAAATTTATAGTGAGAAATTATTTTTTTTTTACTTTTCTTGAAACTGTTTTTTGCGAATGGTATGGTCAGTTGTACCGTACGGACATGATGCGATGAGCCAAACGTGAGCCATTAAAATTTCAAGCCACAAGTAATACTACTTATTGTCCCAAAAAATGTTATGAAACATTAAAAGTCTACAGTTAATTTTACATTATTTTTGTATTAACCATATTGAACTTATTTAGAATTTAACAATGTTCTCAAAGCTTTTTTATAACTAAAGAACGAATACATTTTTGCTCTGCTAAAGGGGAGTAGACACTTTGCTTGTCTTAAAGATGATCCCCTACCATATTTATTCACATGCACCATCACTTATTCCCTGCATATTGTTTATTTATGAATGTCATCCAATTTATTATGATTTCTGCTTTTAGTTTTTGCCCTGCTTGTCATCATTTTTTTAGCCTTCCTGCCTTTACCACATTTAATATTGGTTTGTCCGGCTTTGTTGCATCTGTATATTTAAGAGGGAAATGATCGCATTTATGCATCATCGTATGTTGGCCAATTCTTTTCTATGGCCAACATACTCATACAATTGTTTTATTAAATAATATTTTGTTGTCATCATCTTGCTCTCTGGTTGTCTGCTTGTATTTGCATGGTACGCTTTCCTGTTGGAAACATTTTTATATATTTGTGATCTCGAACTTCTTGCGACTCGACTCTTTTAACAAGTTGCATTTATATTTGTTTATTGTTGTTGTACGAGTATTAATAACCTACGCACAATTTTAGTTAAACTATATGACTTCTTTTCTTTGTATTTGGAACAGTTCATGAGAGTAGTTTAATTGTGGAACTGTTAGTAGGAAGACCTTGTAGCTCCAGTACACACGAATGGATCAATCTTGGTACCGGTGTGTGACGCTGAAAGTTTCTTATTTTGTTTGCTGCTGGTATGACAAAACGTTTATGTACCTTGCATAAGCATAATTTTAAATCTTTTCTGAGTTGATTGTTGGAGCTTTTAGCATAATTGGCTTGTCTTTGTTAAAAGTTTCGTCGGCTGGCTTGTTATTATTGTTCGTTGTTGCTTATTTCGATTTATGCATCCGCGTCATTTTTAAATATTTCTTATTGATGTGAATATTTTTCTTTCCTATAACAAGCAGTTATGATGGCTTCAATGGAAATGTTACACCGTTAAAATTTTACTTGTGTCTTCGAAACAAGTTATATGCAGTTTGCATTAAAGAATTAATTTTTTATATCCATCTAATAATCAATTCTCATTATTGCAACAGAAGATTTAGGCGTATTGTTGCAAAAAAAAAAACATTGAAATGTAGAATTAAATATGCAAAAACATATGCATATCTATATCTTTTTTTAAGTACATATTTTTCCTAATTATGTTTCAAGTAATATTGTGAAAAATAATATTAAATATATTTCGATCCAATGACCGTATCTTATCTGTATTAAAAATTGAAGAAATGTATATATAACTAGTTTTAATCTTAATATATGATTTAATTATTATAAACTATAAAATGTTTAGATTTCGTCGTCTTCAATTTTTGGAGCTAAATAGTAGCGTACATAGCCCAACGCTTGTATACGATATTAAACCACCAGTGGAACATTTGCAGATATTGGCAACTGGACTTGACCCGAAAAAGGAGTAGCCTTGGTAAAAAAAAAAAAAACATAGATTCATAGATGAAAACATCAACATAGATTCACTGAATTACGCTAAATCGCAACAGATGCGGGCAAATTCCATTGAGGGCATACGGACCACACATAGTTTGATACCGTTCCATGACTTAAGGATTCAAACAGTATCATCATTGCTGGCACATTTTAATATCCTAGCTATGCTGCCTAAGTTCACGCCCATGGAAATGTTTCGATCACAAGGAAACTTACCAAAACCATCGGAGCGCAACGCCAATGAAACCAAAGACCCATGAGAATTATACATGGCTTGTAACTTAATAACATGATTCGAATTATACATTCTTCTTTAATATTGCTATTAAACTTCTCACATACCTGTATACCAGAATCGCTACAATCCAATGTGGCATCGTTGAATAAATCTTTAGTGGCGTCCAAGATTTTCTTGAGAGTATTAACGTTAATAATAATTCGTGCATCAAAAATTTTTTTATTTAATATAAACTCAAACAATAATCACATAATTTTCTTATTTGTTAACTTCCGATACACTGCAGGTACTTTTGCGTTAATATAATTAAATGCGGTTTCGCGTTGTATGCAAAATTTGCCTTTGTTTCTAATATGTATATACAAAAAGAATGATACTAGACGCTTCTTTTGGCGCCAACTGTCAATGACAATGACAAAATGTCACAGAAGCGACATTTGACGTTGAGAGCGACAGGGTGTACTATAATTTTTAGACAGGGTAAGCAAAATAATAATAGCAAAAGCACAACTAGATAACCAAAGTTTTAAATGAGAACAAATTTTTTTAATTATGAAATTATTAATATAAGGAGTTGCTTTCAAATTTTCCATGTTAAATTCATGATGTCGCTGCTTGAAAAGAAAATTCCATATACGATTTCACTTTTAAAATAAATGCAATTGTTTTAATATAAGTTTTTCTATACCACCAGTTTTTACGGCAGGCTCAAATCAAGTTAACTCAAACAAGGCGAATTTAAACAAGCGAAACTGCTTTATCAAAAACTGCTTTCTAAAAATTTGCATTTTTTTTGCCACACATTGTTTTTCATTGAAATATATTTTGTAGTGATATATTCCTCGGCTACCAATTCGTTCGGTTATTACTACAAGAAGACTTCTGAACTAGTTGCGTAAGTTTACATTGTAATAAATGTATACAACTTAAAGAAACCGAACGTGTTAAAGATAACAAATTTTAAAACTCCCATTTCATCTTTACTTGGTAAGAATCCGCCGGCTCCATTTCCAATAAGGTATGGACAGAATTTTTACGAGAGATTACAGAAGATTTACACTAACATCAAAACCAATATTAAAATTATAAATGTTTCCAAGAATTTTTGTTCAGTGTATCAGTCATAAGTTAAATTTACAAGCCAAAAACCAGTAGCCCTATTATCTTATAGCTCTCTTTAACATGTTTGTCAATTTAAATCATAATTTTCTGTTTATATGTGTACAGAAGTACCTGTAAATACTTTTATCAAAAGAAAAGAGGCAAATAAAAGCAATCCAAATAATGATGTACGAAATTGTAATTTTTTATCGCTAAATTCATACAATCAAAATTTTGCAAATGATACAATATTAAGTTGTTGATCACTGCAATCCCTGTAGTATGTGCTCCACTACAGACCACAACAAATGATAATCAGGGGAATTACTTACAGTGACTTGTGATTGAAATTGATTATGAGTGACATATTATTGTAATAATTTTATAGAAATTTAAAAGCAATTAATGTATTTTATATGATCCTGATTAAAGAGAGGATGTTACAAGTCTAACCAGTTCAAAACGATAAATTAAAACTGGGCCGCAGCTCACAGGAAATTATTATTATTCTTTTTTTGATTTTTGTTTCACATGACACAACATGGTATGCATGTAAGTAGACTTAATTGATTGCATTTAATTTTTTCACTACCAAATCTTAAATCGTTTTATTTAAGCTAAAAGGTGATTACATAACTTAACTCCGTTTCCAAAAATTAAAAAAATATATTGAATTACATTAAGAGGACTGTGTAATAGAATTTAAAGGTTTGCACATTTAATTCGGAATTATTACATATTATAAAGAAATGGAATTATCCTTTTAAAATTAACAAACTTTTTATAAAGGAGGCCTGCCCGCAATTGAGACGTCCTACTCCAATATTGACGAAGCTTAAATTTATATGCAACTTAATTTATTGGCTGTCTCTATAGCAAGTTGGTGGGTATTTCCTAAAGGTTTTTATTGCAGACTGGGTCAGGTAGAGCATAATGATATACTCAATTGAAATCTTGTATCAAATGCACAATGTTTTTTTTGTAGATTACGATTTTATATCACAATTCAAGACAATGAGACGCCATTAAAAAATTTGTGATAATCCGACTTTCAGGGACCGCAAAACATGTAAAAATGTTCGCTGTCTGTAACATATCACTTTAAGTATGGCCAATACAATTGTACACTGTACTTGTGCAACAGAACCGGTGGCGCTTGGAAGAAACACAAATATAAATATCACTTTCTCTTAAGAATCCTTGGAATTTGTTTTTAATAAGTGTTAGAATAACACATTAATATTTCTGGATTCCTTGATATCTAAACGAATGTTTTCTGAAATACCATTTTTATACAATTTTACACAACTCCAAGACACAGAAAGCATGACTGAGCATCTTAATAAGGTGCGAAAATGACTTAAACGAAAAAGAATTATCCAAAAACAATTCAATTTATGGCTAAACGCTGCAATATAACAGAAAAAAAAACATGAATCCCTAATGAACCCTTTTGGTAGCAAACGGAGTATAAAAACACTTGTTAGAAAATGTTTGTGGTTTGTTCTTTTAACTAGACTTCAAAACAAATAGCGTTAACAAACACTGCCAATCATGGCCAAAAAGGTTTAGAATAACGAAAAAAAAAAACAAGTGAAGCGGCTTCAAACAAAGAGTTGTGTCTGGGCGATGTGTAGGTGCAAAACGTGAGCAGTCATGAAATGTATCATAAAAAAGGGTATGAATTTCAAGAATTCATAAATACAAAATAATCGCATGATTATCGCTTAATAAACGCTAAGACAACTGGAATACATAACAAAAAACATGTTGAATTTTTTTACTTTAATTTTTTGTGATTTTTTTAAACCAATTTTATGATTTTTATAAAAATTCTTAGAATGAAACATCATAGTTTTTTTGTTAGTTATTTCAAAAGGCAAAAACTTCTTTCAAGAGACTCCCGTCTACCGCTATAACGTCGTATTATCTACGCTGAAAAAATATCTCAGTGAAAAAATCGTAAAACGGGCGTTGCATTTGATGTTGTCATTCGGTGGGGACGAATTTTTTTTTTGTTGTTTTTTTTTTTTGCTTTTGTTTGTTTTGCTTTTTAAATAAAGAAACTTTCTTACAAAAGCACCGTGAAAGTTGGTTTAATACACGCAGTTAATAACCCGCTGTTAATCCTTTGACTACATTTTACTATCTCTCGTTCTTTCTCCTTCAATGTTCTTAAAATAAGTAATAAATTTTTTTCATTTCACCTTCAACTGCTTTCATTTTTTAGTATGCTGCACTACAACTATGTTTTACTTATCTTTTAATAATCGCACACTGCTTACAAATTGACCATAAATTTTCGTTTTCATTAAGATTATTATCTCGGAAACATTGTTTTTCTTCTGCTTTTGCGCCAGTTTATCTCAGTCTCATGTGTAAAACAGATAGTGGACGAGTGCAATGTGATATAATTTTTATTTGTTTTTGATTATAAAATCTCACTTGGTCATTTGGTATTTAATAGGTCTGAGACTCATACGTTGTTGGATACGAGCAGACTGATAAAGCAATAAATTTTCATCATTATCACAAGACAAAACAGCGGTTTTGTTAAATCTTCCAATGTGGGCGTTACTTGGTTTAGCGGCAAATAAAAACGCCCGTCTTTACTTTCTGTTTTTCATTTTTTATCTCTGCTCATTTTTCACAGCCAAAAAAAGTAAAAGTCTTATAATATTTCATTAAAGGAGACAAAAGTGTTCGAAGAAATCATAGCATGATATAATTTATTATTTAATTAGTGGAAACCGAGGCTAATATTCGTACAAAAATATTTATAGTTTTCTCTCTTTTGTTTAAAAAAGTCGTGATTGGGGAAACTCTTTCACTGGTAGCTGAACATCATACTGTGAAAGAAAATATTAATAAAACTATTCGAATAATATTTATAATATCTACTCTAAACGGCCATGTATCCTTTATTCGTATATAATATTTATAAAAAAAGAGAACTAAGAAAAGTATTGCGTTGAAGAATACAACGAGATATTAAATAAATGAAAGCACAAAAACAGTAATTACATAAAATAAAATTAAATACAAAAAACTTTATAGGAAAACAATATGAAAGAGAAAAAAAAGTAAAACAATTAAATGAAGCTAATGGGATTCTGTTTTCTATTGTTTTAATAAATGTTTTGTAATATTTTATTTCATTTTATTCCAATTTATTTTATATTATTTCATTGTTTTTTTATTTAATTAATTTGTTTTTTATTTATTTTTTGGTTTTGTTAATTTTTTTGATTTTGTTTTACGTTTTTTTAATCATTTTACTTTGCACCCTTATCAAAAATTTAAATATACCTCAAATCTCGAAAAAAAATTTTTCTCTCTATTATTCAAAAATACACAAAAGGACGTTTTCATAGAGTGACGATTTTTACTCAAAAATTGCAAAGGGGTACCCCTATCAAAAATCTAAAAATTTTCCAAAAAATCGAAAATTTTATTTCTCCTCTATTTTTAGCAAAAATATATTTTAAACATTTGAAAACATAAAATAAACATACAAGAGCAATAAAAACGCAAGTTCTTCATTCAAAAATACACAAACGGACGATTTTAAAGTGTGACTGTTTTTGCCTGAAAATGCAAAGGGGGTACCCCTATCAAAAATCGAAAATTTTCCAAAAAATCGAAAATTTTATTTTTCCTTTATTTTTAGCAAAAATATATTTTAAACATTTGAAAACATAAAATAAATACACAAGAGCAAAAAAAAAACGCAAGTTTTTCATTCAAAAATACACAAATGGACTTTTTCAAAATTTGACGATTTTAAATAAGTTTTTTAGTACTTTATTGCTGAAGATTATTTACAAGCTGCTTTAAAAGTCATTTTGTTTGTTGTGTGTTGCATTTGGTTGCATTGTGTTTTAATCAAAATGTTTTTCTTTAAATCCAAGCAGTTACATATTTTTTAGAATATATATATACATATATATATATTTTTTTTAAGAGATCTTCTCTTTGTTGTAAAAGTAGGATTATGCAAACACAAAAAATTACCACAAGTAAATGTAAAATGTAATGAAAATAAAATGTGACAACCAATATATTTTAAACACAATGACAAACTGTGTAAATAGAATTTTGGCACACATTGAGAAGAACAATAAGTTTGACTTCCAAAGCCGGACTATGTCCGATAAGTAGTAAATGGAGTTGTTGTAAAGATTACGTGTGTACAACACAATACTAATTCCATAATCCTTTAGAATAAAGCAATGCTTGTTGTCACTTAAATTAGATCAAAGGACTTTACCAAGGAGATTAAAATAAATTCTATGTATGTATGTGTTATAACAGAGAAGATCTGAAAATTAGTTTCAGGCAAAATTTATCCTTTTTTCTTTTCTTGTGATAAAGTTATTAAAATTGTTTTCCTCTTTTTTGGAAACCACATTTTTTTTTTGTGATTTTTGAAACCAACAAAGCCTGTTATTTACTTTGCTAAAGTGTTAACGCTCTGACAGTTTGAATAATTTTTATAATCAATTTGAAAAATATTTGTCTTAATACAAAGCAACCAATCAAGCCAACTCTTTAAGACATAAATGACTTGTGCAAGTGATGAGCTGTTTTAAAAGCGAATTTATCTGATGATACACCTAAATGGCTGACAGCTTAAGGATTTTCTAAAAGTTTCACATAAAATTTTATTATACGGAATGACATAAAATAATTAACATTTATTTAAGAAGCCTTAAGGCAAATGACACAAAACTTTTCAAGTGAAAAAATCTAAAAAAAAAATCTTTTCTACTGAAGCTCAAGGATGTGTGGCAGCAACTTACTCGTGTACTGAAATTGCAGTAGTGGTTGTAGCAGTTTATGCCATTGTAAAATTCATTACCGGTGCGATTCAATTCAATGCATGCCTGTTAGGCTTTTCAAGCCGGACTTAATAAACGAACAAATGTGGCGGCTAAACCATGTCGTCAAGTTAAATCTCAGGCAAAATAAAAAAAAACACAAATATTAAAAAAATAGTTGTGTATTTTCAAAAATTTTGCATTTAAAGAAACAAGTAGCTGCATAGCTTCAAGCTTTAAAATTTAAAATATGAAAAAACAGACCCCATAACATTCTAAAAGAAACCACAAGAATGACAGTGGGCTGGCCCAACTGCTTATAAAATATATCTTAGTTTTAGCAATTAAGTCGTTTGCGTAACAATTAAATAATAAACGCAACCTCTTTTTGCTTGCTCAAGATTTTACAATTGCTGTTGATGTCGGTGAATGTTTCGCTTTCTACAGGCCAAATGTCATTTTGACACACGGAACACTTTTATCTTTTTTTTTCATGCTTTTTAAAAAGAAATTCATTCATAATTTCGCATTAATCTCTAGTGCGCATTACTTAAACACCGGACACACTCAGCATTTGACGCAGTAGTCAGTTTGGCATATATGGCCAGCCAGGGTACTCGTGTGTGTGGGGTGGACATGTAGCAATTTGTTTAATTGCTTTTTAGCCTTCAGGGGCACATTAACGTACGACACCAATTCACCATACACAATTGCAGCATGTGTGCCCAGACTAAGCGACAGTGAGTTCGGCTTATATATCGTATTTAGGTTGTTCGCTTAAAGTTGACATGTCGATTGTCTTGTCGGCCGGCACAGCTATAAAGTGCATCAATGTGGTAAGCAGCTAAATCCAGTTAAAATGTGTACCAAGTGGTTTTTACTGTATAATGCTCAACACAGTGGCTTCCTATAATTTAAGTTTATCGATAATTGGAATTTAAAAGCAGCTTAAGCTTAAAAAATACCACCAAAACTTAAAATATCACAGAGGATTCAAATAGTAACATTGAACGTATATTTTATTTTAAATGTATATGTTGGCCATAAAGAAAAACCTATATAAATCGGTTGTGCTATATGAGCATGTCGGAAAACTAGTTAGTTTACTTTTAATTTGTAAAAATGTACCCTAATTGCCTATTAGGATTTTATTGATTTTGCCAAATCATAACGCTATTATAAAAAGCGCATAAAATTTAGCCCCGAAATGCAACTCTGCACTATATGAAGTTGCTGCAAATAATACAGAACCTAAAAGATACGCATGAACAAACAAATCATAGAATCGTAGCTGTTTTGCTGGCCATGGTTAACAAAGCAAGCATATTGAGAATATTCAGAAACATATTACGAAACAAAAATATTATTAAAAATTATCTTTAAATTAATTAAGCATGATTGAATTTTTCAAATTAAAAAAAGAAATAATAATAAATAATATTATAATAATTTATAAATTTTTAATTTAATTTGTTTTACACTATTTATTTTGGTTACCGCATTTTATATGAGACTGCCAAGGGAACGATGACGATCATTTGCGAAAAATACTTAGAACCAGCTGAAATTAATTTTTTAAAATATTAAATTCAGAGCCAATATTTTCCAGAAAATCCTAATATTTCACATATTTTCATAATTCTACATCAATATCCATTTATGCTACATGCTTGGCTCAAACATTACTCTACTGTAAGCCTTTAAAAAGGCAAATATCAGCTGTGACGTTGAACAGTGCTGCCAACTCAAATTTGAAAGAATATCTCTTGCATTGCACGTGATATAAATTAAATTTAATGACATTACTTCGATACCGAGGAAATGGCCTCTGGTAGTTTACAATTTTTTCTCAAAATACTCTTGTGTCTTAAGTCTTTTGTTTCCACTATGGCTTATAAATATTTTACGGTTTGCAATTAAGGTTTATAAAACTAATAGTTATTTTCTCTCTTCATAATACGATTCCAATTGTTTTTTTAATGACTTCGATTCCTGTGGTTTTTCAAGTAGCAGTCGAAAATGACTGATTATAGTTGTGTGACATTTTCTACTGAGCGCAAAAATTCAAACAAATTCATATTACAAAAAGTGTTTAAAATACCGAGAGGCGTGAATGTATAGCAAAAAATCCTTTAGAGAACAGCAGCATAAAACCGAAAACAATACAAGGAATCTGCTTAAAAACTGAGCCGCAATATTTTCAAGAACTACTACATGCAACAGAAATTTTTAGAACTACTCGTACTGTAAAAAATAACACAATGCAAAGAGACAAAAAGACAATTGTCAGTGTACAAAGAAAATAGAAAAAAATAAAATAAAATAAAATAAAATAAAGGACTGATCTGAATTGAAAAATCAATACATTTCAAATTCTCTGAAGTGTTTCTTTTGTGCATGGACAATAGAAAATGTCATTACGCTATATATTCAGAAGTTTAGTGGGTGGGGGACTGTAAAATAAGAGCAATTATTGTCCATCATATAATATATGTGTTGTTTTCCTGTAAAGCCTAATGTTTTTTTTTTCAACAATGGCCAGTTGATATTTTTATTATTTATTTTAAAAAAATATATATAGCAAGTCAATTAATATTTTGCAGGCATTGTCTAGAGGAGTGAGTGACATTTTACTTAATCATCTTGAATTTCCCTCTTAATTTCCTCGAAATGAAGCACGCGTTTATTCTATTTACTTATCTCCACACAATTTGAGGTTTTAATAGGACTCTTTACTGCGATTGGCCATTTAACTCAAGGTGTATTTTTGTTGTTTTATCGTTTTCGTTACCACACACACACACACATATATATATATATATATATATATTACAACAATCCCTCGTCACAATTGTTTAAAGGACTTTTTTTTTGCTAAGTAATGGAAGTAAATAATATTAGTTATAAGCATTAGCTATTTCGTTAAGTTCACAACAAAGTTTTTATAAACATTTTTCGTGTCCTTTTAACGATTATTTTACATAAAAAGATCAAAAAATTATAAATTATTAATTTTAAAAATATGACCAAATATTTACTCCGCCTTTTTTGAGCACCTTTCGACATCTTACTCTGCAGGATTTTTCATTCGCAAAGTAAAGAAAAAGAAAGGTTTACCACAGCAACTTAAAACCGAGAAGCGGAAGAAAGATAATGAATTGGTCTCTTGCGCTGGTCTAACTTCCTTAAAATTCGGCTGTAATACACTGCATGAGTAGCATCTATTCCCGAAGTTCCTGGCCATACAAAAATAAAAAAAAACAATAAAAAAAATAAAAAAAACCATCATCCTGCAATGTCAAGGATTTCCAGTATGCATTTCGGGAACTCTATGCATTGGAAATATGTGCACAGCTTTGATTGCTTGCATACCCTTTCGTTTCTTATTTATTACTAACGCTGCAGAAACGGCTTTATTACATACCTAATAAATACAGACATATATATTTGTATATGTGTTAATAACAAAATATTTCTAAAATTAAGGAATAAAGTTTATTTGTTAAACTTCAACGCAATGAGACAATTTTGTAAAAAAAATCCGTGATTACATTTCAAATTATTTAAATGTTAGTCGTTAAAGTTGGCCACACCTACAACTACATACATACATATATGGGTCGTCATAAAGACCATCAAATGGTAAAGCATATAAAAATGGCAGGATCATTTTGAAGGTGAGTCCTTTTTTGTACAAAAACTTACAACCACTTAATACGTGCGCCAAGAAACATCTGCTCTAGTACCATCGACGGAGCGAGTGTTATTGATATTAAGTTATATTTTCTTATACTGTGTTTAAATATTAACAAAAGTTGTGGCTGCATCACAGGTCGAGTGTGTGTAAGTATTTGCTCATATAAGTATGTCGGCTTTAACAGGAACCATACATTTCATTTGACGATTAAGCTGCTATTTAGTTCCTGTCTTGTTCCTGCATTAGTATGCATTTCATTATGTATTTACCCATTCCGTCTATGTATGTGACTGAATTTGAAGTTTTAAATAATTTCTTCCTTTAGTTTTTCAGGTTGCAGCGGTTGAGTAGTCCTTTCTTGGGCCACTATCAAAAAAAAAAAAAAAAAAAAAAAAAAAATAAATATATGTATATGTATATGTAGGTAGGGGAGAATTATTTTGTTATTTTGTGGATGTTGAGCTGTATGGCAGTTAGTTAGTTAACAGCGATACAACAATATTTTTGAGCTACTCATTATTTGTTACAAAAACAATATCCTACAAAATGCATCTGTTTTTCGTTCGCATGTCTGTCCAAGCGACCGCTTTTATTTACAGTAGAAATTGCTCCTTTAGCAAACGAAAACGTAGCAGAGGCGGCCAGAAAAGGTGCTTTTTCCTTTAACTTCATCTCCTTCAGCCTGTTTGTTGATCCTCCAGTTACGAGCATATCAAAGGAATCATGTTGTTGTTTTTGTATGCGTTTTGGTTTTGCTTTCTGTGTTGTTTTTTTTTTGTTTTTCTTCTTCTTTTAATTTTATTATTGTTACAACCACGTTAATGTTTCTTGTTCAATGGATTACTTTACAGACTTGCTGGTTAAATATTCCTTTGATTACATTTATGTTTTATTTTTCGTATTGAGTTCTTGTGCTCATCATTAATTTACCTTTTAAGATGCACCTGAAATTGTTTTGCGTTGGTTTTTGTTATTGCGCACATACTCGTCCGTTGAAGTAATTCTTTTTTTTTTTTAGTTTTATTTTTTCCTTTTTTTTAGTCTAGTAGCTGTAAATAGTTTCTGAAGGAATTCTAGGAATCTTTTTTTCACTTTTAATTTTTTCTGTTATATTTTTTTTATGGTTTATATGGTTTAGTAGCATTTACATGTTGTTAAGTAATAAACTATATAATTTCTTTGAGTAATGAATAAAATCAACTAAAAGTTGAAATTAGCAGACGCACTTTAAATTTAGATTTATCGTAGGCAAATATTTAAATTATAAAGCTTGAATTAAAAGCAGATGCATGTACATATAAGTTTTATTAGGTTACTGGTTGTTCGGTGCAGCAGGGTTTTTTGCCAGAGTAGGATAACAGACTTAAGTCTGAACACATATTAAACGAACACATTTTAATTTTATTTTTCAGGGTTTTTTTTTCAGACAATTTAGAAACGATTTCCAAGGTTTACATTCTTAATATCTTCCATTTTAATTTCTTTCAAGAATATCCTTATGGCTTGAAGATCCCTGCAGCAACTGAGCTAGAGGCACATCAGCATTACTTTTATAGTCATAAGATTTCTTGATTATCAACTTTGATCAAGAATCTTTTACTTTAATATAGTTTTATTCAAAGTATTACTACGGAGAAATGGCAGCAAGAATTATAAACAAATTCCTAGAACTTTCATAAATACATATACACCTATACCCCGTTTTACACGATACCCCTTTTAACTTCTTTTTCTTACTTAGAGAAGCCGAACCTCACACGTAACTTTCATTTCCTTCATTTCATTTCACCGGCTCTCTAACAAGTTACAATTGCAAATTGAAAGCTGTCTGGAGCCCTTAACCAGAATTTTTACAAAAAGATTTAAAATTTTAAATTTCGTTGTAAACATTTTCTTTAAATCCATCCCTCCCTTCAAACACTACTTTGGGCTTAAACTTTTGTTTTAAAATTTATTTATTTATTTATTTAAAAAAAATATTTATTTCTTCCAATAACGGCCAACTTTATAAAAAAAATTCTCAACATTGAAGTTGAACTTGAACTTTAATGCCAATTACTTTGCAATAAGTAGAAAATGTTAAAATAAAAATAAAAACAAATTAAAAGAAAAACGAAATAATGTAAGCATAGCTTGACAAATTAGCAACATGTGAGGCAAATTTTAAAAATTTCTTAATCACCCCAAAATGATCAATGATTAATAAAATGCCGCTTACCGCAACTAAAACAAATTGGCTAAAATTCGAACGTTTAACGGCCACATTCTCCGAAGCAAAAGTAATTTGTATTGAATGTTCAATAATTTGTATAAGACAATGTAATTAAAATTATAGTAAAGTGGAATTTTTACGCCATGAGAGAGAACTGCATGCGGCTAAACCGAATTCTATGTACGCTAAAGTCCTGTTATTTATTCAATTCCCTGCTAGTCTTTCGTTAAAATTTTTAAAAAATGTAAATGAAATAATATTTGCCGGAATTTGAATTCTACTTTAAATGTCTCATTATACTGCGCTGATAAAAGAATCTTGTGAATTTTCGTCATGGGCTTTAATTGGAATGACTGCGCAAAGTCCGCTTACTAAAAATGTTGTTGGATCGATGATAACTTGATATTAAGCATTCTTCCGCAGCAGTATTTTGAGGAAGGATATTCCCGAAGCCTTTTCCACTGCGGAAAATTTAAGATATTTTTATAGATTTATTCTAGTCTAGCATCAAGTGTTGGATAGCTAATCAAGCCAAAAAGGATCAAAAAGTGTTGGATAGCTAATCAAGCCAAAAAGGATAAAAAAAAGGATGATAATGACTTTTAATTTCTTACAATTTTCTTTCATCATAATTTTTTATCAAATCATGTCTCAATTAAAAAGACCCAGTTCTACGAAGGCCATAAGCTTGATACCCACTGACGAATAGAGCACGTAGTTGTTGTTAAAAAACTTTTAAAATAATATCGCATGCGATAATTTTCTCTCTATATATACTACAATTTCATTACAAATTTCTGACTTTATCTAGAAAATTATACATTAGGACTTCTTAGGGCCTCTGCAGAAGATGAAGGCCATACATTAGGCTCTCACAGGAGTTTTATGAAATAATGTAAGATGTAAATATGTAAGATTTATTATTTTATTCCATCTCATTTTAATATATCTCTTACATTGTAAATGAAAGTAGGCCTATACTGAATAGATTTGGGAATTTGTTCATATTTCCTCATTCTTGCTGTAAATATTTTAAAAAAACATATTTTTAAAAATTTATATCAAAAATTCTTTAATTCACGTTACAAGTTCTGAAAGTCTAGAAAGCCGTCAAAAAGGTTTTATTTCAGTAATTTTTCGCAGGGTGGTGTAGGGTGCCAGAGTATATAGAAAAATATATAAAACAATAGTTGAAGCAATGACATTGACTCGACACTATCTTTTACACGGGCCATCTATTAAGCCGCTACGTTGTTGCCCATGTAGGCCAATCAGTTGCAATGTGCGTGCTGTACGATCATATTGTTTCATATTGCTACGGCGTTTCTCACATGAATAAAAGAAAAAAAATAAAAGTCGTCTCTTTAGAAAGAAGCCATGAGGCTGATTTTATGTTAACTATTTTAAATGTTTTAAATAAGTAAAATTTTCATTAATATACAGATATATATAGAGAGGGATGGAGTATAGAAGTGCGCTTGTAAGAAACTGTTGCCAATAAACCTGCACACAAAAAAAAGCAAAAAAAAAAAATTAAATGAATTCGTTGCTCCTGCTTAATGGTCTGGGATGCTGTTCAATTTTTATTGCTCATTGATAGTAAATGATAGTTGCGCTAGTAGCAAGTACTTGAAGTGCCTGTAAAGCTCGTAGATTTAATAAAACAATTCAATATAATTACCACCAATTTTAAACACTTTGACATTACAGGTTGTTTGTTGCTGCTGGTTGTTGATTGTGTTAAATGCTCAGCGGTAAATTTCTTTCAAGCTGGTAAGAATATTTTAAAACAATTATTTAACTATTTTCTTACGCTCCTTTCGGTTCTGATCATTTTTATTTTAACTATTTAAATTGATTGAATGCATTAAGCGAAGTGCACTTTAGTTAAAGCCCATCAACTGTTGCCGGTAGTTTTATTTTTTATACTCTGCTGCATTCATCATGTTCTCAATGCAGGACAACAAGGTCATAATTTGCCTTCTCTGCTGCAAACTAAAATTGGGTTATAAACATTTTATTTCATTATTAAATTTAATGTATGCAAAGTGTTAAGTATGGGCTTTGCATAGCGATATTCCTCGTCGCTATATAAACGTGCCTCGATAAATTTGCTTTGATTAATATTAATAAATACGTACAGAATAATGGATTCATTTAAAATAATTTTTAAATTCAAGCGAACTTGAGGAAGTTTAGCGGTGTAGAAAATTAATGAGTGTATAGAATATTTCATTAAACCAGAGCTTTTAATTGTTTAATAATATTAAAAAAAAAAAAGTGTCTGTAATCCATGTTGGCATTCGTTTAAGCTATGGGGAAATAGCACTTAAAGGTATGATGGTGTGCCTGCCGCTTAGAATTTGTAATAGGAATGCGGTGAAGGCAACTTTAAGCTCCTCTCTCAAACTTTTTGATTGCCTGCGTTTTATATATTTATTTAACGAATTTTTTTTTTAATCGAACGTAAACTTTTTAAGAAAATGTACTAACCAGATAACGCGAAAATATGTTTCAAACATTTTCAAAGTTTTATAAAAGTAATACGCATGCGTAAACCTATTTTCCAGTTACAAGGCCAGAACTATACTATGCGTACGATTAAAACGTTATATTGTTAGAGTTTTCAAACTGTTTACTTTCAGTTTTTCCTCATTTTACTTATTTTTTGCGTAATTTACTTTAAGGTTGAAATTTTTACTTTATTCAAAATAATGTATATATTATGATACTATGTGATATATATACTAGTATGTATTACTATATTATATTAAAGGTTAATCAAGAATGAGAGCAATTTAAGGCGTGGCGGCATCGCCGAGTTATACTTTTTTCCAACTGAGGTCAACCAAGCAGTGGTCTTGAAAGCTACTCCCTATACCTGATTTCAGAAACTACGGATATGCAAAGGCTTCAAGTATGAGTATAATTAGCAAATTGCATTCGTGTCTGTCATGACATTAAAGGAGTCAGGAAAAACAATTTTTTTTTTTTACAATACCAACATTGCAATCAATGTATCCCACATTATTTTATCTATATTTTTACTTTGGTTTTTTACTCTGCCATATCGAATTTCCATATAGCTGAATCTACTGCAGCAATAATAGCAAATGAAAGCTTTCTGCTAAACTGATTACTTATTTTAAGAACCCAATATAAGCTTGATTTGCATTCCTTTATATATACATACATATATATATATATATATTTGCATTTATAAACATTTAGCCAGATACGTATTCCAACGCCTCCACTTGTTATGAAACCATTTTAGTTATTTCCTCAAAATTTATTAGAAACTATAAACAACAAGTGGCAACAACATAAGCGTAATCCAATTTGCAGCCAGGATTCACGTATAAGTAACAAATTGCAAAATATTAAATAACACAAACATAATCAAATACAATATAAATATTTGTTTGTCAGACGTTTCCAATAAAATGCTTTCGGGGCTTAAAACAATGAAATATTGATCTTTGTTTAATTCAACGAATGTGCTGGCATAAATATTATACAACTGATTGAAATCTTTTTTTCTTTTCGAAATGTGAGAGGAAATAGAAAAGGTAAACTGGTAGACGTCTTGTTGAGAATGAAGTGTTTACACAAGCAAAGTGCTTGGGTTGATATTAAGCCTGCATAGAATGCATTAACCCATCACGATGTTTTTTAAAGCATTTGCTGTAAATCGGTATTCTCGTAGGCAATATTGCCCTTTGTGTCGCCGGTGCTTTTGGCATCGTGCTATAAAATTTTGTTTTGTAACAAAAACTCCAAAAAAAAGTTTGTAATTTACGGGATTTGTCAACGAATAATTAATTGTTATTTCAATTACACTTTCCACCACATGAAAAGTTCTTGCCAATTTGAAAAGTTTCTGGAAATTTTGAAATATAATCTACCACATGCCAGAGCATTTTGCATGACACTTTCGGTACCGATTTTAACTAAGTACATAGTAGAACTGGTAAAGAGGAAGTTAAAGGGTCACTAAAACGTATGACAGAATTCTGCCAAGTTTTGGCGACATTTTTCCTGAATCATATTTTATTTAGATGAAAGATAATTTTAAATCCCATAATTTGGTGAATCATAACTTATCAGTTTTCATCCATAATTTTCGATTACATTTCAACGATGAAAATTATCTAAATAAATCGAAAAAAAATTTTACTGAACTTCATTATATAATCTTTTCGACGAAATCAAGTTTTGGTCGTTCCCTCATTACGTTTCTCCTCAAAAATTTAAAAAAATTTGTATAAAAAAAAAACTAATCTACAAATATATTCAATTAAATAGTAAAATTATTTATACGGAATGAAGCGTTATGGAGGTTTCACCAAAAAAAGGCGATTCCACAAATATATTCAATTAAATAGTAAAATTATTTATACGGAATGAAGCGTTATGGAGGTTTCACCAAAAAAAGGCGAATCCACAAATATATTCAATTAAATAGTAAAATTATTTATACGGAATGAATATGGAGGTTTCACTGTAGTATTATTACCGAAACTATTTAATTTTTTTTAAACCGAGAAAATTATTTATTCTAAAATCAAAATGTCAAATATTATATTATATCTAACATTATATGCACATATAATTATATATCCAGTGTAAACGTTGCCCATTGCCATGGCGTATAGCGTCTATCCATGTGAGCAGAGATTTAACGTGTTAATTATGTTGGAGGCTTTTGGGCAAATATTTGTATTGAGTTTCAAAACATTCGAATGCACATTCGGACAACATTTAAATAATGAATTATAAAAAATGTATTTGATAATCAGAAATATTAACCGGGCGAGGGAGACAAAGAGACGCAAAAAAGTAGGAGTAAAAACTACGAGCATCTCAAATGATGATACAAAATTCTCAAGTGCGTGGGTTTTAACATCAAAACGCCAACAAGTATTGAAAGCCCGGTACTTTAAGTTTGTCCTGACGATTGATACGCATAATGCATTGCGTACTTGTGACAGTACATAACAAAAGTATTCATTGATGACAGACGCTGTTGTTTTTTCACATTTCGTCAGTTACGTATGTTCGATTTTCACACTTTTTGTGTTATGTTGGTACACATGTCTGTTAGATATGCCGGCAATATCAGCTGTTTTGGATTGTGAGGATTAAAGAGATACCAAAAAGCGCATTTCAGAAGTGCTTTAAGGATTGGAAAAAACGCTGGCATAAGTGTAAATCTGAGGGGATTACTTTGTAGGGTAGAATATGGTTATTGATGAATAAATAAGTACTTTTGAAATATAACGGTTATTTTTTGATTACTCTTCGTATATACGATTTCACATTTTGCACCACTTGGCGTGGGAGCGCCGATGCGAGCAAACACAATATCAGCATGAATTTAACGGGTTCTCCGACCAGTTTACAAAAAAAACGATCAGTAGATCTGCTCAAAATTAGTGAAAAGCTAATGTAACATAAGAAGTGAAATTTACAAGATTTTATAAAGAAGAGGATTAAAATATTCACGTGTTGATTGGAAACAAAAGATTTAAGCAACAAACTTTGGTCTCATATTAGTGAAGAAATTGCAACTGTTATGAAAAAATTCGGTCATTTGGATTCTCTACGTAATCGTGTAACTTCGGTTGCCAATTTGACAGCCGTTAAAAAAAATAAAGATCATATTGAGCAGATACCCCAGTCAGAACCACAAAGAGGATAAAGGCCGCTTAATCATATGAAAATTTATTTTTATGAAATTTTATTTTTACTTTTTTGTATTTATATATTTAAATTGTCATAATTTGGAATTACAAATTTGTTTTAATCTCGTCAATTAATTGTATTAGTTCAGATTAATAATTTTTAAAATAATTTTTTTTAATTTTTAAACTATTTCTGAAAGTTTTAATTTTTTTTTTAGGAAAAATTCAAATACAAATAAAGTGCAAAAAAATGCAGTGAAAGTCGTTACTGTGTTTGCATTAGAAATTCTCAAGTAGATGATTGAAATGAGTCAACTATTAAAAAAAAAGTTATTTATTACGATAAAAATCAAAGTAGCCGGGTAATTATTTGCGCAAATTTACTTAAACAGCATTGGCTGCTCAAGTGGCGATGTAACGCATTAGGCGATCGGACAAACTGAATCTTTATAATTCTTCTTTTCTCATTATGAAATGCGTTTGTTGATTCTAGTTGGCATTGGCTGTAATAAGATGAGGTGTGAAAAATTTATGCCCTCCAGTGATCTCCTCTTCGAGAATTATTTGTGGCGTTGCAGTTTAAACAAGATGTTATTGTGGCATATTGTTTATGACCTTTATATGTATCTTAAAAATAAATAAGGCAACTACTATTTGAGGGAACAGAGAATCATATTTATTAAATTAAACATAAAAGAGAATTTCAACAACAACATCCTAATTCGTTTAACCATTTAAAAAATAAAGATTTTTTCTTACTGCCAGACAGTTGATTTATGGCGTGGCTTTTGGAATGATTTTGGACTTGCTTATTTTAAGTTCTTTCCTGCTGTCTATTGTTATCGAAAGTATTTTAATTGCTGGCTTTTTGCTTGTTTGACATCAATTTTAACAGCGATGTGTAGCCTTTAGAGGCTTTTAGAAATCCTTTCTAAGACTGTCATCTGCAAGTTATACGAGTATTATCAAAAAAAAAAAAAAAAAAAAAAAGAAGGAAATTTTGTTTGTCTTGTTTTATGTTTCGGCAGACAGTCGTGGTATGTGTCAGCTTTTAGATCGTGGAAAGTAAATCAATTCAAAAGTTGTGTTAATTTGTTCTCCTTGATTTCGTTTTCAAGTTTCCAAATTTTATTTCATTCTAAATTGACAATGTAGCATTAACATATTTAGTACGTGTGGTCGTCGAACAATTTCAGAAGCATAAATCAATCAGATTCAAATTGAAGGCGACTAATTAAGTGGCTGCAGCAGTAATTGAGTGTGCCATAAGTGGAGCATAAGAGAGATGGAACGTTGAAAATACTATTTTAAAGCTTATTTTTAAGAGAACCAATTAAGAATCATTTATTTATAGTGGTAATGTGAAATTCAATTAGACTGAAGTTCGTATAGGTGAAAATTCTATTGAGGAAGCACCTTGTTATTGCAATTATTTAAATGGTATTATTTATTGGCTCATATTAAATATATTTTTTGAACAATATTTTTACAATATGAGACGAAAGTTTGTTGCTTAAATCTTTTGTTTCCAATCAACACGTGAACATTTTAATCCTCTTCTTTATAAAATCTTGTAAATTTCACTTCTTATGTTACATGAAAAAATTTTTGAAACATTATTTAGCCTGATTACTTTCTTGCCAAATATTTGCACTTGTGTTCTTTCAGTTTGTAGACATCGATACGACTTAAAGTCAATTTACATTAACGACAAATCAGCTTAACAATATCAATAAGCGATTAATAATAAATTAAAAAAGAAGCAACAAAAAGATACAATTATAATAACTTCGTTAAGAAAGAGAAACAATATGTGTTTGGCAACGTGAAGACAAAAATGGGTCACTGCAGGAAGTCATACAGCAAGTGGCACATATAAGGAAGCAACAAAATGTAATCAGCACACAGCACTCGAGCATTTTTATTTGCCAACAAAGTATGCGCAGCAGCTTTTAATATTGGATCCCCGGCATTCGTTACAGGAGGGAAGAAGCACATAAAACTTAACTGGACAACAGGGGTTTTTGCATTAACTTTTCAGAACTTTTATGGAAATCGACATGCACTTTAGAATTCAAAAGTATGCCATCACAAATGAATTCGATTTGACAAGTTTTTTTAAACTTTTTTAAGAGATTAATTTTTGTGCGATAAACTATTACACTATTGAAATCCATTAAATCACTTTTCCCTTTAAGGATTTAGATTATCATTTAATAGTATTCTTAAGTAAAAAATATAAAACAAAGACCAATAACGATGGCGTCAGCAGCCAGTGAGTGATTCCACTCACATTATAATTACATTCATTTAATTGTAGTATTAAGTAAAAAAATAAATTAATAAATAAAAAAATATGAATACGCAAATGGAAATAAAATTCGTTGAAGTATGAAATATTATTAATAAGAAGAATCTTCTTTTATATCACTCTTCGGTTAATAAATCACAACCGAAAAAATTTTTTCAAAACTTAATGAAATTTATCTGAAGCGTCACATACTTCTTATTCTTCCTCGCATTGAGAATTCTTAGTTCTTAATTGTGAAAAGGAGAGAAAAAGAAAGTTTTGACAGATCCATTTAATTGATTCATTAAAAAGGACTTGATTCAATAATGAAGGAAAAATAATAAAACAAAACCGAAACAAATTTTAATTTGGTTGGTATATAAACAAAATGAGACAGTACTAATTTGATTCTTAATGACATACTTGGACTTCTTTATTGGTTTAACTTGTCTTTATTGGTTTAACTTGTTCTTATATAAGATTGTAAGGACTTAAAGTCAAAAATGAATTGGAATTATTTATTGTGAAGAATGAAATAAAAATATTTATTTTATATTAAAATATGAGCCAATACAGAAATACTTGTCTGCTGCTGCCTTCAACGATATTAATTTATGATGAAATTCGTGGTAATCTAAAGGATTGATGATGACGGAAAACGGAAAGTACTTTAGACTACTTTTTCATACATACAACCGGTTTGTTGTGTTCTGTAGTATAAACAAACCAACTAAAGAAAATTTAATTTTGTATGAATAATAATTAAAAAAATTTCTTTTTGCTTTAAAAGAAAAATTTATCAAAAGTGAAATTAATTAGAATGAGAAAACGAAAGTTTTTTTTTCTTTTTATTAAAAAGTAAAATACTTTGGAATTTATTATTGATTATTAAAATGTTTTCTTTAGCATCAGAGGAAAGAAAAATACTTGCACTCACAGGACAAACTGGAATCCTTAAAAGTAATTTATAAAATGTTTCAGCTGATAGTCAGATTTGATTTAATTCAAGTGAGATAAATCTTACTTACGAAAATTGCTTGAAGCAAGAACATCACTTAGTTGATACGCAATTTTCTTCATGCATCTTAGGGAATATCGGACTTCGGAAAGTAAAAATATATGAAGAAAGTTTCGTCACAAGTGCAAGTAAAATATATTTTAGTTTAAAAAATATTTGCCAACAATTTTCCGGTTTGAAGTAAATTTTTCCTCAAGTGCAAGAGCAAGTGGCAGTGGCATCCTTAGAATATTTGCCTCGATCCACAGACTAGACGAATTATCGAGTAAGAAAGTTTTTTAATTGAAAAACCAATTTTTCAATAGTTTTGACAAACTCCGTAGTTAAAATGTCAGAAACTTGAATACAAATTTATTTAAAATATTTTAATACCGTGTAAACTCAGAAAATGTTCAACTAGTTCTTGTACAAATTTCAATATTTATAATTCATTATTTGTTTCAGTGTTGCCTTGTTATATTTTTGTAAACACCAGCTTTATTATAATCTTCAATAATTGCTGCTTCCATCATCAAAAAAAAAAAAAAAAAAACGGGCAGACAGAATACGAAACAGCTCAAATACGTATAGTAACATGTAGGGGGCAGGGGAAGTGAAAATTATATATCAAATTTGAAATATAAATATTTGGGACCACAAATTGCAAATATCACGTGCAAAAATATAATCGCCCAAGCAAAGTACAGCCGCCGCCAAAGAGAACATGTTTTTTTTTCCTTGTCAATATTTGCCGGCACATTAAAAGATTTAAATCTTCTTTTGCTTAATTAAAAAGATTCATTTACATTTATTATTATTAAAATTTTTATAATACAATATTTATAAATGTAATTAAAAATTTACATACAGCCGTTTGAGGCATGACTTCAGTTTACAGCTGATTCATAACAACTCGTGCAACTGAAGATGGTGCGCATGCCTGCCAGCATATGTATTTTAATAGAGTTGAAATTGCACTTTATGAATTTATTGTGAACGCAAAGAAACGAAAAATAAACTTGATCTACATACAGATGTAGCACAGTGTATGAAATTTATAATTTAATTTAAGTTTTTCCTCTTTTATTATAATTTTATCTTGATTATTTTAATGTTTTTATTTTGTTATTGCAAAAAGAGCAAGAGAAGCAGAAATTAATTTTCAGAATTTATTAAAATGCAATTTAAAGTTGTGTCTTATACGGTAGTTTTGGACCAGCCTCAAGATGCCCGTATATCTCCAAGCTGGTGTGCATTTTTAAATGATGTCTACAATGGCATCATTTAAACTCTCATTACAGTTAACTGCTTATAAAGATTAAATCTTTGCTGAAATACAAGCGAACACCTTAACAGCAATGCCAGTTAAATATGTGCAAAATCACCTAAGAAGTGTTTCAGTTTAATTCGTTTAAAAAAAAAAGGATTTCTTTGTATTGCCCTTAAAGACAATCAAGTTGACCTGTAGTTGGTTTTACTTTTCATTTTTTTGTCTATATTGGTTAAGTTTTAATTCCACATTTTAGAGTTTTTAATCTTAAACAACAATTTAATTAAATTAAAAAAAATGTACACTGTTTATATTCCCATGTGGAAGGGCCACTTATAATAACAACAAATTGAAGCTTTTTCTTAAATGAAAATTTCAGAAGAGAGTCGCATTGCCCATAAATAAGTTTACACTTGAAGAAAAGCAGTCAAAAATGTTTGGCAAAAGCTCAAATAAAAACGCCTTTACGAGCGGAAATTTATTTATTAATTTATCATCTCTGAGGTTCTGGGACTCTGCCTACTAAGCTGAAGGTCGCGGGTTCGATTCCTGCCTAGACCCTTCGTGTTATCATGCGGATAAGCCGAAAGTTTTGCAGATCCAATTGTTTGAAAAAAAATGAGATTTTTGTAAAAACAGGCAGCAGCTGATTACCATATCTTTGCTATCTTGACACCTTCGTAATAAAAGATAATCCAAAAAAAATTAAAAAAATTTATATTTTAAATTAAAATACTTGTACATTTGCTTTTTTTTGAATTACTTTAGATACTCCAATAAAATTTAAACAATTACTTTTATCAAACAAATGGGTAGCAAATTGGCAAGTACTCGTATGTAATTATCTGCTTGCTCTCCTTAGCTACCTTAGTCATTTTAGCGCTTTTTTCATATTAACGCTTTTTTTTGATAAAGCCTATTTTTATATTTTTTATGGCTCAACTGGCATTTATATTTCTTTTTGTAGTCAATTTGTTGTCTCAGAATAAGAGTATATTTCTTATATTTTTGCCAATAATTAAATAACTCAAAAAATTGCGATTTTGGTAATTTCTACCGTCCAACTCCTTCCTTTCTCCTCGAATTGCTCCTTTAATTGAATTCCAAACTTGAAAATACGATAAAATGGCAAAAACTTAAGTAAAAGTAAAAGGGATGCTCGATTTGATGATTCCATTCTCCTGGAAGTCATCCTTAAATGAAATTCGAAATTTTTTTAAGCTGAACTGGCGTTTATATTACTTTTTCTAGTTGATTTTATTTCTTAGAATACGAGTATATTTCATTTATGTATATTTGCTGGCATTCAGGGAAAAGAGAAATTTGCGATTTTGATAAGGTTTTGATACCTTAGTCATCTTAGCTCTCTGCAAGTCCAACCTCTGTAGAAGTTGACTATGAACTTTTTTGCCAGTGTTTAAAGCTGAGTAAGACAAATACTGAAAAGATGTCTTGTTATCTTGTTGTTTTTTCTGTTTCTTTTTAGGAAAATTACTTCATAAGAAGTATCAAAAGCGGCAATTGCTTTAATTTTTTCTCACTTCCCCACAAAAGAAGATCTTTAACATTCTGGTATTTATAAATTAAAAATAAGAAAAAGGCAAAATAAAGAGTACAAAATCAGTAATACATCACACCTTACATGGCAAGAAAAAGATTGGTTGCAGCAGTAAAGCAGTAAACCGCACGTTGCCCTACTGCTGCTGCCTGCCCCATGATCAATGATCTTGTAATATTGGCTGTGTTATGTGTGTGATCTTGATTGCATTAAATAAGTTTTTTTTTTCTCGAGCCTGAATTCGTATATTTTGTACTTGATGCCAAACGTTACACTTGTTAATTTTTATATGCAAAAGATTTTTTTTTATTTTATCCCGGCATTAAGTGAACTTCATAAGGTTGCAGAGGCAAACAGCTTAAAGGAATGATTCCTTTAAACTTTTCTTACCAAATGTTTGTGTGTGTAGTTGTGTGAGAAGCTTATGCAGGGATTACTTGCTATTTGTGTTATCTGAAGCTGTCATCAATCGATTGAAGGTGTCAAATGTGGATTATTAATTGGTAGTAGATAGTTTTACATGATTAATGTTTGCTGATCAGCAGGCAGGCCAGCCACACTGTATTGTAGATAAGTACATGTTGGCTTAATAAAGACATGCCTACATGTCTTGTGCCTTTTCTCTCTGTATCTACGCCAGACCGAATACAATTGTAATGTCATGTAAGTTATAAAACAGTTGGACAAAAAAGCGAGTTGACATTGTGCAGAAGATTTTTTACAAATTAACATGACTATTATGTAAGATTTATGGGAGGATACTCACAAAATAATTGAGAAATATAAGAATATAAAATATTTTCTTCATACAAACGTTTATTATGAATTAAAAGTTTACGGTTGTAATCTCTAGAAGTGATAAATATAATGGGATATGGAATCTGTTCAAAAAGCTTCATCTTTATTTTTGAACCGTAAAAAATGTGTAATTTAAATAATGAGAAATTGTAGTACCGCATTAAAAAAATATATATATAACTTTTTCATCAGGACAGACTTTTTTTTGTAAAATAAAACCTAAAAAAGGCATCTTAAACTCTTTTACTGATTTGACATGAAGAAAATTACATCTTGATTAATAATACGGAATGAAGTTAATAACATGGTAGGAAATTAGATTTTCACACTTTAAGGTCCCTACACACGAAGGCAATATACTGCGTGTCAAGCAGACACTTCAATAACTGAAAATTATAGTGTCACATATTAAATTAAAATTTATGATTTATGAAATTCTTACAATTTGAATAACTTAAGAACCGATACTACTTAACACACAATGTAACCTCATGGTGTCAATGAACAAAACTGATTACGAAATTTGGTTAAGGACATTTTGTGCACATGCATGCATATTTTCAATGAACACATCAATGGAGGCAGACGTCATCAAGAAGAATTGAACTGAAAATCAAAATATCAAAGTCAACAATGTTTCAATTGCATGGCTAAAACACTGACATAAAACAACTTCTTCATTTCAGTTATTGACAACCGTAGACATGCAACACTTTAATGCACATGTTGCACAAAAGTCCTTTACGTTATAAATGAAAAGATCAATTTTTGGCAGAAAAAGTTGCAACTCTTTTTAATGTTTTCACTAAAATAAAAAATTAAATAAAATGAAATGGAACAAAAGAAAACAAAAGAAAAGCCTTTGGAACACATCATAAATCACCGATACTTAAATTAAAAATAAAAATAAAATAAACTGAAACTGCATACATTTGCTGAGACAATCAAATAAACATCTAAACTTACATGTGTGCATAACTCAGCAAACAAACTGCCACTGGAGTGAAATTGCAGTCTCAAAACTTCGTATGCACAACAAACGCAAAAGTACGTACGAAAATATATGTTATTCGAGTCGTAACAGTTTTTCACCCGAAAAGCAGGAATACGAAATGCATTCTTAACGATTTTTTTCCATAAAAATATTGCACAATAAATATATGAAATATTTTTTAAAGTCTTTTCAACAAAACACTTGAGAATTTTGTTTATACTCAGAAAATTTCAAAGAACAAAATTTGAAGTGCTAAGGAAAGTGCATTATATAGCAAATATTGGCCAGATGTTTGTAATAAAGTTGCTCCTTCCGATGCCTTAAAATTGAAAAAAAAAAAAAAATTTTAAATGTCATTAAACTAACTGTTGTTTTGTTACATACTACCTGATTTATTTGCAATATTGGTTTTCACTGAGTGCCTTCTAGGAGTCTAACACCAAAGGAAAGGAGATTTCTTTCTTTCCTAAAAATTGGTCCAAAAATTTCTATAATTTTTTTTAATATTTCTGTTCAACAATTTGTTAAAATAGATTTCAAATTAGTAGATTAGCAGGTGGCAATATTACTACTTTCTATTATTACTCTTTGTTCGCAGATTAAATTTGTAAGGATTGTAAAAAAGGATACGAGAATTATGTATAATTTTCAAACATTGATGCTTACAAGACAATTAAAATATAGTATGCTATTAGCGTGGAATTCTTCTAATCCTCTCTTTCCCTTCCTCTGGACAAAAACTGATACGATTGCAAAGTTGCATTTAAGTACAGTGGCTCAAAAAAGTAAACAAAGGGTAAACTAATTTTTCACATACTTTGTTATTTTCGAATGTAAATATTTTTTTCAATCGCAAATGCATGCCTTTCTAATTCTGTTTTAATCTTCAGAAAATATAGCATGCGAACATTTTCCGTATTGCATTTTCTAGCCTTCTCTAGAAAGAATATCACTGCAACTGAACTATTCTTTCTCAGCGAATCAAACACACATAACAATTAAAGGCAATAAAGCCGTTTCGACTCTATTTATGGAAAATTTGTATTGTATTTGAGAAACTTTTTTTTTATCATAAATATTTTCTGGTGTTCGATATTTATTTTACGCACTGTAATTGTTTGGTGTAAAAACAAATTTTTGCCATCCCAAATAGAATCGGTATATTCGCAACTTGTTATCCCACGCCAAATTCATACCGAATAAAAGGGTCACCATCTCCACAGCCTGTAAGTTCTCACATTTTTGTTTATGCTACAAATAGAACTAGTTCAAGAACCGCTTCTACATCAACCGCATAACTCGGCATTCACTGGGTTTCCCTTCGACATGCAGAGAGCAAAAGCAACTACATAAAGGGGGCAGGGTATAGTTGAAAATTGGTGTTTTATTTTACTTTTTCCTTGCTGCCGCTCCTCATCATCGCTGCACTCGTAACAGTGTCACGTAATGACGCTTGTGACGAAGTTTGCTTGTGTTGTATTTGTTTGTTTGGCTTTTTTACAGTTCCTGGTGGATGTGTTTCACTTTTTACGCCTTTCGGTAGTTGCAATGCATGAATGAATGAATGAATGAATTGAACTAAAGGGCACTCGGTGAATGAAGTGTTGTTGATTGTAAAATTGTATATTCAATCAAATCATGTTGCATGATGCTTTAAACTCATTTACAATGGGAAATTTTTTATTAATGTCAATTTTGACGAAAGAATGACTTGTTATTGAGTTCATTGATGCTTATAAAGTGTTTTCCTTTTTGGATTGTGCTTAAGCTTGTGTTGCTTGAAATGGCGTTTTGTGGTGTAGACGAGGGAAACTATCTTGTGAAAAGAGGCTGCCTAAAAATTGCTTAAAAATAAAAATAGAATAAAATAAAAAAAAATTTTTTTTTCTGAGTGTACTAAAGAAAATGCTAGAATTTCCAATTAATTAATTAATAAAGATAATTTTGCTTGCTAAATAGAAAAAATCATTTAATTTAAAGGCAGCTCGAGAACAAAGTTATTTAGGTAGCATTGGCTTCCTAAAGCCAGTTCATATCGTTTCAGCCCGTAGAACAAATAAACAAAATATTCCAATAATTAGGAAACTAATATTTCGCTGCTAAAGGGCAATTGGTGCTAATGGGAGAAGACAGACTCAAGCAATTTAGAAGGGTTACGATAGAGAAAACAGAGTTAATATTTGCAACGGCTCTGGTGTCGAACCAGACGTTGTTAGCGTTTTAGTTACTCTTTTGCTTTGCCACTTAAATTTTGCTAGAGAGGAACGAAGAAGCCGAACGCGACTGTGTGCAAAAAATTTTTGCAGGTAAGTACCAAGTGGCTAATCTAACTATGCTTTCGCTACTTAAACATTCCAACATCAGTTTGCATAAGAGAACAACACAAAGGCATTTTTTATTTTACGATATTATATTATTATGTTTTAGACTTGAGAGGACGAGTGTACCACTTCAGGCGTGTTCATCACGTCGTGAGAAAAAATTTGTTATACATTTTTTTGTCAAAAGTGTTCAAATGCATTATTGAAGACATTAAATTGGCTGCAATTTAGATCTAAAAATAACGAGGCGAAGCCCAATTAATTTCTCTTCTTATATGGATTTAGAAAATTTATACTTTATAGGGTCACTAATTAATATTATAAAATTACCATCTCTAAATCAATGCAATCCAAAGCCCTCATCCATTGTTTCTTATTGAGAAGGGTATAAAAACTCGAACAAAATATAATTTCCGGAATTTAAACTCAGTTATGAGAAAAAAAGATTTCTGCTTTGATGTAAAATTTCATTTAAAAAGCTATAAATTTAAAAATTTTTCAAAAAAAAAAAAAAATCGTACTTACATAAATGTTACGACAATTATCGATTATCCCATTGCAGTATTTCATTCGTGAAGTAAAATTCCCGAAATTCCCATGGACAACATATTCTAAATTGACAAGTAAATAAGAAAATTTGCTTTAAATAAATTTTGTTGTTGTATAAATCTTGTAGGACCCCCTATTTCTTATACGTGTATAAAAGCATTAAGGTCTCTCTATAAGAGCTTTACAAGTAATATATGTAATTACTATAATATATACAAATTTTGGTTTTATTGAAATAATAATATATATTTTTTAAACAGATTTTGCGGAAAAATGCCAAATACAAAATAATGCGTGCAGTAGCATTCCCATTTCATCCCATTTCCGGCTTCTTTTTTTTTATATACTCGTATAATAAATAATTCGATTTCAATTCACTTTCAATTCTAACTTTGTTTCATAATTTCAAAACACTCATTTATATATTCATTTTAGAGAATACTAGTCAAATTTCTCTGAACACTACAAACGGTATAAGCCGACATATTGGTTCTACAGTTTGTCATACTAACACTTTATATTTTGTAATAAAAATAATTATGAAATAAAGTATAATATGAATTCAGATATGATTTAATATGATTGGAAGGGTGGAAAAACTATTGGTTTGCCTTCCTTTCGCAATATGAAGGAAATGGTTGCTTTGCACTGCTTGACCTCACTTGGCATAACCTCGAGAAGTCATAACCTCCCTATTATTTATTTTCTCAATGTAATATGCCTTTGTTTCACAAAAATTGGCCAAATAACTGAATCCGATATCGAAGTTTTATAAAGAGCTGGAGCGTAAAGAGATCTCCCAAACAAACTTTGTATCACAATATTTTCTAATGTGGGCGGGGAAAAATGAAACTCATGCTGTTATGGTGTCTGATCGTATTTGAAACGAAATATTTGTACCCGCCAATTTTTTATTTTTTTTTTTGAATAAGATCCATCATATTTCATAATTTATGTTATTCATCAGAAGTACAAGCAAATAAATGGGCCCCCTATTTTATTTAATTAAAAACCATTAAAGCCCGATTATAAGAGAATCAAGCAATTTTTGCAAATAGTTGGCCATTAGCACAAACAACAAAATAACTCAACATTTGTAAGCGATTTAAAAAATTACAATGCGCAGTATTTAAAACTTAAAGCGAAGGCAGAGCTTTTAAGAGAAAATTTGTACCGCCAATTATGTGCATAATTCAATCAATTTGTAGCAACTTAATATTGGCAGCGATTCTTTGTCCTCGATGGGATGGGCTTTTTTTGATTTTTAGAGTAAATCCTTACAAGTAAGCCCAACGACAAATTGTGTGTGTGTATGGGTATGTGTGAGTGTTTGTGTTCGTGCTCCAGTGGGAATGTGTGCGGTAGGCAGATTGTGACCGAAGCTGTAAGACAGACATGGTATGACGCCACGTAAACGACACAAGTACCAATAATGAATATACAACAGCTAAACAAAAAACAAACAAAAAAAAAATCACTTAATCTGTTGAAAATAATCTTGAAGAGATTTTTTCCTTCCCTTGTTGTTATTGTTGCTATATAGTTTTTTGGGGCGATAAACGAATTTATTGCAACAACGCTAAACAATAATTGAGCGCAAATGTATGTAGATGAAGTTTTCAAGGGCTATTGTCGTTTTTGTTTCCTTGTCCTCTGCTTTTTTTTAAAACTTGAACGTGGGCTGAAACTGTATGAAGCAGTCCAAAACTCATTTGTTTGTTATTGGGACACATAATGTTTTGTCGGTTGGTGGTCATGCCAAATTAAGTTGCTGTTGCTGCTGTTGAATTGCCCTTTTTTAGAAATTGAAACAATTGTTCCCAAAATTTAAACTTTGACAATAAACTTTGTTCAACGTCTTATTTTTCAATATTTATTTATACGTTCAATAAATATTGCCACCGCGAAGAGGTTAAATCGCGGTAAAGTATTGTAGTTTGTCTTGAAGATATGCTTGCACTAAATACTACTCTAAAACAAAAAAAGCCAAAAAAAAAATATGGAAGCAAACGAGAATTACTGAAGAGATCTTTCAATATAGGAATTTTACAAATGAGTGCCCAAAGTGTTGCCAAACTGTTGCCGAAATAAACCCTATATTTATATATTTAGAAATGGGAAATTTCTAGTGTTACAAACTTGATATTTCAAATTATTCATTACCAGGATTACACTGACCTACACTGATCTTGATCACGTTCCTTCTGTATATTGGTTTAAAGAAATTCTTAATTGCTGATCCACTCAAAATGTATCTGCTGAATTTTAGTGTAAAAGTTAATCTTATGTTGAGCATGTTGTTTGCATACGTATACGATAATCGATTAGCCGGCTTTTTGTTTACACACCACCAACAACAACACCAACAAAAATGTTAAAAAAGTCGTTTGTCTCTTACCGGCCAGAGGTTGTAGGTTGTGTGCATTTTGCAACGTCTGTGAATAATTTTATGCTTTTCTCTTCAACTGCTCGAAATCGTATCACGTTTCGTAAATTAGCTGATGTCATGTTGTTTCTGAAGATTTGGCCAGATATTGTCAATTGAAAGGCTTAAACGACTTAATTGTATTAACAAAATAAACAAAGTATTTTAAACTTGTATGCTACAAATGTTTTTTAAAAGGAGCCGCAAGTTGGCCAATAAGAAAGATTTGATTAAAATCGAAAATAGGAAAAACTTTTGTAGCTTTTAAATAGATTATTAATAGTAATTTTTTTTTTTTTTTTTTTGGTACACGACTAATACTTGGCTCTCCACATTTATAATTTTATTCTTAATGGCCTATTCAAGAAATTTTTTGGCAAAAACATTTGTTTTCTAAAATTGGACCTCCGTAAATAAAATTAAAATTAAAATATTTTTCTTTAAAATTATCTTAATATGAATTAATGATATAATAATAATACCAGAAATCAGTTAAATATCAGGGACTGCCTTTTTTTCTCCGTATCTCGGAGATCAATGGAAAATGTATATTCCTTTTTAAATAAAAAATTTTGTGACAAATTTAACTTCAGAATTAGTGAATAAAGTCTTTGGTTTTTAAGGGAATTGTATTCCTAAATTATATATTTAAGTCCATTTGACGTCTCCAACACTTTCCTTTACAATGGAAATGTACTGAAATTATACTGGTTTTAAAACCGAGCAAGCCGGTACATATACTGACGTCGTACAGACGTATTAGCTTACTGTCAAAAATTTTTGAAAAGTATTTCTCAAAAGATTAAACCCATTTCCTCAGAAATACCTTGTTATTCCCGATCATCAGTTCGGTTTTCGAATTATTAAGGGTGCCTCCTTAGGCTTATGAATAATGCGCAGCCTACTAAACCGAAGTTCACGGGTTTGATACCTGTGCTCAAGCCGAAAAAAAAACTGACTCTTTTGAGAATAAAAAATTTTGTTCTCCTGTATTTCTAGATGTGCAGCAGTATTTCTAGATGTGCTAAGTATGGCACGAGACATTATTAAATATATTAAAAAACATACTTCCTCTACACCATTTTATCATATTTGCAAAAAAGAAGTTTCTTCGTCAAAGTAAACAGCGATTCTTCTCATGTTTATCAAATAGAAGCTGGAATCCCACAAGGAAGCGTCCTTTTGGGCCAACAAAAAGAAGATGTAACAGTCGCTAGTTAAGCAGACGACACAGCATTCTTATATTGTAGCGAAACAGCTAGGGAGACTTCTAGAATTTTGTAGCTGCAGCTATAGTTATATAGTTAACTATATGCTATATAGTTTTTATGATCGGCTTACGGAATTGAATATTAGTGTCAACACTAAAAAGTCAAGCAGCGTCACTTATACAATAAGAGAGAAAACTGTCCATATGTGTTTCTCAATGGTACTTTAATCCCTAGATTCACATTGTTTTTAATTAATTCTCGTATTCTTTTTTCAAGCGGATAAAGTGGAAGAAATTATTATTCGAATGACTGCAACCATTAAATATTTTTAGCCATCCCATATTTTGTCGCCGAATTTTCAATTTATACCCCCTTGGAAGGTAATGTGGAGGAAGTATGATTATACTTAACCTTTAAATGTGCATTAATATTAAGAAAAGGCGGTCGCATCTAATTAATTATTTAATAGCTTAAATTATTTCATAAAATTACTTTTCCCTCCCGTAATGCTCTACAAATTCAAATTGCATGCATGTGCAGCGAACGTCAATACAAATCTCCATAGACTCATACGTAATGCGCTCTAACCCTTTAATGCCGACATCACTATTAAAAAACCAACATAATTCATTGAATATTAAGGAAAATATTTGTGTAATATGATAATCGAACATCAGGCTAATGCAAATAATAATTATTAGCAATTTGTTATAATTGAAAATCAAAGTGTCACCCCGCAGGCTTGTTGTCACATTTTGTGTTGTGTTGTGTGTAACAGCCAAGAAGAAAAAGTAACAATTCATTTTACTCAATTCCGTGCTATTTTCTGCCGATAATCTTTATTGTATGCATTCAGTGGCGATATGATCTATTGATGGAAATCTGAGTTAAAGAAAAAGCAGGCAAATGGAAAAGAGCGGCAGGCAGGCGGAGAAACGAAATATGCAAATTCAACCAGTTTAATAGGAATGCCAAGCAGCTTAAAAGCATCCTTTAGTGGGAATATATGTCATCTTTAGGATTCTGTTATTATTCTTCTTTTATGGACTTGCCTTAAGTCTCATCGTTTAAGATCAGTGATCTTTAAATGGCAGTAGCAGCACTTTGGCTTTGGATATCAGTACGCGTACTTGAGTTTATTGATCGTGTTGCTGATGTTGTTTTCATCATATTCGATATGCATATATCTGCAATATTTTGTATAAAATATATATTTGCATAAAACATTTGATAAGAAGAAAAAAAGTTGAAAAATACCCAGATTTATATGAACAACATGTCGCCAGTAAATTGTAAGTAATTCATCATCTCAAGTTTATGCGTTTTTTGCTGTCTTTCAGCTTTTGCAAGAGATTTTAATCTTTTATTTTGTCTTTCTTTTATATTTTCCAACTCATTTTTTTCCCCACCTTTTCTTGCTTCCAATCCCGCTTTGCTTTTGGTCGTTGTGCAAGAGCTTCCGTTGGTTGGCTTTCTTTGGCCTTTTTCATATCGCGTATGAAAGACAAAAAACTAATGATAAAAATTATTAAAATTGATTTCTTTTATCGTTTCAGAAATCTTTAAGCGATTTTACGTTCAAGATTTTAATGATGATGATAATGTGCATTGAATTATTTTACAAAATAATAACCTCTATTTAAATATAATCTCGAATACGAAAAGCGTGCGTAATGCGTATTTACAGAGAAAAGTTGCAATTTGACAAATATCGCAGGCAGAGCTGGATATACATTTTTGACAAAATTGCATAGTAGCAGCGCACAACTTTGCGCAGTCTGAAAGAAGTTTATTTAGGCCGGAGATCATAACAACATCGCACAGACTGTATGATAGACCAGTGGCCCAAAATAAAACAAAAGCGATAAAATTCAACACCGAATAAAATATTGGTGTACTCGTACAATTGAATCTCGTTCATATGGTTCGGAGGGGACTAGATTCAGCTCTCGTAAATATTACATAAATGTTATAAGGGCAGCTACAGTTGCATCTCGATTGACGACTGCATGTATTATCCCTCATTACTTTAGCTTTTTACGTCTAACATCCACTGTCCGAGGGGCACAAATGTGTTGATACCAAATAAATTATTGAATAGTGGGGTTGCCTCTATACTCTTGTGTATGTATGTATGCAGTTATGTATGCATGTTTGTGGGGTATATTATTTTCCTTGTAAAAGTTAATTTAATTTTTTAAAATTAAAATATAAATTTGATGTGTGCTTCAGTGGTTGCTTCAGTGCTTTTTGAGCGGTAGCCCTCAATTTTCCAAACAGCTGAAATGCTAAATATACACTTTTCAACTTCGACATTCATTCCGAGGGTTGAATATTATAAATACTTTAGTCCCATTTTCGGATGATGATGGCCTTCTACCACTTAACAAGTTGTTAGTTGGGAAATCATGTGGCCGGCCAAATAAATGGCCAGCCATTTCCAGACGCACAACACTCTCAGGGTACTTCTCAGTTTTGTCCTTTTTGCCCAAATTAGCAGCAGGAAGTGGTGGGCTAAAAAATAAAGACTTACTTATGATACAGGAATATCCACACCTAATGGAGGTTACGAGACCAAAATATCAATAATTGTATTCGATCAATACAGATTTATATAATCGATATTCAACTGTAATTATATTTTATACGGAACTTTAAAAACCATTTTGCCTTTTTTATTCCAGTTTATCATAATCAAACAATCTGTAAGCAATTCATCACACTCTAGAATGGCAAAGTTTATCTGCCAATAAGACAGACGAAGCTAAAAAAGGCAACAAACAAACACAAAACAAAAAAAGGAAAGATAGTAAAACAAGGATCCATAAATTACCAATCAATAGCTCCATATACTTGCGTGGAACTACAGAAGACAAATACTTTTCTTATTGACGTAAATACACGCATTACAACCAGCATTTACAATACACTCACAAAACGAAAATAAAAATCAATATTTTGAGCTTAAAAGCTGTGTAAAATTAATAAAGATTTAAATGGTTTTGCTTTTCACTAGAACTGAAGAGTGAAAAACATGAAAGTCGCGAAATTGGATCCAAATCACATACAATAATAAAATGCAGTACCGAATTAGACTGCCACTTGAGAAACGGCTAATGCATTTCATGCCAAACAAAATTCTTATAGTCTTAATTAGTAACTAAATTTTCCACCAATGACGCAGAGCGAACAGCTAATAATCCGAGCAATAAAGAAAAGCTAAACTTGATTTACACCATATTCACCATACACCATATTTACTGTAAAACTTTTCCTCGGTGTATCTCCTAATAGTAACGATTTTAAACACCAGTAGTGGATGGAAGCGGAAGTAGCAACAAAAAAAAAAAAAACAAGAACAAGCAAGAAAATCTCAGCCATGATCGACATTTACCGACAATCTTATATTAATTTATTTAACTTTTTAGCTTTTTTATTGCCACAGATACATTCATAGTTACCAGCCAAGGCTGCAGCCTCTAAAAGAGTACTGACCACAACCGCTTACCAAGAATATGTAAAAGTTTTTCGACACATTCAGAATGCAGGACCAACACAGGCTGTAACGAGCCTAAATAAATGCATCATTACAAAGTGATTCTGAAATACGTATTTTTTTATTCACCAATAAAGTAAATACTCCAGTCGCCTCTTTGTTTACACAATTACACAAAGAAGGGAAATTGTGTTACAGAAACAAAAAAAAAAAGTAAATATAAAAACAAAAAAAAAACGAAAAAAAACAATTTAAGTAAAATTCTATCACATTCTGTAGGTGTTTCCGCTTTAAGTCTTCAGTTGTATTTTTATTGTATTGAAAATGAAATTGGTTTCTGCATTCCTTCACTTCTTACGTGATGCTACACTACGAGCGAGAAACGGCAGTCTGAGTTTGTGCTCACGTTTGTTACAAAGAATCTAAAAGGGCTAAATTATACTTTAATGTAAAGGAAATTTTAACTTTCATCTGCCAAGGAACAAAAATTTGTTCCCCTGTAAAGATCTGCCACTAAAAGGGATATTTAAAAAATTAAATTCGGAGGCGAAAAAATTTCTGAAATTTATAAAAAAACTTCGAAATTAATATCAATTAATTCAAAGGAAACAAAAGTGGGCGTTTAATAATTCCACTTTGAGAAGAGAAATCGGTAATAATAAATTAATTTCGTCTTATTTAATTTGGACACGTAAGGAAAAGCCAAAAAATTATTGGATGCATGGAGGTTTGAACTGCAGTTCTTTCCAATAGGAGGTCAATTTGTTCCTAATTCTATTAAAGAAGAAAGTCTTCTATAAAAAAATGCTTAGAAAAATGACACAAAAAATAAAATTCCTCATTTTAGTCCTTTTACTACTACAATAGTGTATAATCCTTGAATTGTTCCTTCTCTACAGATAACTCGCCATCATTGGATCATATTTAAGATAGTTATAATAGTTCCTAATAACTCAGTTCCTAAATGAAATACGTATCTTATATACTGTGTTTATATAAGATACATATTTCCCTTGTATTTGCTTAAGTAAGAGAAAGCTGTGAAAAAGCTGTGCAAGTCTAATGCGGATTACAAAGAATTCTGGGATGAAATCCTTTGAAATTTCACTTTATTAATTAGAATAAAATTTTAGAATATACCTTTCAAGTGCCAACAATTAGCAAGAAAAATTTAGTTATTGTATAGTTTTTATAAAATTCCAAGTAATTTTAAATCAAATAAAATTCATATCAAAAATTCAGTAAAACAACATTACAGAGAAGCACTTCTGTACGAAGACGGCACTTTAAGAAAAAATTCTATTAGTGAAAGGAAATTCTTTTATGGATCTCTTTAAAAATATTATTAGCAAAAATTTCTTTTTGAAATTCGTATTCATTTTCTTTTTTTTTTTTTTGAGGTAAAAAATTGTATCAAAACAAACGAAAGCTTGTCTCGAAATATTATATACAAAAAATATTTTTTCATGAATAAATAAAAAATATATTTTAAAGTTTAAAGAATTGGAGAACAAAAATGGTTTTTTCAAAAAACGAGAAAAATTTTGAGAAAAATTATTAGTGAGACTTTTTGTAATTTCAATAGGAAAAAATATCTAATTTAAAATTTTCAACAATTTGTCTTTATTAAGTTGGTGACTAAAAGTACTGTATCCAAGTGGATACAGAAGACCTTAAAAGAAACTTATTTGTAATCAAAATCCATAACTCAGGCGTGACTATATTCTCATTCATCAATATATATATTTTTTGCTCAAATTAAATCCATCAAATACTTACAGCTGTTGTAGGGTACTTAGCAAGCCGGTTTGACCGAATGTGTGTTTGATTAGTTTTTTTTTTGTTTCATAAGGAGACACGAGTCTGTTCTCGACGTTTGACTGTCAGTTCGTATTGGTAAAAAATACTACTGTATTTTAAATTATACTATAGCAGAAGAGCGAGTTCCTTGAAATTTCTTAGAATTGCCATCATCATCGTCAGTTTGAAGTGGTGCAGTTAAGGTGTGCTTACAAAATAATATCAGACTAAGAAGAGGGTGTATGTGATTTTTTTTTCTCTTTAGTTGGTCTTCCTCTTGCAGAATTAGTTTTTCTGGGCAGTGGCAATTTAATGAATTGCTTTCGGGTTTAATAGAAATGTGCATTTGGGTGCGTTTGGTTAGAATACTGGTAACACTAATTTTATGGTAGTTATAATTGCATCAAGCAAAAAACTCGCCTTCCTCACCCGCAGATTATTTGCTTCAGTTGGCATTAGCTGTATCATTAACTGCCAATAATGATTTATACGTGTGTGGAACACATTCGTCATGGCTTTAAGCGCCAGCAATAATATAAGGTCGTAGTATTAAATGTGAATTTATAAAACTAAAATGTTGAGACTCTAAAATTACTCGTGCTTAATGCGCATGCGCGGCTACAAGCGCAAAAATATTTATTAAATGACTGATTTTATTTCGAACAAAAAGTTAAATGTGTAGAATATAATTTTTAAAATTTTATTTTAATAAAAAACAAATGTCCTTCACACTCCTTACAAGTCCTGCTCAAATACATTGAAAGAGCGCACAAAAAAGTACTTTTGAAAGCATAACGGAAACAGGAATCAAAAGCATATTTTGAAGCATGGAAACCTATTGATTAATATTTCAAAAATCGAAATGTTTCATTTCTAAAGAAATTTCTCTATTGCCAGCTTTATTGGCAGTTCCTATAAAGCAATACAAAATATAATAAATTTATATTTAAAATATTTTAAATACTGAAATATTGATAATTTCTAATATTACTAATTATTTTCAAACAGCAAGTCATAATAATTGTTACTGGTGAAAACCGAAGAGTAAAAGCTGCAGATTTATCACATTAGTACAAAGCTTGAGGATTAAGCCCAGCTGCCATGACCTGCTTACTCTCTCAAGGATTAAAAAAATTAAAATGGTTTGCTTTTCCTTTTTTTATATTGAAAATTGTATTTTCTGCTTTATTAAAAGTTTTTCTATATTTTGCATAAATTGTAGCTCCACTTATCGTAAAAAATTCATCTAGTTAAGACTTCTTCTTGTAACCCATTTTCGGCTGCGGGAACTATTTGGGTACACCCCTACTTTTTGCACAATATTCAATTAAAACAAAAAGTAAAATTGAAAAAAAATTCAATAATAAAATAAAACGTTTATAATAAATCAAACCCGCCAATTTTTTATATAAAATAAGTAATTTTGTATATTTCCGTTTCCGTTTTTGCATTTGTTTTGTTTTTTCTCATGCCTCACTTTCGCTGACTTTTAAATGAGTTAATATGCTATTCAGCAATAGAGCGAAATTGCTTTATTAAAAATTTTTCTATATTTTGCATAAATTGTAGCTCCACTTATCGTAAAAAATTCTCAATTCAATAGGTCTCATAAATTGAGTAAAACAATGCAACACTTGTAGGGATTACTTTAATAAGACTAAAAAGAAAAAAAGCTCCAGCTTGGCAGCACTGAATGATATCGAAGATAAACTATCTAAAATATAGCTCACTGGTTTTCAGTACTCCCTATTTAAACGTGTGTATCGAAAGTATTGAAAATGACTATTAAATTTGAAAGGTTGTGCAAAATAAATATTTCGCAGTTTATTTGTGTAGGTAAAGACACCGAGCAGGATGTATTTTTCTGTAGGCTTTTTGTTGGCCGAAACTTCACACTTATCCCCTCATTTAACCCTCCTCTTTTAGATGTAACATGCCAAGGAAGACAGAAATTTTCTACTTTCAAAATCAATACGATTTCAAAATCGATAAAACACATCGCAAATTCATATACATTTTAGATGTCGATAACTCAAGCCAATTTTCCAAACATTTAAGCGAAGAGGTTGCATTTTTCATTTAGAAAATCACATGCTTTAAATTCACATCCCTTTTAGCATTTATAATTTTAGGTTTTATAATTTTATAGTTTATTTTCCCTTTTCGTATATTGATATAAAATGTTTGCTGTGATATCAGCCTTAGACTGAAAAGAAAAATTGAGAAGTACTGCCTGGCAATGCAGCGCGTCTTATGGAATATACTATAGTCGGTCGGATCTTTGATAAACATGTATCTTACGAAACCCAAATTAAAATCTAAAATTTGAGATCAGACTGAAAGATCTGATAAGAATAAAAATGTTTTCAAAACAAACAATCACAAATGAGTTATGCAAAATATTATGGAAAGTCCACTAAATATAATTACTTTTTCGGCGGCATTTCATAGATGCCTAATCTATAGGACGTATGCAAAAAAAAAAAAAAAAAAAAAATCCTAATTAAATCCCAACTATTATTTTAAAATAAAGAAAATCCTTCGGAATTATCACAAAGAAATCATCTTAATACTGCTGCGGTTGACCCAGAAGCAAGTAAATAATAGAAACAATAATAAATACACAAACAAACAAAAATATCCTTTAACGTGTGTGTGTGTGTGTGTTGCTTAGGCCACATTACAAGAAACATTTCTTTCCGCCAGCACTCTTTCTAGGCTGATTTACTGCAAATAAAATTGCGCTCGTCTACTTGTTTGGACAATCACTTTCCATTTTCAGATTTTTCATTCCAAGAACTAATGCTAGAATTTTCACGTCCTTGTCATATTTACATACGTATATTTGACGAAAGGCCAGACATGTAATTTGAGCTGCTACCTTCATGTGTGCATTGTTGATAGCATGGCATATATGGACTTTATGAATCCTCAACGCTGAGTTCCCAGGCTTGTGTTAAAGTTAAATTTCAATTCTGTTTCTGTTCATGCGTCCTTTCAGTTTTTTTTAAATCTTTGCTTGCGCACTTACATGTTTTCTTTTTTTTTCAATTCCTTCTAAGAATTTGCACGAAAATGCAATAAAGAAAAGAACGTAATTAAAAGAAATCCGATATGTTTGGTAGAGTTTGAAGTGGATACTTCCTTGTTATAACAACAAATATATTTGTTTGGTTTTGACTGCTGCCCTGGATTTGAAATAAATGTCCTGTTTAGGTCTTCCGCCTATACTTTCAACTGACATTGCCCACAATTAAAAAGCAAGGAATCCGCTGATGATCCTGCTTGTTTGTGTCTGCAAAATTTTTTGGCATCTCATGCCTCTCATTAGCTTACCACGATGCGAATAGGAAAAAGTTATAGAAAGTAATATATCTTTTGAGTACTTCAGTATTTTGCAGCCAAAAGCCGCAAAACCGATTAACCTATCGAGCATTTATTTTATAATGCCAAAAAAAAGCAAAAAGAGCCACAAAAAACCCTTAAAAGAATGCCTCGGCCGAAGCATCTTTGCATGTTCCAGTTACTTAAGAGCGTGCCACGCTCTTCCGGATTGTCTTCAAGCGATTTTGCCTTAAAACTGACTTTCATGAAATTCATTATCCTTCATCTTCGTTCTCTATTTTTTAAATTTAAAATAAAGTTAAAATTTAGAAAACAAAACATGATGTATTAAAAATGCTGCTTGTAGCAGCTCCTTAAAGAAGTTTTTTTTAATAAACTTGAGAAGAATTTTATATAAAAAGTTAACACACACAACAACAATTCATTTAAGGATATTTAAGGAAGAAAAAGATGCTGCATTATGGCATTTAAAGATTAAAATTTAAAGAAACAGAAGATTGTCAAAAGCCCACAAATTCTGGGGGAAAAAATTATTTTAAAATATATGTAATTAAATTTGTATAATTTAAAAAAATATGTTTTTATATAAAAAATAAAAAAAAATATCATCAACATCGTTTTCAAATTTTAAAAAGTGTTGCCGCCCACTTGACAGATAAAATTATTTCACATTTCTGAACAGATTCTGAACAAACAATGCAAATTTCAAAAAAATTAATAATTGTAGAAAGCATAATAAAGGGAGGTCCACGGGAGGTCAGTTTTGAGTCAAATTTTAATACCAAGTTAGTTGACCATGTTTGTTTAAAATCAGCAGTACAGTGGTGCACAAATGTATAGCGTCAACGATCTGTACGAAATTGGGCGTTCGAGCAATTGCCAATGCAACCGATAAAATGTGCTCACAATCGGGAGCAGTGGAAACTAATTTCAGTGAAATGTATCTGCAGGAAACATGACAACATTTGAGCGTACTCGCTCAGCTTCTATTCTGGTCATTCGCGCCAGAGTGACCATCAGCGATGCGGTCTAATACGAGTAGTTCTCATAATTCGATCCTTCCTTCATAAAATAAACTATTAGAATAATTTTCTGAAAACTTTTGGTTTTACGTTTTGTTCGCACGTCTTTTATTCTTGGAAACGTCGTCCAGTAGCGAAAAACAACAAATATTTTCATATAAATAAAACTGCCCCAATTTTTTCTTTGCCCACAGAACTCTGTTGTATCCATTTTTGAAATTTAAAAGTTTCCCGCACACAATATTTATTTTTGTTCCAATTTTAATATGATTGCCAAAAATTAAACTGCTCTGCAGTATTTAATACCTCTTTCACATATAAACTTGTCGCTTTTATTACGCGCTTTCCGCTATCAATTAATTATTTTGTGCCATAAAAAGAGTTACGCAATTTTCATATCTTTTTATTAATTTTTCTCAACATGATTTTGTGATAACTATAATACGTTCTTAACGCATCGTAAAAGTGTAACATATTGGCCGCTTGCAGGAAATTAATATTTTCCAAGTCGGCCATTTAAAAGGAGTCACACAACGAAGCCTTTGCCAATAAAAGCCCACAAGAAAAGTATTAAATTTAATCGGCTTTTATGCAAACAATGTTGCTTACATCACATTTTTAGCTTTTGTATTAATTTTGAATATCAACGTCTTGATGGGTCATTAAAATGGATTGAAGTATTAAAACTAAGACTTTTTCTGCTTCTTTTTTTTGTTGTGGTCAACATGGTTTGTAAGTTTGTATGTTATTTGTGAAATTTTTCCTTTTTGCAAATAAAGAAAAAATAAATAAAATTCAAAACGTAACTAAATTGTGGCAACTTAATTTAATTTTGATGTTGATATTAAATTCATTTGTTTTTACAACAAAAGCTTAAATACTTTAACAACAGAAATAAAATTTTTGATGACTACCGTTTTCACGGCAACAAATTAAAATGACTTCGCCAAAAATATAAAAGAGAATACATTTCAATGTGACATGAGTAAAGATTCAACGTATGGCCTACACAACGCCGGGGTGGTATCTCGTCAAGTCATTATTAAATAAGATCAAATGGCGCTTCTTTTTATGGCTTTTGAGTCCTTGCAGAGACAAAAAGCCACACAACATCCGTAAAATTTTATTCAATTTTTTTGGTTTACGTCACTACTTTTACGATATTTTAATATGCAAGATAAAATATGTAAAATATATTAATGTAATTAAATGTAATTAATTTACTATTCCAAGAGAACTAGACGAAATTTTCGTCGCCAAATAATGACAGGACTTTTAAAATCGTTATTATTGATTTACACAGAAATGCAGATCGCAGATGTGCGATTTATTATTTTTGATTTAACACGATCTGTAAAGAACTGCAGCAATCTGTGTTGGAAGGGATTCTATAAGAACCTCAGGGAATAAATTTAATGTTTTATCTACCAATGAAGTGCTTAAATTTCTCTAAAACCGGCAACACTGTTTCAATGTAATTTACAATAACTTTTGAAATCTATTGTATAAAAGGAGGCTCCTCGGAATTTATCAGGACATGCATATTACTTGCCTTTTTCGTATTTTATCTTTTTCTTCCTTTTTTTTTAAATAGATAAATCGTATGTGTACAGGAAACATCATAAAATTATTATTTCCAAACAAATCGTAAATTTAAGCTGAGTAAATAGTAAAACGTAAAAAACCTTCTCTCACAGATAAGAGCTCTGTCGATATCCCTGTCAAAGGAGAGAAAGGATTGCTTAAAAAATCATCTGCTTTTTTTAAAATTTACAATAAATAATAGAATAACCTAAAACGACACATAATTCGTTATCAAAACCTTTACGAGGGCATGAAAAAATCTGCTCCAAATATTTACATGAATTAGAATCTACTTTAAATTAGATATTTTTTAAAAGCGTTTCTTTTTTTTTTTTTTTGTTTTTTTTTTTTTATTTCGTAGTGTTAAGGAATGCATCTGCTGTGCCTTGTCGAATTCCACCAATAAAATGCAAGACGACGCAACATACTTTTGTGAAAACAAATATAACTGCAATATGTGCATACGGAGAAAATAGACAACGCAAGCAATTGAAAACAAATATTAGCACGTTCTATATGTAAAAATGCAACTAAATGCGTTGGCATTTCTATTTTAATAACAGCAACCCAGGAAAGTGTTAGATGACACACGCGGAAGGACATGTGCAATTTGAAAATAAAAACACCTTGTTTCGATTCGTTTGAAACAATGAAATCGGTATGCAATGCGAGAAGGTTTCGCATTTAATTTGTATAAAACGTTCATTGATTCCATTTGCCGGAGTTCTAGTTGTGAGAAGGCATAGTTTTTGTGTAAATTGATTTTTATCAATATGAATATTGTGTTTTTATGAATGAAAAGATTTAACCCGTTTTGCTATTTGACAAAGCCCCTTTTTCGTGTCTGAGCAGGAATAATTCGGAAAGGGCAGATGTATTTCAGCGATTCTAATCACCAGCAGAATATAATTAAATTGCATGGATTATTAAGCATGAGGGTTCTCAGTAATAACCGCTTATCTCCATAGTAGGAAGTTTGCAATCAAAAGGAGAGTTATTACAGTACCTTCATAAAATTTATTTGTTTATGTAGAAGCCTTCCGAAATACTAACAATTTAATGTTAAATGTTCTTGTTGAGAACTTATTTGCATTTCGCATTGATACAAGTTTGCGATTTGTGCAGAAAATTTTCCTGGTAATCACTTAAAAGTAAAGTTTCTTCCACAAGATTTTAGCTGAATAAGAAAATATTTTCCAAAGTATTCATTCCTTGTATGAAAGAATCCGAAAGAATTTTGTTATAATTGTTTTCTCTCCCCCTTTCAAAACACTTTGAAAACAAATTGCAAATGCGGCATTGATTTCAAGACATAAGCGGATTTTCATGAAAACCGCTAAACAATTTTAAGGGTTGAAGGCGGTTAAGGCCCACAGTACTTTGCATCATAGGAGTACACATGAAAACAGATTTGGTTTTATGCATAAATATTTATTTATATATTCTTCTAACTTCAATACTGAAATGAAAAAGGTTTGAGCAAAACACGAAGAGGCAAATATATGTATATAACAAAATTATGTAATGAAAAAAAAAAAAATATATTTAAAAATCTTATTACATTTCTTAATCAGCAGGTTGTTAATGGAAAAGATCCATTAGATAACCATGGGCAGCTTCTGACGAGCCCATCTTAAACTTCCTTCTTAAAACTTTTGAATTATTATAACTATTACAAATGAAGGGAAGGTTTTGTGATTGTAGGAAATAAGGATGAACTGGCAAAATGAAAGTGGAGAAAATGTAATTATAAATTTACCGATTTTGAGTTTCATTTTTGTAGAGCTCATAAACGTTTCTAGTAGATTGGCATCTCTGTTCAGCGTTTGAAAACTTAAAACAGAATTTTAAAAATTCCTACAAAGCTTTCACGTAATCTATATATATAAAATGGAATGTGTGTTTGTTTATTTGTTTGTTTGTATCTTATAGCAGACCAAACCTCTGGACCGATCTTCCTGAAAAAAGCACAGAATTTAACTGGGACTCTGGCATGATTAATTGGATACTTTTTTTTTATAACCACTCCCGCTTTTACGCCTACTTTTTTAAAATTATGTTATTGTATACACATTATATATACTCCAGGCGCGTTTGAAATTAACATTTAATACGTCACACCCCTTTCACGCCCCTTTTCTCACCAAATTTTGTTTGGAAATTTTAAACTTTTAGTTCTCTATACAAATTTGTCCCATCCAACGGATTTTTGATTCATTTCGTAATATATTGCTCTTTATACTGTTACCGTTGCTATATAACTATGCACCACGTCCACTGTACCTCCCCCTTCTTTTAATTCAGATACTTTCGCTTAACGGTAAGCGCAGCTATCATTCTTCTTCGAAATATCAAACCAGCACGACTTTGCAACGAAACCAGCCTTTCAGTGAAAATAAAATTTGAAGGCAAAACCACTCTTGACGGGTCAGCCCATTATTTTAGTTATATAGTTTGCATATCTAATCGAATTTTTTCAAGTTAATTAAGGAAATATAGAAAAAATGTAAAAAATATATTAAAGCAGCTGCCTTAAGCACACAAATTAAAATTAAGAACTATATAGTATATAGAGTTCAATTAATATTGGAACCCTTTTAAATAAAATAAGCCTTTTTTTTATATTAACATTCTCGGTTTTTCCCTAACTGGTTTCAATTAGTGTATCAAATGCATTTTTTTTTTTTAAATCTTAATTGCCATGAAATGTAAAAAAAATTATTAATATTTAGCGTTGTGACATTATTTATGCAAATGCAAATGCCCAGTAAAAATTCATAAATCCCAATATCTTAGCATTGCACTAAATTGGTATATCCTGTTAGTTATAAAAAATGTTCAAGGATTCAAAAAATATGAAAATTGGTTATATTGAAATCGGGGTATATGCCAACCTAGGAATTAAATTAGTTTTTAAAAATAACAACAAATATTCCTATAAAAACTACATTTTAAATTTCAAAAAAAAAACGCCAAAAAAGAACAAATCAAAAAAAAAAATGCTCGCAAGAACTTACTGTTAGGAAAAGTACTTATTAGAGTTACTTATTATCTGAAATTCCAACTCGAATGGATACCAAAAAAAAAAGTACCAAAAATGGCAAATCTCTTTTCTTCAGCACAGTTTACTGCAAGTCGGTTGGCAGGTCTAATACAAATACATTTTTCCCTAAATTTTCAATATTTTCTACAGTCGGATCCATCAATCATTTTCTGATGGCATTTCTTGTTAAGCTCGTCCACATAAAGTCGCTTTATAAGTGTTAATTATAGATAATAAACTATTTTAAAGACTTTTGTATTTCTTTTGTATTCTGGTGATGTCCTGCTCCACTTTAGCCGATTAATCAGTACATGTCTGGCTAAAAACAACAAAACAAAATTTTTTCTCCAAATACTACATTTACTAATTAACCTCAAAACTAAAATCAATGAATCAAGTTTGCCAGAAAAATCCGCAAAAAAAAAATAAAAAAACCTCTAAGTATCAATTTACCTTCTTCACACCTTGATGTCTGAAGCAAAACCCTATAATATGCAAAAGAACAACAACAACGGCACAAGCCTGGTGTTTCAGTTCACACCATGAGAAGTAGATGAAAATTAAGGGAAAAAATGAATATCTGCCGAGCTCCTTCCACACGATCTAATCCTATTAGTGGCAATTTTTAAGCAGATTTATGTTGTTGGCTTGTATCAATTAAATGAAAAAAGTTTGCAGAGCCTGTTAAAAAATCATTAATCATTTACTTAACTATGGACGACGGATTACTGAGCGCGACCAGAGTGGAGTAGGACAGAGCCTCTTTTCATATGATCAAGTAGGTAAACAAAAAAAAAATATATAAAAAAAATTAAAAATAAAGCGAACGTACCAACAACACCTTCCTTTTGTCTTCATTTCCTTTATATTTGAACTAGAAATACGTGGCGACAAAATGCCATTAACATTTAAAAGGCGTTAAAAGCATGTATTCGCTCTGACCATTAACGTCTGTCTATTGGCAACAACTAAATAACAAAAAAAAAAAAAAAATAAAGAATAAATATGTGTTTAGGAAGTTGAGAAGTACTTCTCACCTTTTGCCAAAAAACACAAAAAAGAACAAACTCGCAAACGCCCAAATGAGAATACGGCAAATGAAATATTATCCAACCGATGTTTTTCTCTGAAATTCACACCTTTTTATTTCGAATATTTGCAACAAATTAAAAACAGTTAACACGTGATGGCTGGGTTTTGGTACCGCCAAAAATCAAAACATAATTTTTTAAGCATTTTTAATTGATTTGATTTTATTACGGCGCCAAACACTTCAGGCTTTAAATTGTAAATTGACAGTTATTTGGTGTAATTGACGGTTGTAAAAAATCGGTTTGTCTTTATTCTGAATAAAAATTAATTATTACAAAACTTGAAAAGGAAGCCGAGCGTTGCTCTCTTGGCACTCTCTGCGATGCAAAACGGTAGCAGCAGTGGGAATGTTGTTTGTAAAGGTATCTTGGGGGGTGGTACAAAATCAAAATTTTGCAATCCATGTGTCGGAAGGTTTAAATGTTTCCAAGAACAAATTTAATTATATACTGAATTTTTTTTTACAATTTTGTTTGAATACCCCTAATTTATTATTTGCAATCTTCTTGTTTACTGTGTGATTAAGCTCGTCTAGATGCCTCATCAGTGGATCTTCAGCAAACAGTTTTGAAAACCAATTCCTAGCAAAGTTATGTTATGCCGATATTCTCAAAAATTAAATGAGAATTAAAAAAATAGAAAAGCATCTGTAGAAATAGGAAAAATAAAACAAATTCATATCGAATAAAATTTGTTTGTAGTCTTTCTTTGAACATTTTTTCATTGGAAACATCCTTGAAGCTGAAGAAAACAATTCTAACTTCATTTACGTCAAATTTGTTATAGAGCGCGCAAAGCACACCTTTTTGGGACTGGCTGCAATACTTTTGTTTAAGAATTTTTTTACGAGCAAAAGCTTGACCAACATGTAATATGCATCTAGACATTATAGGACTGAAGCCGATGACAGATCTAATTCTCATTCCCAAAAGTTAAATAGTAGATGGATAGCCTAGCATGCACTTGTAAACATGCCCCTATTGGTTACGTCTTTCTAGCCTCCAAATTGCGCATATTTTCTAGCTGTTGGCCATTTCAGTCCAGATACGTTATCGGATCCTAATGTCGATAACGGCAAACAGTTCTACTTTTGGGTAAATCTTTCCAAGCCCCCATTAAATTATTTTGCAAGGCACTTTACGATCACTCTAATTGTATCGCTGTTAGTGTGGTATTCAGCAGACATGGAAGAATAATTTTTTGCTGTAGTGCCTCAATGCACCATATACAGCATGTTGTTGGATTTCGATAAAAATATATAGCTGAAGTCGTATTTTACTTTAGTTTTGCCAAAAAAAGAAAAAAAAAAGAAAATTAACACGACAAGATCCTCGTTGCTTTTTATCACAGCGGAGAGACTATTCATCCACTTGTATGGTGCAGTTTTAAACTTTTTAAAATTTTTTATTGAAAATCTTCACTTAAACACTTTTATAAATTATATATGGTTGTCAAAAAAGTCTTGCGGTATTTTTATTGAATTTTTGATTGTTCATAAAATTGGTTATAATAATGCGATTTAAGTCAAATATGCGCCGTTTTGTTCGATGATAAGTTCCCAACGAGATACCAAATTCATGATGCCCCTCTTATAGAAGCTCGCTTCCCTATTATCAAAAAACTCGGAGAGCCAATTTTCACAGGACTCTCTTGTGGCCAACTTCTGATTACCAAGCTCGTTCGCCATGGACAGAAATAGGTGGTAATCACTTGGTGCGAGATCTGGACTATACGGTGGATGCAAAAGAACCTCCCATCCGAGCTCCCGGAGCTTCTGGCGCGTCACCAAAGATGTGTGTGGCCTGGCGTTATCCTGATGGAAGACAATTCGGCCTCTGTTGATCAAAGATGGCCTCTTCTGCATGAGTGCTGCATTCAAGCGGTCCAGTTGTTGGCAGTACAGGTCCGAATTGAGCGTTTGGCCATAGGGGAGCAGCTCATAGTGGATGATTCCCTGCCAATCCCACCAAACACACAGAAGAACCTTCCTGGCCGCCAATCCACGCTTGACCACTGTCTGGGCAGGTTCACCGCTTTTCGACCACGACCGTTGGCGCTTCACGTTGTCGTAAGTGATCCACTTTTCATCGCCAGTCACCATCCGCTTCAAAAACGGGTCGATTCTGTTGCGATTCAAAAGCGATTCACATGCATCCATACGGGCAAAAATGTTTCTTTGCGTCAACTCGTGTGGGACCCATACATCAAGCTTCTTTTTGAATCCAAGCTTCTTCAAATGGTTTAAAACGGTTTGATGACTCATGCCCAGCTCTTGGCCGATGCTACGGCTGCTACTATGCCGGTCTCTTTCGATCAATTCAGCGATTTTATCGCAAAGACAAGCTTGCGAAAATACCGCAAGACTTTTTTGACAACCTAATATATACAATATTTATTAAATATTAGTTTGAAATTTTCAATCATAAAAATGAGCACGTGTAATGAAAAAAAGAAATAAAATTGAACTTCAATGCTTCAAATTCTCACACTTTCTTGTCCCAAAAAAAAATTATGTCAAGTTCAATGATTATTATTCTACTAGCGAGGCACAATTGTTAGCTGGTTCAGAAATTATCTTCCCCTAAAAAATGGAGAACTGCGGGAATGCAAAGGGAACAAATAGGAATAATCATTAAAATAAATTGTTTAGGCTTACAGAGTGGAGCAAGTGTAGAGAAAAGTAAATGAGAATTACTATTTGAGGGGCCTTACGGAAACTACGATCTTGTGAGTTTCACCTAAAAAATGGAGACTTGCGGAAATGCAAAGGGAACAAATAGGAATACTCGTTAGAATAAATTGTTAAGGCTTACGGAGCGGAGTGTGTGTAGAGAGGAGTAAATGAGAATTACAATTTGAAGGGCATTACGGAAACTACGTTCTTGTGAGTTTCTAATATTTTTTTTAAATGGTTTTAAATTCTTAAGTTTCTTAAAGCCGAAAATTTCTTACTAGGAGTATTGCGATCCCCAGACTGAAATCTTTTCGACATCACTTAATCTCCATACAAATAAAGTTTTAAATGAATGAATATTTGAGAATTTCACAGCTTTCATTTTTTTCTTCCTAAACTCGACATTAATATGAACATCTGCACTCGCCTTCAGCAACACATGCCACAATGGTCCCATTGGCCATCTGCAAACAGTTGTTATATTTTTAAAACATTCCCAAAGTTGCCAGGGTATCACAGTGCTAACGCAAAATAACTCAAATACGACAACATTTGAGTCCTGAATTGAATGGCCAATCAATCTCTTCAGTGGAACATTTAACGAACCTCAAACACACCAGTTAAGGGTGTCTTCCTTTAATTATGTCAAGCCATATACACACTCTGGCACACACACACACACACACACACACACACTATATTTTTAAAGAGAACATAAAATGTAAATACATAAAATTGTGTCGCGTTGCGTTTCTTGTCCCACCAACTTGCTGGCTTGTCTATTAGCATACTTGATCTCTACGAACATTTCTAGCAAATTTTTATTGTGTAGGGCTTTTAATTATTTTTTAAAAGATGAAGTTAAAATAATTAATACATTTGCAAATGCAAACGCTCATATGCGAAAATAAATTCCGTAAAAAATGTGCACTGGATTGCAGGGGGGATTTCGCATGACTTTAAGAAAGTCAACGGACTCTCATTAGAACTGAAATGCAGCAAAAAGTGTCGCAGAATGCACAAGTAAGCCGCATTCTGCGAATATTCTGAAAAACGAAATGAACAATCTGCAAGTGGATTCTTGAATGCCTCTTTTGTTATATAACATTCTCAAATGAAAGCAAAATTATTTATTTGATTGCTCAATTTCCACTTAAAAGTTGTCAAAAACCAGCAACATCGAGCGGAATTGTAGTATATGTGCTTATGCGAGGATACGAGGATATTCAATATGCTGCGACAAGCAAGTACAAAAGAAAACGAAAACGCATTTTTATTGCTGCACCGAAAAAAAGCAGACAAAGAAAAAAAAAAAAAAAAAAAAAAAAAACTAAAAATAAAGATCTTCGCTACACTCGAAGGGAAAAAGTATTGAGAGAAAAAACATGAAAACCATTTTTATAACTTAATTGTGATCTTTTAGGCTTTCTGGTGCAGCACTATTTGAGTTATAAAAATTGTAAAATGGTTATTGTTTCCTCACTTATTTGCCCGTTAATGGCTGATGAGTTAAAGAAAGAGAAGAAAGAAATTAATGCAGGCTGAATTTTTTATAAATTTTTATTTTTTTATAGGACTTTTATTAATGTTTAGTTGATTGAATTTTTCTGCTTTTGTTGTGGCAATATTGAATGTTGATATTGTTGCCTCATTGTTGCAACTACATAAATGACGGGAGCCATTATCAACGTATGTGGTGCTGTGTTTATTGATTTTTAATGAAGCAAGTATTTGCGGAATTATCCTTTTGATGAAGACCATGAGAATGTCTTCAGCAGCCTCATTTTTGATTCTTAGTTTGTTGCTTTTTGGTATAAAATTGATTTTGTGTAGCAAAATTTGTTGTAATTTTCAAAAAGTTTCAAAACTGATGTTCAAATTAAGTAAAAGTAATTTCTATCACTCGCCACTTCAACCGAAAAAAACGAGTTAAAAAGTAGAAAAAAAAAACAAAAAATTAAATAAAAAATTCGTTTGAAGTGTACGTGGTTTTGGTTGCGTAAAACCTTTTTGTGGAAAATGAGTATTAATAATATAAAGAAAATAATTATTACTTACTTTACTCCGCCAAGTGCAGGCTAAGCTTTTCCAATACTCTATTGAAATGCGTGTAGACTCGCGTTAGCGGCTTTAAGCAGTTTTTATTTTTTTTTTTTTTTTTAATTTAGCTGGACGTTAAATATATCACGGCAAACTAGCTGAAATGTGAAACGCTCCACTCTAGGAAAGTTCATATTCAGAGACTTTATAAATGACATCCGAAAATCCCGCTGACATCTTAAAATAAGAATAATTAGGGAATGTCTGGTAAATGATCAGTTTAAGGGTTCTACTCATAAAAGATTCAGAGCGCCGGAATCAAGGAAAAGGCATGGTTTTAGAGAAAATACATGGAGAGGAAACGAAACAGATTAGTATTAGAGAGAAAATCTGGTAGGGCCTTAAACATTTTGAAACTTCTTAGTTCGACTAAGAACAGCCTAACAATGTAGCAAGAGGTTGCAATGTTACATATCTCTGCAAAGGATCGCAGCCACTCTCTTTACTTTTTATCACTCTCTTTACTTTTTATCATGAAGATAACATGTAGATATCTGAACGCAGCATAGTGCTAAATAAAGTGGCTTTCATTTCACACCTCGCCTCATGGAGAGTATCATAATGACTTGCAAAGCATTGTGATGTAAGACCGCTCCGACTATCTTCTAATCCTTCCCGACACCGCCTTCGTAGCACTTGCAATCTCCACATGAATTTTCATTTCATAAAGTTTTTCCCTTCTAAAATCCAAAAAAAAAATAAATAAAGATGAATCACTTATAGAGGATAAGATCTAAAGCGACACCCCATAACGAATTTCGGATTGGAAGACCATTAATAGTAATTAAAATTCACGATTAAATGAAAAACTACTTTAAACTTGAATCCTTATCTTCAAAGCAATGCAACTGAGTTGTACTGTAGTTCCGGAACAAGTAGGGCACGTGTTGTTAACGCTGGTTCTTTATGGTAATAATTAACAACTGCAGCAGGAGCAGCAACAATACCAGCAACAATTAACCAAAAACTAAAACGACAACCATAACAGCATATTGAAATGAGAGGTGGACAAGAAATAACTTGTTACCTTAAAACTACAAGTATGTGAGGGCACAACACAAATCTACTACAAAAAAAAAGGTCCTGTCACTTATGTCTGCATGAGTATTAGTAGAATATAATTATGTGTTTGTACGAGTTTGCTAGCACACGAGTACTTGTCCTATGACTTGTCAAAAGCAAAAGTAGTTAATAAAAATTAACATGAATAACTTTAAAATAAAGCAAAAGAAAAAACTGCAACAACTTGTTTTAGTTTTATGATCCTGTTGCTTTAATTAGGGAGCCTTAAAAGCCAGCGAACGTTTCTCTGTGCCAGCGAGTCCTAGCTATTTATTTCCTTCATATTTTCTTTTCACTTGCATGATTTTATTTTATTTTAATATTTTAATTAAATGCAGACACTCCAAACAAAAATAAAAAATAAACGCTTTTCCCTCTTTTCACCTCGGTTTCCTTGCGTACCAGTAGATTATTCCCCTTATCCGTAATTTTCAACGTCATCGACGTGTGTTTGAACAGCCAACAGCGGAATACAGTAGACTAGAGCAACAACAAAATTAACGGCGCGTGGCAGGTGTATTTATGAGAGATACAAATGTAAACTTTGCCACACTATGAGCACCATTTGAACAGTAAGCCGAGGCCGATACAAATAAAAAAAAGGAAAAAATTAAGAAAAATAAAATACTCAAATATTTTATAAAAGCATACAACGCTGCTTAAATACCAAAATCCTGAATACACACAAGGAAATTATAAAAAAAATCGACCATTTATTAGGGGATGCAGTTTAATAGTAATCAAGCCACACAAACACATACACACACACACACACAGAGGGGAATTTATTACTTTTTAACTTTTATTTTATAGTATTTTCGAAGAAATTGTAATTTTCCGTAGGGCTTTACTTGCTTGCTAATGATATTTTATTTGTCCAACCGGTGGCCGCTGAAGTTTGATTTAAAATATTATCCTTGTTTTCGATTGTGCTCGAATCGCACACAAATTAATTTTTAAGTGAAAAGGCGAGTTTCCAATTTTGAACTATTTTTCCGTTCTTCAGTATTAAATTTAGGAAGCCGGAGTATTTACGATTTATCTATTTGAAGATGAGCCTCTGTCAAAGTGCGATTACCATGTTCTGCAGAATTTCAATTAATAATTTGTTGAAGGCTTGAGACAACTTTGATTTCAGTAGCATGTGGTCTGCTAGCCGAGAGGTACCAGTTTAGATTCCTTTCTATAAGGTGATTGATACGTATAGGCCAGCCGCAAGCTTTCCAGTCGGATTTGTTTTATTTTTAAGTGCATATTTAATAATTTGATTTTTCTGCAATTCCTACACGAGCGCAGTCCTTTTAATTAATAAACAAAGTGTAATTTGTTAATATCCCAGGTGTCCAAGGTTTTTCATTTAATAGGTGCCATAAAAATATACCACTTTTGCTTTCTGGTTTAAACAACTTTCATTAAAAACTAAATAACAATACTTTTTATCATAATCGAGCTTTATTATGCTTGAATTTGACTTTATATTAGCCGAATAATACCCGATTTATATTAAATTCAAACCCCATTCGAGTGCATCACAATTTGAAGCATGGAACCGTGAGCAAGTTCTCTTTCGTCAAAGGAAAACCGAAGAGTTAGTATAACATTAAAAAAGCGATTAATTTCGAATATCCTACAAAATTTTATACAAAATCAGGAATGCAAAGAAATGAAGGGAAATGAAATATATGAAGAGTAACGAGTATTTTCGGACACTCTGGGGTATGTATGATCAAGAACAAAACAAAGGAAACTATAAATACTAAACGTAACTAAATGTATGTATATTTTTTCTTATTGCCAATGAGAACTGAGCGTTCCCCAATAGACACGGCGGACGAGAATGGGTTAACCTCTCATAGAATGCCTACTATACATTTTTATTAGAAATACAGAAAATATGGTGTTATTTTAAAGTTTTATCCAAAAGCACCAAAGGTTTCCCTACTCGGTTCCACATATTTTCCATCTTAATGCTCGTTTCCTAAATAAGGGTTGATATGGAAATCAGCCTGTATCCAACTATGGGAGCAAGCAAAATGAAAACATATTAAAATTTTAAACTTTTTAAGTTACAAGCTTAAAAATCCCTCAACAAAATCCCAATCCTTTAAAAATCCCCAAAGCTTTTAAAGTACTATTGCTTTTCAAGGGTTCGATAATATTTTTTCATATTCAACAAAACCAAAAAAAAAAAAAAAAAAAATTTAAAATACACAACAACAAATCCACTGATAACAATCGCTTTGTTTTACTTTTCCCTTTTAAGGCCAAAAATTTAAGCTTGTGCCCGAACTTGTGCTCAGGACGATGAGAGCTGATGGCAAACATTTCAAAAGGAAATCAACCATCCAAATGTCTATTTTTTCTTCCAGTCATACTGTTTTTTATGTCTGCTCAAGATTAGAGGTTGAGGTTTATTTTTTTGTCTGATTTGTTATTTGATTTCTTGTGTAGGGACAAAGAATTGTGCCACAGCCTACAGAAACTTTGTACATCTTGTGTTTGTGTGTGTTTCGCTTTCTACTGTCTGTTTGTTATTTTTAATTCAGTGGCACAGGCCATTAGCTGTGGTCACTGTTTAAATACCATGAAGAAGAGGTTAATAGAAGCAAATGTAAGGAAAACATCTGCCCGCTTGCCTTTTGTTATTATTGTTATTATATTTTTGTTTTAACTTTTTTCCAAAAAGAAAAAACTATTAGTTGCCTCTACTTGAGATCTAGCGATTGATTATAATTGATATTTTTCCATAAAATTTACATCTGTGAGTTGGTACGTGTGGAATATTTACAAGGATTAAATGTGATTGAATTACACTCACAGAAAGCCCGGTTTTTTTTTTCTTAACAATTATTCTTATAACAGATGAAAGATATTTACTGAAACGGAACTAAAAACTTTGTATAATCTTTGCTTAATTAATCTATTGTAACTTTCGAAATGCAATAAACCGACTAGCTGTCAGATCTGGTTAGTTGTTAGTCTCAAGTGCAGCTGCACTTTTAAGCCTTTCGAAAAATAATAGATAAGTGATAAAGTGCAGCATTTACACTTCTTAGTTAATTGACGACAATGGCTCTGGATATATAAATAAGAAAAGAAATATACATTCATGTCCTACAGAGAATATTACAGTGCTTAATATAGCCCAAAATTTTTTTTTGCTTTTGAGAAAATATTTTTTGATTCTCAAGAAAAATTTCCTATAAAATTTGCAGCATAAAAATAAATAAATTTTATGTCAGTTTAAGAAACGGTTTACGACCGATTCGCTTACAGATTCAAAACATAGTTTTACTTTACAGTATTTTCCATTTTATATAGACCCTTCTAGTCGTATATGCTTAAAGTAGTGCGAGCGGCAATCGGATGTTCAGAATGCCTGGCTCTCTGGATTGTATGACTGTGGGAAGATTTTTTTTCACTACACTTATTTTTAATGTAATGTACTGAAAGAGAATTATTAAACTATTAAAAAATCAACTAGAAAAAGTAATATAAACGCCAGTTCAGCTTAAAAAAATTTCGAATTTCATTTAAGGATGACTTCCAGGATAATGGAATCATCAAATAGAGCATCCCTTTTACTTTTAATTAAGTTTTTGCCATTTTATCGTATTTTCAAGTTTGGAATTCAATTAAAGGAGCAATTCGAGGTGAAAGGAAGGAGTTGGACGGTAAAAATTGCTAAGGTCGCAATTTTTTAAGTTATTTAATTATTGGCAAACATATAAGAAATATACTCGTATTCTGAGACAAAAAATTGACTAGAATAAGTAATATAAATGCCAGTTCAGCTTAAAAAATTTTGGATTTCCATTTAAGAATTACATCCAGGAGAAGGGAATCATCAAATCGCGCATCATCTTTACTTTTAGTTAAGTTTTTACAATTTTAACGAATTTTCACGATTGGAATTCAATTAAAGGAGTAATTCCATGAGAAAGGAAGGAGTTGGGCAGTCAAAAATCACTAAGGTAGCTACCTTATAAAAATCGCAATATTTTCTGTTTTTCAATAACTGGCAAATATATAAGAAATATCCTCGTATTTTGAGACAAAAAATCTACTAGTAAAAGTAATATAAACGTGAGTTCAGCTTAAAAAATTTTGGATTTCCATTTAAGAATTACATCCAGGAGAAGGGAATCATCAAATCGCGCATCATCTTTACTTTTAGTTAAGTTTTTACCATTTTAACGAATTTTCACGATTGGAATTCAATTAAAGGAGTAATTCCATGAGAAAGGAAGGAGTTGGGCAGTCAAAAATCACTAAGGTAGCTACCTTATAAAAATCGCAATATTTTCTGTTTTTCAATAACTGGCAAATATATAAGAAATATCGTCGTATTTTGAGACAAAAAATCTACTAGTAAAAGTAATATAAACGTGAGTTCAGCTTAAAAAATTTTGGATTTCCATTTAAGAATTACATCCAGGAGAAGGGAATCATCAAATCGCGCATCATCTTTACTTTCAGTTAAGTTTTTACCATTTTAACGAATTTTCACGATTGGAATTCAATTAAAGGAGTAATTCCATGAGAAAGGAAGGAGTTGGGCAGTCAAAAATCACTAAGGTAGCTACCTTATAAAAATCGCAATATTTTGTGTTTTTCAATAACTGGCAAATATATAAGAAATATCCTCGTATTTTGAGACAAAAAATCTACTAGTAAAAGTAATATAAACGTGAGTTCAGCTTAAAAAATTTTGGATTTCCATTTAAGAATTACATCCAGGAGAAGGGAATCATCAAATCGCGCATCATCTTTACTTTTAATTAAGTTTTTACCATTTTAACGAATTTTCACGATTGGAATTCAATTAAAGGAGTAATTCCATGAGAAAGGAAGGAGTTGGGCAGTCAAAAATCACTAAGGTAGCTACCTTATAAAAATCGCAATATTTTGTGTTTTTCAATAACTGGCAAATATATAAGAAATATCCTCGTATTTTGAGACAAAAAATCTACTAGTAAAAGTAATATAAACGTGAGTTCAGCTTAAAAAATTTTGGATTTCCATTTAAGAATTACATCCAGGAGAAGGGAATCATCAAATCGCGCATCATCTTTACTTTTAATTAAGTTTTTACCATTTTAACGAATTTTCACGATTGGAATTCAATTAAAGGAGTAATTCCATGAGAAAGGAAGGAGTTGGGCAGTCAAAAATCACTAAGGTAGCTACCTTATAAAAATCGCAATATTTTGTGTTTTTCAATAACTGGCAAATATATAAGAAATATCCTCGTATTTTGAGACAAAAAATCTACTAGTAAAAGTAATATAAACGTGAGTTCAGCTTAAAAAATTTTGGATTTCCATTTAAGAATTACATCCAGGAGAAGGGAATCATCAAATCGCGCATCATCTTTACTTTTAGTTAAGTTTTTACCATTTTAACGTATTTTCTCTATTGGAATTCAAATAAAGGAGTAATTCCATGAGAAAGGAAGGAGTTGGGCAGTCAAAAATCACTAAGGTAGCTACCTTATAAAAATCGCAATATTTTGTGTTTTTCAATAACTGGCAAATATATAAGAAATATCCTCGTATTTTGAGACAAAAAATCTACTAGTAAAAGTAATATAAACGTGAGTTCAGCTTAAAAAATTTTGGATTTCCATTTAAGAATTACATCCAGGAGAAGGGAATCATCAAATCGCGCATCATCTTTACTTTCAGTTAAGTTTTTACCATTTTAACGAATTTTCACGATTGGAATTCAATTAAAGGAGTAATTCCATGAGAAAGGAAGGAGTTGGGCAGTCAAAAATCACTAAGGTAGCTACCTTATAAAAATCGTAATATTTTGTGTTTTTCAATAACTGGCAAATATATAAGAAATATCCTCGTATTTTGAGACAAAAAATCTACTAGTAAAAGTAATATAAACGTGAGTTCAGCTTAAAAAATTTTGGATTTCCATTTAAGAATTACATCCAGGAGAAGGGAATCATCAAATCGCGCATCATCTTTACTTTTAATTAAGTTTTTACCATTTTAACGAATTTTCACGATTGGAATTCAATTAAAGGAGTAATTCCATGAGAAAGGAAGGAGTTGGGCAGTCAAAAATCACTAAGGTAGCTACCTTATAAAAATCGCAATATTTTGTGTTTTTCAATAACTGGCAAATATATAAGAAATATCCTCGTATTTTGAGACAAAAAATCTACTAGTAAAAGTAATATAAACGTGAGTTCAGCTTAAAAAATTTTGGATTTCCATTTAAGAATTACATCCAGGAGAAGGGAATCATCAAATCGCGCATCATCTTTACTTTTAGTTAAGTTTTTACCATTTTAACGAATTTTCACGATTGGAATTCAATTAAAGGAGTAATTCCATGAGAAAGGAAGGAGTTGGGCAGTCAAAAATCACTAAGGTAGCTACCTTATAAAAATCGTAATATTTTGTGTTTTTCAATAACTGGCAAATATATAAGAAATATCCTCGTATTTTGAGACAAAAAATCTACTAGTAAAAGTAATATAAACGTGAGTTCAGCTTAAAAAATTTTGGATTTCCATTTAAGAATTACATCCAGGAGAAGGGAATCATCAAATCGCGCATAATCTTTACTTTTAATTAAGTTTTTACCATTTTAACGAATTTTCACGATTGGAATTCAATTAAAGGAGTAATTCCATGAGAAAGGAAGGAGTTGGGCAGTCAAAAATCACTAAGGTAGCTACCTTATAAAAATCGCAATATTTTGTGTTTTTCAATAACTGGCAAATATATAAGAAATATCCTCGTATTTTGAGACAAAAAATCTACTAGTAAAAGTAATATAAACGTGAGTTCAGCTTAAAAAATTTTGGATTTCCATTTAAGAATTACATCCAGGAGAAGGGAATCATCAAATCGCGCATCATCTTTACTTTTAGTTAAGTTTTTACCATTTTAACGAATTTTCACGATTGGAATTCAATTAAAGGAGTAATTCCATGAGAAAGGAAGGAGTTGGGCAGTCAAAAATCACTAAGGTAGCTACCTTATAAAAATCGTAATATTTTGTGTTTTTCAATAACTGGCAAATATATAAGAAATATCCTCGTATTTTGAGACAAAAAATCTACTAGTAAAAGTAATATAAACGTGAGTTCAGCTTAAAAAATTTTGGATTTCCATTTAAGAATTACATCCAGGAGAAGGGAATCATCAAATCGCGCATCATCTTTACTTTTAATTAAGTTTTTACCATTTTAACGAATTTTCACGATTGGAATTCAATTAAAGAAGTAATTCCATGAGAAAGGAAGGAGTTGGGCAGTCAAAAATCACTAAGGTAGCTACCTTATAAAAATCGCAATATTTTGTGTTTTTCAATAACTGGCAAATATATAAGAAATATCCTCGTATTTTGAGACAAAAAATCTACTAGTAAAAGTAATATAAACGTGAGTTCAGCTTAAAAAATTTTGGATTTCCATTTAAGAATTACATCCAGGAGAAGGGAATCATCAAATCGCGCATAATCTTTACTTTTAATTAAGTTTTTACCATTTTAACGAATTTTCACGATTGGAATTCAATTAAAGGAGTAATTCCATGAGAAAGGAAGGAGTTGGGCAGTCAAAAATCACTAAGGTAGCTACCTTATAAAAATCGCAATATTTTGTGTTTTTCAATAACTGGCAAATATATAAGAAATATCGTCGTATTTTGAGACAAAAAATCTACTAGTAAAAGTAATATAAACGTGAGTTCAGCTTAAAAAATTTTGGATTTCCATTTAAGAATTACATCCAGGAGAAGGGAATCATCAAATCGCGCATCATCTTTACTTTTAGTTAAGTTTTTACCATTTTAACGAATTTTCACGATTGGAATTCAATTAAAGGAGTAATTCCATGAGAAAGGAAGGAGTTGGGCAGTCAAAAATCACTAAGGTAGCTACCTTATAAAAATCGTAATATTTTGTGTTTTTCAATAACTGGCAAATATATAAGAAATATCCTCGTATTTTGAGACAAAAAATCTACTAGTAAAAGTAATATAAACGTGAGTTCAGCTTAAAAAATTTTGGATTTCCATTTAAGAATTACATCCAGGAGAAGGGAATCATCAAATCGCGCATCATCTTTACTTTTAATTAAGTTTTTACCATTTTAACGAATTTTCACGATTGGAATTCAATTAAAGGAGTAATTCCATGAGAAAGGAAGGAGTTGGGCAGTCAAAAATCACTAAGGTAGCTACCTTATAAAAATCGCAATATTTTGTGTTTTTCAATAACTGGCAAATATATAAGAAATATCCTCGTATTTTGAGACAAAAAATCTACTAGTAAAAGTAATATAAACGTGAGTTCAGCTTAAAAAATTTTGGATTTCCATTTAAGAATTACATCCAGGAGAAGGGAATCATCAAATCGCGCATCATCCTTACTTTTAGTTAAGTTTTTACCATTTTAACGAATTTTCACGATTGGAATTCAATTAAAGGAGTAATTCCATGAGAAAGGAAGGAGTTGGGCAGTCAAAAATCACTAAGGTAGCTACCTTATAAAAATCGTAATATTTTGTGTTTTTCAATAACTGGCAAATATATAAGAAATATCCTCGTATTTTGAGACAAAAAATCTACTAGTAAAAGTAATATAAACGTGAGTTCAGCTTAAAAAATTTTGGATTTCCATTTAAGAATTACATCCAGGAGAAGGGAATCATCAAATCGCGCATCATCTTTACTTTTAATTAAGTTTTTACCATTTTAACGAATTTTCACGATTGGAATTCAATTAAAGGAGTAATTCCATGAGAAAGGAAGGAGTTGGGCAGTCAAAAATCACTAAGGTAGCTACCTTATAAAAATCGCAATATTTTGTGTTTTTCAATAACTGGCAAATATATAAGAAATATCCTCGTATTTTGAGACAAAAAATCTACTAGTAAAAGTAATATAAACGTGAGTTCAGCTTAAAAAATTTTGGATTTCCATTTAAGAATTACATCCAGGAGAAGGGAATCATCAAATCGCGCATCATCCTTACTTTTAGTTAAGTTTTTACCATTTTAACGAATTTTCACGATTGGAATTCAATTAAAGGAGTAATTCCATGAGAAAGGAAGGAGTTGGGCAGTCAAAAATCACTAAGGTAGCTACCTTATAAAAATCGTAATATTTTGTGTTTTTCAATAACTGGCAAATATATAAGAAATATCCTCGTATTTTGAGACAAAAAATCTACTAGTAAAAGTAATATAAACGTGAGTTCAGCTTAAAAAATTTTGGATTTCCATTTAAGAATTACATCCAGGAGAAGGGAATCATCAAATCGCGCATCATCTTTACTTTTAATTAAGTTTTTACCATTTTAACGAATTTTCACGATTGGAATTCAATTAAAGGAGTAATTCCATGAGAAAGGAAGGAGTTGGGCAGTCAAAAATCACTAAGGTAGCTACCTTATAAAAATCGCAATATTTTGTGTTTTTCAATAACTGGCAAATATATAAGAAATATCCTCGTATTTTGAGACAAAAAATCTACTAGTAAAAGTAATATAAACGTGAGTTCAGCTTAAAAAATTTTGCATTTCCATTTAAGAATTACATCCAGGAGAAGGGAATCATCAAATCGCGCATAATCTTTACTTTTAATTAAGTTTTTACCATTTTAACGAATTTTCACGATTGGAATTCAATTAAAGGAGTAATTCCATGAGAAAGGAAGGAGTTGGGCAGTCAAAAATCACTAAGGTAGCTACCTTATAAAAATCGCAATATTTTGTGTTTTTCAATAACTGGCAAATATATAAGAAATATCGTCGTATTTTGAGACAAAAAATCTACTAGTAAAAGTAATATAAACGTGAGTTCAGCTTAAAAAATTTTGGATTTCCATTTAAGAATTACATCCAGGAGAAGGGAATCATCAAATCGCGCATCATCTTTACTTTTAGTTAAGTTTTTACCATTTTAACGAATTTTCACGATTGGAATTCAATTAAAGGAGTAATTCCATGAGAAAGGAAGGAGTTGGGCAGTCAAAAATCACTAAGGTAGCTACCTTATAAAAATCGTAATATTTTGTGTTTTTCAATAACTGGCAAATATATAAGAAATATCCTCGTATTTTGAGACAAAAAATCTACTAGTAAAAGTAATATAAACGTGAGTTCAGCTTAAAAAATTTTGGATTTCCATTTAAGAATTACATCCAGGAGAAGGGAATCATCAAATCGCGCATCATCTTTACTTTTAATTAAGTTTTTACCATTTTAACGAATTTTCACGATTGGAATTCAATTAAAGGAGTAATTCCATGAGAAAGGAAGGAGTTGGGCAGTCAAAAATCACTAAGGTAGCTACCTTATAAAAATCGCAATATTTTGTGTTTTTCAATAACTGGCAAATATATAAGAAATATCCTCGTATTTTGAGACAAAAAATCTACTAGTAAAAGTAATATAAACGTGAGTTCAGCTTAAAAAATTTTGGATTTCCATTTAAGAATTACATCCAGGAGAAGGGAATCATCAAATCGCGCATCATCTTTACTTTTAATTAAGTTTTTACCATTTTAACGAATTTTCACGATTGGAATTCAATTAAAGGAGTAATTCCATGAGAAAGGAAGGAGTTGGGCAGTCAAAAATCACTAAGGTAGCTACCTTATAAAAATCGCAATATTTTGTGTTTTTCAATAACTGGCAAATATATAAGAAATATCCTCGTATTTTGAGACAAAAAATCTACTAGTAAAAGTAATATAAACGTGAGTTCAGCTTAAAAAATTTTGGATTTCCATTTAAGAATTACATCCAGGAGAAGGGAATCATCAAATCGCGCATAATCTTTACTTTTAATTAAGTTTTTACCATTTTAACGAATTTTCACGATTGGAATTCAATTAAAGGAGTAATTCCATGAGAAAGGAAGGAGTTGGGCAGTCAAAAATCACTAAGGTAGCTACCTTATAAAAATCGCAATATTTTGTGTTTTTCAATAACTGGCAAATATATAAGAAATATCGTCGTATTTTGAGACAAAAAATCTACTAGTAAAAGTAATATAAACGTGAGTTCAGCTTAAAAAATTTTGGATTTCCATTTAAGAATTACATCCAGGAGAAGGGAATCATCAAATCGCGCATCATCTTTACTTTTAGTTAAGTTTTTACCATTTTAACGAATTTTCACGATTGGAATTCAATTAAAGGAGTAATTCCATGAGAAAGGAAGGAGTTGGGCAGTCAAAAATCACTAAGGTAGCTACCTTATAAAAATCGTAATATTTTGTGTTTTTCAATAACTGGCAAATATATAAGAAATATCCTCGTATTTTGAGACAAAAAATCTACTAGTAAAAGTAATATAAACGTGAGTTCAGCTTAAAAAATTTTGGATTTCCATTTAAGAATTACATCCAGGAGAAGGGAATCATCAAATCGCGCATCATCTTTACTTTTAATTAAGTTTTTACCATTTTAACGAATTTTCACGATTGGAATTCAATTAAAGGAGTAATTCCATGAGAAAGGAAGGAGTTGGGCAGTCAAAAATCACTAAGGTAGCTACCTTATAAAAATCGCAATATTTTGTGTTTTTCAATAACTGGCAAATATATAAGAAATATCCTCGTATTTTGAGACAAAAAATCTACTAGTAAAAGTAATATAAACGTGAGTTCAGCTTAAAAAATTTTGGATTTCCATTTAAGAATTACATCCAGGAGAAGGGAATCATCAAATCGCGCATCATCCTTACTTTCAGTTAAGTTTTTACCATTTTAACGAATTTTCACGATTGGAATTCAATTAAAGGAGTAATTCCATGAGAAAGGAAGGAGTTGGGCAGTCAAAAATCACTAAGGTAGCTACCTTATAAAAATCGTAATATTTTGTGTTTTTCAATAACTGGCAAATATATAAGAAATATCCTCGTATTTTGAGACAAAAAATCTACTAGTAAAAGTAATATAAACGTGAGTTCAGCTTAAAAAATTTTGGATTTCCATTTAAGAATTACATCCAGGAGAAGGGAATCATCAAATCGCGCATCATCTTTACTTTTAATTAAGTTTTTACCATTTTAACGAATTTTCACGATTGGAATTCAATTAAAGGAGTAATTCCATGAGAAAGGAAGGAGTTGGGCAGTCAAAAATCACTAAGGTAGCTACCTTATAAAAATCGCAATATTTTGTGTTTTTCAATAACTGGCAAATATATAAGAAATATCCTCGTATTTTGAGACAAAAAATCTACTAGTAAAAGTAATATAAACGTGAGTTCAGCTTAAAAAATTTTGGATTTCCATTTAAGAATTACATCCAGGAGAAGGGAATCATCAAATCGCGCATCATCTTTACTTTTAGTTAAGTTTTTACCATTTTAACGAATTTTCACGATTGGAATTCAATTAAAGGAGTAATTCCATGAGAAAGGAAGGAGTTGGGCAGTCAAAAATCACTAAGGTAGCTACCTTATAAAAATCGTAATATTTTGTGTTTTTCAATAACTGGCAAATATATAAGAAATATCCTCGTATTTTGAGACAAAAAATCTACTAGTAAAAGTAATATAAACGTGAGTTCAGCTTAAAAAATTTTGGATTTCCATTTAAGAATTACATCCAGGAGAAGGGAATCATCAAATCGCGCATCATCTTTACTTTTAATTAAGTTTTTACCATTTTAACGAATTTTCACGATTGGAATTCAATTAAAGGAGTAATTCCATGAGAAAGGAAGGAGTTGGGCAGTCAAAAATCACTAAGGTAGCTACCTTATAAAAATCGCAATATTTTGTGTTTTTCAATAACTGGCAAATATATAAGAAATATCCTCGTATTTTGAGACAAAAAATCTACTAGTAAAAGTAATATAAACGTGAGTTCAGCTTAAAAAATTTTGGATTTCCATTTAAGAATTACATCCAGGAGAAGGGAATCATCAAATCGCGCATCATCTTTACTTTTAGTTAAGTTTTTACCATTTTAACGAATTTTCACGATTGGAATTCAATTAAAGGAGTAATTCCATGAGAAAGGAAGGAGTTGGGCAGTCAAAAATCACTAAGGTAGCTACCTTATAAAAATCGTAATATTTTGTGTTTTTCAATAACTGGCAAATATATAAGAAATATCCTCGTATTTTGAGACAAAAAATCTACTAGTAAAAGTAATATAAACGTGAGTTCAGCTTAAAAAATTTTGGATTTCCATTTAAGAATTACATCCAGGAGAAGGGAATCATCAAATCGCGCATCATCTTTACTTTTAATTAAGTTTTTACCATTTTAACGAATTTTCACGATTGGAATTCAATTAAAGGAGTAATTCCATGAGAAAGGAAGGAGTTGGGCAGTCAAAAATCACTAAGGTAGCTACCTTATAAAAATCGCAATATTTTGTGTTTTTCAATAACTGGCAAATATATAAGAAATATCCTCGTATTTTGAGACAAAAAATCTACTAGTAAAAGTAATATAAACGTGAGTTCAGCTTAAAAAATTTTGGATTTCCATTTAAGAATTACATCCAGGAGAAGGGAATCATCAAATCGCGCATAATCTTTACTTTTAATTAAGTTTTTACCATTTTAACGAATTTTCACGATTGGAATTCAATTAAAGGAGTAATTCCATGAGAAAGGAAGGAGTTGGGCAGTCAAAAATCACTAAGGTAGCTACCTTATAAAAATCGCAATATTTTGTGTTTTTCAATAACTGGCAAATATATAAGAAATATCGTCGTATTTTGAGACAAAAAATCTACTAGTAAAAGTAATATAAACGTGAGTTCAGCTTAAAAAATTTTGGATTTCCATTTAAGAATTACATCCAGGAGAAGGGAATCATCAAATCGCGCATCATCTTTACTTTTAGTTAAGTTTTTACCATTTTAACGAATTTTCACGATTGGAATTCAATTAAAGGAGTAATTCCATGAGAAAGGAAGGAGTTGGGCAGTCAAAAATCACTAAGGTAGCTACCTTATAAAAATCGTAATATTTTGTGTTTTTCAATAACTGGCAAATATATAAGAAATATCCTCGTATTTTGAGACAAAAAATCTACTAGTAAAAGTAATATAAACGTGAGTTCAGCTTAAAAAATTTTGGATTTCCATTTAAGAATTACATCCAGGAGAAGGGAATCATCAAATCGCGCATCATCTTTACTTTTAATTAAGTTTTTACCATTTTAACGAATTTTCACGATTGGAATTCAATTAAAGGAGTAATTCCATGAGAAAGGAAGGAGTTGGGCAGTCAAAAATCACTAAGGTAGCTACCTTATAAAAATCGCAATATTTTGTGTTTTTCAATAACTGGCAAATATATAAGAAATATCCTCGTATTTTGAGACAAAAAATCTACTAGTAAAAGTAATATAAACGTGAGTTCAGCTTAAAAAATTTTGGATTTCCATTTAAGAATTACATCCAGGAGAAGGGAATCATCAAATCGCGCATCATCCTTACTTTCAGTTAAGTTTTTACCATTTTAACGAATTTTCACGATTGGAATTCAATTAAAGGAGTAATTCCATGAGAAAGGAAGGAGTTGGGCAGTCAAAAATCACTAAGGTAGCTACCTTATAAAAATCGTAATATTTTGTGTTTTTCAATAACTGGCAAATATATAAGAAATATCCTCGTATTTTGAGACAAAAAATCTACTAGTAAAAGTAATATAAACGTGAGTTCAGCTTAAAAAATTTTGGATTTCCATTTAAGAATTACATCCAGGAGAAGGGAATCATCAAATCGCGCATCATCTTTACTTTTAATTAAGTTTTTACCATTTTAACGAATTTTCACGATTGGAATTCAATTAAAGGAGTAATTCCATGAGAAAGGAAGGAGTTGGGCAGTCAAAAATCACTAAGGTAGCTACCTTATAAAAATCGCAATATTTTGTGTTTTTCAATAACTGGCAAATATATAAGAAATATCCTCGTATTTTGAGACAAAAAATCTACTAGTAAAAGTAATATAAACGTGAGTTCAGCTTAAAAAATTTTGGATTTCCATTTAAGAATTACATCCAGGAGAAGGGAATCATCAAATCGCGCATAATCTTTACTTTTAATTAAGTTTTTACCATTTTAACGAATTTTCACGATTGGAATTCAATTAAAGGAGTAATTCCATGAGAAAGGAAGGAGTTGGGCAGTCAAAAATCACTAAGGTAGCTACCTTATAAAAATCGTAATATTTTGTGTTTTTCAATAACTGGCAAATATATAAGAAATATCCTCGTATTTTGAGACAAAAAATCTACTAGTAAAAGTAATATAAACGTGAGTTCAGCTTAAAAAATTTTGGATTTCCATTTAAGAATTACATCCAGGAGAAGGGAATCATCAAATCGCGCATCATCTTTACTTTTAATTAAGTTTTTACCATTTTAACGAATTTTCACGATTGGAATTCAATTAAAGGAGTAATTCCATGAGAAAGGAAGGAGTTGGGCAGTCAAAAATCACTAAGGTAGCTACCTTATAAAAATCGCAATATTTTGTGTTTTTCAATAACTGGCAAATATATAAGAAATATCGTCGTATTTTGAGACAAAAAATCTACTAGTAAAAGTAATATAAACGTGAGTTCAGCTTAAAAAATTTTGGATTTCCATTTAAGAATTACATCCAGGAGAAGGGAATCATCAAATCGCGCATCATCTTTACTTTTAGTTAAGTTTTTACCATTTTAACGTATTTTCTCTATTGGAATTCAAATAAAGGAGTAATTCCATGAGAAAGGAAGGAGTTGGGCAGTCAAAAATCACTAAGGTAGCTACCTTATAAAAATCGCAATATTTTGTGTTTTTCAATAACTGGCAAATATATAAGAAATATCCTCGTATTTTGAGACAAAAAATCTACTAGTAAAAGTAATATAAACGTGAGTTCAGCTTAAAAAATTTTGGATTTCCATTTAAGAATTACATCCAGGAGAAGGGAATCATCAAATCGCGCATCATCCTTACTTTTAGTTAAGTTTTTACCATTTTAACGAATTTTCACGATTGGAATTCAATTAAAGGAGTAATTCCATGAGAAAGGAAGGAGTTGGGCAGTCAAAAATCACTAAGGTAGCTACCTTATAAAAATCGTAATATTTTGTGTTTTTCAATAACTGGCAAATATATAAGAAATATCCTCGTATTTTGAGACAAAAAATCTACTAGTAAAAGTAATATAAACGTGAGTTCAGCTTAAAAAATTTTGGATTTCCATTTAAGAATTACATCCAGGAGAAGGGAATCATCAAATCGCGCATCATCTTTACTTTTAATTAAGTTTTTACCATTTTAACGAATTTTCACGATTGGAATTCAATTAAAGGAGTAATTCCATGAGAAAGGAAGGAGTTGGGCAGTCAAAAATCACTAAGGTAGCTACCTTATAAAAATCGCAATATTTTGTGTTTTTCAATAACTGGCAAATATATAAGAAATATCCTCGTATTTTGAGACAAAAAATCTACTAGTAAAAGTAATATAAACGTGAGTTCAGCTTAAAAAATTTTGGATTTCCATTTAAGAATTACATCCAGGAGAAGGGAATCATCAAATCGCGCATAATCTTTACTTTTAATTAAGTTTTTACCATTTTAACGAATTTTCACGATTGGAATTCAATTAAAGGAGTAATTCCATGAGAAAGGAAGGAGTTGGGCAGTCAAAAATCACTAAGGTAGCTACCTTATAAAAATCGCAATATTTTGTGTTTTTCAATAACTGGCAAATATATAAGAAATATCGTCGTATTTTGAGACAAAAAATCTACTAGTAAAAGTAATATAAACGTGAGTTCAGCTTAAAAAATTTTGGATTTCCATTTAAGAATTACATCCAGGAGAAGGGAATCATCAAATCGCGCATCATCTTTACTTTTAGTTAAGTTTTTACCATTTTAACGAATTTTCACGATTGGAATTCAATTAAAGGAGTAATTCCATGAGAAAGGAAGGAGTTGGGCAGTCAAAAATCACTAAGGTAGCTACCTTATAAAAATCGTAATATTTTGTGTTTTTCAATAACTGGCAAATATATAAGAAATATCCTCGTATTTTGAGACAAAAAATCTACTAGTAAAAGTAATATAAACGTGAGTTCAGCTTAAAAAATTTTGGATTTCCATTTAAGAATTACATCCAGGAGAAGGGAATCATCAAATCGCGCATCATCTTTACTTTTAATTAAGTTTTTACCATTTTAACGAATTTTCACGATTGGAATTCAATTAAAGGAGTAATTCCATGAGAAAGGAAGGAGTTGGGCAGTCAAAAATCACTAAGGTAGCTACCTTATAAAAATCGCAATATTTTGTGTTTTTCAATAACTGGCAAATATATAAGAAATATCCTCGTATTTTGAGACAAAAAATCTACTAGTAAAAGTAATATAAACGTGAGTTCAGCTTAAAAAATTTTGGATTTCCATTTAAGAATTACATCCAGGAGAAGGGAATCATCAAATCGCGCATCATCTTTACTTTTAATTAAGTTTTTACCATTTTAACGAATTTTCACGATTGGAATTCAATTAAAGGAGTAATTCCATGAGAAAGGAAGGAGTTGGGCAGTCAAAAATCACTAAGGTAGCTACCTTATAAAAATCGCAATATTTTGTGTTTTTCAATAACTGGCAAATATATAAGAAATATCCTCGTATTTTGAGACAAAAAATCTACTAGTAAAAGTAATATAAACGTGAGTTCAGCTTAAAAAATTTTGGATTTCCATTTAAGAATTACATCCAGGAGAAGGGAATCATCAAATCGCGCATCATCTTTACTTTTAATTAAGTTTTTACCATTTTAACGAATTTTCACGATTGGAATTCAATTAAAGGAGTAATTCCATGAGAAAGGAAGGAGTTGGGCAGTCAAAAATCACTAAGGTAGCTACCTTATAAAAATCGCAATATTTTGTGTTTTTCAATAACTGGCAAATATATAAGAAATATCCTCGTATTTTGAGACAAAAAATCTACTAGTAAAAGTAATATAAACGTGAGTTCAGCTTAAAAAATTTTGGATTTCCATTTAAGAATTACATCCAGGAGAAGGGAATCATCAAATCGCGCATAATCTTTACTTTTAATTAAGTTTTTACCATTTTAACGAATTTTCACGATTGGAATTCAATTAAAGGAGTAATTCCATGAGAAAGGAAGGAGTTGGGCAGTCAAAAATCACTAAGGTAGCTACCTTATAAAAATCGTAATATTTTGTGTTTTTCAATAACTGGCAAATATATAAGAAATATCCTCGTATTTTGAGACAAAAAATCTACTAGTAAAAGTAATATAAACGTGAGTTCAGCTTAAAAAATTTTGGATTTCCATTTAAGAATTACATCCAGGAGAAGGGAATCATCAAATCGCGCATCATCTTTACTTTTAATTAAGTTTTTACCATTTTAACGAATTTTCACGATTGGAATTCAATTAAAGGAGTAATTCCATGAGAAAGGAAGGAGTTGGGCAGTCAAAAATCACTAAGGTAGCTACCTTATAAAAATCGCAATATTTTGTGTTTTTCAATAACTGGCAAATATATAAGAAATATCGTCGTATTTTGAGACAAAAAATCTACTAGTAAAAGTAATATAAACGTGAGTTCAGCTTAAAAAATTTTGGATTTCCACTTAAGAATTACATCCAGGAGAAGGGAATCATCAAATCGCGCATCATCTTTACTTTTAGTTAAGTTTTTACCATTTTAACGTATTTTCTCTATTGGAATTCAAATAAAGGAGTAATTCCATGAGAAAGGAAGGAGTTGGGCAGTCAAAAATCACTAAGGTAGCTACCTTATAAAAATCGCAATATTTTGTGTTTTTCAATAACTGGCAAATATATAAGAAATATCGTCGTATTTTGAGACAAAAAATCTACTAGTAAAAGTAATATAAACGTGAGTTCAGCTTAAAAAATTTTGGATTTCCATTTAAGAATTACATCCAGGAGAAGGGAATCATCAAATCGCGCATCATCCTTACTTTCAGTTAAGTTTTTACCATTTTAACGAATTTTCACGATTGGAATTCAATTAAAGGAGTAATTCCATGAGAAAGGAAGGAGTTGGGCAGTCAAAAATCACTAAGGTAGCTACCTTATAAAAATCGTAATATTTTGTGTTTTTCAATAACTGGCAAATATATAAGAAATATCCTCGTATTTTGAGACAAAAAATCTACTAGTAAAAGTAATATAAACGTGAGTTCAGCTTAAAAAATTTTGGATTTCCATTTAAGAATTACATCCAGGAGAAGGGAATCATCAAATCGCGCATCATCTTTACTTTTAATTAAGTTTTTACCATTTTAACGAATTTTCACGATTGGAATTCAATTAAAGGAGTAATTCCATGAGAAAGGAAGGAGTTGGGCAGTCAAAAATCACTAAGGTAGCTACCTTATAAAAATCGCAATATTTTGTGTTTTTCAATAACTGGCAAATATATAAGAAATATCCTCGTATTTTGAGACAAAAAATCTACTAGTAAAAGTAATATAAACGTGAGTTCAGCTTAAAAAATTTTGGATTTCCATTTAAGAATTACATCCAGGAGAAGGGAATCATCAAATCGCGCATAATCTTTACTTTTAATTAAGTTTTTACCATTTTAACGAATTTTCACGATTGGAATTCAATTAAAGGAGTAATTCCATGAGAAAGGAAGGAGTTGGGCAGTCAAAAATCACTAAGGTAGCTACCTTATAAAAATCGTAATATTTTGTGTTTTTCAATAACTGGCAAATATATAAGAAATATCCTCGTATTTTGAGACAAAAAATCTACTAGTAAAAGTAATATAAACGTGAGTTCAGCTTAAAAAATTTTGGATTTCCATTTAAGAATTACATCCAGGAGAAGGGAATCATCAAATCGCGCATCATCTTTACTTTTAATTAAGTTTTTACCATTTTAACGAATTTTCACGATTGGAATTCAATTAAAGGAGTAATTCCATGAGAAAGGAAGGAGTTGGGCAGTCAAAAATCACTAAGGTAGCTACCTTATAAAAATCGCAATATTTTGTGTTTTTCAATAACTGGCAAATATATAAGAAATATCGTCGTATTTTGAGACAAAAAATCTACTAGTAAAAGTAATATAAACGTGAGTTCAGCTTAAAAAATTTTGGATTTCCATTTAAGAATTACATCCAGGAGAAGGGAATCATCAAATCGCGCATCATCTTTACTTTTAGTTAAGTTTTTACCATTTTAACGTATTTTCTCTATTGGAATTCAAATAAAGGAGTAATTCCATGAGAAAGGAAGGAGTTGGGCAGTCAAAAATCACTAAGGTAGCTACCTTATAAAAATCGCAATATTTTGTGTTTTTCAATAACTGGCAAATATATAAGAAATATCCTCGTATTTTGAGACAAAAAATCTACTAGTAAAAGTAATATAAACGTGAGTTCAGCTTAAAAAATTTTGGATTTCCATTTAAGAATTACATCCAGGAGAAGGGAATCATCAAATCGCGCATCATCTTTACTTTTAGTTAAGTTTTTACCATTTTAACGAATTTTCACGATTGGAATTCAATTAAAGGAGTAATTCCATGAGAAAGGAAGGAGTTGGGCAGTCAAAAATCACTAAGGTAGCTACCTTATAAAAATCGCAATATTTTGTGTTTTTCAATAACTGGCAAATATATAAGAAATATCCTCGTATTTTGAGACAAAAAATCTACTAGTAAAAGTAATATAAACGTGAGTTCAGCTTAAAAAATTTTGGATTTCCATTTAAGAATTACATCCAGGAGAAGGGAATCATCAAATCGCGCATCATCTTTACTTTTAGTTAAGTTTTTACCATTTTAACGAATTTTCACGATTGGAATTCAATTAAAGGAGTAATTCCATGAGAAAGGAAGGAGTTGGGCAGTCAAAAATCACTAAGGTAGCTACCTTATAAAAATCGTAATATTTTGTGTTTTTCAATAACTGGCAAATATATAAGAAATATCGTCGTATTTTGAGACAAAAAATCTACTAGTAAAAGTAATATAAACGTGAGTTCAGCTTAAAAAATTTTGGATTTCCATTTAAGAATTACATCCAGGAGAAGGGAATCATCAAATCGCGCATAATCTTTACTTTTAATTAAGTTTTTACCATTTTAACGAATTTTCACGATTGGAATTCAATTAAAGGAGTAATTCCATGAGAAAGGAAGGAGTTGGGCAGTCAAAAATCACTAAGGTAGCTACCTTATAAAAATCGCAATATTTTCTGTTTTTCAATAACTGGCAAATATATAAGAAATATCCTCGTATTTTGAGACAAAAAATCTACTAGTAAAAGTAATATAAACGTGAGTTCAGCTTAAAAAATTTTGGATTTCCATTTAAGAATTACATCCAGGAGAAGGGAATCATCAAATCGCGCATCATCTTTACTTTTAATTAAGTTTTTACCATTTTAACGAATTTTCACGATTGGAATTCAATTAAAGGAGTAATTCCATGAGAAAGGAAGGAGTTGGGCAGTCAAAAATCACTAAGGTAGCTACCTTATAAAAATCGTAATATTTTGTGTTTTTCAATAACTGGCAAATATATAAGAAATATCCTCGTATTTTGAGACAAAAAATCTACTAGTAAAAGTAATATAAACGTGAGTTCAGCTTAAAAAATTTTGGATTTCCATTTAAGAATTACATCCAGGAGAAGGGAATCATCAAATCGCGCATCATCTTTACTTTTAGTTAAGTTTTTACCATTTTAACGTATTTTCTCTATTGGAATTCAAATAAAGGAGTAATTCCATGAGAAAGGAAGGAGTTGGGCAGTCAAAAATCACTAAGGTAGCTACCTTATAAAAATCGCAATATTTTGTGTTTTTCAATAACTGGCAAATATATAAGAAATATCCTCGTATTTTGAGACAAAAAATCTACTAGTAAAAGTAATATAAACGTGAGTTCAGCTTAAAAAATTTTGGATTTCCATTTAAGAATTACATCCAGGAGAAGGGAATCATCAAATCGCGCATCATCTTTACTTTTAGTTAAGTTTTTACCATTTTAACGAATTTTCACGATTGGAATTCAATTAAAGGAGTAATTCCATGAGAAAGGAAGGAGTTGGGCAGTCAAAAATCACTAAGATAGCTACCTTATAAAAATCGCAATATTTTCTGTTTTTCAATAACTGGCAAATATATAAGAAATATCGTCGTATTTTGAGACAAAAAATCTACTAGTAAAAGTAATATAAACGTGAGTTCAGCTTAAAAAATTTTGCATTTCCATTTAAGAATTACATCCAGGAGAAGGGAATCATCAAATCGCGCATAATCTTTACTTTTAATTAAGTTTTTACCATTTTAACGAATTTTCACGATTGGAATTCAATTAAAGGAGTAATTCCATGAGAAAGGAAGGAGTTGGGCAGTCAAAAATCACTAAGGTAGCTACCTTATAAAAATCGCAATATTTTGTGTTTTTCAATAACTGGCAAATATATAAGAAATATCCTCGTATTTTGAGACAAAAAATCTACTAGTAAAAGTAATATAAACGTGAGTTCAGCTTAAAAAATTTTGGATTTCCATTTAAGAATTACATCCAGGAGAAGGGAATCATCAAATCGCGCATCATCTTTACTTTTAATTAAGTTTTTACCATTTTAACGAATTTTCACGATTGGAATTCAATTAAAGGAGTAATTCCATGAGAAAGGAAGGAGTTGGGCAGTCAAAAATCACTAAGGTAGCTACCTTATAAAAATCGCAATATTTTGTGTTTTTCAATAACTGGCAAATATATAAGAAATATCCTCGTATTTTGAGACAAAAAATCTACTAGTAAAAGTAATATAAACGTGAGTTCAGCTTAAAAAATTTTGCATTTCCATTTAAGAATTACATCCAGGAGAAGGGAATCATCAAATCGCGCATAATCTTTACTTTTAATTAAGTTTTTACCATTTTAACGAATTTTCACGATTGGAATTCAATTAAAGGAGTAATTCCATGAGAAAGGAAGGAGTTGGGCAGTCAAAAATCACTAAGGTAGCTACCTTATAAAAATCGCAATATTTTGTGTTTTTCAATAACTGGCAAATATATAAGAAATATCCTCGTATTTTGAGACAAAAAATCTACTAGTAAAAGTAATATAAACGTGAGTTCAGCTTAAAAAATTTTGGATTTCCATTTAAGAATTACATCCAGGAGAAGGGAATCATCAAATCGCGCATCATCTTTACTTTTAGTTAAGTTTTTACCATTTTAACGAATTTTCACGATTGGAATTCAATTAAAGGAGTAATTCCATGAGAAAGGAAGGAGTTGGGCAGTCAAAAATCACTAAGGTAGCTACCTTATAAAAATCGCAATATTTTGTGTTTTTCAATAACTGGCAAATATATAAGAAATATCCTCGTATTTTGAGACAAAAAATCTACTAGTAAAAGTAATATAAACGTGAGTTCAGCTTAAAAAATTTTGGATTTCCATTTAAGAATTACATCCAGGAGAAGGGAATCATCAAATCGCGCATCATCTTTACTTTTAGTTAAGTTTTTACCATTTTAAGGAATTTTCACGATTGGAATTCAATTAAAGGAGTAATTCCATGAGAAAGGAAGGAGTTGGGCAGTCAAAAATCACTAAGGTAGCTACCTTATAAAAATCGCAATATTTTCTGTTTTTCAATAACTGGCAAATATATAAGAAATATCCTCGTATTTTGAGACAAAAAATCTACTAGTAAAAGTAATATAAACGTGAGTTCAGCTTAAAAAATTTTGGATTTCCATTTAAGAATTACATCCAGGAGAAGGGAATCATCAAATCGCGCATCATCTTTACTTTTAGTTAAGTTTTTACCATTTTAACGAATTTTCACGATTGGAATTCAATTAAAGGAGTAATTCCATGAGAAAGGAAGGAGTTGGGCAGTCAAAAATCACTAAGATAGCTACCTTATAAAAATCGCAATATTTTGTGTTTTTCAATAACTGGCAAATATATAAGAAATATCCTCGTATTTTGAGACAAAAAATCTACTAGTAAAAGTAATATAAACGTGAGTTCAGCTTAAAAAATTTTGGATTTCCATTTAAGAATTACATCCAGGAGAAGGGAATCATCAAATCGCGCATCATCTTTACTTTTAGTTAAGTTTTTACCATTTTAACGAATTTTCACGATTGGAATTCAATTAAAGGAGTAATTCCATGAGAAAGGAAGGAGTTGGGCAGTCAAAAATCACTAAGGTAGCTACCTTATAAAAATCGCAATATTTTGTGTTTTTCAATAACTGGCAAATATATAAGAAATATCCTCGTATTTTGAGACAAAAAATCTACTAGTAAAAGTAATATAAACGTGAGTTCAGCTTAAAAAATTTTGGATTTCCATTTAAGAATTACATCCAGGAGAAGGGAATCATCAAATCGCGCATCATCTTTACTTTTAGTTAAGTTTTTACCATTTTAACGAATTTTCACGATTGGAATTCAATTAAAGGAGTAATTCCATGAGAAAGGAAGGAGTTGGGCAGTCAAAAATCACTAAGGTAGCTACCTTATAAAAATCGCAATATTTTGTGTTTTTCAATAACTGGCAAATATATAAGAAATATCCTCGTATTTTGAGACAAAAAATCTACTAGTAAAAGTAATATAAACGTGAGTTCAGCTTAAAAAATTTTGGATTTCCATTTAAGAATTACATCCAGGAGAAGGGAATCATCAAATCGCGCATCATCTTTACTTTTAGTTAAGTTTTTACCATTTTAACGAATTTTCACGATTGGAATTCAATTAAAGGAGTAATTCCATGAGAAAGGAAGGAGTTGGGCAGTCAAAAATCACTAAGATAGCTACCTTATAAAAATCGCAATATTTTCTGTTTTTCAATAACTGGCAAATATATAAGAAATATCGTCGTATTTTGAGACAAAAAATCTACTAGTAAAAGTAATATAAACGTGAGTTCAGCTTAAAAAATTTTGCATTTCCATTTAAGAATTACATCCAGGAGAAGGGAATCATCAAATCGCGCATAATCTTTACTTTTAATTAAGTTTTTACCATTTTAACGAATTTTCACGATTGGAATTCAATTAAAGGAGTAATTCCATGAGAAAGGAAGGAGTTGGGCAGTCAAAAATCACTAAGGTAGCTACCTTATAAAAATCGCAATATTTTGTGTTTTTCAATAACTGGCAAATATATAAGAAATATCGTCGTATTTTGAGACAAAAAATCTACTAGTAAAAGTAATATAAACGTGAGTTCAGCTTAAAAAATTTTGCATTTCCATTTAAGAATTACATCCAGGAGAAGGGAATCATCAAATCGCGCATAATCTTTACTTTTAATTAAGTTTTTACCATTTTAACGAATTTTCACGATTGGAATTCAATTAAAGGAGTAATTCCATGAGAAAGGAAGGAGTTGGGCAGTCAAAAATCACTAAGGTAGCTACCTTATAAAAATCGCAATATTTTGTGTTTTTCAATAACTGGCAAATATATAAGAAATATCCTCGTATTTTGAGACAAAAAATCTACTAGTAAAAGTAATATAAACGTGAGTTCAGCTTAAAAAATTTTGGATTTCCATTTAAGAATTACATCCAGGAGAAGGGAATCATCAAATCGCGCATCATCTTTACTTTTAGTTAAGTTTTTACCATTTTAACGAATTTTCACGATTGGAATTCAATTAAAGGAGTAATTCCATGAGAAAGGAAGGAGTTGGGCAGTCAAAAATCACTAAGGTAGCTACCTTATAAAAATCGCAATATTTTGTGTTTTTCAATAACTGGCAAATATATAAGAAATATCCTCGTATTTTGAGACAAAAAATCTACTAGTAAAAGTAATATAAACGTGAGTTCAGCTTAAAAAATTTTGGATTTCCATTTAAGAATTACATCCAGGAGAAGGGAATCATCAAATCGCGCATCATCTTTACTTTTAGTTAAGTTTTTACCATTTTAACGAATTTTCACGATTGGAATTCAATTAAAGGAGTAATTCCATGAGAAAGGAAGGAGTTGGGCAGTCAAAAATCACTAAGGTAGCTACCTTATAAAAATCGCAATATTTTGTGTTTTTCAATAACTGGCAAATATATAAGAAATATCCTCGTATTTTGAGACAAAAAATCTACTAGTAAAAGTAATATAAACGTGAGTTCAGCTTAAAAAATTTTGGATTTCCATTTAAGAATTACATCCAGGAGAAGGGAATCATCAAATCGCGCATCATCTTTACTTTTAGTTAAGTTTTTACCATTTTAACGAATTTTCACGATTGGAATTCAATTAAAGGAGTAATTCCATGAGAAAGGAAGGAGTTGGGCAGTCAAAAATCACTAAGGTAGCTACCTTATAAAAATCGCAATATTTTGTGTTTTTCAATAACTGGCAAATATATAAGAAATATCCTCGTATTTTGAGACAAAAAATCTACTAGTAAAAGTAATATAAACGTGAGTTCAGCTTAAAAAATTTTGGATTTCCATTTAAGAATTACATCCAGGAGAAGGGAATCATCAAATCGCGCATCATCTTTACTTTTAGTTAAGTTTTTACCATTTTAACGAATTTTCACGATTGGAATTCAATTAAAGGAGTAATTCCATGAGAAAGGAAGGAGTTGGGCAGTCAAAAATCACTAAGGTAGCTACCTTATAAAAATCGCAATATTTTGTGTTTTTCAATAACTGGCAAATATATAAGAAATATCCTCGTATTTTGAGACAAAAAATCTACTAGTAAAAGTAATATAAACGTGAGTTCAGCTTAAAAAATTTTGGATTTCCATTTAAGAATTACATCCAGGAGAAGGGAATCATCAAATCGCGCATCATCTTTACTTTTAGTTAAGTTTTTACCATTTTAACGAATTTTCACGATTGGAATTCAATTAAAGGAGTAATTCCATGAGAAAGGAAGGAGTTGGGCAGTCAAAAATCACTAAGGTAGCTACCTTATAAAAATCGCAATATTTTGTGTTTTTCAATAACTGGCAAATATATAAGAAATATCCTCGTATTTTGAGACAAAAAATCTACTAGTAAAAGTAATATAAACGTGAGTTCAGCTTAAAAAATTTTGGATTTCCATTTAAGAATTACATCCAGGAGAAGGGAATCATCAAATCGCGCATCATCTTTACTTTTAGTTAAGTTTTTACCATTTTAACGAATTTTCACGATTGGAATTCAATTAAACGAGTAATTCCATGAGAAAGGAAGGAGTTGGGCAGTCAAAAATCACTAAGGTAGCTACCTTATAAAAATCGCAATATTTTGTGTTTTTCAATAACTGGCAAATATATAAGAAATATCCTCGTATTTTGAGACAAAAAATCTACTAGTAAAAGTAATATAAACGTGAGTTCAGCTTAAAAAATTTTGGATTTCCATTTAAGAATTACATCCAGGAGAAGGGAATCATCAAATCGCGCATCATCTTTACTTTTAGTTAAGTTTTTACCATTTTAACGAATTTTCACGATTGGAATTCAATTAAAGGAGTAATTCCATGAGAAAGGAAGGAGTTGGGCAGTCAAAAATCACTAAGGTAGCTACCTTATAAAAATCGCAATATTTTGTGTTTTTCAATAACTGGCAAATATATAAGAAATATCCTCGTATTTTGAGACAAAAAATCTACTAGTAAAAGTAATATAAACGTGAGTTCAGCTTAAAAAATTTTGGATTTCCATTTAAGAATTACATCCAGGAGAAGGGAATCATCAAATCGCGCATCATCTTTACTTTTAGTTAAGTTTTTACCATTTTAACGAATTTTCACGATTGGAATTCAATTAAAGGAGTAATTCCATGAGAAAGGAAGGAGTTGGGCAGTCAAAAATCACTAAGATAGCTACCTTATAAAAATCGCAATATTTTGTGTTTTTCAATAACTGGCAAATATATAAGAAATATCCTCGTATTTTGAGACAAAAAATCTACTAGTAAAAGTAATATAAACGTGAGTTCAGCTTAAAAAATTTTGGATTTCCATTTAAGAATTACATCCAGGAGAAGGGAATCATCAAATCGCGCATCATCTTTACTTTTACTTAAGTTTTTACCATTTTAACGAATTTTCACGATTGGAATTCAATTAAAGGAGTAATTCCATGAGAAAGGAAGGAGTTGGGCAGTCAAAAATCACTAAGGTAGCTACCTTATAAAAATCGCAATATTTTGTGTTTTTCAATAACTGGCAAATATATAAGAAATATCCTCGTATTTTGAGACAAAAAATCTACTAGTAAAAGTAATATAAACGTGAGTTCAGCTTAAAAAATTTTGGATTTCCATTTAAGAATTACATCCAGGAGAAGGGAATCATCAAATCGCGCATCATCTTTACTTTTAGTTAAGTTTTTACCATTTTAACGAATTTTCACGATTGGAATTCAATTAAAGGAGTAATTCCATGAGAAAGGAAGGAGTTGGGCAGTCAAAAATCACTAAGGTAGCTACCTTATAAAAATCGCAATATTTTGTGTTTTTCAATAACTGGCAAATATATAAGAAATATCCTCGTATTTTGAGACAAAAAATCTACTAGTAAAAGTAATATAAACGTGAGTTCAGCTTAAAAAATTTTGGATTTCCATTTAAGAATTACATCCAGGAGAAGGGAATCATCAAATCGCGCATCATCTTTACTTTTAGTTAAGTTTTTACCATTTTAACGAATTTTCACGATTGGAATTCAATTAAAGGAGTAATTCCATGAGAAAGGAAGGAGTTGGGCAGTCAAAAATCACTAAGGTAGCTACCTTATAAAAATCGCAATATTTTGTGTTTTTCAATAACTGGCAAATATATAAGAAATATCCTCGTATTTTGAGACAAAAAATCTACTAGTAAAAGTAATATAAACGTGAGTTCAGCTTAAAAAATTTTGGATTTCCATTTAAGAATTACATCCAGGAGAAGGGAATCATCAAATCGCGCATCATCTTTACTTTTAGTTAAGTTTTTACCATTTTAACGAATTTTCACGATTGGAATTCAATTAAAGGAGTAATTCCATGAGAAAGGAAGGAGTTGGGCAGTCAAAAATCACTAAGATAGCTACCTTATAAAAATCGCAATATTTTGTGTTTTTCAATAACTGGCAAATATATAAGAAATATCCTCGTATTTTGAGACAAAAAATCTACTAGTAAAAGTAATATAAACGTGAGTTCAGCTTAAAAAATTTTGGATTTCCATTTAAGAATTACATCCAGGAGAAGGGAATCATCAAATCGCGCATCATCTTTACTTTTAGTTAAGTTTTTACCATTTTAACGAATTTTCACGATTGGAATTCAATTAAAGGAGTAATTCCATGAGAAAGGAAGGAGTTGGGCAGTCAAAAATCACTAAGGTAGCTACCTTATAAAAATCGCAATATTTTGTGTTTTTCAATAACTGGCAAATATATAAGAAATATCCTCGTATTTTGAGACAAAAAATCTACTAGTAAAAGTAATATAAACGTGAGTTCAGCTTAAAAAATTTTGGATTTCCATTTAAGAATTACATCCAGGAGAAGGGAATCATCAAATCGCGCATCATCTTTACTTTTAGTTAAGTTTTTACCATTTTAACGAATTTTCACGATTGGAATTCAATTAAAGGAGTAATTCCATGAGAAAGGAAGGAGTTGGGCAGTCAAAAATCACTAAGGTAGCTACCTTATAAAAATCGCAATATTTTGTGTTTTTCAATAACTGGCAAATATATAAGAAATATCCTCGTATTTTGAGACAAAAAATCTACTAGTAAAAGTAATATAAACGTGAGTTCAGCTTAAAAAATTTTGGATTTCCATTTAAGAATTACATCCAGGAGAAGGGAATCATCAAATCGCGCATCATCTTTACTTTTAGTTAAGTTTTTACCATTTTAACGAATTTTCACGATTGGAATTCAATTAAAGGAGTAATTCCATGAGAAAGGAAGGAGTTGGGCAGTCAAAAATCACTAAGGTAGCTACCTTATAAAAATCGCAATATTTTGTGTTTTTCAATAACTGGCAAATATATAAGAAATATCCTCGTATTTTGAGACAAAAAATCTACTAGTAAAAGTAATATAAACGTGAGTTCAGCTTAAAAAATTTTGGATTTCCATTTAAGAATTACATCCAGGAGAAGGGAATCATCAAATCGCGCATCATCTTTACTTTTAGTTAAGTTTTTACCATTTTAACGAATTTTCACGATTGGAATTCAATTAAAGGAGTAATTCCATGAGAAAGGAAGGAGTTGGGCAGTCAAAAATCACTAAGGTAGCTACCTTATAAAAATCGCAATATTTTGTGTTTTTCAATAACTGGCAAATATATAAGAAATATCCTCGTATTTTGAGACAAAAAATCTACTAGTAAAAGTAATATAAACGTGAGTTCAGCTTAAAAAATTTTGGATTTCCATTTAAGAATTACATCCAGGAGAAGGGAATCATCAAATCGCGCATCATCTTTACTTTTAGTTAAGTTTTTACCATTTTAACGAATTTTCACGATTGGAATTCAATTAAAGGAGTAATTCCATGAGAAAGGAAGGAGTTGGGCAGTCAAAAATCACTAAGATAGCTACCTTATAAAAATCGCAATATTTTGTGTTTTTCAATAACTGGCAAATATATAAGAAATATCCTCGTATTTTGAGACAAAAAATCTACTAGTAAAAGTAATATAAACGTGAGTTCAGCTTAAAAAATTTTGGATTTCCATTTAAGAATTACATCCAGGAGAAGGGAATCATCAAATCGCGCATCATCTTTACTTTTAATTAAGTTTTTACCATTTTAACGAATTTTCACGATTGGAATTCAATTAAAGGAGTAATTCCATGAGAAAGGAAGGAGTTGGGCAGTCAAAAATCACTAAGGTAGCTACCTTATAAAAATCGCAATATTTTGTGTTTTTCAATAACTGGCAAATATATAAGAAATATCCTCGTATTTTGAGACAAAAAATCTACTAGTAAAAGTAATATAAACGTGAGTTCAGCTTAAAAAATTTTGGATTTCCATTTAAGAATTACATCCAGGAGAAGGGAATCATCAAATCGCGCATCATCTTTACTTTTAGTTAAGTTTTTACCATTTTAACGAATTTTCACGATTGGAATTCAATTAAAGGAGTAATTCCATGAGAAAGGAAGGAGTTGGGCAGTCAAAAATCACTAAGATAGCTACCTTATAAAAATCGCAATATTTTGTGTTTTTCAATAACTGGCAAATATATAAGAAATATCCTCGTATTTTGAGACAAAAAATCTACTAGTAAAAGTAATATAAACGTGAGTTCAGCTTAAAAAATTTTGGATTTCCATTTAAGAATTACATCCAGGAGAAGGGAATCATCAAATCGCGCATCATCTTTACTTTTAATTAAGTTTTTACCATTTTAACGAATTTTCACGATTGGAATTCAATTAAAGGAGTAATTCCATGAGAAAGGAAGGAGTTGGGCAGTCAAAAATCACTAAGGTAGCTACCTTATAAAAATCGCAATATTTTGTGTTTTTCAATAACTGGCAAATATATAAGAAATATCCTCGTATTTTGAGACAAAAAATCTACTAGTAAAAGTAATATAAACGTGAGTTCAGCTTAAAAAATTTTGGATTTCCATTTAAGAATTACATCCAGGAGAAGGGAATCATCAAATCGCGCATCATCTTTACTTTTAATTAAGTTTTTACCATTTTAACGAATTTTCACGATTGGAATTCAATTAAAGGAGTAATTCCATGAGAAAGGAAGGAGTTGGGCAGTCAAAAATCACTAAGATAGCTACCTTATAAAAATCGCAATATTTTGTGTTTTTCAATAACTGGCAAATATATAAGAAATATCCTCGTATTTTGAGACAAAAAATCTACTAGTAAAAGTAATATAAACGTGAGTTCAGCTTAAAAAATTTTGGATTTCCATTTAAGAATTACATCCAGGAGAAGGGAATCATCAAATCGCGCATCATCTTTACTTTTAATTAAGTTTTTACCATTTTAACGAATTTTCACGATTGGAATTCAATTAAAGGAGTAATTCCATGAGAAAGGAAGGAGTTGGGCAGTCAAAAATCACTAAGGTAGCTACCTTATAAAAATCGCAATATTTTGTGTTTTTCAATAACTGGCAAATATATAAGAAATATCCTCGTATTTTGAGACAAAAAATCTACTAGTAAAAGTAATATAAACGTGAGTTCAGCTTAAAAAATTTTGGATTTCCATTTAAGAATTACATCCAGGAGAAGGGAATCATCAAATCGCGCATCATCTTTACTTTTAGTTAAGTTTTTACCATTTTAACGAATTTTCACGATTGGAATTCAATTAAAGGAGTAATTCCATGAGAAAGGAAGGAGTTGGGCAGTCAAAAATCACTAAGATAGCTACCTTATAAAAATCGCAATATTTTGTGTTTTTCAATAACTGGCAAATATATAAGAAATATCCTCGTATTTTGAGACAAAAAATCTACTAGTAAAAGTAATATAAACGTGAGTTCAGCTTAAAAAATTTTGGATTTCCATTTAAGAATTACATCCAGGAGAAGGGAATCATCAAATCGCGCATCATCTTTACTTTTAATTAAGTTTTTACCATTTTAACGAATTTTCACGATTGGAATTCAATTAAAGGAGTAATTCCATGAGAAAGGAAGGAGTTGGGCAGTCAAAAATCACTAAGGTAGCTACCTTATAAAAATCGCAATATTTTGTGTTTTTCAATAACTGGCAAATATATAAGAAATATCCTCGTATTTTGAGACAAAAAATCTACTAGTAAAAGTAATATAAACGTGAGTTCAGCTTAAAAAATTTTGGATTTCCATTTAAGAATTACATCCAGGAGAAGGGAATCATCAAATCGCGCATCATCTTTACTTTTAGTTAAGTTTTTACCATTTTAACGAATTTTCACGATTGGAATTCAATTAAAGGAGTAATTCCATGAGAAAGGAAGGAGTTGGGCAGTCAAAAATCACTAAGATAGCTACCTTATAAAAATCGCAATATTTTGTGTTTTTCAATAACTGGCAAATATATAAGAAATATCCTCGTATTTTGAGACAAAAAATCTACTAGTAAAAGTAATATAAACGTGAGTTCAGCTTAAAAAATTTTGGATTTCCATTTAAGAATTACATCCAGGAGAAGGGAATCATCAAATCGCGCATCATCTTTACTTTTAATTAAGTTTTTACCATTTTAACGAATTTTCACGATTGGAATTCAATTAAAGGAGTAATTCCATGAGAAAGGAAGGAGTTGGGCAGTCAAAAATCACTAAGGTAGCTACCTTATAAAAATCGCAATATTTTGTGTTTTTCAATAACTGGCAAATATATAAGAAATATCCTCGTATTTTGAGACAAAAAATCTACTAGTAAAAGTAATATAAACGTGAGTTCAGCTTAAAAAATTTTGGATTTCCATTTAAGAATTACATCCAGGAGAAGGGAATCATCAAATCGCGCATCATCTTTACTTTTAGTTAAGTTTTTACCATTTTAACGAATTTTCACGATTGGAATTCAATTAAAGGAGTAATTCCATGAGAAAGGAAGGAGTTGGGCAGTCAAAAATCACTAAGGTAGCTACCTTATAAAAATCGCAATATTTTGTGTTTTTCAATAACTGGCAAATATATAAGAAATATCCTCGTATTTTGAGACAAAAAATCTACTAGTAAAAGTAATATAAACGTGAGTTCAGCTTAAAAAATTTTGGATTTCCATTTAAGAATTACATCCAGGAGAAGGGAATCATCAAATCGCGCATCATCTTTACTTTTAGTTAAGTTTTTACCATTTTAACGAATTTTCACGATTGGAATTCAATTAAAGGAGTAATTCCATGAGAAAGGAAGGAGTTGGGCAGTCAAAAATCACTAAGATAGCTACCTTATAAAAATCGCAATATTTTGTGTTTTTCAATAACTGGCAAATATATAAGAAATATCCTCGTATTTTGAGACAAAAAATCTACTAGTAAAAGTAATATAAACGTGAGTTCAGCTTAAAAAATTTTGGATTTCCATTTAAGAATTACATCCAGGAGAAGGGAATCATCAAATCGCGCATCATCTTTACTTTTAGTTAAGTTTTTACCATTTTAACGAATTTTCACGATTGGAATTCAATTAAAGGAGTAATTCCATGAGAAAGGAAGGAGTTGGGCAGTCAAAAATCACTAAGGTAGCTACCTTATAAAAATCGCAATATTTTGTGTTTTTCAATAACTGGCAAATATATAAGAAATATCCTCGTATTTTGAGACAAAAAATCTACTAGTAAAAGTAATATAAACGTGAGTTCAGCTTAAAAAATTTTGGATTTCCATTTAAGAATTACATCCAGGAGAAGGGAATCATCAAATCGCGCATCATCTTTACTTTTAGTTAAGTTTTTACCATTTTAACGAATTTTCACGATTGGAATTCAATTAAAGGAGTAATTCCATGAGAAAGGAAGGAGTTGGGCAGTCAAAAATCACTAAGGTAGCTACCTTATAAAAATCGCAATATTTTGTGTTTTTCAATAACTGGCAAATATATAAGAAATATCCTCGTATTTTGAGACAAAAAATCTACTAGTAAAAGTAATATAAACGTGAGTTCAGCTTAAAAAATTTTGGATTTCCATTTAAGAATTACATCCAGGAGAAGGGAATCATCAAATCGCGCATCATCTTTACTTTTAGTTAAGTTTTTACCATTTTAACGAATTTTCACGATTGGAATTCAATTAAAGGAGTAATTCCATGAGAAAGGAAGGAGTTGGGCAGTCAAAAATCACTAAGATAGCTACCTTATAAAAATCGCAATATTTTCTGTTTTTCAATAACTGGCAAATATATAAGAAATATCGTCGTATTTTGAGACAAAAAATCTACTAGTAAAAGTAATATAAACGTGAGTTCAGCTTAAAAAATTTTGGATTTCCATTTAAGAATTACATCCAGGAGAAGGGAATCATCAAATCGCGCATCATCTTTACTTTTAATTAAGTTTTTACCATTTTAACGAATTTTCACGATTGGAATTCAATTAAAGGAGTAATTCCATGAGAAAGGAAGGAGTTGGGCAGTCAAAAATCACTAAGGTAGCTACCTTATAAAAATCGCAATATTTTGTGTTTTTCAATAACTGGCAAATATATAAGAAATATCCTCGTATTTTGAGACAAAAAATCTACTAGTAAAAGTAATATAAACGTGAGTTCAGCTTAAAAAATTTTGGATTTCCATTTAAGAATTACATCCAGGAGAAGGGAATCATCAAATCGCGCATCATCTTTACTTTTAGTTAAGTTTTTACCATTTTAACGAATTTTCACGATTGGAATTCAATTAAAGGAGTAATTCCATGAGAAAGGAAGGAGTTGGGCAGTCAAAAATCACTAAGGTAGCTACCTTATAAAAATCGCAATATTTTGTGTTTTTCAATAACTGGCAAATATATAAGAAATATCCTCGTATTTTGAGACAAAAAATCTACTAGTAAAAGTAATATAAACGTGAGTTCAGCTTAAAAAATTTTGGATTTCCATTTAAGAATTACATCCAGGAGAAGGGAATCATCAAATCGCGCATCATCTTTACTTTTAGTTAAGTTTTTACCATTTTAACGAATTTTCACGATTGGAATTCAATTAAAGGAGTAATTCCATGAGAAAGGAAGGAGTTGGGCAGTCAAAAATCACTAAGGTAGCTACCTTATAAAAATCGCAATATTTTGTGTTTTTCAATAACTGGCAAATATATAAGAAATATCCTCGTATTTTGAGACAAAAAATCTACTAGTAAAAGTAATATAAACGTGAGTTCAGCTTAAAAAATTTTGGATTTCCATTTAAGAATTACATCCAGGAGAAGGGAATCATCAAATCGCGCATCATCTTTACTTTTAGTTAAGTTTTTACCATTTTAACGAATTTTCACGATTGGAATTCAATTAAAGGAGTAATTCCATGAGAAAGGAAGGAGTTGGGCAGTCAAAAATCACTAAGGTAGCTACCTTATAAAAATCGCAATATTTTCTGTTTTTCAATAACTGGCAAATATATAAGAAATATCGTCGTATTTTGAGACAAAAAATCTACTAGTAAAAGTAATATAAACGTGAGTTCAGCTTAAAAAATTTTGCATTTCCATTTAAGAATTACATCCAGGAGAAGGGAATCATCAAATCGCGCATCATCTTTACTTTTAGTTAAGTTTTTACCATTTTAACGAATTTTCACGATTGGAATTCAATTAAAGGAGTAATTCCATGAGAAAGGAAGGAGTTGGGCAGTCAAAAATCACTAAGATAGCTACCTTATAAAAATCGCAATATTTTGTGTTTTTCAATAACTGGCAAATATATAAGAAATATCCTCGTATTTTGAGACAAAAAATCTACTAGTAAAAGTAATATAAACGTGAGTTCAGCTTAAAAAATTTTGGATTTCCATTTAAGAATTACATCCAGGAGAAGGGAATCATCAAATCGCGCATCATCTTTACTTTTAGTTAAGTTTTTACCATTTTATCGTATTTTCAAGCTTGGAATTCAATTAAAGGAGCAATTCGAGGTGAAAGGAAGGAGTTGGACGGTAAAAATTACTAAGGTAGCTACCTTACCAAAATCGCAATTTCTTGAGTTATTTAATTATTGGCAAAAATATAAGAAATATACTTGTATTCTGAGACAAAAAATTGACTAGAAAAAGTAATATAAACGCCAGTTCAGCATCTTTTTTACTTTTCGTCAAGTAGGGAAAGTAATATAAACTCGAGTTCTTATGTTATTGAAGCTCTTTCCTTATGCTCAAAACGCCATTAATCTTCTGACTTCACCGAAATAAATTACTCCTCTATCTCTCATCCTTTTAAGAACTTCGCTGTCAATATTAAATTCTTTCATCATCAGTACGTCAACATTTAATTTCATCGTCATAACATATATATTTACCGAAATGTTTAATAAACATTAAAATCTGATTTGTGTATCTTCATTAGATAAGAAAAAAAACTTTCAAGTGCTTTTTTACAGACCCGGCCATTGGCTGCTTACAAACTTGGTTTCCCCGCTAGCATGCTGGCTGCCTTTACATTAAGAAATGGTCAAACCCATTGAAAATATCACTAGGTGGTGCTTTTATTACATGGCCTCCGTTTAAACATAAACTCAACAATTTTATTTCTGTTCTTATTAACATTCAAATAGCAGCAACCTGGACAAGATTTCTGTTTTTCTGCTGACATCAATTGCCAATGACTTCATTCAAGAAAGGATTGCGCAGGCAGACAAACAAACTTGAAATGGTGTGCAAAGAACTTAATTTCACATGGCTTGGCTTAAATTAAACACAGAGGAGGAGGTGGACAGGCATAAGATTGAAGAAGAAAGAACTAAGTAACAACAAATATATTTTTTTTTCTTTTGAAAATATTCCTTTAACAAGTTATAATTTCATTAAAATTGTTAACATTTTTTTAAAGTCTCGCCGAAGATCTTCTGCTGGTCTGAGATTGACGGTAGTAGAGGCAAAATTAAAACTGATCACGAGACAAGCAACAGCTACAAAGAATCCAGCTAAAAATATTTACCAGTGTGTTAATTAATTTAAGATCAACAATATTCAGAGCAGAGCGAGCGCCTGAAATGAAATTATAAAAATAATCGCTACGAACTGCATTGAAGAATTTTTAAGTTTTTCCCTTTCATTGTGAATCAACTCAATCAATGCTGAAGAGTCTCTGAAATAAAAAAAAAAATAAGTATTTCAGATTAAAAGTCCGCTTAGGTGTTCAAACAATTTCAATTATTTCTCTAATTAAATGATCAAACATCAAGTTAGCGAGGGTAGTTGGCTGTCATGACATTTTTAGAGGTTTAAATTAAATTAAAGCACGGTTTTCATTGAAGGCCGATACCACACTGAAAGCTTTTTGGAAATGATGAAGTTTTGCTGATATTGCACTAAGAAAAGAAGGCATTGTGGATACCTTCGTAGGCGGCTGGATAGTAGTACTTGGATATTTCCCTGCTGTATGGCTGTGTTTCTGTAGACACTCTAGTAATTATATTAATAATACTAAGAAAAATGTCAACAGACATACACTAACCTGCCAGATACTTAAAGGTATGAAATAATTCGGCAATTCTGTATCAATTATTTTACTGATTTTCTACTTATTTGAACAACTATGACATTCGAAAACATTTTTAAATTATTTCACTTTTAGCAATACTTAATTACAATGTAAATAAAAATAAATATAATTAGTTTTTATTAAAAGATCTCAAACTGTATAAAATATTAAAATTATTGAAAACCAAAAAAAAAAAAAAAAAAAAAAATATGGAATAAAAAATAGAAACGAAAGAAATTAATACTGATTTACTTCTCTGGCTTAAATTAACAACCACACTTAGAGCAACCCTCGTATTTTTCAAGCTTTGGTTAAGAACTTTATTTATTCAATATCTCGTATTTTAACCGGCCGTATTTTTAATTAAAATCAGGAAAAAATTAAACTGAATATTTTCTTCCACTTCCTTCAATTTCAAATAATTTCTGTGCCATTTTTCCGCTACTGCGTTCATAAAATCGATTTTATTTTCTTTGTTGCAAATCTACCCTTTTTGTAATAAAAAAAATAAATAACAAAATCTTACCAGGTGTTTTCTCACATACACTTTTACTTAATTTTTTTCATTTTTTTTTTTTTTTTTTTTTTTTTTTTGGCAAATAAACTCTGAAATTGTCATTGTTGTTTTTCTTATTTTGCGACAATTGTGATTGGAAATGTCGTGTCCATTTTCACTTTTATTTCAAGCATTTCTATTTCTCATATTCATCATCAGTGGTATTTTCAATGTGATCACTAAAATTCATACACAGTCATTCTGATCGTCTTCATCACAACGATCATTATGATCAATGACAATCCTTTTGATTTCCTTTAATATTCAAACATTTTAAAACAAAAACAATTCATATAAAAATATGTGCACTTTTGTTTCCTTTTGCTCTCCGGCATCATTAACACTTTCCATTGTTGGTTTTTTTTTTCTACGTCCTTGTATGTGCACATGGTACCTTTTCTGGTTTTGCGGCTTTATTCAAATATTATATTTGTGTACATATATCGGTTGAGTTGAGAGAAAGGAGGAAAAAGAGTTCATGGCTTAAATACCGCCACCTTTATTATTTGAATTGACATTTGAAAAATTGATTTTTCCAGAAACGCCTTTTCACAGCATTTCTCATGGATTTTTTCACATTCGTCTAATGTGTGCATGAGCATTTTGCTGCGAGAGTGAATGTAAATTGGAAAGGATTTTCTATGTGCAAATAAGCGTGAAGGGATTTTCTATGCCCAAGGAAAAATTAAAATTGTTAAACCAAAATATTTCCTTACGAAATGTGATTTTGTGTAAAAGTTGCTCCACTTATGATTTATTTATTACAAAAACATATTGGATTTTTGGCTGATTTTTCTACTACTGGTGTAGTAGATAAGTTGTTGATACATATTCCTCGAGCAACTAATAAAAAAAAAAAGGATTCCCCCGACCTCTATTTTCCAAATTTACAGGCATTTGCAACCAGAACTTTTGCCAGCAAATACATGGCGCAATTTCTTCAATATCTAGTGGAATATTAATAATAAATTTGCTAAACCGAAAGTTGCGTGTTGCTCATATTCAGTTCTTCTTTAAATTTTTATTTCATTTAATGTTTTTTCAAATTCAAAGAATTTCTTTAGAACAGCATTTTTATGAATTTAATTTAAGCCTTCTTTTCAGCTTTCTTGGATAATAACTTGACTTGAATATTGAGTAGCACACCGTCTTGAGCAATGATTACACCAGGCAACAATTAGTTCAAATCTTTGTCCTTGCGAATAGCCAATTGTAAATGACGTGGAATTATTCTCGTCGTTTTGTTATGAGGTGCAGCGTTACCAGCCAATTCCAGAACTCTAGCTGCTAAATATTCCATAACATCAGCTAAATATAGTGGACCTGCGGCACCAACACGTTCAGGATAGTTGCCTTTATGGAAGATACGATAAATACGACCAATGGGGAATTGTAGTGCAGCACGATATGAACTGAACTTTGCTTTTCCTTTAACTGTATAGCCCTTTAAATCCAATACATCCCAGGCTTGTGGACTAGATGACAATGCGTACGTGATTGCATACCGTCAGAGTGCATTGAGCCGTTTTCTTTTCTCAGTGAATAACACAAGATAACAAAATTAAACAAGTTCAAATTAATAATAAAATGCATGGATTCAATGTACGATTTTGTACTGCAATTTCCCGAGATATATTTAATATTATCCTGCAGGGATATTTTCTTTTTAGGGAATTTCAATATAAAAAATAACAATTAGGCAAGAATTTAAGATCGTCATCTACAAATAAAGTAAAAGTATTGCAAAAGTATTTCCAGTATAAGATCTGGCTGTGGAAAGCAGCTTAAACACCACGGGGTGCTGTAAAAACCCTTTTCGGAAAAACGCAGGAAATCACACAGGGTCTAGGCAGAAATTCAACACGCGAACTCATTATTCATTCGCCTATGGAGGCCCCCTAGACAATGCTTGACTACGGTAAACCCCCTGATCTCTAACCAATGGAAGAAAAAATTATTTCTATTTGTCAGCGAACACTCAAACAAACAATTTACTTTATTTGATTTTTAAATTATTTGAATTAATATCATAAAAAAAAAGACATTTTGTTGGAATGCAATTAAGTAATTTTCCAATTCGCCTACCTGTCGTATTAAATAATTTTTTAATTTACTTTGTTTATTGTAAAAATAAACGTAGAAATCATAAGGAATAGGGCGCAGAAATAATACTTCTGGGATTGAAAGCATTAAATTTAACGAGCCCACAAGTATTGCGGTTTTCAGGAGCACCTCCTGCAGCAGTTTCGTTGCAAATAAAGGAAATTAATGGATTAGTTTGCATGCTTAAAAAACTTAATCGTACAATTTCTAAGCTTATTAACATTTAATTGCTGTTTCCCTATAACAACTTAAAAGGAACTGCTCTTACAGAACAACAAAAGGCGAATTCTGGTGTCTATTTCGTTAAATGAAGTCCTTTCGCGTTAAATTCAACGTTCAGTTAATGAATCATGTTAAAGGCACCACAATCAATCAAATTCTCGATGACAAGATATTGTAGCATCGCCAGGACAATGGTGCTCGAAGTCTTTATATTATCCTTTTCGCCACGATTTTAAATTAACTCTTCGGCAATATTTATGACCACTTTGTGCTCCTTTTTGTTCGTTTTTGACAATTTATGAAAATGAATTAACAGTCTGGAAAAATGCGATTTATTACTATAATTAAATGTAAAAGTTGAATAATTTGTTAAAAGTAACTCGTTAAGGGCAAGAAAAGGAAAAGGAGATTTTTGAAAAGAAGTTTTTAAGAAATTAATTTGTAAGCACAATTTTTGAGGAAAAGCCATAAATTTGTGGAAAATTTAAGTTGAAAGGGGAAATGTATTTGCAGCAGCACTTAAACACACAAACTTTTTAATACATTCGAATAATTTTCACTGTATAACAAGTATAAGCAAAAAAGGATAATATTTAACAATTGATTATTATCCATATTAGAAATAGAAGAATTTAAAAATCCGTCTATTCAAACAAATAAGTGGCAAATCATTGAAAATTTAATTATATATTTTTTTTTCTATAATTTATATTACTCGTAGTTATCTCATTAAAATTTATTAATTCGTTTTCTGTTTAAAACAAGCTGCATTCAATTTTATTTTAAACGCACAAAAATAGCATTTGAATATCAGTTACAATTCGCTCCCAGAACCAATTCCAAACCACAACTAAAATTAAACAATTCCTGTAAGACTTGTTTTGAAATCAAGTACAGAAACCTAAATTTCTCTCGTCTTCAGCTTAAACTCTTTCAATAGTTGTTAACAAATGCTGAAGAGAATTTAACATCTGCACACATCGTGAGGGGTAAAATGAAATAATGTTTCTTGCTGCCAATCATCAATAAAACTATTCCCAGTTTGAATATTTAAACGCAAAGGATTTGCTACGCACCGATCTGCACAACCAGGGAGGTTAATAATAACGCATTCATGAGCTGATCTTGGCAGTACGATTTTTTCCCAGATCGATCAACTCTCAGAGAATAAAATCAAGCACAAGAGAATTTCAGTACTCAAGTGTCTCGCTCTCGCAATCTCTCTCATCTTCTCTCATTTTCCACTTAGCAAGATCACAGGTAGGTTTGTTTTAACATGCAAGAGTGTAATGCCTTCAACCTGAACACGAAAAAAACAAATTTAGTGAAACCATGACAACCTGTATGAGCATGAGTAAGTACTTAATGCAAAGGTTTAGGACTAAGGGACTCATTCTTAAACAAAGTGTCGTAGGATCAAGTAATCTAAGAAAACCACATAACTAAGAAGGAAATTAAATCAATACAAAACAATTTCACGAATCTCAAAATAATTATTTAAAGTGAATTTTAAAGAAAAAAAAAATAAAACAAATCAGTGCGTTTATAAAAGACAATGTCGAGTGTTACTTGCAATCAAAGAAATAATCAAAACAGTTTATTTTCCACCACCACAACAACGGCTGGAAAAATTATGAAATATCCGCACATACAACCCCATCCAGTAGCAGAGGATGGCAAGATGCGTAAAGTGGCCACCAATTGTCCGGCCTCCTATAATCCAGACCAAACACAATCGGTTTTACGCCGCAATGCTCGCGAACGCAATCGAGTTAAACAAGTTAATAATAGTTTTTCGCGTTTACGCCAACATATACCGCAATCTATAATTGCCGACCTGACTAAAGGAGGTGGACGTGGTCCCCAGAAAAAAATAAGTAAAGTGGACACTCTCCGTATAGCTGTGGAATACATTAGAAGATTACAAGATCTTTTAGATGACTTAAATGGCGGCAGCTCAACTCAGCAAAAACTTGAAACTCCAAATAATACAAACTGTGATTCGACGAGTAATAGTTCTTTCAGCAGTTCATTATCAACAGGTTCCTCATCACCGTCATCCTACACAACCTCAAATACGCCTGTCTTCTACACTCAGTCTTCAAGTCCACTACCATCTCTTTTGGATGCAAATTTACAAGTTACATCACTAAACAATAATTACAACAACAGCACCACACTGCTGTCGCCAGTATCTCTTAATTCATATTCTCCGCCTCATCAGCATGCTGCACAATTGGAAAACACCGGATGCCACTCACCCACGCTATCTTTTAACTCCTGCTTACCATATGACTCTCCCAACTTTGAACCATCTGCACAGCCAATAGAACACGACTTGCAGCAAAATTTCCAACAAAACCAACAGACAACTCCTCCCCATTTCGACGGCAATTTACAACTGAAATTCGAGCCGTACGATAATTTCACACTTGACGAGGAGGACTGCACACCAGACGATGAGGAAATTTTGGATTACATTTCATTGTGGCAAGAACAGTAAAAGAGAGCTACGAAATTCGAACTTGCATACATGCAGGTTGTTATTGACAAAACTAAAACGTCATTTTCAATTACTTAAGAAGAGCGACGACAACACCTTTATTAAAATTCAATTCAGGGAATCTTATTTTATTTGCCAGTGTGTTAAATATTTTTTTTTATAAATATTTCATATATCTAGTCAAATTTGATTTTTTTTTTTTTTTTAATTTATCTTGTGTGTATGTTTGTGAGAAAGTCTGTACTTTTTAATTCTCAAGTGCCTTTTTAAAACATTTTTGTAAATAATTTAGTGTAATTTTTTTTCGTAGCATTAAATAGTTTCTAAGGAAGACAATGACTTAATAAAAGTATTTCTAGTTAATAAAATATCCTTAAGGACACTTATACAATTATTTTAAAATGTAAGTTAATTATAAAAAACTTCAATGTTAATTAGTTTTATAAGAACTCGAAGAAATAAATACATACATATTAAACTCAAAATGCTCCACTGGAATTATTTACTCTCCCTTCATAATCATAATCCCTTTCAGTGCATTCGAAAGTACTATAAAAACGGAAAAGGAAAATTTTAGCAGTTTTTTATTTGAAAACAGAAATTGCGAGTTCCAGTATATGATAACAATGAACCTCTACAGTAACTTAAATTAAATATTCAATAGCAAAAAAAAAAAAAAAAAAATTATTTTTAAAGAATGTTTTTAAAATATTCTCAACACTTTTGAAATGATTTTCGTATCCTGTTTGTATCAAGTGGAATGAATATGATGATGAACTAAAAATGTTGTTCTCTAAATCTGCCACTGAAAAAGTTACTTCATCACTGTTGACTGCTTTCGTAATCTTAAAATTGTTAAGAATTCAATTTGAGTTTAAGCTGTTCTTCTTACGGAAGGCATGTACGTGTGTCTTCCGCTTGGCTGACAGCAAAAGCCTACTTTTGTTGTTTAATCGAGTAGGCTTTGCGAATAATTTTATTCCATGTATCTTCAAGATGAATTATTGTTTCCACTAGTAGCTTTCTTTCGCTATTTTTTAATCGCCTACTCTCTACTATTTCCATCATCCGATTATATAACAGAATTAAGCTATTTAAATTAACGTTGGATGTAGACTGTTCGGCCTAGGCATACAACAAGGACCAATTACAATGTGGTATTTAAATTTACTTCCTCTTCATTAGTTGTGTGGCATTTCAGCTATTAATTTTTTAACTAAAACTTAAAGAATTCAGAATTAAAATATTTATTAAAATTTTTCTAAATTTCTGAAGAAGAAAAAAATTGATATCCTAAGCAAATCATATTTGCACCATCTAAATAAATCAGCATTATTAAAATATAAATTTTAAGAAGAAATTTTTGGTGCTGAAATCTAGGGCCATTGGTTTCTATATAATATTTTTAATGTTGCATGCAGCATAAGTATAGATGAATGTAGTCCTTAATCAGGGCAACACGTTCTTTAATAAAGTTAGCTGCACTTGATTAAAGTGCATAAGAATCAAATTTGAGATATTGTAGCAGGCCACATTAACTTAAAACTTTTTTTAAGGAAGGCTGTATCAAGTAAATGAAAATTTATGGAAATCGTATTTTGCGTCAGGGGTGTGTTCAACTAATCATGAAAAGGTTGCAAGGAATTCATATTATGAACTCAATTCTCTGCCAGACATAAAATAAAAAATCTCAGGAATTTTTGTCGAGCATTTAGGATCATTGATTGTGGTTGGAATATTTAAATATCCTGCGAATCATTAGCAAAGTAAAACATTGGAAAACTACCTGCCAGTTTCAGAAAACCCTGTTCAATACTAGAAGAGCTGCAAAAGTCTACTGGATCTTTACTAAGCAAATCAAACTAATGCTGTTAAGCCTGGTTGACAGTTAGTACGATCATTTTGACTTAACAGGCCACAGGACCTTTTGGGCTAACCGAACCAATTTATTATTCCGTAAGCATCCCACAGCAACTAAGCCTTCCAATTAAATTTGCTACAACTATTCAAAATGAAATATAATATTTTTAATTTACACTTCCTTCCTTTACGATTTTTCGTATAGTTGGAAATACGTTGAAAAGGATACTTATCAATGTGAATGTCCTTTTTCGTATCAATGCATTTTCAATATCCCACCAAAAGTAAGAAAGCCTTAAAGCATTTTTTTTTGGAGGAGTATCCTTTTGTTATTGCAAATTTGAACCGGGGGTTTTTTTTTGGTACATCCAATAGTGGTTTGTAAAATATATAAATTAAGAGATTGTTTGCATATCTACAAATCAAATACGTAAAATTATTTTATAATCGCCCTCCATCTGTTTTCGAAATGCAGTTAACTAAATTGAACTGTTTGTTTTCTATATAAAAAAAAAACTGCACGCTGCTCTTTTGCTTCACTTTACTTACAGTTAAGTGGTGGTGTATTTTCCTTCAAAGTATAGAAACCTCTAAATAAACATCCTGCCTAAAAATGAGATAGGAATGAAATAATTTTTGCCACTATACGAATAATCAATTAAATCCTTGTTGACATTACGGCAAAAAAAAAAGGTAAAAATAAACATCAATTTACAGAAAAGTGTTCAGTTTAGGCAAGCATGGTGTGAGAAGTGAATAGGAATGCTCTTAAAAACTAATGCTAAAGGATATTAAAAGAATAAAACAGCAATATTGAACATAAAACAAAATATTAAATAAAAATGAATTAAATGAAAATTTGTAAAAAAAATTAATATTTTTCTAAATTATCATTGACAGCGTTCATACGCATTGCTCGCCTTAAAAATTGCGTTCCCCTTAAAAGGCCAAAGTTGCTGCAATACGAATGTTCACGTCTGATGTGGAATGATTCGAAGCAAATAATTCTAGAACGATTCCACACAGAGGGTAGATTTTTTTCTTCTAAAAGGCTGAATATTTTGGTAACGATTAAATTGCAATAAAAGGATTATTAACGCATAGAAATGTTTGATGGAGTAAAACATGTTGGTCCTGCGAATGTATGTGTATGTGCCACGTCTACGAAAAAAAGTCGAATTAGAAAGCCAAATTTATTTCTTTGTTGTTTGAGTTAAAACTTTACTATGGAAAAAGTTCCAGACTTCTACATAAAAGTACTCTTCCAAACTAGTTGCAGCTTTCATGGCACTTCAGATATAATTGCCTATGAAGTACTTCTTTCCTTGCACCGCGATGACAAATTGTAAACATTTGCAGAAATTTCTTTTTTATGATGGCGTCTTTGTATATCGGCATTCTTGTGATCATAGAATGCATAATGTAAGTACATCTACATGTAAGTATGAGCACTTTGCTCTGGATCTTAAAATAGTTCTTGGCAACAAGTGTAGTTGCCGCGCTTTGCAATAATTAACAGCCGATGGCTCTTGCAATGATGGAATTGCATAAAACATGTTGCAACAAAGTGTTGACAACTAAAAAAAGTGCATTACTGTGGCAACTGAATAAAAGTGCATTATACATGTTCGATCACTCGTTCCACAATATGAAAAAGGATAATTTTGTAGGAAGTATGAGGTAATTTTGTTCACGTTTGTTCAATTTAGTGCGAGAAATCGGTGTTCTTGGACTCCTCTGCTTTACAGAATTTATTTCAGAAAACCGTTGTGGACCGCTTTTGTACAGAAAAGAAGAAGATTGAAAAAGGTTTGTTTCAGTTTTTAAGAGAAACCCTGAACCGGTATGCCATCTAATTCCTGATGCTTCTTTCATTTAATTACCTCGAGAGCAATAAAATTGTTTGATTACTTTGTTTCAGTACGATCCTTTATAATTCCTAAAAGATCACTTCAAATTAAATAGAATTTTAAAGTTCAAAACGAGTATGCCGGTCTTAAGGAACTTTGAATTTGAATTGAAAGTAAAAGTGTTAATAGTGGCATGGCATTTATGGCTTAAAGGAAATATTTTATTTTACCTCTTTTGGCTACCGCAAAACCCAGCCGGCATACTTTTTTCATATACTTTTTAGTTGCATTTATATGCGAATAATAAAGTAATTAATCTTGAAAATATTTCATTATCGCAATAAAATATAAAAAAACGTTTACTTTGTTATTGTTATTAAAACCGTATATTTAAAAAATATTATCATTTGCGATCATGGAATTTTAGAAGATGAAAAAACTAAACAGAAATAATTTAAAAATGTATACTCGTATGAGTACGAGAGTACAAGCATGTCTAAAGCAAGCAATGGACCGCAAATGCAAGCATTGCTCACAGTCACATTATTGTCCAGCAGATAAGTGATCCTCTTTTTTTCTTTTTGGTTTTTTTTTTTTTGGCCATCTTGTAAATTGTTCATATTCCACATCACATCATATCACACTACTAGTCGTTTCGCTGGAATATTCTCTACTATGAAAAAGTACGAGTAGTTTTCCTTACTTGTTTGTCTTTAAAGCATCAACGGCGTTTTATACTAGTTTCCTTAGTCTGTGGTATCCAAAAGGGGAGAAATAAAATTAAAAGAAAAACTGCCATTCGTTATTATTTATGAGTTGCACCCATTAATTTCATCACCAATTATTATAAAGATCACTACTACCACAAGTTCTCCTCTTAGTCGCTAACCGTGAGTGTGTGGATTGGAGTGCAACGTGATGCATCAATTTTAAGTTTGAATTTGTAGCGTTTTTGTGTTAAATGACCACCCAGACCCACGTCCCTCGCTCCACCTTACCCTTGCCTATTTTATTTAACTGCAATGCTGCAAAATTATGATTATGCAATGAAGAGGCTGGATTAGGAGCAAAATGAGATAGATGGCTTTCAGACATATTTTTTCCATCTTTAAATATTTTTTGTTTTAGTTTAATATCTGATACCATCATATATTTGTAGGCATGAATTGTTTTTAATTGCATATTCTGTTTAAAAACTAATATTTTAAATGAAACGAGGAGAACAAGTTGTTCCTTATACAAATAGTTTTATTTCTTCCGAGCAAAAGTCATTTAGTGCAAACGAATCTCATAAAAAATGTCATTCCGTTAATATTATGGCGAGCTTTTAAGCTTAAGGTATTCACTACTCTTCAAATTAATAGTGAAAGGCCAATGCCGTCATCATGCAGCCATGGTTAGCAAATAATTGGTCTGTATAGCGCTGGAACTGTAAGCCAACTACATGATAGCTTTCAAAGAGACAGCAGCATATATTTCTCCATTTTGATTAACTTTCTAGATAGCACAATACAGTTTGTTGTAATTCCTTTTCATTGTCGCTCATCACAATAGGAATTAGCTTCACTCGCCCAAATCTACCACGGTAGTCGTCTAGCCAGGGAGTCGTGTTATAGAGCGTATAGACTGACGGCACATAAAAGTTTGTAACTGATAAGCAGAGACAGCAACATATATTTCTCGATTTTGATTAACTTTCCAAATAGCACAATACAGTTTGTTATAATTCCTTTTCATTGTCGCTCATCACAATAGGAATTAGCTTCACTCGCCCAAATCTATCACGATAGTCGTCTAGCCAGGGAGTCGTGTTATAGAGCGTATAGACTGACGGCACATAAAAGTTTGTAACTGATAAACAGAGACAGCAACATATATTTCTCCATTTTGATTAACTTTCTAGATCGCACATTAAAGTTTTTTATAATTCCTTTTCATTGTCGCTCATCACAATAGGAATTAGCCTCACTCGCCCAAATCTACCACGGTAGTCGTCTAGCCAGGGAGCCGTGTTATAGAGCGTATAGACTGATGGCATATAAAAGTTTGTAACTGATAAGCAGAGGCTGCAACATATATTTCTCGATTTTGATTAACTTTCCAAATAGCACAATACAGTTTGTTATAATTCATTTTCATTGTCGCTCATCACAATAGGAATTAGCTTCACTCGCCCAAATCTACCACGGTAGTCGTCTACCCAGGGAGCCGTGTTATAGAGCATATAGACTGATGGCATATAAAAGTTTGTAACTGATAAGCAGAGGCTGCAACATATATTTCTCCATTTTGATTAACTTTCTAAATGGCACAATACAGTTTGTTGTAATTCCTTTTCATTGTCGCTCATCACAATAGGAATTAGCTTCACTCGCCCAAATCTACCACAGTAGTCGTCTAGCCAGGGAGTCGTGTTATAGAGCGTATAGACTGACGGCATATAAAAGTTTGTTACTGACAAAATCTGACGTCAAGATCAAGAGTTACGTTGCCAAATAAAAACTTAAAAAATATTTCTGTACTAGTGATCAAAGGTGAGATCTGAGGAAATTCATGCCATTAAAAAAATTTACAAAAAAACATAAAATTAGTAAAAAAAAAGTACAGGCGGGACGCTTTCAGTGCCAAATTGCATTTAATTTAATTCCAACTCGCACGATTTGTAGGAAAAAGTTTTTACATTCATATTTTCTAAAAGCTTTGATTACTTTCTCTTATTTTTTTTTCTTTTCTTTTTAATTTCGTCCATCTTTCTGTATCAGTTTCTTTTTTTTTTATATTTTTTAACAGAACATCAAAACTTTAAAATTTTCAATTCGCTTATTAAATTTATTTATAGAAAAAATGTTAACAATTTTATTAATTAAATTATATACAATAAAAATTATATTTCATAACATTTTCAATGATATCTGTTTGAAGTTAAAAAGTTCTCAGAGCCAACTTGTATGACACTTAGGTGACAGAATTTTATTTTGTGAACCAATCCTCTGTTGCTTAATACTGGAATATACAAAAGAAGACACTCTAACGAGCACTCTTCTCTACATCTTCGTTATGACAAACCATTTGCAATTATTTTTTAACCAACTTGCAGAAGCAGCAGTTATTCCAATAATAAATAGGATCAATTTCCGTATACAATTCCTACAATTCTTACATTTCTTACAATTCCATGGAAGAAATCGCACTTTCGAGTTCTCCTAACACTAAATTAAAGTTTTGTTTAACTTAAACCTCTACTTAAACACCTCGAAAGGAAACAATTAAACAGTTTTATTATCTAACACTGTAAAACACAACTGTCATTAGTGGAGAAGCAGCACTGTGTATTTCTGAAAATTATTGAATCACTAACGTAGAATCAATCCAATGAAATATAAATTCATCGTTAAGTTTCAAATGCAAAGTGCAGCGTTAATGTTCGTTGTAACAATTTCCATTTCGTTATGAAAACCAGAGCAAATGAATGATCTGGAAATGTCTAAACATGGTATACAATCAATAAATTAATAATTACAAACTATAAAATTCGACGTTCCTGCTTGTGATCGGTTCAAAAAATTTTAAAAAGGCGAATAAAGTCTTGAGAAAAATATAATACGCGCGCAACTAATGATCAGCATGTAGCAGAAAGGTAAGCTCTTTATGAGAAAAAATAACAATTACAATGTGTTTAAACAAATTTTCTTATACACAACAGTGCAACAGACAGTGGACAGCGGACAGCGGACAGCGGACAACGGACTACAATATCAACAATAAAAACAAAAAAAAAAAAAAAAGCTATTTACGACGATGAAATGAACAACAGAAATAAACAATATTAAGATGATACCAAAGCAATATTAAGTTAAAATATAAATGTGCAACGAAACAAAAAAACAAAAACAAAAAAAAATATAAATGCAAAACAGGATTTAACTCCCAGTGGTCGCGTGGTGGTTTCACTGAAGTTTGCATGCCAATACACAGTCCTCAGTCCATGAGCAGCCAGTCGTCAGTCCGTCAAGAAGACAAGTCGGTAAGTAGACTCTTGATACTCACTCACTTAGATATTTCGCAGTTATTTCATACACTTAGTCCAGAATGCAAACATCTACATGCACCGAGACCAGCATTTATATTTAATTTTGTTTACGAATATGCATACGAAAAATGCTCATCATTAAGAGGAGGCATGCCGCAACAACTATTTAATATTTCTACCACTTGCTGCAGCGAGCAATGAAACCAGCCCAATACCAACCGCCAACCTCAGCCACATCACCATTATCGTCATCAAGAAATAATCGTCACAGCCTCTGTATTGTAAGAAAATGTTAAACGAAAGAAAACCATCAGCAGCATCAGCATTTTATATTTCTTCTTTTTATTTTTTTTCTTTTGCTTTGCAATTTTACTAACGCATTCTGCTGGTGGTTTTATTGTACAATAACAGCCGACCCGACCGACATCAGCATATTTAAAGGCGGTAAAATCAGTTCATCAACAACAACCAAATAATAAAATCACCTAAAATCTTTTCGCATACTTTTTATTATTCTTTGTTTTCTTAATCACTACGAAAATATTTTTTATTTATTGGCTTTGTGCATGCGTTTGCAACACCTTCACCATGGGGTTGGTTGTAGGGTGTAAGAGGATTTGCTAGAGCAGTAACAAAAATATTTATTGATTGCTAGTTATCATTGAAGCGTTTTTTAAAAAATTTAAATGAAAGCAAATGAAAGATTGGAAAAATTTTTCAATTTACACTGGCAAAGTTGGCTGGTTTTACCGAAAAAAGAGAACTTAATGTTCGGGCTGTGTGCTTTTGAATGAAGCACACTAATAGCACTACCGAAGCCCGATATAAGTTGGCCACAGAGAAACAAAAATTAAAAATGTTTGTGAAGAGAGATGTTTATTACCCCGGTCACAAACCATATGATTTAACAGACTTCTGTTAACGTCATAACATTGCTCTGTTAAAATTTTAATTCAGGCAATGCACATTCTAAATGCAATTCTGGCCACATTTCCTTCTGGATTAAAAAAATTAATGCTGGCACAAGTGGGCGACTCCAACATCAGAATAGCAGTTACACATTTAGTAGTTATAGGAATCCTTAGAGAAGAAGTGCAATTTCCAAAATAACGGATAAAAACAAAATTTTTCGAAATAATATACTTTAGCTCCTGTGATGATCTCTAGACACCAAAAAATATTTAATTTTAAATTGACCATTTTAGTTAATTTTTTTTTGATTTGGGGGACGACTTAAAAATAATATTTAGCACTCCCCTGAATATTAACTAAGAAAAAAAATTTTTTTTATAAAGGTTCATCTTCAGGACGAAGAAAAATCCATTTTAACATTTGCAAGTAACGAAATCACACAAGTAAATCAAGACTTAAAAATGGATTAGCTTTGCAGCAAATCCTGCGTTAATTACGAGAAAATCTTACGCCAGTACAACATAGTAAAAGTTGTTGAAAACTAATTCCCTTTAATCTGTAAAATCTGTTGCCCGCCAAGACACGGAGTTACTTTCCTTTTATTTTCTTCCTAATAGGGTTTGCACAATCCCCATTAGATTTTTATGAAGAAAAAAAATTACAACCATAAGGACTTTGGTATTAGAGTATTAAAGTTTTAATTAAAAATCCTCCTCTGGCAGCTTCTATTCAAGATTTTTCCCCACAGTTCTGCAAAGTATATCATGCCAAACTCTGTTACACTGTGCTCCGAAATTACGCATGGAAAAGCCATATCGTAGGCGCTGATTTTGTTGACTCCAGAAAATGTATAAATGAAAGGTGAGCCACTCAAGTATTGGAGCAATTAATTTAATTCATGTGTATACATTTTCCAGGTCCTAGTTTGAAGAGAAAACTTCTCACACAGATTTTAAACGTTTCGCCATTGCTGAAACCTCAATATTGGTTTCCTTTTCCACTTGCCACCCATTCATCTGAGGCATCATGGTGACAAGTATCATTGCTGGCATTTATCATTATCATTTGCTGTCAGCTTTTGCTTAGATATGTCTATGCACCAGCATGCAACAAAAATTTATTCATCTCAAGTTTTGTGCTGCATGTTAAGTATATTCTGTATGCTGCATGCAACATTTGCTTAGTTGTGGCAAGTACAAGTAAATACCCCTAAGTGTCGTATTAAAATATATAATTCATTATGGAGCTTTCAAACAATATGACGTCAGTTGTGCTGGCACTGCCATGAAAAACTAGTTCAATTTTGTAAGTCACAATTTCTCAATGTAAGCCGGTGTGTAGTTTGGCATTCCACGAGTGTGTTAGCCCGACTTTAAGATAACATGTCGTTACTGATACTTTGCTGCAAGTATTTTATATTTTACTTCATCCTTTCCTGTTTTGTAAACTTTTATTATTGTACTTAAATGATATTGTTAATACAAAGAAATTAGATAATACACACAGTCCGATAATATAGACGACCCTCCATTTTTATATAGTTGCTGCTGCACCAGATATTATTGTATGAAGCAGTAAATGAATGCAAAGGTTGATTGACTTCCTTCTGCTTTCGATTATAAACTAATGAAAATAATTAAGCCGGAATGCTGAAAAAGAGAAGTCTTAAAGCTGTAACACATATTGAATGACAACGACGGTTGTGGTGATGAGAACGTGTAGCGGTGCTTGTGAAAATAAATAATGATTATAAAATTGATTGGAAGCATAACTGTCTGTACGTTAAGGATTTATTTGCTTCTTCACTGCTTGAAGACTTTGATTTAACTCAAAATTTATAACACTGTCGCAATAAAACATACACTGGATTAGTTAATGAAAATAAAAGAAACTGATTCGTATCCATAACTGAGCGAAAGTACAAATTAATTAATTGATTCTCGTCAGCAATAATAAAAGTTTTAATGGAAATTACATAAAAGTTTATTTTAAAACTTTTTACTATTTTTATTTTATTTTATTATTTTTTGTATAAATAAAAAATTGTAAAAAATTTATTAATTATGTTTTATGTGAGGAGAGTTTTCCTTAACGGCAGCGATACAGAAGGACTTGTTGTTTCTACATTGTTGTCTGTAAGCTGCTCGGAAAAAGCTGGACATAAGAGATAATGTCTCATATACGAGCTTAGGAGGCCGTGTAAGCAAAACGAAAACAACCAGATTAACTGCAATGTCGGTTTAACCCTCTGACTTCTTTATGTAAAATTAAAGTTTTTGTCGTTCTTGTTGAATTTGTGTCACACACAACTATTTGAAATATTCCGACAAATTTCATCATAATTTAATTGTGATATAAAAACAACAAAACATATCAATTGAAGAAGAAATGCAAACCAGAAATCCTGAAAACCAAAGGAACTTAACACCGCTATAAAGAGTGAGTCCTTTTTGTATAAAGTATGATTTAAATACAATGAAAACGAAAGAAAAAAGTGAGTTTAAGTTAAGAAATTAGCCGCGGAGAAAAGCAAATGAATATGGTAATACTTATGGGTTGTCCTAACGTTACCCAAAAATTTATCCTGTATAAGATTTTCCAGCCTTAAAAAGAATTTTTTAATTCTTCTCCATCAAAGGAATGGAAAGGCATATAAATTCCACAATATTACTTTGCTATCCCCCACCCCAAAAAAATATATGTATATATTCTGCAACCATATAAGAGAAGTTAATTAGCCTTTGTCCGTCTGTCCGGATTAAGTTTTAAATTAGGCTTAAAATAAAAAATTTAAGAATCTTTCAGAATTTCCTCAGTACTATCCACTTCAATATTTTTGTTCATTTTAAGGAAATATATATTGCAAATATATTGCAGTATAAAAGTAATGTAACATTTTCTTGGAGAAGGGTATATACGATTTGGCATATAGTCCAATCACATTTCATTACGAATTTTATTTATTTTGATTTAATATATTTTTTTGTTAGTTTTTAGAAGTTGACAACTTTAAGTGATAACTCGTTTAGGGGTGGGAGTTGTTTGGTTTCACATTTCACTTTTGAATCGGCTGAAACACAAATAATTATTTCCAAATTTTGTCTTCCGTTTAGCCAGTTTCTAATGGAGTCCTCAAGTTATACTAAATAAAGATTTTGTGCGCTTTCAAAAACGCCAATAATAAATGTGTGATCTACACCAAAATTATTATTTTTTTTGTGTGAAGTAGCTTATGTGAAGCCACCAGGCACAATTTAAATTATTGCTCTAAAACGCTTGTGAAAATTGCTGCTCCAGAATTATGCCTTGTACTCGCTAGCCATAGCGGTCCAATGAAGTCGTTTTATTGCTGTTGTTTTTTTTAAAGGTTTTCCAATGTGAAATTTTAAATGCTTTCAAAAATATCCTCGCAAGTAAATACATTTTATTTTTGATTTTTTGAATTTCATGCAAGATTCCTTGGAGGGGGAAAAAAATTTGTCACCCAGTACTGCACATGCGTGACTTAAATTTCCAACTTCTTTGAATCAATTAAAACTGCCTACATTATTTACACATTCTTGTTATAAAAATACATTTCTGATCATAAATGTTTTCCTTTTTCCTAAAGAAAACAGAAATAATTTGCCACTTATAATGTCTGTATGGTGGGAAACACCTTAAAAAGTTGTTAATATTTTTTTTCCAGCAAATCGTTTAGCACTTAAAAATTTAATTGCAAAGTTATAGTGTAGAGGAAAGTTGTAAACACTTCGCACTTACACGCATAGTGTTAAGTAGGTGACTCAATTAGTCTGGCGCTAGACTTAACAAAAATAAACAAATAAAAATTGAATAATGAAAATTAAGAATTGGGAATGTAAAAAAACGTTGGCCACCTTGAAAATTTCCACAGAAAACTGCTAAAACAACATGTGAATGTATGAACACTCAAGTACGTTCTCTCAACGCTTCCTCCTCATTTGAGTCTTAGAAAATATTTATGTATGCCACAGATATAAGCCTGCATGAGAATACGGGTATCTTCATAAATACTCCTACTAATTTGAAACTGTGCTTCAAAGGAAGCAGGGAAAAAATGCCACGTTTAAAATAACAGAAACCTTTAATGAAGGCAGAATATGAAGGCAAGCGGACACAAAGTATAAGCCCGAGTAGTGGCAGTGGAAAAAGAAGTTATCACTTATTGGTATGTAACTACATTTATCATTTAACTTTATGTGACATTTTAAGTAAAACCGAATGCATGAAGGAACTAATTTTATTTTGCTTTATAAAGGAAACCGTCAATAGCGGCAGCAAAAGCCAGAAGAGTCATCAAATAGTGGAAGACTTTTATATGATTTTTGTGGGCCTTTATAAAGTCATAAAGTTTTCATGGGTCGTATGTTTTTGTTTTTTGTTTTTTTTTTTGTTGAAATTTTTGTTTGTTTTTTCTGTTGTTTTTGTTTTAATCACTAATTGGATCATATATTCTTCACTGTGATGATTTTCTTGAGCGTACAAGCATACGAGTACGTAAGTACGTCTGAAATGTTAAAAGTAGTTTATAAACATTAAATTCAACTTAAGAAAACAAAACCTTAATTGGATCATATTTGTACACTCTACATTAGATACTAGTGGGCTGCCAGCATATCTGTAAATATCTGTTGCAGTGCAAGAGAAGAACACTAACAGATGCCTGCACAATATTGCTCGTGTGTAGGGTACTTTGTTGCCTTTAAATTAACAATCACACTGCATCCGTAGTTTCAGCAGTCAAAACTACTTCAAATGTTAAGAGTACAAGCTATTCAAACAAATAAATTCAAAAAGTTTTCGACAACAAAATGTTGCCTCTTCAAATAAACTTCTCCGCCGCTCAACATCATGTTTGCAGATCAATGACACTTGTTGTATTTTCCAGCGCCAGCTTTTTTCTTACCTTAAAGGATCATCTGTCTTATTTATCATTTTTATTTTCAAAACTATAATTTTTATTAAACAAAATTATGGCTTTTAAACAAAACTTTTGTGCATAAATTTGATTTAAGGAAGTCTCAAAAGGAAAAAAAAATACATTTTTAATCAATAATTCATAAAGCTAATTGATAACGCCTACTTTGTTTTTTTTGTTGTTGTTTTTTGGCATGTGTGTTTGAGTCCTTATCTTGTGGCAAAAATGTATTTGAGTTAAAAATACATTTTGGCCTGACAATGTTCAAATATTAGCTAAAGCCTTGTTTAAAACAGCGCTAAAATTGTTAATCTATACATATTTTATACTTTATGTTTTATTTATTCATAAAGATTAAAGTTTTTCAAGCCGCTCTTATAGAGTTTATATGAATTTAATTTTACGGTGTGAGTTGAGGGCCACAATTGTAGATCTTTAAAGAGGTTGGTGATGTTAAACCGTCATGGCGAGAAAATGGTGGCATTATGGTACCACAACAGCAATGGAAGATGAGGCCTTTTGTCTTACAATGACCGAAAAGATTTCATCTTCAGTTCAAAACAATATTTATCAGAGTAGAATGTTTAAGTTGGTTGGAAATTACTGGGGAAGAATATTTAGAGAAGCAGCAAAGCGCTATCTGGGAAAAAGTCTAGAAAATCTCCAGCAACATTTTCTTTATTTTCTAGAACTGTTTTCAGATTTCTTTATAAGGAATCCAATTAGTTTCCCATCTGACGAGAGGTCTACTGGATAATATTTCGTTGTGCACCACTTATAAAAAATTAATCACAAATATACGATAAAAAAAAGTGTTTTGGTATTTCAAAAACTCGAAAGTATATCGGTACTGTGCACAAATATATATTGTAATAAGCCTACTTGAAAATATTAATTGGTTCGTTGCCTGATCACCACAATAATAAAGCCTTATAAGGTCTTGGAATTAAGAAAAGAATTTAACAGTGATGCACATAAATTTTCATACTGATCTGAGGTTTGCTATATTGGTTCCCAGCAGACTCACAAGAGTTTAAAGAAAACTCTGTTAAGGAAATCGTGCAGGAGTTCGAAGTGTCTTAAAATGTCAGTTAAAACACCTTCTAGTAGGCAAAAACCTTCTCCTTCAAATTTTAAAAGCTTAGCTTTATGAGTCTCAATCTTTCTCCGCCTTTAGCCAATTTTTAGGCGTAAAGGAACCCGATCATACTGGCTGATCCAAAGATTTTCACGGATCTTTTAGTTTTTGGATTATATAACGAATTACTTTTAAATTTTGCAGCCCCATTTCAGATGAGATCAACTTTATTGAAAATCCGTATATCATTTATGAAGATTATTTTGCTAAAAAGCTGAATTGTAAGCCCAGATAGAGTGCACTATATTCGAGGTGTGCAGCAGCTTATTTGCCAGATGTTATGGATTATAGAAGATGAAAATGGTGTTCATGTAAGTGACATTATCTTCCACTATTTAGCATATAAAATGGTATAAAAAAAATCCGTAAACGATTTTTTAAATTTTTTCCAACTGTAGCGCCACATGTAGCATTCTGAAGCCAGCTTTTAATGGGTTAAATTAGAACACTTACTCAAATGCGCATATATTGCGGCTAATAAAAACTCCTTAGGTGGCTGTCAAAAGTATTTTGAAGCCTTATTGAACTCCAAATAAAATATTTAGCAAGCGGCATTTAACGTTTGAAGACAAGGCGGTTGTTTTCTATAGTCTACAGAGTATTTAACAAATTTTAACAGAAATTCACTATTAAAAATCTGAACATCTCACGCCCGAGGTGTTAAAATTTAAAAAGGCCCATGAAAAAAACAACTTAAGATATGCGAGTATGTATTAATTTCGTTTAACCACAGACTTGCAGATTAAAATAAAAAAAAATGGAGAGAAAAAGGAGATGGACGATCTGAAAGCCAAAAAAAAAAAAAAAAGGAAACCTATTTAGCCAAATTGAAAGACTAATAATTTAAGAAAATTTCGCTTGTGATTTATTAGGAAAGACAAAAACTTTAAAATGTTTCTACTCAGTTTTATGTAAACAGTTTCGGAACAGGCATGTCATACAAGCGACTGTACTGCCTGATTCAGATTTAAAATGTTGCTTTAATTCTTCACACCTGGTTGGTATTAAAAAACGAAACAATTAACAGCAGACAAATAGACCTGTCAAAACAAATAATAAGGAAGACAAAAATAAAAACAAAAACAAAAACAAAAGTAACATAAACAAATAACTCCGGGTAGCGAGTTGTATTGTTTATGAAAACTGTCAGCTAAATACCGCTCCTCCTTGCACACAGAGCACAGAGCTCTTCAAATAAAAGTGAGAATAAAATTATAAACTTTTAAAGAAACAGGCATGAGAAAATAAAATTATTAAACAACAGTTTCTATAAAACAATTAAAGTATTTAAAACTGATAACAATGTGAGGATTTAACTTGGGAAAACAGTGAAAGTTCTTCCGTCTTTTCAAAGGCATTGAGTTCAACAAGGAAAAATATTTCCATTTAATTTGTGAGGAGGCACTTTTCGTGTTCTTTAAGCTGCTGTTTATTTTTTTTATATTTTATTTTATTTTTTTTTCTGTTCTTTTTTTCTTTTGTGTTTAATTCTGACAGTTGAAGGGTTAAAAATAATTGTTCACTTATTTATCTGTTAGTTTTGAACAAGTTTATTGTATTTCAGAACAACTATTGTTCACTTGTCAGAATTTAGTTCAACCAGACCGTATGCTGTGAAAGGGAGACTTTCCTTTGTCTCAAAGCAAATCTCTTTTCCAGATAAATGTCAACTAACCATGTATATTTCAGGGTCAGGGTTAAAGAAACCCTGAGTGTGTTTTTCTAATGAGACATTTTTATTACAAGTTCACAGAGGATCATTTGCATAAGAAACCGTACATAAATGCGATGATAATTTAAAGGAATTACATTGTTATTAAAAGGATTATACAAAAAAGTTCTAAGTGGTGGAATTTAGAGCAGGAAACAACTTAAAGTAATTGATTTTTATCTGGACTATTGAATCACTGATGTAAAAAAGAGCAGGAAAGACTTTGACTGCATCTACAGAGTATTTAACAAATTTTAACAGAAATAAAATTATTAAATAACCGTTTCTATGAATCAATTAAAATATCTAACTTGAAACTGCGTCAAAGTCTTCCGTTAAAAAAGAAATGAAAATGAAATTTCTCTCAAACGTTTTAACAGTTCGTTTTAATTGTTTTAAGGCTTTTTTAAGAGATCAAGGCGTAGCCACGTAGCCACTTACATTGATACATCCTTGCATCCTCTGTCACGGGCAAAACGGAATCAATTAATAAAAAATCCTACCAAATAACTGTCTAGCAGAATCTATTCTATTCAGCACAAAAATTTTATACTGTTACACTGAATTGCATGAGTAGAGGTCATACCCTGAGTACTGCAAATACATGTAAACCGATGCGTCCTTGCTTCTTTGGCCATAGCCTGAATGCAGATCTTTGAAACAAAATGAAAATCCATCTAAACAGGTGCATACTTGCTTCTTCGGTTACACCGTGACTGCTGATCTTAGAAACAAAGTATAGAAGGAGTTATTCCATTCAGCAGGTAAAGCATTTTCTATATTCAATCGATTGGTATTTTGATCATTTAAATGAAAAATTTAATTTCTGGCTTAATACCTAATTAAATCTCTCAGTTCGACTAGACTCCAACCGTTAATTGTTAAAAATAAATTTAATTAAATAAAAATATTTTTTTTTTAAATATTTCAAGTAGACACTGTCACTTGCAAATAAAATTTATTTTTATCTATTCATAACAAGTGAATAGATAAAGGACATGATGGCAAAGCAAATTCATTTTTTAATCCTTTTTATTCAAAGTCCTTGCGATAAGAAAAAGCGTTTTCAATATTTCTGTTGGCTGTAATATTTTCCATTTACACTTTCTTCACCAGCAGGATGAGTAGATAACGGACATTATGAGTAACGAGTGTACAAGCAAGGACTTTAAAACTTTTAAATAACTTCCTCACATAAGCATAATACACAATTCGTAGAATATATTCTGAATCTTTTCAAATAAAATACAATTTTTACGTATAAGAGACTTCAAATGTGTTTTGCTGAATGCAGGACATCTTGAGCAGGACAAGGGCGTGTAATGTATTTAAAGTCATATTTGATAAAAATTAAGGCGTGTTTGTATATGTCCTTGTATGTATGCTAAACAACTATTGCATATTTAACAAATAAAAAGAAATCCATAAATTTATTCAAATAAATGCAGTTTTAAACAGAAGAGCATGATAACAATATTTAAGCGTATCAACCACCAATTGCATCCGAAAAACTTGTAAGATTTATGCTAAACAACAGCTCGTTGACCTGGCCACACTCCATTCAAAAATTATAAATAAAACATAGAAAGAAGTAAAGAGAATAACATCAAGCAAGGAATGAGTATTTAAATTTTTCTTAATGTATTCCTTTTGCACTGCTCGGGTTAGAAGTGCAAGTACAAGTGCATGGCCAATAAGTCAATACACGTACAAAAATGACTGCAAGAGTGTGTTACACTCAGCCAACGGGTAATTACCAATCATGATTTATTACATTAAATCTCCGAAACTCTTTATATTTTTTTTTTTTTGATTTACCATGAAAGAATCCCGTACTTAGAGCTCCTTCGCGCACTGTGCACTAGTAGATGCATGGAAATAAGATGTGTTGGAGGAGAATTAAACTTGATACGCATAATGTGACTTAAGAAAATAAAATTCATTTGCCACCAGTCAGTACGTGGTGTTGTTGTGGTTCATTCACAGCAATCGATCAGTTCAGCTACGCCGCCCTCTTTACTTTTTAAGTTCTTATTTTGCATTGTCTTTATTTATTTATTTCTTCTTCGCTGCTGTGCGAGTTATAATTGAAGATTTTTGGACTTCTTTATGGTGCTCTTTTGTTTATTTTTTTATTTATCAATATCTTATGCAAAAGGAGGAAAACTTATTAAAATAAAAACAGCAAAAGAAATTCTTATGGGTCTTAACGAATTCTGTGCACCGTTTTGTTTGTATGAAAAAAAAGTTTTTGGAAGCTAAGCTTAAGAAAAAAATCAGAAAAAGTTATATAACGCTTCTCTGTCCCAAATCTTGGCATGAATTTGCATTGTTTATATGACTTCGTAGACTTAGAATCACAGCCATCAACCTTCGGATTACTAAAGATGTCTTTATGAAATCCTTTGCGAGGAATCGCAATAACCGCGGCACAGTGTTTATATTCTGCAAAATAGACTTTTTTACACGAATGTATTCAAGGAATCTTCAGCGATGTGCATAATTGGTGAACTTTAGTACACTATTTCATATTTTTGAGGCTTCAAACACAAAATACATGACTGACCCTCATGTTGTTAAGTTTCGTCGTCTTCAATACGGCAAAAACTTTTGCAGCTGAACGAGATCATTTGAAATGAAATTTGAAGACAATTCCGTGCAAAGTCTATTGTCTTCATAAAAAATGTTCGCTCCATTCATGCAGTACAGCTTTTATAGAAGGATAATTTTCTTTGTTCATTAGTTTCGAAAGCTTCCGCCAAGTGCCATTGCAAACTTAAATCACCCCAAGTAGCATGCAAATAAGGAACAGGAATAATTCTTATCGCACTTACAGACTTTTTTAATAAACATAAAGCCGGTCCGTGTTGAATGTATTTTACACACTAAATACGTATTTTTTGGGGTTTAAAATGAAAAACGGAAATGCGCATTTTATATAGTATTTATTGTAATTTACCTGTTACAAACATTCATTCATTCATTCCCTCATTATTTCTACCAAAACCTTTACGAAAAAGCTTTTCAATGCCGCCATAAAAATATACTTCCTTGTTTGACTTCTTCTTCTTCTGGATTTGTATTTATCTCCTCATGCAAATATAACCACACCGTGAATTAATTGACAAGCAAGTGGAAATGGAAATTTAGTTTATCATTTATCATGAAAAAAAATATATAATTTGAAGGCTGTAGAAAAATATTTTTATGACGAAAAAAATATATTTAAAAAAATATTCAAATAAATTGAAATTATTTTAACTTTTTATGGCAACTACCAATAATCCGCCCCTGCAGATTTCAGACTAAGTCTACGTGTCAATGAATATCAATGGGAGATATTTTTATTTATACGATCTCATTTCGCAGAGACGATTTTGCTGATGATGACGATCACGATGATGATGATGAATGATATTCAATAATTTCATGGCTTGCCGGCTGACGCTCTACGTGCGTTATATGATAACTTTTTTTTTTTTTATTGGCAAACGTGTGCCACACTACCAGACATCTATTATGCATCGTTATTCTTCTTAATACTATTATTAGCTGTGCTCATGAGGGTGATTCTATTGCTTATAGAAAAAAATGATTTTTGATTTGCACCTGGTCACGACATTTGCTTAAATTTTGCACTGCCTGCCATCCTTTCAGCGAGAATACTTTTAAAAAAAATTTAAACAACATTTGTATTCTTTAGTATTGTAAATTGTAATATTTTGTCAAAAATAAATATTTCGGTCAAGTTTTAATGCATAAAACTTTTTATTTTCTATTTTGTAACAATAAAGATAATTATTATATCAGTTGAATAAGAGTACTCTTTTATTTGCTGCATTAAGAAACATGCGTTCCCAAATAATGATGTCAACCACAAATACTTAATGTCGTCAGTTCGATCCCAAAGTCCGACAGTAAAAAAACAAAAAAATAATCTTTAGAATAAACAATGCAAATACAGCCAACGATTAGTGGGATTCATTAATTTGTCGATGAAATTAATACAATGAAAAGTTATTGTATTTACTATTTATCACATTTTAGAGGAGTGCAATCTCGTTCACTCGTGATCTCTCATGATCTCAATCAGGCCATATTGTTTTTATCACTTTTGTGTTGGCTTCCGAAGCTGAAAAAATACCTCAACTTAATTTAAAATAGACTTGGAAATAATTTCTCTTCAATATAAATTGCTCTAATATGAGGATAATAACCAGGAAGATTTTAGTACGAGGCTATGCAACGGTAGTAATCAAACTGCTGCATGCAAAAATAAATTGAGTTTTTTGTTTTATTTGCACAGTTTCTTTAAAATATCTGCATTTGAACAAACCTGAAATTTGCTAATGCCTGCAATTTCTATACACTTAATGCTAAAATATATTCCACAAACGAATAACTAAAGTTTAAGGCGCGTTTTAAGTTCTTACGTCTGCCTCAGAAAAAAAGAAAAAAAAAAGGATTCCACTGCTACTACAGATGATTTATTTGCTGATCACATCACAACATAAACACTTTAAACAATTGCTTTTGGAAGCATATGCGCCGAACGGCCAGCATCTTTAAGAATGAAAAGAAAAAATTGCTCTTAAAGCACCCGCAACATCAAGAGAAACTAAAAATATATGATTTTTTGTTAAATGAACATTAAATATGCAAAATATACAAACAACATTTCCCTTAAGGACTCAGTAGCTGAGCGCTCATGCATTTGAACGAATTGTTTGGTCAAGGGTTTTTGTGGTTCAACAACCGACACACAAACACATGATGTATGCCGAATGTTTTATGGTTAAAACAAGGAAAAGTTAAACTAACTTGCATTTTCCACAAAAAAAAAAAAAAAATATCGGCAGGACATTTCACAAAGATACGTTTTTTCTTCCATGACCTGAAAGGATTAAAGGATTGAAATTCAGATAATACTTATGAGTGTTAAGTACTGCCAACAATTTAATTAATCTTTTGTTATCTGACTGAAAACAAAGTCTTAAATGTCATTATAGGCAGCACTAAATTAACCCGATGACATCAAATGTATGTATGTGTGTGTGTTTGTGTGTATGTTCGAATGTGTGATTATTCGGTATGATAAGATTCAAGTAGTGTCACGAATACATTTTAAACTGCAAGCTACAACCGTTGGAAGGACGAAGCACTACAGTCTCTTGTTTTGATTTTTAATTTCCAACACTTTTTTTGTTAAATTGCTTTCATTCTGAATTGTATACGATTGATAGTAATAAAAAGGATATTTTAATTTCACTTCAAATGAACCTAAAACACAAGCAAAGGACTTCATTTTGTCAAGCTCGCCTGCATGCATCTTATACAGTAAACCTTTAGATATTTGTAAGCTACCGACGCAAGCAAATGTTTGGTTAATCGGACAATAAAGGCTCATATGTTTTTCTCAAAAGAGTAGTTACTTTAAGAGTAGTTACTTTAACAGCAGGAGAACCACTTCAAATAAGCAGATTGCAATGTGGACAAATGATGGGTTAGACTGTGGAGGAATTAATAACTTGAAAATAAATAGTGCAAATAACTCTCCAATAGGAATAACGCCCACATTCCACACTCCACCTCTAGTTGAGGCATTCTCCCAACCATATATCAAGTAGCTTGTATTTGGCGTGTGTATTTCAGTACTTTCAGCAAAAGTATAACTTTGTTTTTCTTCACTGATTTCATGATTTTTTAGTGAACTTCCGTCTTCAGGCGATTTAAAAATTGCGGAAAATATATATAGATCCCACATTCCACACTCCACCTCTGAGTTAGGCATTCAGTACTTTCAGCAAAAGTAAGAACTTTGTTTTTCTTCACTGATTTCATGATCTTTTAGTGAACTTCCGTCTTCAGGCGATTTAAAAATTGCGGAAAATATATATAGAGCCCACATTCCACATTCCACATTCCACACTCCACCTCTGAGTTAGGCATTCAGTACTTTCAGCAAAAGTAAGGACTTTGTTTTTCTTCACTGATTTCATGATTTTTTAGTGAACTTCCGTCTTCAGGCGATTTAAAAATTGCGGAATATATATATAGAGCAACTAGAAGCCTCATGTTTCAGGTTTCAAATTAGAAATTAATATTGATAAATTCCACTTACATTCTCAGCTCCAAATAACGCAATGCAATTTTTCCAACATTTAGACATTTCACATGTATTCCTCATTTGGAAATCGGACTTTAATGAATCGTTTCCTTGCAGACTTGACGCCAATGTGTGCATGAGTGCATTCTGTCAGAGTTTATTAAACCGTTTGCTTCACTAACCCCCTTTAAATAATTAAAAATAAATAAATTTTTTAGAGCCACTCTAATACCGATTTCCCCCGATATTGATCATACTTTGACTAGATCGTTACCACAAGGAGAGGTCAAAGTCAAAAGCTGGTCAGGTATTATTCAGGATATGCAAAGGAGAATCTTACTAAGTGAGACTGCATTGCCTGCCCCACTTTTTTTGTCTTATTTAAATTTTAATGATAATTCAAATTTTGAAATATCCTCTATAATAGTGATAACAATTTTATTATTTCCGACACTTTGATTATAATTTTCTTGTTCACTTTTTAATATACAAGATTGTAATTATCGGTATAGAGGCAAACAAGGATTTGGCGAAAATATTGGCAAAAACGTATAAAACTGTTTAATAAAATTAGAATTAATTAATTATTTATTTATTATTATTTTAGTAATGTAATTTAAAAAAAGGAGAAAAAAATATAAAATAAATTATCCAAAAAAATTATTCTTTTTAATGCAATTCAACTCATGAGATTTTCTTCATTCTGACGATGCTACCAAATTGTATGTGAAATGTTAAAATGAAACATTTCTTGTGACATTTCCTGGAATCTCTCTAGAGATGTACACTTTACATTCGAAACACTTGAGCGTGCTTCATTGCTCAAGTCCTTTGCATCCCTTGTCCAAATATTTGTATCATAAGATATTTGCTTTCTCTTAAAAGCCGACATCATGTGACGATTCAACCACTGGATCCTTTTCACTGACGGAAAAACTTTTATTTAACTTTAAAAATTCATTTACTGCGTATCTGCTATTTTCTCGCCGTCATTATTAGTCAAATAGAAATGGAGGTAAAGCCATAAAATTGTGAACAATGAAAGTGTTAAAAATTTTAAAACAATACGAAACAATTCTGTTGAAAGAAAAATTCAATGTTCCTGTATCAGGTTTAGTCCTTTGACCCTACTTCGAGTGTCTGCATTAATCATTTTACTTGAAACTGCCCCGCCAACAATTTAGATGAAATAGGATTAATAAATAAATTGTTAAGTCATCATGTACGATATATGTAATGTTGCATATAATGACTTGTAAGTATTTGTTTTTTGGAATCTGAAAGGACAATACAACTGGCCATAATATTAACATGCATAAACACAATCCTTTCTTTTGTTTCTGATTTCAGCAATCACTATAATAATAAATAAAAATAATCCTTTCAAACCTGGGCTGAAACCATTCACAAACAAATAGCTGTTGCAATTAAGCGGGTCGGCTCTCCTTTTCTTCTACAGAAACTAATTTTATTATCTTTTTTGTGTACAATTTTCAAAATTTTGTAGTTTTATGCGTAAATTGCTTAACAATGCAATGTTGCGGTAAAATGCATTGCTATTTAACAACACTGACATTGTAATGCAGCAGGACTAAACCACCCTTAAAAAAAAAAGTCGAGGAAATATTTTGGAGTGAACAAAGTGGACAAGAAGCCACAAGAATTTCACAATTTCAGAAGTATACTATTGACTTATTTCAAGTCCTTTTTCATGAGATTGCCGGAAAAGATATATGTTTTCGACAGAGGAAAAGTTAGTCGTCTCTTGTTCTGCTTTTCGATTTTTTACTATTCGAAAAAATGGATCAAAGAAACTGTATTAAGTTTTGTGTAAAAAATGAAATTGAATGTGCAAGGACATTGCAAATATTGACTAAAATATCCACAATGAGCAGACAACAAGTTTAATTGTGGTATAACCGGTTAAGGAAGGACGAGGGGATACCAATGACAATTCTTGTGCTAGTCGCCTAAGCACGTCAGCAACCGATGAAAACATTGAAGCAATGAAGAAAATGATTTTGGATAATCGTCGGATCACTATTAGAGAGGTTACTGATGATGTTGGCATTCGTTCGGATCATGCCAATCATTTTAGGCATGATTGGTCCAAAATTCTTAAATTTTGAGCAACAACAACGCCGTATGGACATCGTGACGTTGATGATTATGGATCAAGAAGGCCGTGATGAATCATCAGTGTATGGAAGGGGTCAGAAGACCCAAGACCAAAAAAAACCAGACAAATTCTGTGAAATGTGAAGGTTTAGATCCCTGTTTGCTTCCATTGCAATGGCGTAGTGCATCACGAATTCAATTGGGAATACAATCTAGAAGTTATGCGTCATTTGCGCGTTGCAATTAGTCAGAAATGCACTGAATTGTGGAGAAACCAATCATGGATTTTGCATCATGACAACACACTAGCTAACAGATCGATGCTTGTACGTCATTGTTTGGCCAAAAACAAAAGCACCATCATGCCTCAACCACCGTATTCACCGGACTCGGCCACCGCTGACTTTTTCCTCTTCCCATACCTGAAGACACCGATGGAAGGAAAGCCTTTTGCTATGATTGAGGAGATGAACGAAAAATCGTAACAGGAGCTGTTGGCGATACCAAAAGGCGCGTTTCAGAAAAGTATCAAGGATTGAAAAGAGGCTGGCATAACCTTATATAATTAGAATGAAGATGACAAAATAGTTATTGATGAATATATAAATTCTTTTGGAAAAATTTGAAAATAACGTGTATTTCTTGATCACACCTCGTATTCTCATACACACATATAAAGAAGTGCATCTTATTTTACTGCTCTCTACTTTTTAATTTCATATCATTTCGAGCTGCCAATTAAAAAAGTTTTTTGGGCTTATTAAATAAGCCTGTATGTCTAAACAGGATACTAACCAGCGTTCGACGAAGAACTGCGCTCTAGAAATCTTGCAAATTAAAAATAAATATTTCCTCATATTTATATTTAATGGGTTCATGAAAGTTGAGATTTGATTGAATGAAATTTAATTTGCTTCATTATTAACTTTCAAGCTAAAAAAATATCTTTAAGGTGGAAAAATCCTTAAACTGAATTGAACGGGATTTCAGCGAAGCATTAAAAACATCCAATAAAAAAAAATAAAATAATAATATCTATACAAAATTTCAAATTCCAGTATAAGAAAAAGAATCCTCATTTACCCAGATCAGATCATTGCGAATATTTTCGTGGCAATGAATATTTTTAATAATTAACTGAGTTAATACAGAGTCCTTAAGCTGCGCATGGCACCCCAGCCAGGCTTTTATCTCTCACCAATATAAATTTATTCCAAGACTATTTAGTAAATTGACTTAAATGATTTAAAATAAAAACTGCATTTATTAGAGCAGAAAGATTTAAATTAAATTTTTTTCTTAAAAGCCTAATAAATATCAAATATCAAATATTTTTTGTAACTCTAAGGCATTTTAATAAAATTTTATACGCCTGTCTCAGATCTTTTTGTGGTTCGCTCTTTCAGCTTATAAATTGATTGCTATTTATTTTGATAATTGGCAACGACTGCATTTGCGTTTCCATTTCAGGTGAGTGTGCCCACAGAGCTTCTTTACATCACACCAAATCTTTTTTATTGCATATAAGTAGATCTTTTTTATTATTTGGTTTTAAAATATCAAATTGCGTTTCTGTACGATCATGTTATTGTTCATGTGATCAGCAACAAATATGAACAAATTGCATTGAGGATCATCATCAGGTACTGCAGAAAACAAAGCAGCCCACCCATCTCAGCTGCAAGCAATTTAATCGTAGGTGAAATTATGAAACAGAAGAAACACTTATTTTTATGTGATTAACTTTGTAATGCAGTGTGGTTTAAACGGTCCAGAGTTTTGTATTCAACATATAGTGCTATCACTTTTCAGAATAATCGATTCAGAATTCCTATCAGATCTTGTACTGATCCATGTTTTTCTCTACATGGTCTAAACGAGTTGCCCCAATTCATGTTCGCATAAATTAAAAACTTTTCATTTCCGGAATATACTTTAAAAATCCAACAAAATTTAAAAAAATATATAACTAAACCGATCTTGAGCCTAAAAATTGAATAATAACGAGGCCAGTTAATACTAAAAATTTACCAAATAATAAACTAAAAAGGAGAAAATAAGTAAAGAATTGAAATGGGCAGCTTAAGCATAGATCTTCCTCATTAGTAAACAAATCAGATCAGAATGAATAATTTTTTCCAATATTTACGTTCTTTTCTTACGCTCTTCAAGTCTCAAAGTTACATGTTACATATTTACTTTACTAAATATTTTAACGTTAATAAATTCATTTTGTTTTTAAATTGTATAAAATAGTTAAAAAAAAGTGAAACTTATTACAAAAAAAGAAAATTAATAAAGCGTGCCCTTTTCATTTCTATAATACATCTAAGCGGGGCAGTCAATTTATTTTAGGCAATAAAGTAGTGCAATTATCACACACACACACACACACACACACACAAATAAAGAAGTGCATCTCATTTTACTGCTTTTCAAGTAAAAAAGTTTTCGGTAAGTTTTTGTATGTCTGAACAGGGTATTAACCACTATTTTGAAAAACGTTCGACGAACAACTGCGATCTAGAAATAAATCTTGTGTATGCCGCATTGCAAAGTAAAAATAAATAATTCCTCATATCTGGTTTCGTCTATAACAAGTTTATTAAACAGATTTTGTAAATAAATTTGTTTACTAAATTAATTTACGTCAGTTTAATTTTAAAATTTTTTTGAAATTTTTATTATTATTGTTTTATTTAAATGCGGCTAAACACCATCGTTTTTATAAAGTTTCTTAATAAATAAAAATTTAAGGAAATATTTTAGCAGGTGCTGGAGATATTCGGTGGGCGTCGTTGCAATGTCGAAGGAATGGCATGTAGAATATTGAATTGTTTCACCTTTTAATAAAATACAAAATAATAGCACTTTTAATTAAGCACTTGTCGAAAGGCCGCAAAGGCTATGCAATGCCTCAACAGATAAAAACCAAATCAAATCGGCAATATATATGATGATAACAAAAGATACCTTTTTTAATATACAATAATGAGAAAAGGACAAAACAACAAAAATTTCTGTGCAATGTAATTAAAATTAAATTTTTATTTCCTGTTTTTTGCGCTGATATAATTTTAATGGCTTAATAAATACAGGCGAAGCCTTATTTATAAAGTAAAAAAAAAAATGCTTCTATAGTTGCAAGCGAAACTGAAACATATCGGTTTGTATAATTGTGCATTTGTGCCTGACAGTGTGAACTGGCTTGAAAGAAGCTGTCAAAAAGGATTTATATTGCGTGTGTGTTACATAAAAGAAGAAGAAAAAACATTCCTAACACAACAACAACTATATTTAGTTTAATCCTTGTTGATACGAAACAAAACGATAATCGTTAAAAAATATCTACACATGTTGTTGGCCAGCATCTGTAATAACTGAAAACAATATTAATGATTTTTTAAAAGCTGTAATCGTTAATGAGTTTTACACAGAACTTCTTCTCCATACAAGAGTAAAGTAAGTACTCAAATGAGAGCTTCCGGTTAGAAGTTTTTTTTTTCTTATGAGATACATTTATCATTATAAACCGGGTGTGAAAAAAATAACTGAATTCAAGTGGACGAGAAAGTGTTTTAAGCCGATGAAATTATTTACTACTCTTTACAAATATTTATTAAAAGTAAGCACACTTATCCTCTTGTCATCCTTGAGGTAAAGGGATAAGTTTTCATATGGTTGTATTTTTCTTCTTGCACAGATAATTTGTTACTTTTTTGTGGCCGGAAATCCAATTCTTTATAAAAAATTGAGTAGATAATGTTTCAGAACTCGAGGCTTTAATACTTGTAGTAAATATTTACAAATTAAAACCACTTTTAAGACTTTTTCCCTGCCTAATTGAGTTTATAATTAAAAATAAAAAAAAAATTTTTTTTCTCTTCGCAACGGAGGCACAAATTATAGGAGAACGAAAATAAACTCGCCAACCAACTTACTTGAGAATGTGTCACACAACGTTTTTATGAAATTTGCTTAATCTTTTATGAATCCTTGCACAGTAGAAACAAAGTTCATATCAATAGATGAAATAGTGAATAGAATGAAACTCGTCCTGCATTGAATGCTGCTTTATCGTAATACCCGCAAAACGCCAACATTAATCAATATTAATAATACTGATTTCCAAAACTTGTAATTTTTTTTTAAATTATTTTAAAGCCTCCTTCATATTAAATAGCCAAGTTCTGATCTGATTTCTGGTGTTTCATGAAGTCGGCGAAAATTAAATATAACAATTTTTAATCAAATTAAATAAATTTTTAATTAAATTGTTTACAATTTTAATAAATTTTATTAAAAATAATGCTTTCTATTTTTATTTTGGAGTTGTTATAAATATGTAAAACTTTTAATTTGAAGAAAAATATAATTAATTATAAGTCAGTAATTATTTAAGTAAATTTAAGATTTTTTTTTTATTTTTCTAAGTCTACTACAAAATTCCTGGAATCTTTCTAACTTTATCCTTTAACATAGATATCCTTGTTATTCTATGGCGTTTTATATAATTAATGTAAATATCAATAACTTATCTCTTGACATTAATACGTTTCTAAATCGAATTTTTAACTCGTAATACTCTTACATACAAGCTGTGATTCATTTCATCTATGGGTAAGTGATATCGCAAGCGAATCATAATTCTCTGGAAAAAATTTAACCTTATCTAAGGAAAATATGAAATTATTACAAGGCACCCCCAAGACTGTGGCATTTAATGCATTGTCATTTAATAACCATTGAGCCTTCAGAAAACATAAGGGTCGATTAAATTGAGCTGTTGGAAGGAACACATAATATTGGAGAATCATATACATTTTATTATACTCGCATGTAACAGGCTATTCTGTTTTAGTAAATCCTTTTTTAATAGTTTTCATAGTCAATTACAGCATATATTCTCATGACCCCTTCTACACAAAGCAAAGTGTTATAAAAAGTGTCATTTGCTTTTGAAACTTGAAGGCAGTAAATTTAAAACGATTTACTTGTGGTAAGTCTTGGAGCCTTATCAGATTAACCAGGTGTGGTCCTGGCTCCTTTCACGTACTGCACATCTAAAGAACAGCAATTATTCGATTATTCAAAACTAAAATATCCATAATATTTTATTGAATTTATACATCTCTGTGGCTGGAACACTCTTCGTTATTATCATACGTGTGTGTTCTGCTTTTTTATTAATGTTTTTTTTTTTAACATTCAAAGATCAATTCATATTTTTGCAATTTGTATTCAATTGTTTTGCCAATGGCCTTTTTTCTGCTGGTTTATTGTTGTTTCCTTATTTTCATTGTATTCCTTTTTGTTACTTTGTGGTCATATTGTTCAACACCAATTTAGACACTTCGTTCATCTTGTTAGTATCAGTGAGTAATGTGATATTTTTGCCTTTGGGGCACGTGTATTTATTGTATAAAAAACAACGACTAAATACAGAATCATTAAGTTACATAAGGCATATCTTATTACAGATTTAAATTCATATAGAAAATTTAACAACTACAAAAACCATGTTTTCACAGTGCATTTTTTACATGTTCGCTTCCTAAGTCTTTTGTTTCGCAGCAGTTGAATAGTGCTGACCAAACGTTCTTTTGTTATATTTGAGGTTTAATATTGAATATAAATTTTTAAAACTAGTACGATCACTTTTCATAATATTTAGAATTTATGTTTATAAAAAAAGTTTTCATTTACAATTTCTTATTTCTAATTTTATACGTCCACGTTCAACTTGATTAAAAATAAATATTAAGTACAAATAATATGATTTAAATACCATACTTCGTATATACGAGTATAATGTATACATTTAATGTTACATATGCTTTTTATGTCTTAAGCTGATTCACGTTTGTTCTAGAAGTAAACTAAACAATGTTTAAGTCTACTGTATCCTCTACATTGTAGCATTGTATACTCTCCTTCCATTCTTTTTCGACTATTGCAAAACTCATATTCGATATAAAAATACATGAAATAAGGCAGTACGATATTTCAATACATCGAAAAGGACGATAATATAGGAGATAAGATGATAATAAATATAGATAGGAGTTGGAAACATATTCTTTTTCTTGCAGAAGCTTCATGTACATCTAATGATGTTAAATAGAATGCTGTTAAATAGTTTTCAAACTGAACATTTTTCAAAATTATTCCTTCAAACATTTTAAATTATAAACAGATCTTATAATCTTTTAATGCTAAACGATATTTGAGTTAAATAATGTTGCTCTATAAAAATGGAATATTAAAAATACACTGAAAATTATTATTTCGGAGAGTTAATAGAATTTAATCGTATTACAAATCGTTCTTGGAATTACTGGAATTTTTACAAACACTAATTAAAAATGGGCGGGAAGAATTTTTAACATTCTACTGAGTATGCATTTTTTTTTGTCTAGTGAATTTTATTTTTAGAAAATAATTGTATTAAAGAGAATATAATGATCGTGTGAAGCTAATATATATTCGAAAGATTTTTAACTAATCACAACTTTTGAAAATTAAAATTTGTATTTCTCATTATTCATGTATCAGATTTTCACTGATTATTTGTTTGGGTCTTGAGGAGTAGGTTTTCCTACATGCGGCACAGAGTCCTTGCAGAAGGATAAGGAATATTTTTATAATGTTAAAAATTCATTTAGAAATATAAATAAATTCATAGTTAACTCCTTTAGAAATGCAATGTTATGGAAATAATATCAGGTATTCGTACGGCTATTAGTTATTGGTATTATTATCTATATTTATTTATTTATGATTAACGTGAAGGCAACATTTTGAAATAGAAAAAGGACAATCAAAATATTTTAATAAATTTTAAATCTTCTTATAATTTCTTTATATATCACTTTAAACAACATTTTCAGTTGGTGGCAAAAAAAAAAGAAATGGATAAATATTTAATAATTAAATTGAAATAAATTTAATTGTTAAATAATAAACGTAAATTTTTGGCAAAGAGATTTTATATTCAAGCGGAATATTCCTCAAAAAATAAAAAGAGAAAATAGCAAATTTCTGTATTGCATATTAACAACTGAAAAAATATATTTTATAATTACAATAATCCTACTGCCAATAAATATTGATTATATTAATAATAATACCCCCCGTGAATATAAACCACGTATTCATTATTCATGTAGCCAAGAGAAACCCTCAACAATACAAAAGATTACAGGTTGATGAATGTGAATGGGAATGGGAATGTGAATGTAACTAAGCGTGGTTAAGGTGCAAAAGATGTTAAATGTAAAAATGTTTTAAAATGTAATATAAAACATTGAAGACGCTCTTATCGAAGACATTTATCGATCTATCTTTTTGCTTTCAGCTCAACAAGTAGTTTACAAGATTCTATAATGTTGATAAATAAAAATATTCCAATTTTCATTTCTACTCATAATTAATATTAATGTTGCCCCTGGGAATATGTTTGCGGCTTAAAGTAATTAATGTTTTAGCAAGAAACACTTTTCTTACTGCTTTGAAGATTTAAAATTTTGCATAACTGCACGGCATGCATCCATTCCCATGGCTCATTTAATCCAAAAACTATCAATATTTTGTAAATATTATTAAAGTACATTCTGTTTATATTTTCAATCTCTATAAATTTCATTGTTTAAAAAATAATTAGTGTAATTAATTACAGTTAAGGAAGAAGGCAAGTATCTTGTGAGTGATAGGTAGTGTGATATGACTTGTGGACCCCGTCATTACTCGCAGAAATTTAGGGAATTAATGCCACCATAGGCGGTATTCGGTGGTTTACAAACCACCATTGCATGTCATTCCAAGGAAAAATAAAACGATGTAATTTATAAATAAAAAATATTGATAATTAGACGAAACTATTTTTTATATATAAGCAGAAGTAATTTTTTATAGTTCAAAGGAAAACATTAATGATGCATATTTTCTAACCACAACAGAAAGCGAAGTTTTGTTTATGGGGAACACTGATTAAGATCGCTGTAAGTTGCCCAACAAATCAGGTTACGTTACTAAAGAGGCATTTACGTCAGTACCAGCAATGTATGATCATGACTTGCTTGCAACATATGAAATAATCATCTGAAAAATCAACCGTTCTTTGTGATCAAAGTACGACGTATAAAAGTTACATGAACACCCTCCCACTTTTTATTACCTCGTAAACTCCACTTTCGACCCTGTTAGTTCACTCTGTTTGACCATACCATTTTTGACTAACTTTTGTTTTTTTTTTTCTTTAAAATATTAATGTTAACGCGCCACAAAATCCCCATGATTGTTTGAGGGATCTGGCAGTTTATGATAGCTGTCAAGCAGCGTGACTTCAGCTGCGCAATTTTTTTAGACAGTAGATAAAAGAAGAAGTAAAAAAAGACAGCAGCATCCAATTTTCTTAATTTTAACGGTGGTTTCTAGATAAAAAAGTATTTTAATAAACCAGATTTCTTTATTCAAAATCCAATAGAAACCACCAGTTGCGGATTAGCTACCGTCTCAACAGATGCCAATAATAATAATTCGGATCTTATAAAATTTATTCTGAAATAAAGAGAGGATATTACAAATAAAAAAAAAGGCCTACCTGCCTTCGCAACAATTAAATTTAAAATTTTTTTAAGTGCAATATTTTTTAATAATAACAATAAGCGGATGGTTAAGTTCTATATTTATTGTGAAACATTGATTCTGTTAAATTGACTGGCTGTAGGAGAAAAAGTTCAAAGGTGAGATGTGTGTAACTACCAGAGGGATTTTAAAATCCCTCTTCAAATCACTTTACTGATTTCATATTCAATTTTATAAATATTTATCAGGTGGAAAAAGGTGGAAAAATAGTTAATTATATTTTAGGAAAATCCAAAATTCTTTTAAACAAGACAATTTTTTTTATTAATTTATTATTATTTTATTTTATTAAATAAAAAAATATCAATCCTACATATTTTCAATGTATTCAAAATAGTTTTTTTACAGATTGTGTGCTGCCTAATCCAACAAAGTTGGGAGGAAATAAAAATGCGCTAATAAAATTAATCAACTAGTTTACCAGCCTCAAAGTTCCACAAAAAATGTCAAATATAAGCTTTTTGTTATTTTAACTTCAGTACTAACTCTTATTAAAAGAAAAATTAAATTGTACTTTAATTATTTTAAAAATATAAGATGACAAGCAAAAGATGCATCTGCTACACCAACCGATACATCTTAGAATGTATATTCTAAATAAAATTGTCAAAAAGCAGATGCCTTTTTCTTAATTCAACAATTATAAACAGTTAAATGTCACCCTTTTAATGTTTCCAAATACTCAAAAAAAAAAAAAAAAAAAAAATCCTTTACACTCCCATAGACAAATAAAAAAGGAAAATATTTTGTATCAAATTCTCTTTGAAAAAAAGAGTTCAGCAATGCAGCTACACTGCTTTATATAGTTGCTTGTAATAATTTTAATAAAATAACAATAAAACTTATAAGAACACATTTGAAGAACGTAATTTCTTTTAGAGAAATCTCCATCTCAATGTATTCAAACTGAAAGGCAGGTGCTACTTCGTTGCAATGCACGGTACTGGTGATAATGTAAGCAGTGATCATGCGTTATAAAATATCCAAACATTTAAATAATCCTGACAGAGTCACACTTCTGAGTGTTCTTCATTACCTTGCCTTGATCTTAGACCACCGTTAAAGGTGTTGAGTGTTTTTCAAAAACGGAGGAAACGTAATCATTAGAATAAGCGTGTCATAACCAGAGGCATTATGTACATGTTAAAGTGAATGTAATTATGCGTCATTATATGATGTTTGCAGCCAACAAACATCATGATAATTGTTTGTAATTTTAATATCGTTTTATTATATAATAACAACATCTGCTAGGACGTAACTGTTAAAATTTAAATAAAGGAAACATAACAGTATTATGAAAATTATATTAAATTTTGATTCGTATAATAAGTAAATAAATATGGAATAAAAAACAAAATATTTAGAACACGAACTTTTTTCAATTTGAGCCACATACAAGATTTTATTCTTAAGCTGGCAAAATATTATTAAAATACATTTAATTTCAGTAAGTCATTAAATTTTAAATGTGAAATTTTATATTTACTAGTTATATTTAATATTTCCGTTCACACCGCACACTCCGTAGTGCAAAAAAGAAGACAAAAAATTCATTTCGAATTCATTTAAATCAGTGACAAAATGCTTTTATTGTGGTGGTCTGTGCTAAACCACATTTTTAGTTTTCCTCCTTTTCGGTGCACATATACAAAGGTTGCCAACGCGGGAAGAGGCTACACACAACTCTCCATGTGGGAAAGCTGGACACTCTAAGTTCACTTCACAAATTCCCAAGGATTGGCCTTACGCCTTATAAATGATAACGGCAAACGCAAGGCGAACAGGAAACGGAAGTCCTTTAAATTCAAATGGCATATCAGACGGAATCACTGGGATGCATGGAATGATTTTTTTCCAGTTAAAATAATATCCTCAATTATATAAGGTATTAATAGCAGGTCTTTGAATGATTTATCTAAAATCGAATTGTAATGAATTTAAAAACGAATTGTATTTCAGTTTTTCAAAAATATATTGAATATTTTGAAATGAATGCAATGTTCACTAAAATGGCTACAGCTTATGAACCAATACACATACAGATACCATTTATACATAAAAAACTTCATATTGACGTCACCTTTCATATCATTAAAATCGGTTCACTTATTCCAGAGAACATCAATTACTAACAATATGCAACTTTTCTTTTATATAGATTAATAAAAGTGGTTTGAGATATAATTCATTCCTACAATTGCAAATATGAAATAGCCATATCAAGGCATTTCACATACCAACACACAATTAATATTGGACTACGCCAGCTTGAAGTTCAAAGCATTATATGAATTTAAGAAAGTCGTACGAGTCTCAAGCCTGGAAACGAATTAAATTTATTTCCCACACTAACAAAATCAAACAAATTATTACATACTTAATGACCTCCCTTAAGGAAAATGTCAGGGACAAAATAGAAAACGTAAAATCTCATAATTATTCGGGACATAACACCCGTAAACAGATAACGAAAACATACTCTTTTAAATACGTGCCAACAGTAGCGCATTGCTAATAACTATCAGCACAACTTTATATCTGTGATTTACAATAACATGGTGTTAAAGATCTGTGTATAAAACCAAAGAAGGTCACTTTTTCCTGGACGAAATTAAAAATCAGATAAAGCAAGTGCATCATTTCCAAACCATGTATATTGTAGATGCATCTTACAATCTCATATGATGAAATTACATGACAACAAAGAGAATGCCAAGCACATATCAAGGAAGTGTGTTTACGTAAGAACGATTGCGTGATGATAACGATGCGGCCAATACTCGTAATGTTTCACAACAACGAAGGGGCAAATTAATAAATTTACTTTGAAAAAAATAGTGATAAAAATCCTTTCCAAGGATTTAACTAGTCCGAAGTTAATTTTCTCATATCCTTACTTCTTCCATTCTTTTTCCAAAAGTGCTACAGAAATAATTTCAAATACATTTTATTAAATATTTGTTATTGAATTTTACGGTCTGGCAGAGCTTGCGATACTTGAATATTGCCAATATTGGTCTGCAGTGTAAGCATTAGTCTATTTTATTATAATAATTCAATAGAAATTAAAAATTTATTAAAATTCATTTTATTCTGCTGAACAAGAATGGTTTAAACAAAGTAAAAAAAATTTCTAGAAGAATTGAGAAATTCTCTATCAATTTCTTTTAATTTAGATGTCAAATTTTTTAAAAACTTATTTTACTCGCTGTATATTTCTAGTATTCTGTATTTCTATTTTTAAGGAATAAAAATTATTTATTTAACTGAAGTGTTAAATTTATAATAATAAATAAATTTACATAATTGCAATTTTATATCATTTTATGGGGGATGCGGTATAGTAGTAAAACTTTTCTAACGTTCATACCGTCCACTTACTTTAGTACGCAGTGAAATAAAAAAAGGACCAACAACAACAAATAAGAAACACTTAAATCGATAGTGACGTACACATACCTAATATAATATATTAAAATAATTTGTAACAAAATTTAATCCTTAATCTTTAATTATCTGTTTTAAATTGAAAACCCCAAAAGGCCACAGATATCACGAAATGGTTTCTTTTATTTTCACAGAAATAAAATATTTTTCTTATATATTTTTTTTTATATCCTGCACAGTTTAACTAGATATGTAGATGAACGTGTTGCATTGCAAGCTGTTATTACGACTTTTAATATTTATTAAGGCATCTTAATACTTTTAATTATTCATAACTCTTAAATGATTGCCAGTGAAAACAGTTTCTCTAGTCTCGTGACTACCCATAATGATATACGAAATACTTGGAGACGAGCACATCTCTGTAAATTATTCGATACATATAATTATTCAAGAATTAATGTCCTTAGTTTTACCTTGAATGTAAAGTAATATATTGATGGCTGGCAGTTTGGATTTCTCATACAACGAAAGCTACTCGCCATTAAAAGTTAAACAAGTGTCAACTTGCTGATGATTGACACCCTTTTATTTTTCGTCTGCCAGCGGTTTGGAATGCAAAATTCTCTTCTTGCTTGTTTTTTTCTTTTTGGTTCAATGTACTGAAATGAAAGTCTTGTTAAGTATTTCGCGATCATTTAAATATTCATCAGCAAGTGTCAATTTAAATCAACGTTAAAATTTTGTTTTTGGTTTTTTTGGTAATTTTTTACAAACTGCAATTTTGAAAAAGTGAAAATAACTTGTTAAAATTACAAAATTATATCAAAAGTGTACGGACGCATACACCTTCTTTAAAGTCAACCGAAATGAGAAAAAAGGAACTTCTGTTTTATAAAAAAAAAAAAAATATGAAAATGAAAATTAAAAAGATCGATTGCTGTTCAGCGGTAATAAACGAAATCAACTTGGCACGATCACACCTAATAACGGTTATTTATGCGCGTGGCTCAATTATTATCAATATGGTGTGAAATTAAACACACTACGAAAAGAGTTTACTGCACATCTCTTTGCTTCTCTATGCAGCTTTAAAGTCCTGCCTTCATTTTTCATTTAAAATTTTTAATTTGCAAGACATTTTTATTTTGTGGTGAAGACACGAAAGCGCCAAAGTGTTGACAGGATATACATCTGAAACTGTTTAAACAAAGTTGGCTCTGCTCGTAAAAGGATCTTAGTGGGTACCACTCATCAAACATCACGTTTAGCTTTGAGCTGCATGCTGCATGCTGCTTGCTGCTTGCTGCCACTGGCCGTCCGTTACTACCATTGTTGCACTTTCAAAATATATTTAAAACAATTGGCTGATATTTTTCGGCGATAAAACATGAGGTGTGAAGTGAGTTTTTAAGGTGTAAAATAAGAAATCAACAGCAAAAAAATATATATATATTCAACGCCGCCATCATTACCATCAACATCAACATCACCATCACCTGAATAACCAGCGAAAAAAAAAATCATAAATCTGTACAGGCACCATGGCACAGAAGGCTTCTAAAATAGTTGCCAGCACTGTTGTGTAATCACCTCAAGAGTTTTCATTTTTATTAGCATCACGCTCAGCTTTTAACACTACGTTTCCGACTTTATTCTTGAAGAAGTTATTGATTGTTCTAACTTGAATGATACTTCTGCCGAATGTTACATTTCCAAAAGATAATTCTATCAGAGCAAACCAAAAAGCCTTGTGGAATAGTACACACTCAACTCTTTCCAAACTCCTCAAATAAATCATTGAACATTTCATTTTATGTTATAAGATACCGCTTTACTTTATACTTTTGAACTGCTACGGGCCACAGTGCAGGTACAGGCATTATAAATAACATTTGCTTTGCCAAATTAGACGCACTCTGGAGGTGCGAAAGTACAACGATTCACAGAAAAATATACTCAGATTGTCGAAGTGCGAAAATAACTGCAAACTACACAAACGTGCCCTCGAGTCTAAACAAGATACCACATGCAATAACAAGCCAACAAATAACAACAGCAACAACTAAAACTTCAGCTAACAATTCATTCATCTTCAGACACTTAAAAACTTTTTCAACACCATCGTAAAAATAAAAAAAAAAAAATTCCCATTATATTTCTTTCTCAATACGTCTACTGAGAACAGAAAAAACTCTGCAAAAATATATTAATAAAAAAAAAAAAAAAATTAAAAATAAATAAATAAAAGAGATAATCAATAAAAAGTGAACCGCATTCACTTAGTTGACCAGCAAAGGCGTTGCACAAAACTCTATTCTAAGAAGATTTGATTCCTACAATACACGTTTAATTCATTTCCTTGCAAAAAAGAGAAAGATTTCAGTTATAATCTTTGTAATGATTCGTATTCTGTAAAATTTTCTCGAACCAGAAAGCTGCCATTTCATTCAAAAGTACTCGTAAACCTTCACAGAAGAGCGCTTGCATTCTCTTTGATGATATTTGCCCGATCTGGTGTCGAAGTGTTAAAATTACCCCTTAGCAACATTATAATTACCTTAAATTGCTTAAATCAAAGAAATAAATTTTAGCAACAGAGTAATAAAAAGGACACAACATATTTCAACACACTTGAAAAAAAAAAAAAAAAAATTTTATTTATGTTTTTTTTTTTTTAACAACAGAAACACAAACACCATCACCATCATCATCATTTCATTTCGAATGGCTACTCGTAGATTGAGGAGTTCTCGCATATGGATTTGGGTGAATGACTTGAAATGGCATGGACTGCTGTTTACACGTTTATTTTCATTTTACGCTTTTCGGAATATATCACTCAGCTGGGGCTGGCAGGTACGAGTAGTTGCATCTATAGTCGTTATAGAAATTGTATGTTGCCAAAAAAATTATTATCCATATGAATACTGGTACGAGTAGAGTAACGACTTCTGTAGATAAACTTCTTGTTTTAAGTACTACTTGTATTATTTTCTCTGTTTCCTTTGCAGTTTCAATTTTATGGCATGTCTTCTCATACAAAAAAACAGTATCAAATGTCAAGTCGTTTAGTGCTCAATGCAATAAATATTGATTAATACAGTGAGAAAAATTTGAAAATGTGTGGTAAAGTATTTCTTCAAATAACGAATAAAAAAATTAATTAAAACTAAACCAAAGTAAAAAAAAAAAAAAATTAAGAAATTAAAATATATTAATTACAATTTAAAGAAAGAATATACACAATTTATATTTATTAATTTATTTTTCCATCAAGTTCTTTTTTATAGATTTTTTTTATCTACTCGTTGCTTAAAATCCTCAACCCCGCAGATTCCCTTTACTCGCTAGTAGAAATATATTTCTTCCTTTTATTATAAAAGTGTGTAACTCTCCTCTCTCTCTCTCTCAAAAAAAAAAAAAAAAAAAAAAAAAAAACCCCGAAGTAATAAATTAATTTTCACTGGAAAATAAATAAGTAGGAAGAGAACAGAGTGGTGCACAGATTGGAGGTACTCTGCAAGGCTTCCCTCTATCAATATGACTAGAGTTCTGTCTGTTTAGTTTAGTAACGCTCCACCCACCCCCTAACTAACCACAATTTAAGACTTTAACCTTTTGCTGGCATGGTAGCAGTTAATGCTGCCAATCATTGATGATACTAGTTTGTACCTCTCGGGAGGGGCAACCAATTGCAAAGTTTGTCTACTTAAGCTTCTTAATTTTAGGAAAAAGATTTCAAAGATTTCTTACCAGCGTAACAAATGCATTCCTTTCCTGCGACCAGCATATCTGAAATTAAAAAGAAAACTTTTTCTCATTAATAGAAAGTTAAAAATGTAGGAAAAATTAAATCGCTTAATATCGTGTGAATATAAAAAAATTTTTAGAGTGTAAAATTTCGACATATTCCTTTGCAGGCACTTTTCACATTTTTCATGCAGCTCGACCATTAATTATTTAAATTTTATATGGAGAAAAAAAATTTAAATAAATGCCACTTGTATTCCATACAAATTCTATGCTTTTATTTTAATGTTTCATGAAATGCTCTGAAATGTTGTGCTACGAGAAAAGCAATAAAATAAAAGCACAGCGGCGGCTAAATGATAAATTAGTGTATTCCTAAATGGTAAAATTACAACCTTTAGGAAAGGAAACACTGCTGCGACAGTCTACTCTTTTATTTGCCAAATATTGTGGAAATGTTATTGGCCTAATATTCACAATATCACACCTTTTTTTAAAGCTTAATGGCAATTAGACTACCATTAACGCAAGCCGGTGGTCAAGCCTACTAAAACGTTAAGACGAATTGTACTGATACAAATTCGAAAAGGCAAATGATGCCCCGAAGTAGTGACAAGCAGTTTCGATATCAATTGGCGGTGTGGAATGAATGTACTTTTCAAATGTTTGAAATGTCTGCTCTTCTTCGGCACAAACATTTAAAGACTTGTTGCAGCAGATATTGAGAATGTTTTTAATTAATCGGCAACAATGCTGAAAATGTACTCGCATGTTGTTCAAACAGAGAGGTGGCTTCAAGCTCATTCGAAGGGGGCATTTGGCTTAAGTAAAAAAACTGTGGAAATCAATCACGACTAGGTAAGAGTACTAAGAGTTATAATTGCCCATGCCAGAGAGTATTCAAAAGGCTATGCAATATATTTGAATTTGAAGAAAATAAAAAAAATGTCTTTAAGAATTTAATTTGCTAAATTTAAACTTATTTTAAGAGCTTTTTTATTTTTAAAGCTTTTTTATTTTTTGAGCTTTTTTGTAAGTAAGTGAACAATTTGTTATTTACTATTTTGCATTTTTTACCATTTTTGAAACACCCAACGGGGGTTCACCAGAAACCCTTAGCCCAAATTTATTGAATCGCTCAATTTAATAGCGTTTTCTTTTCTACAAAAAAAGGCAACAATACTCGCAGGGAGGGCAATTTTGTGTTCTTTTCTCGAAAATGCGTTGCCCTGTGAAAGGGTTGCCTATTCTTTTCTAAAAAATGTTGCCCTTTCGCAGTGGAAAAGGCATTGCACTTTTGCCCTGAGCAAATCAACAGGGCAGAAATTGCCTTGTAAAACACATGGTTTTTATTCTTGCACAGCGTTACCAGAAAATGTTCAAAAAAAGTCTTTTGAGTTGAAAGAGTCAGAAAATTAGATTTTAATAATTATTTTTATATTTTGTATCGTATACAACAAAGAAAAGAACACTATGCGGCTGCTTATTTGTATGAGATATAAAAAAAAAAAATTTATTTTCTCAGCAGATGAATTAGCAATCTGGCAACTGAACATTTTTGTTTACATATTTTATAAAATATACATAAATGTTTTGCTATCAGCTGTTAAAAAAAGGCAATGCGCTTTTTTCTAATTTGTGTTCTTTTCTCGTTATATAAAAAATTGCACTTTCACAGGGCGGGCAAAACATTTTAAAAAGTCACCTTTTCACAGGGCAACATTTTTAATGTAGAAACGCCATAAGCTTTCTTATGTCCCCGTTTATCATACAAACTAGTCACACTTCGTATAAATTGAGCTGCAGAATGACATGGAAATTAAAAAGTCATAGAGAGAGAGTAAGATAAGAGAGTGTGAACATTGTCATAGTGTTTTCGAGCAAGTCTCTCTAAGGTAAATCCCGATCACGATAATTGCTCTGTACCCGAATAAAAACGAGAGTGAATAAGCCATTTCTCTAGTTCGTAGTGTCTCTTTAATATATCAGCCATCTTTGATCCAATGGCAATAGAGTATAGCCTGCAATTATTATAGACCTGAAAGAGAAGTCACTTATGAATGGGGCTTGATAACCCCCAAAAATTAAATTGCATTTTCAAACTTCTAGAGAAACTCTACCACATTTACTTTGTGCCCTCAAAGTTTCAACGTCCGTCTAACATGTGATCTGAGAATACAAGGTTGCTATCAGTTGTGATTAACTTCCTCATCTTGTTGATTCACTTCAAACAAGATGGTATTTTGATACCTCAACATACATTAACTCAACACATACAACATACCTATCAACCGTTGCCGCATTCAGCATCAACCGAGTGAAATCGAGGGGAAAAAATAAAATCAGTCGATCTGCCAGGATCCTTTAGTGAAAAATGCAAGTGATAATTACAAATCTTGTTGTTGATACTTGAAAAGATATTTAAAACAAAGAAAAAAAAAATTAAATTTGCTTCATAAAATTTATTTTTGTTTTCAAAAAAAATTCGCTGAAGGAATAAGGATGTTGCAAATAAGTGCAAGTGGTCTTTTTGGCGAAATGATGAAACGTGTATGTGTAGGGGTCAGCATCTGTGTGAATGAATGAATGAGGGAATGAATGAATAATCATGGTTTATCAATGTGAAAAATGAGTTGTTGTAACAATTATCATTAAAATTACACAAGAGACACATTATTTGTGCGTTGAAGAGGCAGGAGGCTTGTTAAATGTACTACTATAATTTTTCTCATACTACAAAGTTGCTTAGCTGTTGTCTTCGTCTGTTGCTTGCGATGCAAAGTTAACCGCATTAACGATTTTTATCCTTGAAGGCGTATAAATAAAAAATAAACTAATTTCATGCAAGAAACAAGTGTAGGTTATTTACACTTTAATTAAAGACAAATTCGGTTTACAGAGAAATTCCAAAAAAAAATTTCGATCAAGATGATTTTTATTTTTCTTTACTCCTGTAAGCAATTTTTTTTTTTATTAAAATTTCAAAACACATAATGTTGCTTCCTTATCAATTTATGTTACATTTTGGTGATTTTATAGAACACCCATAAAAACGTTGATAAATTGGCTGTCATTTGAGTGACACAAGCCTTGAGTACGTTTCTTATCGCCAACTATAAATCTGTGCCACAATCACGTTTGTCTTTCACTTGAGCTGCTCTAGAAGAAGAGTGAATGCTTTAGTTGGAATTTACGAAAGACTTGCAATCGCATCATAAGTACGTGCGATGTTTCTGCTGTTGGCCAAAGATAAAAGGAATTGCTACCGTTAAGGTGTACCAGGTTTGAATTTGTCTGGCCTCATGAGGCATCCTGTTTTATGGTATGGACTACAGATAATTATATTGAAAGTGAAAACTTTTCGATATCTTATGTGATTTATTAGCTACTCAAGCAAGTTGTCTTCAGATGATAATTTTAGCGTGAAAAAAACAATTAAAGTTGAAGGCTGTGAAATGTAATTGAAAATAATATTTTTTATACAAAATTCATTTGGGAGTTAATTTGAACTTGTCATTTATAATTTTTTCTCAATTGAGAAAATATTCATTATATTTACGGAAATAAATAAAAGTCCTTGTGCAGTTTGAAATAGCAAATTATACCTCTTCCTTCATTTTAAAAAGGAATATCCATCTGCTAGGAAATGTGGAAACTCATCCTGTTAAATATCAAAAAGTCCTGGGTTAAGTCAGTGCATTAGAAATTTACAATATAAGAGATAAATCAGGTATCCTCTTAAAAAAAAATTGTAGGAGTTATCTCTGGAAGTTAGTATATCTGAGTATATCCGACCGAAGTCGAACTAAGAGTTAATGTAAACTGAGTAAAATCGTTGATTATCAATCAAAAGGAGCACAGCCATTGTGATAGTCGGCAAATTAATTGCAATTAACTACGATAAACAGCAAATAACATAAAGTTAGAAAAACCCTCACCGGCAAAATAAATAAGTCAAAATCAATTATTAGAACAAAAAATAATTTTTAAAATTATGTGATGAAATTTAAAAATTATATTCATGCTTATTTACTGAGATCATTCTATTTTGAAAAGAAGACATTGCCAGGACAAAATCGCAAATTAAAGGAGTCGCCAAAACGCCAAATTGGAAGGAGATCATCAAATAAAAACAATAGAAGAGAAAAACGATTTTAATATTATAAATTCACAATAATAATAAAAAAAAAACAAAATGAGAAACGTTTAAAAAAAAAAATTTTTTTGACGAGAGAATGTTAAATGTTAAAAGGGAGGAAATAAATATCGCCAAAACCAAAAGGAAAAAGGCAAAGTATATACAAACGATTTCAAATAAAAATAAAAAAAATATTTTATAATAATGCAATTTTTATAATACGAATCCTTTATTTAAAATTATAAATTAAAATTCACAACGCAAAAAAATGGAAGTTAATTAAATATTTAAATAGCCTCTAAAAATTTGGGAAAATATTATAAAAACATATATAAAAAAAAATATAAAAAAAAAAAATGTTGGCTATGGAATACCAGAAGGAACTTGAATGTTCTAGTTAATGTTTCATACTGCGTAAGAAGATCTCCTGTTTAAATGCCGACCTCTTTTTTGTTCCTCAGTATCAAAACTTTTGTCCCAAGTGCTTGATTATTTGAAAACAGGCATAGTTACGAAAGGAAAACGTACACAGAAAGAAAACTTTGATAGTTGGTTAACTTCTGTATATTTTTAAAACAAAAAAAAAAAATTTGTTAAATATTATTTTCCTCCGACTTTAATAATTTTGGTAGCTGCATATCCTTTAAATACGTACACAAGATCTATTGTTACGGTTCCACTCGTCACACTGTGTGCGTTAAAAGCAAAACACACGCATCAGCACAATCCCTTAATCATGTTTAAATATTTATATTATTTTATTAGGTATGAGAAATATTGCACGTGAGGGTTCTGGAATTTGATAATAAATGCAGAACCTTAAATATCCTTTCGGTTATGTGCAGCCAACCAGAATTGCGTATAAGAAATATACAGCATCCTTTTATTTGCAGGACTTGCATTAACTACTTCTCAAAAGATGGCACTCAAAACTCCGATCAGAACCGTTTATCACTTACAGCGGGGGTGATTTTTGTTTCTCATCTCATTAAGGGATGCTATTAAATTTCTGATAAGACCACATACAGCGGCGGTTTACCATTGAAATACCTCTGGCTGAGACATAAAGGCAAAGAGCAGCACATTTAAAGCGGTGAAGCGATATTTTCTAATCAATCAAATACTGTAGAAAAAAGGATGAGAAGTAAATCTGTATAAACATAATGCTTAAAAGGATCGCTCACAAAACAGTAGTTCCTTCAAACGAAACCCCCAATGAAAAAGAAATGAAATTACTTTTGTTAAAAGGAATAAGTGAAGGAGTTAAAGGAGTGATCAATGAAATTCAATTTTCAAGGTTTACTCCCACAAGAAAAGTGCAGGAAAAGGCTTGATGTAAAAGGATTCAATTTTGTATTTTTTTCATTTTTTTTTTTTGGATTTGAATTGTGGGAGAGAAAGTGATGATGTAAGAAGTTATCGTTCAAAAAAGGATATGTGAAAATTTAATGAGAATTTAATTTAATTTAAAATGCATTTTAAACTACGGTTGCATAACAATAATAATTGATTTTTTCATTTTGTTTTAATTAAAATATAACACACCTGTTGTGAAATGAAATAAACAGAGTAGTAAAATGATAATTGCTTTACATATTAAAATCATTCTTGTACAAGTACGTACACAAAAACTATTTTAAATATCAAGGATGAATGTATTAAAATTGAATCTGAGGATAAAAGATTTTACACCAAAATAGAATTAATGGTTTCTTCGAACAAAGTAGATCCACTTAAAAAGATCACTTCCATAAGTGGAGTTTAACAATCTATAATCCTTGCATTATTATTTGCAAGGTCATTGGTCAACTGGTCAAGGGACATTTTGAAGTTAATTTCTTTCTTTGCAACATAAAAAATTTAATTTTTATTTAAACTAAGAACTGTAATAGATCCTCACAACAAAGTGGGAATAATGAGAGCAATTAACACACTCGTTCTTTCTCTGTTCTTGCCGGTGTACTATCAGATCCTATATTGATTGCCTAATTTTTTTGTAATTACTTCGAATATACTATTTACAACTTTTATAATATATTACTTTGGGACGAGAACATCGTCCTATAAAGTATCATAAGTTTAATTAGCTCGCGTCTAGGGATGTCCTCCTAACCTGGTAAAGCACCACCCTCTTGTTTTGCTTTTCTCCTCATTAGTATAAACTTGAAGTACTTTACTGCGGCCGTTTCAGTAGCTTCCATGTTTCATCATTTTGTTAATAAAGTCTTCCGGAGTGAAGTGACCAATGTGATCCTTGAGATCGCCTCTTTAAAATATTTCACTTTACGCAATGGAAGAACGTGTGTTCCGCATCCATATTCAAACCTGCGCAGTATATGCGACCGGGATCAATTTCTTTTAGCATAGTGTGAAGATACTTGTGGAAGTATCCGTGAAATGGGCATGGGAGCAGCCTAACCCCACAACAATCAATTTCACGGTATTCTTAACTCAAATTTAATTTTTCCGTTTTCTGTCCAATTTGAAATATCAAAGTAATATCAAATAGTAACAATTTTTTTATAAAAAATTTCTGTTTATTCTGTTTATTTCTAGTTATTACTGTTATACTGTTATATTATACTATTTATTACTCTTATATTCTTCTATAAAAATTGGCTTAAAAACCGCAAGTTGATTTCAATATTTCGATACTACTTTATGCAGCTTCCTCAGGACAGTGCATGCAAATGAACAATTCCAAATAACTTTTTTTGGGTCCAAAATCTTACAGTTATTTTTTGTTTCCATGAATTGCGATATTCATAATAGTTCAATAATTATAACAAAATAATATAGACAAGAATTAACAATAACTTTGCTAATTTTGAGAATTTTTAACTTATATGTATATGTTATTCCGAAGCTGAGCCACAGAGTAGTAGTAAAATATTGGCGAAATATTATTAAATATGTATAAAAATATGAAATAAAATGTTAAATAAAGTGATCGACACAAAGAAAGCAAATTAAATATATTAATACATTTTTGTATGATATGCACAGTGGGCATATATAATTGTACGAAATTTTTTCATAGCCATAACTGTAGCTAATAATTAATTAATTTTTTACTCTATGAAAATGGCCAAAAGCGAAACTAATTTATATGTAAATTTGCAAATGATGTTCTGAAACACTGCAAAATCTCTTTCTGACAACTTCTGTACTACAAGTTTGACTGGCGACACCGCACAGTATTGAAGCAACAGGCTTGTGTAAAGGGCTACTTCACCATCAGTATGAGGGTTGTGATTACCAGCTGAAACTTTAGACTGTTTCACAATAAAATCAATTTACAATCCATCTCCTGCTCTTTACATTGTGGATGGATAATCTTACAAATGGCAGGAAAAATATGAAAAATTTAAAATCGTTTCTGTGGAAAAGTCTTTATTTAGAAATCATTTTATTTGTAACAAATATGAGCAATTATGACGACATTCGAACATGTTAATTTTTGAATTGTCATAATGGTTTTACATTTTTATCACTGTTCGAAATAAAAAATCATCGTGTTGTAATAAAATTGCTCTATGCATTTTATTTGATAATACAAGCATATTTTAGTTTTCCCTTACAATTCCAGATACAATTTATTACAAAGTTTCATTTATGTTTTCATTACAAAATAATATTAAGCACTACGCATGTTTTGCAACTTGTAGAGTGAATCAAACTCATAAAAGTATAAAAATAAAAACTGAATGAACGCAAAATTAATCCCTGTTTGCGACCAACAAGCAAAAAAAAAAAAATAAACCAAAAAACCAAAAAACGAAAAAACGAAAAAACAAAAAAAGAACGACTGTAATAACTGACCATGCGCAACAGCACGCATCATACATTTTAATAAAAATTAAGGAGAGGAGAAAAAAACATTTAGTATTCAGCAAAAATATCAGACATTTTCATTTTTAAAATAAAGATATTTCAATATTCGTACAACCATAAAGAAGTTGAAAGAAAGAACTCAACGCCATCGCCAGCACAATGTTCTCCTCATCATCCATTACAAGCAGCCTGCCAAGCTGAACCCAGTAGCTGTGAGTATTGAATTCATTTACCTATTTGCAGCTGTCCCCCATAATTTTGCTCTTTATGCTAGAAGTCTAGAACTTTAAATTTGGTTTCTTTCAACGTTTGTGAATTTATGCGTATCAATTGTTGATAATGTTATTGTGGCTGTTTTTTTTTTTTTTTGCTGTAGTTATTTTCCTTTTTTAATAACTAAATTCAACCAAGTATTTGGACACGCACGCGCTGTGGTAGCACAAGCCACAAGTCTCATGATGTCAACGTCAACAAGAAATGAGCAAAACAAAAAGAACAAAATCTCGCCATCACCTCCATGACCGTCAATTCATGTTCATCATATTTAGCAGTACGGACTCGTTTGTGTGTATGTGCAACACTTCTATGCGATAGTCCTTGCATAGTTTTATTTTTAAAGTTACTGTTTGCTGTATTACCGGTATAATTTGTCAAGCTGAGTCTAAACTGAACCAGTGTCTACTCACCTGTCCGTCCTCATTTTCTTTTATTTAAATATTTAACTTGGCGGTTAACTTTCAATTCTAAATCGTAATTGCAAATCACGGCTGCAAACACATGTACCCCCTCCATGTTGTATCGGCCAGTGTAAACATGTAAAGTATGTCTGGCAAGAGAGTATTCACTGTGAATCCTTTTTACAACATATAGTTGTCTATTGTCATTACTATTCGTCTCCGAACTGTAAGCCTTGAATACTGACACTTCACTTGTTAATGTTATCGCTGCCATCATCCTGATCATTTATTCATGATCACTACTCATATAAAAAATTTTATCAAACTTGATATTCAATTCATGCTAATGCTCGGATCCGTTGGCTGCTTAATCGGAAGCACGTGTCAATTATTGTCTGCCATTTGGCTTGAAAAAAGTTTATAATTTTGCCTGCCTGCTGGCATTTAAAGTCTCACTATTGCATGTGTGAGTGCAACATTAGTTAATGGTAGAAACTCCCCACAATGGCGTGCCACGCATTAGTTCCAAGGTTACCCCTCTAGTAGGTTATTGTGTAAAGCGTGAAAACATGTTAGAATAATAAAATGCTTTTCAAAAGCATGAATGAATCATTTAAAAATTAATTGAGTGAATAAGCAAGAAGGGGCAAAGTTTGTGTTGTGTTGCAGTTTTCATTTTGAACTTGCAGGACAACAGCATTGGGGCCAAACTTTTATAGTACGAAACATGTTTTTATTACCTTGACATATTTTTCTTTTAATTAAGAACAAAAAAAAAAAAACATTAAATGAAAGTTTTTTTCCTATTATAAGTTTATTTTCAATCTATTTTACAATAATAAGCAAATTTTATAAAATAGAAAATTCTCAGATTCCATTGACTCCCAGTAGAATCAGCGATATTTAGTTATATGTATATGCACGTATGAATAAGGCATTCATATATATTATTACTTAGTGTCTACCATTAATTCGAAAGTCTTGGTATTAGTTAAAAATTTATTCGTGAGTTATATATGATTAAGTCAATCGAAATTCTTGTACACGATTTCGCTTAAGCCTTATAGATTAGCATGATTACGGAGTCGCTCATATAATGTGAGATTTAGGGAACGGTATTTCATTTCAGTATGCAGGGCTTTCTTAGTCGCATACGTAAAATGGGTCATTTGTAATCAAACGCAGAACTTTCGAGTGAAACCTTTAAAGGATTTCCAAGTTTGAATTACTGGCAGTATGCCATAATTCAATACCATAGGACCAGACTGGTTTAAAGACTGTTTTGTGAAGGAATAATTTATTTTCGTATGAAAGTGGCGATTTTTATTCAGGGAGCCAATACATTCGGCTAATTTTTATGGTCTACATTTAGCTGTAATATTGGGTTTCCACGTGAGCTGTCTGTCCCAGTGCCGGCCTAAATATTTTGCTACTTTACTATATATATATTTTTTTATATATTTAGCTCAAACAAATTTGTTCTTAAATTGATAATATAATTTTTAATTTTTTATCTATGATTTTGCGAACAGGCAGGATTAACTCGTATAAAATATTAAATCATCAACTTTCAAAAACCTATTGACTGAAGGACTTTTTTAAAGTGACTTGTAGATATTGAAAAAAGATTTATTCAACTTTCAGTACTTTATTTTTATTTACAAATAATATGTAAAATTAAGAGGAGCAAAAACTCCTTTTCTGATCTGCATACAAAAGCAAACATAATATCGGTCGAATATTATTTTTATGCAAAAATACATATAAATAAAACGAATGAAAAATATAATTATTTTTCTCTCTTAATTGCTAATTATTATCAATCTTTCACAGAGAACACACAGCAAACCGTTTCAAATCAAACTGAGACGCACTTCCATTAAAACACTTGTCGAGACCTGAAAATATTTTTAAACACAACCAGTTCAAAGCAAAAAAATTTTCGTTTTCATTTTCGTTTTCTATAAAATCATCACAAAAAAAAAAAACTAAAATCTATTACAACAATGAAAAAAGTCTCTGCAGAATCTTTTGGAAAAAAATGTTCAATAACAAAATTTTTTGGAATTGAAAGATGACAAAGATCTCAGATATCAATGCCTCATTGTTAATTGTATTTCTAAAATGTAAGGAAAACACAACCTCCACACATTAATAATTCTCATACACTCTATAAATACTCATACACACACAGCCATAAATAACAAAAGGACATTTATATTCACTTACACCGTCTTCTTCCATATAAAGTGACAAGAACGCTTTGTTTCCAAGGGATACCCAAGAATGTAATGAAAGTAAAAGAAGCCAACAAAAGTAAATTTTTTTTGTTTTTAAAAAAATCAAATTCAATTCTACGCAGAAATTTCAGGTTTTTGATTTTATAAAAGGAAAATTGTAAAATTTCTTTTGCCCGAGAGCAGGATTTGTTCCAAACACTCTCTCACGTACACATAAAAATGTACATCGCCTTTCATACAACAAGCCTACGCAGTGAGAGTGCACAAGAAATTGGGACGTCTTTAATCATAAAAATCGTATAAAAATATAAGAATTCAATTTTTTTTATAGCAATTCATTGCCAAAATGTGAAGGTAATAATAGTGGAAAGGCTTTAAAAATGCTGGCCTTTTTGAAACTCCTTGATACTTTTATTCTTGGATTTTTTATTGTGCATCGGCGACTGGTACTTCGAATTTTGTTGAATGTTTAATGTCACCTTAATATTTTGTTAGCAATATGTTGACCCAGTAGGCCGGGCCAGATAAGTCAATAAATTAAGTTTTAGGATTTTTGCTTTTTGCTTTTTGCAATCCCGTATATTACAGTCACAAGTGGCGTTACTCCGGTAAGTGGACTTCAATCTGATACTTGCAAATTGTTTCAAAAGATTTTACAATAAATTATTTCCATATGCGAATATTTGAATACTAGAACACTTTTCACGTTGATCAGATTTTCAGGAAAGCTATGGAAAACTATATTGCCGGTATTAAATCTATTTTGCGCCTTCTCACTTTAGAACTCAGGTGTAAAGAAGAAAAAGAAAGTTCTAATAACCATTAACATATGATATATAAAAGCACCTAATAAAACTTCATGAGAATTTCTTCCTTCAGGCTGCCAGAGATAGGAATCCCAATTACTTAGTCATTTATACTACACAATCCAACACGTTTAGTAAACGACACTACAAGTAACATTTTGTAATAATTTCCATAAAAAGTGGGACACTCTGTATAAAGCAAAATACGGTTCTATATTCGAGTTACATGCAATACGTTGTATACGTTGTTCCTTTAATATAAAAAATGGGAAAATCAAACAAAATACCGTAGTTATTATTTGTTCATGATGTTTGCGAATAAAAGAAAAGTAGAAAGTAATTCCACAGCTTCGTTCTATGCGTGTAAACATTCTACGTATTTTGCTACGTAACTGGTGAGAAATAATTACTCCGATTCTACTTTATTAGCAGATACTTTAGATACTTTTATCGCAACAATGCATAGAAAGGAGGCTGAGCTTCAAATTTATAAAAGTTTTGATAATATTGCTGCAGGTGAAAATGTTAGTAACTACCAAAGAAGATTTTTTATTGTCGCGCAAAAATAATCACTTAGAATCCAGAATGAGTATAAGGAAACCCACTACGTTACGTTTGCTGAGGTTGCAAAATTCGTCTTATGTGTTTTTAATTTGTATATTACTTATCATGCTTATTGATGCGATTTTAAACCATTTGCAAATATATTTTGTATATTAAGTAATTTGGAAAACCCCAGAACGGGACTCTACTGTAGAATACCTGGTCGGCTACGTCAAAAAATTCTAAAGAAATATTTCGGCATGCCTACCACTTTTCCTACATTTGCATTTTTACACGCACCCAACAAACTGCAGGTTGCATGATATACATATTTAACTGTGGAGGTGGCACGCGTCTTACTACGTGCTGAGCATAGCATTAGATGCAAAGCATTCAGTCCGTTTTCAGGACTCGGTTAATATTGATAGATTTGCTAGTGAAGGCAGACTCTTTAAAGAAAAATTTCACTTACTTTCTAGAGAACAAAAAATCTGTAGAGATTTTCAATGAATTAAATTTCCAAAACTTAAAATTGGTTTACTTAAATACTTTAAAATTGACTACTATGGTGTATCAGCTGCTTACAGTACGTAATTTATTACGTTTCAATAACTAGAAATTAGTTAACATTCGTAAATAAAATTAAGGTTAAAAACTTTTTAATTTAACCTTAAAAAACATTTTCGTATTCAAACAGAAAAAGTTTTACAAAAAAAAAAAATTATGTGAAAAATGAGTAAAGCGTTTATGTGCGAAGTGCAACGCACTAGAAAATACGAGCGAGCATGTCTTACCCACCAACAAAAAAAAATTTATTGGCTGATTTGGATTTACCTCGAAATGATAAGAAAATTATAGAAAAGGCATAAAGAGCAATTGGGTTTTCTGAAATTAATTTAGTTCAATAGTTACTTCCTTGTCAACAAAACTTATTCTCCGTGACAGGACACTCAATCAGTATATTTGCTTTTTGAGGAGGACTTCCAATAGCGGCTGCATATTGAACATGCAAGCGAATATAGAATAGAATAAATCCAATTTATAATTTCAAACAAATTCATATCACCCCATTAGCTGAGAATATAAGAGCCCAGCGCACGTACTACGTTACCTTGGTGTTAGAAGAAGGTATTTTCTAAACTTTGCCCCCTTCCCAATTATTTTCTTCAACTTACTTGAATGAAGTGAACCTAAAGCGTACGTCATGAATCAATTCAGCAGCGTTTTTGATTTAAATATGTACTAGAGCTATAAAACTTACAGCAGTTACTAATTCCACTTAGCAATATTTATAATTGACTCCCACAGAGACGTTGCGTTCATGTATACACTCCCTGTGCACACTCGTCCATAATAAGCCATGTATGTATGCATGCCTTCGCACATGGATTTTATAGAACACTGTTCTATAAAAACTATTCATTGAGAGAATGGCCTTACATACCTGATCGGCTTACGCCATCGACACGTCTTTATACAATGTGTTCCATTTCTAATACTCTACCTAATGCCAAACTAAGCACCATTCTCTCACTCTCTTGTACACGCACTTACTCCTCACACGCTCTTTCCTTTTCTCTAAGGTAAAAACGTGTAAACAAATAACAAATAAAGATCACTTGTATTGTGTAAAGAACCCTAAAAAACCGAAAGAGCCTCAAATTGAGAGGGGAAAACCAGGCAGGTAACTAATATTGTACTCACTGCTATCTCTTGGTGTGTGTACATAAGGCAAAGCAACAGGACGAAGGGTATCATTGTGGCATAAGACTCGAAACAGTAAACGCTGAAGCCTAATATAAACCTCTCTTTTGTATTCTTATGCATAACAAGAAGTTGCACACAAGAACTTCTTCTTACATTAAAATTAAAAAAGTTGCACGAAAAAGTGTTCAGTTGTAAACAAGAGATCGTTAAGAAAAGACATTTAGCGGATAAGAAACAAGTGAAATTAATTAAGAAATAAAACGTGTGAATTGATTTTATGAAACAACAGAAATGGCAAGTGTTTGCAGGGCACAAAATAATTTTCAACAAAATCATTTCGAAATCTTAGCCGGCAACATGCTGATGCACCAACAACAAGTGCCTTTGCAGGGCCAATATTCAAATAAATTGCAATCGATTGCACCAGCTCAACCGAAAATATTGGGTATCAGCAATTTGCAAAATATTCAATCGCAGACGGTACTTGGACCTATGATGGCTAAAAAGAAATACACTTATGCTAACATGCCGTATGGCGAGCAATTGCCTTCAGTGGCACGTCGCAATGCACGTGAGCGCAACCGCGTCAAACAGGTCAACAATGGCTTTGCAAACCTACGTCAACACATTCCCCAAACTGTTATAAATACGTTGTCGAGTGGTGGTCGTGGCGCTACCAAAAAACTCTCTAAGGTTGATACCCTACGTATTGCTGTTGAATATATACGCGGTCTACAAGATCTTCTGGACACTGGTAATACAAGCAGCATCCATCATTATCACCAACAACAAAAACTGCAACTGCAACAAGCACAACAACACTTTGATGAGTCCAGTAATGATGGCAGCACTTACTGCTATTCCACCATTGGCAGTCCAGCTGCTCATCAAGCTTATCAAATGACTAACTCGCCCACCTCTTCCTATTCGGATTCCGATATCTCAGTTAATGGCGCAAACACTTTTGTAGAAACCTTAAAATTAGAGGAACCGGAATGCCAAGAATTCAAGTTCGATTTCTCAGAACAGCATGACGATGAAGAGCTCTTGGACTACATTTCATCGTGGCAAGATCAATAAATAAGCTAAAACAACGCAAACTATTTGACTCCAAAGGATGCCCACACCCGCCTGTTAAAAATCATTTTTCTAATAACAACCTCGTAAGTAGTTCCTCATCGGTACTTACTTATATCGAAAGAAACAAAATAAATATACTAGAACTAGTCTTTCACCTGTACAAATGTAAATAATTAATTAAATGTTTAAGTGACACGCTTTTACTCAATGAAGCAGTGCCTTAAGTATTACTAGCGTTTAAGCTTAATTTTAATCGAAACGGAAGACAATGATTTAAAACTTACTTTTTTTTAAATATATATCATTTTATATACTCGTACAAAATATATATATTTCTTAGTTGTATATTTTTTATTATGGAAGATTCTAAGCTAATTCTAGATCGTAAGCAATCCACTGAAAATTTTTCTTTTATAAATTCCCCTTTGAACACTAGACTACGAAATAAAGATCAAACTAAAAAAATATATATAGTATATATAATCATGAGTTTTATTATTTTATTTAAATACGAGTACATTGACATTTAAAGGGTGTATAATGTCCTTTACATACAGTGTATCATCCTTCTCTGCGTAAAGTCAATTTTGTTTCTTCTGGGCAATAATTTTTATGAATACAGAAATTGGATTTTAATTTTTAAATTTATTTTAGAAGTATTTCGATTTTAATCGAATGCCGACTTGTATTCAATTACGTTGCGGACTGCTAAAGCGAACTAACGATTTAATATTACGGCAGGATCTGTTATAAAGTGATGAATGTAAGAAATTTACATCATACCTCTAGGAAAGTATCGTACCAGGGAATCCAGGATCCGGTAGCCTACAACTGAACAACAATTATTTTCATTCCACGCATTTCAAACCGCCTACAGTGAAAATCCCGTTATTGCAATAGCTAATTTTTATAACAAATAATTTTTAAATATTCGTTCCATTTGGGAATTCTTTTCGTGGCTTTTTTGGGACTACCGAAATTGTTCACATATTAAATTATCATCAGCTCGATAACACTTTGCTATTCTATATTATAATTTTGCCAGTGCAGTACAGGAGAAACGAATAACGATCTGACGATATGCACGAGTATCTGTGGATAACCTTCAGTATTTAGAAAACCTTGTTGAAACATTTCAGATTTGTTTACAGTTCTCGTTTTACGGTCTATGGAAATCTGCCCGTTTTTATCACATGCAGAAATGAGCCTGCCACAATGTAGTTTCATTTTGATCGGGGTTCCCCCAAAAACAGATTAACTACCGACAATCAATCATTCTTCTAAGAGCTTCGTTTCCGCTAATGCAGATCATTAAAGCACTTTCACTCAAAAATTTATTGATATGTTTGTAATGGAAAGGACTTAATACCTAAACCTTTCTCCAGCTATATATCTCTTTAGCGACAGTATTTGTTTCGTTCAGAACGGCAATTGGAATCGTTAGTTAAGCGATACCAACTAACTAAGAGTCTACTAACGATAATGTTATGTGTGAAGTGGTATTACGTAAAGTTTTACGAAGAAAATTCCTTTGTACCTTTTATTCCTTTTTTTCACACTTTAAAATATTACAAGAATATATATATTTTTTTATTTTTTTAAAATAATTTTTAATTTAATAAAATATTACGTATCTTATTAATTTCTCCAATAAAAATTAATAACTTGTTCTTCTGGTTTATGAGCCAGCGGTCTTAAAAACTCGCAAACTTCTTGTGTCCTTTTTTTAGTTTAAAGGCATTCACAACAATAGGGATAATGAATATTGTTTGACCGTCTAAGGATCTTCCGTTTAAAAATTGTATTACGAGTATTATCTTTATTATTGCTGTTGTCGCTGGCAAAAAGAGGAAGTACAGGAAGCACCAAATAAGAAACAATGATGGAAACTGGTGTATAAATCGTAGAGGAACAAAAATATGCCAAAAGATTGCGATAATTTTTTTAAGGAAAAAATTTTTAAAAGTATTTTTGCATTTTCTTGATGAAATTAAATACGACAGCTTAAGCAACGAGAAGAATGAAGATGGATAAAAATGAGAGATGAATGTAGAAAAAGAGGAGTATGTTGAATTGTAGAAAATAATGAAATCTGTACAATAGGAACATTGTTACCGGATATCAAAGAAGCTTAAATAAGATGTGAAATGGAATCTTTTGAAATCAGTATAAAGAGGAAACTCTAAACCAGCCATAGAGGCTGGTCCTTTGGTCCTTAAATTTGCTACTGTTTCGTTAGTTCTTAAATGCAGTGCAGAGAGAAAGATGCAGCAAATAATGGAATTTGTAAGTAAATTTCTAAGGAGTAGTTTAAAAGAAAGAATTGGAAGAAAAAGTGAAGGTGTCAAAATTCTGTTTAAGCCAATGATATAATATTTGCTAAGATGGCATGATGACATCTATGGTTTATGCAATCCCTTTCTTTTGCCTATAATTTTAAGTCGAGTATTAAGATCATTTTACGGGCAAAGAGATTTAATTACAATATTTTCTCAGTAAGGAAGGCCGAGTGTATGATAAATATAATGCAATTGAGAAATAGATTTTAGTTAAATGTAGCGTGCCAGGAAATTTTATGTTTTCATTGTCTTTTTGCTTGAATTAAACACACTTGAAAAACGGAAAGTCCTTTCAGCAAACAGCACTTATTGTATAATATGACTGGCATTATGCTTCTGCTTGTCATATTTTCCTGTTACTCTTGTTCATGTTGTTTTTGAATGACAATCAGGAAGTTTTTGTTTATTTATGGTCTACTCATAATTTTGCACTTTCGCTCCTGGTTCCCTTAAGGACTTCAGACTTGTTTATTTTATTAAAATAAAAATGTACTTCATTTGATTCAAAAAGTACATATTTCGTATTGCTCTGCACTGATGTTTAAGTGCTTGTAATACTAATTTTTATGAGTTCTGCTAAAAAGGAAGGAGAAACAAGAAACAGATTTCCAACATACTTTTCCTTTGTCATTTCAAAAACACGAAATTTGACACAAATTATATTATTATTTTTATTATAGAAAATGTTCTTTCTATCGCCCTCTCTCTCTCTCTCTTTCTATCTCTGTCTAACTCGTCGACTTCATATGGTTTCTCTTCGCTTTATAGAAGACTTTTTAAAAGTACTATTTAATTAAACTAGAAAAAACAAATATTGTCCTTAAATTCTTTTTGGGAATTGTCATTTTGATGCTGCAGTTTACACTGGCGTCACATAAATTAGAAACATATTCTTCTCCATGCAAACCCTCTCATATAAATTTATGTTTCTTAGACGCCCTTTCAATGTTGTGTCTCTTAGAACTATTGATTTATGTTTCTTTAGACAGAAAACTAAACAAACTTCTTCAAAATTATCCAAAGGATTTGGCGACGTAGTTATTTTTATTTTCCTTCTCAATTTAACAAGATACTGCGACAAGTGTCCTTTGGAAAATGTGAAGAATTTAACACTCCTTTTCAATAAAATACACTTAAAAAGACATTTTCTTCCAAAGTTAATATTATTAACATTTGTGAGGGCTCAACTGCTTAAAATATTTAAGCAATAAAATATTTCAATGAACAATAAATATAAAAATATATTGCAGTTAAAATTAAACAAAAACAATTTCAGTATTTTCTTTCTGTACAGAAAAGTTTAACGAAATAGCATAATTATTAATCAATATTTATTGAAATAATTGAATTTACATATACAGCCACGATGCTGATCACCAGCGCTCCTAAACATACACATCTATGGAAAAATAACAAAGCGGATGTATTTCTTGAATTGTCTTACTCCAAAAGACCAGCCACGAAATATAAATTAGTAGAAACTTAAGAACTGATGATCGCGGATCTGAATGGTTTCATACCAAAATACCGAAATGGGCATTTAAGATATGCAAACATATTCCGAAGAGTCAAACAAAAAAAATTTTTGGAAAATTCTAAGTATGATCATGGTTTCAGAAAGATAGTAACCCTAAAAAAGAGGTTACGAAGGCGGTCTCAAAATTTCCTTAATAACAAAAATACATGCAACAGAAAACTTTCAAAATAAGTCTATAAAAACTACTAATTCTCAAACAGTGTCACACATATTTTATGTAGCTGGTAAGCGAATTTTGACCAATACATTTGCAAGAAACATAAATCAGTGGGCGGGGGTTATATACATTATGCTGAAGAGGGCGTACCCAAACTGTGAGACTTCTCCGCACAATATTCAAGCTTCTTAAAAACCAAAGACAATCTTCTTGAGGCTTTAACATTTTACAGAAAAGGAGGCAGGCGCAGAAGTATAATAAAACTTTCATTGCGTAAGCACGAATTCTACTCCATAATAATATATTTCAAAGAATGTTTCAGAACGAAGAAGTTATTAAGAATAGTCAACAGTGAATATATCGAATGGCACGAGGACGTTTAGTTTCTACCATCATGTTCACACAAAAGTTGAAAAGATAATTTACATTGAAACTGCAGAGGATCAACAAGGATATGTATAAATTCGTATAAAATACACTTGTGGGGATAAAGCAAAGTAGAAGCTCTAAGGCGAACTTAATGCATTAATTGTCTTTATTTGATCTTTAAATCGCAATAAAATTTCAAAATTTATTCTCAGTAGAATATTAAATTATTCAAACACATTATTATTGGTTTATGGGTGGGGGCATGTGCAGTAACGCAGATAATCATGGAATACGATAAACAGAGCGGATCTAATTCGATTTCGAGAACTGAATGTTTTCGAAGAAGTTTTTAATAATTTTAATAATCACCGGCCATGTCCTTTCCGCAGCAATCAGTATTGAAAAAATTCCTTTGTCAGCAAATACTCCTTTCTATTTCTACCAAATTTGCTGTATTAGATACTCACGCATTGAAAGAGGATTAACTTAACCAGAGAATGTTCTGCATACCTGTGCAGTGAACCAGACCAGCATACTGAAGATTAAATAAACAACCCAATACAAGCTAATGCAAACACATCAGTATGATTATAGTTTGATTCAAATACAGCTTGACCAATACAGTGGGATTAATGATTTAATTAATAACTTTTGCAATCAAGCATTTTGCGACAATATATCAAACAATGTATTATTAGAAGCAATAAAAATAATTGCTGCTAACTGTACTTCTTAAGCATTTTATATGGCTTGCAAATCGGTAATAACAATGTCATACTCTGTTATAATCATTCTAAAATTAATAACTAGTTTGTGCAATATTTATTCATAAAGAAATCTTACAACAACATTCGCGTAAACACCCATTTCCTTAGACACTCGTGCCACAAATTGTAACGCTACAAATTGAAGAGGACAAAAAATTATAATAAAAACAAGAAATAAATAAAATTTGCATAAAACCAAAACATGTTGCGAATATGAGGCTACCAAAAAATTATTTACATTTTATAAGACAGATCAGCTTACAAAGAAGTAATAATTTCTCAACATTGAACAACTGAAAGGAAACAAAAGGGATACCAAAAGTAAATAGAATAACTCTGCAAGTGAAGGAAATATACTTTTAGTTAAAAAAAAAAAAAAAACAAAAACGGAGGTGTTACTCACAAGGACATTAATTAAAGAATTTTAATACTCAAAGTACACAAAGTCCAAGCCAAATGATATGCTGGAGGAAGGTAAAATCTGAATGAATTAAAGACAGAGAAAAGGGACCGTAATGGGTGTTGATTCTATTTTTCTTACAAATATGAAAATAAAAGAAAATATTAAGGCATTCAACATTAGAGATGGAAGTGTAGCACAGGCACGTGCTCACGTGTTCCTTTGTAAAATCATGTTCATGAGCACTGTTTAAAAATGATTAAAGCATTCAAAATAATATCTCTAATTTTTGCCACCAAAGTATACAAAAATGCCAATACTCGAATACTCGTATCATCCGGGTATTCCCCGAAATAAAAAAATTAAAAAATTAATGATAAGTGACTTTTGAAAAAAGAATTTTTCTAATTAATTTTTTTTAAATATTTTTATGGGAATTTTGACAAACTCGCATTCTAAAGTAAAATAATAATTAATAAGAGTTTGTAAAAAAAATTTCAATATATTTTTATTGCATACCTTTTAATTTTTATAAATTTTAAACCACCCCACATGATCACGAGTTCTTCAAGTTACTCACGAGCCCATCTCTATGAGCAGATATCAATGCACGTGTGTACATTCGTGTGTCTAATAACACAATTGTCCTTTTGTTATATTCCCAGTCACTGGGGTGTGTAATGGTCCTTTTTCGCTTTACAGGGCACACTTTTTGGAAACTTTTTATTTTAAATTTCTTCTACTGGATGAATGACTGGCTGTCTTCTCGCCAGTTTGCTATTAGATTTATTTATCACAAAGTGCAAGAGTTGTTATTAGCAACGCATTGAAAGAAATTTTATAACAAAGAGCAGGGTTGGTTTGCCTGGCTGGTTTGGTTTGTTAACTTTAATAGGGTAGCTCACCACCGGAAGTTTATTACTCAGCAAATTATCATTTTTTATGTTTAGTTGTAAAAAAAAATAAACAAGTTTCTGGTCTCAGACAGCTTATTTGTTTGTTAAGTTTTATTTCATTTGTATCCTTAAGTTTGTTATTTTTGTTTATGTGTATGTTGATTACTCATAACTATCCACGTGGTCCTGTTTCTCGCCTAAATCTATGAGGCGTAACTGGTGATTTCCGCTATTTGGTGCTTTTATTTAATTTTTTTTTTTCTTTACTTTTTTTCTGTATTTTAATTTCAGATAGTGATTACATTTTCTCTTACCAAAAATGTGTGCGATTTCCGGTACACGCTTAAAAAGTGTGCCTTTTTTGATAACAACAACATTTTTTATTTATTTTTATTTTCCGATCAAGATCATGTGGTACAGTTTTTTATTTTAAAAATATATGCAATGAAGGCCGTGCTTAGAATGGCTATAAATTATTACAAAACCAACCAAGTGTTGCAAGGCTTTACGTTCCATTTGGCAAAATATTGTTTAAAAAAAATATATAATCCTTTAACACCCTTTCTGGCAGGCCTGCAATGTGTTTCCTAACACTTTGCATCGGATCACGTGTGACGTCTAGAAAAATTCATCTTAAAAGGAATCAGAGCAGGTTCTCACTACTGAATGCCAAAGCATTTTCCATCTCTGAATGTGCAAAAATATTCCTACAAGTTCCACTTAACTGTTCAACAGTTCAGATTGATAGATATATTCAGCCTATCAAAATATCTTACTAAAATTCCCCCTTATTGGAAAGAGTGGCCATAAGGGTGAGCCATAAAAAGCTTTCCAATTCAGGGACAGTAAAGGATCATATTGGCTTGCAGTTGCCAGGGAAGAAAGCTATAGTGACAACGCCTGTAGTGGCAACTGAAAGGATGACTTTCAAAACATGACAGCAAATTTTATTTTGCAATTTTGCTGTAGAATCTACATCGTCTGCATGAGCAAAATAGCTCCAAAATCATAAGCATCAACTTGAATCCGATTTGAATTAGAATGTCTGGTCAATATCACAAAACAGTGCTGAACTAATTATGACGTGAGCACGATCCAGTTGGCACGAAAATCCGCCGTAAATATATAAAATTTAAAAGAATAGTATTAAAATGGTTTCCCACTATTTTACAAAAATGGAATTTTCATAAAAATTTACACCAACTTCTAGAAATCGTACGACTAGTACTTGTAACTCTTCTAGTATATATACTGTAGAATACTGAATACAGGCCTATACGGATATACAGATATCGTGAGAGTTCGAACAACACTATAGTAGATTGGAAGGAATAACCCTTTTTAATTAAAAGGATGCTTAGATGATTAAAAGGATGATTAAAGAATTGATTAAAAGGATTCATACAGACCTTACCAGGCGAATGATAATGCAGGCCTCTTGAAAAAGTATAGCTGTATGGCAATGCAGTGGCACTTTGTGTGTCATGTACAACGTTCAAATCCAGAATCGAGTTTTTAAAAAAAATAATATTCTACAGGACTATTTCAATGCCTATCTGAAGCGTACTTCCACATTGATACTATGCAACTTTAAGCCTCATAGCACATACTTACATCGGCTTGGGAGGAGTAAATATGAATTACTAGAACAGATGAATATATTCTAATCTATATTTTTCATATTAATGATGAAGTGAGACGGATAAAACGACTGCATGTGCTACATCTTCCTTTTCTACTGAAGTCATTTCAGTGAATTATACGAGTATGTAGTTTAAATAAATAGATGCGTTGAGTTCAGCTTATGAGTTTGCTTATAAGATTAAATGCTTCCAAGATTTACTTATTATTTAATTTTAAATAGATTGCGAATAAATTTAAAATAAAAAAAAGTTTTTTTCTGCCTAATACAAAAAAACTTTATGGAAGTGTTACTGAAAACGAATTCTCCATTGTCCTCGCATCCATACAAGGATACCACTGTTGGTAAAGGGAACACATGGCTGTGGAAAAGGTGATCTATAAATAAGTAACAGAACTATTGAAATTAGAGCGGGAAGCAACATGCGTTTTTCATTTTCACAAGTTTTTAATAAATTTAATGTTGCCCAACTGCGATCAATAAAAGTGTAGCGTTCAGATATCGCTTAACACGCAATTCATTGCAGCGTTCATTACGACCTTTGCGATACAATGAATAAAATTCCAATAGAGACGTTTTGAAAGCCATGATGAATGGAAAAAATCAAATCAACTTTTGACATTTAATGCTTGTTGCTAAAAGCAATACTCATGACTTTTTCATTTTATAAAAATTTAGACCAAAAAAAAAAAATAAAGAAAAAAAAAATAATAAAAACTCGAAGCTAACAATAGAGCAAAGGATCGCTGAGCTGAACTCCTACAACCTGATTTGAAAAGGCGAAAAGGATAAAAGAAATGAAGAATTTATGTTTAGTTCCTTTTCAAAATGACAAAGGATTTTCAAAGTTTGATAGCCAAACAATACTTTTATAGAAGCTAAATATTTGTTTCGAAGAAAGCAGGCTTTGTCTACTTTTATTGTAGAAATTCCCAATCGAAATTTTTTTATTTAAAAGGTTAAAAATAATTTTTTTAATTCTTATTTATTCATCAGCTCGTCGTGATCCCCAGAAATTCTCAGAATCGCTTTCATTATTAAGAAAAAATGTTATATGTTTTCTACCTTCCCTATAAATTTAATTGCCACGCGTTATTCTATTCTATTCTATTCAATTTTACTTTCTTCGGTTTGGTTTCATGTTTGAACGAAAAGCATTTAGTGGTTTCTAAATTAAGGTCATGATGTGTCATCGAAAAGTCATATGCTGCGTTTTAATTGTGATCCTTATAAAGAATTATGTATGTAAGTGAGGTCGCGAAAGGATAATGACTTTTTAGATTTTTCCCCTTTTTAATTTCGGAAGTAAATTAAGTGATACTGCCGGCATCTGAACTTAATTTTTTTTATACCCAATTTCATTTATAATTTATTTATTCAGTGCTAATAAGTGATGTGAAATAAATCGAATTTAAATTTTCAAGAGAAAATCCTCTACAACAAAACTTTTGACTCCTAAATTGTTCATCAAGGAAAAACGAAATTAAAAAAAACTAAGCCAAAGGATCAGCTTATGATATATTATTATATAAAAAAAATATAAACTAAAATTAAAAATAAAAAATAAAATAATAATAAAAATTGTAATATTTTAGTAGACTAAAAATTACAGAATTTACACCACGACAAAAAAGTTAAATTAAGGAAAAGCTCTTGTCTGATGCATTTTTCTGTAGGGGAAATAATACGATCTACACATGTAGTTCCTGATCTTAAGAAACAAAAATAATCTGTAGTAGCAATTTCAAGCATAGTGTGCTCATTCTCTTTATGCTTTTTTTAATTTCTTTCCACATTTTAGTATAGACTAAGCAGGCAGAAACTATAAAATCGCATTAGTTTATATATATTTCTCTTAAACTGAACCAATACAACCAGGTGCCGTACCGCGCGGTGCACTTCTCTGAGTAATTCTCTTTTTAATATCCTCTAAATCGAAATCTATGCTTCACTGAATTTCCTTTTATAGAACACAAACCACAAAGAAACTAAAACACAAGCTTACGAAAAGTGTATATTTTAAATATATGCGATAAGATATAATTTTCAATACGTAATCGATAAATACCAAAAACAAAAAAAACCTAAAACCGCAAAAAATCAAATTTTTTTTTTTGGATAATCAGATAATGTTTGCTCTACGATGACAATGCACACAAAGCCAGGGAACAACAAATAAATGAAATGCTCCTGTTTTTGAATCGATAATGCAATCGCCCGCTACCGTAGCGATTGAAGAAATGTTGATGGCCAAACAACTGAAGAACGTGAGAAATGAGGAGTTTCAAAGAAAAATACATAATTTTGCCGCAAAATTTTCCACAAGAATTAAGTGCAGTACAAGTACAAGAGGTAGGCAGAGAAATGAGAGCAGCGAATGAATGTGACAAAGCGACACAACCACAATGTCAACCATGTGCAACGAAGACCAGCGATAGAAACGGCGGATAATTTTTTTCAGACTTGCTGTGGGGAAGGCTGAAATAAAATAGTTTTCTTCTTTTGATTTTTATATACAGTGAATAACCTTCTGCTGATCGGGAATGTTTTGAAAACGATTTATGATTACTATTCTATAGTAAACACAGTGGGACAGAAAGCAATTGTAATAAATTGCACAAGTTATGACTGTAATTATTGGGAATTCGGAACGTGATAAGGTGGGATTAGTAAATTAATTTTTATAGAGTAATTAAAAAAAAAGTTTAAACAAAGACAAAAAGTCTTCAATTAATAATAATATTACATAAATACATACATATTCACGTTGCAAGCTTCTCTATTTACACACTTGCTGCGTTCTTAAGAATGTTCTAGCAATTCTAGAGAGCTTTTAACTATCTGTACTGTCGTACTAGTGACTATTTCGTGGCAATATTGACTTTTTAAAGATTTAGCAGGTTCGAGTTGATGTCGATCGGTGAAGATGGCGATCGACAGTGTAGCCCAGCGAGTTAATATTTTCTTACATATACATACATATATCTTTTAAGAGCACAGGGGATTGTAACAGATCTTGAAAGTACACACACTTCTCTTCATTACTTTCTTTTCATTACTTTTTATTTAGGAATAAGTATAAGGCAAACCAATTGGGAACTAATATTTATAGACCTTCAATATATAAAGTATCTTGTGAACAGATATTTCACATTTCATATTTACCAGTTTTTTTTTTCTTCTTTTTTTTGCAATAGATATAATTTAAATCACTTTTTTATTCCCCTTGACAGTGACGGAATTTAGTGAACTAAGATTTACCGAAACTGAACTCATATCAGTAAACTTACTCTGTTCAATACATACTGCTTAATTTAGCTTTTGGTCTTGTTTGCCAATTACTGTACGTTCGGACATTTCTTCATTTTGTAGAAAATTTCGATTCATAAATAATTTTTTTTTTTAATAGATTCTAGTCATTTCAAAATTTCTATACAATTTCTGCATGTTTTGTATTTGAATTCCCTGAATTTCCACCGCTTTTGTTTCCGACAGTTTTCTAAAAGTTTTCGGTTTTATAATCAAATCAGCGATTTGCGAACAAAAATTTTAAAAGAAAGATTAGGGACAAATCGTTTTTGGCAACAACGTCTTATTGTCCACTTGCTTCACATGATCGATCGGTCACGGTGAATAGTTGCCCAGCATATGAACCACATTACAAGTTCAGCGGCACAAAAGCCACAACATCAATGCAAAAAATAGAAAAAAAAAATTAACAAAAATAATAAGAAAAACAAAAACAATAAGAAAAGCAAAAAGAAAAGACAAAAAGAAAAAGATTTTATTAAGGATGTCACCAGAGTCGGCTTTTCAGACCGATGTTGCATTCATGTTCACTAAGACGTGAAATTAGTTTTTCAGAATCTTTTCTACTAGACTGCTCCATATTTTTTTTTTTTTTTTTTTTTACAAAAATGATAAAACATGCTTTAATTGTAAATTTTTTGCGGTCCAAAATTCAAAAAGTAAAGAGAAAGCGATTTTTTGCTACAAAAAAAAAAAAGAGCAGTCAATGCGGTACATTTTAAAAAGAATGCTGCGCAGAACGATTGTAAGCAGGATCAACTATTCAGTATTGTCCTTTGATCCATGCACTCGGCATGTGATTACGACTAATGTTTGGAAATCACAAAAATGTCCTGTGGCTAAAAAAAATTATTGTTTTGTTATTAAAGAAATGATTTTCTGTAGTTCGATTAGTGTTGACATTATCAAAGAAGATTTGCTTAACAAATCCTTTATAAATTTTTAAAACTCCGGTCTGATGAAAAATGCTCCGTTTAATAGAACAATTACTTTTCTTCAGAAGAAACAAAAAAGGGAAAAGAAAATTCATTGACTCTGTAGTTTATTTAATGCATTATTTGGCTGCCGAACTAACATGCGTCTAGATGGAACATTTTATTACACTTTTTATAACTCCTCTGAAGAAATTTTGCTTTCGTTTCCTTGTCGGTTCGCCATGGATACACCCACTTTTCCTATTGTTATATTAATTTTTTTTTTCAGTTTTCTTAACAAATTTTATAGATTTTTGCATCAGTGAAGTAGGTGTGGTTTTGTAGGCGTTAATTGCAGACATTTTCACACAATTTTTTTCTTTTTTTTTTTTAGAATCTGTATGATGTTCTCTTGATTATTAGATAATGCGCCAAACCTGTATGGATTTTATATGGCATTTGATTAAAACCTCTAAATGTTTTGTACTTGGAATGGAAATATTGCAAGCTGTATTGAAATTTAAGGCACACTTCCTTAAAGGAGGATGAACACAATTACAGATCTGTAGCAGAAACAATGATTCAAAAATTTCCATTATTATTTGCACATTAAGGATTCTATTTAGGTTTGGAAAATTATATAGATTATAAAATCACAGATCAAGTATCGATAATATGAAGTCGTCTTGATGGCTAGAATCGTGTTATAATCTTAATTTTTGGTGGAAATATTAAATGCAGCCAGCAGCGACAAAGACCTCTATTTTGCCTTTTAACTAATCCTGCAGACAAATCCTGTAGTCCTAATATGTTTGAAGTCAACATATATGACAATAAAACTACAAATTTTATTGCATGTTTTTCCGAGATTTTTCTATTTATTATACATTTTACATTACACTTTATCTAAATTCTTATAAGTTTATCTATTGTGTTAATTAAGAAATCTTTGAACACGAAAGCAGTGTATCTCTCCTTGGAAAGGATTTCCTAGAAAATAGTATCTCTGGACGGACGCAAAGTAAAGCAAAGCAAAACTAATTAAAAATACGATGCAATGAGAAAGTGAAGGTAAGAAAAATTCAAATTATTATCTTTAGCGAAAAATCGGCAAATGAATTTCTCTCCGCAATTTTATGACTTCAAAATGGATACGGAGTAAAAAGGCTACAAATTTCAAATTTTCCTAAAAGGATGTGGGTAATGTCCTGTGGTTAGTTCCTTCAAATAGCTATGCAGACTTGAGATAACTGAAAAGGTTAAGAGAACCTTGTTTTTAACAGAACAGGTAGGAAAATCGATTAATAAATATTTAGTTCTGAGTTTGCTATTCCCTATAAATGATCCTTTTTATTTTCTTTTTTAATGAGTTTAATTTTCATAAAACAATTCATAGATAAGTGATTGACATTTTCATTTTGCTGCCCTAATCACTAAAACTTGTGAATCATCTTGTTTTTTAATTTGCAAGCGTTGTTCTGCATGTATAAATTCATGCTCTGACAAAAATCAAATCGCCTGCTGTTACTAAATGTCCTTGCGTAGAGACACATTTGCTTATTCATATTGTATAGAACAACAGGATTCCATTTTTACTAGTCCAATTCAAGATTATTTATTGCTAATATGCAGGATGCAATTTCGATTGACTTTTAATACATTCGCATTGATTGTGTTGTAGAATTTATGCCATATTTAATTCCAATTAATTGCAAATCATTTTCATGGCAATGTTGGCTATTTATGTGGTTTCTGAACAGCTTATTTCCATTAATATTATGCGGGACTTGCTCTTTGGGTGGCCAGGTTTGGCATAGCACAAGCACGTGTCTGTGCACATAAATGAGGGTTCTAGATGAAATAGTTGTTAAGAGCTAAATGAGCCAAAGTGCCAAATATTTCAATGCATTTTAAATGACATTTTAATGTTTTAAAATAGAATGAAGAATAAGAAACGGCAAAATCATGAAGCAACAGAAAGTGAGAAAATTATTTTAATACGAATATTTTGTATGTCACCTTAATTGCATTAATATGAGAGCAGAGGGGGAAGACAATTTTTTCATGGAAATTTCTCTGTAATTTTCTCAGCAATAATTTAAAACATTTTCTTTAATTATTAAGTCTGTATTTTTTTTTAATTCCATTTTTTTAATACAATTATTTTAATTTTTCTCATACAAAAAATAATTTTAATCATACATTTTCTTCGGCACTCTTCTCTATAATTAATCTAAAATTTTTTAGGACAAGATTTGACGGTACAAAAAAGCCATGAATAATTTTCATAGTCTTAAAATATTACACAAACAAAGAAAAAAAAATATCACACCTTCAAAATATCAAATATAATGCAACTTCCGATCAAGGATGAAGAAAAATCAGGGCGTGTTAAAACACAAAATTCAAATAATTAGGTGAAAAAATAAAGTGCTGGAATGGAATGATACAAAAATAAGAAGCCGATAAAATGTTGAAATTATTAAAACGTGAAAAGCAATGCAACTGCAAAACGTTACGGCGCCATTTAATTGACCAACAAAAAAAAAATCTAGTACAAACTTTTGAAAACGTTATAAATATTTTCCTTTTTCCTTTCGCTCACAAATATTGTAGATCAGCACGAGCATATTCAAACTAAATGGCTGAACAATTTCGGCAGAGAGTCACTTTCAATTAACTCGAAGCCACAACACAGAGTTCAACGTAGGCCGAACCTATTGACCTTAGGTTTTACTATTGGAAATTAGAGAAAAATTACAAGTCATTCAATAAATAAAAATGTAAAACCAAAACGTTTAATTGGCTAAAATAATTCGTAAAGATCAAAGAATGTTTCTTAATATTTCTTTCTATTCCCTTCCCTTTCTTTGTCCTTAAAAAGGATGTTTTCATAGACCACCCATTTTAACAGTGTTACATAAAAAAAAAAAAAAAAAAAAAAAATACAAATAATAATAGTGGAAAAATGGTAATGAAAGAAAAGCACGAGAGCGCATGCGCTTTGATGCTGCGAGTATGCCGTGCCCTAATTTAAATCCCAAAACATTTAATTTAATTAAAGGTTTTCGTTTAGAATAAATACAAATAATTAAAAAAAAAAAGGAAATGTTCTAACACACAAAGAAGTTTCACTATGCAGCTTGCCCAGAGAGAAAACTTTGTGCGGCTCTACGAGTGAATTTGCTGCTTCAGGATGCATGTGGTAGATTTTTCAATAATTTTTTTTTTTTAAAATTACTTTAAAAAACGAAACTGTCACAGTCGTAATTTGGTACAAAAATGTTTGAGGAATCCATTTATTTTATTCATTACAAAATATCTCAAAGGTAGAGAAACTCATCCATGTATGGAAAATATTACTGTGATGCCCTTCTTTTATACCCTGCATACATTAAACGAAAGGAATAAATAAAATAATTGTATTAAGACACAAAAAAATATAGTTATGAAAATATTTCTAAATATACAGATGTTTATGTGTAATGCACGTGACTTTGGTAAAGGAAATATGCTCAGCTTATTAGCGTGAACGAACTCCATCTTATGCCACTCAATTAATTCAAATTAACCACAAATGCTAAAGAGTGCGAGTGTAGCCAATCGAGTGCTAACAGCGAAACAGTAAGCCATCGGCTCACCAGCAAAGCGAAATTAAAGTGATATTTTGAAATTTATTACAATAAACTCAGCTCACTTATTACATACCAATTACATGTTGATGGAAAATGAATGCCGTTCGGCCATGTCCTTTAAACGAGATTTCCAAAAAAGGACCACCACCAAACCACCATCAGCAAATACTTGATGTTAAACAGATTTAAAAATGCCCTCCATTCAAACGAAATGCAGTTTCTGCATTTTAAAGTAATTTCACACTTACTTATGATGCCTTTGCTCAGCAGATATAACAAAAGCAATTAATTATATTTTCATTTTGTGAGGGGTGACATACGGAAAAAGCAATTTTTTTATCCTTAAAAAGTGTGTCCCTTTTTTATCTGTAAGGTGCAAATGTTTCTTAAATTTCATAAACACCACCGTGCTATTAAATTTCTTAGTGTTAAAGATTATTTAAACGATAAAAAAACGCAAAGGCATTAAATTTCGTCGCCGTTTCCCTCCATTCACAGAGATTACTTGCAAAAGCGCGTGAAAAATACAATTATACGATCGGAATTACATAAATCAATTATTTGTGTAGATCCTGGAAATTCATATCCTTTTTGGTGATAAAAACGAAATATTTTTAACAATCTATTAGAAATATGAAACACTAAAACCATTTCTTAACCATTTTACATTTTTTTTAAGGAGATTAATTTTAATACACGAGCAATTTCAACTCAATTTTTTTACAAAAGAAAACAGGAAATGAAATATTTATATTTTATAATAAATGGCCATGGCATGTACATATATATATATATAATGATTAATCAAATTGTTAATTTACATAGTATTGACGATTTTTATTGAGTTTCAGCTATCAGCTCTACAATTATATACTCCGATTACATTCTGAAATTTTTTTATTTTATTTTCAAAACAACGTTTTGTATTCGATAGAGAGCTTTAAAATATAGTATAATTTTAAAAAGACTTTCGTAAACCTACACGAATTTGGAATAAAAGAAAAACGGCTCCAAAATCTACAACAGCTAACGTTGCGCAAAATAGAACTTTTGAAGTTCGCAAAGCTGGTAACACTGTAATGCAAAAAGGCAAATATCCTGCGTTAAGTAAACATGAAAGGTAAAAGGAAGGGAAACTGTAAATAAGTTAAAGGAATATTTAAATTTGACTTGTGGCTTGTCATGTTGTTAATTTTAGTTCATTTCATGCTGCAACTTAATGAAGAGTGAGTTGCAGTCAGCGAATTCTAAGCAAGCCGCCCACTATCTGTTAAAAAAAAGTGAAAATTCCGTTCAAAATTAAAATAAAATAATATGTATTTAAAATAATTTTCTTCAACAGATACCTCTTTGATTCCTCACTGTATTCTTTGACATTTAAAGTTAATATTGGCCGCTTTTATTTTCTATGCTACTTTTTCATAAGAAATTGCGAATTTAGCATTCGCATCGCAAAATACTTAAATATCGCAATAGAGATAACAATAGAGAGTGACGCCCCTGTCTGAAATGCTGAATAAGAAATCAATCTTTCTGATTCATCTGTCAAATATATTAAAAATAATTATAAATAATTAGAAAAGCTGCTTAAATATTGAAAGCAAGATTTTTACAATATATTTTTTATACTTTCTTAATCGGCTCAGTTTCATTTTTTATTAAAAAAAATAATATTAAAGAATTTCCTTGACTTGCCAATTTCAGGCACAATGAACGAAATAGTTAATCGAATGGAACAGATTTTCTTAATTACATTTTTGGGAAAAAATCGTCATTCTTTGAAATCGTTCGCTTGTCTATTTATGAATGAAAAAGTTGCGTTTTTATTGCTCTTGTATGTTTATTTGAAGTTTTTAAATGTTTAAAATATATTTTTGCTAAAAATAAAGGAAAATAAAATTTTCGATTTTTTGGAAAATTTTCGATTTTTGATAAGGGGGTACTCTATACATTTTTGGCCAAAAATCGTCACTCTTTGAAATCGTTCGCTTGTCTATTTTTGAATGAAAAAGTTGCGTTTTTATTGCTCTTGTATGTTTATTTGAAGTTTTTAAATGTTTAAAATATACTTTTGCTAAAAATAAGAGAAAAATAAAATTTTCGATTTTTTGTAAAATTTGCGATTTTTGATAAGGGGGTACCCTTTACATTTTTGGGCAAAAATCGTCATTCTTTGAAATCGTTCGCTTGTCTATTTTTGAATGAAAAAGTTGCGTTTTTATTGCTCTTGTATGTTTATTTGATGTTATTAAATGTTTAAAATATATTTTTGCTAAAAATAAAGGAAAAATAAAATTTTCGATTTTTTGGAAAATTTGCGAATTTTGATAAGGGGGTAGGTACCCTTTACATTTTTGGGCAAAAATCGTCACTCTTTAAAATCGTTCGCTTGTCTATTTTTGAATGAAAAAGTTGCGTTTTTATTGCTCTTGTATGTTTATTTGATGTTTTTAAATGTTTAAAATATATTTTTGCTATAAATGAAAGGAAAAAAAATATTTTCGATTTTTGGGAAAATATGCTATTTTTTGACAAGGGGTACCCTTTACATTTTTGGGCAAAAATCGTCACTCTTTGAAATCGTTCGCTTGTCTATTTTTGAATGAAAAATTTGCGTTTTTGTTATGGTTTTGTTATGCTCTTGTATGTTTATTTGAAGTTTTTAAATGTTTAAAATATATTTTTGCTAAAAATAAAGGAAAAATAAAATTTTCGAATTTTTGGAAAATTTGCGATTTTTGATAAGGGGGTACTCCATACATTTTTGGCCAAAAATCGTCATTCTTTGAAAACGTGCGTTTGTGTATTTTTGAACGAAAAACTTGTGTTTTTTTTGCTCTTATGTTTATTTTATGTTTTCAAATCATTTTTTTTCTTATAATTTTCTAATTTTTGATAGGTTATTCACACGTCTTGTGCCTTGACTTCACAGTACTTTTATCTATTAAAACTGTTGCTATCGTTCCATGTAATCTATTCCTCACGAGAGATAACAGCACGTGTTTACTGTCAACTGAATGCCAGTTTAACCCTTTTCCTTGCATTCCAATATTTATTATCGGATTCATTTAAGTGCAATACATATTTAACATTTATTTAAGATACAAGAAACAAAAATTAGCTATTGAAGAGACGATCAAACAGTTGAGTAGATCCACATTCGTTTTACTTACACTGATTTATTTAGAGTACTTGTGGGAAAAGTGAACTTTTACGACGTTCTAATGAAGGCAGGTAAATAATTAGAAGCTGATGAGTATTACAAGAAAGAAATGGCTAAACCAAAATATTTCCTTCACGTGTTTACATTATTACACTATTTTCAGTTTAAAAGAAGTAACATCTAATGATTCCTTCTGACCAAAATGCACACCAGACTGCCACTTTTAATGTTTCAAAAGAGGACTAATAAATAATTTGAGTGTTAGCTTTTGCCCACAACTCACTGTTCTGTTCTTATTCATGCAAATGAAAATGGGGCTCGTCACTCATTATGATTTTTTTATCAAAATCAGGCTTGTCGTGGACGACCTGTAACACCCTATTGGCATATGTACGATGGCCTAAATTGGAGTCAACTAAATCTTAAATGGAAATCCTTCTGCAAAATCGTGGGCAAAGTTCTTCTTTGAATACCAAATTCCTGGGCATGGCGCCGAATTGAGGTTGATGGATTGTTTTGAAGAATTTCTTGGGTAACAGTAATGTTTTCAGCCGATCTTTTTGTACATTATGAACCATGCTAGCGACTTTCACTTACAGTGCCTCTTTCTTCGAAATCTTTATTTCCTTTCGTTGCCTCTGCTTCAGCACTGCCAAATATGAATCATCACGACCACTGTTTATCGGAATATCGGCAAAACAAAGTAGTATACCTTCCCGGCGTACAACCTGTATATAGGACTGTAGACTCAATAAATAGCAGTACTACTCTTTATTTGAATATACTTTAAGCTCCATTTTACTCCAAGGATGTACCATATTAATTGGTGTTATAGACAGAGGAGTAGCTTCCCAAAGTCTATATTCCATTTATTAAAATTGCTTAATTAGTACTTTTAGTCTGCCCTTACTGTATATTAATATCTGCAGCTCCCACCAGCAATTTCATTGCTTACCATTAGCAAAAAAAAAAAAAAAAATTAATTTTATTCTAACAAAATTAATTGTTATTGGAATTTAAAATATTTACAAAAATTTCGTGGAATTCAAACAATAATAACGAAAACTGCAAGTTAAAAACAAAAGGTTGCGAGTAGATGTTTGATTTACAAAACAAATTGACAATAGAGAGGTTGATATATTCTCAGAATTAATTTATGGACTGGTTGGATCTCTTAATAATAACAATGTGAATGTACACATTTTGGTTTATTATGACAAAACATTGCGAAATAAAAGAGATGTCACGACGAGCACAAATAAGCTGTTAAAAGTATTTTAACAATGCGTTACCATGTACTAGAATGTCCTTTTCAAGGAACAGAGCCGATCGACCACCTAGAAGGAAATTTTTCATTTACTTAATTTTTGTTTTCGTTTTTCTCTTTCAAAAACATATAAAAGAAACAATCTGGTGGGGAGTGAGAGTCCTTTAAAACAGGATACTATTGTAGAAAAAAATATACTCAATAATATTGTGATATTTATTTATTTCTTGCCAAAAGATTTTAGAATCTTGGCTGGATTGTTTATATATTTTTGGTTTCAGTGCAGTCACCGTAATGTCTTCGCCTGGTGCTTCTATTCTTAAAGCCAAAAGAGTGAAATACTGCTATTGTTTTGACGGAGACAGAGAGGAGACCTCACAGGTGTTTTATATGTTGTATTAAATACTTTGAAATGAACATTCACTTTTAAGTAGACGAACATTTTATTGTTGTAAGTCTTCACTTGGCAAAATCTTAAATAGAAAAATCATGAAAAATTTTATTTCAAGAATATAATTTATTAGATCCTGGAGGAAGACATAAGAATCCTGTGAGTTTTGATGCGTACACCAAAACATTAATTTTTATTTCCTTTTATTTTTTTCCACCGCATAAAGAAAGAAATCAAATAATATTAAGAAGAATATTGCAAACTCGTGTATACAGAATACTTTTGATTTATAGCCCAAAAAGGAATTTTTGGGAAGGAAATCAGCAGTAGAAAAAATCTTCATTAAAATATAAATATTTTGGATGAAAATATTGGAACTGTAAAATACATAATTTGTAAGTGATTTTACAAATTTGTTCCACAAATTAATGATATTGGCCGCCAACTACAACGCATGTTTAACTACATCGCTGAGAGACACGATTGAAAAAGATTTCGAGAAATTAAAAAAGAAGGAATTAAAATCTATATGCCTGATCATGCCGGACATCTGACTGAACATAATTTTTCTTTTTGATTACATATTTTAATTAAAAATTATTAATAAATTTCATTTTGTTTAGAAAGTAAATGTTGAAACCAAATTATAAAATTATATACGAGGTGTGATCAAAATATAACGTTTATTTCAAATTTTTTGCAAAAGTATTTATTCTTCAATAACTAGCTTGACTCCTTTAAATTAATCCCCCTCAGATACCGACGCAAACGGCTTACAACTTCAAGGTAGTATTCCTTATTGTCCGTACGATCGTGGGGAATTTGAATCTTCTGCCCGCTTCTATTGGGATGATTGGGTCTTAGTTTCAATGCCCATGATTGGTCACCAGTTATAACCTTTTTGAGCAAATATGATACGTTGTTGACGAAGTTCAACAGCTCCTGAGCGATGCCCATGTGAAGTTGTTTTTGCTAAAAATCGAAGAGCATATTGAAACACTACTAACATTTTTATCGGTGAAAAACAAACTGATAATACAAATTGGCTGATATTGCCAACATACATATATACCAGACATGTATGCTAACATAACAGAAAAATGATATACCGAAATTTGAAGAGAACAGGTTTTTTGATCACACCTCGCATACATATAAAATTATGGAATTGTTAAGTAAATATTGAAATTATATAATTAACAAATAAAAATATTAAATAGCATAAAATCTTCAAGTTGCAGCTTTAAATTTATTTCAGGACTCCGAAAATTGTTTTCCTCAGACTACAGACAACAGAGTTGCAAGAACTTAAACGAAAATTATCAGAAATTTTTGGCAACTACAACTCTATTTCATTAGCGTTTCAAACGTTTGTTAAAAAAAAATACATATTTTAATAAATTAAAATCAAAGGAAAATCCAATTTGCTGACAGCTCGTTGCTAATTCATTTGCAACAACTACCGAAAAATATTACAATTTCATTTCTAATTAACCGCAAAACACTTTTGTCACGGTCTCGTCGCATGCCAAAAGGCAAAACTCTTGCGAAAGACATTTAATCCTTAAGAGAAATACTTTTAATCCTTGAAATATTAAAAAAATGTTCGAGAGAATGGAAACAAAAATAAAGAAAAATTCGTTTTTGCACAGCTGGTACTTGAGGCGTACAATGAGACCAAACGTTGCATAATGGATGTCTGGTCTTCAAAGTAATAAAGAAATCATTTAATAAAGATATTGGCACATGTTGAATGATCCTGAAAATGAGACCAACAGACTGCAAGACGATTCGTTCAGTCCTTTAACAATTGCAGCATATTGTTTTGCATACTTCTGTGTGTGTAAAAGTATATATAAAAGGAGCGAAGAATCCATTAATTTTTCTTTTCCTTTTCTTTGGTGACATCACTTGCTTACATACTTCTGAAGGATGATACTTTAATGAAGTCCTTAAGAAATGTTGAGACAATTTATAATACATAATAATTTCTATTTATTTAGTGTAAGTTTTTTTAAGAAAATATTTTTTTAACAAAAGAATTCCATTTATTTTTTTTTTTTTTTTTTTTGTTATTTTTTCATTTTGCTAAAATTTGTCACACTTTTCTGTTATTTGTTATATCCGCAATCTCTAGAGACCACCAGGACTTCATGTCGTTCCTGCTTTTACATCTTTGCAATGGAATAATTGAAAATAGTTAAGAGGCCAATAGCTAATGGCCATTTCAGTCTGCCGTTTTATCTAAGAAGTGCATGTTTTCACGCATTTTACTCCAGCTTTTGCCGCCATACATTGTCTACAGATTACTATATATGATTCGCATCGAGCATATCAACTAATACGCAACCATCGTGTACGGCAACTCCATTATCTTGGAGTTTGTTATCTTTGTTGCGTGTTATGAACTGATAAAAGAGTACGTGCCTGTGTAAGGTTGGCTTCAAATTAAAATATTGTTTAACGTACAACACACACCCTACACACGACCAGTAGATTTCATTACACTACAAAACCATTATCATATAAAATTTCAAAGCGAATAATTTCATTTTTCCCTTTTTGTTACTACAACTGTAATATTTGCCCTCCAAAGGAAGATTTCAAAATAACCAAACTTGACCAGTAATCCCTCTTGGTCGGAGAGTGTCCATTATTCGTTGCAATCCACTCCCGCCACTGCCACAAATAAATTTCATATTAAATATTTAAATACGTGTATCTTTATCACATCAATATGTATATATTTTTCCTTTGCCTTTCATGTTCAAGATAATATTTTATCTAACAAATCAATTACGTTTTTTTTCCCCCCATTCTGTTCTTTAAAGCATTTTTTCCGCCCGATATGCATTATAATCGTTTGGTATCTCTGTAATTGAATGCTTTTGTACGAGATGAGATTTATCTGCGATATCAAATCGATTTTATATGTTGGCACGCAAATAAAATCACACACAGTGTTATCGAATCGTATGAATTTGTGTTGTGACATGATTTAAATTAACTTTTTAACCAGAATAATTCAATTTAATTTGCGTGTTGTCTGATTTCTTTTCTTTTCTTTTCTTTTCTTTTCTTTTCTTTTTTTTCTTTCTTCCTTGGTTTTGGTCTTTGTATCATTGAGGCATCATTGATTATGGAATCATGTTTGTTGAATTTAATTAATTTTCTTTTCTTATTTCAAATACTCGTACATGTGCAGTCAGTCAGTCAGTCAGCAGCTTCCACTGGAATGGCGTATGAAGAAATCGTATTCGTGTGTTGAAATAATACTGTCCACCTTTTACATTAAATGAATTGCCAATGCAAAAGAAATATAATTTTGTTTGTTGTGACTAATGGCAGGTCACCAGTCGTGGTGCGACATATTTTTATTTCTATGAAATTTTTGTAAGTTTTCTCCCAAGACTTCTAAGAAACTAAACTATCTATCAAAAACACTTTTATCAAACGAGGATGCCAAAGTATTTACATTTTATACCTTTAAAGTCTCTGTGGAGCAGAAGACAACCGTGCACAAGATTTCGACATATTTGTAGAGCAATTGCATAATATATATATACTGTGATTCTTGTTAAAAAAAAAAAAAAAAAAAAAAAAACTTACGACAGACACTGTGTGGCAGCACACGAGGCTGATATGACTTAGATATTTTTATTCTTCTAGCGCTTCATATCAAAACATTTACATTTTGAAATACTTTGGCCAGAAATCGAATTTTTACAACATTTATTTTAATATTAATAATTTTCAAGTCTCCAAAAATAGCACACACTGTAGTTTTTTGTATTGCATTATTTGTTTTTTTTTTGCTTTAAAAAACATTTTTTTAACACTTTTCGAAATTTTATTTTGAAGTTTTAAATAAGCAAATCTTGTGGAACACCTTTTTTTTATTCCCAGAACCGATACCAGTAGAAGAGTTGTCGTATCGCGGGAGTCCTTTGCATGAAGCGCAAATTAATATAATCGGATATAAATTAAAAAAAAATCACTTTGCAAATATTAAAACAAACTTTCTTTTAATTTTTTTATAAATTTAAACATTTTAACTATTTGCGAGATATTTTGTTTAAATTACGGGGCCTGAAACTATTAATAATTGTGGGAAATGTTGTTTTACTATCGCAATAAATTTGAATGATATATTGGATATATCGCTTTGACCGCAGCTCAATAAGAAAAAAAACTCAATAAGAAAAGTAAATTTAAGTCTGAAATTATTTATTAGCAGATTTGAATTTAGCGAATTCTTTCCAAACATTCTCTGCAACAAATAAAAAACAATTCAAACTTCGCTATAGTTGACAGGACAATGAGCTAATTAAGATAATTCAAATAATTAATAATAATACATAAAAACTACGATCCGCTGAAAATCTATGAAACGTTGGGAAAAGATCACTAAAAACAGTGAAGGTTTAGTTATGAACCGTGATTAGCCAAATTAGCCAAAAGTAAGCAAAAGAATTAAAAAATATTTCAGCCTAAAGGAAGAAGGCCTTATAGTATCCTTGTGTAGTGTAAGTTTTTTGCGAGAATTCAAAACCAAATGCGGGCAATTTTTTTAAGAAAAAACCTTCAACTACTCTAAGGAATCCAAGCGAATTTACACTTCTTTGGCATTTTTACTTTTCAAAGTGAATTATCCGCACCCACTCTCGTTCTTTGTCTTTTGCATAAATAAGTCATCACTTTTGGTAACACCCTCTATTAGTGGCAATAAATTTAAATCATTATTTTTGGTGAGTAAAACCTCTCAGACGTCTACACTTCTTTTCGTTTGACACTTCAGGTGAAATACGATCTTAAAAATTTTTAAATTACACCAAAATAGTACAATATATATTTTTCAAAGGACTTATCCTGGTTTAAAGTCTTCGCTGTAACAAACAAAATAATAAAATTTTAGTTAAAATAACTAAAGGCCAAAATCATAAAACAAAATAAACCTCAACTAATTTCCAAGAAGGTGTTTAGCTAAAAACGCTTCCAGTATTTCAGTTTTGTAGTATTTATTTTTACTTTTCAAAACCATAAGATATTGAATAATGATGAAAAGTGAAGAGGCATACAAACCTACCAGAATGATGTTCTACATGGAAATACAAATAAAAATGATTTTTACAAAGCCGACACCAGAGACACCACCTCCATCATCATCATCATCATCAGCAACATCATCATCGTCATCAACCACGGCTTGCCACCATCATGTGGCAAGCCGTCAAAATTATCACCACCGATGCCAGTTCTCTCTACACTCACATCTAATGCAAACGATATAATCGGCTCGTAGTGTTTTTGGTTATTTTATGTATTTTATGTGTAAATAAAATAAATAATCCTTTTCCTTGATGCCACATTGATGATCTGCTCTGTTTGTTTGTTTCTGTTTATTTATTTAACATTTTGCCCCTAAGCTTTTAAATGTCGAAACAATTTATTATTTTATGGTGGTTCGTGTTGTACATTTCATTTTACTTCACAAAAAAGCTGCTTAAACTAGTGGAACACTTGCTGCAGCTTTCCCCTTCTTCTAAGGTAAACCATTAAGCTTAGAAAATTGTGGCTCATCAAAAACAAACATCAAATAATCATCATTCATGCAACATTTGCACGATTATAAATCCATCATTACACGCTACAGCCGGCATACTAATAATGCGCCACTAAATTGTGATGTCTTGGAAAATTTTTTACAATTACATGCATAAAAAGTTTTAAATCTTCATTTCAAGCAAATCATGGAAATTATATGTGACAGCTAGAACAATGTGTGAATGCTTTTGATTTTCTTCTGAAATCACAATGCCGCCAAGCGGGCTTATGCATTCTTTAGGGGAATAGCCTTTACTCATAGAGTAAAGAGAATCAGGAGAGAGTATACCAAGAGCAGATACCAATTGTTTGCTGGGAGATGTTAAGCGCGTGTATTACATTTAACACGCTCACGGATGCGAATGCTATAGCATTCATTTTCATGGCATTCAAATTTTAAGACCAAATTTTATTAAATTTTTTTAAAACAAACTTAAATTTTTAAAATTTATATACATATATTTTAAAATAATGACTAACGGAACGGTTAAAATGTGATGGTCTAACTACTCTTATAATACATGTCTAATCAGATTACGGATATTACACCAAGTTTCAAAAATATTGGCCTGCACATTTTTGCAGCTCCCTGAAATTCTTAGCGTCCGCGAACGTGTTAATGATGTATAGGAAACGGTTTAACCAATTCTGACATGATGCACTCCTGTACACATTGGCCTCAAGTCTGCAAGCCATAACGATTTCAGAATTATAATTTGTCGTGGATTAATGGTGGGTCAGTATATTAAAAGTTCTGTTTTTCGTGATAGTGAAAATGGCTCGTATTAAGAAAACTGCTCGTAAAACCACTTTCGGCAAAGTGCCACGCAAACAATTGGCTACCAAAGCTGCTCGTAAAAGTCCGCCAGCTACCAGTAGCTACTTAGGAGAGTTTGTGTTTGTGCTACTTAGAAGAGTTTGAACAGTTGAATCCTAAATTTCGGTTTCCATTGGAAACGAAGTAATTTCTACATGAAATTTTGTTAAAGGAACACATAGATTAGAAGGCTACTGCGTAGGGTGTTAAAAGTTCTCCTTTTAACATAACAAAAACAAAATACTCACAAAAAAGCATACAAATTAATTTCCTCCCGCTTAAGAGCCCAGGCAAGCTCTGTAGAACAAAATTTCATTGTACTTGAAAATCTTTCGCAAGGCTTCTTCATTTCCTTTAAGAGCACAAGGCGTAATCAACTATTTATGAAAAGTTCTTAGAGTTGAATTGGAATATATTCTACAATAATTTAATTTCAATCCATTTTTATAAATTTTCCTCTCCCTCTTAACACTTTTTTCTAATAATTCTTAACAGCCGATTATCCATCATTCGCTCACAAACTTTTCACAAAAGCTGGGGCAAATGTGGGGAAAAACTACTTCCTATAAAGACAGAAATTATAACAACGGCGAAAAGTAGAAATTGCTACTTGCAGCAACTGCATCAGAAGCTGTGCCAGTCAACAATAATAGCAGTGTCCATACTTGATTCTATCTTTAACCACAGTAATAATGATTATTATGATAATCTTCATTGTAATTTGTACAATGTAAAAAAGAATATGATGCATCCAGTATGCAGCCGCATGCATCGCACATACTCATGTGTTACGATGATGGTGTTTAAAAATGCGGCTACCATAAAAACTTACAACTTATATCTAGTAAATTGCTATTATTTTTCCGCGGCTCATCTTAGATTTGCTGCCGTTTTATGACAGTTAATCTTTGGCAATTTTCATTACAAAAGTTTTTGTCGGCCTCTGGAACGGATGATTGTGCACTACATATCAATGTTCTTATGCTCGCTGTTAAATGAAGCCTTTGGATCGAGTTCGTTGCAATTGCTTTTAGTTTTTATGGTATTTCTGTAGTGGGATTTTGAGGCTTGAATTTAATAAATTGTTCCATAATAAAAACAAAAAGACATAAAATTAATTAAGAATCAAGAAAATTCTGGATGAATTTTTATCGCTTATGGCGCCAAACATTATATAATTAATTAAAATTTCTAATCAAAATTTTCAGTTTTGAAATTATTATTATTTTTTTTTTAATACTAAAATTCATCAATTAGATTAAGAATTACCTTGAGAGTCATCAGCTGCGTCCTATTAACTTTCTCTCTTTTGCTGGGAGAATTGGAAAAGAAGTTGTTCCAAAAATTTACAAAATCCTGTCCCGATAGTTGGAATGCACATGCATATACATACATGCATATGATACCATACCTATTGGGCGAAAAGAAAGTATGCTCCAGTGCATATCCATATAACTCATGACTCCATATAGCTCAGATGCTTCAGAGCATATCTCTGTAAGTTTGGATAGCACAACCGTAGCACATGTCCAGAATGTGTAAATTTAAGATAGACTGCGGAGCATGTCTTCTTTAATTGGCATGACAAGCCAATATGAAGTCATGACAATCTCAGATAAACTAGTTCTGTCATCAGTGGAGACCTGGAATTTAGTGAGTGGTTTCGAAAAAGAAGTCCTAGTGCTACAGAGAGTTGAAGAAAGAGAAAGACTTATAATCCTAGAAAGCAGAAATTGCCTAACACCACCTCACGAAGTAATATTAAGCAGTAGTTCCGATTGGGAAAAAATGGTTAGATTTATGACGACCTGGCTAGTTTTCACTAACATAGACGCCGGGCAACCGCATTTGTAGCGATGAGTCGCACATCCCCTTTTTTAAATAAATTAAACTATTTTATTTATTTCCTAATTTCATAATAATTTACTAATTTAATTATTATTATTATAGAGCTGCCCGCTGACGTCATCAGCTACTGAAATATTTTGTCTCCAAAATTTTTTCTTAATTTAATATTATAATTTCGCTGTTAATCTAGAGGTAAACGCCGCCAAATTCATGTCTGTATATATTCATGCCATTTAGAATTAGATTTTTGGGAATCAAATATATATATATATATATATATACAATTAATAAGAAGGCAGCTGTACGAGAGAAGTATCTACGGGAAGTCGTCAAACGTTATGAATTATTTAAGAAATATTACTGAAAATATTTCAAGCATTTTTTCAATCGAAAATATATTTCGATTTTTTTATTAATATTTGAATTTATTAAATATATATAAAAGAAATATTAAAAATATATAAAAGCAAGCGGCCTTGAACTTAAAAATTGTATTGAGTATTTTATTCATTTCGAGATGTTAAAAGAGTAAACGAGAATTATACAACTCAATATATAAAAAAATGAACGTCGTGCTGAATATATTTATGAAAAGTGATTTCATTGTATAAAAATAGCTTAAAATTATCATTTTTTTTGTCAACATTCAGAACAAACAAGTGTAAATATTGATTTAAAGCCTTTACGAGTGTGCACGCTTATAAATTGAAATGAATAGTGCAATTAATACGAGCTGTATTATATCAACGGCTCCAAAGCACCCACGCATCACGCATTTGAGCGTCTATTTTTAAAAACTTCTTTAGCAACAAGTCAAATTTACCATGTGTTTAAATATTTATTAAATAAACAATTTCAAACATTGCCAGTTCACCAGTGGATGGCTGGCTTAACGTTGCTTTAAATTCAAGTCTTATCTAAAACATATTTTTTTATCGACTTTCGCTGAAAGTGTGCTTAAAAACTCAAAACAAATAATTGATAAAAAAAAATAATTTTTAAAAAAAAAATTTTTCTTATCTTCCGTGTTTCTTTTTATTGACTCTTCAAGTGAATCGAAAAGGTTGTGCGATTTGGATACCGAACGAGTTGTAAATAAAGGGATTCATGTGGGCAATAAAAAACTTTTCTAAGGAATATTAATTTTTACATTTCTATATAAGCGTTCTAACGATCATTATAGCAAACCCTTTTCAAATTGAAACGGAGCAAATTAGTTCAGTTTCCGACAATCTAAGTAAAAATAAAAATTAGCTTTTATTCAGCAGAAATTGATTTACAATTCTTTAATTATTGTTATTTACAGGAGTTTAAACTTTTGAGTTACGACTTTGTTGCATCAAACATGTCCGTGGTATATCTATGCCTTTTTCAAATTAAGTGTAACCCTTCTTCTACACTACGAACTATCATCTCGCCACTATTTTGTGCGGCCAATCTGATCAATATTAATACACTAATAGAACGATTTATTTTATTAATAATTAATAAAAAAAAAAAAAAAAAAATTAAAAATAAAGTGTCTTAGAAGCGATACAACATTAAAAGAATTAATTATTAGAATTAAGGAGTTTCTTATGAAAATCACTTGCTTTTGAGTTTTGCCAAATCAGCAAATGAAACCAGAAAGTTTACTTTTACTGCTCAGTGATTCATAATGCAAGACTAGTATAGTTGCTGCGTATTGTAAAATAAAATTGCTTACTTTTCGCAATTAATTATGCTGTAAACAATATGCTTACTATGACCCCAAGAGTGTTCTAGGGTTAAGTGTTCTATTGCTTTTTCTGGTATTGCAATACTTACTGTCTTAATAAAACTTATTTTTATAAATATTTACTTTCCATTGACTTCTGTGCAATGTTGTTAAGTGCAACTGGAAATTCATAACTTTTATTGATAAAAATGATTGCGGGTGACGAGGTTATTGGAACAATGTACCTATTTCCGGTTGTCAATAATTTTGTTAATTCATTTTATATATGCATTTTAATAGTTGTGCATATTCGTTTTAAATCTTTCAGAATGTTAATAAAATCAAATCTTAATATAGATCTTGAGAAAATAATATCTCCTCAGCACTTTAAAAAAATTATACTGCTGATCAGATATCTCAGCTATTGCAATGGATTTTAATTAACGCAGTGCAACTATAGATTCATCTAGAGTTCATCTTAGACTTGTAGAATTTTTCTTCAAATTAATCATACCCTGCAGTTAACAATGTACAATTAATTCATTTACAGATCTACTAAATTGAAATGGCAAAACTTGTTTCAACTTGACAATTTCATTCGTATTCGTGCCATTTTAATCAAAGAATTGGGAGGGGGAAGGGTGGTAAAAACAAGAAACAATCAATGCGTTTTTAGTGGCATTTCAAATTCATTTATCATCAACATTTTATCACCAGCAGGCAATTTCCTGTGATCCCTTCTTGCTTTCAAAATCTTTCAAGCAGCATTCACACAGTGACTTCAAAAAGTAAATCTCATCTTTTAAATCTTAATTATTGTTTATACAAACTGTTTCAACATTCAACATTTTTTTAATACAAACTTATCAATAAACTTGTAATTTCATATTGTTTCATCACAAGATACAAAGATATCTCTTAAACTGACAACACATATTAGAGCTTACAATTTAAATGACTTCAATAAAGGATCAGCTCCTTGCAATCTTATCTTCCAGCCAAACCAGACCAAACTCATGTACTTAGTTTTCATATCTTGCAGAGAGCACAAATATTGTATGTATGAGCGAGTATGTGTTGAGTATTGGAAGACAAGCCAGATTTAAATGTAAATGAAAGCGAATGCAGACCAGGTTAATGCAAAGAATGAAGATTTAATACTGCCGACTCAATGATAAATGAAAGAGCAAGAAAGACACCGAAATGAAAAACGTATCAAATCGCAAGGATCACATAATGATATCGCAGCAAGAAGCGCCTTAAGTGATGTACATTCAAGATTATATTGATTTCTGAGATCACGCTTCAAATTTAGGCTGCACATACTACTACATCAGAGGAAAGAGAAATATTATAGCAACGTAAAGGGAAAAGAAAAAAGGTCGCCGTTGGAAGGCAAAATTTAAAAGACAAGAGTGGCGAAACGAGCAAGTGTTCCTGGCGATTTTTAATTGCACTTTAATACAAAACAACAGCAAAATATAATTTAATTTAATTAATTGCAAAACAACACGTTCATTCAACCGTTTATCTCTTCATGCATTTACGGCACTGCGCCAGTAGCTGAGGCAGGTAATATAGATTTGTTACACTGAATTGCAAATAATAAAAAGCAAGAAAAAATAAAACGAAATTCATAACAACGTTGCCCATTAACGAAAAGCACATTAACAGTTCGACAATTCGCCTGAAAGCTGTCGAGATTTTTTTATATTTTTGTTTACGAGCATTCCGTCCTAGAGGCGCAATTGCAATTAATTTTATCTGGAGTTTCTGCAAAACTTAATTTGTGAGACTCAAAGCACTCATTCCAGTTGTATCTCATTTACAATTTAATTTACTTTTTTAAGCATTGATCAGTAGAGTACACATGTAAAAAATTAAAGTTTATTTTGGAGCGAGTTTTCGCTTCTTTCAATTATTTCTTTCAATTCTGACTGAATTTGGCCAAAGTAATAAAAAAAAAACATTTTTGAGAAACTGTCTGAAATTGAAAAATTGTATCCATTTTATTTTCTTAAATTTTTTGACAGTGTTGGGAAAAATTTGGCCAACTAACCAGCATGCGCCCTATATCAGGCAAGCACGAATGTCTTTAGCAAATGCATGTGCAGGCACGATAACAGCAAATTAGTTAAAGGTCATTCAAGACTTTATCACAGAGAATAAATGTTTACTATTAAGACATTAAGGTATTCACAACGCATCATAAAACGCATTCCCACTGCAACCAACTCTTTACCAAATTGTATACCATTTCAAGCAGTTTTGAATATGACATGCACATGCATACCGAAAGGCAAATCGTACACGGCAGAAAAAGACTCCGTCTAAGCTTCTAAGCTTTTCTTCCATATTTGATAATTTTATAGTCACAATTACTAATTAAAAAAAGTTGTCAAGTTTCTATAAATTTAATAACCTTCACAACTAATAATTCTCGAATCATATTTTCTCTTATTGCAAGTTGTTATTCAATCCGCTGTTTTTCAATCAGCTGTCAAGTTTTAAATTATTTTTTAGGTAAAACTAAAATATGGAGTGCCGGAATTTTCCTAAACTTTTCCCTCTAATATAGTGCGTGGTTTTTAAAATTTTTATTTTTAGGCTGGATTGACGCTTTTCCTAAACTTTTCCCTCTAATATAGTGTGTGGTTTAGTGTATATAGTGTCTGATATAAAAATACAATTTTTCCTTAAATTCGTTATAAAAAATAGGAATATGAAATCCACTCTCGTGTCTGAACAGAAGCAGAAAGAGCCATGCAGAGCACAATGTAAGTTCTACTGGTGCTAACATTGGAATATATATATATATATATATATATATAATTCCAAACGATTTACACCACAAAAATAGAGGTCTTCTCCAGTGTTGATCCAATTTAAGAGAAAATAATTAATAAACTAGGGAGAACCTTTTGTGAACTCAGTTATTGCTGACAGAAAATTTTTTTGATTACTTAAACTGAATGATCTTCTACAGTTACATTTTTAGAGATTTTAAATAAATTTGACAAATAATTAATATACTTGTACGATTATGTTGATTATATTAATTATTCGATTATTTTCTTTCTTTTATTATTAATATTATTATTCTTAATATAAAAATCAGACATAATCACACATATTTACTCTACAACAACAGTGTAATAAAATCGAACAGCTTAAAATTTTAATTATCACAATAGAATAGTGTGAAATTTATTCGCTTTTGCCGTGCTTTTAGTAAACAAGCAATAAATAAACTCAATTCCTTAATTGAACACTAAAGAACGTGCACAATTAAATATAATTTTTGGAATAATAAAAGATATGGGGCATTTGCTTTGGGGTTTCGCATTTAAACAATTTTTAATTTGCAATTTATGACTTCGAAACGTTTTAGTAATTTGTTAATAAGCGATGTACAGAAGGCTCCAATTTATTAAGTATATTCAAATTAATAATTGAATTTTTGTAAATTTTTCCTTCGTCACAGTATTCAAATATTTTATAATGTAAAGACAATTATTTGTTCTTAATATCAATCAGCACGTTGTGCGGCACACTTTTCCAACACACATAGTTGGTTGAGTAGTTAACTGATCTTAAGCACTTACATCATACGTATATACGTCTATACGAATGTATGTATATATTTCATATACTGAGATGAAACCATATTGTGTAAAAAAAATTAGGACACTTTGCAACAGCACAGTACAACTTTCCCTTTACAATGCAGTCAGTAATGCTGCAAACTTGCACAAGGAGCTTTAGCCTGGTCTTTGGTGAAAAGGGCTAAACATTTAAAATTAATATGATCGGTAAATATAATCAACGATATCTGTACATGCAATTCAAAAGGTGAAAATCTCACGATAATATTTTCTTTATCAATGCAATAAATTTATCATAATTTTAAAGTAACAAAATATTAAATTTTTTAATGAAACTAAAAAAAAAATTGCACATTATAACTGCTTCCTTTGCTATCCCATCACATTTTTATTTTCATGTTTAACTCAACAGTTGTCAGTTTACTATCACCACTATCATTTCATCTGTCATCACATAATTCATAAGAATGTTAATTTTTTTTTTTATCAACTTTAAGAAACCAAAAAAAAAACAAAAAAATTGAATCTTTATCCCAGACCACATCATCATCGTCTCATTAATTTATTAAGTTTATCTAAAGCTTTACGTAAATAATTCATTTGACCTCTTTTCTGCCCTTTTCCCTCATTTCATTTTCACCTAAATGGAAAAAGCTTTTTTCTTTTTTCTTTTCTGGTTTTTTTCAAATTAAAATAATGATTTATCATTTCATTATCTTTCATTTTTATGTTTTATGTTGTACAATTGTGTGATAATAATCTGCTGATAAATAAAATATGAGTTACATTCGGCGGGCCATAATTCAACATTTTGCTGCCACTTTGACATCCATTGACCTTGAGAGAGTGAGAACATATTGCATGTTGAACAAACAACACAGTCCAGGATACAACGCTCGTAGTTTAAAACAAAACAAAAAAAAAAAAGGCGAAACTTAATATTTTGCACAGTTTGATACTACAAGTATTGGGCACGAACAAGAAGTTGTTTAAAAAAAAAAATGTATATTTTAAAACGCGATTTTGTTAATTTATTTAACTAGGATTCATGGCAAGTACGAGTGTGTACGTCGCCAATTACATCTTATGGCAGGTTTAATCTATGTGAAGTTAAATTCGGATTTAACAGACTTCTGTTAACGGAACAACAGCGCTCTGTTAAACTTGGAATTCAGGGAGTGCACATTCTAAATGGAATTCTGCCAACATTTATTTATTTAATAAAAAAAATTCAAAAAAAAAAATCAACTAGAGAAAGTAATATAAACGCCAGTTCAGCTTAAAAAAATTTCGAATTTCATTTAAGGATGACTTCCAGGAAAATGGAATCATCAAATCGAGCATCCCTTCTACTTTTAGTTAAGTTTTTACCATTTTAACGAATTTTCACGATTGGAATTCAATTAAAGGAGTAATTCCATGAGAAAGGAAGGAGTTGGGCAGTCAAAAATCATAAATCGCAATATTTTCTGTTTTTCAATAACTGGCAAATATATAAGAAATATCCTCGTATTTTGAGACAAAAAATCTACTAGTAAAAGTAATATAAACGTGAGTTCAGCTTAAAAAATTTTGGATTTCCATTTAAGAATTACATCCAGGAGAAGGGAATCATCAAATCGCGCATCATCTTTACTTTTAGTTAAGTTTTTACCATTTTAACGAATTTTCACGATTGGAATTCAATTAAAGGAGTAATTCCATGAGAAAGGAAGGAGTTGGGCAGTCAAAAATCATAAATCGCAATATTTTCTGTTTTTCAATAACTGGCAAATATATAAGAAATATCCTCGTATTTTGAGACAAAAAATCTACTAGTAAAAGTAATATAAACGTGAGTTCAGCTTAAAAAATTTTGGATTTCCATTTAAGAATTACATCCAGGAGAAGGGAATCATCAAATCGCGCATCATCTTTACTTTTAGTTAAGTTTTTACCATTTTAACGAATTTTCACGATTGGAATTCAATTAAAGGAGTAATTCCATGAGAAAGGAAGGAGTTGGGCAGTCAAAAATCACTAAGGTAGCTACCTTATAAAAATCGCAATATTTTCTGTTTTTCAATAACTGGCAAATATATAAGAAATATCCTCGTATTTTGAGACAAAAAATCTACTAGTAAAAGTAATATAAACGTGAGTTCAGCTTAAAAAATTTTGGATTTCCATTTAAGAATTACATCCAGGAGAAGGGAATCATCAAATCGCGCATCATCTTTACTTTTAGTTAAGTTTTTACCATTTTAACGAATTTTCACGATTGGAATTCAATTAAAGGAGTAATTCCATGAGAAAGGAAGGAGTTGGGCAGTCAAAAATCACTAAGGTAGCTACCTTATAAAAATCGCAATATTTTCTGTTTTTCAATAACTGGCAAATATATAAGAAATATCCTCGTATTTTGAGACAAAAAATCTACTAGTAAAAGTAATATAAACGTGAGTTCAGCTTAAAAAATTTTGGATTTCCATTTAAGAATTACATCCAGGAGAAGGGAATCATCAAATCGCGCATCATCTTTACTTTTAGTTAAGTTTTTACCATTTTAACGAATTTTCACGATTGGAATTCAATTAAAGGAGTAATTCCATGAGAAAGGAAGGAGTTGGGCAGTCAAAAATCACTAAGGTAGCTACCTTATAAAAATCGCAATATTTTCTGTTTTTCAATAACTGGCAAATATATAAGAAATATCCTCGTATTTTGAGACAAAAAATCTACTAGTAAAAGTAATATAAACGTGAGTTCAGCTTAAAAAAATTTCGAATTTCATTTATGGATGACTTCCAGGAGAATGGAATCATCAAATCGAGCATCCCTTTTACTTTTAGTTAAGTTTTTACCATTTTAACGAATTTTCACGATTGGAATTCAATTAAAGGAGTAATTCCATGAGAAAGGAAGGAGTCGGGCAGTCAAAATTCACTAAGGTAGCTACCTTATAAAAATCGCAATATTTTCTGTTTTTCAATAACTGGCAAATATATAAGAAATATCCTCGTATTTTGAGACAAAAAATCAACTAGAAAAAGTACTATAAACGTGAGTTCAGCTTAAAAAAATTTGGATTTCCATTTAAGAATTACATCCAGGAGAACGGAATCATCAAATCGCGCATCATCTTTACTTTTAGTTAAGTTTTTACCATTTTAACGTATTTTCACTATTGGAATTCAATTAAAGGAGTAATTCCATGAGAAAGGAAGGAGTTGGGCAGTCAAAATTCACTAAGGTAGCTACCTTATAAAAATCGCAATATTTTGTGTTTTTCAATAACTGGCAAATATATAAGAAATATACTCGTATTTTGAGACAAAAAATCAACTAGAAAAAGTACTATAAACGTGAGTTCAGCTTAAAAAAATTTGGATTTCCATTTAAGAATTACATCCAGGAGAACGGAATCATCAAATCGCGCATCATCTTTACTTTTAGTTAAGTTTTTACCATTTTAACGTATTTTCACTATTGGAATTCAATTAAAGGAGTAATTCCATGAGAAAGGAAGGAGTCGGGCAGTCAAAATTCACTAAGGTAGCTACCTTATAAAAATCGCAATATTTTGTGTTTTTCAATAACTGGCAAATATATAAGAAATATACTCGTATTTTGAGACAAAAAATCAACTAGAAAAAGTACTATAAACGTGAGTTCAGCTTAAAAAAATTTGGATTTCCATTTAAGAATTACATCCAGGAGAACGGAATCATCAAATCGCGCATCATCTTTACTTTTAGTTAAGTTTTTACCATTTTAACGTATTTTCACTATTGGAATTCAATTAAAGGAGTAATTCCATGAGAAAGGAAGGAGTCGGGCAGTCAAAATTCACTAAGGTAGCTACCTTATAAAAATCGCAATATTTTGTGTTTTTCAATAACTGGCAAATATATAAGAAATATACTCGTATTTTGAGACAAAAAATCAACTAGAAAAAGTACTATAAACGTGAGTTCAGCTTAAAAAAATTTGGATTTCCATTTAAGAATTACATCCAGGAGAACGGAATCATCAAATCGCGCATCATCTTTACTTTTAGTTAAGTTTTTACCATTTTAACGTATTTTCACTATTGGAATTCAATTAAAGGAGTAATTCCATGAGAAAGGAAGGAGTCGGGCAGTCAAAATTCACTAAGGTAGCTACCTTATAAAAATCGCAATATTTTGTGTTTTTCAATAACTGGCAAATATATAAGAAATATACTCGTATTTTGAGACAAAAAATCAACTAGAAAAAGTACTATAAACGTGAGTTCAGCTTAAAAAAATTTGGATTTCCATTTAAGAATTACATCCAGGAGAACGGAATCATCAAATCGCGCATCATCTTTACTTTTAGTTAAGTTTTTACCATTTTAACGTATTTTCACTATTGGAATTCAATTAAAGGAGTAATTCCATGAGAAAGGAAGGAGTTGGGCAGTCAAAAATCACTAAGGTAGCTACCTTATAAAAATCGCAATATTTTCTGTTTTTCAATAACTGGCAAATATATAAGAAATATCCTCGTATTTTGAGACAAAAAATCAACTAGAAAAAGTACTATAAACGTGAGTTCAGCTTAAAAAAATTTGGATTTCCATTTAAGAATTACATCCAGGAGAACGGAATCATCAAATCGCGCATCATCTTTACTTTTAGTTAAGTTTTTACCATTTTAACGTATTTTCACTATTGGAATTCAATTAAAGGAGTAATTCCATGAGAAAGGAAGGAGTTGGGCAGTCAAAATTCACTAAGGTAGCTACCTTATAAAAATCGCAATATTTTGTGTTTTTCAATAACTGGCAAATATATAAGAAATATACTCGTATTTTGAGACAAAAAATCAACTAGAAAAAGTACTATAAACGTGAGTTCAGCTTAAAAAAATTTGGATTTCCATTTAAGAATTACATCCAGGAGAACGGAATCATCAAATCGCGCATCATCTTTACTTTTAGTTAAGTTTTTACCATTTTAACGTATTTTCACTATTGGAATTCAATTAAAGGAGTAATTCCATGAGAAAGGAAGGAGTCGGGCAGTCAAAATTCACTAAGGTAGCTACCTTATAAAAATCGCAATATTTTGTGTTTTTCAATAACTGGCAAATATATAAGAAATATACTCGTATTTTGAGACAAAAAATCAACTAGAAAAAGTACTATAAACGTGAGTTCAGCTTAAAAAAATTTGGATTTCCATTTAAGAATTACATCCAGGAGAACGGAATCATCAAATCGCGCATCATCTTTACTTTTAGTTAAGTTTTTACCATTTTAACGTATTTTCACTATTGGAATTCAATTAAAGGAGTAATTCCATGAGAAAGGAAGGAGTCGGGCAGTCAAAATTCACTAAGGTAGCTACCTTATAAAAATCGCAATATTTTGTGTTTTTCAATAACTGGCAAATATATAAGAAATATACTCGTATTTTGAGACAAAAAATCAACTAGAAAAAGTACTATAAACGTGAGTTCAGCTTAAAAAAATTTGGATTTCCATTTAAGAATTACATCCAGGAGAACGGAATCATCAAATCGCGCATCATCTTTACTTTTAGTTAAGTTTTTACCATTTTAACGTATTTTCACTATTGGAATTCAATTAAAGGAGTAATTCCATGAGAAAGGAAGGAGTTGGGCAGTCAAAATTCACTAAGGTAGCTACCTTATAAAAATCGCAATATTTTGTGTTTTTCAATAACTGGCAAATATATAAGAAATATACTCGTGTTTTGAGACAAAAAATCAACTAGAAAAAGTACTATAAACGTGAGTTCAGCTTAAAAAAATTTGGATTTCCATTTAAGAATTACATCCAGGAGAACGGAATCATCAAATCGCGCATCATCTTTACTTTTAGTTAAGTTTTTACCATTTTAACGAATTTTCACGATTGGAATTCAATTAAAGGAGTAATTCCATGAGAAAGGAAGGAGTTGGGCAGTCAAAAATCACTAAGGTAGCTACCTTATAAAAATCGCAATATTTTGTGTTTTTCAATAACTGGCAAATATATAAGAAATATACTCGTATTTTGAGACAAAAAATCAACTAGAAAAAGTACTATAAACGTGAGTTCAGCTTAAAAAAATTTGGATTTCCATTTAAGAATTACATCCAGGAGAACGGAATCATCAAATCGCGCATCATCTTTACTTTTAGTTAAGTTTTTACCATTTTAACGTATTTTCACTATTGGAATTCAATTAAAGGAGTAATTCCATGAGAAAGGAAGGAGTCGGGCAGTCAAAATTCACTAAGGTAGCTACCTTATAAAAATCGCAATATTTTGTGTTTTTCAATAACTGGCAAATATATAAGAAATATACTCGTATTTTGAGACAAAAAATCAACTAGAAAAAGTACTATAAACGTGAGTTCAGCTTAAAAAAATTTGGATTTCCATTTAAGAATTACATCCAGGAGAACGGAATCATCAAATCGCGCATCATCTTTACTTTTAGTTAAGTTTTTACCATTTTAACGTATTTTCACTATTGGAATTCAATTAAAGGAGTAATTCCATGAGAAAGGAAGGAGTTGGGCAGTCAAAATTCACTAAGGTAGCTACCTTATAAAAATCGCAATATTTTGTGTTTTTCAATAACTGGCAAATATATAAGAAATATACTCGTGTTTTGAGACAAAAAATCAACTAGAAAAAGTACTATAAACGTGAGTTCAGCTTAAAAAAATTTGGATTTCCATTTAAGAATTACATCCAGGAGAACGGAATCATCAAATCGCGCATCATCTTTACTTTTAGTTAAGTTTTTACCATTTTAACGAATTTTCACGATTGGAATTCAATTAAAGGAGTAATTCCATGAGAAAGGAAGGAGTTGGGCAGTCAAAAATCACTAAGGTAGCTACCTTATAAAAATCGCAATATTTTCTGTTTTTCAATAACTGGCAAATATATAAGAAATATACTCGTATTTTGAGACAAAAAATCTACTAGTAAAAGTAATATAAACGTGAGTTCAGCTTAAAAAATTTTGGATTTCCATTTAAGAATTACATCCAGGAGGAGGGAATCATCAAATCGCGCATCATCTTTACTTTTAGTTAAGTTTTTACCATTTTAACGAATTTTCACGATTGGAATTCAATTAAAGGAGTAATTCCATGAGAAAGGAAGGAGTTGGGCAGTCAAAAATCACTAAGGTAGCTACCTTATAAAAATCGCAATATTTTCTGGTTTTCAATAACTGGCAAATATATAAGAAATATCCTCGTATTTTGAGACAAAAAATCTACTAGTAAAAGTAATATAAACGTGAGTTCAGCTTAAAAAATTTTGGATTTCCATTTAAGAATTACATCCAGGAGAAGGGAATCATCAAATCGCGCATCATCTTTACTTTTAGTTAAGTTTTTACCATTTTAACGAATTTTCACGATTGGAATTCAATTAAAGGAGTAATTCCATGAGAAAGGAAGGAGTTGGGCAGTCAAAAATCACTAAGGTAGCTACCTTATAAAAATCGCAATATTTTCTGTTTTTCAATAACTGGCAAATATATAAGAAATATCCTCGTATTTTGAGACAAAAATCCTACTAGTAAAAGTAATATAAACGTGAGTTCAGCTTAAAAAATTTTGGATTTCCATTTAAGAATTACATCCAGGAGAAGGGAATCATCAAATCGCGCATCATCTTTACTTTTAGTTAAGTTTTTACCATTTTAACGAATTTTCACGATTGGAATTCAATTAAAGGAGTAATTCCATGAGAAAGGAAGGAGTTGGGCAGTCAAAAATCACTAAGGTAGCTACCTTATAAAAATCGCAATATTTTCTGTTTTTCAATAACTGGCAAATATATAAGAAATATCCTCGTATTTTGAGACAAAAATCCTACTAGTAAAAGTAATATAAACGTGAGTTCAGCTTAAAAAATTTTGGATTTCCATTTAAGAATTACATCCAGGAGAAGGGAATCATCAAATCGCGCATCATCTTTACTTTTAGTTAAGTTTTTACCATTTTAACGAATTTTCACGATTGGAATTCAATTAAAGGAGTAATTCCATGAGAAAGGAAGGAGTTGGGCAGTCAAAAATCACTAAGGTAGCTACCTTATAAAAATCGCAATATTTTCTGTTTTTCAATAACTGGCAAATATATAAGAAATATCCTCGTATTTTGAGACAAAAATCCTACTAGTAAAAGTAATATAAACGTGAGTTCAGCTTAAAAAATTTTGGATTTCCATTTAAGAATTACATCCAGGAGAAGGGAATCATCAAATCGCGCATCATCTTTACTTTTAGTTAAGTTTTTACCATTTTAACGAATTTTCACGATTGGAATTCAATTAAAGGAGTAATTCCATGAGAAAGGAAGGAGTTGGGCAGTCAAAAATCACTAAGGTAGCTACCTTATAAAAATCGCAATATTTTCTGTTTTTCAATAACTGGCAAATATATAAGAAATATCCTCGTATTTTGAGACAAAAATCCTACTAGTAAAAGTAATATAAACGTGAGTTCAGCTTAAAAAATTTTGGATTTCCATTTAAGAATTACATCCAGGAGAAGGGAATCATCAAATCGCGCATCATCTTTACTTTTAGTTAAGTTTTTACCATTTTAACGAATTTTCACGATTGGAATTCAATTAAAGGAGTAATTCCATGAGAAAGGAAGGAGTTGGGCAGTCAAAAATCACTAAGGTAGCTACCTTATAAAAATCGCAATATTTTCTGTTTTTCAATAACTGGCAAATATATAAGAAATATCCTCGTATTTTGAGACAAATATCCTACTAGTAAAAGTAATATAAACGTGAGTTCAGCTTAAAAAATTTTGGATTTCCATTTAAGAATTACATCCAGGAGAAGGGAATCATCAAATCGCGCATCATCTTTACTTTTAGTTAAGTTTTTACCATTTTAACGAATTTTCACGATTGGAATTCAATTAAAGGAGTAATTCCATGAGAAAGGAAGGAGTTGGGCAGTCAAAAATCACTAAGGTAGCTACCTTATAAAAATCGCAATATTTTCTGTTTTTCAATAACTGGCAAATATATAAGAAATATCCTCGTATTTTGAGACAAATATCCTACTAGTAAAAGTAATATAAACGTGAGTTCAGCTTAAAAAATTTTGGATTTCCATTTAAGAATTACATCCAGGAGAAGGGAATCATCAAATCGCGCATCATCTTTACTTTTAGTTAAGTTTTTACCATTTTAACGAATTTTCACGATTGGAATTCAATTAAAGGAGTAATTCCATGAGAAAGGAAGGAGTTGGGCAGTCAAAAATCACTAAGGTAGCTACCTTATAAAAATCGCAATATTTTCTGTTTTTCAATAACTGGCAAATATATAAGAAATATCCTCGTATTTTGAGACAAAAATCCTACTAGTAAAAGTAATATAAACGTGAGTTCAGCTTAAAAAATTTTGGATTTCCATTTAAGAATTACATCCAGGAGAAGGGAATCATCAAATCGCGCATCATCTTTACTTTTAGTTAAGTTTTTACCATTTTAACGAATTTTCACGATTGGAATTCAATTAAAGGAGTAATTCCATGAGAAAGGAAGGAGTTGGGCAGTCAAAAATCACTAAGGTAGCTACCTTATAAAAATCGCAATATTTTCTGTTTTTCAATAACTGGCAAATATATAAGAAATATCCTCGTATTTTGAGACAAAAATCCTACTAGTAAAAGTAATATAAACGTGAGTTCAGCTTAAAAAATTTTGGATTTCCATTTAAGAATTACATCCAGGAGAAGGGAATCATCAAATCGCGCATCATCTTTACTTTTAGTTAAGTTTTTACCATTTTAACGAATTTTCACGATTGGAATTCAATTAAAGGAGTAATTCCATGAGAAAGGAAGGAGTTGGGCAGTCAAAAATCACTAAGGTAGCTACCTTATAAAAATCGCAATATTTTCTGTTTTTCAATAACTGGCAAATATATAAGAAATATCCTCGTATTTTGAGACAAAAATCCTACTAGTAAAAGTAATATAAACGTGAGTTCAGCTTAAAAAATTTTGGATTTCCATTTAAGAATTACATCCAGGAGAAGGGAATCATCAAATCGCGCATCATCTTTACTTTTAGTTAAGTTTTTACCATTTTAACGAATTTTCACGATTGGAATTCAATTAAAGGAGTAATTCCATGAGAAAGGAAGGAGTTGGGCAGTCAAAAATCACTAAGGTAGCTACCTTATAAAAATCGCAATATTTTCTGTTTTTCAATAACTGGCAAATATATAAGAAATATCCTCGTATTTTGAGACAAATATCCTACTAGTAAAAGTAATATAAACGTGAGTTCAGCTTAAAAAATTTTGGATTTCCATTTAAGAATTACATCCAGGAGAAGGGAATCATCAAATCGCGCATCATCTTTACTTTTAGTTAAGTTTTTACCATTTTAACGAATTTTCACGATTGGAATTCAATTAAAGGAGTAATTCCATGAGAAAGGAAGGAGTTGGGCAGTCAAAAATCACTAAGGTAGCTACCTTATAAAAATCGCAATATTTTCTGTTTTTCAATAACTGGCAAATATATAAGAAATATCCTCGTATTTTGAGACAAAAAATCTACTAGTAAAAGTAATATAAACGTGAGTTCAGCTTAAAAAATTTTGGATTTCCATTTAAGAATTACATCCAGGAGAAGGGAATCATCAAATCGCGCATCATCTTTACTTTTAGTTAAGTTTTTACCATTTTAACGAATTTTCACGATTGGAATTCAATTAAAGGAGTAATTCCATGAGAAAGGAAGGAGTTGGGCAGTCAAAAATCACTAAGGTAGCTACCTTATAAAAATCGCAATATTTTGTGTTTTTCAATAACTGGCAAATATATAAGAAATATACTCGTATTTTGAGACAAAAAATCAACTAGAAAAAGTACTATAAACGTGAGTTCAGCTTAAAAAAATTTGGATTTCCATTTAAGAATTACATCCAGGAGAACGGAATCATCAAATCGCGCATCCCTTTTACTTTCAGTTAAGTTTTTGCCATTTTATCGTATTTTCAAGTTTGGAATTCAATTAATGGAGCAATTCGAGGTGAAAGGAAGTAGTTGGACGGTAAAAAATCACTAAAGTAGCTACCTTATAAAAATCGCAATATTTTGTGTTTTTCAATAACTGGCAAATATATAAGAAATATCCTCGTATTTTGAGACAAAAATCCTACTAGTAAAAGTAATATAAACGTGAGTTCAGCTTAAAAAATTTTGGATTTCCATTTAAGAATTACATCCAGGAGAAGGGAATCATCAAATCGCGCATCATCTTTACTTTTAGTTAAGTTTTTACCATTTTAACGAATTTTCACGATTGGAATTCAATTAAAGGAGTAATTCCATGAGAAAGGAAGGAGTTGGGCAGTCAAAAATCACTAAGGTAGCTACCTTATAAAAATCGCAATATTTTGTGTTTTTCAATAACTGGCAAATATATAAGAAATATACTCGTATTTTGAGACAAAAAATCAACTAGAAAAAGTACTATAAACGTGAGTTCAGCTTAAAAAAATTTGGATTTCCATTTAAGAATTACATCCAGGAGAACGGAATCATCAAATCGCGCATCCCTTTTACTTTCAGTTAAGTTTTTGCCATTTTATCGTATTTTCAAGTTTGGAATTCAATTAATGGAGCAATTCGAGGTGAAAGGAAGTAGTTGGACGGTAAAAAATCACTAAAGTAGCTACCTTATAAAAATCGCAATATTTTGTGTTTTTCAATAACTGGCAAATATATAAGAAATATCCTCGTATTTTGAGACAAAAATCCTACTAGTAAAAGTAATATAAACGTGAGTTCAGCTTAAAAAATTTTGGATTTCCATTTAAGAATTACATCCAGGAGAAGGGAATCATCAAATCGCGCATCATCTTTACTTTTAGTTAAGTTTTTACCATTTTAACGAATTTTCACGATTGGAATTCAATTAAAGGAGTAATTCCATGAGAAAGGAAGGAGTTGGGCAGTCAAAAATCACTAAGGTAGCTACCTTATAAAAATCGCAATATTTTGTGTTTTTCAATAACTGGCAAATATATAAGAAATATACTCGTATTTTGAGACAAAAAATCAACTAGAAAAAGTACTATAAACGTGAGTTCAGCTTAAAAAAATTTGGATTTCCATTTAAGAATTACATCCAGGAGAACGGAATCATCAAATCGCGCATCCCTTTTACTTTCAGTTAAGTTTTTGCCATTTTATCGTATTTTCAAGTTTGGAATTCAATTAATGGAGCAATTCGAGGTGAAAGGAAGTAGTTGGACGGTAAAAAATCACTAAAGTAGCTACCTTATAAAAATCGCAATATTTTGTGTTTTTCAATAACTGGCAAATATATAAGAAATATCCTCGTATTTTGAGACAAAAATCCTACTAGTAAAAGTAATATAAACGTGAGTTCAGCTTAAAAAATTTTGGATTTCCATTTAAGAATTACATCCAGGAGAAGGGAATCATCAAATCGCGCATCATCTTTACTTTTAGTTAAGTTTTTACCATTTTAACGAATTTTCACGATTGGAATTCAATTAAAGGAGTAATTCCATGAGAAAGGAAGGAGTTGGGCAGTCAAAAATCACTAAGGTAGCTACCTTATAAAAATCGCAATATTTTCTGTTTTTCAATAACTGGCAAATATATAAGAAATATCCTCGTATTTTGAGACAAAAAATCTACTAGTAAAAGTACTATAAACGTGAGTTCAGCTTAAAAAAATTTGGATTTCCATTTAAGAATTACATCCAGGAGAAGGGAATCATCAAATCGCGCATCATCTTTACTTTTAGTTAAGTTTTTACCATTTTAACGAATTTTCACGATTGGAATTCAATTAAAGGAGTAATTCCATGAGAAAGGAAGGAGTTGGGCAGTCAAAAATCACTAAGGTAGCTACCTTATAAAAATCGCAATATTTTCTGTTTTTCAATAACTGGCAAATATATAAGAAATATCCTCGTATTTTGAGACAAAAAATCTACTAGTAAAAGTAATATAAACGTGAGTTCAGCTTAAAAAATTTTGGATTTCCATTTAAGAATTACATCCAGGAGAAGGGAATCATCAAATCGCGCATCATCTTTACTTTTAGTTAAGTTTTTACCATTTTAACGAATTTTCACGATTGGAATTCAATTAAAGGAGTAATTCCATGAGAAAGGAAGGAGTTGGGCAGTCAAAAATCACTAAGGTAGCTACCTTATAAAAATCGCAATATTTTGTGTTTTTCAATAACTGGCAAATATATAAGAAATATACTCGTATTTTGAGACAAAAAATCAACTAGAAAAAGTACTATAAACGTGAGTTCAGCTTAAAAAAATTTGGATTTCCATTTAAGAATTACATCCAGGAGAACGGAATCATCAAATCGCGCATCCCTTTTACTTTCAGTTAAGTTTTTGCCATTTTATCGTATTTTCAAGTTTGGAATTCAATTAATGGAGCAATTCGAGGTGAAAGGAAGTAGTTGGACGGTAAAAAATCACTAAAGTAGCTACCTTATAAAAATCGCAATATTTTGTGTTTTTCAATAACTGGCAAATATATAAGAAATATACTCGTATTTTGAGACAAAAAATCAACTAGAAAAAGTACTATAAACGTGAGTTCAGCTTAAAAAAATTTGGATTTCCATTTAAGAATTACATCCAGGAGAACGGAATCATCAAATCGCGCATCCCTTTTACTTTCAGTTAAGTTTTTGCCATTTTATCGTATTTTCAAGTTTGGAATTCAATTAATGGAGCAATTCGAGGTGAAAGGAAGTAGTTGGACGGTAAAAAATCACTAAAGTAGCTACCTTATAAAAATCGCAATATTTTGTGTTTTTCAATAACTGGCAAATATATAAGAAATATCCTCGTATTTTGAGACAAAAATCCTACTAGTAAAAGTAATATAAACGTGAGTTCAGCTTAAAAAATTTTGGATTTCCATTTAAGAATTACATCCAGGAGAAGGGAATCATCAAATCGCGCATCATCTTTACTTTTAGTTAAGTTTTTACCATTTTAACGAATTTTCACGATTGGAATTCAATTAAAGGAGTAATTCCATGAGAAAGGAAGGAGTTGGGCAGTCAAAAATCACTAAGGTAGCTACCTTATAAAAATCGCAATATTTTCTGTTTTTCAATAACTGGCAAATATATAAGAAATATCCTCGTATTTTGAGACAAAAATCCTACTAGTAAAAGTAATATAAACGTGAGTTCAGCTTAAAAAATTTTGGATTTCCATTTAAGAATTACATCCAGGAGAAGGGAATCATCAAATCGCGCATCATCTTTACTTTTAGTTAAGTTTTTACCATTTTAACGAATTTTCACGATTGGAATTCAATTAAAGGAGTAATTCCATGAGAAAGGAAGGAGTTGGGCAGTCAAAAATCACTAAGGTAGCTACCTTATAAAAATCGCAATATTTTCTGTTTTTCAATAACTGGCAAATATATAAGAAATATCCTCGTATTTTGAGACAAAAAATCTACTAGTAAAAGTAATATAAACGTGAGTTCAGCTTAAAAAATTTTGGATTTCCATTTAAGAATTACATCCAGGAGAAGGGAATCATCAAATCGCGCATCATCTTTACTTTTAGTTAAGTTTTTGCCATTTTATCGTATTTTCAAGTTTGGAATTCAATTAAAGGAGCAATTCGAGGTGAAAGGAAGGAGTTGGACAGTAAAAATTACCAAAATCGCAATTTTTTGAGTTATTTAATTATTGGCAAAAATATAAGAAATATACTTGTATTCTGAGACTAGAAAAAGTAATATAAACTCCAGTTCAGCTTAAAAAAATTTCGAATTTCATTTAAGGATGACTTCCAGGAGAATGGAATCATCAAATCGAGCATCCCTTTTACTTTTAGTTAAGTTTTTGCCATTTTATCGTATTTTCAAGTTTGGAATTCAATTAATGGAGCAATTCGAGGTGAAAGGAAGTAGTTGGACGGTAAAAAATCACTAAAGTAGCTACCTCTTGCGGGAGATGGAATAGTATATCCAAGCAAAGTACGCTACATTTTATAGAAACCGCCGACGAAGTTTTACATTTTTTATTAATAATTAAATACTGGCGATGGCAATCTCGTTAATTACAAAAGTCTAAGGAGGTGGGTTCGATCCCTACCTACGGCGATCGTAAAAATAATCACATTTTGAAGAAATTTTCGTATGAATTAATTGTTGATTTTGGAAGGTCTGGTAAAAAGCCGCATTTGTTTTCAACGATACACTTGCGGTTGTGTCTAGAATTTTTATTTCTATTCTTAATCGTGAATGAAAACCATGAAATTATTTAGTAATACATTTCAAAAATATTTATTATTCTTTTAGCATCTTCAAAACATTTTTTATAGGGCTTAACGAATTTCGAATTAAAGCCAAAACTAGAGCAGGACCCAATAAAAAAAACTCAGCTCGTTTGTATACAATGTCCTAAATTTACATTAAATGAAACAAAAAGGAAAATCACAAAATTAACTTCCTACAGACAATTGCATCCAACAAAGGATATTTAGCATAAGGAAATTTATAACAATAGCAACACGTAAACCATTTAATCCTTTTCTAATGCCTTCAAAACTAATTCGTTGCAGCAATTCATGCATACATAACTGGAAAATTTCTTACTGTGCTGGTAAATTTATTTCATTTATATAAAATATTTATATTTGGAAATTCGTGATTTAATTTTTATTTCATTTTGTATATTTCAAAACGTGTGTGGGCTGCCGTTTCTAAGGATTAGAATTTTATTTTATTTTTTTATTTTCTTTCCATGTTTGATTTCAATACTTGCTGCGCAGTTCAACTGCTACATTTCTTGCTTTGGAGTAAAAAGAGATCTAAATGGCATGAATAGGTTTGTGGTCGCCACCAACAACAACTTTAAATTAAGCGGTATTCATTAATTTTTCGGCTGATTTTATCTTTAATAGAGCGTGTTAAAATTTAACTTAAATAGGGAATAGGACCTTATCAGACATTCTCATTAGTCGTTGCTTAAAATTATTTAGATCAGTTCGCCTTAATTTTTTTCTTTTTACTTCGTGGTACAATTTTTGTTTTTTTTTTGTGTTATTTGGCGGTCGTAAAAGAAAAAGTGGAATGTCTATTTGTATCTGGGGTTGCTGTTGGATTTAATAGCAATGGAAGATTGAGAGCAACGACTCACGTAGTTTGAATATGGATGAAACTTCTAAGGCAGCTAAAATACCACATTCTTTCCAACAAAAGTAAAAGTGACAAATTACTAACGTATACCCCAATGGCAGACTTTATTTTGACGACATTCTCATTGAATTGAAATGGAGCCAGCAAAATTATTCGCTGATTTAAAGAAACATTTTGTTTACAATTTCCATTTAACATTGTTTAGCATTTTTCCAAACTTTCTTTTTTTTCTCAGTCTTCACAAGAAATGCTATTCAAAGCTATTTAGGACATAAGAAGTTTTGTTCCACTAATAAGTATCCTTTTAATTAAACATAATTGGAGCACAACCTCATCTATGCTTCATTAATATATTTTTGCTCAGTTGCTTTAATATAAACTCTTGAAAAACCTACTGATGATCCTTTAAATTGATTTAGTGCAAGGAATATGATGCAACCTTTGACCTCGTTGTTGGAACAAAGGCGAATCTATCGGTATTGTTGCCTTAATTAAGCAACTTGCTTAAACCCTTTTGAAATCCTCATTATCAGTTTCTACAAGATCAAAAAAAGATCAAAAATTTGCATGAATTCCTAAGCGATCACTATCCTCAAATTGCTTACGTTATACTTTGAATAGCCTAACGCGATTTGCAGTGTATGCCTAAAGCAATGCCTAACGGCACATGCTTGCCAAGCGTCCAAAATAATACGCCATTTAATATAGAAACCACACAAAATTTTAATTGTGTTAGCGGCAAAGAATTCGATATCCTTTTGAAGCTCGAAATGAAATAACCAATAAGGACCTCTTTTGCCAATAACTGAGCATTTGCATTCAGACTTGAGTTGGTGATAAAGAACACATTCAAACATTATTCAAATTCACAGACTGTTTGTTACTGAACTACTGTCGTTTGGTTTTTTTATCTGTCTTGTTGCAACATTTGCTAACGAGCCCAAAGCTGTGACATTTTGTATAGAACTTGAAACGCAAAGTTATTAAGTTAATTTAAAATATACAAAAAAAAAAGCGAAATGGATGCAAGACAAGGTTTTCTTGTTTGAATCACATTATAAAATATTTGTAATAATTGATGAAAAATATGCATGTATGCTTTCCAATAAAAAATGAATATTCTATTCAGACGAGCATAGAAGAATTTGTTGAGCTCTTCTTTATAAATAAAATTGGATTGATATTTATCGGATATTTTTTTTTTTGCGGTTAAAAACTGTTTATGAAAGTTTAAATAATTTATTTGTGAATTCACTTTTCCCGAACGTTTTTAGTTTTGACAACCAGTATTGCCATTTCTCAAACACATTCAAAACCTTTTTCTACTAATAGGAAACCGAAGTTTACACCAAATTTTATAAGCGTGTAACTTCATTTAGCTAGTGAATATTTCAAAAAAAAAAATGTATTTCCTGTGTGCACACCTATTTTTTTCTAATTTTTCCCCATTGTGGGCAATGTTGTTGGCATCAGATTACAGATATCCGGCCATTAAAAGAATAATATTATATTCAATATAGAAAAGATATTATTTATATGATTAACGAATAAAATGGTAAAAAAACCGAATAAATAAATCGTATTATTTTATATGGACTTTAAAATATTTTGTGAAACAATTTATTTCCTAGAAATATTCTAAACAATAGAATATTTTAAAATCCTTTTAAATTTATTTTTTGCATTATCTTTTCGGCAAGAATCATTTTTTATTCATAAACTGTATCTGGAAAAGTCCAAATGCGAATAAACACGTTTCAGACAATTTAAACCCAGACCACCAAAAATTTTTTTGCTATCTCGAGCTTCAAGAAGCTATTTGTTTGGAAAACTTGAGATACATATTGTTGTTGTACTAGACAACACCCATTCACAAAAATTATATATTATATCCTATACTCATTTTTGCCACACACTGTTATTAAATAGTTCATGAGTATAAATTTCGTATCTATAAAATATGGATACTCGTATATTCTATTCGTATTTATTGTCTTTCTCTAGATCTAGGCATGCCTTTCTACCATTACTTGCCCTGCTTGGCACATCCTGGACAAGACCAAACTTGAAGCGGCGAAAACTATTATAAATATTTAACAGACCAATTAAAGATGCAAAGCAATTTTCTCTCGCAACCATAATTTTTTTTTTTTTTGCCTAATTTATGCCCCCCAAAATAAGGTTCATAGTTAGTTAGTTAGAGGGTTGCCATATACGAGTACACCTCATTGTAGGGTATTCGTATGAAAAAGGATAAGTTCCACAACTTCTAAACAAGAGTGAATTCGTATGAGTGCAGCATATGCATGATTTGAAACATTCGTAGTTATAAATAATCGTTCACAGTTGGCGGTGACACTTGAAGTAACTTTTAAAAATCTGCTACCAATTTGTTCATTCATCTTGTTAAGCTGCTCCTTTGTTTTTTGCCAGCCCTGCTGCCTGCTATTTCTGCTGCTGTTGATCACTTTGGTATTTTGCATGTTGTAGATTTGATTACCAACTGTGTTGAAAAACAAATTCAAAAGTATGCACAACACAAGAATTTGAATCTACTTTTTGCCACCATACAATCGATATTAAGTCTACACTTTACAAATATATTTATAACTCGCATAAAACAAATTAGTCAGGTATGGTGGGGTTTTCATTCCGTGCTTTTATTCTGTTATTTCTTACCCTTTTCTTTTTTTACGCGAATTTAGGCATGATTTGTTGTGATCATTGAAAACTTGGCGGCATTATTGTTACTTGCCTGTAGTCCAGTTTGCCACTGGTGCTGGCCGGCACTGCTGCGTAACCAATTTCTTTAATTTTTCTCTTAAAGACATTAACAATACAAATACTTATTAAACAAGAGCATCTCAGGGAACAAAGTAATGTAAACGGTTTTTGCACAAAAAGGGGAAGCCGAGTTCAAACTGCTTTAAACTGAGAATAATATAAACATGTGGCGGCGGAAGATCTTGACAATTTTACAAATTATCAGATGATACCAATTTATATTATTGTTTATTGCTTGTATTTATACGCCAGATAATAATTGTACACATTATTTTTTCCCCCCTTTTCTTCGTGGCAGCTTCTTTATTTTTGTCTTGTTTTGTTCTGATTTTTTGAGGAAGGAGTTTATTTCTGATTTTTCTTTTAAAGTTGACCACATTATCGTGAGAAATTAAGATACATGATTTTTGTTAAATAAATTCTCTAGGGAAAATTTTTATAAAGAAACACGAATCCTACACAAAATTATTGATCGGTCGACACTGTATGAACACTCAAACATATCTGAGGGCACTGAAAGAAAACTGATACATAAAGAAGTCAACAGTAAATAAGCTGAATATTATATTCAAGTTATTTATCTTTTGTAAGCTTTTTATTTGTAATCAAAGAAAGTATTAGAATTTTAAAAATATTAATAGAGCGAGAGAGAGAGAGAGACAGCATGATGCGCGCAAACCAAAAGAATCAGACCACTTAGAACTAATCGAGAATTGTTTAATATTCTTCTTAACACTAAACCAAAAACTATTAACAAACAAAATAAAGTTGTTTAGTTACATTATAGATAAAGTAATGCAAAAGTAATTAGGCAAATTTGTTATGAATTTTTTGTTAAAAAATCCCAAATCAAATTTTCCAATTTAAGAAAAAATGATATTTATTAAATTCAGATAAATTAAAATAAAACGTTACGTGTTTGAAGTATTGAACGGAATCTAAGCAGAAGGCAACGGGAAGAATGCCGCTGATCACCATTGTGTACCCCTGAGGGCAGATGAAAAATATTTTGAAAGAGAGTGCGAAAGCATAAATAATTAGAATTGAATATTTTAATCACGTTATTCACAAAAATTTCGTATTTTACAAAATAAAATTATTTTTTTATAACCTTCTTACAACATAGAAAAATTTAAAAGCATCTTGCTTCCTTGTTCAAAACATTCAGCTTTATTCCGTTTATCCTGTCTATAGTTGTAAACAGTTATGCCCATTATCAATATATACTTTTATCCATAAGGGTCCATATATTTTTGGTATGACGTATGAAACGTTAACGACGGCAGGGATTTAAATTGACTCTGATTTTTATCGTCCAATTTTATCGTTAGACAGCTGGCGAATATTTATGAAATAAATATCAAATTAGCACTGGATTTACATCAAATTGTATCTAAAATATATTTTTGTATCCAAAAATAAATTCTTCGACTAACTATAAAGATTAGAAAGGAGATCCGCTGGAAAAAAATTATTTGAATTACTTTGTTACAAGTTTAAATTTTCATTAAATTAATTCCTAGAAAGTATAACAATAAATCGAATGTTTCTTCAAAGCTGAAAAGTATAATCGGCGGTTGGATTTATTGCAGCTTATAGGTCGAAAACCTCGACTTGTTTCAAAATAAATAATAACAATTTTCATGACTCTGCGAGAAGCTGGTTGGAGTTTTTCGGCAAGAAGTGAGTAAGAAGCGAATTAAGGATTTCAATTCTATTTTGTTTGATACAGCTGAAAGCAAGTTTTATAGAAAATTTTTATGGCGCGACTGAAATGCAATTTAATTGTGGCTTTTAAAAACTAATTCATTACTGGGGTAGTCGCACCTTAAAGCTTTTAGAATATATTTTCTTATTTCAGAATAGCAATTTTCCATACATGTATTGCGGCCAAAGGAATGCCCATCTCTGACTTATATAAATACAAGTTTTATATCAAAGAAACGTACACGCTCGGGTGCTGGAAAAGCTTCAAAGTAAACTTGCAGGCACATTAAGAATGAAGAAACCCAAATTTTTATATCTACAACAAAGCGGCTGTCATTTGTATAGTTCATGGAGATGTCCTTGCTTGACATCTGGCCTCCTTAAATTTTATAATAGAATAGAAAAATTGCCGCCAATCAAGTTCAAAAAGAAAAAAAAAAGTTCAAAGAAATATGCCTGATTCATTGTATATTCCCAAAGTAGTTCTCCGACTAGAAAAAAGAGGCTCTACATTTAATATCATACGCACAGATATTGTTAAAATCAATTGAAAAATTTTACTTATTTAATTATTTTTAATTCTTTAAAAGGTTACAAAAACATATAATAAACCTAAATCGGCATCACCCCCTTTAATAAGTAAACCAAAATGCTCGGCTCAAGACAATTCTTTAAGGTGTAAATGAACAATAAAGGATGACTGGACACCCACAAACGACGGCAGCGCTCAGTGTGAAGCCAAAACTCGGCACAAGACTCATTAGATTTCAATTCAGGGAATATTAATGAAAACAAAAACCAAAAAAGAGCAAAAAATAAAACTATAAAGCCTGGCCACGGGTCACTCTTAATTTAGATGTTGAAATGGTACTAAAATCAGCAAAATAATAGTAGAAAACACGAAATTATACGGCCAAGATTGGATTGAATTGCATTTCAGTACCAAAGAACAATGCAACCACCCGAAGAGTGTTTTGCAAATAGTGAAAGACAAAATGGAATAAAAATGAGTATTGAATGGTTGTAACCACAGGAAGTTTATTTGTCAAGCAAATAGAAAAATTGAAATGCTGCAGTAAAAACGACCGCCAACCAAAAACAAAAACAAAGAAAAGCAAAAAAAATATGAAATCAGAAGTGTGGCCAAAAAATACTGATCACTTTTCACAGGATAACGAAACATCTGTTTCTATTTCATGTGCTTCATCTACGAACAGTGAATATGCGGTTGCAAATGTCACCAGATTATATGTTAGAGATTTTTGTCGTCTGCTCAATACCAGGTGTGTAATTTCAATTTATTTATTTATTTCTTTTTTGCTTCAGCAACATTTTGTTAATAGTCGAATTCCTAATTTCACTTAAGGGAATTGGCAAATATTAAAAATCAAGTAAAAAGCAATTTACTTTTGTCTGATTTTCATATTCAAACAAATTCTGATGGTACTTAGACGTCACATCTTGCGGTTCTCTCATAAAGAAAAAATCTTACAAACTATTTTAGTTTCTTTAACACAAATGCAAACAGTTTTATTTTCTTCCTTTTTTTTTTGATATTTCATTACACGCACTTTAAATATGTTGGTTTTATAAGCAACTGGGGCCCCGGCACATGTTTGGCATACGCATGCGTACATGCTGGCACTTGAGAGTATCTAGCAGCGTATGTATGTACTCATAAGTATGCATCCTTTGGCTGCCTTATTGGGCTCTAATGATACAATACAGCTGCTTCAAGTCAAAGCGTAACTACACTCTCTAGAGCTCCACCAGCTATAAAACCGGCGTCATATAAGTGTAACTGACTGGTTGATTACTAGACCCGTATTTGTTCGAACATCATAATCGCCATTGCAGAGGTGAACGTAACATTAAAACTGTTGTAGGTAACTTATTGAATTTTCAGCAGCCATTATATTAAACAGTTTCACTTTTCAATTTCCTTTAAGCGCCTTAATAATGCCTTTTAACCCATTTGGAAAACTTTATGACGAAGTGCGAAATGAGAGCTTTTTACCTTGCACAGTGGGACGAGTATACTCGAAGAGTTACTTAATTCTTGCATAATGAAATGAATGTTTTCTGAAAAGCTTTTCAAATCTTTTTAATCAATAAGATAACTGTGCTTACATATACCCTATGCCTGCAATCCCAATTTGTAATTCAAAAACAATGTCCTTGAGCAATATAATTCCTCAATCGAAGGATGCAATGCACTTTGAAAATTTTTTTTTTTTAAGAAAATCCTTATTAAGACTATAAATACGATAATATAAAAAAATAAAATAAAAATAAAATCGTAACAAGACGTAAAAAAAGGAAAAAATATGGCATGAGTGTCAAATTAGTGGGAGTGTCAAATCAGTGTGAGTGCTAAATGATCACTTAGTTTTAGGTGCGGGAAAATGCAAACGAAGAGAAATAACAGAAACTATTTCCTTAGAAACGCTAATCCGAAATTTTAAATAGTAAAAATTATTCATGGCTTTACTGCTCGGTCCTCGCTGGTCTATAAAATACCCGCCTAAGTTGTTCCCATAAAAGCGCATGCGTATTATAGCATACAAAAACCTTGTAATCTTTTGTAAATGACAGAACCAGAGATCACTAAGTCATATGAAGGAAGCCTTAGAAAAAAAATTAAAGCGCCCAAAGTTCAGAATAGGATGCCATAAAGAAACGTTTTCATACTCCTAGAAAGAAATTCATTAGACTGTTCCTTGCAATTCATAATTTTGTTCAGACTAAACACGCATACTATAAATAAAGAAAAAAAAAATTTAAAAAAGAAAAATTAAATAAAAAAAATAATTATAATATTAACGTAACAAATTTTAATTTTTCTTGCTGACAACCTATATTAGTACGCCGTGAAAACGAAACCCCCTCTGCAATCATATTTGATGTATCTTTATGCATCTTTTCCAATAAAATTATTTTTTTTATAATTTCTTATATCTTTGTCCTTAAATCATATAACAATTGATAGCCAAAGACAATTCTTTCCGTAATAATGAAAGGAAATACTGAACTGATTGTTTGTGTTTCGTATTACGGCTTTAATTTGCTGAACTTTCCCATTCTATTTTATCAGAAGTTGCTTAAATCTTTAGCTGTTATAGGAGAATCTTTGGCCACAGGTTGCCTGATGATCTGCATTTAGCATGCGGTGAAATGCGCATAGGAGCCGACTAGACGCACACCAAGCCTTTGCAATGCCTCTTTAAGTTAAATTATATATATATATTTTTTTGTATTGTAGTGTATTTTGGAATGTAAAGTAGATATTCATAGTTGGATCTAATTAAGCAGATGATCAAGTCAAATTTTTGTAGTGAATTACCGGAAACAATAAAATCTCCCAAGAGAGTTAAACGGATTCGCTGAAACTTTTAAAATTATTTCCAGTAAATTGCTTTTTGCATACCAATTATTTTTAGGTTTTAGTTTTATCCACACAACATAAAAAAGCATTACCTAGAAGACTATGCAGGGCATGTTCCTCAGCAACGATATAATTCTTGTTTAGTACTTGACAGTTTTTGGGTAAATAAAGTAATTGAAAATTGTTAACGGAGCGTATATTTTTCGATATTTCATAAGTCCGATTGGGCAATAATTTTATACATTAAAAGTTAAAGCTTGAACACGTTTTTGCAATGAATTAAATCTTAAAAACAAAAAAAAAAATTATATGGAATAGTCATAACTTGTTTGACAAATTCAAAAAATTTATAAAAATTCATAAATATTACCAATAAACTATTGTTATAATGCCTTTTGTATTTTACACAGAAAAAAAAAATACTTTTATAAGAAATTAAAATTATTAATTTTATTATGCAATAAATATATACATAAATGCCTTTAAGCCTTTCCGATATCTTTTTTTAAGCACTTTTTCACACTTAACGTGTTAAGGACACGTGTAAATAATATTTCATTTTAGTGTTTTTTTTTTCTTTTTATTTTGTTTTTGGTGGGGGAATAATTTTGAATTAAAAGGGCAAAAAATTCACTGTACCTCAATTTGATGTTATTATATAGTTGTCAAGTGCAGTAAAGTTTAGTAAGTTTCATAAATGCAACCACGTTGACTTTAACGCCTTCAACCATTTGTGTTCCATGGAATAAATATGAATGCCTACAGAGTCAAAGTACCAAAGAACATCTTCAAACTGCTGAACTACACCACCGCCAACACTGCGCTACCAGCAGCACCATCATTAACGAAAGTTACTGCCACTAGTTGTAAATTAAATAAATCTTGCTCCAAAATTGGTAGTTTAAGTATTTTATGTTCACGTTTATCAACTTGCAGTTGCATACAATTTTGGAATTTTGTTGTTTCTTCTTCTGCGTGAAATTTCACGCGTTTCCTTTTGCCACCTCTTCTCTTTCGTTATATATGTATGGAGTTTTTGATGGCGTTGGAATATGTTGAAGATTTCGAAAATATTTCAACTATGTCGGTCACAAATTGCACTGTTAGTGCAACAAGCAACCTCTTCCTTGCTACGATACGTGCACCATCGCGTACACAGAACATCATTTTATGGCGGGCGTTGTTGTTTATTATTTTCATTTTTGACAACGAGCCAGTTTTGTAATTTAACTGGAAGTTATCCCATGGATTTAAAAAAATCTTTGGCATTACAACCTTTAAAATTTATTTATTTATCGTTTTGAATTAAAAGTATTTAAAAGAGATATTTTTCCTTCTTGTTTTTATTTTTATCACGTCGGTTGGTTGGTACTGATTTATTGATAAATTAGTAAAAGAAAAGAAACGCTAAATTGATTCCAAATCACTTTTTTTAATGGACTACTGCATTGAGAATACACAAATAGCCATTGATCATAATCAAGGATTTAGGGCTTTAGGGATTTATGGCTTCAAGTGAAGCCAGTAGAAATACATAATAACTACATAATAATTTTAAAAGGGATCCACATAAAAAAAAAAAGCTCATAATAGAAGGCAACGAAACAAATCAAAATCAAACTTGGCACTGAAATTAGAATATTTCGGTTACTTTAAAATACTCTAAAGTACCGGGCCGATCCGCCTTACAACGAAAAATTGTCATTCTTCTGAACGGTTAATGCAAGTTTTAGAGTTTCTGAAAAGTAAATATTTTAAGCCAGTATTCTTACAATTAAAAATTATTCATTTCCAATAAAATTTATGTATTAACTATTATTTAAATATTTGAAAATTACAAAATAATTCAACCCAAAAAAAAATTGAAAAAAAAGTTACTCGAATAGACAATTGCGAATAAAAATAAATCTCCGTCAGAATAAAAACATTCGAATAAAAATTTTCTAAAAATTAAATGAAATTAAAAATAAATATTTTTGAAGAATATATCAATAAATTAATAAATCAATCAAGTAACGTCTATATAACACGGCAATGGCGCAATGCCGATTCACTGCACCAAATTGCGAAACCGATTCACTTCAATACTGCTTGAGAATTGTAAACATCACAAAATTTAAAATTTATACAATAATAAATAATTTAAGAACATTAAAATAAATTTCGGACATATAAGTAAAAGTATTTCCTACAGTTCTTCTAATTTTCGATCCGCACAATGGCACATATTTCTAGAACACATTACACGTATTGGACGAGGCTACCCCGTATATCATATTATAGAAATATATTACGACCTTGAGCGACCTTTTATTTTATACCACAAAACGTGAAATCCACTTCAAATGTAGACTGGAAAATATTAGTAATTATAAGTTTCAATTAATCCGCCAATTACCCACACGGAATCGGCAATCGAATAAGATTTTCACGACACTGTCAAACAATGTATGAGAAGATAAAAAACCAATAATTGTGTATTTTGTCATCAAACAAAAAAAAAATATATCTCAATTAATTAATAGTAAAAATGTAAATTAAAATTATAATCGAACAAATTAATTAATTTTAATACAAAAAATTTATTCTAATAACTGAAAACACACTCACCTTTTGTGTAAACGATACCATTTTCGGTTTCGGCCCTGCAAATATAAATAAAATATACGTAAAAATTAATGAACGTGGTCAGTTTTATAATAAATTAAATTAAGTAGTACAAAATATGGAGAAAATTAAAACTAAGTTTAACTAAAAATAAAAATTTTATTATAAATATAAAGAAGCCTAAAAGTATATTTTGAAAATATATAATATATATAATACTTAGTAATTGATGGATCTTGAGATACGGTGATGATTGGAAAATAGATATTTGAGGAAACGAAAGCAAAGTTTTCGCTTATTATAAAGGGTGATGCAAATGTAAATGTCGGTGTTTATTTCCAATAAAACACAAATTATTTAGGAAATTATTGTCATATCTTTTTATAATGATAATATTTCGTGGGATAATTATATATGGAACAACATATTGGCCAAATGGCCTCCCTGACCTTGGCGCTGATGATGAAGTATAATTGAAGTTCTATGGTGTTAATGTACCGGATTATTACATCCTTTACCTCTTGAGTTATGGTTGGCTTATCGTTGAAAATAACCTTAAAAGAAGTCCGACTGTGGTAAGTGAGATGATCTTGGCGATCAATAGGCATAGCCATCACTTGAGATAACAATGTCATTGGTCATGCACTGTTGGGATTTCATGCCACTTTTCTGACCATTGAAGAGTTTTGGAATGGCCAACAGACTTTAGTTCTTGAGTCAATTTCTCCTTCTAAGCGTGTAAATGCAAGTCTTTATGCATAACGCTCGTAGAGTGAGAGGCGCACGATATTATTTTCATAATAAGCCTGAATAACTTTAACGCTCTGCTCGATTATGTGTCTTCGGATAGTTCAAATTGAGTTAGTCCGAAATTGAGAATTGTCAAATGGTTCACATTCGCCATTTATTATTTTATGTAATTATTATATTATAGTATTATGTGTAAACTTTACAGGTAAAATATATCAACTTAAGTCCAAACAAAAAAAAAATTTAGGATTATTTTTAATAAAAGCTTATGAGAGACAAACATTTTCTCGCTTAACTCATCAAAGATTTGACAAGTGTTTCTGCACCTTTGGTCCTTTAGTTTGGACACAATTGTATTGATTAATTGCGACTACCAATTATTAGATGGATCTGACTTAGTCTCAACTTAAACAGTGTGGAAATTTTAACTCATTACATAAAAATTGTTGCACCTACTAAAACCCAAAACTCGTCTAGATCCGGCGATACACAAAGTAAAGAATTCCTACTTCAGCGGTAATAAAACGCAAAAATCATTACTTTTAAAACATACCTCGTATATGTATATGAACATGCTAAACAAATAGTTTTTCGAAATACCGCGTTATCTCGCAAATATGACTAATAATTGAAAAAAAAAAATTGTATATCATTTCGACAATGAATAAATGTTTGAGCAGCAAATTATCCATGGCATTCAAAAGAAGACTCAAATCAATTTTTAAATGAAAGAATGCATTCACTTTTAATCAACTACAAATTTTAGAATATTTTTAAACTACCGTTTCCTATTTACTCTTTTCCTTTCATTATATAAATTTATTGCCGTCTCTAAATAATGCTCTGAGCAATATTCGATGCCAAATTCTACCAGAAAATATAATTCTAATTTCTCAAATATTTTTTAGATTTAAAAAAAAAAGTTCATTGGGGCTACAGCTGCATAACAGTTTGCAGCTACTGCAGTCTGTAGTCAACTGTGGAAGAACTGTTGAAAAAATAAACATCTTAAAGGCCACACATTTCGTAACTTAAATAGTTTTAATCCCGTCTAATGACTGGATGGAAAGTATTATTGAAGTATTCCTTCAATAACTACCAAAATATGCATCATTTAAAATTATGTTGCTGTCGCTCTCTTTGAGGCAAAATTGAATTGTTTGCTATTTTGAAGGATAATGATTTTTAAGTCCGATGTTAAATTAGGATTAATGTCAGCTCAAGCCCAACTAATTAGACACTATTTGCATGCTATTTCATGGCTAAATAGCTAAACAAAAAGTTGAAATTATTTAGTTATTTAAATATAATATAGAAAAAAAATTAAAAACTGCAACGGAATATAATTTTTGGTGCAAAAAGTACAAAGAAGGCAGGACGAAAAATATTTTCTTCTTTTACTTTGTAAATATTTTCATTTATATAAAATGCAATAATATGCAGTTCCGTTTAATCGTAACCTAAAAATAATATATTCTTCAAGGGAAAAATCGTGTTGGATATTTTCTTTTTCTTGCCTTGATTTCCATGTCGTTTCAAAGGATTAAATGTCCAACCATAAATAATGGCAAGAAATAAAAAATTTCTTTTCAAAAAGTGTTTTGACAGGAATACCACAAAATGACAGTTATTCAAATTTTTATCCTCTTTAATGTTTTCTTTTTTCTATTTGAAATTTCCTTAAGCCAAAATTAATTGTTTTCTTTTTGTTTTGACAGAGTACGATCATGTTGCAGTTGCATTTTCAAGCATCCTTTTTATTTCCGCTTTAAATTATTATTTGTTTTTCTTTTTGCTCTTTGACATGGCTCGTGTTTAACTATAATTTATTAAAAAAAAAAAAAATTAAAATGACATCTATCTGTTTTGGTAGATCCTTTTGTTTTCGTATTAGGGAATTGTTTTTATAGGTGCTGCTCAGCATAGAGATTTAAAGACGAAAGAGTTGAAATTTAGCACGAGTGTTTCTAGTGAAAGGCACTTTAAGTCTCAAAAGGAAATCAAGAGAATGTACACTTAAGTTATGAGAAAGGAAGGAGAGTGTGTCGTATTAAAATACTGTCCTTTAAGCAGAACCATATAAAAAATGCGGAGAACAACAATAGAGGCAGAACGAAGCTAACATAATTATTTAAAAAATTTATTTGAAATTTCCGGATATCTTTTAAGCAAATTACAAAACTGAAAGCCAACTATAATTACTTTTTGTTTTATATGAAATCCCTTTTTAAATTTTCCTACATTTTTAGAAAAAGAATTTTATCTATTAAACAGGGTTTTCTATTCAAAGAAATTATTGATAACTGCGATAAAATGCGGCAAATAATTTTTTACACGTTTTTTATTAAATAAAATATTGGAATATTTTATTCTGAATTTATAACTTTTCGTCAGCAACACTTTTCTTCCAGTGTTGTTTAGCCAGAAGGTAAATCAATAAAAAAAATTCAATTTTCTGATAAGCAACAAAAATAATAATTCAAACAAGTCGAAATCAGAACAGAAAATTATGTCATAAATTTATTTCTGAATCACTATTTTGCGGCAAAGTTATATTTTTAAACGCCCAACGATAAAAGCATATTAGCTTGTTATCTTAAATAGGCAATTACGATTCCTCTCCTCATTCTCGCTTCAATACGCGTATTATATTGGAAATATTCATTTCTCCTCCCATATGAATACACAAGAATTCATTCATTTATTTTAAATATTAAATATTTTATAACTTTATCTTGTGTTTACAGGATGAAAAGCTCAGCTTTTTCTTCGCTTCTTGTCTCTCACTGACACCACTTTCACATCCTGCTACCTGAACTCATTAATATTCAATCAGACGACGACGTCGAACATTCAGATTAAAATCAATCAGTTTTGAAATGAAATCCATGTTATATTGATGCTAAAGATCAAAGTATGAACAAGTGAAATTTCTGACGTTTATCTTCTTCCTTTTCTTCTTTAAATTGATGATGAAGAAATTTATGGGATAAGACGTTGTAAAGAAGTGATAAAATCTGTAAATAAGGAAAATTGCTGGTGTGCTGGATTGTGTTTTAGTCAAAATTACTCTCTTCAGTAATTTTTAGGTGAATAAAAATTTAAAACGCCAAGTAACATTATTTTCATACCCATTAAAAACAACAAGTACTGACAGAAATTATTAATTTTTTTTTATTATCAACAAATAAAATAAATAAGTACGCCAGTTTAATATTTTAATATTGAAAGTTAAATTAAATTTTCTTTAAATTTCCTTATTTTCAAACGTATTTTCAATTAATTTTACTTAAAAAGTATTTTGAAGATATTAAAAATTTTTTTATTTTAGTATAATAAATTATTTAATATATTCAAAATAATATTTAATATCTACTATATTTTCTTTAAAATTATTGATTATTATTGAAAGAATAAATGGTAAATTAAATGAGAATTACAGTTGGGCATAGTTAAAAGTGCCATTAACAGTAGTCCCTACTGAAAAACAAAGCTTCAGAAAATTTTTTGTTTTTCCCCCTTACTTTTATCTGAACAATCAGGCCTCTATTCATTTGTCAATGTCAAGCTGTATTTATTTATTTTATCTTACAATTCTTTGCAAATTTTATTAATTTTAAAAATTACTTATACTGATTATAAATTTTTTAAAAATAAAATAAATGTTACGTGAATTAGAAAAAAACGAGAATAGTACGAAAAGTCGTGTCAGCCGCCGAAAACCATACTTTCCTTCTATACAGTTTTTTAAATTTTCTCATCCCGTCCTGAATTAAAAACAAAACTTTTAAATAAAAATTTATATCAAATTTGAGTGAACCGATTAAAATAGCAATATTATCGCTTTGTGTTCAATAAGTTAAGATCAGTAAATGGAACTGCAATATCTGCTTCAGCAATCCATTGTCCGAAATACATGTACAGATGGTGCTGTCATGTTTGAAAAGAAGATATATATAGAAAAGAAATATATAAAATATAAAGAATATATAATAAATTTATATCCGAAATATAGGGAAATTAAAGGCAATGTGGTAAATGAAATGGTCACCTTAAAATATATTACTCTTAGAAATTGACCATTTGCCCATAACACTATGGGGCCATCGGTTACACAATATTGTATATCTTTCGAGCAATTTTAAAACGAATAATTTCCTAATCAAACTTATTTGCAATTCCCGAACCTTACCGAACTATATTTACAATATGTGACAACTAAGCGATGCAAAACTAAATCAGCTGATTACTTGCATGGGAAATGTACTACAAACCTTGGAAAATATGCAATAAATATGCAATACATACATCGATACTTTGTATGTAAAGATGTAAATGCAAATCCAATGTAAGTAACTAGAAAATAAAAAAGACAGAAGAAACGTAAAATGGCTTCAAAAATTAATATCAGAAGTTAAAAATATTGCATTAAAATCACAAAAGAATTGCGAGAAACAGAAAAAATGTATTTTATTTCAGAAGGGCAAACAGTGCTATAAGATATATGCATGCCTGAAATGCACTACTGGTAGGGTCTTCACTGGAAGGGTCTTCACTGGTAGGATCTTCACTGGAAGGGTCTTCACTGGAAGGGTCTTCACTGGTAGGGTCTTCACTGGAAGGGTCTTCACTAGTAGCTTCTTCACTGGTAGGGTCTACAATGGAAGAGTATTCACTGGTATGGTCTTCACTAGTAGCGTCTTCACTGGTAGGGTCTTCACTGGTATGGTCTTCACTAGTAGCGTCTTCACTGGTAGGGTCTTCACTGGTATGGTCTTCACTAGTAGCGTCTTCACTGGTAGGGTCTTCAATGGAAGGGTCTTCACTGGTACGGTCTTCACTGGTATGGTCTTCACTAGTAGCGTCTTCAGTGGTAGGGTCTTCACTGGGAGGGTATTTAACATGAACAAAATTTGATCTCTGGACTAGAGATGAAAACCTATTGAGATATATTTTTAACGATATTTTTAACGATTCCATTTTACGTTTCTTCTGTCTTTCTTATTTTCTAGTTATTTACATTGAATTTGCATTTACATCTATACATACAAAGTATCGATGTATGTATACACATTGTAATTTAAAAAAGTTTGGAAATAAAATCAACATATCGCTGGTAAAATCGCGATGCTATTAAAGTTTTACAGATGTCGGAAGAAGTTTGTATTGGCAGTATTCACGGAAAAATGTCACATATATATTTTTTAAGCAATTTACTTATAATTATATTCAAGTGTGAGCCTTAAATTCGAAACTAAAAAAAAATAATAATTTTATTTTCCATAATGCAACGAGTATTCAAATAAAATAAAACTACAGTGATAAGGACTTTTTTCAGAAAGCGATCATAAGTTCAAAACTGCTATGGAAAACTGTCCATTGCTTGCGAAACAGAATATCGATAGTCATCGATAATACTACTGCTGCATCTCATTAGCCTGTGATCTAGCAGAGCTACCTCTTGCATTCATATGCTTTTCCTTTTCTCAAAAATTACTTAACACAATCTGCACATGTATTTGCACAAATACATACATGATCAGGCAAGCTTGAGATAATCACAGATATTTTACGCTTTTTATATTTCCACTTGCGTACCTACGGTTTCAAAGAAAAAAGACAATTACATGTATTGTGAGTAGTACTAATTGAAATATTCTTAATCAGATTTAAGGTTTGGTTTTTTTCACTGTGCCTGCTTTGGCAATGGCTGTATAAGTGTATTAAAAGCTTAAAAAGCATTTAATCCAATGTGGTTGGTTGATTCAAATCATGATTAATTTTATATTTTCCATTAACAGCACCGTACACTCAGTGGTCCTGCAACTAAAACAAAAAATATTATATAGACAAGTGGCTTTTAACAGTAGTAAGCGTTAAGCTTTACGTGCTGTAAACGTTTTCACATCTTGTTATAAATGCATTACAAAATAAGAAGGAGAAGAAAAAAAAGCAAGCCATTATAAGCAACAAAAAAAAAAAAAAAATGCCAACTACCGCAAAACGGTGCACAAATAACGGTGGCAGTTTGAGTTCTTTCTTCATCACGATCATCAGCAATAGCTGCCACTTGAAAGAGTAGGGAGAGATCTTATTATACACGCGCCTGCCATTGCGATTTAGCGCTTAACAAGGTAGGTTGGCCAGCTGTGCAGAGCTCTATTTAACATTTTCTTAAATATATTTTTGGTTTTTTCGTTTTTCTTAATTTTGCTCTTTTGGGTTTTTTAAAAACCAAAGCGGCCTTACCCAAGTCTTGTTAAACAGTTTTTAAGGCTTTTTACCGCTGTGCTTGATTATGTTTGTGCTAAATCTGCTCTGGCTGTAACAACAATAAGAATTGGGTGGCAGCGCCCCTTTTTCTTAGCCTTTTTCTTACTGCTTTTGCAATCTTAAAATTAACCTTGGCTTAAATTAGACCATAACTAAAAAGTCTTTCTCAACATCAGGCCCAACTCAGGACCTATTACGCATGATTTAAAGCTTATTAAACAGCTTTTACTGTAACCATTTGTGGCAAGAAGTTGGGCCGTTTGTCTGCCCTTGTGCATGTCTCCATTGCAGTTAGTTTCACTTACTGCAAACTTTATTGGCATCCAGTTAGTAAATACAAGTTATAAATAAGCGTATCCTCTTTTAATCATTTTATAAGCTTGTGCGCCTTTCCTTTAACTCTTCTTCTAATTCCTTGATGGTGTTGGGCTGTCATTTAGTTTATAATATAAAACGTACCGCAAATGCATTCTTGCTGCCGCATATTGATGATTATGAGATGAAATGAGAAAAGCAAAAAGGAAGGAAGGCCTCTTCCGAGAAGTACACTTTAATTTTATAATGAAAATGTAACCACACTGAAAGTGTATACACAAACAGCCGTGAAAACAAAAACATTATTATCAATAACCGAAGATGGTTAAAGAATTTGAGTTATTTAGCCATGTACCCTACTGTATGTTTTTAAGTACTCACATTTTAAAACTCCTTGTAAAAGTAACGCCTTTTAATAATAATAATTTTCAGAATTTTTCTTTGGCTTTTCCTTAATTGCTGCATTTAAAAAAAGTTTATTACCTTTTGAACTTAAAGGTCTTCTTTTATGAGTAAAGAAAACTTTTAAAGGACTCAATATTTAGTGAGGAAAAAAGTAATTGTTACCATTTAATAAATTTTTCTTCTTATTCATTTCGTAAAGTTATTATTTTTTCAAGATGAATAATGAAAAAGTAAAATATTATTTTATACATCAAGAATTAATACAATTTCTAATCACTAATATTGTACCAGCAGACAACAATGATTTCGAATCAAATTGGACGTTGGACTTTCAATGTTCTTTAAAGGAACATAAAATAACTTTTTTGCGCGATTTCATTATATCTAAGAAAAATGAATTTTTATATTTTTTTTGTGACCTTGTGTCTTAAACTTTCTTTTAAGAGTGTGGATGCGTCCATATCCTTTTTCGTCATGCACTTTGCTAGAAATGAATTTGCAACTGCATTTATAGCAGATGGCAAAGCGTCTGCTTCTGAATACATCAAACACACAAACATTGCCATTTTCTTAAGTACTATTACATATTTATCACTCCTTTTCACTTGGAAAAATCATTATTAATAATTCTAAATCGGCTATAAAATATTTTTATTTTTCTATACACATTATATGTATGAAGTGCCTGTGAAAGTTACATATTCGATGCTCATTATATGGAATTTAGATTGTGTTTGGCGTACCGAGCTTTTCTTCCAATTGCATTACATATCCCATCAGTTTCCTCAAATCCATCACTGCGTGTTATAGCATATTGTAGCTGCACAATAATTGCAATATAAAAAGTAATCAACAACTTTGTAATGTTAATGCTTTAACCGAAAATGCCACAATTTCGCGAAAAATCCAACGAGAAAACATGAAATTATAAATCATAATAAAACCGTGTTTTATAAACCATTAAAGCAAATCAAAAAGCCATAATTTCTGTTAAATCCAAAAAAGAAAATAAAATAAAAAAAATACATCGGCAGAGGCCATTAAGGATAAAGAGCTCAATTACCAAAATAAAATTGTATTACAAAAAGAATTCAACAATATAAATAATGAATGCATACAATATAGAGTATATCCGTAATGAAATTCACATTGCCGTCCTGTTACAGGAATTAATAAACCTTTAACGGTAAATTATGTTAATCTGAAGGAAATCGCCAGGAAGGCATATTTAAACCTTTTTGAAAAGCAATCAAAAAACAATTCATAAAAATTTGCAATTTTATTATATATTCTTTTTTAATTTCAAAAAAAAAAAAAAAAAAAAAATTGATAGCAAGTTGATACTATGGCCGTAAAACAAATTTGTTATAAAACTGTCAAGTTCATAAAAGACAAGAAGCAAGGAAATCAATTGAAGCTGGAGGAAATACGAGACAAATGTGATAAAACGAAAGACTTAAGACATAAACTTCATATGCAAAGAAGTTGATTGACTTTGCTGTTCTGTTACTACTGTTGCCGCACAGTGGAATCGCTTGATTATTTGCAATAAATTTTGTTTTTTCCCCATGACATTCTACACAGGCCAGACATAATTTTATAGAAGAAGTCAGTCTGTGTCACGGTTTACTTTAAAGTGCACATAAAAAAAATATTTCCTTTTGCATACGAGTGAGTCCATTGCTGATACATTTTCATAGTGGACACATAAACAGTCCTCATATCAAACGACGACATCAATTGCTGCGGCCTTAGACTCGATTGAAAAAAAATCTTAAACGTTTAAACATCAATTTAAATTCTCAAGACAAAACAGTTTATTTGACACAATTCAATCATTTTATCGAAATCAATGTATTTCTTTTAAAATTCTTGGTAACGTGGTGGTCCCTTCAACTTTTTGGCAACATGCATTGTACTTTGTTTTCATTATTTTATAAGATTCAAGCAAATAGATTAAAAGATCATGGATCAGAAAATGGTAAAAAAAAGAAAAAAAATAAAACATCAAACATCAAACATGCAACACTTGTTGATAAGAAAATAACAATTTTGAAAACTTTTTTAAGAGGAAAATATTAAAAACAAAACTATTATTTCGTATCCATTTTTTCCTTTTCGTGTGCATTCGAAGGATAAGCCAGTTTTACTTTAAGTCACATCTTCTTCTATACGTTTCTCACAAGTCTGTTATGTTACTTGTTTCTCGAAAGCAAAAAAAAAAAAACAAAAAAGAAACAATTTAAAAAAAAATCTGAAAGAAAAATGATCCATTACATTTTAATATATTCTTCAGTTTCATTTGTATAAAATGTATTTTATATATTCACGTCTTTTCCTTTTTCTAACATTTTTTTTTTTTTTTTTTAAATAAATAAAACAGAAGTTGTTGCTGTTTACAGGTGGAATTATGAATTGGTTGCCCTAAGAGTTTGTGCCTTATTATTTTATCTATATTAAAACTTCCATTTGTTTCACTTTAGAGGGAAGACAATTTTGTTGCTTTTCTTAATCAAATGATCTTGGCCGTTCCGTTTGACTTGATTGTAGTGAATTTCCATTGTCATGCATATAAAGCGATCAATCAAAAATGTTAATATGCCATTTTTACTTTATGTTTGCATTGTTTGAAAACATATATGGCGATATGGCGATATGGCGATACGGCGGGCAGTAGAATCAAAAGGTTGTTAATTTGATATACAGTTTGTTAGAATTTGAATTTAAATATACGCATCGTAAATTAAAATTATTGGAAAACGAGAACAAAAGCATATTTTTTTAACAATTTACGAGCATGTCTCCGGCTTTTTGTCTGATTTGTTTTCTCTTTTTTTTAAATGAAAATTATTTTAAAATATTTAAAGAAAAACACAAAAATATTAACAAAAAAATTATGTATAAAATAATTTAAAAAAAAATTATAATTGGCATGACAATTTCTTTCTGAATACTATGAATACGAATTTACGACTGAATACTAGACCACTCATTATTCACATAAAGGATGTCTGCATATCCTGCACAAAAACTAAAATTTTCAAATTATGACAGCGTTTGATATTTGAATTCATTCATGGAAGTGTGTGGCCAGAACTGCTGCCGGCTGACTTATAAATATTAGTGAATATGAAGCCCTGCATCTTCTAAGCAATAGAACTTGAGCAATGAAGCATTGAAATGAACCGATTTCGTAAGACAACTTAAGATTAACTGGACTTGATCTGATGTTTACACTGCTTACATCCGAGCGAAAATGGAGTGCAACTTTCATGTATGAGATATTGCTTTAAAGTATATTTTGAAGCTACTCGACAGGGCTAAGAAACTTATTGCTGACAGCATGTTAGCACTTTCAAAGCTTCATCTCTACTACAATCCTTTTCTCTCGCAAAGAGTACATCATTTTGTATTATACACACTAACAAACTGCTGAACGCTTCGTATAGTTCCGGGAAGCCTGAACAGCTCAAACAACTCATTGTTGTGAAGAAACTAACTCTAGAGCCACTGAAAATATCACTACTCCAGCCTTCTTCAATCTTACGATATTTTGCATGATGAACCCGACCTTAAGGATCAAATGCAAGCAAAGAGAAAATATTGCCAAAACTTAATTCAGTTGGCAATTATTTTTTTATGGCAAAAAGCGATTCATTTAATTATTTTTAAAAATTGTATGATTATAATGCTTTCATATTGCATAGGTAATTAGATACGTGTATTAGGAAAATGCTAACTAGCATACAATTTCTACCGCGTTGGCTGACCCATAGAGGTGCTTTGTGTTTTTGAGATTCCTGCTACACAGTGCACTTAATTTTTGCTCCTAATTTGTGGGCCCAACTGCAAGTAATGGCTGCTAGACATATAAATATTCAAGTGTAATAGATGGAAATCTTTTCCACTCTATAAATTTCAATTGTATATATCGTAAGTTTGTAAAATTTATAACTAAACTGTACGCACTGTAAAAAGGTCCTGTTGAAAATCCTTTGCAATTATTTGCACAACTTCAGCGACTACAATTGCATATTAAATTAAATATTAATGGTGACAAATGACTTTTTTGAAAGCAAGAATTTCTCAACCTCGCAAGTACTTAAATAGTACCAATTCTGTTAAACATCTAGACGTCCGCAATAGTACGAAATGTTATCTCTTCTGCACCAAAAATAATGTTTACATGCCGTAGACAGAAAAAAATGTCATGCCTATAAAGCTTGTAATATTAAAGAATAGCAGAAACTTCTTCAAATTTAAAATGATTGAAAAGGTATGCCTAAACACTCTTAACGTCTCAATTTAAAAATATAATAGTGGAGATAAAATTTAAGAAAGTGCCAGCTTTCATACTTTAATTCCTTTAATTGTTTAATAACTTTGGCTTATGGCCAATTTCAGTATAGTCTAGAAATTTCTTTTATTTTTTTTTTTTTTTTTGCTTTTCTGGCCTTTTTAAATCCAAAATTAATTTCGTTTTATCATGACTGTAAGCCATTTTTTAAATCGCTTTCTTTGCATCGTTTTAATTAAACTACTGAAGTATTTCAGCATACAGTTGATTAATAAAAAATAAAAAAAAAATTTACAAAACTCAGATAACAATTATGAGTTTCTTTTTTTTTTTAATAATAATATTAAAAAAGGAAGAAAAACCAAAACGCTTAGCAAAAACTATAGTTTAAATCCAATAAAGTCAAGGCGGATAATTTTATCAGGCGCACAAACGATTAAAAGTAGTTCAGCGACAAAAGTGGCAACAACTACCGAATAAGAAGCAGAAAAACAAAAGACGACCGAACAAAAATACAGAAATACGCAGTCATGTAACTTTCAACATCTTTTTGTTTGTATTTTTTATTTTCGATATGATATCATGGCAAATTAAATGAGTTTGTAATAAATATTTTAATAAAAAATATATATTTTGTTTTTTCTTTTTTTTTTCTTATTAAAACTAAACTCTTGAGAACATGTTTATGGCAACTTTTTACTAAAATTATTTATAATCAATGGGCAAATGTTTATCGGAGCTTTTCCTTTCAACAGAATGCCGCAGGCATAAAATAAATATGGATTAACATCAACAATATTATATGAGTATTTCAATTAAGTTGTTGCAGCTTGATTATTAAACGATGATTTCAATAATTTGATTTTGAAAAATGCTCTCAAGGCAAAAGGACAAAGCCAACCTGCTCGATACCCTAGACAAGATGGCAGAACAAAGTTAAAAGTGACAACGTGACAAAAGTTTTTTAAATTTTCATTTTAATAATAAATTTCATTGTCGGTTATAATATTTCTTTCCTTCGGAGGTCTCCATTGCAGTGGAGAGCCATTTTTCATTTTTCAAAAATTCTACAAACGAAAAATTGTAGGGTACAACCGCTCAAGCTACTCTACACTTCAACGCAATCAATCGAAAGTGCACAAAAAATTGCAAACTATTTATTATTTTAACACTTAATCTTAATTTTTTTTTTTTTATTTTTTTTTTTTTTTGTGCATAAAATTGTTTTTTTTTTTTTGCTGCCATGATTATAATAATTATGGATTAATATCGTGAAAATCAAGCTGGTTTAAATGCAAAAACAAACAAAAAATATAATAAAAAGTAGTTAAAAAGTCGAAGATCAAAAGTTTTAAACAGGATTTTTTTTTTTTTTTTTTTGTGGTCTTGTGTTAAAATGAGTCTAAAAACTTGTTACAATTGATCATGACCGGTGCGGTGGAAAAAAGCCTTTAACAAATAATAAATAAATTATGAATTGTATTATTTTTGTCACTTAATGGAATTCGTTTTTAACGAATCTTTTGCAAAAGGAATTTTATTTTTCTGTTAACAAAAAGCAGGCCGCCATAAATATTACTTTGACCTTGAAATGTTTCCGAAAGTCGAGTATATTTTTTCACACAGGTGTTTATATCTTATCTCCTCAATCATGTCTATTTTCTATTATTATTATTTTTTTGTATCTTTATCCTTGATGTAGCAAAATAGTACAATACGAATAAAGAAAAATTGTCTTTCTTTTTGTAATTTCAACCACAAGTGAATTATGAACAATTTTGCTTTCACCTTTACGAAATGACATTTGCGGTATTATTGTCAAGTACTTTTACATCCTTAAGACAATGGCCAATAGATGAATGGAATTGTTGACGTTTTTAGTTGAATTTTATTTAAAACGTTTATGGTCTTATTTCTTTAAAATTTTGTCAAGGATTTTTTTCTATTTGTGAGATTAAGTCAATAGCAAGCACTGTTCACAGTTCTTAATTGGTTACTGGAGTTTTAGTTGTCCAGAGATTTTTCAAAGACCATCAGAGGTCAGCTAAAGGGATCTTGTAGGGAAAATGTGATCCACTGATGTGATGGAGCTGTGGTCCATATTGAGTTTGGCATCAAAAATATGTACATCAAAATTCTATTATGCAGTAATGAGTGAGTATGAAAAATTCGACAATATTTAAACGTGTCCTGTGGCAGCATTTAAAACGCGTACATTCCAGTATTTAAAATCAATTATTTTATTTCCAACTGTGCTACAGATTTACTTTATTGCACTAAATAAAAAAGTTTTCATATTGAAACGCAATACACATTACTCGTACTTGCTACTACTTCCACACTTAATTAATTCCTTCATTTTTTTAGTTAAAGGGAAACTTTCCACTGAGCCAGGATTAGGTAAAACTGAAAGTGATCGTTTAACAGCATCTCCAGAGTCGAGCCAGAACCATTTGATTAATTTTTTTTTTTTATTTCACTACTACAGAATATTAAAGGAAATTATTGGCTAGTAATTTTCGAGTGATCAGTGACCTGACATGAGACATTAAAGCACTTTAGGAAAATTCATGATGAAATTTTTATTTTAAAGATCGCATATACGATTTTTAGCCAATTCCAAGCAATAAACTTAATAACTACTTCAGCCCCATTTTTCCATTCATTTGAAATTAATTCTGCAAGTACTTTTTAAGAAATACAAAGGGTATGTGGCATCTACTTTTTATGGAAAGCCATAAGATATTGAAATATAACGATCCATTAACATATAGAATACATAAAATATAAAAAAAGAATCGATTTATAATTAAACATCTGCATGTTTATGCATTTGGAAATGTTTTTTAAACAAAACTAAAATTAATTGTTAAACGTCATGTAAAGCTGAGGATGATCTAAAAATTACGCTATAAGAAGCTAAAAAAGAGGTTTTGCCTCTGAATCGTTTTCCTCCTCATTAAAGCCAACTGACGGCAAATTAATTTGTGAGCTGCAAATATTACAAATAAATTTTGAATTCTTGTTTGGTCCTCATATAGCAGACGATGCGCTGTTTCTTAGTTTTCCCAGACCAGCAGCTAACTGTGCCAAAAAATATATCATTATACTCAAATTTTGCTCTGCGTGATTTACTTTCCTGGATCAGGATTTTAATTCTATAGCAGTGCTAAGGAATTTTACAGCTGCACAAAAATCATGTAGGGTAACCGATTTTCGCACTTATTATTTATTCGAGTCTGTCACTGTCACGAACAAGATGTCACAAAACCCGGAATGTTACATCTTTTTCAGTGAGTGGCGATCATCAAACAAAATGATCGACAATGTTCGAATTTTGTTTTCTTTAAAGTTAAATAAACTAAAGTAATTTCTTTTTTTCACAATATTTCCATGTTTATTGAAGACATCAAGTAAAAATAAAACACACAAAAACACTACAGTAATGACATTTTGCGACTGGATTGTCAAGTGACAAAATGTTACATGACTTTATGGATGATGATCACAATAACGTTGTAGCGGCTGATAACACTAGCAACCATTGATTGAGTGCAAAAGGTTGCGCCAATACGAAAACAGCAATAATATATTAAAAATGCTGACATAACAAAGGATTAAGAATGAAGAAAACATCCAACATAAGCACAGACATATAAAAGTCATTTTGTAAAGAAAACTTTACTAAAATGCAACTGCAACAGAAAAGACAAAACAAAAAAAAAAAAAAATTAATAAAAAGCAACCGACACAAAACAAATCTGAGCGAAATGATTTCAAAAAAAAAAAAATAAAAAAATAACAACAATAAAGATATAAAAAATGAATTTCATTCAATATTTTTTTATGCTTTTCCTAAATGAAATGGATGGATGGATGGCTTGATGGTTCGTTTTGGTTGGTATTGTGTCGCCAAGCGATTCAATCAATTTCAATATGCTTCAATGACTTTGACACCTACAAAACAATACAGCAACAGATTTCTATAAGGATTTCGTTTCGTCCTCATCTTTTTTTTTTTTGTCTTTTTTTTATATTTTCTATCAGTAGCTGCTGCAACGTTTGTTGTGCCATTCCAGTAAGTTTATGACACTTTGTTGCCGTTCCATCTAGTAAAGAAATGATCTGGGATTTAAAAGGGAAAGAGTGTGTATTTGTGATCACCATATGCAATGAATCAATTGCTACCATTTGGGCAGAACACAAACATTAGCACAAGTTCATACTACTGATTTTAAATATAATAAAGTGTGAGTATGTGTATTATTGTTATTTCGGAACGACGGCACGACGGCACGACATCAAAGTGTATTAAATGTTAACACCCGTTAAAATCTAAAACAATAAACTCCTTTTTATCTATTTCACTTCTGTCTCTAAAGTTGCTTAAGTCAAAATTACCAAAATATTTTATGAGCTATGCGAAAAAAAAACCTTTGGAAACTGTTCAATATGTTACATTGTAAACTGAAAGCGGCAAAAATAAGACCTCCTTCAAAGATCCTTTAAGGATAATGCATTTTTGTCATAACTTATTTTAGGTTTTTAGGGCTATAAGTCATGCTTCATCAAAGCATTACTAACTTTGATATTCTTAAACAATTTCTGCTGATGCTTCTCGCTTTTAAAACCACATTGTTTTGTGAGCAAGTGCGCATTTCATTCATAAACACGGAGTTACTGTTTCAGATTCTCTACATTCCCTACATTTCCTATTGTTATGATAATAATTTTTGTCATTTTTCATCCCTCTTAGAGGGTAACGAATTATTTTTCTTTGCTAATGATATTCAAAAATTTTGTAGTTTAAGTAAATGAATATCAGTAGCTCAAAATGGCATGCGGCGGCATATAATCTGTTTTAGAGGTAATAAATTATAGATGACTATATTAAAAGTAAAAATATCTTCAAACACAAAGTATGATTCGTGGACATGCAAGTTCCCAAATGATTGTGACCACTGGGGGTAGAAGTTAATGTTATACAAGCCCAGTTTGAGATTAATTGAGTATTCATTTTCAATACTTCTGATATGAAATTCACACAATATATTCAAAATGTTTAATTGCCTGTCGTATGTACTCGTATGCACAGAATATAACAGAATTGTCATCGCAGGCCATCCTAATAAATATTATAAAACTATTAAATATTATTTGATAATTTTTTGTGCCTTCTTTGTTATGCCAATTTGAATGAGTATGAGCATCGGTATGTCAGCAGACATGAAAGCCTTCAGCCTGGACTTAGCAGACAAGAAAGCTTGCATGATAAGGTAGGCTGCATAGAAGTCTGCAACATTCAATGGGCAGGGATGAAAGCTTTCGTCAGTTATCAAAATAAACATTGAAGCTAACAATATTGATTAAAGATATATTTAAATTTACATTATCGACTAAGAAGCGAAAGGAATTTATACTCATGTGATTTTCTTTTCAAGAAGACAGTTTCGAAAATGTTAAAAAATATTAATAATTTTGAAAAATCACGCATTTTAATTCTCAAAATAACATTTCTCTGCATTTCACTCAGAACAAAAATATAAAGAATAAGGCACACAACAGTCACTTCACGCTGAAACCGCTCATCAGATATCTGTATGAAGTTTATATCTATATTTGATTTGTATGATTCACGCAGAAGTCTGTCGTGAATTGCCTTCATTTCTTAGTAAATAAGTAACATTGATAGTATAGTAGGATTGCGAAAAAATAATGTGATCTTTTGCGCCTTCACACATGTAGAAGAGGTACAACACACACCTCTTATTCTTTATAGGCAAGACTTAGTCTGGGAATATTAGAATTGGAGAAGATTGAAAGAGCAACTAAAAATGTTTCTAATTAAACGGACTGATTAATTCACCAAATTTTAAAACAAATATTGTGATTGCTGACTACTGCCAGCCTGAGTGGCTCTTTCTGGAAAATCAGAATTTTTCTTTTTTTTCTTATTGCTGAAAGAAGGATTCATCTTTAATACACATAAAACAGCCATAAAATCCAGTCACCAGCAGAAATCTCTAATGAAATCAATCTTGCACACAAATCTCTAAATAGAGATACTAGTTAAGCAGTTTTCATTCGTACCTATAATTCCTTAAATTTATAGAAGGGAATAAGTTTGTAAGCATTAATAGAATCAGCAAAATAGTTACATATTGTATATATATGTAGTCGTACCCTTCAATGACCAGCAACAGCTTAATAATGTTACTGTCAAATGTCTGTAATTTCCTGTAAAAAGACTGCAAACATACAAACTTACTAAAGTGCCATGTCGTATGTCGATGCCACAATCGCGATAAGCTTTTGTGTGTACTGGCAGCAAGAAAGCAACAGGTTTATATATTTTCATTCTTGTACTAATTTTCCTCATGCAGTGATGCAGTGATGCAGTGATGCAGTGATGCAGTGATTTTTATATCGTGGTAAGATTGCCAGTTTCTTACTTAAATGGAAAACAATTGTTGTTGTTGGTTGTGGTTTTTTTAAGCATAGTTGTTGAATTGATTGAAAAAATCAACAAGACAACTTGATGTGTACTACGAGTATTTGGTAGGCAAAAATACCAGAGGTGTGTTAACAAAGGAGACATAAATTGAAACCTGGAAATGAAAATCTCAATTAGAATTTAAAATTTTAACACACACAAAATTAAAAGTGATGACTTAAATTAAAAACAAGTTCGATCTTACGGACTTTACATAAATAAATGATGCATCACGTTTGTGTCTTAAGTCTTTCGTTTTACATCTTCATTAATGATTGCAAGTGTTTTAGGCAATTTTTGTTTGTTTATTTTTTTCTCTTTCTAAACATAAAATGTATTGATTAATATGAATACTATTTTTTCGCTTGTTTCAAACACGTTTATTTATTTTATAATTTCACAGTAAGAAAGAAAAAAAAAAAAGCGTTAAATGCTTATCGATCTCAAATGATCGATGGCTGTTTCGTTAAATGTTGCAAAATGTCGACAACAAACCACTTGAATAAATAAATGACTGAAGAATTTTAAGCAATCGTATGGTTAAAAAGTAATAATGATGGCTGGCAAATATTTAAAAATAGTTGAAAACTTATTTACATTTAATTTGCATATTTTTCCAGAAGAAAAAGAAAACAACCATCAGGCAGCCTCCCTCCAAAACAAAAATAAAAACAATTTCATTGTGGACAAAACATACGCTTTAAGTACCAGAACGTGTGTCTTGCTAAAAGATTTATACATAAATGATCGTTTTTATATTGAAGAATAAAATAATGCTGCTACAACAAAAACCTGTCGATTGTTGATGATAATAAAACATCGTTTGCTAAACATAAATGTACGTACATACGTCTTTTACTGTTTGTTAAATACAAATCTTAAAGATTTGTTAAATTATTCAAATATAACAAGATTATCAGTGCTATTGAACAGCGAGATAAGGAATCCATTTAGTAAATTGTAAAAATTGGCAACTCAACTGAAAACGGCGGAAAGCGAAGGACTTAAAGGAGTGTGTTTAAATAAAATCAACAACAAAAAATATTGCCTCAAACTAAGTACAGGATTAATCAGACCTATACGAGCACCTTACCTTAATATATCACGGGAATTAAATAGTAGTTAAAAGAAGAAATTGCAGTTTATCACTCGATGGTCAACGTAGGCTTAATTTCGCAAACAATACAAATTATTAGAAATTATAAAATATATTATAAAGTAAATTTCATCAGAAAGTAACGTGGAGTAACAACCACATACTAGAATGCAAAGTTGTGCCTTCTTGAAAAATTACAGAAAATACTTCCACACTCGATATGGTTCCCAATCATATAAGGAATTGAGCTGGAAGTTGGAGAAAGAAATTCTGGCAGCGAAAGTGGATTATGGAAAGGTATATAAAAAGAGCATTATTGCGTTAACCCCGCTAATTGGTTGCTCTTATAACAAATTCATTTCTTCTTAATCCTTCTTCTTCATATGTGAGCATTTTGCAAAAGTATTAATCTAAAAGAAGGCCAAAGGCTTGAAAGTGGTATACAAATTAGCTTTTTTATTAATATATCTTATTCAATGAGCGTTCCATCCCTCAGATCTTGGCCTCTTACAATTTTGAAAATATTTTTTTCTATTAAAAACTTATTTAGCATTCATGACAATCAATATATGAAGCCAAAATAGATCAAAGTTGGTGTAGCTCAAGTCACGAAATCTCCTTCAACCATAAAATTTCGTTAAAGATTAGAACGAAAGACAAAACTTCAGAACATGAAAGTCGTTACTGACAAAATCAAAAAGAAAATTTACATAAACTGATTAAGATATATTTTTTTGTTGCTGTTGTTGTTGTTGTTGTTGTTGTTGTTATTTTTGTATCTTTGTTTGTTGCCCTAAAACGAAAGATTAAAAACAACGCTAAACGAGATGGCCATTAGTACGAAAGTTGTTAAATAATTAAGATTAACAATGAGATTATCATTAAATCATTATTGGCCAATAGCAAGTTAAACGCAAGCCACAGATACACTAAACACACACACACACACACACACACACAAATAAGTTGCTCACAGAACAATTGAAATTACTAAGGAAAAATATTTTCCTTTTCGAATTTCAAAACGAAAGTCTTTATTAAAATTTTTAAAATATTGTCGGCTACCAAGTGGATTCGCGTAAGGCCACTGACATTAAAAGATAATTGAAAAGTCCTTTAGTGTTTTATTACAATCAATTCACAATTTAAATTTTTTGTTATCAATGCATACTCATCTGCAGGTATTGAACAGCAACCTTCAAGTTTTTTATAATAAATTGATTTCTTAACAAAATATAAATCAATTGCTGCAGAATACAATATATTTTTCTGCTCAATTGCTTGCAAAGGCCTTATTAAATTCAATTGAAAATTTATTGTTTGTGTGTGTGTGTGTGTGTGTGGCTTCTCTCATTAACTGCATGGTAGTTCATCATAAATCCTAATCCTTATTTTTACATGGTGCCAGAGAAAAAAAAATGATTCATTTTGTTCATATTATTTCTGCTGTTTTGGCTCAGCCCAAACCTAAACAAGCATGTATCGAAAAAATTGAAATAAAATTTGCTCTCCAATAAATCACCGGTTAAAGGGAACAACACACACAAACTGTTTTAATTTTTGTACTTTTTATGCGAAAGAGATTCGCCAATTTTTTAAAGATGATGTTCATTATTGTAAGTGGTTTCATTTGTCTTTAATAAAGAATTGGTGGTTAATTTCGCTTTTGTTTGCGTTATTCTGGTGCGTGTATTTCGAAATAAATAAAACAATGAAAGAGGACCTCACACAACGAGCAAGTAAAAGTACAAGTATTGTGTAATCAAAAATTAAGCCAATTATTTATCATACAGCACTTGAAATAACAAGCAGAAACAAGCAGTAAGTTGGTAATTTCTTTAAGCCTCTATTGCGCTTAAAGCATCATTTTTTTTGCCGGCTGCTCTGATAGTTTAAAAAGCAAGATTTCAGCAAATTTGCCAAGTTCTAAAATAACAACGTGCATAGGGAACCGATGAGGAATTGCATTCTTTTGTTGGCAGTACGCCCGTAACATTGTGGACGAAGTCTTAAGTAGAACAAAGTTGAAGACTAAGAATTGTTAATGCATTTAATGCAGGACGAAGATATAAAATAGTCTGAAATCATGACAATGACAGCTAATGAATAAGTAAAATATTTTAAACCGCATAGTACTTTTGTTTTTTTTTTTTCCTTTAAACACATAAAAAATATTTAATTAATTTTTGTTTTCTGCCGGTAACATATAAAATAACAAATTCATTATTTACGATCTAAAGAGACCACCGTGACATTTTATAATTCCATTTAGCCGTATTCATAACCGAGTAGTAGTACTTACAAACTGTTCGAAGGACATAAAAATTTAATCAAAGAGTTGTTTCCACGCACATTTTCCACTCGACAATAAAAATATTTTTACGATTTTAGAATTAAGATCTTAAAGGAGTCATTAAAATTACAAAACACACATTTTAAGGCATTAAAAACAATTGCTACTACTGTTTTATTTTATTGTTAATAAATGCATTTTAAATAAATATGTAAAACATAAAAACCGAACATAAAAATGCATTAAAATATATATGGATTTTCGAGGTGCAAAATGACCACAACCGGAAGTGGAGACAAAGTAACAGAGATAATTAAAAACAAAACTGCACAAATTAATTTGGCAAGAAGAGAGATTTGAAATTTGGAATCATCCAAATAAAAAAAAAAAAAAAGTAAAAAGCCGCTTAAGTTGGCCAATAAAACAAACGCTTTCTGTTTTTTTTTTTTTTTTTTTTTTTTTTTTTGTTAAGTCATGATATTCATGTTGCTCGCATAAGTAAGAAATCATTAATTCCTTTAGAACTAAACGATTTATACACGCAATACGAATTGGCATATTTAAGAACGTTTTATTCCTGTTCAATAATCAACAGAATATTAAAAAAAAAGAACAAAGACCAATACAAGCGTACTTAGTCTTAAATTTATGACCGTTCAAGGCGAAGGCGTTGCGCAATGTTGGTGTTGCAAAACATTATGTGTACGAGTAACTGCACCACATGATTGTTCGCTAAGCGCAATCATTTCTTTTTTTTTGCGATTTTAATAAAAATCAATTCCTTCAATTTGTTAATACATGTATTGTGTGTTCGTATTTATTTTGCATGAGCTCAGGAATTGATTCAAGTACTGATTACAACCATATTTATTGAAATAAAAAGCAAAATTAAAAAAAAAAAATAAAAAAAAAAATATGAAATTTTTATCGTGATTTTTCAAAATGGAAAAAACGTTAAATATTATTTTTAGATGCAAACAATTGCTGTGGATTTGAACAGAGACGTATTTGGAAGAGGGTAACTGCTTGGATTTGAAAAGCTTTCCCTCTTTTCTTTTTATACAAAATTTGAATACATAACTTTATTTTTGATATTGACATTTAAAATAAAAGAAAAAAAAAAGAAAAAAAGATAAAAGGTGTAAGATAATAAGATAAAATATATGTATATATTGGATTTAATTGGATATGGTATTTAAAAAAAAAAACTTGAACAACAATAACGTGAATTTTGTATAGAAAATGCAACTATTTTTATACGATTTAGAAAATCGTACTGTCATTTCCATTAGAAACTTTTACTTAATTAAATAACCAATAGGGGCTTACAGTGTAACATTACACTTTGGACACCGTTCAATGAACTGCTACCTGTGGAATAAGCCATATTACTTTCTAAGCAGAAAAAGTACGCATTATATATTTTTAATTTCAGAAAATCAAATTTGCTTTTTTACACTGAAATAAATTATTTTGCAATCAAAAAAGAAATAGACACACAAACTCTTTGAAATAAAATCAATATTTATAGCGCAATATGCATATCTTTTTTAAAAATGGTCTCACTATTGCTGGTATATTAATAGAAACGATAGAAATCTTTAACGCAGACTCAACAGAATTTACCAAATCTGCTTTCTAATACGAATTGTGGCCTACTTGTTGTCGACTTCTATTGATAGCCACTATCGCTTTTCCCAAGGCGACAATAAATCACAAGATTATATCAGTAATTTATAATTGACATCAAAAGCTTTAATATTTTTATGTCAATTTTAGAAAATATCAGTATAATTTTAAAAATTTCGAGGGAGATAACAATTAATAAATTAATAATAATAATAACAAATCAAGTTTAATTAGTTTTCAAGAGTTTTTAATTCAAATAATATGGAATTCAGTAAAAACCAATTATATATACAGTGGAAATTGTTATACTTCCTACAGTAAATATTTCCTTATGGATTACAAATTACTAAAAAATGGATTAATGATATTTCATTTCAGTTATATATTTTTCCATAGGTTGCATGATAACAGTAATACCTGAACTCCCCACAAGGATATATATTTTTTTTTATACATTTTTTTTTTATAGACAAGGATATGTGGAAAAATGTGTTAAAATGTAAATAGTTTTTTAACTTAAAAAACCAATAAAACAAAAAAAAAATTACCATTTTAAATTTTATTTGGCCTTTTCTTAAGAGCAAAATGCAAACCATGTTTACGCTTAAAATACTGTAGTGCATATTGCAACCCTTCTCGAACCCTTTCTTAAACAAGCCGCTGCTCAGTTATCCCCTTACAAACAATCTAAATGTATTCACTCATTTATTTGTTTGTTTGCAAACAAGACTAATCCGTTAAAATCCGAAACACCGAAAATTACAGATGAAAAAGAAAAATAAGAAATGCAAAAGCCAGACAAAACAAAATAAATATTTTTATAAACATCCTCCTTCACACAAAACACCCCATGGAAGCTTTCAAGTTTATCAGCAGGTTAAAGCAATCTGTAAACACCCCAATACTGCCGCTGGGTTTACATTACAACAACAACAAAAACTGAATGAGAAGAAAACTTTATTCTCATATAAAAGCACATCATAACGTGCAGCAACCGCTTGCTGGCTTACTTGCCCCCATCAGGTGAATTTTGTAATTGTTGTTGCTGGTGTTAATATCACCAACACCGCACAGCAACAACTTACATTTAATAAGATCAGAAAAAAGTAACAAGAACTTAAACTGTAAGTTAAAAAACTTACCAAGTCAATTTAGCAAATGTGTTAAAGAGCATGATCATTTAACTGACTCTCGTCTCGTATCCCGCGTTTAGTCGGGTGTTGCTGCATACAATATGGTTTTTATTCAGTTTTATTCCGCCTACACGCTGGCTTTCGACCGTCTGCCGGATCTTTTTCAAGTGGTTTTTAACATTTATATATTTCGGTCTTATTTAATTTTTTTTTTTTTTTCTTTTTTTTTTGCAGTTGGATTAAAGTGTTGCTGCATTGCAGAGCGCGTAGTTGCAAGTTAGCCAACAAGCGCCTTCCAGCCATTGAGTTTTTGCGTAAATTTATTATGTGATTTCGATCAATTGGCATAATCTATTTAGCGCATGCTCTCTTACTTTATTTATATTTTTCGGCACAAAAAATATTATATTTATTGTAGTTTTTATTTTCCTCTTTGGTTGTTGTTGTTTCTACTGCGTGTATAAGCGTGTATCAGTTTAAAAAATGTAATGAGATAATTTTTGTTTTATTGTTTTGAGAAATTGGTCAATGAACTTTTCATTCTTGAATGCAAATTAAGGAAATGTTATATAAAGAGAAGAGATTTATTAAAGTTTTAATTAATATTTGAGATTTAACTTAATTAGCAGTACAAGATACGGGCCCCATTGTCAATGATTCACTTTAACAATAACGAGGTAAATTTTGTTTATCATTAAATGTTTTCAATTTTCAATTAATAGAATGATAGAACTTTAAACAAAAGTTTGTTCATAAATAATTGCAGTAGCATAATTAAAATTACTCATATGTGCGAGTCATTGATGGAAGATCTCTTCAGATCGCAGTCAAACTATGTAACTCATGAAATTTGTTAATAACCGTTCTTTTTGATCACACCTCGTTTATAATGAAAGATTTGTTTAAAATTGTTACCAAGTAAGTTTCATTAGCTCACTTTCAACTAGAAATCTCTTCTACTGAAAGATTGTTTTCAGTATATAAATATATCGAAGTTTACCGTAGTAGGCTGCCGGTTATTCCGTACTTCTTGGTCTGGGAATTTCGTTGTGCAATATAAAGTGTTTGTGGCATGTTAATTTATAAAAGAGCGAATGAAGCAGAATTCTAATGTTATTTTTATAAAAAATTATGACTTTTTGAAAATCTTTTAATTTCAACGATCCTGGTAATTTTTATCAATAAATGAATTTCAAATTCAACCAGGACATGGACTTTTGTGATCACAAATAATTTTCATTAATTTGGCTTTAACAAATCAACTTTCAAAAACATTTTTAATAATAATAAAATATAATAATAATAAAAAAATAATAAAAAAAATAAAAAAAAAATAATTTTAATAATAACAAAAAAAAAATTTTAAGTTTTATAGCCAATGTTTCCGTCCATTCAGTATGCTTTAAACTATACTTTTGTAGAGTAACTTACACAAATTTTGTAGAACAAAATGAGAATTCGAAAATCTTAAGGTTTGTCATTTAACCAGAAGACAAAAGTCTTTCAACAGTAGTAGCAACCAATAAATTTACTAAATGATTTAAAATAAAAATATATATTTTGTCTGCCAAGAGTAGGCATTATATACTACTGTGCCATTAGAGGAAAAAACATTTTGAATTATAATTTTTTAATACAAAAAAAGAAGGAGGGAATCCCGTAAATCGATTTATTTAATTAAATTATTCTCCGCGGCTCAAAACTATACTGTGCAAAGATTTTTCTTCAACTATTTCATAAATCCATATAAAAATAAAACGACAATTAAATTCCTAAAATAATTTTGTATTCTTATTGTTGCTGCACACTCATAAAGATTTCAATTTTAAGTTGACAAATTTTTATTAACTTGAAAACTTCGACTCGAAGAAAATGTCAATTAAAATAAATGTCAAACGAGTTCAGCCAACGCTTAAAAAATCCACCGACTTCAACACTAAACTTTAAGCCATATTCATGTGAATGCATGGGATGGATATTCGACTGGCTGATATGACTAGCAGTCACTCAGCCAGTCATATTGGCAAGGATTTCTTGGCATTCATTGTAACAATGATGTTGATTATGATGCTGTTGCTGGAAAAAATACTTCTATAAAAATTTTATTCTTAAAGTCAATTGTGCGCGGTGTGCAGTTTCAGTCATTACTTAATGGACAGCTTGCAAAATGAGCACGATATTAAAAGAGGTTTTAAAAAAATGTTCAATACGTTCAAGTATTGACAGTTTAAAGTCATAATCAATCTGAAATTGTTTGCTGTAAAAAAATCCTATAAAATATTGTTTGTCTTCTTCTTATTCCATTTTTTTGTGAAGTATTAAACGAACAAGTTTTAAGTGATTGGTTTTTTTTGAATGATGTGTTCTTTTTAGCAGAATTGAGTTTGAAACTAAAACGGAACACTTTGTCTTGTGACAAAAGCTTAGCCGACGATGTGAACACCAGCAACAGAAAATTAGCCGAATAAAGCTTGCTAGTTAACTTGGCCTCTCATCACTGTCACTATCGAATATCCTTTGAACAAATCAGATCACCCGCATTGTGGCCACAATTGTGGTTCGAGTGTTTACATTAAAGGATGAAGTCGCTATTCTGTTTACCTCCCTTATAGTATTCTAAGCACGGGCAGAAGCATGCCTTTGTGAAGGAATGGAGTGCGCTACCATTATAAATTTTATCGCCAGTGTAAACAGGGACTTTACTAAAGTTAGATTTTTTTCGCATCTCTCACTCACTCATTGATTCATTCATTCATTTGTTCATTTGCTATATTTCTTAGGATAGAGTCTTCTTTCAGACATTAATCATTTTTTAATTGGTTACAGTTTGTCATATTAAAAGAGAATTATAGAATTATGACAAGATTATAAATCAATGATATAAGCCGATTCAATTCCGTACAACTTACTGGAGAAGCTAAATAGCAAGAAAAAATTAGATTAAAAACTGATTGGGAAGTTTTTTAACTCAGTTGACAGATTAATGACATATTAAACGTGGTTTTACTTATAGAAAATGCCGAAATTTAGAAAAATATTGGCAGAAAAAAATTCTTAAAAATGGCACTAAAAAGCAACTGAAAGTTGTTTTTCTAAATGGGAACTCATCCTTAAAAGACGAGTACGAACCTAAAGCCTACAATGATAACATAAACAGATCTGGTCACATGCGCTTGCTATCGTTCATTTCATGAGCGTTTGGTTTATACACATCAGTTCCAGAGCTACTCTAAATTGAAATTTTAGATTAGCAATTTGGAAATTAAATTTTATTCTAATGTGCGGATGAAAAGGATTATTTCGAATTAATTTACAGAAAAATGTCGGTAAGTAATTCCGTAATTTTTAGATCACCATACGAGGATATACATAAATAAAAACCTGAGAAAAAAAACTCGCTTGTTAACAATATAATAATATTAAAAATTGTCGCTGTCTGTAGAGAAATTTTAGTTGACATGAAATTAGTCACGTGATGCGATTCCAAAATTCATATATATCAGTTTTGCATTATTGAGCCCTTTCGTTGATAATAAAAAATGAAAACTGGTTAAAATTATTATTTACTAAATGCCCTTTTTGATCAGGAAGACATATGAAAAGACAAGATAAATTTTTTTGAGACTGGAAGGGTTACAAAGATTCTGACAATTGAAATTGTGCCATTGCACTGAATGGTTTTTAATCAAACGAGCACTTCAGCTGCCCCAGCTTAAATTCCTCTAATTAAGATTTTCCATTGAACAAAAATTACCAATCGAAGGAACATAGAAACTCTTATTAAATGGACATGTTAGGATATTGCGATAGCTAGCCACGATTTCATCATTGGTGTCCTTTTTGTATGCCATTCACTTAAACAGCTATTATACTGCTTCTACGCTAAGAGTTAATTAATTCCGTAGAACTTACTGGAATATAATGCCAGAAAAACTTAGATTAAAAGCTGATTGGAAAGTTTGTTGACTGAGATGTTAAATATCCAAAAATTAAGCAAATGCAAGGACCTTTATTTATGTTTCCTTTTTATGTCTAAATTCATGAATGTAAAAGAAAAATTTAATTCAACGAACTTAAGCCAAAGTAATCATAGATTTCCTTCGAAATAATACATTTAAAAACCAAACAGTAATATTGTTTACCCAAGAAGAATATTTTTGGCCAATAAAATTGTCATTGTCACGCTGATGACAAATATTCTGTTTAGGGGTATAAAACTAACGCATACACCCATCCCCAATTCAAATATGTTAAACCTAAAAAGATATTCTAAATTGTAAAAGCCATTCAAAAAACATTCTTCGTCTTCTAAAAGAAATTTTTTAATGCTTTCTTGTTAAAAATCTTTAAAGGAAACTGTGCTGTAGGTCAGTAAGGAATGGAAGGAGACATTTGGAATGAAAACCATATTACAAAATTAAACAATAAAGGACACTTTTGTTTCTTCTTTTCTTATAATAAATTAATCTAAACTAATAGAAAAGCAGAGGCATAGGAAGCACCAGGCACAAGGAGATGCCAGAGCAAAATCGTGTGGTAAGTGATGTTTTGTTGATGACCGCAGCTAAGAACATTAAAATCCAACATTTTCTTATCACAGCCATAACTAATGCTCTTCTACTAAGATAATTTTTTGATAAAACTTATAAAACCGTCGTCCATTAATCACCAATTAGTAGCTGTGATGCAACGAAGGCGATAAAAGTGGTAGGCAGCAATTCGTAATGGTGGACAGATTTACAGAACTGGTAGCTACAAATTTATTAACCCTTAAATAAATACACTTACTAATTAAATAAAAGTAAAAAGTCATTAATAAAATTCTTATAGGCAAGACAGAAAAGGACCCACCACACGCTAAAACTCAACAAATTAATCCTTTTCCACGTATTTAACTACGTTTTAATACATGATTTTAGTTTTCCTTTTTCCTTTTGTGGCACTCGTACGTAACCCATCACTAAATTCTTGGTGGCAATTTCAATTTGGAAATGAACCAGTCAAAAGTCTTTATGATGTTTTAAAAGTTGAAGAGTCTTATCTTAAATTCAATAAATAGCAACAAATTTAGCTTAATACTTTTCCGCCTGTAACTTTGTATGTGACGGTACCGTGACCCACTTTTTATTACAGTTGCGTTTAATTTTTTATTATTATTTATTTTTTTTTTTTTTTGAATACGTTTAATCTACAGGATTACTTTTTTTACACACTTTAATGTTTAAATTAGCCTTTTCGAGGATACTTTTCAGAACAAAAAACTTTTTTAGCGAAACTTTAATTATGATTTAAAGCATTATTTATATACATTTTCGAAACGTTTTATTTCCACAAGCTGAACATTTAATGCTACTAAGCGATTGGCAGAGATCGACCAGAAATCTCGCTAAAATACGGAAGAATGTATTTACAATTATTCGAAAGGGCACAAAAGTTAACTTAAAGGATTTTTATTGCAGCAGAGAACACTTTTGTGAAAGTACTGAAAGTAAATTCGCTTTGTGAAAATATGATCCCCCTTTTCTGCTCTTCATCTAATAAGCGACACAAAACTGTCATAACAAAGCCGGCTTCGCCCAAAGTATTCCCACTGCAAGCCACACGCGTCAGAAATTTACCTCAAACTGAAAATACTTAAGCAAACAAAAATAGCAGCCTCGAAACCATTTATTATAATGAATTTAAAAAGAAGAGAAAACGGCTAAAATAAGTTGCAGGTTTTTTGCGAGGCAACTTGCACGAGTGTTTGGCTCCATTAACATACGCGTACTGGGTCTTCCAAATAATTTAAACGCCTTTAATTATCTTTATGTTTATGATGAACTACTTTATTTATTTATGCCAAATGATTGACTGATTGGTTTTGCATTATTGCGGCTCAACTGGCTGACAACATGCTGCCAAAAAGCGATTACTCCGGCACAACTGATCTTTTTGCACTAATCACGGTATTTATGCCTTTTAAATGTGCAATATGGAAACTTCTGTTTAAATAAGGAATTCTTTTGAAACCACAAGCGTGGTATAGATTATAGCAAAGTCTGTCAGCAAGTTCAAACACTGACCATATGCGTGCATTTATTGCGGGAAGCCGACAGAGCATACGAGTAAAGCTTGCGTTGCAGCAGAATATTGGCAACTACTCTGGATACTGAAATATGATGATCGATAGATGTGGCTGGAGTTTCTTATTTCTTTTTTTTTTTTTTTACTTTACATATCAGTATGATTCATTATTTGCTGCGTTTTCAGTTTTGACTTCTTTACAATTATGCATAAATACATATTGTATGTATATTGATTTAATGAATTCTTCGCCTCTTAACTTGACATGTTTGGCGTTTCGTTACGTATGCAATGACCACCCAGGATGCCAACATTATTAAAATTGTTCAAGTATTTATCGTCTGCATAATTCAAGTGGAGCTTCTTGCAACAATTTTAATTGTTATTGCAATAATATTTGGAAAAAATATATTGAAAAATGTTGAGTGACATTGTTATTTAATTGGCAATTCAATGACTGATAAGTACTGGCAAGGAAAGAACATTTCAAGATGTAAAGCAGGCCAGAGCAAGAGACTGCATAAGCATTATAGGGAATACCAAAAATAAAATTTTTAGGATGAGGGGTTAAGTTGTGGCATGCATTTACCTTGGGTTTGAAAATATACCGCTTATACATTGTCACGTAGTCAGTTTTTTTTTTTTGTAATTTTTTGTCTGCCTACTGGTTAACAGCGCTGTCGTTACTTAAATGGTGCTGAAATAATGAACGTATGAATGTACTCTCCAAAGAACATGACTATTTACTATATGCCCAAGGTATGGTTCCTCGCGTTGGATCTCATAGGTTAGTTTCCCAAACGACGGTGGTATTATCTGATTGAACCGGATGCTATACGATCACCAATTGCAAAATGCTAAATTCCAGAATTTTTCTCATGTCCTTTAATATGTATTTTGCCAATTGCTGGATCCTATAAGTCGCGAAAGCATAGTTATCCAACCCCTAACAGTACTTTGTAGCAGTGTTTTCATAGTCTACTGACAACAATTAATAAAATGGCTGTAAAAACACACCTACATACAACATGGACGGAGCTGGGTACCATCCACCTTCTCCACGACTGTTCCTTTCTTATAATTCTCTTACAATGCACTGCATAAATATATAAAAAAAAAAATATATATACTGCTCAAAGCACCCAAATGGGTTGCGTTACACTAAGAAATTTTATGCAACTACTTTTAAACATACGAAGAAACTAAATTACACTTCCAAAAGAGTGGATGTGCGATGTGCTATGGTGAGATATAGTCCTTTGAATTCCATAGATGTATCGTACTATGAGAACTGTTAAGATAATATTGTACTAGATGATTATTCATCAAAATATTCCTAAATTCAATTTCATAACTCCCAAAATCGACTAGAGTAAATTACAACAGCAGTACTTCAGAATACTTCAGGAATTTTTAATAAAACATTTAATTTAAATTAAATTTATATTCAGTGGAATAATATTATTGTTTAGGCCAAAGTGAAATTTTAGGCTCGTAAATAGTTTTCTATGGAACTGCAATTGAAAAGCGTTGTATTAATTTTCTTTCACAAAAATTAAATTACACCAGCTTGTAAGACGGCATAGACAGTAATTCTCGTTTACTTTTCAAATTTTACTTCAACAAACAAATTATGACGTAATAATAATCAGATGGATTCCATTTTTTTTCTGCTTAAAATTATATTTAAGATTAATAATATTATACAAAAATTAGTTGTGATCTCACGAATACCATCATACATAATGAAAAATTCACTTCCCTTTTCGGTCTGAGAATGTCCTTTCAAAATCGATATGACTCGTGTTGGCAAGTGGCAGTTTATGAAACCATCTTTCCGCCACCCTAAAAACAAGCAGTTGCAAATATAATAAAATCAATTTTAGAATATAAATTTAAAATCCCGATGGATAAAATAAAAACCGGCAATACAATTAGCTTCAACAAATTACATACTTTAAAGGAAGTGGATTTTAAACAATCATTCCATTTAAAGCAGAAAATTATTGTAACCATGAGTGTGGTCCACTTTTATATATTTTAGAAAAGAACAAATAAATGTACATCATAAAAACTAAAAAATTAATGAATTGCATAAAATTTAAAAAAAAAAAACAAAACAAAAAAGATGTGTTCATTTTAAGAAAAATAAATAAAGGGGACAGACAATACATTTCAATTATTTGGTTAAGTAGGAAATTCCTTTAATTGAGCTGTACGAGCACAATGAGAATAAACTCTAAAATCTCTTTATAAAAGATATAACTTCCGGTCAGGTCAAGATGGTTAGTGGTGAACTAAACAAAAACAGTCAGAGCGCCAAAAAGACAGAAAAATGAGTTGTCAAAAGGCTAGTTTTTATCTTTAAGATTTCGCAGGTAAATAATAGTGTGCTTTGAATAAAGTGAAAAAACAAAAAAAAAAAAAATTGTGAGTAATATTTTCTTATATTATTCATATGTATTCGTGTTTAGTATTTGTTATTAAATAGCATAAATATACGTAAATAAGGATAAATGAAAACGGATGTCCGGAGCAGAAATGCTTAAAATAAAAACCGCGTCCCCTATTGGGCAGAGCGCTTCAGTTTTAAATCATCATTTGGCAAGTAAAGGATATTTATTGCATTATGCTGGCAAACCCCGGTTTTTACTTCTTCCTCTTTGCCAGTATCTTTACCTATTGTTCACTTAAATCCATTTCTTAATTGTCACACTGTCATCAATGCGTTTAAAGTTAAAAATGAAGTAAAAATCCTTTTTTATGTTTTTAGTATCATATGAAAGCACAATTACTTAAAAAGGTCCTTTACAATATAAAGTACGCAGATGACCGAAAATCTCTTTAAGAACTCTCCACTTATAAATTGCATTAACAACTGAAAAGCCTACAACATATAACAATTGCAATATGTGTCGAGAGGTTAATGAACTCTCAGCTTCCTATCAACGTGGTAGAAAGGATTATTTGGCATATGTGTGAAGCTAAATACATTGAGTTAAAAGCTTTTTCTAGAAATTGCGTCACTGCTTACACCTCATTGAAAAAAAAATCCTTTGCCCATAAAGGCTGTTTGCTGGTGCCCACTATCACTAAAAAATAGTAATAATTTTTTCTTTGTTCAGCTGCTTGAAGTAAAAGCAACTCTGATCGCACGCAAACTATTATTTTACGGTGCGATTTTTCAAATAAAATCGCTTATTATTATGTCACACATTTTCGTTTTTCCAGCACACATGCCAAGTTTGGTAAATCGTACGACTGTCTAACATAGTGAATCGGGGCCTTAAAGACAGCACATAAGGCTACTACACTGAATTTACAGAATATGTGAATTATGTTTGGGAAAGCCTTTCCTAGCAAAAATCATCTCATGTAAATGGCTTTTGACGGTATCGCCTTTGCTGTACCTTAAATTATTATAAATCATTAGTTGTATTCAAGTTTGTTATATAAATTATATATTTTTATAAATTACATATTTTTATTTCCCCCCTTTTGTTATAATGTTCACATTAAACAATTTCAAAGAATATTTAATGTAACGATTTTTTGACTAATCTTTCAACATGCACGCAAATATTGTTTAAAATGCCCTGAAGTCGGTTCTATGTAAAGAAGTACAGCTTACTAGCTACCTTCAACTATAACGAATCAATTGTAATTACGCCCACAAAACAATCACGCTCATGTACATCTTTATGGATTTGTTCTGCCCGATGTATAGAAAAAGGACAATACCAAACTGGACATTCTATAATAACTGGCACACATTTTCTTGTCCACATTTTAATAAATTCGCAATGCACATCTGTGGAATTTTATAAAAGCAACATTTTCTCATCCAAATTCAAAAACAATTAGTGGACCCTTTGCAGGGTATGAATACCTTTCAAGGAAAACAATGACAATTTATGTTGTAAAAGCACAATAAAAATAAACACTTAGCAAAAGTAATAATGACAAGAATGTTGGAAATTGCATCGATTGTGTATTTACCAGATACAATGGCTCAAAATAGAACAAAGGATAAACAATAGCGACAAACAATAGCTTGTCTAAATAAATTTGTCATGCTCAATATAATTTTTACACTTAATTTCTTTTTTACTTACAAAAAAAAAATTGACAAAAATGTTATTGACAAAAAATTCTATTTGAATTGTAATTGCATTGCTTTTGAATTGGCAATACGCACACAAAATAGTTGCAATACAACATTTTCTCAGAATTTTGCGATAGATTTTGTTTGGGGAGCGTACGGGTATGTGGCAAGTGTTACTGTTGCATACACAATTGCATTTAAAAATTCCTCTGCGTTATACAGAACGCATAAGGGGAATGCTTAGGGGCATGAAAGAAAATGTTTAGTCAGAAACTAGCAGGACTGGACAAAGTCTTTCCTCCGTATGTCACAAATGGTTCGGAAAATATAGCTGATATGTGACTTACATATCAGCTGCTTTAAGACCAGCAATCTGCAGTAAGTTGGATTGGCACACAAATAGCGAAGAATATGGAAGCGTATATATTAAAATCTGATTTCACTGCTCGATCAAACAGTTTTTTGCTCATGAGCATTAGGAGGCTCCTCCGAAGCCTGACTGAAACATAATTGTTGCTACAGAGGAAACATTCCAACAAAGTGGTAGTCTGACAATTAAAAAAATTATGATGAAATTTGTTTATTTTTATCAGTAAATTAATTTCTATAAAATTTTTCTAAAAATGGATATTTTCTAATAATTATCGTTATTCTCGAAATACTGCAGTCGCAGAAAAAAGTTGAAATTTCAAGTCAATGTTTCACTATGCTACACAGTCGTACGATTTATTAAATATGCATGTTGTCACAGCTAAAGAAAATAAAGTAGTGTGACCTAAAAAATTCAAATTTTTATAACAAGCAAAAGTTTTAGGACATTTTTCATAATAGGTATGACAATGTTCATGCCATCAGAGTTGCTTTTTTTGCTAGTTGCTATATAGTTTGGAACTAGCAAAGCCATTTTGATGCGAAATTTTAAAATAGGAGGACATAACTAGCAGGTTTCCGTGTAAATGAATCGTAGGTCTGGTGAAGAAAATTTACTGTGGTCTGAAGTAGTAAACAATAGCGAAAATCGTTAATCGATTGCATCGTTGATAATATACTCGTATATCTGCCGGTCTGCCGAAGTTCGTCGAAGGAGTAAACAAATTAAAAGAAAAGCATTGCCAATGCTGTTACAAATCCTTGAGTGGTGGTCTTAAAAAAAGGTTAATCTTATCATGCAAACACCTATAAAATAATATAGAATAAAAAAGGGAATCTTTGGAATATAAGCTGAGTTCTAAAAATCTTAGAGATAACAGTATAGTACGAGAAGAAATACATGTTTGCCGACCGCCATCTTAATTAAGGACGGAACTGTTTTCCAGAAAATAAATTGTATGTTATATATTATCCAAATTTCGAAAATAGAGCACAGACTGTGGAAAACGAAGTAGGAAAAGTTATGCGGACAATCTTTTGATAATTGCTTTTGTCCTGTAATGATCAATTTTTGTACAATCACTAACATGTTAAAAACTTTGGATCTGCAATGCACACCAAAAACACTTTGCTTAAGAAGTCCCGTCTAATAAGCTTTGGATTTGCAAGAATATTTTCTCACGCGCAACATTACAAGAAGTTAGAAGCTGTGCCATTATGTCTGAATAGTCGCAACCATTATAAAAAAGAATCCATTTCCAGCGGAGAAGTATATTAAAACACCAAGCCATAGAGAAAAAGGAATTGAACACAATCAAAGTACGGTCCGGCGAACCACACGCTAATTCCATATCCCTTGAGATCGCCTTAATAACAGAGGAGAAAATAGAATCGTTTTACCCATAAAATCAATAATAAGTCCAGGAAAAGAAATCCCAAATACTATTCCACCTTTACTGTATTAATTTCTCCATATTTTAAGAAAAAACGCAACAAATATTTTTTACTACACGTGTGTCTCCTTCGAGTAAAATTAGTTGTTGCAAGAAGTAACAACATTTTTCTTAAATGTAGGCGTGTGACAATTAAAAATTGCATCAATGTTTTCGCACCACAAACACACTCATTTTTAGTTTATTAATTCGTTATAGCCAGCAGTCAGTTCATGAACGCATAAGAGCCTCCTGGCCATACCGACTGCTGCGATAAGTTGTTGTAATATTTAACTTTGAACTAATTATTTCAGAAGAATAAAATTGAAATAAAATCATGCCAACAAATTGCAATATAAAAATAAGATTCTTCGATTTCTGTTTATATTCGAATTTAAATCGCAAAAAATCATGCAGCTACGCAGTCGTCCAATGTAAACTGCAGCTAACGAAGGAAGAGGATGACAAGAGTTGAGCTGGCAATGGGCTAATAATAAACAAAGTACACAGTGAGCTCACAGCACGATTGATATAGTGAAAAACCGATGCCAAAAAAATAAATACAGAATACAAAAGACTACAGCGATTGACCATCAGCATTGCTGCTTAATTGCAGTTAAACACGAAACTTTTTTAAATTGTTCAAGTTCTTATTCATTTAAAAAAAAAGTATTTATTTTTGTTTTTTTTTTTAATTTTTACTAAATAAAATTCTTAATAAAAAGACGGACATAAACATACATGATCTTATGAATGCTGGTAAGTATGAACCAGAGTTTCCCAAGTTTGTAAATTACAAGTTTTTGAAAGTTGAAAATTATATTTTAATTAAGAGAAAAGCTGCAGTAGAGAAAGGAGATGTGAATGAAAAGAGATGCATATAAGGCATGCCGTAGAAAATACAGTGAGCGAGTAGTTGTCGTGGGGGAATGAAAACAGCGACTTTCAGGATATATGATCCTGTCTAAGCAGTGTGAAGTACATTAATCCGGATTTTGAAGTCTATGCCTGATCGTTGATCTGGTTGTGACTTCACAATTACCTTTCACTATACAGTGCTGGTGAAATCCATCAACCTTTTTAAAGGATAAAACATATTTATTATGAGATAAATCTTATGTTCTCAGAAAAAAAGGAAAATTAATACAAAAAAAGGAAAAAAGGATACAGAGAAACAGAATTTTTTTTTTGTATTGACAAAACTAGTTGATTATTTATTAAGCAAAATAAATTTTTAACACTGGTGTATAATATAATACCGCATTCACTTGATCTTTAATAATTACTGCAAAACTCAGCTCTCCTTTGTAGCAGATCCTCTAATTTCGACAATTTCATGCTTTTATGGGAATTTTCTTGAAATGAGTAGCATGAAGCTCATCAGCATTTCCATTTCGTAAAAATATGTTAATTCAAATTGATGGTCGATATTGATCTCATTGGGAATCACTCGCATTAAAAGCGCATATGCAATGAAGTCTGTACTGTCCAACCAGTCACAAAACAAAGGTTCATGGTTATACAATTTAATAAATTATTTGTTGTGTAATAAGTCACCAGTCTCAGGCTGGTTGAAAAATTCTAGAAATTGTTGCGACTAATGAGCAATGCGCTCAGGATATAGCACGTCCTCCTCCAATTCAATGTCCTGGAATAGGTACAGCAAAAGGAGTGGAGCAACCAGGATTGTAATGAAGTAATTTTGCACCTGTTCTGGCATCAAGGAGTTTACTGATGAAACAATATGCTATAGACTAGAGGCGAAGGAGAATGCTCAAATTTTTACTATTATCAATATTAGCACGTAAATATTCTATAAATATGAATTCATTTTAAGGCACACAAAAAGTATTGAGTATTTTTCTTTCATGACTGCTAGATATAGAGATCGAAACCAAGACTTTTTGCAATTTATCAAACCTACCATCTGCGTTCAAAAAGAAAAAAAAATAAATAAACCTACAAAATGTATCCAGTATGATTCACTATCCCACATACATCTGCAAAAGTCGATGAAAATTTTCATACGATCACAGTTACTTCAATTTGCAAAGAAATATTTTGTTTGCATCATAATTGTATGATAGTGTGGCACCTATCTCGACATGATTTTTAAAAGAAGAATAGAATCCTTCCAAATTTTTGTGTGAATGAATCGTACGACTGTGTAGAATAGTGAAGCGTCCCCTTAAGTCCACTATATTGCTAAAAAGAAGTCATACGATTGTATTGTATGATGTTGATAAATATTTCTAGATATAGATATAGAGATAGAGTTTTTGATATGGATCTGTAGTTTACAATTATCAAGGAATGGGAAGAATAAATAAATTAAATTCGTGCCGCTTTTGGGACATCTCAGAAATGTGCGTGGAATTGCAATTGCTTAAAAAGTGCAGCAACAAAAACGCAAATATAGTTTAATTTTGCAAAATGATTTCTTCCCAAGAACTTGAATAATCTCTATATGAGAAGCATAAAACAATTTAAATGTATTTGGGACTTGTTGTTCGTGTTGTTTTCTGGCTGTTGTTAAACAGATATCACGTGGCATTTAATAGGCGTCAGAATATACAGAAACAGTTTTTATTTATTTATATTTTTACATATTTGTAACTCGGCAGGAAAATCACAACTAAGTATGTACTCATACTCGCATATGTGATGTTGGATACTACTTCTTAGATTGCGTGGTTAGTGAGCATTCATCAATTTGGGATGATACACATTGAAAGTTAAATTTTTCCTGCTTTTTGTCTTTTGCTAACAATCAAATGCTTTAAGGTTTTTTACACATAAATGCTTAAGCATTTCTTTTACTGCCACCATTTCAGCACACGTTTATTTGTTTGTTCGAAATCATTCCCTCAGTTACTGAGGCAGGAAGACTAGTGTGAAGCGGTGGCACAATGTATACAGAAGCCCAAATTAAAACGAATTAAAAAATTTCCTTTTATTTGAAATTTCTGATTGAGTTTTGTCTGCACGAGTGTTTAAAAAGATCACAAAATCAGCTTGATATTCTGGCAAAAGGAAGAAATATTGCACAGTATATAATATTGCAGGTTTGGCAACATTTTAATAAAGTGGTGACAAGATTTTTATTTGTCAACAATTTTCTCTCTATTTATCCTTGTTTTATACTAAGAAATACAAATTAACTTTTGCTTGAACACTTCCTTTTTTTTATTACTTTTGTGTTTAGTTTAATAAAACTTGCATCCTTTCTGGTTTTCATTCGCAATTACTGATGATTGATGTGGCCAAGTGTTGAGTGGTTTTATCTTCATTTGCCAAATTATGGTTGTTAAACGCGGCCACTATATGTTACTGTTCTTCAAATTAGTTTTAATCATTAGGCATTTTTTTATACATGATCGTACATGAAAAAGCACATTTTCTTTTTGATTTCGCAAGATCATCAAGCCTTATTTATTCTTATGACGGGCAACTTTAAGCATTTAATAGTGGGCTGTACAAACAGAATGAGTTCACGAAACTCTTGTTGCATGAGTGCAAAATAATTGTTGAAAATAAAAATAATATACGTAGATATGTGACAAAATTGATAATATCGCAGAGACTCGCTCAGCTCAAGCGATTAAGAGAGTTCTTTGATATTTGATTGTGAGCAAAGAGCAATATGGATTACCAAGCTAAAAATTTTGTTTGCCACCGCCATGGAAGGAATAAGTGCTGCTGACTGTCTGCCAATTTTTTTTTGGTTATGGAGATATTCAGAAGCTGCCACTGAAATTCATAAATTCAATTTCAAGTTTTAAACAACAAGATCTTCTACACGATTGCTTACAAGGATATCTTGAATTAAGATACCAAAATTTGTATATTTCCTTTATAACGGTTACAACTTAACAGTTCCCCAAAAAATAAACTCAATAATTTAAAAAATTGCTTTAAACACCCAATCCGAATTTCCAAATTAAATCTTTGATATGAAAAGAAAATGTAGTGGCGAACTTTGCCAGAGCTTTTGTATGTTCTTTCTCTTTCTGAAACATACTTCAGATGAGATCAATGATTTTTAATTTGATCACTTTAATGAAATTAAAACGGTAAATTTCTCGTTTTACTTTGAAAAATATTAAACAAATATTTTCATTACGCTCTCACAACCTTCCGTAAGAATATTTTCTATATTTCGCCACACGTCATCATCATCATTATGGAGCCGTGCACATGCCTAAATACCCATTAAACTTTAAAAGTTAAAACAACAAGCGTGGTTAAGCCCAATAAAATTGGTGATTTTTCAAATGATATCAAACACAAACGGAATTTTTGAAATTTTGAAGGAAGGAGCCCTAACAGATTGAAGTTGAAAGGAATTATGATTTTGTTGCAAAAATAACACAAATATGAAGAAGCAACGAACTGAAAGCGTTTAAAGGAATATGCATCTCTTTATGTATGTTTGTGTGTTTGTGCATCTACGAGTATATTTAAGAACTTACAAAGCATCACTTAAATGAACACTTGGCTTATCGGGTGTGTATTTTGGCATCTTAACGTTAAACCGAACGAGTTATATAGAAAAGCTAAAAGAAATACACATTCAATGTAAAGAGTGCTGACGAAAAAAGTTTGACAACTTTAAAAAATTTTACCGATAATTTTACCGATATTAAAAATTGTTTTTACCACTGAATTTTGCTGCGCCCAGAAGTAATTTAATTAAATTGTTTATTGCAAAGAGCTAACAAATCAAAACATACCAATAAAGTTCAGAAACTCATTTACATTAACAATTAAGTCCCAAGTTATATTCCAAGTATTGACAACATTTATTACAACTGAAGATATTTATACGAATTTTCGAAATAATATCCTATATGCTACTGAGCCCTCTAAAAAATGAGATCAAGCATAATATAATGGAACAACTAAGCCTGCGTTAAGCCTCAAAAAACTGCAACACCACCGTAAATTTACCGGTTTTAAAAATTAATTTTACCACTGAATTTTGCTGCGTGATTCAGTTGATCTGGTAAAGTAATAACGGTTATCGTTAAATGATCATATTAGAGACTAAAGAAAGGTGTAGAGCATTTCTTCGCACTGCTCGGAATATAACAAGCACAGGAGAGAATATCTTAATAAATCACTCTGTAGAATTTGAGAGGTCTGATATTGTGTCTAGCTCCCACTGAAGTCCCATTAACCTGATCGCTTAGTGCCTGCCGTCTTGAAATGTTGGGTTAAGTTGGGATCGATATCACACATAAATGTATTTGGTATCGCTATTTCACAGATGCAATAAATTCACATCACCCATGGACATGTTAAGCAATAAAAAGTTTCCAATAATCAGTGATACGTAACTACATCAAGCCCCTCGATGGTATAGTGGTTAATATACCAGCGTGTTACGCAGGTGTCAGTGGCTCAATTCCCCAGGGAACCAGAAGCCAAAGGCCTCAGTAGCCAGTGCTGCTATACATATTGCAATCATATGCATATAATTGCAATCTTTGGTAAAATAAAAAAATAAATAACTACATCAAAAAATTGCCAATTTTGCGACCATTTGGGTTGGTAGGAGCTAAAGTCCTCCTACCAGAGTGCAATATAATCTTCAACTTAAATTTCCTCAGGAAAGGTGTTCACAAAAATTTTTCCCTTTCCCAAAAAAAAAAAAATTATCATGAGTCTTTTTTACCAGATTAGAATATTTAGAAGTGGCTGTTTGAGGCGGATTCATTATATGGAATGAAAATAGATAATCGTTCTTGTTAAAACTATTTCGGGCTTAGACTTCTCTTGAAATAAAACATTGTAGTTATGACAAGATCAAAAATGTGATAAAGGACTAGTGAGAGAATAAAAACGAATGAAGAATTGAAAGAACGGTGCAGTTTGAAAACAAAAATCCTTGGTGTTGATGACCAGCGAATGTGTAAGAATTGCTGCTGCACAACCAGCAACTTGGTGCGACGCATCCACTCTGCTTAAACATTGAAAAACCAACCTGACATTGATAATAATATGGCGCGTTAAATTTAATCTTCTTAAGAACTCAACTTAAATCAAGAAGAAAAAAACCAGGGAATTAAATACAAGCACAAAAAGAAGTGGAACATATCATCACAATATGAAAATCCCAAGGTAGTAAGAAAAGTTTCATACGTGGTGTTGGAATCACTCTGCATCAACATCAACTAACAAATTCCTCCCATCGTAGCGCATGTGTGTGTATACGCGTGGCTGTATGCAATGCATTTCTGTTATTTTCCATAGTCATTTTGCTAATGTAGTTTTTAGTTACCGGTCACGTTGAATTTCTTCGCATTAAATCTGAGCGAGCACCAAGAAAAAAGAATACAAAAATTATATGAAATTTTCAAAATCATATTTTCTTTTAATGTAGAACTCTTCACTGCGGGAGCACATCATAAAATAAAAAAACGGCTTCTTCTACAGCAGCCAGACGGTAAGTGAGAGCACGTTAACAGCCCATGTATTAAGTCCACCATGCGAGTAATAATGGCAGCGGCAAAAAAGAAACACAAAATAAAAACTCAAAATATATAAAGTAAGGAATATAATAAAGTGGTTTACCGTGATGAAAGTTGGAGGAAAGCGCATTAAGTAGGAAAACTAATGCTGGCGCAAAGAGTTTAATAGGAGCATAACTTTTGTAAATATTACTTACTCTAAAATATTGTAAAGTGGAGACTAATTAAATAACAGTGGAATGTAAGCAGGGCCAACCATGGAAATTGATTTTTTCAAAGGCTGGTACATGAAAGTGTATGTGTCTCTATTATAAAATCATCATCATCATCATCATCATCTCTGTATTGTCACTTGTTTTATCGAGTTCACAACGAAAATATATGCATACAAGAGTTTTGCAGTGTGCTCACACATAAAATGTGGTGGCAGCGTTGCCACTTTTTGGACCCCGAGTAGGGTATTTCCTTTGAGATTTGAAATAGAAATTTTGAGAATTTTTTCAAATTCAAAAACTCATCGAAGAAATGAACATTTACAGGAAAAGAAAACCAAAATTTTTACAAACCTCTCAGGATTATCAAATACAGTCGAGGACATATTCGTTCGAAGCAACAAATAATAAAATGCTACGACATAACAGGTTAATAAAATTTTTTTTTGCTGCTCTGTCTTCTCTGCCTGCATCAATTGCTCCTAAATGAGTCACAATGTGTTGCACGACTGGAGTCTATTATATGATTATTACTATAATAATAATAATTTGTATGCATTACGAATAGAGTGTATGAAAATTTTTCCTTAAAAATATTCTTGTTTCAAAATCGGGCGTTAATGGGTTAATTGAACTAAGGGGATTTTGGGCATACCTAAATTTAAAATATAGGTAAGTGTAAGGTCCAGGGTAAGGTGATTATATTAAATGTTTTTCTCTCAAATAAAACAAAAAAGTCAATAGGCATCAGTGAAGTCGGTGTGTTGATGATTTTGGCATTAATTTATGAGTTTGTTTAATGTGAGCCAGCAATGTCCAGTACAGTGAAGAAATTATTAAAACAGACCATCACAGATAATCATTCAGTAAGACAGTGCAACCGTCGACAAAAAGCATTAAAATTTCTTTAAGCTAAACCACATCTCACTTTGCTGTTGTTTGCACCAACTGGTTGCTGCCAGCCAAGGTTGCTTCCACTCGTCAATTCTACTCAATGTCTTTGATTCTATCTTAATATGACGTTGAACTGTCTTGTATCATTTGATGATTTGCTTGTTTAATTTCTGTAAAATTTCTTTAAGAGTTGCAAGTCGTAAAAACAAAGATCGTTTCATGTGATGTTTACGACATTTATGCCACATTTAATTGTTGCAGTTATTTTTTTTTTCTTTTTTGTTAGATTGCAACAAACAAACAACACTGATGTTAATTTCGTTCAGAACCGATTTGAACGATTTGTGTTGTCAGCAAAGTTTCAAAGTCACATTACAGGATATTGAATATCGCAAAGCATTTGTGTTGGCATTAAAGCAGATAAATTGCCGTTGAGCTCAGTTTGTCAGTCAGTTGTTTCAAAAGGCAGAGAAACAATTTTACGAGTGTATGTTTGATGACCGATAATTAGCATATGTTTTGACATTAAGAATTAAAAGTTTAAGTGTTGATTTTATTATTTTTGCTTTTAGATTTGTGGTTCTTGACGTGTCAGGTCGTACCAATATCTTTGTAGAGTAACAACGTCGTGCTTGTTTCGCAGTGTCGACTTTGATAGTTCCAGGAACAGCAGATAACCTGGCAAACTGTCAATATGTATAAAACGGTCTAGTTGTTTTACGGCATTTCCAAATTTTATGAGATAACTGATTTAATGACCTCCTGGATTGAAACTAGTTCTTAATTTGAATAGAAATTTTTTATTGTTATGATTATCATAATAATAAATGTCATGCATGTTTATCCAAATCGAAAGCAGCTATAAATTAATATTTTAAGTTAAAATTAATCAAGAGGGCATGTCATTTCCAATATTAAAATAATATTTTGCAATAATCTAGCTTGTAGAAAGTAGAGATAGTATTTTAAAATGTTTCCATTATTTTTAAAACATTTATATATCACAAGTCGATAGACATTTTATACAAAAATTAGTGCTTTTTCGTGCCTCTTATTTTATACTGTAAATTTCATTGGATCCTAATAATAACTTTGCTAAGTAATTCCATTTTTATCTTTCTTAAATAGTTTTAATAAGTGCATAATATGATATCAACATTTTCACTTTGGGGGTACTCTTTAATGAAAATATTGAGGCAGTTAATGGAAAGTATTACTTTAAAAGTCAAATTTTATAGATATATAGAAGAAAAACTTAGTGCATTGCAAAAATACGTTTCATTTTGAATAGCACACCATTTTAATAACTATTATGGGCCAACCTCTAGGTATACATGACGTCTCACGAGAGGGGAACTAGGCCATGCCACGTCTTTAGTGAAATCAAAGTATCTTTAGTCTGTAAAAAACTAAAAAAAAATACTTATGTATTCCTTGGAATATAATATATAATTATTTGAACATAAGGTAGCATACATCATTATCTCTTGGGAGCACTGGCCTCTGTCGCTGGTGTGCAGTAAAGTTTCCGAGGAAAATTTCTCCAAATCAAGTTGTACTTTAAGTACATAAATTACAATGACTAATTGGATAATTGAAAAAGCCAGCTAAACTAAAACTGTCAAATAAAATGCCACTCCTTAAAAATACTTCATAATACTTCCAAGTTTCGACGTATTTCATAATTTAATTTCAAACCAGTTAAATTTTTTACTAAATTTAGAAGTTTACCGACTGCAAAATAACACTTCAATAGATTTTAATCTTTGATGTATTAAAAAATGTTCATATATTGATCATTGTCGTCCATAAAAATGTTATCTTGTCGGCCTGAGCAATCGCAAAATAATAATCTTGAGATAACCATGTTTCGTTAGGACGTTTACTCGTATAAACGGAAAGACTAAATCGTTATTTAAGATATTTAAATCAATGAGGATATGGAGTAAAATAATGCAATCAAGATTTCACATTTACTTTCCTCGCTTTCTCCATTTTTCCCCTCTTTAAATTTAACGAGATATAAATAAAAGAAAATAAACTTATTTGCCTACATGGCGAACTTCAGACCTAATACGCCTTGAATTGCATTTTTGTTGCAGCGAAATCATATCGGCTGCACCTCTTAGGTGTTCACTAATTCTGATCATAAAACGAATATGACAACCTTTATATGTGTTTCCTTCATAATCATAAATTGTTTAAAAACATGGACTTGCTATATTATAAATTTATGTACTTACATGCATACATAAAAATGTTTGCCTGATTTTAACATAAGCCCGAACATAAACAGAGACCACAAAGCCAATGATTATCAGAAGATGTTTGCCTCAAGGGTCCCACGCAAAACAAAAGTTGCAACATCCAGAAAACGCACCAAAAGACAAGTTAAAAACAGTAGCATTTGCAATTGATGTGAAGATACACGTAGTATTTGCTGAATATTCATTCGATCGATGGCAGTATTCAATTTGCAATTGTAAATTTCAAAAAGCCAAGATAAATGAAAATAATAAAACAGCTAAACACAGGAGGCGTAGAGTGGGTTTTCTTACACAGAAATAAAATAAAAGCAATACAGACAAAATAGGGATTAACAAAAAACGAGACCAATGGGCATTTAAACGTTAATCATGTCGCACAAGAAATAAAAAATTTATATACTGTTTAAAATGGTAGGCATGCGCGTGTGGGTTTTTTGGAGCAAAATGAGCCTAAAGTTCGATATAAGACAACAACAAGGTGGTAATTAATGAAGGTATCCAATGAAAATGATTAATGACAAACACCAGAAGAAATTCTCTTTAAAACAGAAATAAAGAAACAAAAAAATTAGCGCCATTTTAGGGAAATATTAATCAAAACATACACTGTTTTTGTTATAAAAATTTACAAATTTTGAACATAAACTTAAAAGCACTTGAGGCAAAAAGAATGGTTTCGCTGGAAAGAATTTATGTATTATTCTCCTCGAAACCACAGGAGTCACAACTGAGTATGATGAAAAGTTTTTTTTTTCTTTTTTACACAAATATATTTGCTATGAGTTTATAAACAGGAACTGCCAATACTTGACAAATTCAAGTGGAAACCTTGAAAGTGTTTAAAACTGGGCAAATATTAATTGTATGAAAGAAAAAATGAACTTGCTTTTTTACAATTTTTGCAACGTCTTCGTCGTCTTCACATATACACATGTAGCATTTTTGCTACAACATTAAATTGACACTGTAGCAAGAGCAAGTAGCAAAAGTTTTTTAAAGAGCTTGTTGGTAGCTTGTTTCTTTTCTTGAATGCTTTAAGCTTTTCAACCCAAGTAAGTTTTCTTTCATTCAACTCTACAGAAATATTATTACAAGTGTTATGAACAACATTTTTGTATTATTAAAAATGTATAATTCATTTTACAATGTCGAATTTATGAAGCCTGTAGGCGATTTCAATAAAAACCACACTTGAACTTGTTGTCGTTTTATTTGGAATTTTTCAAAGGAAACGCAATGTAAACATACATACAAGTATTAAAAAAGTATAAGAAACAGTAGCAACAATAACTTAAACAACTTCAAAAAATTACATGCTTATACAACACTAACCGACAAAGAAATTCTTGACATTGTGGATGTCTGGCAGAAATTATTAATCCATAAAAATAAAAAGTGAAATTTTGAAAATTTGTTTGAGAACATAAAATTATTTTTTTCATACAAAAATGTATGCAGAGACGTAAAAGATATTGCAAGTAGTGTCCAGTGAACGAACGTTCCTTTTTTTGAAAATAATTGAAGGCACGCACATCTCTGGATTACAAATAACTCACGAAACTGATGATTTGTGTAATACGAGCTCATGATAACTTAACTACTGTTAATTGCTCTAGGAAAAAAAGTACTTCTTATTGCAAACAATTCTACAAGTTTTTCTTCATCATTTCTTACATATAAAAAAAAAGAGAAAAAAACAAGTTAATTTAGTATTTTAGTGCAAGTATTGCACTTGCCTACACCCTGGGGAATTTTCAAGAACAGAATACATGACGACTTTTATCACTTATGAAGTATCAGTAATTTTTCTTCACAAAGCCGCAATTAGTGGCAAAAATTCTTTTGACATTTGTTTTCTTCTATGGCGAAAGAAATTTAAAACGAATAAAGTCTTCGATAATGTTAATTTAAAACTTTGTTTTTCTTAATACACAAAAAATATTTTAACTAAAAAGCCACAAAATAGTCTTTCAACAATAAAGAAAACCTTATTAAGAGAAAAGTTGTGTATTGTGTTCAAAATTAATAATATTTTAACAAAATGGATGTAACAAAATATTTAATTAATTGAGGGGATCTTATATTAAAGAAATAAAATTCTTACAAAATATTCAGTTTCGAAAGAATACATAAATAAATAATACTTCACATGTATGAACATCAAGAGGTTTTCTCGTGAACTGGACTGGAATTTCTTAAAACTTCCATCATTACTTCGCTGTGAAAACTTAATATACAGCATGGTTAAGCTCCTTTTGAGTAACCATTGACGACGCGTTAGAGTCGATTTTGCTATATCTAACAATTGCGGCGGTCATCTGAACTCGATGCTTTACGCTTTCGACCACGTATTTCAGCCTTTTGTTTGTAAAATAAGGCATTTGCAATCATATGATCAGACCAGCCTAATATTTCTTTAATTTCTCTATATGTTTTTCCGTTTTTTCTCAAATATTTAACCAATTCACGCTTTCCTTCTGAGCAGTGCTTTCCCCTTCCCCCGTTACCAAAAAACCAAAAAAATATTCTACAAATATGGAAAACTCTTACGAAACACTTCTTTAATACTTGCTTTCAATTTATTTTGAGAATTTATAGATCAAACGATTTTTATAGTCCACACTCCTATTATTTTGGTCAACTTGATTCAAGCACAATTACAGAAATGAGTTATTAACAATGGACTCATAATAGTTATCATAGATAACTCTCTTGAATTTTACTTCTTATATACCATTGTAAATACCGTTACAATATCAAAAAGTTCTGGGTTTGTTACACTAACAAATTACACTGATAAAACAATTCAGTACAGTACCATCAATCCTATTATATTGAACACAGCTGTACATACATATACATCCATATGCATATATAAAAAAAGTATCAATGCAATACACTTCTTTCCTATTTATTTATACTTATTTCGCAATTTGCGTTTAAATCTTATTAAAACCCTAAAAACCTTTATTTTCTACACACAAATGACAACAGGGTTTGAAATTTATGAATTTAATAAAAACTACATCAATACTTAAGAAAATCATTTTTTCTAACTTATAATTATGAAAATAAAATTGTTTTAAATTATGAAAATGATGTTAAAAATGTGTACGTGACAACATGGTAAGATACAAGTGCATACATACATACCTATATATTGTATGGATATACATACATACATCTGGTGTTCGCAATATTTGAGTAAAATATAAGCCTGCAAATAAAATATATTTATATGTAATTATTAAAACAAACAAATCCCAATATAAGCAAATATATACATACATATCTGTGTATATAGAAAAACTGCTGCTTCTGGCAGTATTTTCATTCCCTGCTACAGGGAAAAGCACAGATAAACTATAAGCGCAACAAGTATCAGCAACTTTTGCCAAAACATAAAATTGAAATAAATATGTATGTATATATGTATGTATATCAATAAAGAAATTATTAAAAGTTAGTATTGTAATATTTGAAATGCTCATAGAATAAACCGGTGCTAACACATCAAGCAGAACTCATTGACCTTGAAGATGCGCTAAAGAAACATGTAGCCATATGAAGGGAACATGGGATTATGATAAAAAATACTGATTTTATTTGAAAGAAACCAAAAAAGTCACATCCCCACACATCACATACATATGTATGTATATCTTTTTCTCTTAAAACAACAGACAAAAAAATGCAAAAAACATATTTACATACATCCACATGCGAAGATACATATGTACAGGAATGTTGAGCGGAACATTGATGGGAATCCATGATATTAGAAAACTTCTTAATCATGGAGCAATAAAAACTAACGCGAAAAGTTGAATTGTACACTCGCATGTACATATTTAAGTCTACATATGTACATGGCTACGTTTCTAGCCCCGCACACCTAATTATATTTGTACGTTGTATGGTATTCTTAATTATAAATAAAATTAAATAGAATAAAATAATTAAAAATACACACATATGTACATATGTATAGACATACAAACATGTAAAGAAATATGCAAATATAAAAAATATAAATAAAATACTTACATATGAATTCTGATTATTAAACTCAAATCTTTTTATTATTTCACTAAAACAACTACAACACGCACCGGTCACTTGATAAAACTAAACTAATAAAGTTATTTAAATTTACTCATAAAAAAAAATTGTACTTGGCAAATATTGCAGAAAAAGTAAAGGAATTTTTGCAAATACCGTTAGACACAAATATTTTGTAAACAAGTGGGATATATATGTATACATATCAATGTATAATTATTTCATATTAATCCAAATGATGTGAAATATTGGAGAATCTGATGGTATTGCACTGTCTGGTGGTACTGCAGCAAAAATTCCACTACTCGTTATAATGATTTAAATCGGAATATGTGATGCCACCTTCTTTTCTAGAATGTAGTATATTTTCCACACAAATCTTTTGAGTCATACAAGTCTGAAAATTATATTTAAATAATAATTATTTTTATGCTGGTAACGTAAAAACACAAAAGACAAATAGCTATTTAATTATGTAAGATATTAAAAGCAAAAAATTTAATTTCTCAAGTGAATGAATCGGCACATTTTTCTTTACGTATTTCGGTATTTCTGCTTGACTGCTGTTTTTGTTAAATATAAAATGTCATTTTTACAGGGTGGGCCAAAGATTTTAAGAATGCACTTTTCACAGGGCAACATTTTCGTGGTAGAAAAGAAAACAATATAATACAAGAAAAATATTCATATCAGCCTCTTTACAATCTTCAGGTGTCCGCTAACTCAAAGTACTAAATTGGGCAATTTTTAACTTTGTATACACTTTCAGTACTTTTACAAGTGTCATTAGAAAAATATATAGTTCATGTTTGCTACATACACAAAAGAAAAATTTTTTTTTTCAGCCGCTTGAAGTGAAATCAACCCTGATCAGACAAAATCTATCACTTTTGTCATTGGTATTCGACTATACAAAAGTTAATACGGTTTTAGATTACACTATAATACTTTTTCAAAATACATACCGAATTTGACATGTGTCAATACTGCGTGGGATAGTGACAGATACAAGGTAAGCTTTCAATGTATTTTATATGACTCCTCCTGTTGTGTAAATAAAGTGGTGTTTCATTTACAACAGATTTTCATTAAAAATAAGAATAGTCATTTTATTAAGTTATTCTAAAGAAACAGTGGATTAAAATTTCATTATTTGTGCGACTTACTAGTAAAATACCATTACGTGTGTGTGAAAATATTAACAATAAGTTTTTTTTCAAGATATGTATGCATAAAATAAATATCAATTTATGTGTGCAATTTATGTGTGAATGTATGCACATATTTACCAAATGTTGACTTTAAAGCAGTTCCAGTACACATACTGCTCGTATGGCGTCGTGTATGGTTAAACAATTACCTAACCATGTTTTATTCAAGCCATAGTTTTTCTATGGATCTACTTACACATGCAGTTACTAGTGCACGTACATATGTTTATAAAGGATCTCTGGAGAAAAAATTACCGCGGTAACAGGTAAGTGAAAAATTTTTATTGAATCTTAGAGTTAATTTAATAGTAAAAATTTTGATTTAAGTCTTTTATTACAACCATTTCAAAAAAACTTTAGAAAGGAAAATATTTTTAATATATTTCTTGTTCCTTTTTTTTAAATTCACTTGCAACATACATAAATTATATAAAAAATAACCACACAGCATTAGAATGCAGTGAAGTGCGTGCAATAATTAATTGCTTAATATTTTAGATATTTGCAGAGTATTAATTTTTTTTAAATACATACATACATATATTGCAATTGAATAGAAGATTTAATAATTCCCCCATTAGAACATATATTGGTTTCTTCTGCCAGTTATCAGTAACTTTTTACATACCAATACATTTTACATATTTCTGAAATTTTTCTACGATATGAGGTGACAAAATTCAATCAGCATCGCACAATCAATCATGGCCGTTTGAGATCATGAATATCTAAACTATTTATTCTGTGCAGTGTATAAAAATGTTTGTTGAATTTGTGGATGTGAGTATATGAGAAGCTTTAATTATATGAATGATTTGAAATGAAAATACGGTACTGCCGTGTTTATAGAGTTCTTTGTAACTTAATAATTTACTAAATAAAGTAAAATGTTTATAAGAAAAATCTTTCCAATTATATTGTATTTCATCATCATTTTGTCACAAGTTGTTTGAAAATGTAGTTTGCTTGTAATAACCAAATGCATTCTCGTAATTGGCCTGCAGTTATTAACAATATATTATTAACATCAGCATTTAACTCAATGGCTCCCCAAATACAAATTCTACATCCAGCACACATCAATTACGTTGATTGTTGATAGTTGGTCATCTCAAGTTAGCTGATTGTCCTAACGAACACACACATATAAGTATTATACACGCATACATACATAAGTGTACTAACATGTACATATATTTCTTTTCGAAGTTAAATTTTTGCTTGGAGAAAAAGATGTTGTAGTGATTAAAGATTATTATTTAGGAGCCTCGTAGTAGATGAAGTCGATGATGAAAAGCCTTTTAGGCCAAATGGTGTACAACTGGAATTTAGATAAACAAAAAACACAATATTTAAAATATTTAATCAATAATGCTTTTACGAAATAACTAAAGATTAAATTTTTTTAACTTTATATCTCTAACATTGAGAAAGGAATCAAATGATTATTTTTATATCAGTAGTAATTATGCATCGCGTTCCGTAATTCATTTTCTAAGATATTTTGCGAACAAGAATTATAATCACTTGGTCGATTGGAGTAAATATATCTGATTTAATTTCCAGTGTTCATAACTTAACTGCAAGACTGTGTTACATTGCAAGACTGTGTGAGACTACATTGTTTAGCACAACTGTGCATTAGATCGTAGACACTGCCGTACATGCCCACAATTGTTTTTAAATGTTTTTAAACAGGCTTTAGTTTCTTGGTGCTAGATAAGTAAATATCCTGCTCGATTTATTCTTTCTTCTGTAAAACACCAATTAAAAGTCATATGAAACTGATGTCTATGTAAAAGTGGAGTTTGCATACCGCAGTCAACATTAAAATATAATTTTTTTCACTTAATTTTTACATCACTTTCTAATACAAGATCCAGACATTAATATTGTATTATAGTGGTTAGTTTGCCGTCAGTCAACAGGTTAGTCAATATTAGTTGGCTTCTCCGCCACTTATCTACACCATTCATTGCGCCATAATATAAAAATTTTTATATTTATTACGCACACTTAATGGCATTCAAAACAAAGTCGTAGGACTTTGTTTTCAAGTTACAAATAAATTTCTGCGAGAAAACCATTTTACGTGCATTTATATGCTATTAAAAATGCAAAATATGTTTCAGTGCTGCAGCCCATGTATGCGGAATGAAAGCAATGTTCAATCGCTTTAACAAATTGAATCCCTACTTGATTTAGAATCTTTTTTGTTCTTGTCGATGTTTGTGATTGTAATCTAAAGCGACGATGTTAACTTTTTTAGTTTTTTTCTTTCGCTGGCTCGATGACACCGCATACATTTTATGATATTCTGATCAGTATGTGTTTATATCTGATTATTGCATAAACATTTAATATTTTTTATTGGTACGATGCTGAAGAGAAATAAAGCCCGCATTTGGTTTATGGGGTAAAACAATACTTTTCAAAATGTAAAAAGAAAAAATCAAGTTCTCTTGATGTACTGCAATTAGTCGTTTGTCGTACTTGTAGTTCAATTTCATTTAGATCAAATTACCTCACCTTAAAGATTATGATATAGCAGCATTTGACTATGATTTTGTTTGACTTGCCAGTTGCTTAGAGGCTTTTAACACAAAACCGATAATTTGTGTTCGCATAAGGCGAATAATAAGGAATAAAATATATCAATAAGTGTTGTCAACTTTTTAAAAAATTAAGCATAATAAATTTTTCGCTATTTATAACAGCATATATAATCTTTATTTTATATTGCGAAACTTGCAGACATTAAAGGCCGAGTCACATAGAATATTTAATACGAGTACTCAAGTGACAAAATGTTGGCGACGGAAAAGGTTTCACAATGAATAACAGTTAACGGATATTTAATCAGCTGATGTTTTATCGACCAACAAAAAACGTATGTAAAATGGTAAAAATTTGCCAACTTTTGTACTTTCTGTTAAAGGGCACGTATTGGTTGCAAACGTTACATGTTTTTCATTTTTAAACGAGTATTAATTTTTAAAAAGTCTGTGTCCCCTCTTTACCATATACCATATAATACACTGTAAATTTAATAATTACTGTGAAATTGCTTTTGTGTAAATTATTGATATATTTTGATTTCGACAGTACAAAAGAAAGCTTACTACTTGAAAATGTCATGAGCATCTCCTAAGGAAGTACAATACCACTTAGTACAATTCTAGTACTAACGCCGATGTTGTGAGCTGTAACCCTCTTAATTTTTTTTCAATGGGGAATTAATAATTATTTTATTATATTTTATTGATGTTAGTTGTAACTAAATATTATAAAACCATAAAAAATATTGTTTAGATAAATATTAGAATCTCTTGCCAGATTCTTTATATTTTAAGCTGGTATTACAATAGTAAAATCGGTAAAAATACTGTTGCATTTAGCAGTACTAAAATATAATTTAATCGAGTTAAAGCTGCATCTACTCTTAAATAAACATTACTGAGAAAAATATTATGTTTGTGGCTTTCTTTTAAAACGCTTTATTAGCCATATTTATTAGCAATTTTTGCAAAGTGATCAATTCCTTTTTCCTCATAACATTTATTTACTTCTCATTTACTTCTTTTTAATTCTTGGCTACTTCTTTTGGAGATGGGTATTATTATTATTACTTTCAGTTCTTTTTAAATACACTTTATGTAGTTAATTTTAATATCAGTATTTGTATTTAAAATTCAACCCACGTTTGTAAGTATACAGCAGAAGAGTAGTTTGATCTTGATATCGCGAGTATAGTGGTATCAAATTCATATTTGGCCACCATGTACGAGTGTGATCTGTGGGTATCATGTTCACAACTTGCATACAGCATGGAGCAGCTACTGTTAGTTTCAGATATTCAATTTTTTCACAATTATGCTGGTCTTTGACTTTTTTTTATGAAAACAAAAGCGAAAAAATAAAAAATGAAAACGGCATGATCTGTTGATTTCTCATTAAAAGCTTTCAACGTTTTTACAAGTACAGAGTGTAAGTGAACGAGGTCTACCCTTATTTATGAACGAACAATGAAGCTAAGCAGGAACTGGATGTACATACAGCTAATTTGACTGTGGGCTCTAAGTATCATTTACCGACGTACGACAGCGCCAAACATGACAACCTTTTTGGCTTTGAGGCGTATGCCAATTTGACATTATCGTCATTTGTTAGTTATATGTGGTCGTTTTAACGCAATAACGGCATTGTTAAATGCATCCAGATATTCAAGCTCTTTCGCAAAGGTTCAGAAATATACAGATTATTATGTCATGTTTTGTATATTTTCTTTTTTCCAACAACTGCAAAAACGAAGAAGATGACACAGCAAAACTTTTAATTCTGCGAATTTTTTTCTCCTTTCATGAATTATTACTGTAAGCAATGGAAAACTTTTTGACTGTTAGCCCGCCTTCCCTTTCGCTACTCGTAAATGGTCTTTCGATCGATTGAGATTCATGGTGGCTTTTTAGTTATAGTAATTAGCAAGATCGTTTGCCTTGCATTTTAACTCTCTTAATTTACATTTGTGTCTTAAAGAATTTTCTTCACTATTCTTCAATTAGTGACCCTTTTCTTTCATTTTTCTAGAGGGTCTGATAAATTAATATTTATACTTGTAATAAAGTTAATTTCTTCATTTGTATGTTAATGCCTTATAAAAATTTCTTAGTGTTTGAGGTAAAAATACTTGGCATTTTTAAAAATATTGGCATCCGCTATTTAATACCAAAATTCTGAGGTGGTTTGAAAAGAAAGTTTTAAGATAATCAATATTTTTCATTGGCAAACGTAAAACAGTAGAAACGTAAAAGTATTTCTATAGATTTCCTTCAGTACAGCGCATTAGCGTGCATGTACGCCACCTTTTAATTAATGTTTCGAAATTTTAATTTTATAAGCTGCGACAGAAGTTAATTCCATAGTGTAGGCAATGACGCCACCTGAAATGAAACGTAGTACGGCAGATAGTAAAGTGATAGTTTCACCACACAGACGATTCTCATGGAAAATTTGGAGTTTAGGCACTTGTCTGGATTGTATGCACATTATTTAAATTATGATTTTATATATTATATTGAAAATGTTCAATGTTGTAAATAAATACGAATTATCGAAGTTGTAAGCGAAAGCATGCAAAGAGCGTACGTCGTCGTAAATCATTTCTTTTTCCTTATGTTTTTATACGCTTCTACAATTTACATATAACGATTCATGACATCTCAAAGTGCGAGTATGCAGCTGGTGCACTTGTGTTTCATTTTTCGAACAACTTTTTCAAAACAAAAATAAAATATGAGAATACGAGCAATTAAGGCTTCAACTTAATTGAAGTTAATTAATATTTAACTTTTAAATTATAATGAGTAAATGTAAACTTAACGCAAATATTTTACTTGAATACTTTAATAAGCAAATCTACGCAATATTTTCAAGTATTGATAATACAATAAGCATACAATGACATACAGTTTTAATGAGACTAAAAAGTTGGATCCTGAAATAGAGGAAAGAAAATTAAAAGTCGCGATATTTTGAATGCTGAAAATAGCTGTTTTTAATACAAAATAATACAAAATATCAATTCATAGATTCCATTAAAATTTTATCACTAACAGATTTTAAGATACATTGCTAGTTTTACTCAAATTGACCAAAATGTATTTCTAATGCAAATGCTCTTTGGAAGCATTAAAAACTCACCGCATCCACTCTATAATATATCGAGTCCTCCATTTGGTACGAAAACATTTCAAGTCAAATAAATCAAAAACTATATAAGGAAAAAAATATCGTAAACATTTTGGAAAAAAAAATAATTGTTCAAGATCGATCTATACCGAACTTCATTAACGGTAACGTTGTTGGAGACACCAACAGCATGAAGAGCACACCAGACAGTCACTTTTAATGGATGCAATGGTGCCTCGTGTAGTTCAATTGCTTTATGTTTCCACAAAAATGCGATTTATTCGAAAACTCAGTTTTTTGATAAAAAATGGATCTACAGGCCAATCATTTGAATGAAACCATAAACTAGTAGTCTCATTCTTAAAAAAATAATTTCCTTTATTCCTTATATATTTTTGTTTTATTTAAATTGTAGTGTAACGTGACAGAATATGCAGGCCGTTACATTTTCGGCAGTATCTCAAACACCATTGAATATTAATAACAAAACTAATCTTTAACTCATTTATCTATAATTTGGCAAATTCTATTTATTAATTTCCCATGACTTTCCCAGAAAGTCACTCCATTCTATATTTCTTTTACGATCCACATAATTAGCATACAAGGAGAACTAAATTGTATAGAAAAGAAGAATCATTTGAAGCCTTCGAGAGGACTAAAGCTGGACAGACCAATAATAAATAAAGACAAAACTTAAATAAAACGGTTACGATTTTTACAAAATTTTAAGTGTGCAGGCACCTAATGGAAAACCCTAATAAAAACTTAACATAAGAACTTTAGATCTTTCTATATGAGTAGATAACAGACTTCTGCAAACTTTGAGAAAAAACTTAAATGAAGTGGTATTTAATATTAAAAATAAAAAGCGCAATAAGAAATTTACTATTTTTTATAATAGCATACGGAGAAACGTTCAACATTTTTCGTTACGATTTGATTTCTATAATCTTGTCCTTCACTGAACTTATTCCACTTTGTCGAAGCATTTTTCGAAACATTCGCCGAAATAGAAATATTGCATCGAAATACAATTGAAATAAACACACAAATTCAGTCAAAATACGTAATACTTATTAAGTATAACAACGTAAATGCAATTTAATTTTAATACATGAAGGGATATATTACGTGTTAAAATTACCAAGAGGCACTCCCTGCCTTTTATGCATACGCATACCCATAAAATATACTGGAAGCGGTTTGTACGTGTGCCTTGTTCTTTTATCAGCATTTTAATAAACTACTACTTAAATCCTTCATTAACTTTAGACTTTAAATTCACCCTCTTGCGCATAACTGATAACTTTTTAGCTGGCACGCGTTTCAAGAGAAGAAGTAATAGCAGCTCCCCCTTTCCTTACATCGAAAACTACAATAATTGTTATCCTTACAAACAAAACCAGGATCCTACACACATGAGGAATTAAGTGTTGCACACATACAGCGCGATATATAATAAATAAATGATAAAACAACAATTTCATATCAAGTGATATTAAGTCTGCGCAATAGTTTTATAGCCAAAAAAAAAAAAAAAAAAAAAAAAATTAAAAAATAAATAATCTACAAAAACTTCAGGAAACACCGGGCCTTTTTTATTGTTGAATTTCTTAATGTTATGCTTCGTCTTATTTATTTATATTTTGGCTAAGAAAGTATTTTCTTGCTGTAGTTTTGTTTTGTTGCAGACGTATTTATAGTGTAAGGATGTTGTTATTGTCGATATTTTTTTGTTTCAATATTTCATTCTTCAGCAAAAATCCTTAAACAAAACAAAAATGAAGCACTAAAGAAAGTAAAAAAAGTCTTTGATATAACATAATATAACCTGAGGTTCTGTTATTCAAGATACTTCTGTCCCATAAGTGCTCACGAAAGCGGTTGAGTGTGTGTTGGTGTCTGCCTGTAAGCGCACGCCTGCGTTTTAGTTGCATTTTATTGCAGCTGCACATCTGCTCCTAACGTTTTTAAAGATGAATATGTACCCAATATAAAATATTGGTAGTTTTCAGCTCCTTGTCCTTCTACAGTTATCTTCTCCTCTCCCCTCTTGTATCATAGATGGTTCGCATTGATAAATTTTAATTTCACCATCAAAATCTACTGCGCCAATAAATCGAAAAAAAATACGCATATTGTCTAGATATTAAAGAGCTGCACTGGGCCTACAGCAATATAAGCTTTAGCATTACGCGATATTTCAAGGAAGTGAATTACGTTGTGTCATCCAAATCGTTATACAATGTTTTCTGAAATTTAGGGAATTAGAAAAGTTGAGTTGTAAAATGAAATAAAAAATCTCGGTAAAGTGGATTAAAGTGAAATCAAAGCTTTTTAAACAAAGCACAAGAATATTATAATGAAAAAGATCGGTTTTATCTAATTCTTGAGTCGGCTTTGCGTTGCTTCACTTTCTTTTAACTAATTTTAGCTGCTAATCTTCTGCAGAATTATATTAAAGGCAGCAGAAAACGTGAAAGTAAATAAATTTACTGACGAAATGTAAAGTAGAGGCTTGTAGGACTTTTTTTTTATATCTAAGCAGATCTTTAATGTACACATGAAACGTTTTTAATGTTTTTAAATGTCATTTCAATGAAGACTAACTTGTTTATTACAATTCTGCCGAAATGGTTACTTTAGCTAAATTTGTTTTATTTTATTTTATTTTTATATTAGACGACAAAAGTTTCACTGATCCTGGTGATATGCGAACATATTAATTTGTACATTTTGATGAATAAAAACATAAAGAAAGGTATTCAGATTAAGATAATGTCACATGAACTTGGAATAGTAATACTTTTAAAAAATTTCTATAAGTAATTCAAAGTTGAAAGTTATGTCAATGTATTAGTTTTGGTTATGCTACCGTTTCTGTTCGTAATATTGAAGTGTAACATAACATGAAGAAAAGTAACTAATTCCTTGCCTTATGGGCGAAGATAAGAACATCATTGTGGTTGGAGGCTTTAGCTCCAGGTAGTGCTCATCACTACACTTGTTTGCATTTTGTAGCACACCAGTTTTGCCAATAATTCTAATATTAATTTTTTTTATGATGTTATATATTTGTCCTGATACGTTGTTGTCCTAAAGAGAAAGCAAATGCATTTGCATATAGAAAGTTCAATACAAAACAATATAGAAACACACATTTTTATACAATTTCTATATGCGACAATATTTTACTAATAATGTCCCACCATGTGTTTCCTTACACTGTTAGGTTGGTAATGACTGCATGCAAATTAGTTGCATTTAAATCCTTTTCTGAATAAGCATATGAGAATTATACGCTTCAAATTTTTATGGATATAAAATTTACAAAAACCCAGAAAAACTTTAATTTAGCATCGCTGATTATCAGCATTGGATTTTGCAGCCCTCGTAATTCCTAATGGAGTTTTTTTAATTTAATTTTATAATTATATAGAAATATTATCTCATTTACAATTTTTCCTGTAAGAAATATATACATTTAAACACATGAGCTTTAAGGTTTGGTTTAAATAATTAATGTTCAAAAACTTTGTATTTTTTTTTTTTTTTTTGAAATTTTCTGATCCCTTGAAATTATTTAAATTCGTATTCGATGAAGGAAGCAAGTTTATATATTTCAGACTGCAAGCCAGTGTAGTACATAATAAATATCAAATAATATCAAATTTGTAGATGTAAGAGTAAAAGAGAAGGCTTTACATCTTACCTTTCATGGTTCAATTATATGCATCTTACATGCATTATTGAACTGCAACTGACTTAAGCTTCCTGATGCAAATATAAATAAAAAATGCCATTGAAAATAAATTAACGGGTAAAAACATCCATTCATTGGCGAAGGAGAAAAAAAAATAAATAAATAAAAAGAATCTGTAACGAAAATAGTAAATGAATGAATGGAGAAAAATGGCATACACTTTCATGCACGTACTTGTACAATAAAGTTTAATTTGATGCTAAATGCATGCACCATTCAGGACTCCTAGACAAGTGTACGTTCAATGTGGAGAATCTTGTTGGGTTGAGAGTGTGCTTGCTTAACATCAGCAGATTGAGTATGAAAACATGGTGAAGTATTGACCCTTAACCAATGTTGCTAATAACACTACACTTTAACTGTCTTTTTACTTCAGCACAAATGTCTGTTTAGTGGGACTACAGTTGCAGGAACTACAATACGAGTACTTTGCCATTTATCCATCCATCCAAGCAACTGTCTGTATTCTCTGTCTGGCATGTGTTTTGTTATGGTGTTCTCCGTTGTTGTCTACAACATGTTTCAGTTGTAAGTGTCGGATACATTTTAACAATAAAATATCATAATTGTCCTCGGGTCATAATATTTGGTTTGCCGTTTATCATATTTTATATTTATTTTTTTTCTTTTTGTTGTTGCATTTTTGTATTTTTATACTGCATTGAGGCATTGAGCATTTAAGCTCTCAAAGCTAAAGCGCTTTATCGACTTATGCGTTCAATGCATTGAGATGCTGGCCAGTGTTTGAACGTGTTTAAAGAATAGACTTAGCATTAAATCCTTAAAAGATTGATGTTAACGGGAAATGCATGCGCTAAACACACACATACATAAGTGGAGAAATATATACAGACAAATGTAAATATGTATGAATATTTGGTATGTAAGATAAGAACGCGTATGCATGTTTTGGAGTGGGGTACAATCATATTCTTGGCCGTATTTCCTGGCAAAAAACAATTTCACAGCAAGATCGTTATATGCTCTTACGAGTTTGCACCCTACTGGAAAGTTAAATAATTAAATTGCATTAAATATTAAGAATAAATAAAATAATTAAAAATAATGGTGATAGAGAAGAGAAGGTAACTGGAGAGGGATAGAGCATGTTCTCTCATGTTTATTATAATTATTGCTGCGGCCAACAACTCTTAATTTTTAGCTGCTGACATTTGTAGGTGAGGAACTAAAAAGTTCGAGAATGTCTCGAATTCGTCTAAAGTCATGTATCGGCCAAATAGCTTACTAGCTTTGATGAAAATATTTCTGGAGCTAAGGCCTTATCTGTTGCTATTGACAGTAATAATTTAATAAGAAAACAATTTTTTTTGTTAAACCGGGAGCAAATTAATTTTATGTCCTTTCTATAGGTATGTCGGAATAAATATATTTCAGTTACTTACTATCTGCATCTGAAAATAAAATCACAGAAAATAGAGTCACAGTCCCACCACACGTGCTTTACTAATAAACATAATTATCGTTTTGACTTTCTATTAAGTTTACAAAACCTAAAACTTGAAATATGGAATTTTGATTGAGATCCTTAAAGGAGGGTGCCTTGACTTTACTGTATGCCTCCGCATAAACTTTCTTGCTGTTTATTGCTTTTCGAGTATTGATTTGGTTCGGTATTACAGAAAACTTTATAGCATTGTCCGCCTCGCAGTCCGTCTGTCTGTGTTTGCGTACACATACGGCATTTATGTCTGTCAGCGTATTTAACATATGAGTACTTACAATACTAAAATACTAGTTGTTGTGAGATGCTTTTTAAGGTCTTACCAGAGCTTTAAATTGTAAACTGTCGATAATGTCTTCTGTCTGTATTATTGTTAAAGTTTTTATTCATTCACTTTTCTTGTTTTATTCCATTGTTTTGTTGTGGGCATCATCATTCAGTAGATTGAAGAAAATAAAAATTGAAAAATGCAATTTCTTCTGCATTGTACTCGTATTTTGTTACGACTCCGGACAAGTGTAAATTTTATGTTAAAGTTTTTAATCTTGATTCAATGTCGATCAAGATTCATACATTTGTTTTGTTAGTCTTTGGCCGCTGTGTATTTCGCATGTTGGTGCGCGTAGTTGTTGTTATAAAAGTTTTGTTTGTAAATTTTACACCGGAAAGAGTGTTCATTTTTGTGATTTCCGCTTGATTATAAGCTTGTGTTTTATCTTGTTTAATATTTTAAAACAATAGTTGTTAGTTGTTGTACGTTTTCTTTTATACTCACTGGCTTAGACTAAGAGAAAATATGCGTGTGGCAGAGATGTTAAAATTTATTGCATTCATTTTGCTGTCTTATATTTCTTTTGAAGGAAATTGTATAATTTGATTAAATATTTTTAGCCCGAAGAATAAAGAGAAAGTGTTGTTTTAATTTATGATTTATATATCATATACAACTGTATGCTTTTGCTTAATGGTTCAACTCATTAGGATGCTTTTTGCTGCAAATTTTATGTTATTTATTAAAGGAAATGCAACAATTGGAGTCTCATATAAATTATATGTATGCAAAGGGCCAACTTTCTTTTTCATGATACCAACTCGTTTAGCTTGCAACAGTTTATGTAATCTCTACTATAAAAATATAAACAAATAAGCCAACTTTTAGGTTATAAAGTGCCTTTCTATAGAGTGCTCCAATTTGAAAAAATCGTTACGAGTAGATTTGCTTACCTCCTACAATTCGTGGCAATGAGTTAAACTGAACTCCTTTTTCATATTTAAAAGAAGATTTAATTCTATTTACATATGAACACGAAAACAAAAATACTTTATAACAAAATCTTTCGAATGGTCCTCTTAACACAATTTGCTAGTGTTGCTTCTATGCAGGCAAAGTCCTCTCATCTGTCGTTTTCAATTGCTTTCGAGTATTTGATTTATAGACAAAATAATAATACAAAAGTGGTTTAGAAAGTGATTTTTATTAATTGCCAAAAAAAGAGGAAAAAGAAAGACTACTTTGGCTGAGAACAAAAGAGAAAAATTTATTTAAAACTGGCAAGCAATAATAAAAATATTTAAACAAAAATAAAGGCAAACTACGGACAACACTTGCTGTTGTCCTTGTGAAAAGCAACATTCAGCAGTTAGACATACAGTAACAAAATCTAAAGGCATGCGACAGTTTTGTAATTTAACTCTATAAATAGTCTCGTCCCCTGATAAAGAAAAACAAAAATCCGATAACAAGTACAAGTGCTTCTTACCGGTGTAATTACAAAACAAAAAACAAATCATAAAAGTAAAAAATGCCGCCTTGAAGGATAAATGAAAGCAACATGTTGTTAAAGGACCTCTAACATATTTTTCTTCCACTAGGTGTATACTTGTATTAAATCTTTATCAAGCAGGATTCTGTCACTAGTCAGTAAATATTTGATTTTTAGCATGTATCCTTCATTTTATATCTACACAGAGTACTGTTTGCGTTTGTAAAAGGCGGGCTAAAAGGAAATCGTTTATATCGACATACCGAAAAAAATTTGTGGTCTAATCATTTTGTTTTTAACTGTTTTTATATCCGCAGTCATTTGTTAACAATTTTATTGGCTAGAAAATTCCGCTGTGAAGAAAACATGGCAAATGAAATCTACAATTTTGCGCGGAAGCAATATTTTTTTGTCGAAAGGACACAATTGAAGAAAGGAAGTATGTATTTGAAAAAACTGCCTAAAAGTTTTATGCAGGATAAACTATTAATTAATTATGATATTTTATTGCTTGTCCTGACTTTATTGTCATCCACATGTATGAAGTATGTGCATACATATGCACGCGTATAAATATATTTAAACTTTTTTTTTTGCCTCTATTTCCTTCATCCTAATGTCCTTTGCAATAGATTTTAAACAGAACTTCGAACGGCATCGAAGGCTTTAAGTGTTGAAAATTCAATTTTAAGCTGTATCCGATATTTAGTGCGATTTTTATTACAGTAGTGGCATTAAAAATAGAACAGCGTGTGGTGAGCACATCTGCCGTATGGTACACCGTGATAGTAATGCAGCGATAATTATACACGACACATTTTTCTTGCCTTGAATACAAGTAAAATTTTAAAGCTTTTGCATTTTAAAAAAATCGAAGTTTACATATACTACATATTTTTATATAGATGTTAATCAGAGTAATCAGGAGTAAAAGAATCAGCTGATAGGTTTAATGCCAGCTGGTACAACTAGCTTCGGCTTCGGTAATAGATTGCCTACATTATTATGAAAGGCAAAAGTAAAGGCATTTGTACGAATTTTTATAAACATAATTTTTTTTTCTAAATATTGTATCACTTAAAATTAAAAAAATTGAACATTTTCATTACTGATCAGATATGAATTTTATCGTTTAAATATTAAATATATTTCAATAAAATAAAACATTTTGACAACAATGCTAATGATGACGGACGAAAATAAATGCGTCGTAAATGTGATCAAGGATCTCTCTGCTATCGCAATATTTTGGTCGGGACAACATTAAAACGCCTACAGCATCAACAAGAGTTTTGAGTAAAATGCTTTAAATTTCTAAAGTAGAACAGAGAGGGGTTACACAAACAACGCCCCATCTAGGCTACGCCAAAAACCAACAGTGAAAGGAATATAAAAAAAAAACTCTTTTATAAATTCCCATTTCAGTTGACTCTTTGTTTGCAACATAGAAGGACTACTTGTCGTTTGATTACAAAAAAAGGGTGTAATCAAACTGTTTACAAATCTATTACAAATTTATTTTGAACTTGTTGAAATGTACGCAAACAAATAAAAAATAAAGTTGTTAAGAATACCTGTCGAGCTAAAGAAAATATTCTTGGAATACGAACTAAAAAATTGAAAAGATTGAAAGAAGTAGATTAATAGCAAAACTATTGCGTATATAATTTATGTATCTAAGAACTGGGTATCATAATAAAAGGATTCACATATTTACAAATGATTATGATCATTGTCATCAATTGGGTGTATACATGTTAATATTGAAAAACTCTTTCTTTCATTGCTTGTCGAAAACATTGTTTGTTGCTCAACAATGAAGGTTTTCATTAAATGTGTGTTCATTATATAGAACTCTTTATAGAAGATCATTGAAGATCTTTGAAGATCACTAAACAAAAGTCTTTGAAAATGTTTAAATGCGTACTTGAGTTTCGTTACAAAGCAACTTCTCCAGCACATGATACAACACACTTGTCTCCTAATTCAGGAAATGTTTTACATCTTTGAGGAGCTCTATTGTCTGTTAGGGGAATTCTTTAGAGCCGCGTGTATCCTTTTACCTGTTTTCGTTGGACTGATTTTTAATTTGTAGAATTTTATCGTTGCCATCGACAATTTATTCATACTAATATTCATATTTTTGAAAATTTAATTTTCATTCTTAATGTTGTGTAGCAAATTAGTTGAAAGGTTTCATATTTTTCAATAGTCATCAGCTCTGGAGTTAATTAAGAGTAGATTTTGTCATTCTATAAACACCGAAATGAAATAATTTTGTTATTCCACTACCGATACCCAGCTGGACATTTATCCATAGATAATTTTAATGACTTTAGTTTTGGATTTCAAGTATGAAATATTAAAATGAGCAGCAGATGGGGAAATATTTTAAATGATTCTTTTACATTTTAAATGAGTTTTCAAAAATTATGAATGGCATGCTTTTGTCGTACGTTCCGCTGGTAGATAAGGAGCATGCAGAATCGCTTCTGCTTTGAGTACATCACTAAATGCAAACCAAATTGGATTTTAGAATATTAAAATTACTTCTACTTCCGTACAAGAAATTATTCACTTTGGGAAAAATGGTTGGAAAAGTTTTACTTTAGTTGTATACTTTGTATTATTGGACTAGTTGTGAAGTGGACTAAGTGACCGATTAAAAACCACAGGCTTATACACTGTCACGATCCATAACGGTCTTACGAGATATTTTATATTTTTTATCACTCCGATCGCATTTGAATTCTCAGATCTCATTATTATACTGAATAATGCCGGACATAGCGTATTCGATGCCTGCCTAGACCCTGTATATTTTCCTGCGATCAGGCCGAGAGCTTTGCCAGTTAAATTATTTAAAAAAAAAGAAATAGCATATTTGACACTGAACTGGATAGAGAAAAGTGGCCTTAAATAAACTTTCAGAGAATTTCCATTTCGGATTGTACTCAATTCATGAGGCAATTTGAAAAAAATTCCCGATTGAATTGAATACTTTGGGTAATTAAGAAATTAAGAAAAAATTTAAATTTCGCAATTCAGCGGTATGTCTGTATAGGATATTAAGGACATCAGATAAATTCTGTCTAAAACAAATTCTAAATTAATTAATTGATAATCAGGATCTTTCAAATAATATTTATTTTCTATAAGTTTTCTAAAAGTATGACTCCTTTGCCTTTTATACATTTTAAAAATAAAAACTAAAACATCAATACGTTAAATACCAGTTTATGATTCTTTTTGACATTCAATGGCATTCAAAAGTTAAGATTTCAAACTTCATTTTAATTAAATGGAAAAGACGCTTTCTCTCACTCAGTGTTTGTCTGCAAACTTAAAAGGATATTTTATTAGATTTTATAGAAATTGATACCTACTAAAAGTACTTAAAACTGATCTTAAATTAATGATAAGTTTAACGTTGACATTGAAACTGTTCGTACCAACAGCAGCTATACTAGACACTTCTTTTAATGAATGCTACTCATGGCACAGGACTACTAAGGCGAAATGTATTAGTAGATTCGCCACCATTTCTTGATGCCCTGCACAAATATTTGCAAACTTGAAATTAAATTTCTGAATATGTTTTTTAATATCCTTTAATACAAATTTAATATTTAATAATATTGATAACAAATATTTTGGAATTAAATAAATATTAAGTCGGTGAAAGAATTCTTTTCACAGAATCATAAGATGTACAACATCACGAACGTGCCGATTAACCTTCACCCGAAATTTAAATTGAGAAAGGTATGCTCGTATGTTCATTTCTAAATCTTTGAGCGTAGAACAGTACAGTCGGGGAAAACTTTATAGAGCATTTAAAATAAATAAATTTAGAATATTCCGCACTTCCCAGTTGCATATCTACCACGCTGTACAGAGTACCCGGCGTAGGGTATCTGAATGCTCATTTTCATTAAATGAAATAAATTTGTAAGTTTATTTCCATATTAATTCAATGCACACAAACACCGTTTATGCGAATCTGTTGCAGTTTTTGAATGTTAATACTACTGCCATTGCTGCTGCTTTGGCTTCTGCTCCTGAGTGTGGTGCTCTTGCTGCCTGCCACTGATTCCATTAACTAAACATTTGCCATTATCATGATTTTCGTTTTTTTCTCTTTTTTATTCTTCCTAAACTTGTTGATGTTGTATGTTTGTTTGAGCTTTTAACTTGTTCAAAAATACAACAACTAAATTTAATATAATGTTGTAATCAAATATCACAAAAACGCCAGACACACTGACAGTAGAATGAAATAGTAAAGCGATTGGCAGTTGTAGCTTGTTGCGGCCAGCCACGCAAGGCACAGCATCAGTAGTGCTTTTGAAAATGGGAATCTGAACATTTTTGCACTTAACACACAATAATTTTGAATGAAATATTGTGTCAAGCGGAACAACAGAAAAACTTTACGAAACTGGTGCAACCTTTTTTCGATCGTATGCGGAATGTGGCGAAGAATTAAGATTTCTTTATTTTTTAAAACCTCTTTTCACTAATCAAATTATAATAATCGTTAAAGTTAAAAAACGAAAAGCAAGAGTGCAGATGGCGACAATCTTTGTTTTAATGTAAGAAATGGTGTAAGAAAAAGGTATTGCCAGTGCAGACAGTGTGAACTTCTATAGTAGAAAATTAAAAAAAAAAAATTAAATAAAATAAAATAGAAATAATAAATATAATATTCAATAATTAAATCCACATTTTGAAAGTAAATAAAAGTAGACTTTGATGCAACAGGTCCTTTGAACTAGAATGACCAGTCGGAGCAACACCTTTAGGCTGGACAGTGGAAACAAAAAGATACAAGTCAAATAAATGTACCAAACCAAACTCAAAATGGTTGCATTCTCCATTTTACTCAATTTAGGATGTGTTGCAGATTTATAAATTGAATACTCTGTGAGATAATTGCGATACAATTCACTTATAAATTGCGAAAATAGTTAAATAGTTATCAGTATGTCTGAACAGGGCCTACGAATATATAGTATATTCTGATGGAGTACTTTGCGCAACCTTAAGTGGTCACGAAGCAGGTCTTCCTGAAAAATTTATTACGAAGAAGTTAAATAAGAAAGGAGAGGGATATACAGATTAGCCGGTATTGAGAAATGTCCTAAATATTTTTTTTTTTTGTTATTTGATTTAAAAATTTTTTTTTTTATCAAATTTGAAAATAGAAACTTTAACAATGGATGTAAGAATAAAGAGGGGACTCGTCCTTAAGGAAGATTTTAAGAGACTTGCATACGGTTACATTAACATCAACTTGGAACAATTGAATCAAGCAGCAATAGTTGTTGGTACTATAATTTTTTAAACACAGCAACTCGACAACTTCTATTCAATAATAAATTAAATAAAATAAAATAATAAATTAATAAAAGAATGTTCTTATTTTGCCATCATCCATTTTTAGCGAGTTTTTCTTTTCAATTAGCCTTTTCTATTTTTGAAATTTATAATCAAATTATTAGAACACAATTATGCGAAAAGTATCTCGCCAACATGGCCTTTGCATAATCATTAAACAACAGAAGGCTTTTCGACACTAAGATGCGAGAAGTAGGGAGCAACCAATCCCTTTCACAAAATAAAATACCGGTGTGAGAATTTTTGAAATTTTATTGAAGAAATTTAAGTTTTCTTTTTCGCTGTTTTTGTATCTTTTGCATTTTAGCCTTTTCTTAAGTTGGCGGCTTTGCACAACATCAAGATCAAAAAAAAAAAAAAACCATTGGATGATGGCTCAGGCAAATCCAAAACATAATTAAGTCATTATTATAACAATCGTATAAATGCATTTTCACTGTACACACCATGTCCATGCACATTTGCAATCAGAGGGGGGAAATAATCTAGAGTGGCACCAACATTTATGCACACTCTTACATGCAATAAATTAATGCCACAGTCCAAGTATCATTTTCATCTTTATCGTCGTTATTATGATATTAATTTTTGCTTGCTTAAAAAGTCGTATTTAGCACTGCTCTAGTCTTTAGCTTGTTGTGCCATAAAGTATGTTTATTTAAAACTTAATTCTTGTAAACATTTTAAACTGTCCAACCGTAACTCAGTGCAGCCAGTGCCAGAATGTTCATATGTCGATCCAAAAATTTTCATACAAACATATACATACATACGTATGATTATCATTGGAATTTATTGATTTTCTTGACTTTGGCGACATTTATGTCACAATTTTATTATTTCTTATATATATTTTTTACTTTTCTCTTCAATTCAATAATATCTTAATTATTTAAAAATAATACGCATGTGTGCATATTTAATGGTAGTGGCGTTTCCGTTGTTCATTATAACTTATACAATACTCGTATACTCGTATGTATGTATGTAAGCACGGTAACTATTTCAGCGTTTCATTATTTTTACGAAAAATGTATACTATTTTTCATTGTTGGTAGCAGGTCCAAACTATTTCTATTTCCTGATAGGCTTTTTAAATAAACTTTTCCCTTGCACCCGCTCTACATATCCACACCAACAACAAATTATATATTTAATCCGAAATATTAATCGATATTGCATGAAAATTAAAATGAAATGTTTTTTCAGCTTAAATGAATACAATTTTGAATAAATTTTAATGAAAAATAGAAAAAAATATTTAAATTTCTAAATTAGAAATGTTTTAGTATATTTTAAAGTCGATTCTGAAAAATGTTTAGGGTCTTTTCAAAAATATTCAAAATTATTATAGAAAGGAATATCGGATTTTATATAAACTGAAAAACTCATAAAACTTTTATCGAATGGAGGGCAATGATTTTGATTTTATTCGATTTTTTGGAAAATTGCATTTTTGGGCAAATATCGTCATTCTTTGAAAACGCCCGTTTGTGTATTTTTATATGAAAGACTTGAATGTTTTTTGCTCTTGTATGTTTATTTTATGTTTTCGAATATTTAAAATATATTTTTGCTAAAAGAAAGGAAAAAAAATTTTTTAGATTTTTTGGAAAGTTTTCGATTTTTAATAAGGGCACCCCCTTTGCATTTTTGGGCAAATATCGTCATTCTTTGAAAACTTCCGTTTGTGTATTTTTATATGAAAGACTTGAATGTTTTTTGCTCTTGTATGTTTATTTTATGTTTTCGAATATTTAAAATATAATTTTGCTAAAAATAAAGGAAAAAATTTTTTTTAGATTTTTTGGAAAGTTTTCGATTTTTAATAAGGGTACCCCTTTGCATTTTTGGGCAAATATCGTCATTCTTTGAAAACCTCCGTTTGTGTATTTTTATATGAAAGACTTGAATGTTTTTTGCTGTTGTATGTTTATTTGATGTTTTTAAATGCTTAAAATATATTTTTGCTAAAAAGAAATGAAAAAAAAAATTTTCGATTTTTTGGAAAGTTTTCGATTTTTGATGAGGGTACCCCCTATGCATTTTTGGGCAAAAAGCATCAAATTTTGAAAACGTCTGTTTGTCTATTTTTTAATTAAAAACTTGCGTTTTTATTGCACTTGTATGTTTATTTTATGTTTTCGAATATTTTGAATATATTTTTGCTAAAAATAAAGGAAAATAAAATTTTCGAATTTCGGGAAAATTGTCGATTTTTGATAAGGGTACCCCCTTTGCATTTTTGGGCAAATATCGTCATTCTTTGAAAACTTCCGTTTGTGTATTTTTATATGAAAGACTTGAATGTTTTTTGCTCTTGTATGTTTATTTTATGTTTTCGAATATTTAAAATATATTTTTGCTAAAAATAAAGGAAAAATAAAATTTTTGAATTTTGGGAAAATTGTCGATTTTTTGTTAAGGGGGACCCCTTGCATTTTTGGCTAAAAATCGTCATACTTTGAAATCGTTCGTTTGTCTATTTTTTTAATGAAAAACTTGCGTTTTTATTGCACTTGTATGTTTATTTTATGTTTTCGAATATTTTGAATATATTTTTGCTAAAAATTAAGGAAAATAAAATTTTCGAATTTCGGGAAAATTGTCGATTTTTGATAAGGGTACCCCCTTTGCATTTTTGGGCAAATATCGTCATTCTTTGAAAACTTCCGTTTGTGTATTTTTATATGAAAGACTTGAATGTTTTTTGCTCTTGTATGTTTATTTTATGTTTTCAAATATTTAAAATATATTTTTGCTAAAAATAAAGGAAAATAAAATTTTCGAATTTCGGGAAAATTGTAGATTTTTTGTTTGCATTTTTGGCCAAAAATCGTCATACTTTGAAATCGTTCGTTTGTCTATTTTTTAATGAAAAACTTGGGATCTTTGGGAAAATTTTGAATTTTTCGTAAAAATCGTCATTCTGTGAAAACGTCGATCAGAAAGTCGATTCAGAACTATAGAATCACAATCAAAGATGTCTTTACTGAATTAGTACTTTACAATTCAGTTTGTAACGTTACATGTTTTTGTGCAAATGCCGTCTTAGTACTATACGCAGTATAAAATTGCACGATAATAACTTTTATTTTAATTCTGCTACATATATAGTAAAATGGAGAAGCCTTATCTCGTCTTTTTTGCGTGACGATATTTATTTGGATATTTATTAAATTCATATTTAGGCGGTATTTGTAACCTAAAAATGTAAATGTAAACGATGTTTGCCAGTTGGAAAAAATGTAATTTTAAAATGTTTCATTATAAGCGATTAAATTTATAACGATATGTATGATTCTGCCGAATTTAAAGCTTCATTTCACTTTTCTGGACTATAATCTAAATGGAATACTCGTATAACGGTGTTAATGAATCCTTCGTACTTAAAAGGCTCCAGTGAGAAAATATTAGCCATTAAGATTAAATGCTACTCTTCTCTCAAGGAGTTAATTAAACTCTTTCGCTAAAAAGCTTAATTAAGACAATTTCAAACCAGTGGCTTTCCCACAAAATTTTGCCTTTGCCTTAATTTCTTTGACATTTAATTTTTCTTGCATATTCGAAACCCCTTTAGACATTTTGGGACAGTTTTTTTAAATGCCGATAACAATATTTTGTACGCTGACTTCGGCTGGCTCTTTCAGTATATATTCCATGTGGCATTTCAGCAATGGGACCACACAATTCATGCTTTTCTGTTGGAATAATATTATTTACCATCTACGGCAACAAAAATTAAGGTTAAACTCATTTGCTGCTACGGCCAGTGACATTAACCTTCAACATCAATTCAATTTCAACTCCTGCTTGCTACATGTGTGTGTCTTCATTCATCGTGAACAACGTCATCAACAACATCAAGTCAGCTCCTTGTTAACTTAAGGTTGAGATTTAAATGAGTTTTTTTTTTTTTCTTAATTTCTTTAAGACATCAGTCCATTGGACTGTCCAGTGTTTGGTTGGCTGCTTAGTGCCTCATTACAAATAATTATCATTTCTCTCGTTATATTTGTATTAGCGCTATCTTTGGTGTTTTGTAGTCGGTTGTTTTCTCGCTGAACATTGCTTTGTTTTTCTTGTTGTATTTTTTTTTTTTTTTAATTTTCGGCGCTGCCTCTGCCGCTTCTGCTTTTGTTGTTGATATGTCTTGTTAAGCTAATTGACTTTCATTTACTCTTCCTTTTCCAACACAAGTGTCGTCATTCTATCTTTAGCTGATTTAGCAGAAAACCGTACAAAATCCTTAAAACAACAACTTGTTGACTTTTGGTTAGATTAGGGCCTTATTCTCATATATGTCGGTTCTGTGTGTTGCGCCGCCTTTGTTTAAAGAACACCGCTACTGTCCAACAACGACTTACTACGCGAACCGCAAGGAAAGAATAACCGCACATCTCGCCCAAACCATGTGGTGTCTCAATTAATCATTTGTAAGTAGCTGCGCATGATTAAAGACATTTTCGTCTTGTTAGCGCTGAACGCTGCAAGTGTGGCTGAAAAACGAAAATTATAGGATTAAATACGCTACTTTGTAAAGTTCAAGGAATTGCTTGGCGCGTACAGGTGTGTGCGAGTATACGAAGTTCATTGTAATGAGCACGAGAATAACATTAAACGTTTTTTGGGGCATTAGGTCCGTAGTGTGGGCGATACGAGTACGTAGTATCTTTTCCTGGGCCTCCATAAATGTTGGCGATATATTTTTTCTCTTATGTAACATTGTTTTCAACAAGAACTTTATTACCGCAAAATGACAATTTTAAAACTTTTTTCCTGGCAACATCCATACTTGGTTGAAACATTTTTGCAGACGAATTAAAGTTCGCTCAAAAATATTAAAAATCTATTATGGAAATTGTGGCTCAACAAAATAGTCGTTATCCCACACCAACGTCTCTTTACCTCAGTTGTTTAATTCAAAACATTCCAGGCACTTAGAGAAGACCTGAATTTGTAGTGTCCTTATTTGTTGTTTTTTATTGTTATGCAAAGCCTTAGAAGCCGAAGCTAAATCCCTTGTTTTTCTCTGCGAAAGCTATTTTGGGAAGGCTATTTCATATTTGTATTTCTGAAAATCCCATAAGAATTGTTAAAAAGTACTTTTCAGAGGGAATCTGGAGTGGAAGTGTGATTATATTTTATTGTTTTCGACACTTTTGAAACAAGGAAAGCTATTTGCAGTAAATGTATGCTATCAAAGCTCTAAGCTATTTTGTTTTTCTAGTATTACAATTTATATCCTTCTTCCCAATTGCTTTTAATAAGATTTATATAGAAAGTAATTTGGAAAATTATTAAACTGAGTGGTTATATTTAGAATGAAAGAGAACTCTAACGAGCTTAATTAAAATCTCTATTCATTTCCGTTTTAAGGAAGAAACCCCTTCTGAAATTATAATAGAATGCACTTAATATATGCACATACATACATACGATTACATTGTGGAACAATTAAGTTTTGCAGCAATTTAAATTTAATAAATATAATTAAACGGATGCTATAAAATGCAACCAATCCATTTGCAAAAGTGCAGTGAGAAAAATATATAATATTGTACGAGTCATCCTTGATAATGTGAATGTTGCAGAATATGAAAAATATATTAAACAAAAAATTACTTACTTTAGTTGTCACAATAAAAGTAAGTGAAAAATATCCTTTTCGTGCAGAAAAAATTAAATTGAGAGAAAATGAAGTATTTTTTCTAATCTGCCTAATTATGTAAATAAATATATATTTAAACTTTATTTAAATGGCCCGGGGAAGGCTGCTTGCAAACTTCGACCTTCAAAGGTGAATTTTCTAGTTTTGCTTCGCTTGTACAGGAAATTGCAATTCCCATCATATTAGCGAAATATCCTTTTTCCACACCTTGTCACAATAAGGTATAAACCAGTCTAAAGGATAAACAGACTCGTTTATATGTTTGGATACAGGTAACTCTCTGAAAAATTCCACGTCGTAGGAAATCCCATTGCAGAAGACCTTTACTTCATACAAAAATCAGGGTTAGTAAATTGATCGGAAAAAATATTTTTTTTTAAATTATTTTTCTAATAATTCATTTTATTATAAGAATATAAATTAATAGCAAATCATTTATTTAAGCAACATAAAACCAAATAAAATAAAATTTGCAAAAAACCAACCAAAATAGAATTTCAGATCTAGTTAACATTTCAGCGAAGTTGTAACGACGTACCTCCCTTTTCTTTTGGCATTTTCGGGTCTTAAATTATAATTTGATTCTTAATTTATTTAAAGGAACTTATTGATTGTGAAAAGTATTATAAGTGGTTTTCACAAATTAAATTTGCCAATATTGCCAATAGAAAATTTTTCAAAAATTGTTTATAGGAAATTTTTTGAAACCGCGAGCTAGAAAATAACGCGGTATACGAGTGTTACCTGTATATAATATATATTTATGTTGTATATTTTTGTCTTTAGAGTACATTTAAGCCTTTCTCTGTTTTAATCCTTTCGCCATGATCTATAAAAGGTTTCTTATCAATTTCTCTAAAATAAATTCCAAAACGAGTTGCAATTCCTTAAATCAGCATTAAAAAATAATCTTCTTATATAACATAGCAAAATTATAAAATAAAAAATGAAAAGAGAAACATAAAACGTAAAAAATGACACTAATGCAAAAGCCAACAAGACATTTCAATGGGAAAACAAAAGAAAACTGTCTTAGAAAAAATTTCGTATCGTTTGTGGAAATAAGAAATTGCCAAATGTGCACACAATAATAATGATCACGATCATTTCAAGGAAATTGCAAATAAAAAACAACCTTATAAAATTGGGTAACAAGACGTGAGTGAGGGGTTCTAATTGTATCCCTGGGAAAGGATGTTTGCAATAAAAAAATAAAAAATCGCAGTAGAAAATTAAATTTATGCTTTCATGTCTGGCTGTTCAAATAATGTTTTGCTAAAAAGATATATTCTTGTGGTTTGTAGATGAATTGTTTCTTTTACTTTTTTCCTTCTGAATTATTTTATTTGTTTAAAGTTACAATGGCAAGGGAAATATATGTAGGTCTTATGTAAACAGTAGCAATGGAATTCTCAATGCTTTATTTATTGATTTGCAAATAAAAAAAAAAAAAGACAAGGAATACAGATACAGGGTGCCGGCAGAGATTTTCAGAATTTGGAAAATTTTATTTGCAGGGAAATCTGTAATATTTTTCGTTGGGTTATTCCCAAATAACTCTCTTGAAAAGAATATTAATCAAGAAATTAATTAAATAATAATTTATATTTGATTAAAATATTACATAGAAATGACAGAGTTACCAAAATAATTCTGTAAATACAATCTGTATCGTAACTATTGCTTGCAAGGTAAGAATTACGTGTTAAAGCAATTCTGGTTCCAAATGGCAAGACTTTTGATATTTTTGTACTGCCGCTTCCCCTTTGCATATGAGAAATGATAATATAAATATTGGCCTTTCGCCTATAATAAAGGAAGCATTCAATTGTCTCAGCTTTTTCAGACGCTGAGAGAGATACTTAATACGATCAGATCTTCGTAATGTTTATAGCATTTTATGGCATTTATTCCACTTTCACTGAGCCTAAAAACCAAATCAAAATATTTATTAATTAATTAAAAATTATTTTTATGAAATATGCTTTATGTAAAACAAAAATATTCTAAAATGTAATGTGAGATCTAAATGATCTTGTAATTTAATAATATTTTCTATGCATTACTCGTAACCCTGTTTGTATAATAAAAACGTAAATAAATATATGTAAGCGAATAAATAATTCTTTATAATCCAAAGCAAATATTTTCGAATAATTGCATTTCCAAAATGGATAAACGAAAAAGTTAATTTCCTCTTACCAGAATGTTGCGCACCTAACAAGCAACGTTACCGTCTTATAAGCGATCATGAAATCAGCAACAAAAGAATTAAAACTCAGCATGACGGCCCGCTCTCTTTAACGTGAAACAATCATATGCAACAATGTTTCTGTGAATGGCATATAATGAAGGATTTTCAGGGAATATTACTTATTAGAGATTGACAGTAGCACTAAGCAAATACGAGTTTATGCAATGCAAGACAGCAATGTAAACAAGTGCCAAAAATTTATTTCTTCTACTTTTTCCTAAACAATGAATGCATTTGAAAGCGTTTGTTGTGTTAGCATTGAATAGCAGCGAACTTATAATTTTTGTATGCCCTTGTACTCGCTGGAAGGTCCATTTTTCCTGACAATATCCTTAAGATCAGAAATGAAAATACTTTTTTGAAAAGGGAGTGAAAAATAAAATTTTTAATTTATATAAATTGCAGTTCCTTTGTTGCTAAAAATTAAAAATATATAAAAGTTTTTTTTTTTTTGTTGCTTCCTGGTGAATTAATTGTTCTTTTGTTGCAGTGGAATAAAAAAACATTTTACATCACAACGCCTTACGAATGTTTCACTTGCCATTTGTTCTTATACAAACAAACAAACGATCATTTTCTTTGTTTTTTTTTTTACAAAATTTGATTTTTACGCCTTGTCCGCACTTGCTTGATTTTATTAAAAAAAAAAATTCACAATGATTTTCCTAAAATTCTATGAAATTGTAAACAATTAAAACGTTTTGATTTTAACGTAATTGTACTTTTTTACAGAGGGTCCTTTCATTAATCATTTGATTATTTGTCGTGATTTGTCAAATCGAAAGACACGACCATTTTTTAAAGTTATTGAAATTCTTGAAAACTAAACATGCACTTTTCACACAGCCATCTATACTCATGTATGTGTAGATGTGTGTAGATCTGTGTATACCATGTCTTGGATCAGTGGGCTGGTGGAAGAACTGAAAGTTATTTAAATTTATGTACAGATTAGAAATAAAAATGTATAATGGGAAACACGGCCTCATATTTAAAGCTTTTGTTGTATCTCATTTGTTTTCTTCTACCACTTTACTTTGCATTTCAGCTGACGAATATCACTCAATGTTAGATGGTTCTATTTACAATAATTGTTTTGCTCTAGTTACAGCTTTGATTTAAGTAAACTTCCCGTTTAACTTTAACTTGGATAAGCCTCGAACTGTACTAGGAAGCATTTAGGCAAAGATTCCCGGCAGATATAATTTTGATACCACTAAAAAGAAAAATTAAATATATTTTTAGTATTCTGCTTAATAATAGTTTTTGCGAATACAAAGCAATTTAAACAACAAGGAAATATTACTTAACAATTCCCGTGCTGAATCAAAACAATAATAAATAAATTGTAGCATAAAATTGAGAATTCAAATTGATTTGGAATTAATTAACAGCTGGAAATAATTTTAGTCACCATTTTTTATAATCGTATGTCTGATTGTCCTACTTAAGGTGTGAATAGGGACATTAGTGAAAGAGAATGTGAGGATATTCCTTTTGAGCATCCCAATAGTAAAAATAACAGAAACGAAATCTGCAGAAGGTGTATTGCAATTTGCTAGTGCACTTACCACAAACGGATGTATCCTAATCATTCGTAAAACAAAATAATTCTCAGGAACCACTTCTCTGATTCAATCAGAGGGCATGCCATTGCAATAACATTAAAATAACCAAACACGCCACAGTTTTCGCAGCTGTTGCAGCGAATTAATAGAATAGGCTAAGAATAGTTTTTGCTAAACCGCAGAAAACACTCAGAGTTCATAAAGATCACATGTGCGACTTCCTCTTAAGTAGACTGTATCATCATGCACTTGCCATCGGATGTACTTGAAGTAGAGTAGAATCATCGGCTCTAAAATTTCCATTTTCGGGTGTGGGTGGAATAAATATTACGATGGTATGAAGAATCTAATTTGAATGTTCCTTTGCTCTTATACAAAATGTGAAAATTCCAACGAATGTCTTATCCCATGCCAATATTTATACTACCCTTTCTCATATGCAGAGGGGAAATGGCAGTGCCAGCAGTTCTAAATTTGGTAACACACAGTTTTTATCTTCTAACCAATAGTTGCGGTACAAATATTTTGTTATCTTTTCTCGCGATCCTACTCACATATCGCCAGAGATTGAGCCGAACGTTTCCGTATGAAAAACTGTATACATGTTGTTGGAATATCCCGTAATATATAATTCAATATCAAATTCAAATAAAATTCAAACAATTACTCTTCATACTATTTATTCTTAAAGGTTCGTAAATACCATGAAAAATTTTTCATTAATACAATGATAGGCACATCTTTGCATAGACAATTTTATAGATACTAAGCCGCCTTGTATGTGTAAGTAGTGTATCTGCTGCAAGAAAAATCTTGATGTTTACTTCAGTTTTAGCAGAAATGAAAGCTGTAGTAGAAATTTTTTGGAAACACTAAAAAAAATTATCAAATAAGAATCGGCTTTATATTATTGGTGAGATATTTTATTGCTTTTTTTTATTAATATTTCGAAAGTAAATAAAACTTCATTATATATGAATGTTTTTCTTCTCTAATAAAATGAGTAATAACTTACAAAGAGTTTGTAGAATCAATCAAACGAATCTGGGAAAGTCTTAAGAATAATTACATACGAGTATACATATATTTTCATTCGCAAGATCTCTTACATAAAAGGGTGGTTGATCAATCATTATAAGTGGCGTGCACAAACAGAGAGCAGCTCTTAAGTAAACTAAAGAGGTAAAATGCAAACAAAAAATATCTGTCCCAATTTTAATTTAAGGGAATTTACCGCAAAACGAAATAAAATGCTTTAATTGAAGAACCTTCGACAAGAAAAGCAAAACTGGCACACTAATCAAAATGGATCTTCCAAGATTATGCTTCATTTAATTCCAAGACAAAGGAATCCTTTGCAAAGAGATCGTTCGTTTCGTTCGAGTGCTGCTAAAGTGTGGGAATTTCGTAAAAGAAATCGTTATTAACGCTTGATTAGATACATTTTAGTGGGTTTCTATACGTTTGTAAATTTTCTATAAGCAGATTTGCAGTGGAACAAGAAAAGAAGAGTTGCATGAATATACTTGAAGAAGAGGATGCGTTTTTTTTCTATTTCATTTGTGCGTTTGTTGTTAAAGAGACTTAAATGCGCTAAAAGTGAAAAAGGTATTAAAATAAAAAGTAATAAATTCGAGTCGAATTACTTTGAAATATTTGTGGCTGCAATTTATGTATTTCATACAATGATTTCAGTTTTAACCACATCATAGGTAGACAGTCGGGATGCAGGCTGCTTGCTGCCTATGAGACAATGTGTTTTAAGGATGCCGCTAACATGCCTCAACACTTGTTCCTGTTATCAGAAGATAGAAGCAATTCTTCTACTAGTAGCTGCAGTTTTTTACACAGTGTTCGTTCTTGGTTTTATTGTATTGCAGATGCTTCTGAAGCAGCCTGGTGCCATTTTACATACGTAAATATGTATGTACAAAGATATTATCGTTTACATTGTGTCATTACAATTACTGAGATCGTTAATTGTTCTTAAATACTCAATTGGCATGTGCAGTATTTTATTTCCTCATGCACAGTTGTTGGCGTTCATTCCACTAAACGTCAGTTTCTGTTTATTAGCATTAGAAAAATGTTTGTTTTTTTCTACGAATTTTTGTTTTTAACAAAGTGGGTTTCACAAATTATGGCCTTTTTGATAAGATTATTCACAAAGAAAAAAAAGTCTTAATCGCAAAAGAAATGTCATGCATATTATGTCCTTTCTTCCCCGCATTTAAGCATTTTAAAATAGAGTAATTTTCTTATCATCAAATGTCTTTTAAGGGGCTAAAGGAAACTCAATAAAATGCAATGGGCATGTGTTCTTTTGTGGCATAGTACTGCCCTCATTTAAGTGTATGGCGATATCAAACAACAGCTTGGACTGAAACCATTGGAGCAGCGTCATCTATTGTACGTTTATAAAACATAATAATTATCACTTAACATTTTAAGGGATGAAAAAGTCCTTTTTCCTAAAACATTTAAAATGAAAATGAAAATAATAAAACTAAACTGGATCTTATTTGGGAAATTTTCAAAAATATACAATTTATTTAAGGGGGGTTGCAACACTCAGAGAAAAAAGCAGGCGATTGCTTTTGAAGTTGTGTCAATTATTATTAATCAATATTCCAGCTTTCAGTTTAATTACATGTTTATTTTACTTCCTCTGCATCTCAAAGTAATCAATCGTGAAAAAGAATAAAAGTTTTGTTCCCATGAAACAAAGAGGAAATTGTGGTCGAGATATTTTTAAGCCCTTCATTAAGTGATGGAAAATGCAGGATAAAAAAAATTGTAATTGTAAAAGTGCACGAATTTCACAGGTGGTAATGTGGGGGGGAGAGAGAGAAGGAGTGTGCTTTTTGCGTTTGCACTATCAGTGTGTTTGGAATCAATACATGTCCGTTGACAATACATTTACATAGTTTTTACTACATTTTTATTGATGTTGATGTTGTTGGCGGTGTTGTTGGTTCGTGTTTTTTGTGTAAAAAAACCGATTTACGTTTTAAGCCGCTGCTATACAGTCATACACGATAAAGAGAGAGAGAGAGAGAGAGAGAAATAGTACTTTGTGTTTATACTATCATACCAAAAACGTCATTATTTACTTAAAACAAATACTTATTGCAATGTAGAAAAATAATGAATAATGTCGCATACGAATCCATACAAAATTATTGAGAAAATAATTAATTTTAAAATTTTTTAAGAATGCCTTCTGTAAAAATTGTTAAATTTTTATCTGCTATAATTTCGACAGACTTACAGAATACTCGCTTTAACCATGCCATTATTAAACCTTTTTGCAATATGCCTGTGTAAGAGCCGTTTTGAAAAAGGCAAGTTTCAGAATAAAACAAAAACTAAGAAGGAGGAAAAAGAATTTCCTTATGAGAAAATAAGGAAACAAAAGTGAATTGTTAAAAAATAATAACTATAATTAATAATAATAATTGTTAAAATAAAACTTCGATCAGCGATTATTTCATATCGCCTTCTAGTTTTACGTATTAGTTTCCAACGTTTTTCCATTAATAAAACGAATAATATATTTTTGTGAAAACATATTCGTACACCTAAAAAGCATAAAGTTATTGCTTATTCAAGAAAAATTCATAAAAACTCGCGGTAATACAAACTTTTTCCATTGATGCTGTAGACATATCTGTTGTTACATCGACATTTGCTTGTAGTTGCATATATGGAAAGAAATACTGAATAGTTTCCCCAGCTAGTCAAATCCCCTTGAAATGATCCCTACAAAATGGATTTAAATATAAAAAAATAAATATATTAGATTTTAAATAAATAATGCAAAGGTGTAGAGGTAATGACTTTAACATTTCGCAATGTTAAATAAAGCTCTAAGCCAACATGTGCTAGCACTTTGATAAGAGCGATAAAAAAGTCCTTTGGCAAGTATTTCAAGTGTTTCTAATTTTAAGGGTGATAAATAAGATCTGCTCTTTGCCAAACTACCACCAGTTCCCTTAATTGATTAAATCATTGCATGATCTTTTGGGATTTGCATAAAAAGTGAAAATTACATTTAGTGAAGCGTTCTTAGATAATAAAACAATGTTGAAATCAAATAATGCACACGCGTGAATGAAGTGTCCTTGACAAAAGGTTTAAACATAAAAGTTTATAGCTGACAGATACGGAAATATAATAAAATAAATAGCAGATTAAAAGAGAACTTGAAGCTTGCAGTAAACAAATTTAGCCATGGTCATAAACTTGTACGCGTATAAAGGTGTTTGAAGAGTTTTTGGGAAAAAGATGCAAGGATATGAAATTTTGTTTAGAAGCGTCGAAAACTCTAAACTTTGAAATGAATGTTTAATGTGTGTTTTATATATTAAAGAGATTTTTTGTAGCCAAATTTCATAAGAATTTCGCTTACTGCACTGCCAACTGAAATATTTACTCGGAGAAAAATCCTTTCGTTACGGCCGAAGCACAATAAAGGGCCTAATTCATTATTTCAATCAGTCCTTCCATCTGAAGCTTGATTGAAAGCACCAAAACAAAACATTTTCCTTAAATAACCATTTCTATGCGATCAGGTTTGCATAACAAAGACACTTTTTGTTCCATCCAGAGAAGAGAACAAAAACACTTTAATATGACTTTTCTTGCACAAGTATTAATTCCATTCACAGTGGCATTAATGTAACCTTACGAGTAATGCATAAAGCAGATGGTATATTTGCTACGACTCCTGACCAATCCTGACGATTTACCCTTTTGAAATCCAATTACAGCTTTTATCAAAGTGTCATTAAAATAAAACTCTCCAAACGAAAAAACTTGCTAAATGAGTTCGTGTTCTAGAACACGCGCCTTGCACTCTAAAGAAATAACAACAAAATCGCGTGTGGTTCAACAGATCTCCTCTTGCTGCGGAATTTTTCAGATGATGTAGTCCCAAAAAAAAAAAAGAAAAAAGGAACCTACAAGTAACTAGGAAAATTAAAACAATTTTTTTAAATTTATAGCAGTATTTAATCAGACAACAAGTGGTTGTTTAATGGGAAAAATGAATTGAAAGCTGGAATATATAAAATGTATTATATTTAAATCCAACAACGGAGTGGAGTTCAAAGGAATACTCAGTCGTTAACACAAATGCAAACATTTACAGCTATATAGTAAATGAGGGAATTAAAGCTTTAAAGGGAATAAATCCAGTTTTCTTGAGGAAGAAACTCAAGTCTACTTACAAAATCCTTACTGGCTGTCTGTGTATTAAATTGAAGAACTACCCCAACAAAATAAACAACAACAATAACACACTTTTCAGCTTCTTTGGCAGATAAATGCTGCGGTATTTGGTATGTGAAACATTTAATGACTCCACAGAGCAGAAAACACACAAATTTTACTAGCCAACTACTTCTAGCACTTCTATACCGTCACGTTGAAATAATTAATGCATTGTGACATCGTAAATATTAAAAATTTATTATAAAGCTAAAGAAAACCAGTCCTTAAAGCACCTGCACATACATGTGAAATGTTCACGTACATACATATTTTAGCAGGACGCATGTAAAACATCAAGGAATAGCAGGCGAGACAAATAACATTATAGCGGTTTGCAGTATTGTTGCTGTTGTGGTTGCCGATGCTATAACTCATAGACGGTCGATCGGTCATTGATCGCCGTTCTGTTGTCTGCCCCTACTTTGTGAAAGCAAGAGAATTAATTTTGTTTTAAGCCTGGCGTTCTATTAAAATTAATGATGACATACTGTGCACACGATGGACAGACCCCTCATTTTTCTGAAAAGGTGGAAAGTGAAATAGTTAACGCGTGCTCACAAGCACACTTCATTCCATTAATTAATTCAGCATTTAATGGTTTCTTATGTGCTTTAACTGGATAAGAAATGAGCATAAATAATTTTATTGCTATGATAGACACTGCATGCTCATACATGATACATTTCGATGCGTTTTACACTTATGCAGCTTAACGTTATTTAAAACGGATTCCATATGCATAATTGAAGTTTTGGGCATATTTTATTTTATGTCCCGTAAACTGGATAATTTTTCAAAATATGATTCAGTTTCAATACAAAACTTTTCTTTATCTATTTCGTTCTCCATTATTGTAAATTACTTAATTAACCTGCAAAGGTTTCGGCTTGACCGCAGGAAAACACCCGCGGTCTATGCAGGAATCGAACCCACGACCTCCGGCTTAGTAGGCTGTGCATTATTCATTCGCCTACAGAGTTAAGATAGATTCTTTAGACATTTCATCAATTGTACCAAAATGTGAGAAACCGGTAGTGGTAGAGAAGACCGACAGGATTTTTACTAGGTCGCTGAAATACTGGTATAGAAGAATGGCAAAGGAGGACATATTTGTGCATTACCATCGATACGACTTATTAGTTGATAAACTCTAAGTGACCAGCGATATGCCTTCGTCACTTAAACATTCCCACTATAATTAAGACCCCAGATATCAGAGCACTTCTATCTCATCACAAAGTTTAATTCTAATGTAGTCCAAGTTATACTTCACAATTATCAATTGGCGGTTATGCCATTTCGCTAACCATTAAATTATATGACCGAATACTCTTCCTTGCATTTTAAAAAAATGTTTTTTGTCATGGAAAAGTTTACTACTGCAAGGAATGAATTGAGAAATTATTCGAATAAGAAATAGAAAATATTTCAAATAATTTCTTAAGCGAGATTGAGAAACTTTGTGACGGGCGAGAAATGAGTAAACCATCCGTAACGTGTTTATTCGCATACTTAATGAAAAAACTTTTTTTTAACTTGAGTTTAGATGGAACTTTGGCGAAAACCCTACAACAAATTTTTGCAGTTTCTTTTGAATTTTCAAAACTTGCTGAAACTCCCTTTCATTTAAAAGGACTACGGCAATTTTTTTTTTTTTTCATTCATGCTAATCAAGTTTCATTTTGAAAGAAAATTAATTTAACATTTTCTTTAAATAAATTTTTTTTTGGCCAAACTGGATGGTTTTTAAGCTCAAGTTCCTGCAATTTAACTTCGTTAAATTTTTAATATAATTTTTCAATTAAAATAACCAACCGAAATGGCACCTTAAGATGTTTCCAAATCCATTTACGGATTCGTCATGAGACTTCTTTTGCATGCCATTACACGTCTACACAGTTCACATTGCTTGGGCGCCAACGGTTAGTAACGAACTCTTAGCCAAATGCAGGATTTGTCTTTATGTCGTCAAAGTTTTGTGAAGAGTTTTTTCCCCCCTCAATTATAAATATTTTGCTATAATTTAGGAGGTGCCAGTTTGAGCCTGCCTGCAATAGCGAATATAATAAACTGTAATATAAAGAAAAAACCATCGAATGCAATTCACACATTGTGGCACATCCCTTTGTGCCACTCCTTGATTCATTGAAGTTTATCCTGGTTTGGTTGGCTAAAAACTGGCCATCTTCCTTCGAGAATGTCCATGCATTTGTTTAAAAATGTATATATCTACAGGTAATGCATTTCAGCAATAGAAATCTGTCGGTATTTTCAAACATATTTAATGGAAAATATTACCCTACTTTATAGCACCCATTTCAAAAAGCAATTATTTTCATTTTAATTGCAAATAAGTATGTCAAATCAGAGCAATTTTAACCGTTTTTTTTAATGCCTCAAAAAAGCAAACCCTGAATTGCGAACTATTGGAATTAATGTCACATCTATTGCCATGAGCAAAAGGATACTTTTTCTACACTCACATTTACTACAGTTCGCATACTATAAGCTTGTATATTTAATATTCGTATCAATTCAGGGGTTGGTGGATTGTTGATCATGTCCTGGTATGGAAGTAAATTTTCAAACGGCAACCAGTGTTATTAATATTTTTTTTTTTTTTTTAATTTTTATTTCTTTACAGCAGGAGCAGATGTTTCATAATTTTGTTGGTAAGTCTTTTGTATACGAGTATTCCACTCGTGCCCTGGGTACGAGTTTTTAAAAGAGAAGGACTCCAGCACGGGATACAAAATTTTATAGTTTTGGTTGGTTTGCATTTGCTTTAATGACTCTTTTGTACTACAAATTCCGTTTTCACCGTATTCAGGTTTTAATGAACAAAATGAAAATTGATTTTAGTTTTAATTATTGTTTGCCAGAGATTTTATACCTTTTTTGGAAAATGCTAAAAAAAAAACAAAATAATTTAAAAACTGAATTGTATGGATTTATTTGATACTTGTTGGTGTGTGTGTATCTTACGTAGTTATACGCGTTTGTGCCAATAGCGGTCGATCTGGAATTGAATCTTTTTGTTGCGCTTAAATATGCTGACATTTCCTCATTTTAGGCAAACTTTTTTCATGCATCGCTTTTTCCTTTCTCTCGATTTGCCACTTTTGCATTTGATTATAAGCTGACTGAGCATGTCAGATTTATACAAACTGATGTTTTGGAATGGGGTGTTTTGCCATCAGAAAGAGATCCACTAGAATAAAATAAAAAACTAGTTTACCCGAAGTGTTTACTTTTTTTGCTTTCCTAAACATATTTGGAAATTTGTGTGTAGAAAAAGTTTCTTTGTCATTAATGAGCACAACGCTTTTCGCGAAATTTTCATTGTTGTAAAATTTTCCTAATAAAACCGGAAAACAATAGTAAAGAAAATCAACTGAACACACACTTAAGGCACGTGGCATTTCGCTACTAAAGTGTTATTGTTTATATGCAGATGTATTTCTATTCTTGTTTTTTTTTTCTATTATTAAAATGAAATATATTTGCAGTCCTCTGATTGGAATGTGTCTTTAAAAAAAAAATTAATTATAAAAAGAAAAAGCTTTAAAATAATTATATCACACGCACACGTGTATCGTAGTACGGCTGCTTGAAAAGCTTTTTGCAAAAAAAAAAGGAAAATAAAAAATAAAATCTAAAAATTACATTCTTTGATTACATTACTTGTTGTGAAGATCTTTTTCATTCTATCAAGCAAAGTAAATTTCTGAAAAGTTAAAATTGAAATTGTGGTTTAAAAAAAATTAAAAATATGAATTTAAAAAATTTCTGGGACAACAAGGACCTACAGTAAGGTGCATAAGAAATCTCGAGATTTTCCTGAGTACACCCCTCGTATTTCGAACTTGCCTTAGGCCCTCTCAGTGACTTAACAACACATGACCATCAGCATTTTCGTAAAGATTCTGTTATATAAAGTTTCACCTTGATTAAAAGCTCCAATATCCTTCGCCTTATAAAAGTATTCGATAACCAGAGTGCACATTTTCTTCATATGACATTTCTGTAAAAAAATATGTTTATATATTTTTTTTTTAAAAAGTGTAATAAAAATTATTACCGGAGATTTTCCAGTTTATTTAAAGAGGTATCATTTCAGATAGTATATAATTTCCCATCCTTGGCTATTAAAATCAGCTGATATTGCAGAGAAAAGTCGAAATTAAATATGCTTGTAGTGCTCCTCCGCAATTTATTAAAATAGTCCCTACTGGTGCTCGCATAGTTTGAGCAGTTCGATTTTACTAACGAAATTGATTTTTGGCGTGGCGGACTACTTCATTGGCGTGGTGGTCGCTACTTACATATTATTAGTTATAAGGCAACACCCTTAATAATTTTGCAATTTCAGATAAAGATTGATTTATTAGTAATTACTAAATTATAATATAAATAATAAAAAGTAAAAGTAAATAATGTTTTTGCAAGCCAACATGCAAAAAGCTTTCGGCTTTTTCACAGGAGAACACCCAAAGTCTAGACAGGAATCGTAAAACACCCAAAGTCTAGGCAGAAATTGTAAAACAGCCAAAGTATAGGCAGGAATCGAAAAACACCCAAAGTCTAGGCAAGAATCGTTTAGTAGCCTGTGCATTATTTATTCGCCTACGGAGGCAACCCGGCCCATATAGTGACCAAGAAAAAGTTATCAGAAGCTGCTATAACCTCATATAATTTTTGAATTTTTTTTTTTAATTTTCGAGAAGTTTAAGTTGTTTTGCTCCCCTGTTTTATTTCTCTACTACAAACAAAACATGATAACAACTGATCATTATAACATGTGTATAAACACCAATCGATTTCCCGAACTACATATGAGGCTCTGGTTCCTCATGGAACTGCATTATAAACCTGCATTAATAATAAATAAATTTTATTCCTGTCGGATGAGAATTATTAGGAATATGCAGAGTACAAAATTGTAGGAGAGTCAGGCGAATCATACTATTGCGTTTTTCCAGAGGCAATCTGTCAAATAAACAGGATTTTAAAAGATTCATTTATCCTGTCTTTTATATTTCCAACATTTTATATAAAAACGATACTGATCATCCCTTAACATACGTATACCTAAACCAAAAAAAAAAAAAAAAAACTCAAATCTATTCCAAATCGCTGCCGAAATCTTTTTTGCAAATAATCATAAACAACACGATGAACAACATTATGGTGTGCAAAACCACCCCGTTTACTTCTCTGCTGTTTTAAACAATTGCAAAATAACCGCTCAGTTCCATTCACTACAACAATTTTGATATTTGCATGAAGTATTAAACATTTAGCAAATAATGCGGCAGCCACTGTGCACAATGGGAGTCATCAAATGTGAAAAATAACAACTGATTCCCGACAACCTTAACAGTTCACCTTAAATTACAGCAAGTTGTTGTTGGAGTAGTTGAACTGCAGGGGTTGTTTTTACACATCTTTTTTCTCTTTTAATAAAATGATCTTGCATGAAAAACGGGCTTTTTATAACATTAATAATAATAATAAAAAAAAAAGTCAGTGGTACTAGAACGAATTAAGGAGCAAAGCTGCTTTTGAACAAAAGGCTCTGCCAAACAAAAGCTCGTTTGAATTTATACCATAAAAGCACGTAGCAATAGTATTTACTAAATGTAAATGATCGTTAAAATTTAATAATGAGAAAGATCGTTGCTTTAAATAAAATGGATTTAGTTTTGAGCGGCAGCTCAAAAGAAAAGTCGGGCCAGAAATGGTCGGCGGAATATCTTTCACTACTGAGATGTTGCTTATAGAGCCATGTTTTTGTAACAGCTCCTTTAAAAGAGAGTTTTAAGAAAGAATTCTTTTACATGCAACATTTTTTTTATGTATTTTTCCTAATGCTTTTTAATTTGCTAATCTGAAAAAGCTTTCCAATGATAGAACTAGTCGTATTACAATGAGAAAATATATAAGGTCGAGTTCTGAATGTAAGTTCCTGTCAAAGTTAATGTTTTTCATCTGAAGGACTAAAACAGGAAGAAAAATTTCCCATCATCAAAATATGTAAAACATAAAATTAAGAACTTCTCTCTATTTTTATTTAGAAGCGATTTTAGAATTTATAAACCAAAATGATTATTTTTGAATGCACTCGATAGTGGTGCTCGCTACAGAGTGTTTCCATGCTCATGCGAGGAATGTTTTTGTTAATTCCCTAGAAAATTGAGCCCATTATAATTTCTCTGTGATTTATTAATTCCTTTACATGTGCAGTACATGCAAGACGAAATGCTTTGTTTTGTTGCTGTGCATACATTTTTATTGTCTATTGCTTTTAAGTTTTAATGCTCATAATGTGTAATGTCCTAAGAACATCCTGCATCTAAAGGAAAATGTTGGGGTTTTTGTTTTAATTTCGGCGGTATTTAAATGAGTTCAGGAGTAGCCGGCGGGGTGTGTACCAAAGATGTTCGAGTAAATAACAAAAGAGATTTATGATGGGAAAATGCCATACGGAAGACAAAAACAAACAAACAAACAACTAAAGGAAAACAATTTAAACATGTATTGATGTGTATTCGCGTATGAAAATATTTGCTCAGGATCAAGTTGGGAAACAATTTTTTGTTTTCATTTTATGGTTGTTTAATAAATTTTAATATCTTGAAGGTACGAATAGGACATGTATGCATAAAATATTTCATGATGCAGATCAATCATATTCAATTTCCAAATTTTCAAATGCACAGTGTTCTCAATAACAAACCAACATTTCCTTCGATTTTATTGTCGACCTACTGATGTGTAAAAAAAAAAAAATAAAAAAAAGTAAATAATTAAAAAAAAAAAATATATAGAAAGAAAATATATATAATAATCATTAAATCAATCAAGCAAAACAATTTAAGAACTAAAGTGTTTCTCTCGATTTGCACTCCTGTTCGTGATCCTGCCGGTGGTGCACTGAATTACTCATTCAATGTGATCACACTTGTGCAACTACATTTCATTTAAATCACTCTTAATTTAAAAGAACATGTTGATTCTTTCATTCTTGTGTTTAAAATTAGCTTTGTAATTTGAGAATTCTCCAAAGAACAAAAAAAAAAAGAAAAAAATTTGTATTGAAACATGAAAAATTACTCTTAAGAGGAGAGTTCAATGCAAGAAAGTTGGAATGAATTTTCAAGTGTTTTCATTCCAACTTTCAAAGTCACAGACACGGTCTGTGTGGTGACTATTAGAAAGTAAATAATGTTGTGAACATTTGTGAGTTCATAAATATTTCAAGTACGAGTATTTCCTTTAACACAAGTGGAACTTATGATTTTCCTACATTGTGAGTGTTTAGCATTATTTTTACTTGTTCAGTTCCATGTAAAATTTTTATGACACTATTAATTTTGTAATACCGTTGAAATTCGGTAGAGGCATTCATTCACTGTGTTAAATGTCATGTTGATTTTACACATGATTTGAAAAGATGGAATAGTATTATAAAATATTTGCTCTCCGATGCAGCCGGAGATTTTAATTAGAAGAAAATATGTTGAGGTAGCGATTCTTAAAATAATTATTTATGAAATTCAGTTGGCCTTTATATTACAGTGGACCTGGTCGTTTGAACTACATGAATATATGAATACTTAATGAATATCAAGAATATTGCTTAACTTTTTACAATTGAAAAAATAGGCCAGATGTGTAATAGATTCGGAAATGATTCACTTGCTAATTACTTGCCTTTCCTGAGAGATTTCATTGCTTATTTCCATATTTCTAATATCTCTATAGTTGATCTTTGATTAAGTCTTCTTAAAGTAGATTTTCTCTCCTTGAGGTAATTTTTAGATTCTTATTTTTAAAACATGATAGATGACTGTCTAGTAAAAATAACTTTAACGCCAGACCAACACAGAGAGAATTATAATAAGCATTATGGAAACTCTTACAAACTAGAGTTTCAAATTTTCTAGGATAAGATTTTTTATATACTCCTCTTTTATAAACTTTTCTATGTTCATATTTAGTAGGTATGTGTTCATAGTAAATGTGTATATTTTCATATATTTTAGATATCTTTGGCTTGTTCGCTGTTAATAATTCTCTTTAAAATGTAAAAAGTTCTAAAGTTAATTTCTTTCGAGATTATTAAATTTATTAAGAATTAACCTTTTGGAAAACACAAGTTGACTTGAATAGTCATAAAATGAGAAAATATATTTTCTTTTTTAATTTGAGAGTAGATATTTTAAACTGATTAAGTTTATTTAAAGAGTTTACAACAAATGAAAGTTATTACTGCTTAACAACAAAATGTGTTGATTTATGTCTCTATGATTATAAATTCCATTATTACAAATTCCATATTTAATATACTCATGTTACTTAAAAGAACCAGCAGGCAAAAGTTATTTGAAATTTCCAATTTTCTGTACGAACTTTTAACTGTCACTCTGTATAGCAACTAGTTGCTAACTGCCTCTGTGTTTTTTTTTTTTACTAAAAATGAATATACGTTACAAATTTATTTAAATTAGTTTTGGATTTTATACTTGTTTGGTCCTGAAAAAGATATCATGTGAGCTTTTTCCAAGGATACAGAAGGTTCTTTTCAAATTTGTATACTCAAGCTCGCATATATTAAACGCGTGTGCATGTGTATGGGTTTCACTGAACAAAATATTTGTTGCGTAAGTTAGGTGTTATTTCTATATCAGAAACGTGTTTTCCTTAAAGCAAAATAGCTCACACAATTAAAAGGAAACCCCAAAGAGTTCATATGCAAATGAATGTCTGTGAAGGAACAAAAATAATAATCATATGACTTGATGTTTTTCACTGTGAAGTATTAGATCACTGAAAAATAATATTTAAAAATAGTTCGAAGAAATTCATTTTAAAAATTTCTTATGTTATTTATTGCTTATTTTAAATTTCTTGCAGCAGGACTTTATTTTAAAATACAACTAATAAATTCCAGATATAACAAATACGAATAAAAATAAATATTGTGCAAACCCTTATAATTTCGAAAAGGAATATTAAACACTGATTGCCGCAATTCTTTAATTAATTTTTCCCCTTAATTAATTGTATTGAATTAAAAACCAGGCACATAAATTATAAATTATGACCAGAAATCTAAAACGTTGGCATTGTTTAATATTTTCTTTAAGAATTTTGCACCTCTGCCTACCAATTGCGCTGTATTGTAAAAAAGACTCTGCCAAGTTTTTCCTTCTCTCGTTCAGTTGAAAAAAAAAAATACAATAAATTAATTGCTTAATACAATCGCAAGTTGCACGGTTCGTTAATATTTGCACATAAATTTTCTTCATTTCAAAACAATGAAAGGACGAAACGTAGAATTGCTAAATTATAGAGGGAGCAAAAAACCCCCAGCAATATGCGTATATAGACATATGAATACTTATTCAGATCGTTGCAATATGTTGTTTCGATTACATAATGGAAATTCTAAATTATGTTTTGTAAAAATCCTTTAATAGTTCAATGCTTTGAAGTGTGAGAAAACTGTTTGTACTTTCAAAGTTTAAAATGGATTTTGTTATTGTTTGAGGGAGAAAAAAACTGAATATTTGCACACACACACACACACAAACGAGGAAACAGTCCTTACACAGTCTGTCAATTAAATAAATTGAGATTATAGTAATATTGGGAATATTATCTATAGAAAATATTTTGGTGTTGCATTTGTCACCTCAAGCTACTAGAATTCGGAATATCTGAAAGAATATTTAATTTACATTAGTTTATGAAGTTACTTGTCAGCAAGTTAATACACAGTATTCACTACATGCTATAGCTACATGCTATAGCATTTTACAACTAAAATGGAATGGTTGTTATTATTCCTTTCCAGACGTTCCGTAGATTTTTTTGTCTACTTTAACAAGATATCGGAGTTGTGATTTGTGTATTCTAATTATTTAGATTTTCTTCCATTCTCAATTTAATGAATTTATCAAAAAAGGAAATGAAAAAGAACTGAAGTGGCAACGTTGGTTGCCCATAAGGCCGCGTTAGCTTCAGATATGGTATAAGAGACTGACACAAAAATATTTTTCTATATGGGCAAGGCTGGTTGCCCATAAAGCCTCCTTATATTCAGAGATGGTAATAGAGACTGACACAAAAATATTTTTAATCTTTTCCTGTTTTGTTATCATTTTATTGACAAGCTGTAAATTCTGAGAGTGGAGGAAGTGTACTGTTTATAGATCAAAAGTTCAGCTCTGAAAATTCAGAACATCAAGAGATTGTTTATTTAGTTATTCTAATTTATCTCTGGCCATCATCTGATATATGTAGCCATACATGTACTCACTGTAATCGTAAAATCCAGCTCTTAACTTCCGTAATGGTTTTATTGAGTATATTTTTAACGGATATCCACGTAAATGCAAATCTATGTATGTATGTATGTATGTATGTATGCACAGGTAAACATATTTTTCTCTTTTTGTTGTACTATTTACCATCTGTTTTCCTTAACTGCCCCAGCGAAATAAACTCTTTTTAAATCATTCAAACTAAACTGAATAGCGATTTAAATTGCTTACTCCCTGTCCACATTGCAATTTTGTTGCAGCAATTTTTGGTTGTTTTTTGGTGAGAGGGTTGGGAAACTTGAGGAGGGGTACAGAGTATCGTACCCCTCTCACCTAAAACAACCAAAAATTGCTGCAACAACATTGCCAGTGTGGACAGGGAGTTATCGATCTTTGTTTCTATTGCACATGGGCACAGCTTAGATGTGATAGAAGAGAACATCACAGTCTCCAGTTGCAGGAGACTATTTTGTTCATTGGGCTGAAAAATGTTATTGTCCAATAGAAACAGGAAATTGTTCGCTGGGTTATACATTTATTCCTTATGTGATCCCCGAGGCACACACACGCGATTGTGTTGGTATAGGAAGAATAGCCATAAAAATGCCCTTTTCATTATTTGTCGAAACGGCTTGTCTATTACTTTGCAGTTTTGTTTCAGTTTTCTTTCAAGGAACTCTCTTAACACAGTGACTTGGTAACGTCCCTCTTTGACATGTTGAGTTTTGTCAAAGTTTTATTTGTCCTTGTTTTGCATTCCTTGTCGGAAAGGGGTGTGTACGTAGAATTTTTTGCGTAAATTATGCCAAGAAATTTATTGTATTCCCTTTGAGATACTACAAAGTGCGAGTACAACCAGGGGTTTCGAATAATTACTTGCAAACTTTAAAAGAATTGTTAAAAAATGTTTATATGTGTGTGTGGGTATTGTATACAAGATGAAAACAAAGGAATTTACATGGACAAAAGGCGCAAATGCAGGTAAATAAGTTTCTACTTGAAAAGAACTTGTCGTAATGCATTGTTTTGGTGTAAACAATGTATGTGGAAGTCCTTTTTTTAAGGGAACAGGCGATGTTTAAAGCAGCAAGAATCAGTGATTTCTTTAATATCACATTAAGATCGGAATTTATGAGCTGGTAGTTGTTTTCATGCATATTTTTATACCTTTTTAAATATATTTAATATACGTATACATATTTATGTATATAATTTTAAAATAGCAGTGAATGAGTTTAAAATGTGAGCCCATTTGTAAGTGCAGCACCACCTAAATGTTTGTAGGGTATTAGTAAAGAAAATATTTTTTAATTTTTGTTTATTTGTAACAAATTGTTAACAATATATCGAAAAAAATTATAAAATATATAAAAGCAGATATAAATTATTTGCATAAAATATTTTGGTTGTGGCCCACCGCATTGTAATATATAACAAATTGAGATTGAAATGTAAAATTGAACATGTGAGTTGGCAACCACAGAGTTTAAGGTCATGGGTTCGATGCCTAACTCTGGCAGTGATATAATTTAGAAAAGTTATGAATTTTAAAAGAATTGTATCTCAAATTAAATGTTTAAGTGATGAAGTGGTCACTTAGTATTTCCCTATTGCCAATATTTTGGGGAAGTAACAACGCCTACTTTCCTTCCTTCCGAGGGCTGCTGTGAGATAAAAATTATTATTCAGCAACATATTTACATAATTCCTATTGATTTGAAAAGCTATTGACGTTCAATTTATTTGGAGATTATTCATACAAAAATACTCAAACCTCACATAATTTCGGGAACAGTGTACTTACCGTTAAGCTCTTCGTTAATGCCCTTTTATGACTTTAATTTTTTTTTGTATTAACAAAAAAATTTTACGCTATATATTATTAATAAAACTCATGTGTAGGATCGTATATATAAACCGCATTTCATTTATACCACAAAACAATATCGTTAAAGAAATCAAACAATTATATTTCGTACAGACATATTCTTACTTATTTTTCATTAACACAATGTAAAAATTCATTAAATAAATGAAAATCTTCCTTACAGTGAACACTTTAAATAACACTAAAATTAAAGTTTAAAACGTTTGGTTAATTTTTATTTAATAAAAATATATTTTGGTATTTATTACATAAATTGTTTTTATAATATATATTCGTAGCCTAATAGTTTTACTTCAACAATGTCTTCCATTTTATGATAAAAACTTTTAAAACAATTATTTTTAAATATTCTAACTTCATTAGCGATTTGGTTTGTGTGTTTGTTTGTTTGTTTGTTTTGCTTTGGATTCTCATATTTGTTTTTAAATTAATTCTAAAATATTTATTTACATGTGAAAGATAATAATTTCGGTAAAGAAAGTTATTAAAAAAAATCACAAAAAATTATTTATGATCAAAGTATTAAACGAATAATCATTAAATCTATTTTGTAACTAATGATATTTTAAAGGAAAAGGTTTAATTTTAATATATTTATATATGTACATGTATAACTTTGAAATAAATATTATAATTTTAAAGTAAAACTTTACCGAAATTTATAATTTTTTTAATTAAATTTTTTTTTGGTTTTATAAGTAAATATTATATATAGACTCACTCAAGTAAAATTGTTATGAATGCATTCTTTAAGGGTGCTGATTGATCTAATTTATAACTTTGTAAAAGGATACATCAATAATCACAAAGGTTACAGAGTTAACAGAAACTGATATATATTGTCAATTTACCAAGTTTTCGTGTAGAATTATCGTATGTACTAATCAATCTTTTTTTTTAATTATTTTATGAATACTTCGCTATAATTAATGTAATTTATTTAATAATATTACTAGAGTTTTTTTTTTTTTAATGAGAGGTAAGGACAGTCTTAACAGTATCAGATGGTTTTTCGTTTAGTAGAAAAAAGTTATGTGCACTAAATGTTGTGGTTAGTAATTCTCGTTCAGTTTCTGATGCAGTTTTAATAAGTGCAGAGAACTAAAAATTGTTAATAAAGCGACGTTCAAAGAGTATTTCCAAATTGGACTTTCATAATATTTTTCTAGATATAAAAATAATTTAATTTTTTTTTAAATTAGGAAGAAACACAGCGAGCGTATTCGTTTTATGTATCTAAACTTGCAAGAAATTTTATATACTGCACAACAATAATTATTATTTTTGTAAAATTAAAAAAATATCCCCGTATATTTTTATTTATTGTTAAACGTATTGTTTTATAAATTTTGAGAAAATTTATTTTTTAAGGTTGAGTTTCATGTTCACATATGATAAATATTCTACTCGACATGCCATTTCCGATAAAAATGGGTAGAGTTCAATACCTTATGCTTGATTAATGCTCTGTGTTCCGATTGCAAATATGTTAATTGAATAAATTTTGATTATTCGATTAATTATAAAATACATAGTTGGGAAAATATTTAAATAATATATTTTCTTTTTAAAAAAAACTGCACTGAAAGTAGATTAGCAATCATGCCGTTACGATAAATTCTCTCAAATTAGATAATTTTCTTTATGCTAAAGCAGAAAGGTACTATTCAAAAAGTACCTTTTATCGAAGAGGTTCGCGTTTACAGAAAGAACGCAGCAGCATTGCTCCAGCGTTATGTTTTTTACTCACATTATTAAAGAGCCTCCATCTGATTTGGGAGTGTGAGCTTCCCACCAATCAATCGCCTCAATCATAGTTTCGTCAGTCAAAACATTTGTCGTTTGCGAAGCATCGATGAGTACCTCGTTATATTCCTTTTTTAAGTTTGCAATACTCTCATAAAATGATGGCGAGTTTTGATCATGAACAAGATATGTTTGCATCATTTGATTAGAGCTGCTGGACGAAGATATTGATGAAGTTGTGGGTGTTTGGCGTTCTAAAGGTGGTGACATGCTTGTCTGATAAAGTTGTAAATAGTGTTGCTGCGGTGGCTGTTGGGAAGTTGAAACTTGCTGATAAATGTTTGAAGAACTTTCTTCATATTCCTGTTTAATTAAATGTATCGTTCGTAGTTGCTGGTCAGTTGCTTTTGGCAATAAAAATTCTTGTTGTAACTGCTGTTGTTGTTGTTGTTGTTCTTGTTTTTGTTGCATTTGATTAGCGGCACACGCTTGTGTTAAGCCTTGGTGTAGCTGTTGTTGAATATGTTGATCATTAGCAGTGGCAGGTGATAATGTTGGTAGTTGTTGGTGTTGTTGATGTAAAACTGGACTTGTACTAGGGGATGATGTTGCAGTTAACAGTGGTATTATTTGTAGTTGGTTTTGTGGCACGGGCGATAATAATAATGATGTCGATGAAGAAGATGATGATGATGATAATGCAGCAGACCCTTCACTTATATTTTCTCCGTTAGTTATTGTTGCTGTTAAGACAGGTGCTGTTTCTTGTACCCTTCCTAGTACTTTACTTAAATTAATTGATGGTGGTGAAGGCGATTGTGGATCAGCTGCAGTTGTTTGTTGTTGCTGTATTATGGCTGGCGGAGAGGATGATGAAGAAGTTACACAATTAGTGTCCATTAATGCGTTAAAATGTTCTTCGTCAATAGTTGAGGATGGTGGCGATGAAGCGGATCCAACAAATATATCCGGCGTTAAGAGTTGGTAGGTATTTGTACCTGGTATTCTTATATATTGCAGGCCATTCAGTGTCGTTATATTCGGCAACATATCCATCTGATGTAAAGGAGGATTATGGGAGGAAAAGGAAGGCAATTGTGTCTGTTGAGTAGGTGTGTTAGAAGTGAAAAATTCGTCGTTATCGTAATGACTTAGAGAATCTTCAAACTGTTCATCCATAGTTGGCGAATAAGCATCGAATTCGTCTTTAATTAAACTGAAACTATCTTCGCCACTTGATGAATTATGCTGCGTTGTACTAACAGGAAAATCAAATCCTAGTAAGCGTTCCAAGGAGCGTATGTATTCAACTGCCATTCTGAGAGTTTCAACTTTACTTAACTTTTTGGTTGCACTCCTGTTATTGCCTTGATTTTCGAACACCTCCGCCACTTCTTCGGGTATACGCTCCCGCAAAGCTGCAAATCCGTTATTTACCTGTTTCACACGATTACGTTCGCGTGCATTCCGTCTGGCTACTGCCTGTGGCAAAGGCAAACCCTTGCGTCCTGGTGTGCCTGGCACTTTTGTATGTTGCAACAATGTCAAGGCTAGACTTTTATTATTGGCTTTTACTAAATTGGAATTCTCTTTGGCCAATTTTTTGGCCAGACGCATAGCCGCTCTTTCTTCTTTGGATAACTTGGGCTTTTTACTAGCAGATGGCGCTAATTTATTTTCAGGCGGCTTTTGATTTTGCTTAGTCTCCACCAAAGGCCTTTTACGTGGATTCATATTTAAACTAGCCGCACCAGCGGCATTATTCACCGATCCTATCATGCCAAAATCTTTAATTTTTCTAACAATAGCATTTGGATTTCCACTCGTTATGTTTAAAGCATTAGAAGTACTTTCGCTTAGTACATTTTGCACAATTATTTTATTGAAAGTTTTATTCGAATTAGTAGAATTCGTCGCAGCATTAGATATGGAGCTTTGATTGTTCACTTTTATGTTTATACTAGATGACAGATTATTGTAATTTAACACACTTAAAGTAGCCATTGATTGCTGGAAGCTTTCCGCGAAAAGCTTTATTAATTTGAATTACAATTAATGATCTTATGTGCCGTATTCCTGTTCCCGCTAATTGTTCTTCTTTATCAGAGTAGTAAATGTCAACTGAATTGCAGCCAAAGCAATTGAATAAAAATTTTCTTTTATACAAATATTAATTGGAAAATGTTGTTTTATGATAAAACAGCTGCTGTAAAATAGTTTGTTTGGTTGTAAGCTGCAATATGTGTCGCGTGCCCGATGCCTCGTAATGAAATGTCATGGGGCGTCTCTTGCAACAAACGTCCTACCAACGGAAATGACTTCAGTAACTGAATGACTGACTGATGGTTGTTGCAACACGAGTTATATGAGTACAATAAAATTTGAAAACCTTTAATCATTCATTCAGACGGACAGCCATACGCGTATATAGAACACGTATGTGCATACATATATATTCGTACATATGTACGTGTACACCGCAATATATTTTAAAATTCTGCTGCTGCCGCTGAAGTCTGCTACCACCACAATGTCGAACAACAACAATTCCCCTCGATTTAAAATATGTTAGCAGCATTAGAGTAAAAACGTTATTTTATTTTCCATATACGAGAGCATACGTCCGTACCACAAAAAAGAACACGCAGCAACACATATACTAAAACTATTTAAAGCACCACTTAAAAGCAACTACAACAATTCTCATTGTGTTCCTTCTCCTTGCTCTACCTCCACACCTATTGCTTGGAAGTGGAGTACTCGTATGTGTGTTCAAAAATATCCTTCCGAAAAAGGTGCTTTCACTTACACTTTTAAACATTTTTTTCTCTTTTTTCACGTATGTGCTTGTGTTAGTGTTTTGTATATGTAAAATGTGGTGACTTCTCATCCCTTATCCTGGGTTTGTGTCAGAGTCGTCGGGTATATGTTGGGTGTTGTATGTTTATGCGATCGTTTCTCTGTTTTTATCGTTGCTTTCAGATGTTGTTGGGAAAACTAACATCTGATCGCCATAAATTTTTAAGGGTGGTTTTGGTTGTCGTATAACGAAGACAATTTATATATATTTTTTAAGTCTGCTTTGCTTCCATAATGTGTTATAATATTGCGCCTTTTTAAGTTTTTTTTGCCGGCCATGAAGATTGTTTAGAAAAGCAGATAGAAAAAGCACTTAAAGTATTCTTATTTGAAACTGATAAGAATATTTATTTAACGTACGTGCAATACCATACAACACGCATATACACACCTTCTATTCTGATAAGTGTTTAAGAACTTGAAAATTTGAATACAGTGGAATTTTTCAATTCATCAAATATGTAAGCACAGATTAATTTTTAAAAAATGCTTTAATTAGTTAAATTCCTCTAAATGTTTTTTTTTTTTTTTTTTTTTTTTTTTTTTTTTTTTTTTTTTTTTTTTTTTTTTTTTTTTTTTTTTTTTTTTTTTTTTTTTTTTTTTTTTTTTTTGGAAGAGTGAAATTATTTTTAAATATTCGTTAGCGATTAAAAATCATTGCACACAGATACTAAATTACTTGGTATATAAGAACTTGTAAGCTTAACTATATTTAATGTATCGGCAGATAATTATATACATATTTATATTATTCTATATTTACTTCAGGACTTTGAAAAAAAGGAGCTGAGCTGAGTTGAGTTTGTCGAAATTAGATTTTTTTTGGTAGTTTTTAAACATTCTTCTCTTTTTACAAAATTACGTGATGATCTGCTGGTGCGTTCGAAAGTCTTAATTCAATACCCCACACAAGAAAATCTCAAAATGGCGTTATAAGTCACTTATTATTAAGACCTTCCCCAACTACAAATGACTGAGATTGTGGTTTGGATGAAATGCTAGACACAGTAATATTAAGCACCAAACAATTCACATACGAGTAGGTGATAATAGATATCTGTTAACATATAGTCCTTCGCCGTCCTCATCACCGAAGAACAACAAAGAATTTATGAAAATGACTACAAATAAACAGCTTAGCCGCTCCCACTTCGGCAACACATGCTCTCTAAGTTCAAAATGAAACAGGAAAGGTGAATACCATTTCACTAGGCTCGCAAACTGCGCTCTGGATGATCTTAGAAGCGTTTTGGTTTTATTCAAAAGGTTTTGAGTAATCAAATTTATCAATTAAAAAATTTAGTAAAATATTTTGAAAATATAAAAATTTTTTATATTTAAATTCTTTACTCAGCTGCTTGAAGTAAATTCTGCTCTGATCGTATGAATAATTTGATTAGAAATAATGATTAGAAATTTTTATAAATTATAATCATATGAAATTATATGAATAGAATAGAATCATATGAAATTATGAATAATTTGATTAGAAATAATGATTAGAAATTTTTATAAAATATAATCATATGAGTTTTTCTGTAGCAGGATCGTATAAGTTCTTCTGCAGCAGGCATGCCATAGTTAATAAAGCCACTGACTGTGCGTGATGATAAATGATGGTCTTAACTATTTTGAAGTAATTTTATATGGTTCAGTTATTAGAGAAGAATGTTTTAATTATTTTCTAAAAAGGAAAATGAATGATATTAACTCAATAAAAAAAATACTTTACATACTTAATATTTAATTTATAAAAAAAATATTTTCAATATATATTCCCCTTTTTGAAAACTTCCCCGTTTTTCTTATATGTTGCAGTACCAGAAATATTCCTCAGCATCCTCCATTTATTTTAAGCATTTTTAAAACCTTTTCCAATTCATCATAATTAATTAATAATTAATAAAGTAAATATTCGATTTGTATTTTGTAATATATTAATCCATTATAACTTTTAAAGTCCAAATCCTAGTCCAAAGTAAATAGTCCTGCCTGTGGATATTGTCCTTTTGATCATATCATCGGAGAACTTGATTTATGTAGCGCTTCATTATGGCATACAATTGTCAATATACTTGTGCTTATAACTGCAAATTAATGAGACACTTTATGCCATATGAATAAATTTACTTATTCTAAAAGGATATCCCTTTCAATCTCTATAAACTCATTATGATTTATTGTAATAAACAGTACGTAAAATAATAAAAAGTTGGCTTATTTTGTAAACACGTACGGTCACAATAGAAACAAACATTAGAAGCCTTCAAAACGGATGTTTACTTTTACGGGGTCAGAGTAAAATGGAGACATCCGTTTATGAAACATTTGTATGAATACGAATGAACCGCTTGTTAATGATCTTTAATTACACAAGTAGCGAAAAAAAAACTATTACAGATACAATATATGAATACATTTTATATATCTTTTAACAAATGACAGTTAAATTTCCACACCGACAATGGTCAAATTGAAAAGACAGTAATTTAATTTTAATAAAAAGAACATTAAATATTTATTTTAACCCTGTTAAGCCACCACCCAACAATGCCCAAAAAGCGTTCAAGCGTATTTTCACATGCAGGACATTTAAAAGTTTCTACAAACGTTGTTTTTTAAAATATGTATGCATGTGTGTATGTACGAGTTTGATAAAAAAAAAATTTTGTCAGTTGCAATGCTCGCCATTCTTTATTCACTCTCATGGTTATGCATTTAAATAAGTCGAGCGATGGGAAAATTTTGTTTAGTAATCAAAGAATTTGTTAAAAGCAGAAGGATCTCATCGCGTACATTCGTTTAGACATGTCCTGCAATCTGACGTTTTTGTTTTGTTTCAAACTTTGTTGTCCTGATGGAATGAGTCGGTTGTTTATTTTCTGCTTGCCTTGATGCACGTAATATATTATTTTTCACCCGAAGAAATTAATATTTTTCCCTGATGATACCTGGCCTTCTTTTCCTTGATGATCAGTTGTTGTGTTTTATTTTTTTTTTTTTTGTCTGTCACTACCATTCTCTGCTGGATTCCGATTTCGTTTGTTATTTAACGTGGGAAATATTGAAGCCGGTTTTGTGATACGTCTATGTATTTTATTTTTATGCAATATTTAAATTTTTCTCTTCTTGTTTTTTCACAATTTTCCATATTTTATGTTTTAAATCCGCTTATGATGACACAGAAAGAGATTCTGTTCGGATTAAGTGTACCAAAAATGTGGACAAACTTCTTTATCGATTTTCTGTAACGATTTTCTGTAACGATTTTCTTGATATTATTTCAAAAGTTAAATAATAACTTTCTACCAGCCTTGTTGTAGGTTTAAAGACTTGGTAGGACAATAAAAGGGGTTTTCACTTATAATTACTCAAGGAATATGTGAGCCAGGAAACAAATTGCATCAGCATTAAATAATGGGCTGTAAAACCAGAGTCATCAAAGCAAAAAATGCTGAGATACGCTTATAAAAATAAAATTTCTTAATATTCTCTGGGCTTGATTTATATATTTATTGTAATGCTTTTTGTTTTCCGGTTTGAAAAAATTCTCGTATAATTTTTCCTGATAGGTGCTTTAAAAACAGGCCTTCAAAAATAATTTTAATTGAAAAGAAATTATTCTCTTGCTTCTCAGGATTATTATCCTGACACACAATCAAAATTTTCCTTGTAGAACCTTTATTTCTAAACAAAATGATATTTTCCCATACACAGTCTATGACAAACAATCAATTAATAATTAAAAATCAATAACGCAAAAACATATTCAAACAGAAGTTTATAGAAAAATGTAAATTAATTCAAAATATCATTCGCTCCGCATTAATTTAAGGTCAGCTTTTTTTTTTAGAAATACTGACTCAACAATATACAGATTTGCATTGCAAGTTGTATATATTTATTTTTTCACTTCAGCTGTCCACGGTTCACTCTACAAGTTATTACTGCGAGATAAATAAATTATAAAAAAGCGAAAAATTTTACCTTTACGGTTTAGACAAGTTGCTCTTTTATCAAAACTGGGTTCCTAAATCAGCTCGATTGACATGTATTTGCAGCCGCATCAATATTTCATTCGGATCCATTTTTATTCCATTTAAACTTTCTCTACAAAATCCATTTTTTTCTTTTATCGTTAATTGATTCAATTAATTTTATTTAATTATTCGAGTGAAAATATTTTTTTTTTTTTTTTTTTTTTTTGAATAAATATAGAACAATTGTTTTCCTGATGATGTTTAATAATATTCAAAGGAGCTAAAGCAAAATTGGTTTAATGAAATGAATTAAAAAAATGTTCTTGCCTAGTTAAGGTTTATTTCAAATAGATAAGATTAATAATCTTTTAGCAACAAATAAAGATACCATTTCAATTTGGAGTGTGTAGAGAGAATCTGGTCTTACCGAAAATAGGAAATTTTTTTTTGGTTTTTTGTTACATTTAAATTTTTATAAAATAACATTAATATTTTTTTTTGGGTTGAATATTTTAAAACGTTGTTATGTTTTATTAGAAGCAAAAAAAAAAAACAAAGCAAAAATACATTATCTTATGACTTTTTAAAAAGGCTGAGTAGCATACAAAAAGCTCAATACTAAATATATCACATTTAGAACTATTAGTCTCCCGCACGACTCGAAAAATTTAATTTCAGTGGTATTTTCCATGAGGAAAATGGTGCTAAATTTAATTTCATTTCCTTAACCAGCTTAATCTGCAAAACTTTCGTTTTCTCCGCAGGAAACACCCAGGGTCTAAGCTGGAATGAAACACGCAACATCCGGTTTAGTAGGCCTGGTTGTTGTAAAGAAAACTGAAATTGAAAATTCACGTTAAAATAACAAGAAAAAATCAAGAAATTATTTTCGAATTAATTTCTAAAATTAAAAAAAACTATTCGCAACCAGATAACTACCAAAACGGACACTATCTAATTGTAATAAATATAAATGATCAAATTATCGATATTAAAAAAATTATCGATTGCCACATACTTTTTCACTTTCTCATATGTGTGCTTGAACTTCACTTTTCTATTCAACGTAATTTTTTTAGTATATCGCTCTGGATTATTTATTATTAATAGCACGAGAAAAACTTTTCCAACTATTTATATTTATATATTTATTTATATCCTTTTTCTAATATATTTTTTAAACCCTTTAAGTGTACAAAAGCAAAAAACTTTTACTTCCCTTAAACTGAAACAGAAACCAATTAATTTTCTGTTAAATTAGAACAAACCAGTATCCTTACTTCTTGGCAAAAGCGAGCAATATTAACATAAAACTTAAATTAATTTTCGAGAATGTAAAATATGCCATGACATTAAAACCGCATTAATTTAAATTAGTAGTGCATAAGAAATTTATGCAAATCTTTATATGGGAAAGGTAAAAAGTGAAGCCTGAAAAAAATTACACTCAGAGCATATGAGAAATGTGGATCAAGTTTAAAAAAAACTGAGATCATTGTAACAATTAAAAAAAAACCAACAACCCTTTCAAAAAAAAAAAAAAAAAATACATATCTTTTGGGAACAAGGACCAACTCAGATCCTTGTAAAGACATTAAAAACTTATTCACGCCCTTAAGAAAAAGTGCAATGAAATGAGTTGAAATATGTGTGTGACAATTTCACGTTTCATAATGCAACAAAAATACAACGGATGCTAATTTAACGGAATGAAAATGAAATCACTTACAATATTACAAGACTCGAAATTTACATGTCCCAAAAAAAAATATCCTTAAAATAAATCCTTAACTATTTTTATTCAATTACATAACGGACGAAATTCTTCATTATCTCAGCTTTCAAATCTTTATTTTTCTTCTGTTTTAACGCATACCATTAGAAGTGCTCTTTTCTCTAAGATTTTAAAATAATGCTGAAGATATCAGGCTTAAAACTCATTAATCATTATTGCTAATGTTTATACCACGTGCTTCCTTTTGCAGCAGACCAACTATTTCAAAATGCATTGTTTTCTTAAGAATTTCTGTCTTAGTTTACAAGAAAGGAGAAAAATAAAAAAAAAAATCTTTAAAAATCAGCAGATGAAACAAATGACGTCAAATTGTCTACTATTGTACTGTTTTCTTAACAATGGCCAAGACAAGAAGATGGCATCAGTTAAAATCAGGGACGAGACAAAATCGCACATCTGCTGCCTTCAATAAAAGAAGCAAATCTTAAACATTTTCTTCGGCAAAATTGCATAATATTTATTTATTATTATTTCTATTTGATTTCTTTCTTTTCATACTCGTACTCGTATTGCATGCAAAATATTTCCCAATAATAATTCAATGTTGGTTTGAAGGGGTGGAGTAAATATGAATTATATGTTTGTTCACATAAAAAAGAATTGCTAAAATGTTAAAGTAACGTGTAGAAATAATAGGAATAATTCAGAAATGAATCAGTTTTTGCTATAAAAATTTAAGGAGCAGAGATCCTTCTTAAGCCTTCATATCTTGTTGCTTTCGTCTTTCCAGTGTAAAAATTTTCAATTCGATAGGCGATAAGGTAGTGATTAGAGAGGTGTTATCCATTTTCCTTTTCCAAGTTCATCTTCTATAAAATTTAAAGATTTAAGAAAGTAATTGAAAATACCTTTTGTATGAAGCTAAATAACATATCAGATTTTTGTACTCGTATTTAAAAATGTTTTACCCAATTACTTTTAAGGGTTAAACATTAGTACAGAGATGGGAAATGGAATACTTAGCGTTTGCTTCAAAGTATCTATTATAAAACACAAATTATTTAGGAAATTATTGCACTTTATTTTTATTATGATAATATTGTATGCTGATGCCGCCGCCCATAACCCGCATTAAACAATTACTCCTTGTGGTAATAAATATTGGCTTATTATTCGGCTAAATTCGGCATTTCTGCTTATTGAGAAATCCATTGAGCTGGAAATGTGCCTGATCACGGAAGATGATGCTTTTCGAAAATTTATCATACACTGTGTCCATTTCATGCTACCATTCTGACCAATGACGACCTTTGACATGCTCAAGGGGCTTGAGTTCTTGAGCCAATTGCACCTTGTAAGCATGTAAATGCAAGTCTTTATGCATAATTTTCATCAAGGAGGAGCGTGAGAGGTGCAATTATTGGGTACGACGACGAGTTGTGGAGGACAGCTCTTCAGCCCCGCTATAGGGAACAGCAGTACACTCAGAGCTGTGTGTACTGCTCTGAAAATACCTGAAGAGGTATTTTCCCATCTCCTACGTAACAGGTTTGCTCAAATTTGTTCACGATTTTTCCGAAATTAATTAATTTGTCTGAAATTAAAATATATCAAATGAAATGCTGAAAAAAACTTGATGTTTACGGTTAGGCGCGGTACATATTCAAGATCGCTTCGCAAAATTTAATCATCCTTTATATAGTGGTCCTTTAGTAAGACATTTTTATCTATTTTTTTTTTTTTAAATTTTTTTTTAGATATATATTTTGACTTTTATTTAATATTTTAAAGTTCTACTTAAATTGAAAAAATATAAACTCGAAAATGATTTATTTACTATCTTCTGCCAATGATATACTAAAAAACGTATTCTTAAAGGACATGGTTAATTGTAATGACACCCGTTTTCAAAAAAAAAAAAAAAAAAAAAAAAATAAGTAAATAAATTAATGAATTTTTAAATAAAAATTTTTGAAATCACATACAATTCGTAAATTTTCACTTTCAAAGGGAAATTTTCAATTCCATTTGGATCCTTGTAACAGTTTTTGTTAAATATATTTTTTTATTACATCCTTGCAAGCGTTATACGTTTTTAAGAGCTTCTGTATCAGGATAAACTTTTCAAAAATATGGTGATGATTGGGATGGAGTTAAAAAACATAAAATTGCTCGTGAAAGTCGAGTTGTGCTTTTCAAACACCGCGACTGATTTTTCTATCAGATGAACCTGTAAGTTCAGCGATTAAATTATTTAAGCGATATTAGCGAGAGACTTAAAAGCGACGAATAGATTTACAAAACAGAAAAGGCTCCGTATTGCGTTTTTTCATGATACAATTTTGTGCCCTACGCTCTTGTGCTCTAGTAGATTGAGAAAACCATATAAATTTTCCATCCCTGCATTTATTTATATTGTAATTCTCTTGACATTTGATTGATGGATTTTATGTTGTCATTGACGTATTCACGTATGTGCTTGCGTTACATTAGTTGCATTACACTGGCTGCATTTTAGATTAATGAGGTGTTGAAGGGTTATTTGTATGCGCATGAAAGTGGGGTTTCAATTCAAATGAGGTTTAAGTTATATATGTATGTATTTATTTTGATACCCTACACCAACTATGAAACTCGTCACTGAATTGAATTTATGTTTTGTATCGATGTTAAAAATGTTAAATGTAATGATGTTAAAATGTTTGTATTCCTTAACTGATCTCTTTACAATATTGCATAATTTTTAATTTATTAACTAGGAAATTCTGTAGAAAAAATTTTTATCAATCATTTTCAAAGATATTCCTGACTTCTAAGAAAGTTATTTCCACAACTGTTTGGACTTAAAAAAAAGCGAGTCATGTAGTGCTCATATTGAATACTAAAATACTCGTGGTGATGTAAATCAATTCCCATTTAGTTTGTGAAAAATGCGCTGTACTTTTATGTGCTTATGTATATGACTTTAGAATTGCTGCAATTTTATGCATGAACAACAACAGAGCTTTTTATACACTTCTTATAACATCCAGGAGAGCTTGTTTAAACGTATTCTTCGCTTATGTAGTATTGCGTGTAGGTGCAAAGTAGCCTAGACAGTATCAAAGTTCTTGATATTAATTTCTCACACGAAATTCAGAAAATCCTTTTCATATTTCTTTCACTAACAGTCCAAATAGAATCATCGCAAATCGTTAAGTCTAACTTTGTTCAGGAAGCAAAACAAGTGGTTTTTAGTGGATAATTCAGCAACACACAATGCCACGAAATAAAAAAAAATTAAAGGGTTCTGCACTTCGGAATTATGCAACAAATTTGTATGACGCAATTTCAGCAGAATTACCATTCATTTTGATTATATTATTTATTGCATTATTAAGAATTCTGTCATAATGTAAATAATTTAAGACAGAAAATTGGAATGAACAAGAAATTATTAAAATCTGTACTTCAAAATATTGCGGACCGTTTTAGGTAAACAGATCTCTATGTATCCATATATACACTCGTATAAAAAAAACAAAAAAAATTTAAAAATGAAAATTGCACTCAAAATATTTTCTATAAACATAAAGTTATCCTCTGCAATTTTTTTCTTTTGTAATATTTTCCATACCAATATTTTAATCAGAATTTAGAGAAGGCCTTGAGGAGAAGGCAGAGTTCACCATCTACCGTCAGAAGCATATATTAGTAAACATCAATATAAAAAAGAAATTTAACTGCTGCACTTCCACTTTTCATAGAACTTTCTAGACTGGCCTTATAAAGGAATTGCAAATGTCCTTAAGAAAAGCTAAAAAAAAAATGTTAAATTAAAATAATTTTCAGTAAAATGATTGTCAAATAAATGCATTTCGCTGATAGAAAAGGAAAATTGCCAACATTGCATGTCTAAATCTGATGATTTTTAGCGTAAAACATTCCGTTACATTTCAGACAATAGGGAATTGTAATGCTTCGCTTCCTTTTGCTCGAACAACGGACAGTTTGTCTGTGGTGGGTGTCTTATTTCCAGACATACTCAGAACACCAGTAGGCAGATGGAGATGAACAATAACTGCATCCCTTGGCTTTTATCATCTTTGATAGCACCTTTGGATAATTAATGTGCTGTTAATTCCTTTCCGATTTTTATGTCATGCTTTACAGTTATTTATGTAAGAACGTCGCACAGCACAAGAAAAACATTTATTATTTCCTTTCGTCCTTTTGCGCGTCATCATTGTTGCTAATAAAATTTCTTTATCGACAGTTATCTGTATTATGCAATCGAATGAATAGCATAAGTTCTATTGAATAAGAAAGATTTGAAGGAAATTCGATTGCGTAAAAGGAAAAACAACTCCCGTTACGCTTATTATTTATGAAAAATTGAAATTGTACACGCCTTAATATTTCTGTTTAATTCCATACACAATGTTTTCGATTAGAAAACTGTATCTCATATTTTCTCCATATTCATATTTGTAAGATTTCGTTTTAAATTTCATACGAGTACGATCTATACAAAATACTTGTCTGAATTTACTTTAATACTAAAATAGTGATATTTGGCTGTTAGTGTCCTTCGGTTGTAGTTGAAAGTAAGCAAAACTCTATGAAAAGGATTTAGTTACAATCCTTTCTCTTTCTCACCTTTATTTTATTTCATTTATATAAAGGGTGCTTCTTTGTTAAATACCCGTTAGTTTTTTTTTTCAATTACATACATTATGAATATTCATTATACAGCGCTTTTGTATTTGCAAGGATCGAATATTGATTGTAATTATTGAAGGATTTTTGAGTAACTTGATTTTTAATAATTTACTCTGCAGCGGTGTAGTTTATTTAGGTAGGCGTCCAGGTGTTTTAAGACCAGAAGCAATCAAGTCAATAACACGTGTATTTATTACGCAGCTGCCACCTTCAAAATATGTCATCGCATCTACAATATGTATTTACGATTTTATCTCAAAACATGCACAGCTAAACTTGCTATTTGTAAGGAGGGCTTGACGGATACTATTCTTATGTACGGGAAGCCCAGAAGTAATGTAAAGAAAGGTACACTGTATATAAAGAAACGCTAAATATATTAGCAATTTTGAGCTTTTAATTGTTTATACATTAAACTTAATTTACTTTACTTTACTTTACATTTTTCTGTAGTAGTTACTACGTGTACTCTGTAGACGTACATCAATTAAAGGGAGTGAAGCTTATAAAATATTCATTCAGGAGTATTTTTTAAAGATGAAAAATTTCGCCGTTAACACTTTAATCGGAATTAGTTAAATTTTTTCAAATAGTTGTATATCTTAAAATTAATGAAAGTAGTTTTTTGAGATTAAAAAAATCGGTAAAAATCAAATACTGGGAAAGAAAATGGTTTGAATTTTGTTTACTTAATGAAAATATTTTTATAAATATTTTAGTAATTAAAATTCCAATAACTACTAGACTGCAATATATGCAAACTAATAAATTAAAGAATACGCAAACGATGGTATCAGCAATAATTTACATTTTTAAACACGAGCCACAACTACATATAAATAATATTGCGTGCATACACATACCGCTATACGAGTATTAAATTGCTAAAGTCAGTTGTGTTGGTAAGTGTAACGCAATACAGTGGCTGAATAAAAATTTATTCATTCAGAGTCATTTAATGTCGAAAATGTCGAACGAAAACGTATTTGACAAAAAGGTTTTGACAAAAGTTTTTTTTTAAGTATATAGAATATTTCTTTCCTTAAAGCTTTAAGAACTGCGAAAATAAGGAATTTAGTTTAAGATTTAAAAATAGAGCGATATTTCTTTTTCAGATGTCGTTACTCTCAGATAAGTCAAAAAGTTGTCGAAATGAATCAGCGTTAGCATAAATAGTACGGTAATATTTTAAATGTAAATTCCGGAAATTACGGGTGGGTCTAATGGAACATTAAAATAGCCTTTGTTCAGCAAGAAATCGGAAAACACATCAGCACGTATTAAGCCATACAGAAACAAAAACTGTTTTTGAACAAATTCGATGTTATTAACGTACATATATGTCGAAGTAAGGATCCAATATGAGTTATCCATATTCCAAAATAGAGCGTACCAAGGACATATACGAGAATAAGTTTGTCGTGATATATGGGTCATAGAATTCTTTAGTTCAGCATTTCACACAGCAAGTACACGTAAACACACAGAAAATTTAAGTTTAGGATTTGATAAAACGCCAAGATCCATAATTCGATCAAATTTGTCTAGTATTGTTGAATTAAGATAATAGAAATACAAAATAATAAAAAAAAAACAAAAACAAAAAAAACAAAAGAAATACGTTCAATATACAACTGCAGGAATGAATTTTACTCCAAATCTCGAACCAAAAAATTTTTTCAAAAATATATTTTAAAGATTTGAAAACATAAAATAAACATACAAGAAAAAAATGCAACTTTTTTATTTAAAAATACACAAACGGTCGTTTTCAAAATTTGACGATTTTTCCCCAAAAATGCAAAGGGAAAAAATTGCAAATTTTCCCAAAAATCGAAAATTTTATTTTTTTTTTATTTTTAGAAAAAGTTAATTTTAAACATTTAAAAACTTCAAATAAACATACAAGAGCAATAAAACCGAAAGTTTTTCATTTAAAAATACACGAACTAACGGTTTTAAAGAATGACGATTTTTGTACAAAAAAGCAAAGGGTACCCCCTTATCAAAAATCGCAAATTTTCCCAAAATTCGAAAATTTAATTTTTTTTTTTATTTTTAGCAAAAATATATTTTAAACATTTAAAAACATCAAATAAACATACAACAGCAAAAAAACGAAAGTTTTTCATTTAAAAATACACGAACTGACGGTTTTAAAGAATGACGATTTTTGGCCAAAAATGCATAGAGTACCCCCTTATCAAAAATCGCAAATTTTCCCAAAATTCTAAAATTTTATTTTCCTTTATTTTTAGTAAAAATATATTTAAAATATTCGAAAACATCAAATAAACATACAAGAGCAATAAAAAGGATAGTTTTTCATTTAAAAATACACGAACTGACGGTTTTAAAGAATGACGATTTTTGTACAAAAAAGCAAAAATCGAAAATTTTCCAAAATATCGAAAATTTTATTTTTCCTTTATTTTTAGCAAAAATATATTTTAAACATTTAAAAACATAAAATAAACATACAAGAGCAATAAAACCACAAGTTTTTCATTAAAAAATGGACAAGCGGACGTTTTCAAAATTTGACAATTTTTACCTAAAAATGCAAAGGGTACCCCCTTACCAAAAATCGAAAGTTTTCCCAAAAATTGAAAAATTTTTTTTTGTCTTTATTTTTAGCAAAAATATATTTCAAAGATTTGAAAACATAAAATAAACATACAAGAGCAAAAAAAACTCCAGTTTTTCATTAAAAAATACACAAACGGACGATTTCAAAGAATGGGGATTTTTGCCCAAAAATGTAAAGGGTACCCCCTTATCAAAAATCGCAAATTTTACAAAATATCGAAAATTTTATTTTTCCTTTCTTTTTAGCAAAAACATATTTTAAGCATTTAAAAACATAAAAAAAAACATACAAGTGCAAAAAAAGTGCAAAAAGTTTTTCATTCAAAAATACACAAATGGATGTTTTCAAAATTTGATGCTTTTTGACCCTTATCAAAAATCGACAATTTTCTCAAAAATCGAAAAAATTTTTTTCTTTTATTTTTAGCAAAAAATATGTTTTAAAGATTTGAAAACATAAAATAAATACACAAGAGCAATAAAAACGCAAGTTTTTCATTAAAAAATAGACAAATGGACGATTGTAAAGAATGACGATTTTTGCCCAAAAATGCAAAAATCGAAAATCGCAAATTTTCCCACAATTCGAAAATTTTATTTTTTTTTTATTTTTAGCAAAAGCATATTTTAAGCATTTAAAAACATCAAATAAACATACAGAGCAATAAAACAGAAAGTTTTTCATTTAAAAATACACGAACTGACGGTTTTAAAGAATGATGATTTTTGTACAAAAAATGCATAGGGTACCCCCTTATAAAAAATCCCAAATTTTCCCAAAATTCGACAATTTAATTTTTTTTTTATTTTTTAGCAAAAATATATTTTAAGCATTTAAAAATATCAAATAAACATACAAGAGCAATAAAAACGAAAGTTTTTCATTTAAAAATACACGAACTGACGGTTTTAAAGAATGACGATTTTTGTACAAAAAAGCAAAAATCGAAAATTTTCCAAAAAATCGAAAATTTTATTTTTCCTTTATTTTTAGTAAAAATATATTTTAAACATTTAAAAACTTCAAATAAACATACAAGAGCAATAAAACCGAAAGTTTTTCATTTAAAAATACACAAACGGATGTTTTTAAAGAATGACGATTTTTGTACAAAAAAGCATAGAGTACCCCCTTATCAAAAATCGAAAATTTTCGAAAAAATCGAAAATTTTATTTTTTTTTATTTTTAGCAAAAATATATTTTAAACATTTAAAAACTTCAAATAAACATACAAGAGCAATAAAAACGCAACTTTTTTATTCAAAAATAGACAAGCGAACGATTTCAAAGAGTGACGATTTTTGCCCAAAAATGTAAAGGGTACCCCCTTATAAAAAATCGAAAATTTTCCCAAAAATCGAAAATTTTATTTTTCTTATATTTTTAGCAAAAATATATTTTAAACATTTAAAAACTTCAAATAAACATACAACAGCAATAAAAACGCAACTTTTTTATTCAAAAATAGACAAGCGAACGATTTCAAAGAGTGACGATTTTTGCCCAAAAATGTAAAGGGTACCCCCTTATAAAAAATCGCAAATTTTCCCAAAATTCGAAAATTTAATTTTTTTTTTATTTTTAGCAAAAATATATTTTAAGCATTTGAAAACATAAAATAAACATACAAGAGCAAAAAAAGCAAAAATTGAAAAAATTGTTGCGTTCTACTCGAAAGAAACGATTTTAACCAGCATAATGCATTCTTGCTAAAATCCATACATGATAACTTGAAAAGTAAAATATTGTGGCTACTTTCGGAAACACTTTACTAAAATCAGTTTGCTGTTTATGAAACCATCATTAACCATAGTTGTAAGTTCCCAAATTTTAGTAGCAATAGAGCGAGACTTACGTTTTACCCAGGTCTATTATTGACTGGGTTCTATCGCTTCCATATTAAATTTTACAATAAAGTAAAAGTTACAAAAAAAAAAAACAATAAATAAAATGAGAAAATATCTTAAAAGATCCGCATGACATAAATAAGTGCTTTCAGTTAAAGACGCTGAAAAGGACGAAGGATTCCATACACGAAAATAGTAAAATTTTAGTTTACCAAGTAATTTATATAAACACATGCACCTGTACAGTGTCCAATAAGACATGTGCAAATATTTATAATATATATCATTTTTTAATTTAGTCAAGTATTTTATTACAAAAGTTAGTGACTAAAATTATGTATTCTTTTAAATCTGGTGCACTGGCATTTACTTTAGACAATCTCCCCTTCTTACAAGTGCCATCGTCCTTACAAGTGCCTTTTATTGCCATCGCATTCATGTCATATTTGCAATCAGCGTAAGAGTTAAACACTTGAGAAAACAGTGTGAAAAATAAGTCCGTTTCATATAAATGAGACCTTAATATGATAAAATCTGGGGGCAAATATATTTTTTGAAATGAATGTCACACCATGTAGTCCGTTTAAAACGTCTATTGACACCTTGAGAGCTAAATCTTAAATAGGACTTAAAACTATCATGCTGGTCTTTAAAGACGAATATCGTTTCAATTTTAATATTCTATAGTATTAATCATTATATTTCACGCACAACTCAATAAGTTTTTTCAATGAATGCGGATTTTGTAAAGAACTCAGTTTCAATTCAGATCATAGAATTAGGACTCTGCAGTATTATTTGAAAATCTTTTTCTAGGCAATTTCTTTTACAATTGATTGAAATGTCATAATAATGCATTGTTGAGCTGAAGTACCAAACAAATCATGCAATTTCTACATAAAACACAAAATCATTGCAGGTTTCGTTTAACTCAAATAGAACTAAACGGAATATCATGTTGTGTCATTGTCTATTGTAACGACTCGTTTGACTTTATGTGATTTTATGAATTGCTTTAAATGTCCACTGATGATGTTTCAATTTACTTGTGTGGCAAAAATACACGTAAATAAATACAAATTTCACAATCCGCTTACAAAAAATACTTATAAGGATATAATTATACAATAAGCATAATTGCATAGATTCACACACACAAAAATTTAACAATGAAAATCTATTTTCCTGTCATAATGCTTACAAACATATAGAAAATATATATAATTTTGTAGAACTTTTTTAAATCTCAGTATGCATCTTCAAAGTGTACTGCTGGGAAGAGTAAAAAATGCACTTGTGGGAAATAGAGGCGTAAAAATTATTCGCATTTTTATTTGTGGAATATTCACTTCATTTTGACATTCGCATTCGCTTCCATTCCCTATAACGTTATGCCAATATTTTAACCGAATACTTTTAAATGTGTCTATGGTGTGTAAGGTGAATTGCTTTGAGAAGGACACACTTTTTTCATTTAACTTGTTTAACAGCTTTAAAACTCACTTTTGCATACTTTAGTTTTTGCAAAAATAAATATTCATGAAATAGAACGTTTCTAAGCCCTTGTCTTAATCCTTAAGATTTTAGAAAATTTTTCAAGGACTTCAATAGCAGAAAACATGAATAATTTCTTTAAAATATGAAAAATGGTACAAAAAAAAACTATTAAAAAAATTACAGGAAAACTTAAAACAATTTATTTAGAATTATTTAATTTAAGGAAATCAGGAAGAATTACATTCAAATATAAAGTTCTCTTTCGGACTTGCCAAAGAAAAGGATCTACGACTATCGGCTAAAATATTTGTATGAAAATCGTTGTATCCTTAACAAATATCATATCGTTAACAGTTAAGTACCCTACATTAAATACATTAGATATTAAAGTTATACAAAATTCTCTTTCGGACTTGCCAAAGAAAAGGATCTACGACTGTCGCTTAAAATATCTGTATAAAAATCGTTGTATCCTTAACAAATATCATATCGTTAACAGTTAAGTACCCTACATTAAATACATTAGATGTTAAAGTTATATTAAATGAAAGTTTTTCTTCTTCACACTCGCATCTTCAACTACAAACAGGATATTTTAAACATTTTTATTAAGGATATCCATATACGACAACATGGTTAGTTCTTTAGTAGCAGCTATTTTGCATTGGTAGGGTGTATTTATGTTAAAAAACTGTACTCAAAAAAAGTTTTGGCAGTAATTTAACACAACAATTACGTAAAGTACGTAAAAATTGTGTAAAATAATAGAACCAGAGACAAAATTATTTTGAAAGTGCCTTAATAATATAAAGGAAAGTATAAACTTGGCGAAAAACTGAGTGAAATTAATATTACCTTGTGGTAGTGCTACTCGTTTTGAGTTATTATTTTTATTGTAAAAAGTCCTACCAATTAGGTTGTCGCATAATTTCTTGTAAAAAATTTGCCAACTTCACAGTAGTGTCGCATGTGCCGAATAAAGGGGAGCACCACATAAAATATCGAAGACATTATTACACTATACGTATTTTCCAAAACAAATATGCTTCACAGATGTTGAGTTCTTGTCCGGACAAACCGATGGCTCATCTAACTTTTTCTGAATGCCATCAGTGCAAATATTATACTCTACATACTTCTTGCTTTTATAAAAAAATGCTGTAAATACTCTGGTCGAGGTAATTACAGAATAATAATAAAAAAAAAATAGAGTAATGTAGCCATGAGACTGGTGCGTGCCCAAAACAATGTATTTATATTTGTAGTAAAGTTTTTGTCTTTCTAAGAGCAGGCTACAGCCTGCACACGTCTAACGCAGTGTGCTGAGAATACGAGATAGTTCCTCGTGCCATTTTCTTCATGGGTTTGAAATACTGCTACAGAACACTGGCGTAGGGAATGTAGGGTTCTCATCTTTATATTACAATCGATATTAAGTGTTTCCTAAATGCGCTCATCTTTATATATAGTAATTATATTATGATTATACGATTATATATTATGAGATTATTTCATGACTGCTGGCGGAAGCAGCTTGAAACTCTTCAAATTTTTTCTCTAAACATTTATTTTGCGATCTAAACAAAAACTTTTAAATTTTAATTTAATGAAAAAAATTAAGAATTAACAGAATTCCAGGTTTTCAATTAAGTGTTAGTTGAAGATGAACATTTATGTTTTTAAATTTCATTTTATTAAGAGATAGAATTTAAAATAATTAGTGGTTGGACAGAAAGAGACAAAATGAAACACATGTTGACTACCAGAGAGCGCATTTACTAAACTCACTTTCAATCATCTAGTTAAAGCAACGAGAACTTCTCCTTTATTATTTTTTAATTTACTGCTTCACTTTTAAATACGTATGGATGTATGTTTATATGTATGCATGCATATATGTATGCATATTTATTTTTGGTGACACATGAAGTATGGAATTGTCACCGATCGATTGCATCACGAACATATGGCCTTTGGTCTCTTGTTAGTCGACAGAAAGGAGTATATGGAGTTAAATTCCAACTACATCAGATAAGCAGCGTAGCCTTGTTTACGCATACAAACGTCTTGGTATATTTTTGCATATCACTTGAAATAAGATATAAATCAAGATAATTATTTTATTTTTCGTAATAGTAAAAAACTGTCAAAGTAATCCGAAGAAGACCACGTGCTAGTTGAACGAAACCGAAACCAGTGAAGCATTAAATCGAAAAGAAAACTTCCCAAAAGATCAAACAAGGTCTCGCTGCAACGAATTTCAAACAAAACCTTAATATACACACATACATAATATTTAAGTATGGCTGCATGGCTGTATGTATGTGCGTATGTATATGACATATCATTAGAATAATGAAGTTGCCTTAAGCGGAACACATACGGCAGCAGATACTCCTTTCAGTATAGTGACAGAATGCAAATGCATGAAAGAAAGAAAAACATTTTTACATTTCAATACAGCCAATAAAAAAATTACTACAAAGAAAATAAATGAATAAAAATAATTTGTAAAGACATTTACTCAATTCATAAAGTGTCGTAAGCTGATAAGCCATAAAGCACGATTACGGCTAAATAAAACTGCTGGCTGAATAGCATACTGAAAATACCGAGGTGACAGTGGTACTATCATATTATGAGTTTATATGGAGAAAAGGAAGCAGAATTTTACAACAGCCTCGGTGTACATACGCCATCCCATTTATTTAAATGTGCCCGACTTCCTACACATGCCTCGAAAAGGAAGCTTTAAAGGACTTCCGAACACTTTACTTATATTTAAAATCAGTATTAGATTTCAGTAATTAAATTTTAAGAACAGGTAACAATATTTTTATGTATGAGTAACTTCGTAGGCGAATACTAAACCGGCCTTTGCAGGTTCGATTCTTTCCTAGAGCCTGGATGTATTCTGCGTGTTCAAGCCGCTTCAGTGTTCCGTTTGACCTTTACAATTTTTGTCAAACTTCTTGTAGAATATTCTGACAATGCTAGAGATATTTCGAGCTCAATATTTTAAGTCTTACATAAAACTTTTTGTAAATCTTGTTTTACTCAAGTGATCCTTTAGAATTCATACTCGTATTTGTGTTTAATTTATTAAAAAAGAAATTAATAAAAAATGTGACACGTTCATTTTGCAGGCATAACAAACCATATTGGGTTTTCAATAGAGCTTTCCCTGCCTTTGGTTTAAACTTCCATACCTTAAAAAAACACCCTTTATTTTCTTATGTATGAGCTATTGAAAAAGCTTACTAACAGCCGCTTTTATTCCCCCTCTACATGCCAATAGGATGGATTATTTAATATTTAATAATATTATTATTTTTAGTATTTCTTATAAATCTTTATTTATTTTTAATATATGCTGGCTACCAAGTCCAGTGGTTATCGCGGGCTTGTTCTTTTACCAGTTACCTTCAGTACTTGCCATTTTCTCTTTTGAAAAATGCCGCCTATTTAATGTTTGCCGCAATTACATTTCACCTCTTTTATAATTGCTAATAAATAAAATAGTTTATTGTAGAAAGAGAAACAGGGAACAACAGCTAAATATCTATTTCCTTCCGTTCATTATTTTTACACAGAAATATATTAAGGTTTGTTTGTTCATCCTCTCTTGCTGACATGCGTATTAAATTTCCTTAGGCAACAGGTTGTGAAATATTGTATCCTTTCGATTGTATTGTAGAAAACTTTCAACTGGAAAGGGTAAGAAAATCATAATTATTACTCAATGGTAAATATAAAGGCATGCCAAAAAAGGATCCTTTAAGATCCTCTTCTTACTGTTTGCAATCTGATACAGCTGAATGGTGGTGCTGACGAGGTTGATGTTTGGAAAAAAAAAATTTACTTAATTTTTTTCTCATCATTATGATGATAAATAAGTGAGAGTCTGTTTTTTTTGCAGTCTTAAAAACTATCAAATGTATTTCCAACAGGCAGGTTGGTGTTCATTTTTCCTCCTTTTTCCAATTCATTATGAAAACTTTTTCATATTTTTGAGCTGTTTGGCCAACATTGTTATTTAATATTATTCGTTTAAGTAGTTCATAAATCTACATACGCACATATATGTATATGTACATGGGTGTGTACGTATGTGAAAATGTGAAAGGGAAATTCTTTAATGGGTCTGAATAAAATACATTTCAAAATACACTTTAAATAAATAAAAATTTTTTTCTTTATAGAAATGATATAAATATTCTAATTACAATTCTTTAAATTTTATAAATTTGAATTGAGTACTTTTTAAATGCAGATAAAGTGATTGCAATCAATATTTAGCCATTAAAAAAAAACTAAATTAATTTAATTAAAAATATAAAAATGTTTTAAATATTTTCTAATTTAAAAATATTTTTATTCGTATTGCCTATTGCCGGAAACGAAATACATTTATGTATTTATATATTATTTATATATACATAATTTATATTTTTCAAAACTATACTGCAAAGACTTCTACAATATATATATATATATATATGATAAATAATTTACAGAGTTCGTTTAATTAAAAACGAAATACATTTATGTATTTATATATTATTTATATATACATAATTTATAATTTTCAAAACTATACTGCAAAGACTTCTATTCTATATAATATTATTCATATAACATATATATATAATTAATATATGATAAATAATTTATAGAGTTCGTTTAATTAAAAATATAAAATATGTAAATAATTTTTTATTTATTTTTTCTAAAATTATTAATCGAAATCGAAAGATCTTTAGATCACAGCATATAGTGTGCCTTGAGGGCCACATATCTAGGTGCGATGTGCTGAGGAAAAATGTTTTCGCACAGAGCCCACACTAATCATATCCCTCCTAAAAGTTATGTATATGAATATTTGACACTAAGTCATATCTGTAAAGGGTACTTAAAAAATCTCACGAATACAAATTAGTTGTGCTATAAATGCAGTTTAATAGCCTAATACGCCCCTTCCTCATAATGTAAGTTTGATCCGCTGAGGATGACTAGTTTATATACACTAAAGCAATTTCTAGAAAAAGTAAGAAATTCTATACTCATTTCTTACTATTTACATAGAGAAATATATCGCATGCTATATTTTTTAGAAACTTATTTCTGCTCACATAATTCTTTATCACACTTAATTCTTTATAAATTTATTTCAAATTATTTTAAAATGTGGGTTTTGAGAATATTTAGTCCGCAACATGTACAATAAGCCAGTTCTTGTTAAAAAAAAAACTTGTAGGCATTCATTTTATACTGAGAATAATATAAAACTTTCTATAAAACTTTTCAACTTTCAATACAAAATTTGTGTTAAATTTATAAGCAATTGTCAAAATATTTACCACCTCTTTATATGGGTGCTTGAAAAATCGCACCATGCCGCCAGCCAACAAACCAACAAACGTAATCTTGCTTATCGCGGTGGTATGTACGCATTCGCCAGAGCTTTAAATAACCTTGTAAGAAAATCTTAAAATATTACCATAAATCGAAGCGGCAATTAGCTTAAACGATAAGTAGGTGCATAAATATACGCGATCATCAATACAGCATTTATTACAATGAGAATGAAATTGATTTCTTAAAGGCTTCAAAGGTATACAGTTGCACCTTTTACCACTGTTAAATTGACACCTTATTGTGGCACACAACACCCTACACAAACACACGCACTTTTGTTCTTTCAAGCAAAGAGAATTTTAATAAAAAAGAATTGCTCGCGATAAAGAGGAAGTTTAATACGCTTAAAATAAATGCGATATAACAAATGATAATGCCATTGTGTGAAAATTATGTCTACTTAGACTTTGCACAAAAAAGTGCCAGTAAAATTAAATGCAAATATATTTAAACTACATGTTCATACAAAAGTGTGCAATAAAACTACTTATGCTAAAGTACGAGCATGAGGCAGCAAAAAATGCATTAAATAAAAAAAAAAAATTAAAATTGATGAAGTTGGATAGTGAATAGGCAAAAACGGCTGAACGGCAGCGAGAAAAATTCTTTTAGACTTTGGAAAATATTTTTCAATATAAAAATAAAATGCCGTGACTTTGTCCAGTTTTTCACATCAGTTAACAAAATCTGTGAGTTACAATTTCAACGCGATCGTAGCGATCGAGTGTAGGGTTGCCAATGTAACGTTTAATGGTAAAAGACGTAACTACTTGAGACATGAGTGGTAAAAACTATGCATTCAAAGCATTGAAATTATTAAATAACGGCAGCAAATTACCGCCCAATAACTGTGAATTAGCAATTCGCTCAAGAGGAACTAAGAATGTTGCTGCTGCCGGGAATAGTCTTGCCGAACACTTTGCTTGTCAGACATTTCGCAAACGATATTTGATATTCGTTTGCTTAAAGTTTAAAAATTCAGATAACACCAGAACTCACATCGATCAATTATTAAAAATATATTTACTCCATCTACTTGGAGATCCTACATTTCTCCTAAAGAATATAAGTTTGGCATACATCACAGAAGGAAGGGGGATTAGAAAATATGTAGTTGGAATTTATTATTAATACTTGAAATGTTTATTATATATGTCCTTTTAAAAAATATTGAAAGCAAAATAATAATGAAAAGGAAAACAAAAACAAATTGCTGACTAAATTGTACTTTTTGCGATTATTTCATGTCATTTAAGCGATTTCCCTTGGCCTTACTTAGCTCTCCTTTTCCTCTAGGAAAAGTAAATGTTCAGTGACCATTGACTATGCTTTCATCTCTTAAGTGCGTCAACAAGAATTAGCCCTTTTACTGTTTCAAGAGTTCACCCAAATTTTCAGTTAGAATTTTTTAATAGTAAAAACAATGTTGCCACCCGAATTATGTTCCAGTTAAAAGTAAATACACTTGTTCATTTTCCAGTTTTTACTGTGCATGACCATTTTTTTACTTTTTATTTCATTATCATGAAATCTTCAGCTCCTTATAACTAGTATACAGAATATACAAGTATGTATGTATGGATGTATGTATTTATGTATGTATGTGTTTAAGTGGTTGGTATTACAAAATCTTCCTCTTTTACGCTGGCGTTGTTAGCGAATATTTTATTGTAAATGATATTATTTATTGTTAGTAAAAGTAACTTAAGGATTAAATCAATATTTTTAAAACTAAGCTGTAGCAGAGAGTCCACTTCAAATAATCCAGGTCCACATCGAGGAATAAAAGCGCAACAATTTAAACTTTAATTGTTGTGCGAGGTTCTAAAGAAACTTGAAAACCATTTGCCATTTTGAGAATAATGTCGCCCTGCAGTTGAAAGTCTTTTTCTGTTTGTGATGAAGTTACTTTGTAATTGCGAATGAGAGTAGAAAGTAAAACTTTTAATTGCAACATGGCGAATTTGCGGCCAACACAACTGCGTGGTCCAGCGCTGAATGGAATGTAACTGTAATAGTGTCGGTTGGCGCAACGTTCTGGTAAAAAGTTGTCAGGATTGAATTTTTCCGGTTCGGGAAAAATATCGCTGCGTCTATGAGTAAAGAATTGCGATACGACGACTGTAGTGCCCTTAGGTACAACATAAGGGCCTGATTTTAATTGTATGTCTTCTTCCAATTTTCGTGCAATTACTGGCACTGGCGGATAGAGACGTAAAGTTTCACAGATTACTCGTTCCAAGTAGGACATTTGCAATGTATCGGCAAATGTGCAATCGCGCTTTATATCGTTTCCAAAAATGCTTTGTTGTTCTTCAAATACACGTTGTTGAATATCCTTGTGAATACCCAGAACGCAAAGAGCAAAACTTGATCCGGCAGCAGTGGTATCATGGCCCTAAAAACGAGAACATTTCTTATTGTATAATATCTAATGTTTATACGTAAATTTTAACTCACTTCAAACATGATTGTATTAACTTCATCTAATACATCCTTCTCGGTCCACTTTATATCAGGATTCTTTTCCATTTCCATCATTGCATCCAAAAGAGCCAAACGGCGTTTCTCCCCTACGTCATTCTCATCAATATCATCCAAGTCATCTCGCAAACCCTCTTTTTTCGCTGGTTGTTGTTTCTTTTTAAACATGCCCTCACTCTTATCGATAATTGTTCTTTCATCAATATTAAAATTATTATGACGCTCCTCCACAACTTTGCTGGTCAGGCTATGAATTATGCTAAGCAATTTGTCGTTCTGCTTTTGCAATCTAGTGAATTTGAACATGGAATCCAAGCGGTAGAACAATTTAATTTGGCGGTTGTGGATGATGTCACACATATTCATAACGGCTTCGGCATATTGAGCGCTTTTCTCAGTTTCCGGCTTAGTTTTACAGCCCATGGCGGTAGTCAGTAAGATATCCACAGTAGTCTCGGACATGTATTTATGAACATCGAATTCTTTACCCACTTGAGGGTACAGACGGGATACAACAGCATTCGAATGTTTAACAAAAGTAGGCACAAAAGTCTTTAAGATACTCTGATGAAACGTGGGAGCAATCATTTTGCGATGATGACGCCAATGATGGCCTTTGGATATCAACAAACCTTTTCCAAACCACGGTTGGAAGTAACGATATTCAATAGATTTTTCCAAATGCTTGTAGCCGCCCAAAACAATTTCAATATCCTTCGGATGGGTCATAAATACAAGACTTACGTGTCCTAATATAAGGCGCACAGTGCCACCATATTGCTTTATAACGTCCATTGCAAGCTTCACAACCCCCTCATTACTTTTCCCTATCATCATATGGGCATTACCTACGAATGGTAATTGTGGCGGTGACGGCATATTGCTTAACATAGTAGACGCACGACTATTGCGACGATAGTATTCATACAAGGCAGCTATTATGCCTAAACCGAATAACAGAGTCACGAGAGGATTAGGTCCGGCCGAGGATGAAGCTAAACTATCCTCGGCCATTTTGTGAACTGTCTCTTCCAATGCTTCAACTGACATTGTTAAATTGTAACTATCCTTTGTTGTAAATAATCCGTTTCGAAAAATTTTCCGTATCACAACTAATATGAAATAACGCTAAAGATAAAGGAGCGATTTAATCGACTCCGCTAACTAATTACAACTAACGCAAGCTCTACGTCCTGCCTTATTTTATTATATCAAATTTTCACAATAATTATATGAATAAATATGCATTTATACTCTATTTGTTGCTAATATTTGTTTTGCAATATGGCGAAATTTTTTTCGATATTTTTTGCATATTAATTTTATTTGTACTTCTACATACTTAATATGTGAATAAATTTAATATAAAAAATATGATCTTTCCATTCTTCATTAAAAATTCAAACATTTGTAAATATTTGCGTTGTAAGTTGTCTGTGGTATTGTGTATTGCATGCGTGAATCTCTTTGAAAGTTTCCATGTACACTTGTGTCTAAACAAATTCTTATATAAAATATTTGAGCCGCCCTAATATTAAATTATGTATTTATATTTATTTTCCTTATGAATGAATTGGCCTTTATATTTTAATTTTTGCACATGATAAAACATTATTTATTAAAAAAAAGCAAAGAAAGTGTTATATATATATAACTTTACATATATCTTCAAAACCAAAGACAAACTGCGAAAGGTAACATTACGCGAATTGATGTCATCATCAATGACAACAGCTGAATTAGAATGCCGTCTAGCTTTGATAGAGGATTATTTTAAGCAGTTGTTAAAATTACAGTCTGACGTCGAACAACTGAATTCAACTGACTCAGCAAGACCTGAGTCATATAAGTGCATTACGACAAAGTCAAATATAATAGAGTTGTTAGGAGACAACTGCAAACGCTCAGCATTGAATGAGTCAAAAAAAGTGGCCGTTGCAGGAAGGAGTAAATTACCAAGCATAGACTTGCCGAAATTTTATGGTAAATATTCAAAACATAAAAGTGGGAAAGGGAATATTTGTCGTGCTTTATTGGATTCCTGTTCACAAGTAAAACTGATGTCAGGAAAATTCGCTCATTTATTACAATTGTCGCAGCGAAAAATATAGATTAATATTATGGGCGTTGGAAACACCGCATCTAAAATTAAATTTGAAACAAATACAACGATTCGCTCACGTTACAATTCGTCTTCATTTTTCATGAAATTTTGTATCACTAATCGTATTGCCGGCTATCCAGACGCAGTCTTGGATGGAAACGTATAACAGCAGCAAAGCAACAATATTGGAAAAAATGGTCATCAGATTCCTTGAACGAGCTTATACAGAAAAATCGTTGGGCACAACCGCATTCTAATCTTTAAGTCAAGATATTAGTGCTAATCAAGGACGACAATGCACCATAATTAAAGTGGGTTTTGGGTCGTATTTTATCTCTGTAGCCAGCTGATGTTGAAACTACACCAGACCTGTTTCGACGACTTATTCACAAGCTCACTTTTCTATTAAATCCTTTAAAGACCATTCTTTCAAGGCCACCTGAATGTTGCAACCTTTCTTTCGTTATAATATTCAAATTATTTGCCACAATTATAACACCCAATGAATATCATTGCTTTTAGGAATCTTTCCCCGAAATACATACACATATAAATTTTTTTTTATATTTTTCTTCATTTAAAACACTTATAATCCAAAGCAATATTTCAGAGTATTGAATGTGATTAAATTTTTACCTACCTTCTGGCCATTTTCTTATAATCATTTTCCTTTGTTTCCTTAGCGTGATCAGAATTTATTAATTTACACTTAAATTATAGTAATTTTAATTACTAACCAATTAATTTACGAATTTTATTAAATTTAGTATTTCTTACGTTATTATGTACAAAAAAAAGTCTGCACATTCAATCTTATAAATAACAATAGTAAAATCAACAATCACTTTATTTATTCCTTATTTCATTGAAAGTGAAAACTTTTCTTATTCATATCCTTCCGGCCTATACAGACTAGAGGATGCTTAAAAAATATAATGAACTCAATAGTTCAACAACAAGTGTTCATAAAATTTTATTAAGCTAAATATTATATTATGCACGACCAAATAAAACTTGTATAGAAGATAAGAGACAATAGATTTAAGGATCACCACACACTTGTCATGATCCTTTTAAATCACCGGAAATAAAAGAATGAGAGCGAAACCGGATAAATGATTTCATTTTCATTTAAATTAATCTTTTTTTTTTTTTCTTAATTCCTTTAAAGAAGACTTCATAATCTTGAACTTTTGTATAAACAATTGAGTATTTAAAATCATATATAGTATAAATACTTTGAAAGGAATAGCATTGTTTTCATTTACAATAAAAATGTGCAGCAACAAAAAACAAACATTCACAAAAACACAATCGTCTTTTTTACAGTTTTATTTACTGTGAGTGCAGTTACAAAGTTAACTTTTTAAAAATATTAACAAAAAAGTTTTTTTTTTTTTTGTTTATTGCAAATAGATTTTCCCATTTTTTGTTAGTACTGGTATGTGTATATTTTAAACAAATTATCCTTAAATGTTAGTAATGTAATCGAAATTATGTTATAAATTCTTTGGGAGGATCTACAGTTCGGTTGGGTGTTTTGTTAAAATTAAAATTGCGCGTATTTCTCAAGCCTTAGCCGTAGCATGTTTTCTGGGATCCAACATGATATTAAAACCATTTTCCAATTTTAATATAATGTCACCTTGTAATTTAAAGTCGTCCTCGTTCATTTTACTGTCTACCTTGAAGTTGCGTACTATTGTTGAGAGCAATACTTTCAATTTTAGCATGGCATATTTGCGACCTACACAGCTCCTGGGGCCGGCACTGAAAGGTATAAAACTGTAGAAATGTCTTTTAGCCATGCGTTCGGGCAAAAAGTTGTCGGGATCAAATTTATCTGGATTTGGATAAATTGAAGAATTACGATGTACGGCAAATTGTAGTACTACAACAGAGGCGCCCTTAGGTATTGTATAAGGACCAGATGCCAATTTGACATCGTGTTCAACACGACGTGCAATCAATGGTACAGGAGGATACAATCTCAATGTTTCCATAATAACACGTTCCAAATATTTCATTTCCATGGTATCGGCAAAAGTGCAATCTCGCATCAAGTTATCACCAAAAATGGCTTTTTGTTCCGACCACACCTTCTCTTGAATATCCTTATGGATGCCCAACATGCAAAGAACAAAACTGGAACCGGCAGATGTGGTGTCGTGCCCCTGATAATTTTCATAATTAAATTTAGGTTAGCCAGAGAAACTTAAATAATATTAATAAACTAAAGAACAATATTTCAAGATTTGAGTTAAAGGACAGCAAATAAACATTTTCTAGTTTTGACAGTAAAAAGTAAATGCACTGCCACACTTTAGAGGACCTTTTGATATAAAAATTGTAATTCAAATTAGGAAATTTGAAAAAGAAATTTGAAATTTGAAATTTTTTTTTTTCCATATAGTCGGAAATTGGTTACATCTGGGTTAAACTCTAGGCTATAAGTTCTCTCATTCGAAATCTACATTTTTATGCTGGCGATTTTTATTGAAGATGATAAGACTTTGCCATTCTATACCTCTCGTCTTTGGAAGAAGCATTAAAATTTAAAGTATGTTATATTTATAAGCACACTTTTGGTCAAAAGGACTTTATAAAAGCCAATCAAAAATTACTTATAACAATAGTCCATACAAGTCGGGCTTTCAAGAATTCTTATTATTACTTTTACCAAGTATTGCAACTTACCTCAAACATAATTGTGTTAACTTCATCCATGACATCCTTATCAGTCCATTCGACATCAGGGTTCTTAGACATTTCCATCATGGCATCCAACAAGGCCAGGCGACGTTTTGAACCTTTAGCATTAAATGCACGCAACTTAATAAGTTTTATTATAGCATAAGCGGATACATACCAACATCATTTTCGTCTATATCATCCAAATCGTCGCGCAACCCCGCCTTCTTAATTTGCTGTTTTTGCTTTGTCACTTCATCAGCATCTTCAACAATCGCATGAGCATCAGCATTGAAATCCTTCATACGATCATTGACTACATTCCTTGTCATACCCAAAATAATCTTCATCATCTTTTCACCCTTTTGCGCCAGAGGTGTTAATTTGAAAGTGGTATCGAGGCGATAAAAGAATTTCAATTGCCTCTTGTGGATAATGTCACACATATCCACTACAGCCTTGGCATATTCTAAGCTCTTACTATCATCTGGTATATTCTTAACTCCCATAGCGGTAGAAAGTAATATCTCAACCGTTGTCTGGGACATGTAGTCGTGAACATCGAACTCCCTCCCAACTTCTTTAGTCATACGTTTGACAACCTTTTTGGAGTGTTCAACAAATGTTGGTATGAAGCTTTTCAATATACTTTGATGGAACGTTGGTGCAATCATTTTGCGGTGATGGCGCCAGTGGTGGCCATTAGAAATCAGTAGACCATCACCGAACCAGGGTTTGAAGAAACGATATTCATCCGATTTTTCCAAATGATGATGACCACTTAAAATTACTTCAATATCAGCTGGATTTGATAGAAACACAACTAAAATAGGACCCAACCATCCACGTATAGTATCCCCATAGATTTTTATGTACTTACGACCACGTTCCATGATTGCTTTTTTTAAAAGAATTCAGTTTTAAGAATAACTAAAATCTATATGGTAAAAAACTTACCGGCATTGCTTAATCCTGCCACTAAATGGGCGTTGCCCAAAATTGGCACTCGTGGTGGGCATGGTATATTCTGTGATAGCTTATATTCCCTTGTATTTTTAACCCAAATTTCAAATAATATGCCTATAACTAAAGCACCGAACAAAACTGTCCACAAAGGATTAATTCCCGAAGATGTTTTCGCTACCTCTGCCGCAGTTTCTTTTACTGTGTCCGCCAAAGACATTTTTACTGCTTTCCCTCAAGGGTGTCAAATTACACTAAACTTAAAACACTAAACTTTTCGAATTATTTATATATATCTTTAACACCTCTTGCAATGGTTTCTTCCGAACTGTTACCCAAATGACCGTAAACAAAGTATTATATGGCATTTCAATATCTATCCGTTGAACAGAATTTAAATAAGAATTTTTTTTAATTATTCTCGATTTAAAGTTCATAAACACTTAATGTAAATTAACTTAAATTTAATTTATATTTTTTTTTACTAGTTGTTAATTCGGTTTGTTATCTTTGCGATTGTCACTTGTGATCCAGTAATTTGTGATCCATGTGCGCAGACGAAAGAAACGATTCAAAAATTTCAATGTATTTGTGAAGAGTTCAACTGTCCAAAAAGTGATACTGCGTCATACACTTTGTGCTCAGATAATACCTTAAAGTTAGTCACGCTGCATGCAGCGCCAAAAAAATATTTCTAAAAAGACCGCTAACTGTATTGGTCTAGTGTGACAGTGGCAACCATATTTTAACTAGGCACCACTAATTTAGAAGGCATATAAAGCTTTCCAGCAGTATTCGATTACAACCCATAAGTTGTACGTCTATTCTTAACAATTTCGGTGTACAAACACATCTCCTGTAAATGGTAAACTATAGTTCTCCCAATTCTCTTTTAAATTTCCTTTGGTATTCAAGGAAGAAAAATTTTCTTTTTATGTACCTGTGTAAAAGGGTGAGAGGGTCACCATGTAGCGAACAATGAATAAAGCAACTTTGAGAGATCAGAAAATATATACTGCCTTCCATTCTCATATTCGTGAAGCAAACCCTCTTGAAGATAAAAACCTGGTATTTCGTCCTTTCCATCGATAAGTTGTTTCTAATAGATATTTTATTTGAGCAATTAAAATAAAAATTTAAAAGAATTAATCAGAATAATTCGAGTAATCCTTTAATTTGAAAACTATTCAGTTAAATTCCAAAATTTACTTGTGTACCAAAAAAATTTTCATAAGATTTTTATAGTAGAACACTGGCTCATGTGAAAAGAATTATTTTAATAAATTTTTCTGATCCTACTCTCTTTGATTTGAGTAGTATGCAAGTACATTATGTGTAGTGTAAATAAGATTCGGTATGTTTTCATTTTCTTTGACATTTTTGCAATTGAATTAAAAATAACAAATTAAAGCCTCTTGATTTTAATTTGTATTTTTTCTAGAATACAAATTAACATCCTAGATACATATGAATGGGTTATAAATTATTTATCACATGATTTGTAATCGTAAAGATATATTTTTGCTAGGAAATGAAGTTTACCATTTTGCAAATACCGTGTCGAAATAAATCATCATACAATGCATAAATCAAATGCTTAGAAATGGACCAGAAATCATTCTTCATCATCAAGATTCGATTTTTGGTTTATTAAATTGTTAATCTATTGCATAAATAATAATTGTATACTTGATTATTTTTGTCTCCCTCTTACTTATCTGATCTTTAAGCCGTAAGGTTGACTATGGTTTTTGCCATGTCCCACTCTTTCTGGTATAGCGAATTCTACCTCGGAAGTGCATCTCTGGTGATTGTGACAGCAACATTCTTGGATGTATGATATGCTTACCTAATGTAAATTAAATAAATATGTTGATATATTCCAACTGTGGTACGGTGATTAAGGCCAACCATCATTATATAGTAAGAACTTATCCGAACTTCTCCACTTTGTCCGCTTCTGAAAACATCTTAGATCCTCCTCGCAGAAACAATCAAACAATCGGAAGTGTAGAAATCGTCGATCTTTATCACATATTGGAGTGCAAAGGAAATGTTATCAGGAAATGAAAATAGACACAGAGACTTAGAAGCCGAAAAGTAATCGAGAATTTTAAAAAGTAATCAAGAATTTATTAGAAATTTCGAAAAGTAGTATGTATGTACATACATAAATATGTATATGTGTGCTTTAATATATCTAGGAATTAATAAATGTTCAAGTGTGAATATAAAAGTGAAAAGGGCTCCGAAAAATTAAGTTTCATTTAAATCACTTTTTAATTTCTCCTCTCAGCTTTTTCCAGTTCGCTGTAATTTTTAAACCGAAATTAATTTTTTGTATCATATGACGAATTTCGTTTCATTTATACTAGAATTAATGACAAATTATGAAGAATAAAATCAAAACAAAAATATATTTAGATTTACACACATGCGTACATATGCACAAACATACTCTTTACTTATTTATTTATGTACATATATTTTGACATTAAACTGAAATTATGTAAATGTTCGTACGCATTAGTATTAAAATGTGTCAATATTTAATACATTTTATTCGCTGCACTTTAAACATTCTAGATATTCTATTAAAATGCAATATAGAAACGTATAACAAACACTTCAGCACACTTTTCAAGTTTAGCAGCGCAAATAATACTATTCGTGATATCTACTACGTCATATCGATATCAATTCAAGTGGATCCGGTTTCCAGGACTGTCATTAATTTTATTTCTTAATGTTCCATTTTGTTTTGTTTAAATGATTTTTTTTAATTTGATACTCAAACTTTATTACTTGAAGTAAATCACAGAAAGCCGCAATTTAAAGTAAATAGGAATTGTATGCCAATTTTATTAATGTGGCACGCGCAAGTGAAAACGGGCTGAAAAGTACTTCCTTTTGACAACAAAAACATCAATATGGACCAATTGTCTTTTATTTAAATTTTGAGATCCTATTGTCTATCCGAATTTTACTTTCAATTCAACTGAAAGTGAATGAAATATAGTCAGAGGATTTCTATTTAAAGAGAATTGAATGGAATGAAACCACAGGAAGAACTAAGAATAGTTTGCATTTTGTTCCTTTTCTTGTTGTTGATCGATTTCCGTTCAACAAGTGTTTATTTCTGCTGAAATTTAACATACAATTAAAAATAAAAATAAAATAAATAAAATACTAAAAGAAAAATTTTACTAAAGCATAAAAATTCTTTATCACAAATAGAATGTCTGAAATAGTTAAATGATTATGCAGAGAGCAGCGTAATCAATCTACATTCTAATGCATTGTTTGTACTATATACGTACAGGCATGTATGTAAATACTTTCACACATCCATACTTGAATGTATGGATGTAAATTACCATACAAATCTGCTTTCACCTCCACTTCTGTGAATAGAGGAAAAGCAATAGGTCTCTGCGTTTACTTTCGTACTAAAATCCAGAAAAAATAGAGAAAAACGGAAACTTAGAAACCCTCCCGTACCCAAGAAAGTAGTGAACATTTTAAGGCCAAGAATTTATGGTGAATGAAGATATTGTTGTAATGGAAGGAGAATATGTATTCGACAGAAAAAAAATTTAAATTGAGTGGTCATAAGATAACCATTCACTAAAGACAAAACCCCAATTTATGCTCTCTATTACATTTTTAACTTAATTGCAATTGAATTGAATTTTTCTTTTACAAAACAATATTTTAATATTCATTTGAAGCAAAGATTTTTTTCTCTTTTATTTTACTTTGCTTTAAAACTTTTAAGCTAAATTTAAATGTTTAGGTGTTACTATATACTGAATATCTTCATATGTTTTGGATATAGAAATGGCTTTTTTTTAATAAAATTGTCCAAATTTCCACAAACAAAAAAATAAAAATAATAGTTTTGATCAATATCACTAGCCACAGAAAATGTAGCGGACCTTCTACTCCATTTTTACAACTTCCTGATTGAAAACATATAATATGAAATTCCTTTGTATCTTTTTTAATGCGAATTGATCTCATTACTTTAAATTCAAGTTTTGTTTTCATAAATTTTAAATTTAATGTTTTTTCCACATATCGCTACTTTGTTCTGTACCATTATCAGGCAAAATATTTAATTTAAAATTACATTTTTCATACGTATAAATGTGCCTTAGAAAATTTAGTTAAAAATTATTAAGTTCTATTATATAACACGAACAAAAAATGTATTTAAATTAAAAATGCCCGAAGATATGCAATAAAATTTTAAAGCTTAAATAAAAATACTAAAAAAATCAATAATCTTTTTATACATACAATTCCAATCTACAAAAATCTTTCTTTAATAAACTTCTGTCTGTAATACAGAGATAGCTGCCAGAAGCAGGCACAGTGTAGAATACCATTGATTACTTTATATTCAATCTAACATCGCTAAAAAGGCTGCATGTTGAAATAATAGCTTTAAGAAATGTTGTTTAATGTGAAACCCCTGTAAACCGCAAAATTATTATTCGATAAAAATAACTAATTAACTACTTTGTGTAATAAATCCCTAAAAAAAATTTTTGTAGCGGTCCTAAAATTAGTTTTATATATCGTTGGTGCGTTATTTATTTGTAACATTTCTAACGTAAAACAACGTTGTGTAACTGCGTTCTGTATATAAAACTAAAACATTTTCAAAGTTGCGTAATATTGAAATAATAAAGCATTTAGAGCTGCACGCTTATTCTTTGTATTAATGCAAAATCTGGTGATTTACAGGCAACGATTGCGTTTAAAGCCATATATGGAATACTGCCTTCGATTAGACGCATATTTATTTTATTTAAGAATTATTGTAGGAATTAAATGATATGAGTATGTAGATACAATAAAAATATATAAATAAAGATTTTAATAAATGTAAAACACAACTAACTGCCATCAAAGAAATCTTAACGAATACTGATATTAAGCTTTTTTTGCATGTTTTATTAATATGAGTTGGTGCCACATCAACATCACTAAGAAACGTTCTTTAATTAATTTAGCATAATAAAACAAGTTAAATTCTGTACTCGTTTCCGACGCAGATTAAAACATTTTCTTTTTTACTGCCGTGTAACGCTCCATATACACATCGTAGCCTTCTAAATCTGCAAATTGTTTTGGCTGAAACAAATTACCATCGACAGATAAATTGCAAATTTTGGATTCCTTTAGTATACGTGGCGTGAATGCATTTGCCTGCAGACAATTTTCCTCTAATCGTAGTGTTTTCAACTTAGTACATGCAGCTATTTCTTCAGACAGACATGAAATCTGATTTTGATTCAAATTTAATTCTGTAACATACAATGTACCCACTTCATTTGGTATATGTGTAATTTTATTGCGCGATAAATCCAAAACATCTAAATGTTTAAGACCACACAACATTACGGGGAACTCGGAAATTTGATTGTGACTCAAATTAACAGTCTTTAAATTGCTGCAATTGGCCAGTGACCTCGGTAAACGCGTAATCAAATTATCGTTCAGTATCACCACTTCTAACTTTATAAGTTCACCCAAAGCTTCTGGCACTTCGGTAATGCGATTCCCACTCATATTAAAATGTTTTATAAGAGTAAATTTAGCTACTTCTTCCGGTATGTGTTCAAAGCGGTTCTGCGACAGGTCTAAAGTCTTCAAGACATTTGGATAATTTTTTAATTGTGGTGGCAATTCCTGCAGTCTTTGTAATGAAATTTTTAATATTCCGGTTTTCTGCGCTGTTTCCAAATGTTGCTTAATTTGCTTATTCCCCATGACATCAATATCATCCACTTACAGTTATCAAGTTTAAATAATTTTTTAGAAAATAATTTATTAATTATAAGTGTAACAAAATACGTATTTATGTTGATTTTACTTTTTTTGAACTATTTCTTTGCACAAAGAGTGTGACAGTTGCAAAACAGCTGCTGGTCAATAAACAGAGATCCCAGATCGATGATTTATTGTAACAAGAAACTACCAAAAACCGTTAAGTTTATGTGTGGAACTAAATTTAAAAATATAAAATATGGCAAATTATTAAAAGTGATAAAATCAAAACTAATTTTTTTTTTTGAAATATTAGATAATATGTATGTAAATATTTGACACTTAATGATTTTATATATACATAAAACTTGATATTTTTATCATTGAAAAATTCAATAAGGGATACATAAGTATCCCTTATTGATAAAGAAAACAACGGCAACTCTTTTTTATTACAGTACTACCATACTTATAAAAATTGCTTTCTATGTTTAATAGTACAACAGTTAATTGAAGAGTTGAAAATTTCGGGCGTGCAGCTAAGTGAGTGTAGAAAGTGGTGTTTTGTATTTTTTTTTTTGTGTTATTTATTTCATTAAACAACGAGCAGAATTTGTGTTGATTTATTGTGTTTATAATAAAAACTGTATTATGATTCACAGTTTATTCATTGTAAATAATAGTGGGTAAGTTTTAAAATATAACAATGCTAAAATATTTCTTATGTGGGTTTTTGTCATAGGGATGTTTTTCTGGAAAAACATTGGCGTTCTGTAGTCTCACGTTCCGTATGTGATTATTTTTTAGATGCCCAAAGAAATTCCCCCTATGTAAGGAGACTTTAACTATTTTTTTCTGTTTGTTCATAAGTTTATTTTCTGGTTAGGATGTTCCTCCAGTTATTTCGACACCTCATTATTATTTGATTACTGTGCAACGTAAGGGTATATCTTTTGTAGCTGCTTGCAAGCAAGAAGTGCCACCGCTTTTTGTTATCGAATTCTTGCACCGTGTTATAGACACATTTGAAGACTACTTTGGAGACTGCTCTGAATCTATTATTAAAGAAAACTATGTTTTGGTGTATGAATTACTAGATGAAATGTTAGACAACGGTTTTCCCTTGACAACTGAAAGTAATATACTAAAAGAGCTGATCAAGCCACCAAATATTTTGCGGACGATTGCTAATACTATGACTGGCAAAAGCAAGTAAGAAAATATAAGGAAACGCTTATTATACCTTATTATATTTGACAACCATTTATACATTGATAATAAAGCGTTAGCACCACATTACCTCAAGGGCAGCTGTCGGCAATACCTTGGCGCCGCAGTGGCGTACGCTATGCCAATAATGAAGCGTACTTCGATGTTATAGAAGAAGTGGATGCTATAATAGATAAATCTGGATCTACTGTTTTTGCTGAAATACAAGGATACGTAAGTCATCCTTTCCGTGTTTCAATCTATTTAATTATTAATTTTGATAAGTAGATTGATTGCTGCATTAAACTCTCCGGCATGCCAGATTTAACATTATCGTTCATGAATCCACGACTCTTTGATGATGTATCGTTTCATCCTTGTGTTCGTTTTAAAAGATGGGAAGCTGAGCGTCTGTTGAGCTTCATTCCACCTGATGGCAACTTCCGTTTAATGTCTTATCATATAAGCTCACAATCTGTAGTAGCAATACCTATTTACATAAGACACAATTTTTCTATCAAGACTGGCGAACAAGGACGTTTAGATTTAACTGTGGGCACACGTACTTTAATGGGACGTTCTGTTGATAAAGTAAAATTGGAAATAGCTATGCCAAAATGTGTATTAAATTGTATACTTACACCAAATCAAGGAAAATATACATTTGATTCTGTCTCAAAGACTTTGACTTGGGAAGTAGGGCGCATAGATGTATCTAACCTACCAAATATTAGAGGAACTGTGAGTAATATCTTGGAAATATTCATTTTATTTTTTTATTGAGATCCTCTTTTAATTATTGAAGGTTTCCATTCCTCCTGGCACTCCTAGTTTAGGTGCCAATCCTACTATTAACGTTCAATTTACTATTTCACAAATGGCGGTTTCTGGCCTAAAAGTTAATCGTCTCGATATGTATGGTGAAAAGTATAAACCTTTTAAAGGTGTAAAATACATAACTAAGGCTGGCAAATTTCAAGTTCGGATGTAAATCTCATGCCAACACTATTCCATGATTTTAGTATAAAATATATACTACTATTTTAGCGAAAATATATTTCAAAAAATCGCTACAGGTATCCGAATATTTAAAATAGAATTAAATATATAATAGAATTAAAAAACTGAATATTTTACTTGCAATTTCCGTTTTTCTTTTTTATTATATTTATGCCTTTTATTTTCCCGCCAAGTACTCATATAATTATTCAAAAGATTATTATTTGTGTAATAAAAGTCCTGCTTATGAAGTTAAAAACACTTTCATTTTTTTTTTTTTAAGAATTCACTCTAATAAAATATTTCTAAAAATAAAATTCACTGCCTTAAACGTGTCATGATCTTATTTATCTTGAAAATAAAAAAAAGAAACAAAAAATAAAAGAGTACACACGAAAAAACATGGCAACGGTGTTATATTTCGGAATGAAGGCAAATTTTAAAAAAATATATTACAAATATGTTAATTGTAATGAGATTTTAAGTGACAATCAATAATGTTTAATATTTATTTTCGTAGCTATCGTTATGTTTTGTGTCGAGGTGATGTTTAATTGATACTTTATAAAGTTTTACTGTCGTTATTATAGCAAAAATCTTGACAGGACATCCAATTGGTCGTTCACAATTTGAACCAAACTTAAATATTTTTGAGTCGATGTTAGCAAATAAAACTTATTATGAAAACGTATTATGAAATTCACTAGCATATTAATCTGTATCAGAGAACTACCATCACATAAAACTTTTCATTAAAATAAAAGCCAATTTCACAGTTTTATTTCTTATGTGATTTGTATTAAACTTGCTTCATTAGAATTTTTAAAAATTTCCTAAATTTTTTTTCTACGTCACGTTTTTATTTCATACGTGTACGTGTACATTTCTGAAAACAAGCCATTCTTACAAACCTTAGAGATATTCTCCTTTATAAAAAATTTAATTTTGTTCATTGTAGTGATTTTTTCCCCCCCAATCTTAGCAGTCGTGTACTAAACTCTATAGTTTGCCGCACCCAAGTTACAGGACCGCAAGAAATGCCTTTTAAATTTTATTTATTGTTTTGCGTATTAAAATATGTACATGTTTGATTAAAGCAAGCGATAGCTCATGCTGCGTACAGCAATTTCTGCGCATACACTCCAACTCGCATGGAAAAGAAACAAATTGTACATGTTTGAAAAGTATCAAGATAAGAAGGTAGCAACAGAAAATGTTTACTTCTTAAGTCTTTCGTTTCAACCATAAGAAACTTAAAGAGAGCTTTTGCTTAAATAATGTCACATGTGAGAACGGCCGCTGCTTCAATTTATAAAGCCAAAGAAAATTTATAATATTTTTGGCCTTATGCAAAAATTTATTTTCAAAATTTTATTCATGTAAAATTGAATCAAATGGCAATTTTATATAACTACATGTTATATGTATATCCGCCACAGCTCCAAAAGTTAAATAGCATACATTAAAAGTATATTGATGTCTTATTGCTGTAATTTCAGTATATTTTAGTTCTTTTTTGTAAGGAAGAATTTTTTAAATGCATTTTCTGAATGCGTGCAATGTCTGAAACTGGTTTTACTTAAAAGTATAGACATGCTCATTTATTTGCATTTGCTTACAAAATCTGCTGTTCATTAAGATCCAAATTAACCCATAAACTGGCATCCAGGTATAACAAAATCCCTTCTAGTACTAATTTTTTTTTTTTTTTTTTTTTTTTTTTGTAATTCTAAAAAAAACAAATGTTTCCGTTTGTGGGAAACGTACTTAGTGGTACTTAGTAAGTACATAATTAGTAATTGATTTATGAAGCATTATTTAAAAATAGTTAGTCTGTAAAAAATATGTAAAATGTTACTTTTTATTAAAATTTATTATTTTAAAAATAAATTTTTTTTATTATTTTTATTTTGTATGGTTTGTTTTGTGTGGAAAATAATGTTTTATACTGAATAATGTTTTTTTTAAATTAATTGGTCTACTAATCAATTTGCTTTTTGCAGCCATCAAAATGCAGCCAAACAGTATCTTAACCACATGGGAAAACAAAATAAATACCAATTTCACTGTTTGTGAAAATATGCATTTAAAAATTAAGAAAACTTATTGCTAGCAATTTCTGAAATTGTCTTTATTATATTTATATTATATATATTTATATTATAAGTATATATTTGTATAAATTCTCATTAGAAAAATCTTTAAACTATTGCTGAGGTTTTTATTTGCTTTTTAATTTTATGAATACTTTTAATGGTGAGAGTGTGTGTGAAACCAATATTGTCGTCTGTGCGGACAAGTTGTTTGGAAATGTAAAATGCCAGTTTCGCATTATACAAGACGTGGCTAACAAATTATTCAGCCGTAGAAGTACAAAAGTAAATATTTGACTTGTTGCGAGCTTTCTGTTGACTAACACCTGCCACAATTCGTAATAAATTTTATGCAAGAGTTTCTCTTTAAAAAAGAAATTTTAACTTGCAGTATTTCATTGATAAAATTCATTTACACTAGAAAAAGAAATCTGTCTAAAAACCAAGTCGTAAATATAATAAAAAATTTATAATTTCTTAAAGCCGTTTTTCTTATAAAATTTCCAAAAAAAAAAATATGAGCCGAAAAAATAGACAACTGCTTTAAAATCCATGTTGCGTAGAACAACTTCTGGGAACTAAATTATTTTGATAAGTTGCGATTTTCTCTACATGTATAAATAAGCGGATGACTGCAATATTTTGTGTTCAGATGCATTCAAATCCAAGACTGAATACAAACAGTTTGGTTAAGGTTTCGATAATTCAATATTTTTATCTCAAAAGGTCTTAAAAATTTTGCGTGCAGAGCCTAAAACATCACAGAAAACATGTTCCTTATCAGGAAAATAAATTCTGCATTTTAAATATCAAATGTTGGTTCTTCTGTGTATTTAAGCAGTTACTGAAAGCGGTTGTCCTTAATAAAGACTTTAATTTATTAAGATTTGCAAATTATTTTTCTGGCATTTTAACACTTGTAAATTTCTCAATAAATTCTGACATATTAAAACTGAAACACCTCTTGCTTTCCATTAATTTTTTTTTTTTTTAATATTTAATTAATTTTTTCTTTACCCTGCATCTTCGTCAGCATTTCAATTAAATACTAACGCCATGTCGAATCCTGTTAAAAGGAGTAGTCGAAAAAGGCATGTTAAAACAATATAAAAATTACACAACTGCTTAAAAAGAATTTATTAAATATTGTATTTTAAAGGCGTTTAATTAATTCCAATTTTCTACAGAAGCAAAATACCAGTTAATTCTTTCTTACTTCTTCTAAAAAGATGATAAAATGATGCAAAAAAAAAATTAAAAATAAACTGGTAGAACAAAAATCATTTTAAAGCTTCATCGCCAACTTGCCACTTACGTGTATTAGTGAGTTGTTAAATTTTATTATTTATTTATTTTTGTTTTTTTTTTCGTTTCGTTCATGTTTGTGAAGATGTTTCGGATTTTGTTGGTTGCTGTTTGTTGGTGTTTATTTCTTGTTGCTTCTGCTGTACAATTAGCAGAAAATGGTAGCACTCAAGCAACATTATATAAAGGAACGGAGGCACATTCAGCACTAAAGATATTTATGCTGCAGCACTTAAATGTATGTATACGAGTATCCGTGGTATATATACAGTAGTGTGCAAAACTTTCTTTTGAAAGGAAACTGCTTTGCCAATACTTTTACCAAAAGTGTCAACTGAATATATAGGCCCCTATTATGGTTCACAACAGTTGTTAATTTGCGATTATGGTTTTCAACAGTTATTTTTAAGTGTTGTCAGATGCATTTTTTGCAGAACAACCCTGTGCAATCCACAGCATCTAGATGTAAACCATGATCAGAAAAAGTATAAGTGTTGTGTTGTCTGCTCTACAACACAAGATTTAGGTGTTGTGAACCATAATAGGGGCAATAATCTCAATTGCTAACTAAAATCGGCTAAATTCAATATATTAAAAATTTTCAAAACGTAATATTTCTTAGCAAAGTATTTTTTTTTTTTTTTAAATAAAAATATTTTATCGGTTTGTCAGGAGGCTCCATCATATCTAATGGCGATTATTAGCGAACTTTTATTCAATTTTCGTTCGGCCATCTTCAAAAGCCTTTTAGACTGAAAAAGTTGCACTGGGTGTGTAAACCCCCGCATTTGAAGATTTGGAAATGCGAATTTGACATGTTGGTTTGATGGTCTCCAAAGAATTTTGTTTTTTTTTACGAGATTTGTCAAACACAATGCAAATTGCATTCATGTTTTCGAAAGCAGAGAATGAAAATGTTTGGCTACAGTGCGGATTTTGAAAAATTTTATTCAAATCCCGCTCATGTTCTAACCTTGAACATGTCACGAGATAAATTTTGGTTCTGAATTTCAAATATTTGTCAAATATGGCATATCTGCTGAAAAAATAGAATAGTGTGTCTTAAAAAATGTTAGATTTTTATGACACGTAAAAGTTTATAAAAATTTTCCTTAAATAACCATTTTAATGTCAACTTACCACTATCAGATTTTTGTGTGAATGAATCGTGCGACTGTCTAGGATACTGAAGCGTGGGCTTTAAGTGGTTTTTGGTAGCAATTTCAATAATTATTTTAATTTGCCGATACTGCTAAACATTCAGAGGCCACCGAATATGCCCTCGCTGCTAAGCAGCATATGATATATAAAAGCTCTTTAGAAATGTTTATGAGAATGTTTTGGATATCCAGAGATGGATATCGAATGCAACTGACCGAAAAAAATTACTCTTAGTAGAAATAATAGTTTTTCACCTTCTGTGCTGGTTTCCTATGCCTTACAATGTAATAAAAATAAAAAAAAAAAAACGTTGTAAATTAACACTTTATTTCAGAACTTGAAATTCATTCTTTTTTTCCAATAACTGATTTTATAAAACATTTTCTATTCCCCTTCTCCTCATTTCGTTTTTTGTTTCCATCTTTAAGATGTTTGTTCGTTTTTCGTTTTATCAAATGACAATTAATATGAATCAAATCTGGCTTACTTGTTATTTCACACAATTTCAACAAAGAAATTTATAAATTTATTGTTTAGCACTTTTAAAATATTCACGCATCCGTAGAGCACATAAATTTATTTCTTAATGAGTAATTCATCATCATTTCATTCGCTTGTTAATTTAATTGCAAAAAATTTAAAATATGTTCATGTGATGAAATAATTTATTTTCTATTAAGGAAATCAATTAAAATGATTGTAAGTAATTCTCAATTCGAGTATTTATTTTTTAAGTGCTCAAAATAAATTATTTGTTAAAAAGAGAAAATGTTTTATCACAATAATTACCCGAAAAATAGAAAACGTCGTCGAATGTAGAGAAACTTTTTACTTTATCAACTTTTTTAATTAAAAAATTAAAAACAAATTAATATTGAGCCGAATAAAAATATTGAAACTGATTATTTTAAGGTACCAAACGAGTAGATCGTACACACATTCCATTGCAAGCTAAAGCAGATTATCAGGGCAAATTACTCATTTCAATACCACAATTTATTGACATTCAATAAATAAGTTAACCAGTTCCTACTGTGTAACAGCGAATAATTAATTAATATTTGAAATTTAATTCTTTAATTCGTTCTTTTTTTTTTGTTAAGATTAACGATAATAACGACTTTTGCTAGGATAAATCCCCCGCTACAAATGGGTCTAAATCTCATCTAAAAAAAACAAAAGACTTAAGCCACAAACATTTTGAAATGAATTTTTGTTTTTTAAGTGTAATTAAATTTAACGTAAGAAAAAATGTTTGTTCAGATTATCTTCATATTTCTTGTTTGCTGCATTTTTTCAACAACATATTATTTATTTTTTTTAAAGAACTGCTTAAAGCAGAAATGCATCTATAATTTACATTTGAATAAAACAGGTTTTTTAAAATGTGTGCTCCAGCAAGCAGAAGTAAATATATATACAGTGAAACCTCCCAATAGTGGACAGCCACGGCCGGCCCTCTTTTGTCCATTGTAGTGTTTAATCTTTTATTTTTAATAAACACAAAGAAACTAATTTAATTCATTCTGAGATCGAAAATTCTGCTTTAAAGAAAGTGAAAAAAAAATAACTGTGATAAAACAAGAATATTCATTATACATAAGTTGCTCTTTGAAAAAAAAAAAAATTATTGATAATCTTTTGACGGAATTTCGCTTGTTTCCAGGCCAGTCTTATGACTTTCTAAATTTTGTACGTGGTTAAAAGCCTTAAAATCTGTTTGCAAAAATAGTTTTAAATTACGGAGGTATTTTAAAGCTTCTGTAACGTTTGTTACTTTATTGGGTACCTCTTACCAGTTTTCTTTATCAGAAACTTCTGCGGGTTCAATTTCGCTATCCGTATTGTCAATGTCAGCAGTTATGCAGTCGTTCTCGCTATTTGTATTCTGATATTCTTCAGTAGAAGTGGGCCCACAGCCTTGTGCTAATATTTGCAAGCCTATTAAGGGGATATAATTTTCGTCGTCAAAGTCGGCGGTATTGTAAAAGTCGCCATCAAAACCAGCTTTTCGGAAACAGTTTTGAATTGTTTCGTTGGAGACTTTATTCCATGCAGCTTCGATAAAATATAAATATTCAAGAATGTCGTATTTTTTTGAAGAGCCTAAAGTTGTGTCCATATTCGAAAGAATATTTTTAACTAGATAGCTCCGAGGTAATGAAACTTAAAGGCTCTAATAATTTGTTTTACATTTTGTCCACATATTAGAGGTTTTTCGAACCAAATAACGCCTAAAATTATGTCCATGTCCGTATTTGAGAGTGTCTACTCCTGAGAGGTTTACTTGCATCGAATTTCGATTTTAAAGCTTTGTATATTAATTATTCTCCTTTGAAGGGAGGTGTCCACCTGAGGGAGTGTCCACTATTGGCAGGTTTCACTGTATATGTATTTGGTCCCTGTAGCATGAGGCTGGCAATCGTACCTAATCTCATATAAGTTTGTTTCTTTTACTCTTTTCTTTGCTTTGCAAAATGCAAATAAAAAAAATATTTTTCATCTGCAGAATATTTCAACTGCAAAGGCCAATATAAACTTTATACATTAAAAGTTGTATACCGAGTTAAAGTAGACGAAAGGAAAAATGTAACCGCAAGCTTTATGCGATTATTGATCATCTAACAAGTACTGTGATAGACACCCACAACTATCGGTGCACTTTTAAGGGTATAACATTTTAGAAAAATAAAAAATTATGTTAAATAATTTCCAGACTGCCTTCCAGCCGCCACATTCAATAGCATTTACAAGTTTGATGTTTTAGCTTAACCCTTAACGGTCCCTCGAGAAATACATCTAATCGGTCCCATTGTATGCGCACGCATAAAATCAAGAAAAATTAACAAGCATTGTTTACTCTTATATTAATACATTTGAATTTCATAAACGTACATTAGAGAATTAAAATGAAATTAAAATATTATATATTTATATATGTTAGAAAAAAAATTGCATTTTCAACTTTTGTGAATTATTTTTGGATTTTTCTCATAAATTAAAATTATGTTGAGCACAAATAAAGTTTCTACAGGGTGTAGCAAAAATATTTATCCGTAGATGTAGCATCGGCCTCGTTTTGATGTACTTGGTAAATGGCGAATCTCCCGAATTCTTTGAATAATACTGGAAGCGATGCCACTTTCATGTTGTTTTTTACGTTTGCTGATATGCTTTTCAATGAGATTCAATTCAAGCTCCTCGATAAAAATTCGACTACGAATATTATGGTTCATTTTACAGTTCTTCCAATTCCGGAACATGAACGTCACCATGTGGATTCTATGCACTAACATCAAGCATGTTACAAAATACTGCCATTAGCCACCGATTCACTTTTCGTTTGCATGTGTATGTAGTCACATCTGTATACGCCAACACGATTAAGTTCTTTTTTAAAAAATATATTTATTTATTTTGCCGCAATGCATCTTTACTTTATTTATAATATATATTAACTTAAAAACTAACTTACGGGTATTTGCGTGCTATACAGTCGTACGAGTGCATGTTACTACAACTAAGGCTGGGAGGTGCAAGCGATTGAAACTGAGAGTTTTCTATTATTTATACTTGTTTTTGATTTTGCATTACATATGTATGTTTCAGATTTCCTTATATTTATGATACAGGACAGTGTTTGGGATTTACTTAATTATAATACATATCTGTAAGACTTACTTATTTTTATGATTCCGGATTCTTAGTATTATGTCTGTTTAGGATTTACATAATTACTCTTAAGACTTATGTTTATCAGTTAACATTATCTATATTTATTAGTTATCATTATCTGTATTTTACCTTAACTAGTTTTACAAATTTTATGCTAAGGTGATTACAAAAGTATATATAGTATAGTATAGTATAAAATATAGTATAGGTAATTAGTTGTGTGAGTGTGACGCTAACTCGCACACATACACAGGCAGGGATCGTAACTACAGCTACCCAGGCATATACATTAAGGGTAGAAATTTAAAAACGGGGGTTCTGGATGTTCTGGCAAAATAATTCTTTTCTGGAAATACAAGGTCATTCCTCTGAACTGTTTTTTATTTTATTCAAGGTTAAAGATCAAAATTGGCAGGCCGAAGAAGGTTAAACCACTTCAATCCAAGTGATCTGAATTATCCTCCTGTACGCTTGTTTTGCTTTAATTATTGATCAACGAAAATGAAATTAACGCCGCCAACTGGCATTAGATTCGTATAGCTTGTTTTTGCAAAAGTAGGTTAAATATTCTGTTACTTATTTCATATCGAGCTTGTTATCAATTTTTATACAAATTTATCAAATTGCTGTCGACTGAAATGTCGTTCCCATTTGATTTGCGCCGACAGCTCAATTTGCTTTATTAGCGTTATTATATTTTTATTATTATATGTATATTTACATGCTGTACTCATGTGTGTATAATTTGAGCAATAATTTATTTTTTTGTCTTTTTTCAATAAATGAAATATTTTTAAAATAGAATATTTAGATGTTTTCATTTAGAGGTCCTCACCAGCAGAAAAATTATTTACTTTTTAAATTCGATTAATATTTTAATTGCTACTCTCTCCATAAATATTTAATAGCATGTTACTAAGTTATTTAGCATTACGTTGCAAGCTTGTGCTTAAAATTGATTTTGCAATTTGCGTGCCTGCCTCACGTGCTTATTTTAATAGTTTTTATTTAATTCTTTTTTTTTGTTTAGTTTTATTTTCATTCAACGATTTCAATAGATTAAGTCATAGCAAATGTGTTGTAAGACTAGTTTTATTACTATAATAATAATAATTAAATAATAAATGTGGATGTTATAAGCATTAGTTTGAACGAATTTAATTTTTAAATCTTTTTACTTCGATTCATTTTAATTTGGTTGTCTTTTCTTAAAAACGCTTATTGTATTTTTATTGCAAATTTTTTTTTTTTATAAATTATTGTATCCTACGTGTTTGGAAAACTTGTCATGTTCCTGACGGAAAATTCCCCCCCAAAAAAAAAAAGAATTACTCATGAATCCAAATGCGCAAAGGAAATACTTTAGATAATGACTCACACAAAAATCTATTATGTAACATTATAAAAAGGTTGATTCTGGTTTGTTATATTTACTTCCTTAAATCTATAAATAAATTAAATACACAAAAGAATTGTTGGTGTAAATTATCTAATTAAAATTTGCTGCTTTGCGGCTACAAAAGAGTATTCGCGCTCGTTTCTTAAGTCTTTTGTTTTGCTTCGCTCTTCAGGTAAACTGATATTTGCTTTTGTTGTTGTTTCTTTGCCTCACAATTCTAAAGCAGTTTTGCACACTGTGCAGTTTTTTAACATTTTATAGAATGCATTGTAAGGCCAGGTATTTATCTGTTTTACCCCGACGATGCAGTATCTCCTTAGTATCTCTTAGCATCTCCTATAAGCTACTACGATAGATAAAACTGCAATTTTTAACGTGAATTTTCCTAATATTCAGCTTTTCAGACTTTCTCATCTGAAACTTGAGAATAATTATACAATAAACTTTTACTTTTGAAATTTTGCGCTTAAGGGTCTTACGTATATTTGTATTTGCTTAAAAAGGAAATACAATTACTTTCAACTGTATGTTAATTGCATTGATTACATGCTGGCACTAGAATTACATCAGGGTAACTGGGTCCAAATGCCACAGCTAACTGCTAAGCAATTGCAGCATATTGCAACTATATAAAATCTTCTTCTTAACATGTTAATTGGAAATGCATGCTTTTTGAAATGTTTATTTGTTGCACAAAAGACTTTTTAGCATTAAAGAGCTTTTGGTTAAATAAACCTAAATTTAGGAAAGCAGAATTGCCACATTAAACTCCTGCCTCATAATTCTGTCGCCTGAAATAGTTCATTAGCTCAATGTTGATTGATGGTGGAAAAGAATTTCAGAAGAATATATCGCATAAAATTCGAGATAATAGTTTATATTATTTTTAAAAATTTCTACTGTAGCATTTTAGAGTTGTCTTAACGACAAAATTAAGTACGAATTTACATTTTGCTAAATTACGTTAATTAATTAAATTAAATTTCAATTTAAAAGTTGCTTACAAATAAATAGTAGAACACGGAAAAAAAGATAATGTTCCTACCGGCCTTGGGAAGTGTTAAATAAATGTTATTTCCTACTAGGGTCAAGCACTTACTGGAAAGCAAGATCTACTTTTATCCGGCAATAAACATAAACCTAAAAACTTAAAATCTAAGTGGTTTTTTTTTGCCTTTATACTTAATTTAATAATAAAATAATTTCATAATTTATTTAATTACGATAGAAAGAAAACTGTACAAAAGGATGGGCTACTGTGTCATAGTGTAACGAAATAGATGGGATAGATGAAATTCTTCTTTCTGATTAATTTGCTTTGACTTATTTCATTTAAATGTTTTATGGGAAAATATATATTTTTTTTCTTTGTAACCCAATTATAGCTAAAGCTGACAGAAAATTTATAAAAATTCTCTAAAAGATTGCCAATAAAATAATAAACAAAATTTGGTATTAGAAAAATAATAAACAATTTCAAGTAAACAAATTGTGATAATATTATGGGTTCTTAGGTCACTCGGTATTGGCTTAGGATTTTGTTCTTTAGTTGTTTTGATACAGTTTTTACTTCAATTCCGTGTTTCCCCTTTAAGCTTCTCATTTCTTAAAATTCGGTTATTTTTTAATTAATATTACTACATTTTTCCTAATTTTTAAGGGGAGGCCTAATTTTATTCTTATAATTGTAACTGGTTTTAATCAACTCTATTAAAAAAAAATTAATTTAAAGTCGTCGTTCAACGCACTGACTTAAAACTCGAATAAAGTTTAATCAAAGTTCCAGTTGACAGTTCAAGCTAAATTCCATTTAGCGCAAATACAGATGAAACAGAAATGGCGAACCTTTAAAAAGGTGTTTAAATAACTATAAAGTCCAGTTAAATTTCTGATTTTAAATAAAGTGGTGACCTTCAGTGACCTGATATAATTTATATAACAGATTTACATATTCAATTTGCATTCAAATCTCTCCGATTTGAATTGATTTTGATTATTTTATTAATTTGATTTTTCTCTTTTTTTTAATGCTTTTAAAATGAACGATCTTTAACTTTTAATAGTCTCACAACAATTGTTGTTGTTTGTAAATTTTTATTAAAAACAAATCTTTTGTCCAAATGTTAAAACCTTTCAAAGAACTGTGAATTTTTATTGTATTAGAAAACCAAACTGGCTTCCTTGTTTATTTTTAAACAGTTCTCAACAATGTGCTAATTTAAGTTAAATAGCATCACAAGTAGCTAATAAAAATATTTGTATTTATATATGCCAAAATTGTACAAAAGAAAAGAAAAAGGGGCAAAAATTCACAAATTTTTAGAAGCGTTTTTTTCATAATTTTTTTATCATAAATTTAAAGTTCTGATAAAAGAATTTGACGTGAACAGAGATTCCAGAAACACTTAATTGATAAGAATTTTGCAACAAAGCCACTTTTCAGCTATTCTGAACTCAGACAAAAAAAAGTCGTATGTAAACACAATAAAATTATTTAAAAATTTTCAGTAATTGCTTATCGAACGAAATTTCCATTCAAACTCTATAAAGATTCTTTTCTACTTTATCAAATAAATTCCATTTACGAGAAAAGTACTCAGACATAAAAAAGTTGGTTTTTCATGGCCGATGGCTTCAGCAGTTTGTGCTTCTAATCATATTATAATTGTATTCATATAATTGTAATATTAATTAAATAAATAAATAAATAAATTTGTTTTCAACTTCGTACGTTACTATAAAACTTAATGAGAATTTCTACTACAATATTGTTTAGCAACAAACAACTTTATGTCGTCATTATTGAGTTGGGAATATTTTACTTGTGCTTTGACAACCACAAATTAAATAATAAAAATCTATTTAAAAGCATATAAAAGTTTAAACTTGCTGCTACAACTCCAGTTCAACAACTTTTAGAAACTTTTTTCTTACTCCTGCTTAAATTTGATTACTTTTCGCCGACTATTTTATACAATATTTCCCTGATATGCCAGTCAATTTTCTACTCAAACCTTTTTGTAATAAATTGTTTGCTTTCATAAACAATCAGAGAAATAATATAAACATTTAACTTTTATTACTTTGCCAATAAGCACAGAAAAATTTGTTAGATGACACATTCTGCACACTTCACTGTCATTGGTGTGGTGTGTCTATTAAATATTGTGGCAGGTTTGGTTTCGGTTTTAACGTGGCCTGTTTGCCAACATTATGACAAAAATGGTAGAAAAATTTGTCTTCTTTGCAAAATTCCATATAAAATTTCTCACTACTCCTTATAAATTTCGCTAACAACGTTTTTAACTGCCACGAACCAAAATTAGTTTCAAACATACACACATACAAACATACTTTCATATGTATGTGCGCATTTATGCTGTAAATATACAAATGTATGTGTGTACGGGAAACAAAGTGTACTCGTCTATATAAATTTCTTTTAACCATATTGGACGATCGCTTGGTTGACTGACTGTCCGACTGACTGACTGACTGCTTGGTTTCACAGTCTACTTTTTATATTTATTTAATGATCTTCTTTTTCTATAATTTATAGAGACAATCGGTCGGTCAGTTTATATAACAGTGTTCTTTCTATGTGTGTGTACATACTCAATTTCCTTCGTTCCTTTTGTGTTGAACTTTTGCATTTTATTTAGAGTTGCTGTTCTTGTAGTTAAAAGATTCAAACTTTGCAGAGGAGATACCGATGTATTTTAGAGTGAACCACTTGGGAGGGCGCATTTGCATATTTTTTTAATCTTCGTTGTCTTTTCAGCCTCTTTACTTATTCTCTTATTTTCCTCTAAATGGCTACGAGTATGAGAGTTTTCGTCATGAAATTCTTTTCTTTGTGATTTTAAATACGGGGTGCCTCAACAGAGAGTTTATATATGTTAAGGTAGTTGCATAGCGAAATGTTGCAGAGATTCCTGGCCCTACAACTCTGATCCTAAGCAATGAACACATACGTAAAATTCTGGTTGGCAAATTGATCTTTACAAAACAAAAAATTATAAAAATAAATCAAAAGCTCTGTCGTTGTACTGCTCAACGAAATGAATGCCATGCACGTGATGGTGTACTTGTTAGAATGTGATTTTAAAGTAATAAACTTTCAACTAGTCTACTCTTACAATTAAAAAATATTTTCCTTTTTCAACTTTTGGCGAAATAAAAACTTTCTTTTACAGCACCTTGTATGCAACACAGGCGCATACAGTCGTTTTATAAGTTACTCCATTATTATCATAAAGATTTATATGATACGAATAAAAAGGATCAAGAGTTTGATCCTGAAAGGAGCGTTTCTTCATAAAGAAAATTTGCAACAGTCCCAACAATTGCAACATTTTCAAATATCACAGAATTTCATTCAATTTAAAGAGTGGACGTACAGTTTTGGTATCAACTTCATTGGCAATTAATCAATAATCGATTAGAACCACCTATTGCCTATTTCGAATAATATGTAAACATTTAAATGCCTCTCTCAATTACACACACTTGTTTGCTCATCACTTACTAACGACTTGATAATTCGACTGTTTGAATAGTTTCAACACTTTTAAAGCAATCAGTAGGCACAAAAAATCGTTTTATTTTCACAACTCAGTTGATGGTCGCCATCAAGTCGACTCAAGTGTTTAGTGTTCCAGCGAAACTGTAGGGGGTGAAGCGAAAAAAGATGTTCCCACGTTGTTGTTAAAACTCTCTTGAACAAAAAAAAAAAAAAAAAAAAACAACTTTAAACTATTGTCTGTCTGAAAAAAAGCCGGCTTTATTATTATTTCAGACTGGAATTAAAACAGAATAAACGAGTGAAGAAAAACAAAAACAAAAACATAAAATGAAATTATTTAAACGCAGCCAACATGCGCAGACGTTTAAATATTTTGTTTACAGTGTTTTTGTTGTTGTTTTTGTTTAATTGTTTAAATTATTTTCTGCTTGATTTACTTTTAAAACTTAACTCTACTCTTTTATGCTGAAATGAAAAGAAACCCCTTTACAAACAAACAAACACGAATTTTTCAGAAGCTACTTCTCAAAATAGTTTTTCTATTTGCTTTAATTTTTTATCGCCACTTACATGCGATTTCGCGTAATTTATTTAAATAATATTTATCATAAAAAGTGTAAATTAATTTGAGAATTTTTCAAAAGGTAACTAAAATTTTGCTAATTCAATGGCTTGATATTATGGGATCCAATATGTTGGCAAAAATCGCCATTCTTTGAAATCGTTCGTTTATCTATTTTTGAATGAAAAACTTGCGTTCTTATTGCTCTAGTATGTTTATTTGATGTTTTTAAATATTTAAAATATATTTTTGCTAAAAATAAAAAAATAAAAATATTTTCGAATTTTTTGGAAATTTGCGATTTTTGATAAGGGGGTACCCTTTGCATTTTTGTGCAAAAATCGTCATTCTTTAAAATCGTCCATTTGTCTATTTTTTAATGAAAAACTTGCGTTTTTATTGCTCTTGGGTATTTATTTTATGTTTTCGAATCTTTAAAACATATTTTTTGCTAAAAATAAAAGATAAAATTTTTTTAGATTTTTGGGAAAATTTGCGATTTTTGATAAGGGGGGATTTTTGCATTTTTGTGCAAAAATCGTCATTCTTTAAAATCGTTTGTTTGTCTGTTTTTGAATGAAAAACTTGGGCTTTTATTGCTCTTGTATGTTTATTTGATGTTTTTAAATGTTTAAAATATATTTTTGCTAAAAATAGAAGAATAAAAATTTTTTGAATGTTTTGGAAAATTTGCGATTTTTGATAATTTTTTTTTAACTCTTGCATTTTTGGTCAAAAATCGCCATTCTTTGAAATCGTTCGTTTGTCTATTTTTGAATGAAAATAATGAGGTTTTTTTGCTCTTGTATGTTTATTTGATATTTTTAAATGTTTAAAATATATTTTTGCTAAAAATAAAAGAAAAATAAAATTTTCGATTTTTTGGAAAATTTGCGATTTTTGATAATTTTTTTTTACCTCTTGCATTTCTGGTTAAAAATCGACAAATTTTGAAATCATCCATTTGTCTATTTTTTAATAAAAAACTTACGTTTTTATTGGTCTTGCATGTTTATATTATGTTTTTAAATGTTTAAAATATATTTTTGCTAAAAATAAAGGAAAAATAAAATTTTCGATTTTTTGTAAAATTTGCGATTTTTGATAAAGGGGTACCCTTTACATTTTTGGGCACAAATCGTCATTCTTATTTGCTCTTGTATGTTTATTTGATATTTTTAAATGTTTAAAATATATTTTTGCTAAAAATAAAAGAAAAATAAAATTTTCGATTTTTTGGAAAATTTGCGATTTTTGATAATTTTTTTTTACCTCTTGCATTTTTGGGCAAAAATCGACAAATTTTGAAATCATCCATTTGTCTATTTTTCAATAAAAAACTTGCGTTTTTATTGGTCTTGCATGTTTATATTATGTTTTTAAATGTTTAAAATATATTTTTGCTTAAAATAAAGGAAAAATAAAATTTTCGATTTTTTGTAAAATTTGCGATTTTTGATAAAGGGGTACCCTTTACATTTTTGGGCACAAATCGTCATTCTTATTTGCTCTAGTATGTTTATTTGATGTTTTTAAATGTTTAAAATATATTTTTGCTAAAAATAAAGGAAAAATAAAATTTTCGATTTATTGTAAAATTTGCGATTTTTGATAAGGCACATTTTTGGGCACAAATCGTCATTCTTTGAAATCGTTCGCTTGTCTATTTTTGAATAAAAAAGTTGCGTTTTTATTGCTCTTGTATGTTTATTTGAAGTTTTTAAATGTTTATAATATATTTTTGCTAAAAATATATGAAAAATAAAATTTTCGATTTTTGGAAAAATTTGCGATTTTTGATAAGGGGCTACCCTTTGCATTTTTGGTTAAAAATCGACAAATTTTGAAATCATCCATTTGTCTATTTTTTTAATAAAAAACTTGCGTTTTTGGGTATATATAAATTTTTGATTAGTGTTACTTGTAAAAAAATTTTTTCGAGAAGAAAATTTTGTAATGTTTATAAAAAGAAACATGTAAAGAGGGCTGCCGCAGGAAGAATACCATAAACTATCTCTTGCAAGTCCTAACGCTCATAAAAGTCAGGTCGTTGGGCTCATGCCATGCGCTCTGCGGACTATGTAATAAATCAAGAGCTGGAAGCGAAAGTCATGTCGTTTCGGAAACCGCTTATTAGGAAGATGCCTCGAATTCAAGATTGTGATGTGTTGCTGCTTCAAATAAAAAACTCAAATTCATCTGGAAGGGTCTCATGAACATCTCCCTTTATTTTAATGCCCCAATGTACTTACTCGCCTACATTAAGGGGGCGAGGTGTTTATAATATTTTGTTAACATGATTTATTAGAGAGGTATCTAATATGCCAATAATATAGAGAACGTGTTTACGAATTTAATGTCTCTTCTTATATATGTATATGAAAGATATTTCTTTCGCTCATCTACTCAAAAATTATATCTGATTGATTTCCAACAAACTAAATTAGAATTTTCATCCCACCGTTTAGGCAAAAGAAAAATATTTCGTAGAATATTAAGTATGCCTTGAAATGGATTAATTTGTGCAACAGGTGGTTCCATTGCGCATTTCCGAGCGTCCGAAAGCAGATCTTCAGGCAACTCTTAGCCTCTAAGTTCATTGTATCGTATCCAACTGATTCAGAAAATGTTGCCAGCTGCAGTCGAAAGTTGCATCAAAATCAATCTTAATAGAAGCTTTGCGAACGAGTATTAAAAAACAATTATTTTTATTGAAAAAATGAATGATTTCAAAAATGAACAAAGAAGAATAATAAAAAGTATTGGCCTCAATAAAGATGTGACCCAGTCTGTGTGTTGGTGTGTGTGTGTAATTGAATGAAGTCTGTGTAATTTTTGTGCACGATTGTGTGCTTTTCTGAACAATAAACTTTTCAATTCGTTTTTAAATTATGCTAATGTTGCTGAATGTATTTAAATGTTCGCATAATTGCTGAATTGAAAATATAGATTTAACTTCTCCGCAAGTCTCTCATTATTTATTGCTATACAATCTTGATTTATTAAATTGAAATAATAAAGTTTGTGCCATTTATATAATTAAATAATTAAAAGAAAATGTAAAAAGAGGAGAGTGTATTTTTGAGATCAATTAATTTTCGATTAGTAAATAATAATGTGTGAATGTGCAGCCAATGTCGGGTAAATGTTTATTTTCTTTTTCTTAAACGTTCGAATTAAATCATTCTGTCCAGATATATTTTATTTTTTATCAAACAAGAGACGCAGAGAACGTTTACTATTTTGTGTAAATGATGGCTTCTGCTTAATTATCGCGGATTCTTTCAAGCATGTCAATAAAGTGATTAGACACATTTTGTTGCAGCTCCAAAGGAAGTACTCCCAATGTCAGTTGATTTTTAATCATGCTTTGTTTTTTCCTATTTTTACATTAAATTTATTTATTGAATTTTGAAAAATATGGAAATTCTTTCAATTGTGTGTTTCATTTATTATTCACGGGGCCGGCATATGGCTTTTATATTACATGCGTGAATATTTCCACACGAAGTGAGTGCAATCTTTTAATATTTAAATGCATTTTAGGTGAGACGGTTACATGGTTTGGCTCAAAATGTCTTTAAAGACTTAAAAGTGAGTACGGCGAATTGCACTAATAATGTATTAAACACATTGAAGACGACAGGCTACAGTCTAGCTTAAGTCGCATATTTAAATGAGAGGGGCTATTTTGGAGACAAAACGGTTACTCGACTGCAATAGGACCTCTGTAGGAGTCGCGAATACAACACTATTTCCCTGGTTATGGCCTATTAAGTATGAAAGCTATAATTGATAGTAAATCCTCCTTTAACTTTATTTCGACTCAAAATTGTTTTAATATCTTTTTTCATTATTATAATTTACATTAAAAAAAACGATTTTTAATTAAAATAAAATTAAAAGTATTTAAATAAAAAAAAATTTAAAATACTAAGAAATTTCCATTTACCTAGAAAAAAAAATTTTATTAAGTGAATGAACAATCTATTGTGCAGTCCATATGGAAATTGGGAATCAGCTGTTTTTGATGCTGCAGCTAATTGTTGTAGTCTATTGCGGTGAATGTGTTTATGCTTTATGAACTATTTTCAATTCAAAATAGGCATGTATGCATAGTTATTGCAACAATTTTCTTTAAACTTACTATTAAAAAACAATTATTTTGAGAGGTTTTCTTACAATCATGTTGTCTCATTAAAACGTTTTGTAGGATTGTGTGTTTGTGTGTTTATTGGGCAAGAATGTTGCAAAATGTTGTTTGTCAAGCGTAATAGATCATTTAGAAGAGGCAATCAAGATAATATAAAATTTAAACAGTAACGAGGAAGTGAATAATATATTCATTCAGCGATTATTCATTCATTCATTCATGCAATGCAAAAGAGTTTGCATAATATGTTCTAGCTGCAGCTGAATAATACGAGGCAACAATATTTTCTTCTTTAGCTGGCTAGTAATTGCCTAAAATTTGATTTTTTATATACTTCATATCGTTGACTTAACAAGCAAGTTGCCATATAATCACTTGGAGTTGGATTTGACAGATCTACCACGCCCATTTTGTTTCTAAGAGGCAATTGCTAACTTTCTACAGAACAAGTTGCTTTATTGATCCAACCCAATTTGAAACCGATTATCTAAATAATTCTTCAGATTTTTTTACATCATATTAATAAATATTTTTAATTTCAAAATCCAATATTTTTTATGCTGGTTTAAGTTTTTCGTGCTGAGTGCACATAGTACTGAGTCCGTACTATTGCAGAATTTTTTTTCTTTATCGAATATTATTTTGTTATAAAATAAGATACAGAAACACCAGATTTAGTTTTTTTAGTTAAAAAATATATAATATTTGGTATTTTCTAAGGAAAGGTATAATATAAGGTATATATAAGGTATATAAGACCATAGAATGTCCAATTCCAAATATCGGTACAGGTACAGGCTACAATCCTATAAACTTGTTCAAACAAGCAAATTTGTTTTAAAACTCAGCAAATTATCCAGACAAAAGCTGCTTCACGATCATGTGGGAATTTTATAATTTAAATCCTAAAGCGTATCATTTTTAAATTAAAGTCGTTACAGGGTGACTAAAAACAATGGCACACTTTGAAATTGAAGCACCCTATTGGACGAATGACAGAAGGTCCTTTTTATTGGAGAAATGTTGGTATTGGTATCGTTCTGTAATCGAATACGAGTAACTTTTGCTTTTTCAAATCCAATTTGTATAGTTTTCATTATTCTTAAATCGCCTACACTAACCTGTGAAGTGGACCGAACACTCTTTTACTCAAATAAATTATTAAATAAATTTAAAACTGTTCGATTTTATTATTATTTTAACAATATTAGTTGTTGCTTAATGATTTACTTTTATATTATTTATAGGATATAGAACTATGAAATTAATTTCAGTACATAAAAATATTTATGAAATTTCCTCATATTTTTATTGCCAGCATAAAGAAATATGATTTGCTTTTGAAAATCAAAAAGTTTTTCGCGCCAAATTTTAAAGCCATCATAAAAATAATAGTGAAAAATATTAAATATTATTCGAAATTAGTTGCGAATATGGCTGAATACAGTAGAGGACAACAAAAACCCATTTTAAACCAAGTTTACAGAACAGAATCGAAAGTCGAGCGTGTTTTCAGCAGACAAGCCGAATGATTTATGCAATGTATGTACTTTAGACTATTTTCAAATGTTTCTTATAGAAACACTTGAGAATTTTTATCAACATGCATTGCAAACACTTTAAAATGAATTTTTATCAGCTCAAATTGTATACAAATGGGTTTTTGGGATCACTGTGGGGATATCACAATGGGATATTCATATTGAAACCGTAAAGAAATTCATAGCTTGCATGAGAAAAAGGAGAAAATTTTAAAACAATTTTAAGAATTTGAAACCACTTTGGAATTAGTCATTTGATTTTGCTTCGGTACCAAGTCATAGCACTGCTCCCTATCAAAAAAGGTTTTTTTTTTTTTAAGAAATCTTACACATTTTACACATATTGAAATGTTTATGGAAACGAATTTGTAATGTATGGGATGCTCATACAAACGATAATTTAAGGACTAAAATACAGCCGGCCTTTTAAGTGATGCTTGCAAGTTAATTTATGGATTTAAATTTCAATTGGCTATACTGCCTTTGGTATGATAAAAATATAATAAGAGATTAATTTTCTTTCAAATGTTCTGAAAATATTTGTTAGTATTGCTGTGAAAAACTAAAAGAAAATCGCTTTTTTACTTAGTGTATTTTAAACTCTTAAAAAATATATATTAAATTAGAGACTCGTGTAATTGACCAAAAACAGTATAAAGATCCACCTAATCCGGTTCTTACTCGGTAGATACTTCACGAGGTAGCCACACTATGTAAAATAATCGTGCAAAAACAAAGAGAGAATATTTAAATGGTGGTATGAGAATAACTCGCCAGCCTTTTTCCTTTACTTTTCTCTCTTGCTCAGAGAGTAGTATTTCTGTAATTACTCATATTTACTCAATACAAAAATAATTTGCCATTAAAAAGCATTTGAAAATCGTGGGAAAAGACTGCGTAAAACAAGGATTTAGTGTATACACCCATGGCAGACTGTTCGAATTTTAAGTTATTCAAATTTTTCTAACAAAACACTGATCACATTACTTTGATGCGACCAATATATTTGCCGGTCAAAACATCGGCATTGGGGCTTGCTGCGAGTAAAGTCACGTGTATCTAGAAATGTTTACGAAAGTATGACAAGGCCTTGATTTATATTTCCCTTTCCATATTAATCGTGCTGCAAGTAATTTTCCTAAAAAGAAAATAAAGAATATCCTCCCCGACCAATTTTTTCGAATGTGCACATCTATTTAATAATGTGGACTTAAGATTGCTGCAAGTAATATAAATACGGTAACCCTAAAAAGCAACTCCACATATTTATCGTAATAGTTACTTTGGCCTTATAAAAAGCCTATATAGGAAACAAATTTTATCCTAATCTTCTCTGGATGCATGGACAGCGACATTGAACCACTTTATGGCCACAATTTTCTCATCGCTCTTGCTTATCACTAAACACTAATCATAATATGTACTTGTAATAAATATTTATTACAACACTTAGTCACACTAAGTATAGAGTGATAAGAATTATCAGACAAGTATCGACTACTATATTGTTCCCATGAAACGTTTTTCTATCGGTGATTAACGAGCGCACATTTTTTAAATTTTTCTTTTCCTCTTTTGTTTTTATTTCGTTTTGTTTCTATAATGAATGTAGATTCGTGCCTCTTGCAGGCAATATATATTCCATGGAATGAAACCTCCTAACTAAATTCTGCATCATAGAACTAAAGTACGTTTTTAGATGTCAAGGTTAGCACATTGTTTTAGATTCCACTCAAACCTGTGCTTGTCTGATATGATATCCATCATAACAAAACTGTGTTCATTGCCAGTTGTACGAGTATACTCGTACACGTATAGAAATTTTAACTGCCTTTGCCAGTCCACGGTGGCTCTTTTTATATATAATGCCGCTACAGCGTTAATTTGCCTCAAAATATTCTGCTACGAAACGTGCAGTTGTAAGCAATCACTAATAATTTTTTTTTAATTTCACTAGTTATTCTTCTGAAGAAATGTTTTGGTTTTTCGAAACCATTTTAAGGAGCTCCTGCTGGCCTTTTAACTTTGAGTGGCGATAGGCTAACTTTACAGGTTTTTATGAATGAAAACCTAAACAATTTACTTAATTTATTTGCAATGAATGTTTATCGAGAAGCTATGCCTACTAAACCGGAGCTAACGGGCTCGATTCCTGCCGTCAAGCCGAAAGCTTTTCATGTTAAGTTAGTAAAAACAAAAAAATAAATAAATTATGCAATTCTATTACCAACGTTTGCCTATTGACAGCAATAGACGGTCGGTTGAATTGAATGCAAAATGCTATCTGTACCCTCGTAAATCAATTTTGATTTAGTTTGAAGTAAAAAACTAATATTCTACTGGATTATAATTTTAGAAGCTTAAAATTCCTTAGCTATCAAATAAGACGATGGGACCTCCAAGCTTTTAGCTACAGCAGTGAGAGAAAACGTACACTAAAACAGATATGTTTTGCAAATGTGCATTGGCCATTCCAAGGGGAATCCCTTATCTATCAGCTGGCTGCATTATATCTGCCGATCACTTATCAAATTAAATAAAAATAGTAATATGATCGATGTATAGAGCCATAATATTACTAATGCAACACCTGTTCTTCAACATTTATTCCACCTGATGCAAATATATCCACTTGTAGAAACTAATCCATTTTATTTAGCCTATTTAGAAAAGGAAAAAAATTCAAAGTGTAAATATTGTTGCTAATAGTAAACCCTACTATGTTGCCTATGTTGATTTACATAATCCGTATTTATTTATTTACTTGGTGCTTTAAGTGTGATCAGCGACATTATCACCTACGTCAACGTACTCAACGTAATGACGATAATTTTGGTTCCTGTTTTATACGAGTGTTGTTTGCAATTTGATATAATTCATTGTTATACAAATTGAATGTTATTTGTTTATTTCCTTCTTTGGTTTCATTTTTACTTTACTTGTTCATACACACACACACATACACAGCCGTAGTCGCTATAAGCCATGGAATTGTTTATTTACCCATTTCGAAATATTAGAGACATTCATTCAAATATGCAATATTTTCTGCATTGTACTTGTGCACTCCCCCTCTAATAAAATGTTTACCAGGTATTTACATTTTTTATTTATTTTTCACTTTTAAAGAGAAACGTTATCGTGGGAAACTACTGGTAACATGTGACAAATCGCGCACAAAAGATTTAAAAGTCGCATTTATGATCTCTAAAGATAATTTTGCATTTTGTTCATGGTATACCCTAAGACTGTAAATGTGTTTGTAACGCAATTAATAACATTTTTGATATAAAGTTGTTCTCCATCATTCCCTATTTATGGTTTCAAATGAAAATCTGATATCTATGAAGTTTGTGTATGAAAAGACGGAGCCGTATCTTGTGTATAGTTCGGTCTAATTTTTTAACATTAAAATCTAATTATAAATATTTATTGTTGTTCTCAGCGCAAATGTGTAATTGCATACTGTATACATATTACATAATACAGTGAAATATCGGTAAGACATGGTCTGCTACGTACCAAAAAGTGTTTTTGAAATCTATACCAGATCTTTTGCGCCCAGTGTTTTTTCACCGCAATTATATTTCTATACATCATCAACCAACACTATGAGCCTTCTCCCGATCATTTTAACTACTATAAAGGCAGCAAAGGGAAAGATGACATAAAAATTATCCTTTTTGAAAAGAAGGATTTGTATTTCACTCATGTACTGTTCTCGTATCAGTTCTTTTGTTCCTTTTACATATTTCATTTACGCTAAAGGATTTAAAATCGAATTGATTACTCGTAAAAATTGCTATGTAACGTATGGCTTTCATAGTAGATATATTATTCGTTTTAGCGAGCTTTGACTATGTGTATGTGCACAGTATGCATTTAGATATGTACCTCTGCGCACGCGCTTCATTTCTGTCTACCATTTACTAGACAATTTTTTTTTTTGGTTTTTTTTTGTAAACTTTTCATTTTATTTAAGTAACTTGATATAGATTTTTCTTTTTTATTTGTTTACAAAGTTTATGCTGATGATAAAAAATGCTACAGTTACAGTAGCAGAGTATGGAAACCTTGTCGTAAGTCAATTTTTACACTTAGAATTTTTGTTACGAAATTGCTTGTATTTAATTTTGATTAATCAAAATACACTAATTTCCTAAAAATATTTTTGGGGAAATATATTTCATTTTAAAATGCACTGAAAATTTTTTTGTGAGTGTATAAGCTGACTTCTAAAGGGATTAAAACATTTTTCATGCTCCTTTCGTTGAAAATAATCCACAAAGGTACACCCATTAATTCTAGAGGTAACCTACAAGGCTTTCGCACATAGTCTAGCTAATTTCATACAAATATCTGTCTAAAAAATTGTTATTTAATTTTTTTTTTTCATATTTGAGATCAAAAGGAATTAGAGTAATTTTGTCAAGAACGATAATATGAACAAATTTTACATTTAAAGAAATGCCCACATTTATCCGCTCCCTCCCTCTGATTTGCTTACATCCTTTTCGGCTGGCAAAGCATTCAAAATGTAAGTATTTATAACGAGATCAGTTACGGTACAGAAAGTAATCACTCCTACAAAGCAACCCCCGACCAAATAAATCCGAACAGATACTAAATGGTATGCTGCGGCGATTAACATTTTTTCTTTCAGCAAAAAAGTCAAATTTTTTTTATATGCTGTTAATACATACCTACCGGTATGCACATATCCACACATACATACATATGTCCCCTGGAACCGATCCTTGGTTCCAGCCTGGCACTTGGTGAGGCCCTTCGGGAGGCTCGCGGTGGCTGTGGTTGATGCCCATATCGCGGGCAGAGCATTACCTCGGTGTTGAGTTGCATTGCAACCGGGTGCCGTGACCCAAAGAGCGGCAGGGGTTTTAGACAGGCTCCGACTCTTAACTTATGTGTGGGGGCGCTGGTGGACGCATTATATTCACCCAGTGTTAAGAGCACCGTGAAGTAAAGCTATATTAGCAGGCATTCACGTTACCCTGTAACACACACGTACATACATATGTAACTTATATTGATGGGCGTATAGGATTCGGCACTGCCGAACACAGCAATGTTACTCGTGTGTAATTTTTCCGATTTTTATAATTGTATGTGTAATTGCTTGTCAAAATTTTTATTTACTTATTTTATTGCTTTTCTATATTAACGGCACTTCAGGTACAAACACAAATACAAATAAAATACTGAAGAGCTTGTGTGTGTGTATACGTATTTATTAGTGGATCTACGTGAGTATAAACGTGCCTACATATAAGGCTTAGCAATGTTTCCCAAAATCCTGTTGAGTTCTTACTTTAACCGATAACTCCAGTATCGATTTTCTATAGCCGCCCGCTACCAAAGGCTGATACATTACTTATACGAGTCTGTAGCATTTTCAAAAACCTTTAAGAAAATTTACTTGCTTGTCAGTTATTTATATATGTATGTGTGTATGCATGTCTGTACATGTGTAACATTCTTCAAGATTTTTGTTGACAATTTTAGTTTTCATTCTGCAAAACTGGCATGAGAAGCACATGTGCAGTATGTATTTGTATAGCAGATATAACTGTATGTGTGCTGGCATGTGTGCACATGTTTATTTACATAGTTATAAAAAATGCTTACCTTTCTATTTGTCGTGGCATTTTAACTTGCTTTATATACAGCTGTTGCCAACTAATTGGAAACGCATGTACCAAACGACAACCAAAAGAGTTTATTTGAATGTGTCTCCTAAATGGCCGTTATATTTTTTCCCAAAATACTTTCATTGTTTTCGTTACTCTTTCTGCTATGAAACGCATACACTTTTTTTGTTGTGAATTTCATATATCGTTATATTTTTTGAAACTTATTTACTTCTTACTATATTGAATTCAGTAGACGTGCGGCAGCTAATTGGAAACGATTATTTTGCGATCAAAATTTTCGAATTAAAACGAAAAAGTGTAAAAGTTTTGGGTAATTATTTTTTAGTGGACTTCGATTTAGACCTAAAATCATCATTTATTTTAAGATTTTTAATGGGAACAAATAAAAGTTGTACTCCGGAGCAGCGAAGCGCTATTGTTGAGCTTCGTGCAGCTGGAAAGTCATACAAAGAAATTGCGGAGCAGCTGAAATGTTCCAAAAAAATGGTTTTCAATGCAATACGTCATTTGCATAAATACAACACGGTTTCTAACGTTCTGTGAAAGAAGAGGCCAAGAAAAACATCAGCGCAGACCGACAGATTAATAAGGCGTATCTCCAAAGTCGATCCAAAACTCTCATCCACAGCCATTCAGCAAGAAATACAAGAGTCGTGCCACGTGACAATATCCAAGAGGACAATTGCACGCCGTTTGGTCGAAGCTGGCTTACATGGGAGAGCATCTCGAAAGAAGCCAATGTTGAGTAAAATTTAGAGAAAACGGCGAGTTGAATTTGCCAGAACACATTGGAATTGGACAGATAGCCAACGGAAATATGTGCTTTGGAGCGACGAAACAAAAGTTAATAGTCTTAGTCCTGATGGTCGGAGGTACGTACGGCGGTCCATTAATCAGGAATTTAACCCTCGCTATGTTTCCCCCGTTGTGAAGCATGGTGGAGGGTTTAAAATGGTATGGGGATGCTTCTCCTGGAGTGGTGTTGGCCCAATTTGTAAAATTGATGGAACTATGAATACCGAAAAATACATCGAAATTCTTAAAAACATAATGCTGGCATGGGCTGAGGAGAATTTGCCTGTTATATGGAAATATCAGCAGGATAATGATCCGAAGCACATGACAAAGCTGACTCAAAAATTTTTTCAGGAGATGTTTTGGAGTGGCCATCATGCAGCCTGGACTTAAACCCTATTGAACATCTATGGGGTGACGTAAAAAGATCTGTAAGTCGGGAAAATATAACAAATATGAAAGATCTTTTTGATAAAATAAAGGTGGCGTGGAAGTCAATACCAGTGGAGCGATGTCGACGCCTAATATCTTAAATGCGTAGCCGGTGTGAAGCAGTATTGAAGCAAAAGGGATTTGCAACTAAATATTAACCAAAAATAAGGCCATTGACTTGTTAACATTACTTATTTCTATATAATGTGTTATCGTTTCCAATTAGGTGCCGCTCTATAATTTGAAGACTGAGACCTACAATTAAAAATTGAGCTAATAATGAATATTTCTTTTAAGTTATTTATCTTCTTTGTTTACATTAGATAATATTTGAATATAATATAGTGAAATATATTTAAAAAAAGTATATAATACAAAAGTTATACACCTAACACGTCTATACTACAATACGTTTCCAATTAGTTGTCAACAGCTGTAAGCAAAGCAAAGTTGCAAATAATGTCAATATATATATTTTTTTAATTTAGTTCGTCTTTTTTATTTATTCAAATGTTCGTTTTGTAAATTTATAGAACTTAAATAAATTGCTAAATTATATATGTACATATATATGTACGTACATATACATATATACATATACATATGTGTATACATACATATATATACATATATATGCATGCATCTATATATGCATATATATATTTTTTTTTGCTGCTTCAAGCTTTTGATTAAAATAAAATAGTTAAGCAGAACAATTGGTGTTAAAAATAATAACTACGACAGTAATGTTTCAATAATGCTGCTAATGGCTAATTAAAAATCTAAAAAAAATTAAATTAAATTTGATTTAAAAGTAGTAAAATGTTGGCAACTATCAATAGTGTGTAGTTTATATAGGTATGTATGTATGTAGTCGATAGAGTAAATAAAAATGTATTGTAAATATATGTAAGTGTAAATAAATCTATATATATTATTTACTTGATGTTTTTAAAAAAATTGTTGATTTTGTTGCTTAATAATAAAAATAAAAGAAATTCTCTAAACATTTTCTTATACATAAATAAAAAATAAAATGAGAACTAAGAAAAAAAAATTAAATGCTGAAAGAGCAGCTTTTTATGAAAGGAATTCGCAAGAGTGTACTAAAGGCGGTATTCGTTCCATTTGCTTACTTCTGCTAGCATCGGGGAACAGTAAAAACTTTACCGACATTGCCACAACAGTTAGTCCACTCTTCGGTATATGAAAATTTCTCCAAAAACATATTTTCGCGTACATGATAAAAATTTACAACCATTTAAGAAGTTGTAAATGGTTAAATAGTTAACCTAAATTGTGTTGTAATTTTGCGTATGTATTTTTTATATGTTTTTTTTTTGTTTTGTCTAAAATTACGAATATTTTCTTTTTAATATAAAATTCTATAAAATTGCTAAAAATTATTATATCTCTTAAGGAATGATCACAACTCTTATTACAATATATAGTGCATTTTGTATATGTATATATTTAAATTTTTTTTTTAAAAATATATCTCTCAAAAATAAACCATTTTTAGATCATTATACATAATTGATAAAAATATATATTATGTTTGTATAAAATAAATTCATTTTATACTTTTATCACTTTATGTTGTAAAGTGTTATAAAATGTTGTTGGGTGTGTTTTATCGTTAATTTTTTTTCCAAGTTGATGTTATCTAATTGGAACACTTATTTTAAATTACTTTTTATTTTGTCTTTTTGCTGTTCTGCTTGATGCTTTTATTGCTTAGAGTCTTAACATTTTACATAAAAGAAATCGAGTTATTAAACACAAATTATAGATGAAGACACTCCGATTATAGTTCTCGTGGTTTCCTCTGAAAGAAACAAAGAGAAAATAAAATTAATTCAGAAGTGATTGCAATTAAATTATAAGCGATAAATATTATGCTATATAAATAGAAAACGATTAGAAAATCGTTATTGCTTTTTCATAAAACCCTGTGACCATTGTGATATGTGTGATATATGCATATGTAAGTGGATCTGTGTGGATCTATTTAAAAAATATTAGATGGCGCATTCTTAGAGCGATTTATTTAACATATTAAATTGTAATAAATCGACAAGATATTTTAATCGCCTGCATGCTCATAGCAAAGCACAAGCCACGATCTATTAAAATCAAATTATTATAATTAAACGGATCACATATTTCGAAGTGTTGAATTGTTAATTTGATGTTATTATTTGTTTTATCTCAATATTTTCTTGCTGGCAAATATATTTGCTTTAATTTCTTTTTAAATAAATGAAATACTGAAGTTAAGTTTTCAGTTTTATTGGAAAAGCTCTTTGCAATCTTACTGTCCGGTGATTAAGTTTGGCGTGTTTCCAAGTGTCTTTTCCAAAATCTTGAGTGATGATTTTATTTGCCACATAAATTATATAATTTGCTTTGTATCATTTAATTAATTGATAAATTTGGAGCTTTTAAGTAACAAAGCAAGTGTGATAAAATGTTCATAACACTCTGCTTCATTCTGTTACGGCATCTGTACACCATCATTGATAAGCCAATTGGATTACGGTAAACGTTTTATGTGAGAAATGCAGCTAAACAAACTGATATCAGTTGCCACGATTTTATTATTTTTATATTATTTATTTACAAAATTTAGCAGGAAAAAGTAAATTGAGCGAGCGTCCTACACGTTTATCTATTTATTTTCAAAATATAAATTTTTCAGTCAGCCAATTAAAGGCATGTTGAAATATCTCGCTATAAGACCGCAACGACTTAAGTGTAATTAAAAATTTAGTTTTCTAAATACGACTACGAGCAAATTTAAAAAGAAAAAAAAAAACTTAATAGAAATGAACTTGACCATTTATTTTATTGTTATAGGTCTCCGTCGATATAAACTGGAGCAAAAGTTTTAAATTAATAAAAAAAAAGTAGCGGCAGATATTTTTTTCCACGTGTAGAAAAATTAAAAACAAAACAAGTTAAGTAATTTGTTAATCTATTTTATTAAACTAAAAGTACAAGATACACGTACATATATTTATTTAAAAAGAAAAAATTGCAATCCTAATAAAAAACGGCTTAATGAGTAGAGAGTTATAGGAAAGTTAAAGCTTCATAAGTCAACTCTGATTTGTAATTCAATCGAAAAATGCGATTTTATAGCAATTTTTCTTTTTTTTATTTTAGGCAGAATTATAGTGTCTATCTGAATTTGCCAAATTTTATATAAAATTTCTATTCATCTCGGATCTTAAGTGTAGGAGTGGTAGGACAAAAGTAGAAACTTTTTCCTATTAAGAATCTTGTGTCAATATATCTGTATAATCTGCAAAATCACTTATTGTAAATATCCAAATGATCAGAATTTTTTTGTTTGCGCAGATCAAAACAGATATAAGCTAGAAAATTATTAAGAGTGATTTTAAGAATATGGCATACTGCAAACTTTTTAAATAGTTTAGTTTTGGCATTGAATTTAGTTTCCAAATCAAGCAAGATCGATTTGTTCGTTTATCATTCCAAAGTGCTTTAAAAATTCCCCGAACCCTTTTTATACTTCTAGCCTCTTATCTAATTTAATATCAGTTGCATCTGTCGTTATTCCAAGGATTTTTCGATTAAGTAACGATTGTTCGATTAAGTGCAGTGGCTTCGATTTATAATATTTGTAGGCAAAAGCTGATGCTCTTTTGCTCGTACGAATTATGAAACAAAACGAACCAAAAAGGAAGGGGGGGGGGGGGGGTGAAAGAAAACCCTTTTTTAAAAGCAAAAATGTACGACAATATTTAGAAAATTTTTAGGAGGATTTTTTTTTAGAGAAGATGATAAGTATTTCCGCTAAATTTTAAGTAGCAAAAGTCCTTTCCTAACATGTTTCGATCTTGGCTGTAATTGTTTTAAGAAAAGAAAATCAAATAGTGTTCACTTTGTTTGTGCAAAATAAGTTTAAATAAAAAAATAAATTTATAAAGCTCTTCGATACTAATCATGTTGAAACATGCTTCCATAATAAGGACAAACCTTTTCCCTAAACAAAATTCTTTGCTTGTAATGACTTCCTAATTTTGGCTTCAAATTTTCCCTAATTTGAGTTCTAAATAGAGTGGGGATACGATTAGACTTAATTTATATTGCCTGAGGGAAAATTTAATAAAATGTTCCAGTTATCTAGAAATTTCAAAAGCAATTTCAATAGAGTGGAACTGGTGCAGCCCCCAAAAGTTGTAGGCTCAAATGAATGAAGAATTTATTTTGTTGTAATGAAATATTAAAAATTCTTTTACTATATTATTTTTTAATTTTTATATAATTCGAAATGTGTTTTACTCCTTTTTCAGTCCCAGAGCTACGAGCACGTTTCAAATTATTCCTATATGACAATAAACAGGATTATAATTTATTCCACCTTTTTTTCATTAAATACTCGTAAATGTGAAATACATTTGGGCTAAAATTTATTTATTTTAAAAGTTCGGCACTTCTTTACACTCTATATTTAATAATTCGTATATGTGAATAGCGAACCTTGAAAGGGTTTTAGGATCTTCTAATCTGCCAAATTGGCAGATTGTACTTACTTTTACTAAAAGTTGAGCTTAATTGGGTGTATTTTCTTTAAATTAATTTCAGGCATAAGATAAGAAATTGCTTTGCTGCTGATGGCGATGTCGGTGTTGCTGGCAGCGAGTTGCTGTTGCTATTTGTGGTATCAACCTGTTGCAGTTTGCTGAAACTTTCATGCGTGTTGGATTGGGGCGGCGGTGTTAGCAAAAGGTAAGTGTAAACATTGGCACATGTAATATAATTTTAGTTTATTGCTTTTATTGGGGGATTGCCATGTCATGAGTGACAGAGAGCTCTCAGTCGTATAATATTAATTAATGTTTTTATTGATTTGTTTTTTCAAAGTGATAATTATAATTTTGACAGGTTATAAAAAAGTGTTGCATGGATTGTTTAATGGCAGTGTTAATTTATAACAATTAAATTAACAAGAACTTAATCTGCTTTAAAGTGTAACGTGCCCAAAACATGATAATTTCCCCTTTTTGTTAAAGTCTAAGTTTTTATCTTTATGTTTTAATAACAACTTGTTATATACTTTTTATTTATTTTTTCTTCTTCTGTCAATTTTTATGTTATTGAAATTATGTTCAAATTTTTCGTTTTTTGATATCGCAATGATGTCAATATTTTGTTTTGTACTTTGAAATACTTTCAGACATATTTTTTATTTATTTTTTTTTTTTGTCATAACTCTTTTGATAAGATAAGTTTTCAACGGAGTCTGTTGTATTTTACCAAAGTTATAGACTGAAGCATTAATAGGTATACGACAAATTCTGTTCGTACTGTTGAAAGTTGTTCGTAAAGCCAGTCAGTGTGTGCATGTGTACATCATCTTCAAAATTCTTCACTTTAAAGTATCTACTGCGTCGTCATTGTTTCATTTAACAGATTCAATCTGTATTATGACTATTTTATGTTTTACGTTTAAGGCCTTAACTACTTTATAATAAGGCGAATAAAGTTGTTTTAATATGGCAAGCAAACGTTTTGTTTTTCTCTTCTTAGTAACAAATATTAAATGGTTCTCATAGATACCAGATACATCCATAGGTACACACATACCTATGGGCATACATATGTATGAATATAGCTGGTTATGTTCATTTTTATCTGAAGCAGTACATTTATCTTTTATACAATTGATATGTACCGAAATATATACATATATACATACATATATACATATATATATATGTATGTACATATGAATAAACATTTTGAAGAATGTCTTGTTTTTCTATAAATTTAGAAAAAAAATACAATTCTCTAGATTTTTTTCACAATTTCTTATATATATTTATATACATACATATGCATATACATATATACAAAAGAAATCAGCTTGAAGTTTTTAACTGCTTTATAAACATCAGAGCAAAGCCATTTATAAGGAAAAATTGAATAAATACGAGTTAAATAAAAATAGCACTGCTGGAATATAAAGAAACCACATTTCTTGGTTTCACGAACTTATTAATATTTAGACGTGATTGAGAATTGCGCTCATCTATATATTTTCCGACAGGCAATTTTTTATGTGAAAAAATGTGAAGACTGAACTATTAGTGGCAGGCATAAATGAATTTGGCGGATATTTGAGATGAGGTGGCATGTAAAGAAAGTTTTCACAAATGCTTATGTGAAAGCACTTTTAAAACTGTCTTTAAAAATTCAAATTCTACAAGTTTTCGAGTTACACTTTTTAAAAAAAAAGTGAAAAATGGCAGTTAAATGAAAAATAGTTAAATACATTTACTATCTTTAGCTCGGCTTTTAAAATTAAAAAAGAAACTTAATTTATTTATATTTAATTGGCAGAGCATAATTTCGTTCTCTTGTTTAAGTGAAATATAAAATATATCGTCCAAGATATATAGTTTTAGATCAACTTAATCAAGGCTCAGCTAATCTGCAGTTTTGCTAAATTTTAATTTTAAGGGTAAAAGCAATAGCACTGCTGTGTTAAGGAGAAGCATGCAATGAAGTTGTCTAGTATACAACTCTCTCAAACTTGGATTGATATATATTATATTGATATATTTATAAAAATGATAGTGACTGTGTTAACGATTTGGCTTGTATGGCCAGAATGGCATTGGAATTAATTCTATTTTTAATGTTAATCAAAAATAACTTTTAATGAAAATGTTTAGTTGCTTTAAAAGCTTTTCAGAAAGAAAAACTTCTTATCGAGAATAATGTTTTTTCTCTAGGTTTTATAATTTTACTTTATAAAACTGAAAATATATAATATTCTCTAGAAGGAACCTGCATATACATATACATTATATATACCAGTGCTTCCGAACGCCTGTCTCTCTATATATGAAAGTTACAAAGTTTGCATTTTAAAACCGATTCGATAATATGAATATCCATGAGAATCCAAAAGTTCATAGTATTCATAATATAAAAATTAAAAAAAAATTCAAACAATTTGATGGAAAAATTTTGGCTACAGATTTTTGTTTAAGCCCATAAAATTAGTAAAAACAACAACAATTTAAAATCACACTGATACTGGTCGGTCAGACTCTAAAACTTGTCTTCGACATCTTTTTTTTTCCTGTCAACACAGGTAGCAAATGCTATTAACTCAACTGTGTTACGTTAACCAGTTCATTTTTGAGGGGCACCAGCAAAAATAGCAACAGTCTCTTCTACCTTTTTGTTTTTTTTTTTTTTTTTGGCTCATTAACAAAATTAAAAATGCCATGAACTTGTTTTATATATAATTGAAAAATCTTATTGGCACGAGAAAGAGAAAAAGAGAATCTTGTTAAACCAGTTTATCATTTTTAAGAAAAATTTAGTTTGAAGTTGGAATTGTAAGGAGAGAAATACATGTGGACGTGTAAAAAGCATAAAAAATTTTAAATACACATATTTCACCTGGGAACAGGCCATACTATCTATACAGCTTGATTATCTTGAAGAACGTGCATGCCGCATAGCCAGAGAACAAGAACCGCAACTGGAATTAAAAAAAATATGCACATCAGGGTATTGCAGCTAGTTTTTTTTTTGGTTTCTCTGTATGCCCATTTGTGATCATGTAATCGCAATATAAAGCGCATGAGCAGCCATATTGGATTTTTTAAAGAAAATAAATAATAAATAAAATTGCTCTTATCTCTCTCTTTCGCCACAAAGTGCTCTTAAACTGCACGTTCAACTTGAGTGAGTCAGTTGAGGCAATTTTCTTTTTTTCTTTTTGTTTTTGGAATTTATTGTTTTATTGAATGAGTGATTACTCTCCTCCTCAACTCCATCACTCGCTCTCTAACACTACTCTAACCAATTTCTTCTCTCTTTTATACACAACCCAAGTATAATGCGACCAACGCATTTGTATGCTGGGCCTGTACATGTATTTGGAAAAATGAATTAAGTTTAACAATTTATTTGTTTAGAGTTTTGTTGTTAACATTTTTACAATTTTTATTAAATTGTCTTTTAAATCTTTTACTTTTACTTTCAATTTTGATTTTGTTTATTTAATAAGGTAAATTTGTATTTTTATCTAAAATTATTTATAAAAATAGCATTTTGAATCCTGCTTTCATTTCAAATAGTAGATGTAAAATATTTTCTTTTGCCTCTACTTCTTATTCGTAATACGTCTAATAGAAAAATTTCACAGCAGTTTTGTGATTATTTTGAATGCCGGATTTTGTAATTTATATTAATTTTGTGTAATGTACCCCCCGGGCTTGTTTGTTGTTTCGAAAAGGTGTTTTAATGTTAATTAAATTAGTAAAATTAAAGTAGTAGTAATCAAAGAAGTGCATACTTTATTCATTACTTAGGGTTCCATACGTTCTTTATGACCTGTATTACCACCTAGTTCTGTTGAGAGATCTGATATCACTTCTTTGTAAATTAATGGATCAATATTTTTCCCCAACTGATACAATAAAAACCAGTCGCCAATATTACATTGCTTAGACACCGACTCAACTTCATCAACTTCTGCTAAACGGGAACGGGCACGCAGCAATAAATGTCTCAATTTGGGACCCATGACAATAGCAACACGATAGATCAGTGAAATGCCGGACAGAATGGACAGGGCAATAAACCAGAACCATAAGAACACATAGATTTTCTCATTGACAATATTTAACGGCAGCACACAAAGGCCATCGAATTTTTGCACTGAACCAGAAGGACCGAATTTGTGGAATGTACATTTGGTGACTTTTGGAAATACACGTGACATGGGATCGATGCGCTCGTCGGGATCTTGCTCAGTGAACTTTAAGACTTGACTGCCGTAAGTCGAAAATTCTCCGTCTAAAAAGAAGTCCACAAAATAGATTTGGCAAATTACGTTGACAAAGTTTAGTGCTTCGCACAAAAAGAAACGGAAGGCATAAAAGTTGTGACGGCTAATATTATCCACAAAGTATTGCACCAAGATTTTCTTGCGATCCATTTTACATTCTTCGTTCACAATGGGACTATTGAGATCCATGACCAACATTTTTAGACGGCCGCCTTCCCACGATTTCCATAAATAACGTGGCACATAGAACATTATGGCTTGGAAGAAGAGCACAAAACACACCCACTGATAGTATTTATGAAATTTCACTTCGTCCTCTCCATCCACGTGGGATCCAACACCTGGTTGCACCACATCCCTTCCCGTAGTGCCCGTTAAACGACCTGGTACTGTAAACGTCGAATAAATCCAGCAGTAAGTGTCCATTATACTCAATGGGATCTCATCGACTATGCAATCGATGGGATCACCAATGTATTGTCTGGATGTAACTAGCAGCGAGAACGCTACCAAAATGATAACCGTCGCTTTATAATGTAAACGAAAGACATTGTTATCGATACAGACCGAATCGATTTTTAATAGGCCTTTAACAGACCCAAAAACATCAAACATTTTGGCAAAGTCTTAAAACAAAACCAATCACAAACAACTTTTGTTAAAACAAGCAAAATTTATTTATTTTTTCTTTTCTTTTTTTTTTTTTTTTGTTTGGGTAAAAAGTCGTTTTTAAAACAGATTAACGCGTGGTTTGCATCACTTAAACTTCATAATAATTCAAGTTTTATTTAAAATTTCTTGACACAAAATCGAGCACACATCTGCATCTACGTTTCTTCCTTTACTGTTTTCCTACGTTATTTATTTGTTTTGCTTTTGTGATATTAAAATTCGAGTTATTTAAATTAATTATTCTCTAAAACGAGATAATTCTTTTTAAGATAAAAGAAAATTTCACTTTCGCCAATACGCTGTGACCCCGTCACTTAAGCGTTCTGTTCGAATAGAAGAATTAAACTGCCTTGCTTAGATCTCTAACTAGTTGTTACTCTGTCTTCATTACTTATCACACAAATTGAGTGATTTTGTCGCAAGCTCGAAACTAATTCTCACCCATACCACAGTAAAATGGCACAGTATGGGTGAGCGAATTTAGCGAAATGAAGAGAAGCAGCATAATTATCGAGCAATGGTGGTGGTTGTAATAGTATTTTATCATTACCGACAACAGGTATGCTGTTTTCTTCTTGCTTCTTGCTTCGTGCTGCTGTGTTGCATAAAGTATGCATTCAACTTGCACTTCATTGTATATGAATGTACGTATAAAACTCATGCTTTTCCAAATGTGCCTACACACACACTCGTACATAAATATTACTGCATACATGCACACATTAATATTTTGTTTAGTACTTTATGTAATGGGATTGGGTTTACATTTTTAGAGTTTCGGTTTTTACAACTTACTTTTCATCATTTACTTTATTGTTGGTTTTGCTTGTTTGGGGTGGATCACGTTTGTGCTTTATTTTTGTGTGTGTATCTAACTTTGTAGATGGTTATGTGTGCATATGCATACAAACATTGCTTCAGTAACTGCAACAACCAGCGAACCCCAAACAATTTTTCCTTTCACTTTATAAAGTCCTCGTTCCATTATCCTACTTCGAGTACTCTGAAATTAGCCATCTTCTTTTCGAACTAACTGAAAGAACTTTGTGCTTGTTTATAACAAAAACATTTGCCCTCATTTGATTAAAATATTAATCAATTACGCACACATAGATTGGAACGGACATACATATACAGTGACAGTACACTCTTTGCCTATTCGTAAATATAAATAAAAAAAAAATCATCTTATATTTACTGGGACAAAAATGTGTCTAGCGAAGGCAGTTCGTGATGTCAAGGGCTCCGTTTTAAGATTTTAATTGTTACTCCTGCCATATTAAAAACAGTGTTACTTGGTTGCCAGATTACCGAAATCAAAGTTTTATTATATTTATGTAGATACTAAAAACTCGAATATGTTGAAAGCTAACAACTCTTTTCAAAATTAGCATTTTTTTTTTCAGGGGAAAAAATGAACTATTTAAGCCTTCCATTCTTCAATTAAAAAAATTAATTAATTTATAATATATTTATGTGCAGAAACATACAAACATACATATGTATATGTATAGATATTCGCTAAAAATTTGAGTGATTTTGAAATTGTTAAAGTGTGGTAGTGAACGAAAAAAAATTTTTAAACCTTTAAATTTAGATAATCGCACTGCTTTTCGAAATTAAAGTGGCGATATGTGTAACACGTGTCTTTCATAGCTAATCAGAAGGCAAATGTATTACACACAGACGTGCGTATGTATGAACGAACTACGATAATAGCGAATATGTAGTATAACTCGTATATTGTTAATAGAATATTTCCGGTCCCAGCTCCCTGCTCCCATTCCTTATGGATTATAGTGGCGTTTTTAAGTTTATTTTAAATGCACATCCTTTTTTTTTTAAATTATATTTACAATCTATTTTTACAAAAAAAATTAAGTAAATATCGTAATACAATATATGTATATAACATTACATAAAACTTTGCATGTGCTTATAAACCTGAAATAAAGCTTACAAGGTTGTTAGCAAAGGAGCAAAGTTGAAGGTGAGGCACACCTGAAATACATTTTGTATTTCTCAATTTCCAACCAACTCAATTTGAACCATAGGGAGATACCCAATCGAGCAGGGCCTTAAAATTATTCGGGCTTTTTATGAAAATGGGGCTTCATTTCGGGAATTTATCGGTCAATTTAATATCCAAAGTGTGAGTAAAATCTGAAAAATCGTGGAAAAATATAAGCAAGCCGGCTATATAGGAGATGTGAAAACCCCAGTGCGTGGTCGGACAGCCTTCCTTCCTTCCTTCCTTTTGTTTATTTCCTACTCGTATACGCGGCTTCGTGTAAAGGAAATAAAACTTGACTCATGTGTTTGTAGTGATTTACCAATTTGCAATAAATAATAACAAATAAATTATATTGGTTTTTAATTTAATAACATAAATTCCACATACTACACAGTGTTATAGCTCTGTTTGGTAGAAATTTCATTTCGTGCTTTACTTCAGCGGCGAAGAGGAGTGTCTTTGTTCAGATGTATGTATTTACATTATCACCAATGTTAATTGGCTGCTAATACAAGCGATAAGTGATCAGTTAGCATATGCTTTCGTCACTTAGGCATTCCTAAAAAAAAAATCCCAATTAACGCAAATTTTACTCATCGTTCCGTAGTATATACAGATACTTTCGGAAGTGTCCGTAGCCCAAAAGGTATTGTGTCAGAAAACAATTGACTTTCCAAAAAACTTCATTTTATATATGTATTCCACCTTTATTCAGAAAGTCCATCAGGAAATAAGGAAAACTTTAATTTATTATAATTTCTACAAAACAAGGTGGCATTTCTTCATCGTCATGATTATCATGAATTATTATTTTGGCCTAATTTAATTACAATTTCCGGTTAAAACATTATGGCAAATGCCTCTTTGCATGTGTATGTGTTGTGTGTACTTGAAAATAAAAAAAAAAAATATATAATAATAAAAATTGCGTTTGAGTCCGTCAATGTAAAATGTAATCGGATTATTATTACAGCATTACAGCTATTGCGTTTTATAATTTGAACCGAATTGTACAATAATTTTGCCAAACTTATACGAGATGGCATACAAAATTAATTATTGTGATAGAATACAAATACACATACTCGTACATGCAAGTAAACTTTTAGTATTCTGAGTGGAAACTAAAGGGTGTTTTTTAGTTGCATGAATTTAAATGGAGGACATTTTTTGAATTATAATTTGGTACATAATTTTGTTGCATTAAAGCTTAAGTGTTATTTACGGCATATATCTGCTGCTACGAGTTCATCATTCGATTAGTCGAATCTTTGTAGTACTTTGCCCAACAGATCTGGAATAGAGATCGGCATGGAGTCCAGTAGTGGCTTAAATGCTGCTTTCTAAGGCTTCAAGAGTTGTTAGCTTTTTGGCATTAACATGACCGCTGCTACTACGAGTTACATCGTTCGATTAGTTGAATTTTTATATTACTTTTTCCAATAGCTCTGGAATAGAGATCGGCATGGAGTCAGTGGTGGGTTAAATATTGGTTTCTAAGTCTTCAAGAGTTGTTAGCTTTTTGGCATTAACATGACCGCTGCTACTACGAGTTACATCGTTCGATTAGTTGAATTTTTATATTACTTTTTCCAATAGCTCTGGAATAGAGATCGGCATGGAGTTAGTGCTGGCTTAAATATTGGTTTCTAAGGCTTCAAGAGGCTAATTAATATTTGGACCAAAAGTTCAGTTAGCATGCAGTTAGCACTGTAACTCCAGCACCTTGCTCTTTTCGGAAGATGATTACCCGCAAAAAACTGTTACTGGCTTACAGAGTGATGGCAAATTTGCCTATGGGTCTAACCATTATATATACCCAACTTGCCAATTATAGTTGTAGATATAGATAGTTCTTATGTATCGTGTTAGAAAGGATTAATTTTTTGTAGAAATTAAATTTAAATTAATATAGGAATAATAGTTCATTTCTTGGTCCACTTCTACTAAAAGTTTGCTCTAAATAGCTCATTTTGCTTCTCTGAATAGTCTGTAATATTGTATGATAATTTTTGATTTATTTTAAGAAAAAATTATAAGTCTTATACTAAATATGTATGTTGTATTTTATTATGCGGGCCACTGCTCTTCTTTTTATATGTAAATTAAATATACTTTTATCGCTTTTATACACAAACTATACGTTGTTGGAAATGAAATTAAAAGAGTGTTAATAAGACACACCATAAATGGATAAGACACAATAAAGTGCGGTTTGGAAACGCTTTTTTATTGATCGTGTATGTTTCACTTTGAAATGTTTCAATTGAAATCCGAAAGTGGTCTGAATATGAGCGAAATAAAGTAATATTTCTACAGACGAGTTTTTGACGTGTTTCTCTATTTGCTGGGATGGTTGGAATGCAAAAGTAGTGAATAGATTTTGAGAAAAGTCTCACTTGACAATCAATTTAGTTGGCATTGCAATGAAATTGACTTTAGTAAAAATTGAGTTTAGAAAAATTCAAATTTTGAATTAATTATATGTGAACCTTCATATATGAACATTCGGAAGGGGATACCACTGTTTGCCGTGTTCTATATTCTCTTTTATTGCAGCTCGATATATCCCAACGTACCAAAAATCATTATAATTAATTAAGTAATTAAGTGGCATGAGATTTCCCTGCTTACATGTGGCCCACAAAGATCTATTTGAAGGCATTTCGAAAGAGTTTGAGAACCTCTGGGAAAAGGAGCATGTTGAAGCAGATGGAAGAATGCAACAAAAATGTTATTTAGTGATTGTGTTGTGTGACGAAGTGATTAAAATGTCTGCATTTATCACTGATTCAGCTTCTTGTGTCCAAATTGTTCATTTATTAAACCATTTCAATGAACTATTTGTTTGTTCAATGATTAATAATTTTTTACTGTTAAACGTCTCAAGAAAGTCCAAAATTCGTGATTCATCTTTATCTCAATAAGAGCGACACACATATGCATACATACACACACACGAACCTGTATGTCTGTATGTATGGGTGAAAGATTAATTTATTATATGTAAGTAGTTCTGATTATACTTGCTTAAAAATATTATACGGAATTAAATTGCGTTTGGTATAAATGTATGTGTGTATGTACGCACACATGGACGCATATGTAAGTAAATACAAATACTTTCTTTTTTCTAAATATATTCTGTACTGAAAGCATGTCAAATATTTGCCTTGGCGTTCGTATCTTTTGTCAAATTCTTTTTAAAAATCATAAAATTACAATTTTTAGTGTGTTGTAACCGTGTTGGAAATTTGTGAAATTCAGATTTCATATGCATATACATACATACATATACATATACATATATTTTGAATTTCTAAGCTTAACATAAGTTTTAGTTTGGTGGTGTTAAGAACAGGTTTGTATGAATAGAGATTGTCACAAAACGTTTGGTAAATATGCACGTATCTATCTATCTTTAGATACATATACATATGTGTGTGTGTACGTATGGATGTATGTATATAGAAAACATAATTCGTGTGACTGTAAAGTGTCAATGGCTTGAAAAAATAAATAATAAGTTTTTTTCTTCACTGTTTGTTTTATAGTTTAAGTGGAATTAGTTTAGCAATAACGAACACTAACGATGTTTTATTAGGCTTTTAAATAATGTTGATTACCACCATAGTTGGAATTAATTATTTTATTCAAGAGTATGGGATTGCTCCACCGTGGGAGGTTCAGCCATTTTTCTCCATATTTTTTACTAAAATTTCTTTTTTATATATAAAAAAATATCTTCAGAAAATTGTTAACGTTTTTGGTATATTCTACAGATATTCTTCTATAATTCAGGCATTTGGGACAGTCTTTGGGACAGTAAATTACATTTTGCTTAGTTCGATGAAAAGTTTAATTGTGGTTAATAAAATTTTAGTAAAAAAATTTCGAAAAAGTTCCTTTAATAAATTAAATTTAAATAAATCTGGTACGTTTCAAAGAAATTAAAAATATCAAAAAAATTTTACCGCTCCGTGTGCCTTTAAGACCGACAAACTGGCAAGATTAGTATGGAATCTTCTGCTTCCTATTTTACTACTTACTATTTTAAAAAATTCTTTTACCCTTCTATTCTTTAAAAGCGCTTTTCTTAGGAAAATAGCTTTTCTTAGTGTTTCAAAACACATTGACGCTTAAAAAATTTATTGAGAAACCTAATGGCCACTTGGAAGATTCGACTGCACAATGGGACTACTCTGGCAGTGCATGCTGTCTATGTCTATGCTTTTTCTTATTGGTTATTTAATTAATGTACAAAATATTTAACACGGTTTTGTAATAGAATCATTAAACTTATCATTTTGGTATCGATGTGGCTGCCTCGCCGCATTAATAGACCTGTTTCATGTTCATAGATTTCGGCTTAGAAACTAGCCAATCATATCATACATTGTAGCGGATAGAAATCTCAAGTTCAGTAATTATTTTAAGATTTACCTTTAACCCTAAAGTAGATTCATCTCTTATCAGTCCAAAAATTCATTGAAATTTCAAAAGGAATCTCATCTGTTGCAAATGAATACATCTAATTAACATTTTACGAGTATTCCCTTGTCAGTGGCTCTGAAACGGTATAGAATAATAAAATATAATTTTAAAACAGATTTCCAACGTCACGTTTACAAAACTGAGCATAATAAAATAACACTTTAAGCCATCGGCAGATTTCTCTTTCTTCTTAATTCTAAGCATTAAATTGATATTAATACGATTTTTATTGTTGTGGATATGAAAGGTGGAGAAACCTTTACAAAAAAGGAAACACGAACGCAGGTAGTTTTTATTTCTTGTCTGTCCACTTGCAACAGTGTTGACGATCGTTTATAATTAGCCAATAACATAATAGATTTTATTGCATTTCTATACTGCAGTGTTCTAAGAATGTTTGTCAAACGTCATTTACTTTGTCAAGCAAAAAGTTCGAAGAGTAACTTTAAGATTTTTCATCAGGTTTGTTTGCCAATGTAATTTATTTTGCCCTTATCTAACGCTCCTATAAGAATAATAATTCTTTAAAAAGAAAATTTATGAACGTAGAGGAACATTTTTAATCTCTTTTTCTGGGAAAGAGCACGAATGGTATAATCGCTGCAATAATACAAAAATAATAATAAAAAAATAAATAAATAAATATATAAAAAGATTCGTAGTAAAAAGAATTCGGCACAATGAGAATGAATATGAATACGCATTTTGATTAAAAGATTAATAGCATTAAGTGAGACGTTAAATGAATTATAATTAAATTTATAATTAATTAATATGAGCGGGATTAATTTATTTCTTTTAAAATAAGAAGGGCTACGACTTTGCCTACAATAAACTCATTAAATTTATCGGAATGAGAAAAATGATAAAAAATTTGTTTCTTTTTATACCCAATTCCCGGTTTGTATCACCCAAAAAATTATCTTTTCCTATCACGTGTATCATATAAAATATTATTTGAATAGCACTAGCGGGTTCACCGCTGCCTCGGTTGTATAACTTATCATTTAAATCTGGTGTTAATTGATTACTCTAAAGTCTTACATATCACGACCTTACTGTAACTGGACTAATTCTTGATATACACATTTCTGAACAGTACAAGCGGAATGCAATTGAGTAGAAGCTAATTAATGTGCATTAATAAGAAGTATAGCGTATCTTATTTGCCCGAGATCTGCACCAGCAACGCAGTTGCTCTCATCGAGTTGTATTTCGTGACTTGTAGGAATTTTCATTTCATCTGAATGCTGCTGTCGTCGTTATTTGTGCTGTTACGTGAGAATATTACAGGCGAATAAACTTGCTGGCAGATGTTAATATATTTTCTATACAGTCGATATTGATCGATGGTGCAACAGACTCTCCTTGCATGTTTCTCGTGAAAAAACAAAAACTACAAACTGAGTAACAGAAACAGAAAGAATTGTTTTAATGGTTAAACATTAATGGGTGAGCATTTTATGGCTATTGGAAATGATCAATTAAATATTAACTCGCTTCAATTGAAGTATATTTTGAGTACTTTTGCTGTTTTTTTTTTAATTTAATTTCTTTTTGAAAATGAAAACTCTTATATACATTAACTTTATCAGACAAGATTGCCCTCCATACCTTTATATGCATTCAGAAGGGATTCGTAGCATTCGTAATTGTTAATAGCACAGCTGAGTTACTTTTTTGTTTCAGAACTACGGAAAATGATATTAAAAGTTGTTTGGACTGTTCTATTCCCATAAGCAGTTTTTTTTCAGTGCAGGGAATTCCCTTTGATTTCAGTTATAAAATACGAGGGGACTTTGAAGTGGAATAAATAGGCTGGAATAAGAAATCTCGCAAAGCAACATAAGCGGATACTGCTAATACGTCTCCTTCTACTTCGCCTACTCCAAATAAAGCGTATTTAAAGGACATTTAGTTCATTTTCGTTGCAAATTTCCAATTCGGATGCAGCAAATCAGTTTTTATTTTTACTACGAATTAAGAAACCAAATAAATTCAGAATTTTTGGTTAATTTCTATTTGGTTTACTGGTACTTTATTAAAAACTTAGCTAGTAGGAGTAATAATATTTTATATCTTACTAGCTGTGTCCGGCCCGCGTTGCTGTCCTCAAAGTTTTCTTCTATTTGGACTGCCTCTCGGAGAAGGCAGTCCAAAATCAGTCTTTTTGGTTATTTATAACAGAAAAAAATGTCATGTATGATCCGCTAACGGGTTAATTAACGCCGTTACACACTGTTTAAGCACCCAAAGCCTTCAGCGAAACGGAGCTTAGGGCTATCGCGCAATCTCTATCTAAATATTTCGCCATCCGTAGGAGGAACTTCAAACTACACAGAAACACTCCTCACGGTCCATAGAGCATGCATATAAAATTCAAGCCCCTCGATGGTATAGTGGTTAGTATACCCGCCTGTTAAGCAGGTGTCAGGGCCTCAGCAGCCAGTGCTTCTATACATATTGCAATTATATTCATATAATTGTAATATCTAAATAAAATTTGCCCAATATCGGTGAACTACGTAGTGAACGTTTTAGTGACATACTAAATTCAGTATGTTTAGGATGTGTGATAGTAGAGGGGATTTTGTTAGTATTACGATGCCCTTTTATAAAAAAAAGGACTTTTAAAGTACTTGCTTGCGATTTTCTTTATTATATTCTTGCGGAAGTTTGTGCTAATTTTTCTTACACTTCTTTGACATATGAGTGTGGTCCAAATAGGTCATGTTCGAAAACCAATTTATATCATAAGGCGGCTGTATCTAATTGCATAAGAAGCGTTAATTAGTCCCCGTCCACATGCAAATGCAATTTTTTGAAATTCTGCTTTGAAATTGCAATAGTGTCCAGAAAAATCTTCTTTTCTCTTCTTCTTAGTGAGAATTGCAAAGCAAAACATAATTGCAGAGTACATGAAAACCTACAAACAGCTGATTTTGTGTTCACATACAATTTTGATAAAATCAGGTTTTATAATACAGTTTGTCAAATAAATTTGTTAATGAAAAAATAAATTTTTTGTAGAAATAGGTGTGCTTGTTGTAATTATTCTTTCCACATTTATTTGAGAAACTGTACGACAGCTTTTATTGTTTATATGTGTAAAAAAAGTGTTCTAAAATTGAAATGATTTTACATGTTCTGAATGAATATTTGTGAATGTGAATGAATTATCAGCTGTTTTCAATCTTTCTAACTTGGTAGCACTGAATAAAACAAAGTTGTATTTCATAAAATCGACTTAAAACCAATTCAAAAAAGGTTTTAAGATGGTTTTATGAGAATTATTTTGTATGGTAAAACCAGGTTTTAAGGGTTGGTTTTAAAGTTAAAACCAAATTTTGTTTTAAAACCAGGTCTTATCCTCAGTGTGAAAACACTTTAAGTGTCGAAAATATTCCTCTTGAAAGCTAGCGAGCACTTTAGCTGAAAGTTAAAATTACTTTTAAAGTTTTCCTCGTCAAAGAGATTTAAAAATATTTTATTCTTCTGGGGTGTTGAAATGGAAACGTATGAGAATTAAATACTCTTTTTGCACTGTATGGATTTTATTTTGAAAGCGAAATGTTTCTACACTAGTCGAAATTCATTCCGCTATTAAACACTGTACTCACTTTTATTGACACACAAAATGAAAATGAATTTTAGCAAAAGTAGCTTATCTGTCGACTTTACAAATAAATCCTTGTGAAAAAATATGCCATACAAGCATATATTATAAGAAAATTAATTGATGGAGCCTTATTCACGGCATCAGGCGAAGCAATTAATTTCAAGTGTTTTTACTGTTTTAGTACTTCATTAGGCAATTTGTTACAGATACATTTAAATATTATCTTGTGTCTCAGCCTTATTCGCTTACCAAATTTGTAATTTAATATGCAAACATGTTTTTTGCTTCGTATGGACGGACATACTTAAATTGGGTTCAGTAGTTTTAATAGTTGAGCGTCTGGAGTCTCAATTGTGTTGATTTTCAAAAAGTTAATCGACCAAAACCGTGCCAATTTTGTTACAAATTCTGTTGTTGTTGCTTTTTTACTTATTTACGACATTCTCATGAGTGACCTTCTTCATATCGATTAAATTTCTAACGATTATTTATTATTTTTATAAATTTTAAAAACATGTGTGGTGTTAAAAATTCCTAAAATAAAATTTGACAATTTTTTTTTTTTTTTTTTTTTTTTTTTTTTTTTTTTTTTCTTTTTTTGAAACAAAATGTCACACATCGTTGCGTGGAAAGAATGCTTAGAGTGACAAATTTTACACATACTATGACTTAGAGGAATAGTAAAGTCTCGATTGTTTATTGTGAATTTTTTTAATTAATTTAATTTATTTATGCTGCGGCCAGATTTCATTTCTGAAGTGTTCAGCCATTCCAATGTTCATCGTGGACTTGGGTCTACATCAATGTGACAATTATAATGAACACTACAGCAGAAATCTTTTTTTTTTCTTGGCTTACATAGAATACTTAAGTTGAGCCATCTCATTCCCGATCTGGTTCTTGTTGGTTCTTGAGGGTTAAAATCTAAGCTTTTGGCAAATAAAATAATTTTATTTTATTTCCCGTGCAGTTACAACGTTACGATATTTTACTACAATTAATGATGAAGTAGACTGAAACACAAGTCAGCTCTTGTTTAGGAATGGTACAGTGTTGTCAATTCATGTATATATGTATATTCCATATATATAAAGAGAACTGCCTTGTAGCTTAAGAACTATTAATTTTAAAAACAAAAAAAAAAAAATTAAATCTAGAAAGTCCCATAAAGTTTTTATAAAAATTATAATGTAGAGGAAAAAATTTATAAAGACGGAAACTCTTTTTTATTCTTTGAAAGTTCAAAAACGTTAAAGTTAATGACAATTCTTGGAAGCATTACACAATAGAGAACATAAAGAGCGCTGCAATGGAATAGATGATGAATTTAATGCGATGGCCTTCTTAATAGCCCGATGGATTATCAATTTATGTGGCGAAAAAAATAAGCTGCTAGAAATTTAAATGAGCTTAAAAAATAAATATTTCTAAACTTAAAGCCAGAATTTTTTTTTTTTTTTTTTTTTTTTTGTTTAATTTTAAGAAATTATGTATCATGTTGCTACTATAAAAGGCACAATTGCTATCTTATATGGATACGTGTGATTAACATAATTGGAAATTACTACACTTGTTTGGGTGTTCGTGCTCATTAAGAATTGAGATAATGGTTGCGTCATACCCACAAGCTTGTGGTAACGCTCAGTGTAACCAGATCTGAAACGAAAAGCAACGCTTCCGTTTAACTTATTAAATAGTAGGAATAGTAGGAAAGGTAGAAACTAAAAGTTCGGAACGAGGAATAATGATGGTTCGGCGTGCAGTTTGTTGTTTGGCTGATCGAATTTTCGAAATTTGAATATTTCAAATAGTAAATGAAAGCTTTACAGATAAGCACTGTTGTAAATTTAGGAATAGTAGAAATTTCCGGCAAAAACTGTAGCCAATGGTAACGCTTTTTTTGATTTATATTTTTTGGTGGTCTGTTAGTTTTTTTTTTTTTATTTATATGTATAATTGTATGGCTGTAATGTTGCTAACTCACGCATCGCTGGCACTTAATTATTTTATTAGATGAACTGATGAAGTATAATTATAAAATGCGTAAATAGTGACAGACAAATAATTATCTGAGCATGTTTTTTGATACAAACTTGCTGATTGCTTGAACATGTTTGTAATAGAGTCTTATCAAAATTTGTATTCCAGTCAAAAAAGAAACGAGAAAAAAATGTGATTCAAAATGGTTTTAAGTTTTATTTTTTTTTTGAATTTTTTTTATTGTGCAGGTATTTCCGCTTATTATCTAGTAAACAATATTAGTTATTAATCATATTTTCTACCGTTATAGCCAACATTGCGATATAATCGCACGTGGCTTAAACTTCATCTAAAGAGGATGTTAACAAAGTTATTATAGAACCAGTAAAAAATAATTGTAATGAGAAAATGAATTGGAAGTTTTACTTCTGACTTGCGTAAATACAAATTGCTCGTGTAAGAAACACGCATGCTTAGATGTCAGAGCCTGTAGCAGTAACTTTAAGAAATGAAGTAATTATAAGCCAAAGGTGATGTTGTCAACCATTTTGGCCAATAAGGGGGATTCTTTGTAGCTTGTCTGGAATTTAGAATATTTAATAGTTCAAAAGTTATAATTAATTAAATGAAAAAGCTCCGAGGTCCAAGCTTTACGCCCTCTATTAGCAGATTCTAAACGAGTGTTGCAAATAAAAAATTAATAAATTAATTGATTTTCCTTTTTGTATGTTTTCATTTATAAAGAAATGAGTACATTTCACTCAAGTTACACTTGAAGAAAAGTTATCTTATCACACAACATTTTCAGCACAAACAATAATGATGAGATTCCAACTCAAAATTCAACTTTAAATGAAACAGAAAAAATTATAAAATGTACTGCATACGTGTACGCGAACAAGCCACATATTCTGATAAAAGTTATAAACAACTCGAGACGGAAGATTTTAAAAATGTACAGAGTAAATAAAAAGTATTTATTAGTATTATGGAATGATTTTAAAATTTAGCAAGCGGGCTAGGAGCTGATAGGAACTGAAGAGAATTATTCAGTTGACGGAATGTCTTACAGACGCAATGAAGAAGTTGTCAAGTAGAGCGCTTTAGAGAGCTGTTCAAAATTAATTCACGATACGACGAGTTTATCGGAAAGTAAATAAATAATAAAAAAAAACTTATGAATCATTAAGAGCTGAAATTAAAGGTGTCACTTGTACATGCAACGATTAAAATTAAGTTAATTAAATGTTTTAATATTAGATCGAATAAACTAAGCAGAAATGTTGAATACGTTTAGTTCGGTGACACCGTTTTTGAAATTCAATCCGAAACGGGTCACCATAGACAATATTGTATTTAAATTACATTATCGTTGGACTTTTATAATTTTATTAGTGGCCACGCTTTTAAATTGCTCTCGTCAGTATATTGGTGAGCACATTAAATGTATTTCGGATTCAATACCAGCAAACGTGATAAATACCTATTGTTTTTTTACACCAACCTTTACACTGGTGAGTTGTACTGTGAAGACAAGCTCCGGTAGCTCCGGAGCTCAAATTTGACAAAATAAATTAATTTAGTATTTGAATGTGCTAAGAATGACTTTAATTTATTTCATAAAATTTAGGTACGTCATTTAAATAGTTCGGCGTTAGCCGCTGGTGCAGTATTCCAACCTGGCATTGGACCATTTGAAACCCAAGACGAACCCACTAAAAGACATGCTTATTATCAATGGGTACCATTTGTTTTGTTTGGACAGGCGTTGTTCTTTTATATACCGCACTTCTTGTGGAAAATATGGGAAGGTAAGACTTAATACAGCTGTGTAAACAGAAATAGCACTTTTACTCATTTTTCCTTTATTGTAAGGAAAAATTGCTTTTGTTTTACATAATTTTTATTAAAAGAAAAATCCAAAATTAAACGGAATCACAAAATTAAAAATATTCGTGTATTTCTTGCTGAAAGTTTAAGAGGATAAATACAATGATGGAGTTTCTTTTTACTCCTTAAATTTTTTTACTTTTGCCATTTCCCTAATGGCGACATATTTTATATTTACTGTGCATTCTTGTGAATGAGAAGAAATAATGTTTCTCTCTCAGACGGCTCCTTGAAAAGTGCCGGGTTCTAATTTTTCTCTGTACGGCATTTCTCCTTAAGAACCAGGAGCAATGAAAAATTTATTTTTCAGTGGCCTTCTACTATATTCTAAAAGCTTCATGGTGGCTAAGATTTTTTGTATCCTCATAATAAGACAATAAATAGTATATAAAGATCATATCGGCTGCGTTTTAGTGTATTATAAGAGGCTTGTCCATAGTCAGTATGGAGGAGTAAAAATGAAGGACTTCTTCGGTCTTTATTTGGGTGCGTTTTTGCGATAGTGGTCGTAACCTGAATTGATCTTTCTAGTTTTGTCTCTCAGAAGCAAATATTTATATAGAATTGGTTTAATTTTATTCATCCCCTCTAACTGAATAATTCCTATTTAAAACGGAATAATTCTTATTATTTAAGTTTCATGCAATCACACACATAACTCAGAATTTCGACTTATGCTCGGATCTTCGGATATGCAATCTCTATATGGTGCAAATGAGTAGCAAAGATCTTGCCCATATATATCAAAAATGTTCTCGAAAAGTCATTTACAAATTCAGTACTGGAAATTGAAAAGTGTGAAATCTTTAGCAGAAAAACTATATATTTTTAAATCTGAGTATTACAAGTGCAAGCATATACACATATTTCTCTCTACTCTCGCGAGCTTCTAACTAATAAAATCCATGAGATAAAGTAAATGATATTTCTAATTGCCGAGTATGTATTATTAAATATATCAACTTTGCTTACTTTTACGATTCATTTAAGGTGGCCGCATTAAAGCTTTAGTATTTGGCTTAAGAATGGTGGGTCTTGCCAAGTACTTACAAAGTAATTCACTTAAAATTGGCCAATTGCATGTTCCCTCAATGAACGAAATGGATTCACGTATTAAAAACATTCGTCGTACAATGATTGATCGTATGCGCTTAAATCAATCATGGGGTGCTCACTTAGTATTTGCCGAAGTACTCAACCTATTAAATATTATATTACAAATTTATTGTACCAATTGGTTTTTGGGTGGAGCGTTTTACAGTCTGGGCGCTAAAGTATTGGCGGAAAACTGGAGCGATCAAATGGATTTCTTAGATGTTGTATTCCCAAAAGTGACAAAATGCCATTTCTATAAATTTGGACCTTCTGGTTCATTGCAAATGCACGACACTCTGTGTGTGATGGCTTTAAATATCATAAATGAAAAAATTTATACGATTTTATGGTTTTGGTATTTGTTTGTATTGATCCTCACTATTTTGGGTTTGGTCTGGAGAGTTTTCACTTTGTTCTTTTACAAGAGGTGTGATTATTTTTAAACTATCTAAATATAGAAGAATGTGTATTTAATTTGGGCTTTAATTTTTCAGCATTAAATTCTCGCGCTATTCGCTTTATTGGACCAAACCAGGTAAAATAGATGAGGAGGAGCTGTCAGCTGTTATTGAAAAATGTAACTTTTCGAATTGGTTATTTTTGCTCTTCCTTCGCGGTAATCTTTCTGAATTTCTATTCAGAAAAGTTATTTATCACTTAGCAAGCGAGTTCCCGAATGAGGAAAACGAAAACAATATTAATGATTATTTGGCCGGAGCAGAATCTCATCTTTACCCCCGCAATTTAAAAACAATGAAAATAGATGAGGTGGATATGCCTTTAATAAGTACAGCCAGTGGCAGTAGTAAACTTGAATAATTCCCGCTTTTAAATTATTGTTTTTTACTGTTTATAAATAATTATTTAATAAATAAAAGTTGAACTGAATATGTGCGTTCTTAAAGAAATTTGCTGCAACCAGCCTTTGTCTTTGACATGATGGCGGTATTAAAACTGATTTTAGTTAAAAAGCTTTTATACCAAAAAGTGGTGTAAATTTAATGATGGTCCCGACTGCTTAGTAATTTCTTAGGACCTGAAATCTAGTGATCTAATGTACTATATAAACTATGGGAAGGCCCTTCCCAGCTATTTGTTTTTATTTCATTATTTTGAAAGAAGTTATTTTTAGCTCCTCTGCTTGGATTTCAGAAATTGTTTAGAAATAAATATTGTTTATTAATTTGTGGAAATAATAATAAAGTATATCTTGACCAATTAGAACATTTTATATTTGAAAAAAAAGTTATCTAATCAGAAGATTAAATAACAAGCAAAACAATAAAAAATAAATAAAATTAAAGTAAGACAGCCCATAGTATTAATATTTTGAAAGGCTGAATTTTCTGATAAAATTCAAAAAATTTTAAAATAATTCAGTTAACACTTTATCAATATTTAACCAATAAAAATTATTGCTGGCAGTTGTTACGAATTTTATACACTCTACGGTTTCCTGTGGGGCATTTAATATAAAGGATTGCTTGCAATTTTTTCTCATTCTTTCGTTATCCTTTCCGCATAAAACGTTATGAGCTCTTGAATTCATTTTAATAAGGCGTAGGATTTAGATCGTTTTGTTTCCGATTTGCGTTTTCCTTAGAATTTGGTTTAACCCACTTCACGTTTAATTTATTCCAATGTGTTTCGTTGCTCAGCAACGTATTATCGATTTTCGTAAGTGGAGGATTTTCGCAATTTCTTTGAAAATTATTCTAAGCTTGGCTTTGTATTGGTAAGCAAGAATTTAGTTTTTCATAAGAAGTACTGGGCCTCTCGACCCAATAAAAAAAATGAGAGCAAATAAGAGGGAATGCCATACTTGGAAATAAAATAGACGCTTTGAAGTATAAATCGGCAAAATATACTTCCCTCATGGAAGAATCCAATTTGCCACAGATCCAAGTTTGAAGTAACTCAATTTGCTAAAATCGCTACATAAATTCAATGCAATCAAGTAACGAAAGTAAGAAATCCTTTTATGTCTATATATATATAAATTTTTTTTTAATAATTTTTAATATTATATATTTTTAATAATTTCACCACGTGACTTTTTTTTTAAACAAAATCACTTTAATTGATAAATATTTAAATATTTTAACTAATGAAGGAAGTCCAATACAATTATATAGAGGAAAATAATCCTCTTCATTTGCGTTACATTTCACCGACCCCGATCACCAACGTAAATCGGGCTTCTGGTTTATTGAATTTTAGCGTGGTCATTGTTCACATTGAGCAAATGGTTTCCAAGATCACCGAAAGGCTAAACATTTTACATAAAAATTCCAATTTAAAAAAGCAGCAAATCCGCAAATAATAAGAGAAGAGAAAGAAATCGTTCTAGTCCTACCATTTCAAATTAAAATGGATCTCATAATATTATTGATTTTACCCCAAAAAAAATCTATAATTAATTTCCTTGCAATTGAATAATTAAGAAACTCCAGAAAGGATAAATAAAATAAAGTTGATTTTTATAATTTCTTTTTTAATAAAATTCCAAATTGAAATAAATTTGAGTTGCCAGTAAAGAACTGTTGAGTTGAAATTCTCTTAATGTACAGTTAAGGGTTAATATTTTATATATCTTTAGAATATCTTAGAAAATATAAAAGAGCCGCAGCGGTTTTTGGCAAAATATAATATTTACTCGGGAAGTAGATTCTAGGAGGTACTCGTAAATTTTTAAGCATTCATATACTTGCTCTATCGCATTGGGTTTTATAAGCGTTGCATACGAAACGAGAAATCTTGACTTGACAATCTTCACCTGTAGGGAACCTTCTAACAAATTTGAAGAGCGCCGACAAGAGGACTAAAAGCACGTATAACTTAATGTTTAGTTGGCGAAATGTATTTGTTAAAAGCGCTTTAAGTATAATATTAGTAGCAAAAATTGCGACATTGACGTCTAGCGAAAATAAAACACAGTCTCTGTGACTAATTCCCGGCTTTTTAAGTGAATTTTGATTATCTGAAGTGTTCTAATTAAGAAATCAAGGCAAATTGATGAACAGTAATGCTGAAGGCATTTGACAAAGTCGCACCACTATTAAAATTTGATCCGAAACATGTCACCATTGACAATTTCGTTTTCAAATTACATTATCGTTGGACTTTTGTAATTTTATTGGCGGCCACTGTTTTGAATTGTTCTCGCCAATATATTGGTGAACATATTAAATGTATTTCCGAGTCAGTACCCGTTCATGTGATAAACACATTTTGTTTTTTTACACCAACCTTTACACTGGCAAGCATAAGTTTCGCATTTCTTTTTTGTATTTTTCGTTTCTATAACAGTGAATTTTGCTTTGCAGGTGCATCACTTGAATAATTCCGCCTTGTCGGCTGGTGTTATATTTCAACCAGGCATCGGCCCATATGAAAGTGAAGAGGAACCGATTAAAAGACATGCTTATTATCAGTGGGTACCTTTCGTGCTCTTTGGTCAGGCCGTGTGCTTCTACTTACCCCATGTTTTGTGGAAGCTATGGGAAGGTAATGCATAAATTTCCAACTTTCCAATTTGCTACTACTGTAGTTCTTTGGATAAACATTATTCGCATAGGAGATCATCTATGTGTGAGTGAATAACTTTAAATAGTTTTGAGGCAATTTGTGCGGATTACAACAACTGTACTGAAATCCACATAAAGTGTATTACGCTATTTTATGTCTCCACAAAGTGAAATTTGTTGTACGGCCCTAAGATCAAACTTGGTGAGACGAATTGTCTGTCATCTGAAATTATACCATCGCAATAAAATGGTAACAAAATTAAAATAGATTAGTCACAGGCAATAGTATTTGCCTGTGACGTTAGTTAGCAGAGTAACGAACTGGGTATCTAAAGAACACAATTATTATAATAAAACATTTCGTTACGCAACGGCTTGTACAAGTACGACGTAATAGATTTGCATTTCGTAAGAAATAATTATATTTAACTATTCAGTGGCTTCGTTAGCCAAAACTATTTGCAGATATTATTATAAAATCTGATCTATCACTTCTATAACCTTGACGTGCAGCTTCATCGGCTTTTATAGAAATAAAATCATAAGATAATGAAACATTTGATTAAAAACGAGGCTTGTAACTTTAGGATGCATAAAAATTAGCATTACTGATCAGCATATTGAAGAGCTTTCTAGTTTTAGCTCTGAACTGCTATCCCAATCTCTTTCTCATTTCAAGGTGGCCGCATTAAAGCTTTAGTATTTGGTTTAAGAATGGTGGGCCTTACAAAGTACTTAAAACACCAATCACTCACAATTGGCAATTTAATTATACCCTCAATGGATGAAATGGATTCACGTATTAAAAACATTCGTCGTACAATGATTGATCGTATGCGTTTAAATCAATCATGGGGTGCTCACTTAGTATTTGCCGAAGTACTCAATCTGTTAAATATTATATTACAAATTTATTGTACCAATTGGTTTTTGGGTGGAGCGTTTTACAGTCTGGGCGCTAAAGTATTGGCGGAAAACTGGAACGAGCAAATGGATGTGTTAGATGTTGTATTCCCTAAAGTGACAAAATGTCATTTTAGAAAATTTGGTCCTTCTGGTTCATTGCAACTGCACGACACTCTGTGTGTGATGGCATTAAATATTATAAATGAAAAGATTTACACGATTTTGTGGTTTTGGTACGCATTCTTACTGATCATCACTGCTCTGGGTCTAATATGGAGAATATTAACGCTGTTCTTTTATAAAAGGTATACAAGTAGCCACCGAAATTTGTGGAAAGCAATGAATGATGTGATTATTAACAATATATTTTAATTTTTAGTGTTACATTCACCAAGTGTTGCCTTCATTGGGCCAAACCAGTTAAATTAGATGAGCAGGAGTTGTCAATCGTTCTAAAAAAATGTAACTTTTCCAATTGGCTGTTTTTATTTTTCTTGCGCAGTAATCTTTCTGAATGTCTCTTCAGAAAAGTAATTTATAACTTGGCCAGCGAATTTCCACAAGAGGAATTTGATGATAAAACCCACAACGATTTGAAAGCAACGCTACTGGATGAAGTAGACGGCAATAAGTTGTGACTTTGGAAGAAAATTGTATTGATAATTAATTTCGATATCATTCTTCGGTAAAGGATTTAGTGGCTCCGCCCTATTCTACATAATACTCTTTGCATTTTTGGCCAAAAATCGTTATTTTTTGAAAACGTCCGTTTGTCTATTTTTTAATGAAAAACTTGCGTTTTTAGTGCTCTTGTTTGTTTATTTTATGTTTTCAAGTGTTTAAAATATATTTTTGCTAATAATAAAGAGTAAAAAATTTTTTCGAGATTCGATGTATATTTCAATTTTTGATAAGGGGGTACTCTTTGCATTTTTGGCCAAAAATCGTTATTTTTTGAAAACGTCCGTTTGTCTATTTTTTAATGAAAAACTTGCGTTTTTAGTGCTCTTGTTTGTTTATTTTATGTTTTCAAGTGTTTAAAATATATTTTTGCTAATAATAAAGAGTAAAAAATTTTTTCGAGATTAGATGTATATTTCAATTTTTGATAAGGGGATACTCTTTGCATTTTTGCAATTTTTTCGAGATTAGATGTATATTTCAATTTTTGATAAGGGGGTACTCTTTGCATTTTTGGCCAAAAATCGTTATTTTTTGAAAACGTCCGTTTGTCTATTTTTTAATGAAAAACTTGCGTTTTTAGTGCTCTTGTTTGTTTATTTTATGTTTTCAAGTGTTTAAAATATATTTTTGCTAATAATAAAGAGTAAAAAATTTTTTCGAGATTAGATGTATATTTCAATTTTTGATAAGGGGGTACTCTTTGCATTTTTGGCCAAAAATCGTTATTTTTTGAAAACGTCTGTTTGTCTATTTTTTAATGAAAAACTTGCGTTTTTAGTGCTCTTGTTTGTTTATTTTATGTTTTCAAGTGTTTAAAATATATTTTTGCTAATAATAAAGAGTAAAAAATTTTTTCGAGATTAGATGTATATTTCAATTTTTGATAAGGGGGTACTCTTTGCATTTTTGGCCAAAAATCGTTATTTTTTGAAAACGTCCGTTTGTCTATTTTTTAATGAAAAACTTGCGTTTTTAGTGCTCTTGTTTGTTTATTTTATGTTTTCAAGTGTTTAAAATATATTTTTGCTAATAATAAAGAGTAAAAAATTTTTTCGAGATTAGATGTATATTTCAATTTTTGATAAGGGGGTACTCTTTGCATTTTTGGCCAAAAATCGTTATTTTTTGAAAACGTCCGTTTGTCTATTTTTTAATGAAAAACTTGCGTTTTTAGTGCTCTTGTTTGTTTATTTTATGTTTTCAAGTGTTTAAAATATATTTTTGCTAATAATAAAGAGTAAAAAATTTTTTCGAGATTAGATGTATATTTCAATTTTTGATAAGGGGGTACTCTTTGCATTTTTGGCCAAAAATCGTTATTTTTTGAAAACGTCTGTTTGTCTATTTTTTAATGAAAAACTTGGGTTTTTAGTGCTCTTGTTTGTTTATTTTATGTTTTCAAGTGTTTAAAATATATTTTTGCTAATAATAAAGAGTAAAAAATTTTTTCGAGATTAGATGTATATTTCAATTTTTGATAAGGGGGTACTCTTTGCATTTTTGGCCAAAAATCGTTATTTTTTGAAAACGTCTGTTTGTCTATTTTTTAATGAAAAACTTGCGTTTTTAGTGCTCTTGTTTGTTTATTTTATGTTTTCAAGTGTTTAAAATATATTTTTGCTAATAATAAAGAGTAAAAAATTTTTTCGAGATTAGATGTATATTTCAATTTTTGATAAGGGGGTACTCTTTGCATTTTTGGCCAAAAATCGTTATTTTTTGAAAACGTCTGTTTGTCTATTTTTTAATGAAAAACTTGCGTTTTTAGTGCTCTTGTTTGTTTATTTTATGTTTTCAAGTGTTTAAAATATATTTTTGCTAATAATAAAGAGTAAAAAATTTTTTCGAGATTAGATGTATATTTCAATTTTTGATAAGGGGGTACTCTTTGCATTTTTGGCCAAAAATCGTTATTTTTTGAAAACGTCCGTTTGTCTATTTTTTAATGAAAAACTTGCGTTTTTAGTGCTCTTGTTTGTTTATTTTATGTTTTCAAGTGTTTAAAATATATTTTTGCTAATAATAAAGAGTAAAAAATTTTTTCGAGATTAGATGTATATTTCAATTTTTGATAAGGGGGTACTCTGTGCATTTTTGGCCAAAAATCGTTATTTTTTGAAAACGTCCGTTTGTCTATTTTTTAATGAAAAACTTGCGTTTTTAGTGCTCTTGTTTGTTTATTTTATGTTTTCTAATGTTTGAAATATATTTTTGCTAATAATAAAGAGTAAAAAATTTTTTCGAGATTCGATGTATATTTCAATTTTTGATAAGGGGATACTCTTTGCATTTATGCAATTTTTTCGAGATTAGATGTATATTTCAATTTTTGATAAGGGGGTACTCTTTGCATTTTTGGCCAAAAATCGTTATTTTTTGAAAACGTCCGTTTGTCTATTTTTTAATGAAAAACTTGCGTTTTTAGTGCTCTTGTTTGTTTATTTTATGTTTTCAAATGTTTGAAATATATTTTTGCTAATAATAAAGAGTAAAAAATTTTTTCGAGATTCGATGTATATTTCAATTTTTGATAAGGGGGTACTCTGTGCATTTTTGCAATTTTTTCGAGATTAGATGTATATTTCAATTTTTGATAAGGGGGTACTCTTTGCATTTTTGGCCAAAAATCGTTATTTTTTGAAAACGTCCGTTTGTCTATTTTTTAATGAAAAACTTGCGTTTTTAGTGCTCTTGTTTGTTTATTTTATGTTTTCAAATGTTTGAAATATATTTTTGCTAATAATAAAGAGTAAAAAATTTTTTCGAGATTCGATGTATATTTCAATTTTTGATAAGGGGATACTCTTTGCATTTTTGCAATTTTTTCGAGATTAGATGTATATTTCAATTTTTGATAAGGGGGTACTCTTTGCATTTTTGGCCAAAAATCGTTATTTTTTGAAAACGTCCGTTTGTCTATTTTTTAATGAAAAACTTGCGTTTTTAGTGCTCTTGTTTGTTTATTTTATGTTTTCAAATGTTTGAAATATATTTTTGCTAATAATAAAGAGTAAAAAATTTTTTCGAGATTCGATGTATATTTCAATTTTTGATAAGGGGGTACTCTGTGCATTTTTGGCCAAAAATCGTTATTTTTTGAAAACGTCCGTTTGTCTATTTTTTAATGAAAAACTTGCGTTTTTAGTGCTCTTGTTTGTTTATTTTATGTTTTCAAGTGTTTAAAATATATTTTTGCTAATAATAAAGAGTAAAAAATTTTTTCGAGATTAGATGTATATTTCAATTTTTGATAAGGGGGTACTCTGTGCATTTTTGGCCAAAAATCGTTATTTTTTGAAAACGTCCGTTTGTCTATTTTTTAATGAAAAACTTGCGTTTTTAGTGCTCTTGTTTGTTTATTTTATGTTTTCAAATGTTTGAAATATATTTTTGCTAATAATAAAGAGTAAAAAAATTTTTCGAGATTCGATGTATATTTCAATTTTTGATAAGGGGATACTCTTTGCATTTTTGCAATTTTTTCGAGATTAGATGTATATTTCAATTTTTGATAAGGGGGTACTCTTTGCATTTTTGGCCAAAAATCGTTATTTTTTGAAAACGTCCGTTTGTCTATTTTTTAATGAAAAACTTGCGTTTTTAGTGCTCTTGTTTGTTTATTTTATGTTTTCAAGTGTTTAAAATATATTTTTGCTAATAATAAAGAGTAAAAAATTTTTTCGAGATTAGATGTATATTTCAATTTTTGATAAGGGGGTACTCTTTGCATTTTTGGCCAAAAATCGTTATTTTTTGAAAACGTCCGTTTGTCTATTTTTTAATGAAAAACTTGCGTTTTTAGTGCTCTTGTTTGTTTATTTTATGTTTTCAAGTGTTTAAAATATATTTTTGCTAATAATAAAGAGTAAAAAATTTTTTCGAGATTAGATGTATATTTCAATTTTTGATAAGGGGGTACTCTTTGCATTTTTGGCCAAAAATCGTTATTTTTTTAAAACGTCCGTTTGTCTATTTTTTAATGAAAAACTTGCGTTTTTAGTGCTCTTGTTTGTTTATTTTATGTTTTCAAATGTTTGAAATATATTTTTGCTAATAATAAAGAGTAAAAAATTTTTTCGAGATTCGATGTATATTTCAATTTTTGATAAGGGGGTACTCTGTGCATTTTTGGCCAAAAATCGTTATTTTTTGAAAACGTCCGTTTGTCTATTTTTTAATGAAAAACTTGCGTTTTTAGTGCTCTTGTTTGTTTATTTTATGTTTTCAAGTGTTTAAAATATATTTTTGCTAATAATAAAGAGTAAAAAATTTTTTCGAGATTAGATGTATATTTCAATTTTTGATAAGGGGGTACTCTTTGCATTTTTGGCCAAAAATCGTTATTTTTTGAAAACGTCCGTTTGTCTATTTTTTAATGAAAAACTTGCGTTTTTAGTGCTCTTGTTTGTTTATTTTATGTTTTCAAGTGTTTAAAATATATTTTTGCTAATAATAAAGAGTAAAAAATTTTTTCGAGATTAGATGTATATTTCAATTTTTGATAAGGGGGTACTCTTTGCATTTTTGGCCAAAAATCGTTATTTTTTTAAAACGTCCGTTTGTCTATTTTTTAATGAAAAACTTGCGTTTTTAGTGCTCTTGTTTGTTTATTTTATGTTTTCAAATGTTTGAAATATATTTTTGCTAATAATAAAGAGTAAAAAATTTTTTCGAGATTCGATGTATATTTCAATTTTTGATAAGGGGGTACTCTGTGCATTTTTGGCCAAAAATCGTTATTTTTTGAAAACGTCCGTTTGTCTATTTTTTAATGAAAAACTTGCGTTTTTAGTGCTCTTGTTTGTTTATTTTATGTTTTCAAGTGTTTAAAATATATTTTTGCTAATAATAAAGAGTAAAAAATTTTTTCGAGATTAGATGTATATTTCAATTTTTGATAAGGGGGTACTCTGTGCATTTTTGGCCAAAAATCGTTATTTTTTGAAAACGTCCGTTTGTCTATTTTTTAATGAAAAACTTGCGTTTTTAGTGCTCTTGTTTGTTTATTTTATGTTTTCAAATGTTTGAAATATATTTTTGCTAATAATAAAGAGTAAAAAATTTTTTCGAGATTCGATGTATATTTCAATTTTTGATAAGGGGATACTCTTTGCATTTTTGCAATTTTTTCGAGATTAGATGTATATTTCAATTTTTGATAAGGGGGTACTCTTTGCATTTTTGGCCAAAAATCGTTATTTTTTGAAAACGTCCGTTTGTCTATTTTTTAATGAAAAACTTGCGTTTTTAGTGCTCTTGTTTGTTTATTTTATGTTTTCAAGTGTTTAAAATATATTTTTGCTAATAATAAAGAGTAAAAAATTTTTTCGAGATTAGATGTATATTTCAATTTTTGATAAGGGGGTACTCTTTGCATTTTTGGCCAAAAATCGTTATTTTTTGAAAACGTCCGTTTGTCTATTTTTTAATGAAAAACTTGCGTTTTTAGTGCTCTTGTTTGTTTATTTTATGTTTTCAAGTGTTTAAAATATATTTTTGCTAATAATAAAGAGTAAAAAATTTTTTCGAGATTAGATGTATATTTCAATTTTTGATAAGGGGGTACTCTTTGCATTTTTGGCCAAAAATCGTTATTTTTTTAAAACGTCCGTTTGTCTATTTTTTAATGAAAAACTTGCGTTTTTAGTGCTCTTGTTTGTTTATTTTATGTTTTCAAATGTTTGAAATATATTTTTGCTAATAATAAAGAGTAAAAAATTTTTTCGAGATTAGATGTATATTTCAATTTTTGATAAGGGGGTACTCTTTGCATTTTTGGCCAAAAATCGTTATTTTTTGAAAACGTCCGTTTGTCTATTTTTTAATGAAAAACTTGCGTTTTTAGTGCTCTTGTTTGTTTATTTTATGTTTTCAAGTGTTTAAAATATATTTTTGCTAATAATAAAGAGTAAAAAATTTTTTCGAGATTAGATGTATATTTCAATTTTTGATAAGGGGGTACTCTTTGCATTTTTGGCCAAAAATCGTTATTTTTTGAAAACGTCCGTTTGTCTATTTTTTAATGAAAAACTTGCGTTTTTAGTGCTCTTGTTTGTTTATTTTATGTTTTCAAGTGTTTAAAATATATTTTTGCTAATAATAAAGAGTAAAAAATTTTTTCGAGATTAGATGTATATTTCAATTTTTGATAAGGGGGTACTCTTTGCATTTTTGGCCAAAAATCGTTATTTTTTGAAAACGTCCGTTTGTCTATTTTTTAATGAAAAACTTGCGTTTTTAGTGCTCTTGTTTGTTTATTTTATGTTTTCAAATGTTTGAAATATATTTTTGCTAATAATAAAGAGTAAAAAATTTTTTCGAGATTCGATGTATATTTCAATTTTTGATAAGGGGGTACTCTGTGCATTTTTGGCCAAAAATCGTTATTTTTTGAAAACGTCCGTTTGTCTATTTTTTAATGAAAAACTTGCGTTTTTAGTGCTCTTGTTTGTTTATTTTATGTTTTCAAGTGTTTAAAATATATTTTTGCTAATAATAAAGAGTAAAAAATTTTTTCGAGATTAGATGTATATTTCAATTTTTGATAAGGGGGTACTCTTTGCATTTTTGGCCAAAAATCGTTATTTCTTGAAAACGTCCGTTTGTCTATTTTTTAATGAAAAACTTGCGTTTTTAGTGCTCTTGTTTGTTTATTTTATGTTTTCAAGTGTTTAAAATATATTTTTGCTAATAATAAAGAGTAAAAAATTTTTTTGAGATTAGATGTATATTTCAATTTTTGATAAGGGGGTACTCTTTGCATTTTTGGCCAAAAATCGTTATTTTTTTAAAACGTCCGTTTGTCTATTTTTTAATGAAAAACTTGCGTTTTTAGTGCTCTTGTTTGTTTATTTTATGTTTTCAAGTGTTTAAAATATATTTTTGCTAATAATAAAGAGTAAAAAATTTTTTCGAGATTAGATGTATATTTCAATTTTTGATAAGGGGGTACTCTTTGCATTTTTGGCCAAAAATCGTTATTTCTTGAAAACGTCCGTTTGTCTATTTTTTAATGAAAAACTTGCGTTTTTAGTGCTCTTGTTTGTTTATTTTATGTTTTCAAGTGTTTAAAATATATTTTTGCTAATAATAAAGAGTAAAAAATTTTTTTGAGATTAGATGTATATTTCAATTTTTGATAAGGGGGTGCTCTTTGCATTTTTGGCCAAAAATCGTTATTTTTTTAAAACGTCCGTTTGTCTATTTTTTAATGAAAAACTTGCGTTTTTAGTGCTCTTGTTTGTTTATTTTATGTTTTCAAGTGTTTAAAATATATTTTTGCTAATAATAAAGAGTAAAAAATTTTTTCGAGATTAGATGTATATTTCAATTTTTGATAAGGGGGTACTCTTTGCATTTTTGGCCAAAAATCGTTATTTTTTTAAAACGTCCGTTTGTCTATTTTTTAATGAAAAACTTGCGTTTTTAGTGCTCTTGTTTGTTTATTTTATGTTTTCAAATGTTTGAAATATATTTTTGCTAATAATAAAGAGTAAAAAATTTTTTCGAGATTCGATGTATATTTCAATTTTTGATAAGGGGGTACTCTGTGCATTTTTGGCCAAAAATCGTTATTTTTTGAAAACGTCCGTTTGTCTATTTTTTAATGAAAAACTTGCGTTTTTAGTGCTCTTGTTTGTTTATTTTATGTTTTCAAGTGTTTAAAATATATTTTTGCTAATAATAAAGAGTAAAAAATTTTTTCGAGATTAGATGTATATTTCAATTTTTGATAAGGGGGTACTCTGTGCATTTTTGGCCAAAAATCGTTATTTTTTGAAAACGTCCGTTTGTCTATTTTTTAATGAAAAACTTGCGTTTTTAGTGCTCTTGTTTGTTTATTTTATGTTTTCAAATGTTTGAAATATATTTTTCCTAATAATAAAGAGTAAAAAATTTTTTCGAGATTCGATGTATATTTCAATTTTTGATAAGGGGGTACTCTGTGCATTTTTGGCCAAAAATCGTTATTTTTTGAAAACGTCCGTTTGTCTATTTTTTAATGAAAAACTTGCGTTTTTAGTGCTCTTGTTTGTTTATTTTATGTTTTCAAATGTTTGAAATATATTTTTGCTAATAATAAAGAGTAAAAAATTTTTTCGAGATTCGATGTATATTTCAATTTTTGATAAGGGGATACTCTTTGCATTTTTGCAATTTTTTCGAGATTAGATGTATATTTCAATTTTTGATAAGGGGGTACTCTTTGCATTTTTGGCCAAAAATCGTTATTTTTTGAAAACGTCCGTTTGTCTATTTTTTAATGAAAAACTTGCGTTTTTAGTGCTCTTGTTTGTTTATTTTATGTTTTCAAGTGTTTAAAATATATTTTTGCTAATAATAAAGAGTAAAAAATTTTTTCGAGATTAAATGTATATTTCAATTTTTGATAAGGGGGTACTCTTTGCATTTTTGGCCAAAAATCGTTATTTTTTTAAAACGTCCGTTTGTCTATTTTTTAATGAAAAACTTGCGTTTTTAGTGCTCTTGTTTGTTTATTTTATGTTTTCAAGTGTTTAAAATATATTTTTGCTAATAATAAAGAGTAAAAAATTTTTTCGAGATTAGATGTATATTTCAATTTTTGATAAGGGGGTACTCTTTGCATTTTTGGCCAAAAATCGTTATTTCTTGAAAACGTCCGTTTGTCTATTTTTTAATGAAAAACTTGCGTTTTTAGTGCTCTTGTTTGTTTATTTTATGTTTTCAAGTGTTTAAAATATATTTTTGCTAATAATAAAGAGTAAAAAATTTTTTTGAGATTAGATGTATATTTCAATTTTTGATAAGGGGGTACTCTTTGCATTTTTGGCCAAAAATCGTTATTTTTTTAAAACGTCCGTTTGTCTATTTTTTAATGAAAAACTTGCGTTTTTAGTGCTCTTGTTTGTTTATTTTATGTTTTCAAGTGTTTAAAATATATTTTTGCTAATAATAAAGAGTAAAAAATTTTTTCGAGATTAGATGTATATTTCAATTTTTGATAAGGGGGTACTCTTTGCATTTTTGGCCAAAAATCGTTATTTCTTGAAAACGTCCGTTTGTCTATTTTTTAATGAAAAACTTGCGTTTTTAGTGCTCTTGTTTGTTTATTTTATGTTTTCAAGTGTTTAAAATATATTTTTGCTAATAATAAAGAGTAAAAAATTTTTTTGAGATTAGATGTATATTTCAATTTTTGATAAGGGGGTACTCTTTGCATTTTTGGCCAAAAATCGTTATTTTTTTAAAACGTCCGTTTGTCTATTTTTTAATGAAAAACTTGCGTTTTTAGTGCTCTTGTTTGTTTATTTTATGTTTTCAAGTGTTTAAAATATATTTTTGCTAATAATAAAGAGTAAAAAATTTTTTCGAGATTAGATGTATATTTCAATTTTTGATAAGGGGGTACTCTTTGCATTTTTGGCCAAAAATCGTTATTTTTTTAAAACGTCCGTTTGTCTATTTTTTAATGAAAAACTTGCGTTTTTAGTGCTCTTGTTTGTTTATTTTATGTTTTCAAATGTTTGAAATATATTTTTGCTAATAATAAAGAGTAAAAAATTTTTTCGAGATTCGATGTATATTTCAATTTTTGATAAGGGGGTACTCTGTGCATTTTTGGCCAAAAATCGTTATTTTTTGAAAACGTCCGTTTGTCTATTTTTTAATGAAAAACTTGCGTTTTTAGTGCTCTTGTTTGTTTATTTTATGTTTTCAAGTGTTTAAAATATATTTTTGCTAATAATAAAGAGTAAAAAATTTTTTCGAGATTAGATGTATATTTCAATTTTTGATAAGGGGGTACTCTGTGCATTTTTGGCCAAAAATCGTTATTTCTTGAAAACGTCCGTTTGTCTATTTTTTAATGAAAAACTTGCGTTTTTAGTGCTCTTGTTTGTTTATTTTATGTTTTCAAGTGTTTAAAATATATTTTTGCTAATAATAAAGAGTAAAAAATTTTTTTGAGATTAGATGTATATTTCAATTTTTGATAAGGGGGTACTCTTTGCATTTTTGGCCAAAAATCGTTATTTTTTTAAAACGTCCGTTTGTCTATTTTTTAATGAAAAACTTGCGTTTTTAGTGCTCTTGTTTGTTTATTTTATGTTTTCAAGTGTTTAAAATATATTTTTGCTAATAATAAAGAGTAAAAAATTTTTTCGAGATTAGATGTATATTTCAATTTTTGATAATACATCTTTGCATTTTTGGCCAAAAATCGTTATTTTTTGAAAACGTCCGTTTGTCTATTTTTTAATGAAAAACTTGCGTTTTTAGTGCTCTTGTTTGTTTATTTTATGTTTTCAAGTGTTTAAAATATATTTTTGCTAATAATAAAGAGTAAAAAATTTTTTCGAGATTAGATGTATATTTCAATTTTTGATAAGGGGGTACTCTGTGCATTTTTGGCCAAAAATCGTTATTTTTTGAAAACGTCCGTTTGTCTATTTTTTAATGAAAAACTTGCGTTTTTAGTGCTCTTGTTTGTTTATTTTATGTTTTCAAATGTTTGAAATATATTTTTGCTAATAATAAAGAGTAAAAAATTTTTTCGAGATTCGATGTATATTTCAATTTTTGATAAGGGGATACTCTTTGCATTTTTGCAATTTTTTCGAGATTAGATGTATATTTCAATTTTTGATAAGGGGGTACTCTTTGCATTTTTGGCCAAAAATCGTTATTTTTTGAAAACGTCCGTTTGTCTATTTTTTAATGAAAAACTTGCGTTTTTAGTGCTCTTGTTTGTTTATTTTATGTTTTCAAGTGTTTAAAATATATTTTTGCTAATAATAAAGAGTAAAAAATTTTTTCGAGATTAAATGTATATTTCAATTTTTGATAAGGGGGTACTCTTTGCATTTTTGGCCAAAAATCGTTATTTTTTGAAAACGTCCGTTTGTCTATTTTTTAATGAAAAACTTGCGTTTTTAGTGCTCTTGTTTGTTTATTTTATGTTTTCAAGTGTTTAAAATATATTTTTGCTAATAATAAAGAGTAAAAAATTTTTTCGAGATTAGATGTATATTTCAATTTTTGATAAGGGGGTACTCTGTGCATTTTTGGCCAAAAATCGTTATTTTTTTAAAACGTCCGTTTGTCTATTTTTTAATGAAAAACTTGCGTTTTTAGTGCTCTTGTTTGTTTATTTTATGTTTTCAAGTGTTTAAAATATATTTTTGCTAATAATAAAGAGTAAAAAATTTTTTTGAGATTAGATGTATATTTCAATTTTTGATAAGGGGGTACTCTTTGCATTTTTGGCCAAAAATCGTTATTTTTTTAAAACGTCCGTTTGTCTATTTTTTAATGAAAAACTTGCGTTTTTAGTGCTCTTGTTTGTTTATTTTATGTTTTCAAGTGTTTAAAATATATTTTTGCTAATAATAAAGAGTAAAAAATTTTTTCGAGATTAGATGTATATTTCAATTTTTGATAAGGGGGTACTCTTTGCATTTTTGGCCAAAAATCGTTATTTCTTGAAAACGTCCGTTTGTCTATTTTTTAATGAAAAACTTGCGTTTTTAGTGCTCTTGTTTGTTTATTTTATGTTTTCAAGTGTTTAAAATATATTTTTGCTAATAATAAAGAGTAAAAAATTTTTTTGAGATTAGATGTATATTTCAATTTTTGATAAGGGGGTACTCTTTGCATTTTTGGCCAAAAATCGTTATTTTTTTAAAACGTCCGTTTGTCTATTTTTTAATGAAAAACTTGCGTTTTTAGTGCTCTTGTTTGTTTATTTTATGTTTTCAAGTGTTTAAAATATATTTTTGCTAATAATAAAGAGTAAAAAATTTTTTCGAGATTAGATGTATATTTCAATTTTTGATAAGGGGGTACTCTTTGCATTTTTGGCCAAAAATCGTTATTTTTTTAAAACGTCCGTTTGTCTATTTTTTAATGAAAAACTTGCGTTTTTAGTGCTCTTGTTTGTTTATTTTATGTTTTCAAATGTTTGAAATATATTTTTGCTAATAATAAAGAGTAAAAAATTTTTTCGAGATTCGATGTATATTTCAATTTTTGATAAGGGGGTACTCTGTGCATTTTTGGCCAAAAATCGTTATTTTTTGAAAACGTCCGTTTGTCTATTTTTTAATGAAAAACTTGCGTTTTTAGTGCTCTTGTTTGTTTATTTTATGTTTTCAAGTGTTTAAAATATATTTTTGCTAATAATAAAGAGTAAAAAATTTTTTCGAGATTAGATGTATATTTCAATTTTTGATAAGGGGGTACTCTGTGCATTTTTGGCCAAAAATCGTTATTTTTTGAAAACGTCCGTTTGTCTATTTTTTAATGAAAAACTTGCGTTTTTAGTGCTCTTGTTTGTTTATTTTATGTTTTCAAATGTTTGAAATATATTTTTCCTAATAATAAAGAGTAAAAAATTTTTTCGAGATTCGATGTATATTTCAATTTTTGATAAGGGGGTACTCTGTGCATTTTTGGCCAAAAATCGTTATTTTTTGAAAACGTCCGTTTGTCTATTTTTTAATGAAAAACTTGCGTTTTTAGTGCTCTTGTTTGTTTATTTTATGTTTTCAAATGTTTGAAATATATTTTTGCTAATAATAAAGAGTAAAAAATTTTTTCGAGATTCGATGTATATTTCAATTTTTGATAAGGGGATACTCTTTGCATTTTTGCAATTTTTTCGAGATTAGATGTATATTTCAATTTTTGATAAGGGGGTACTCTTTGCATTTTTGGCCAAAAATCGTTATTTTTTGAAAACGTCCGTTTGTCTATTTTTTAATGAAAAACTTGCGTTTTTAGTGCTCTTGTTTGTTTATTTTATGTTTTCAAGTGTTTAAAATATATTTTTGCTAATAATAAAGAGTAAAAAATTTTTTCGAGATTAAATGTATATTTCAATTTTTGATAAGGGGGTACTCTTTGCATTTTTGGCCAAAAATCGTTATTTTTTTAAAACGTCCGTTTGTCTATTTTTTAATGAAAAACTTGCGTTTTTAGTGCTCTTGTTTGTTTATTTTATGTTTTCAAGTGTTTAAAATATATTTTTGCTAATAATAAAGAGTAAAAAATTTTTTCGAGATTAGATGTATATTTCAATTTTTGATAAGGGGGTACTCTTTGCATTTTTGGCCAAAAATCGTTATTTCTTGAAAACGTCCGTTTGTCTATTTTTTAATGAAAAACTTGCGTTTTTAGTGCTCTTGTTTGTTTATTTTATGTTTTCAAGTGTTTAAAATATATTTTTGCTAATAATAAAGAGTAAAAAATTTTTTTGAGATTAGATGTATATTTCAATTTTTGATAAGGGGGTACTCTTTGCATTTTTGGCCAAAAATCGTTATTTTTTTAAAACGTCCGTTTGTCTATTTTTTAATGAAAAACTTGCGTTTTTAGTGCTCTTGTTTGTTTATTTTATGTTTTCAAGTGTTTAAAATATATTTTTGCTAATAATAAAGAGTAAAAAATTTTTTCGAGATTAGATGTATATTTCAATTTTTGATAAGGGGGTACTCTTTGCATTTTTGGCCAAAAATCGTTATTTCTTGAAAACGTCCGTTTGTCTATTTTTTAATGAAAAACTTGCGTTTTTAGTGCTCTTGTTTGTTTATTTTATGTTTTCAAGTGTTTAAAATATATTTTTGCTAATAATAAAGAGTAAAAAATTTTTTTGAGATTAGATGTATATTTCAATTTTTGATAAGGGGGTACTCTTTGCATTTTTGGCCAAAAATCGTTATTTTTTTAAAACGTCCGTTTGTCTATTTTTTAATGAAAAACTTGCGTTTTTAGTGCTCTTGTTTGTTTATTTTATGTTTTCAAGTGTTTAAAATATATTTTTGCTAATAATAAAGAGTAAAAAATTTTTTCGAGATTAGATGTATATTTCAATTTTTGATAAGGGGGTACTCTGTGCATTTTTGGCCAAAAATCGTTATTTTTTGAAAACGTCCGTTTGTCTATTTTTTAATGAAAAACTTGCGTTTTTAGTGCTCTTGTTTGTTTATTTTATGTTTTCAAGTGTTTAAAATATATTTTTGCTAATAATAAAGAGTAAAAAATTTTTTCGAGATTAGATGTATATTTCAATTTTTGATAAGGGGGTACTCTGTGCATTTTTGGCCAAAAATCGTTATTTTTTGAAAACGTCCGTTTGTCTATTTTTTAATGAAAAACTTGCGTTTTTAGTGCTCTTGTTTGTTTATTTTATGTTTTCAAATGTTTGAAATATATTTTTGCTAATAATAAAGAGTAAAAAATTTTTTCGAGATTCGATGTATATTTCAATTTTTGATAAGGGGATACTCTTTGCATTTTTGCAATTTTTTCGAGATTAGATGTATATTTCAATTTTTGATAAGGGGGTACTCTTTGCATTTTTGGCCAAAAATCGTTATTTTTTGAAAACGTCCGTTTGTCTATTTTTTAATGAAAAACTTGCGTTTTTAGTGCTCTTGTTTGTTTATTTTATGTTTTCAAGTGTTTAAAATATATTTTTGCTAATAATAAAGAGTAAAAAATTTTTTCGAGATTAGATGTATATTTCAATTTTTGATAAGGGGGTACTCTTTGCATTTTTGGCCAAAAATCGTTATTTTTTTAAAACGTCCGTTTGTCTATTTTTTAATGAAAAACTTGCGTTTTTAGTGCTCTTGTTTGTTTATTTTATGTTTTCAAGTGTTTAAAATATATTTTTGCTAATAATAAAGAGTAAAAAATTTTTTCGAGATTAGATGTATATTTCAATTTTTGATAAGGGGGTACTCTTTGCATTTTTGGCCAAAAATCGTTATTTTTTTAAAACGTCCGTTTGTCTATTTTTTAATGAAAAACTTGCGTTTTTAGTGCTCTTGTTTGTTTATTTTATGTTTTCAAGTGTTTAAAATATATTTTTGCTAATAATAAAGAGTAAAAAATTTTTTCGAGATTAGATGTATATTTCAATTTTTGATAAGGGGGTACTCTTTGCATTTTTGGCCAAAAATCGTTATTTCTTGAAAACGTCCGTTTGTCTATTTTTTAATGAAAAACTTGCGTTTTTAGTGCTCTTGTTTGTTTATTTTATGTTTTCAAGTGTTTAAAATATATTTTTGCTAATAATAAAGAGTAAAAAATTTTTTTGAGATTAGATGTATATTTCAATTTTTGATAAGGGGGTACTCTTTGCATTTTTGGCCAAAAATCGTTATTTTTTTAAAACGTCCGTTTGTCTATTTTTTAATGAAAAACTTGCGTTTTTAGTGCTCTTGTTTGTTTATTTTATGTTTTCAAGTGTTTAAAATATATTTTTGCTAATAATAAAGAGTAAAAAATTTTTTCGAGATTAGATGTATATTTCAATTTTTGATAAGGGGGTACTCTTTGCATTTTTGGCCAAAAATCGTTATTTTTTTAAAACGTCCGTTTGTCTATTTTTTAATGAAAAACTTGCGTTTTTAGTGCTCTTGTTTGTTTATTTTATGTTTTCAAGTGTTTAAAATATATTTTTGCTAATAATAAAGAGTAAAAAATTTTTTTGAGATTAGATGTATATTTCAATTTTTGATAAGGGGGTACTCTTTGCATTTTTGGCCAAAAATCGTTATTTTTTTAAAACGTCCGTTTGTCTATTTTTTAATGAAAAACTTGCGTTTTTAGTGCTCTTGTTTGTTTATTTTATGTTTTCAAGTGTTTAAAATATATTTTTGCTAATAATAAAGAGTAAAAAATTTTTTCGAGATTAGATGTATATTTCAATTTTTGATAAGGGGGTACTCTTTGCATTTTTGGCCAAAAATCGTTATTTTTTTAAAACGTCCGTTTGTCTATTTTTTAATGAAAAACTTGCGTTTTTAGTGCTCTTGTTTGTTTATTTTATGTTTTCAAGTGTTTAAAATATATTTTTGCTAATAATAAAGAGTAAAAAATTTTTTTGAGATTAGATGTATATTTCAATTTTTGATAAGGGGGTACTCTTTGCATTTTTGGCCAAAAATCGTTATTTTTTTAAAACGTCCGTTTGTCTATTTTTTAATGAAAAACTTGCGTTTTTAGTGCTCTTGTTTGTTTATTTTATGTTTTCAAGTGTTTAAAATATATTTTTGCTAATAATAAAGAGTAAAAAATTTTTTCGAGATTAGATGTATATTTCAATTTTTGATAAGGGGGTACTCTTTGCATTTTTGGCCAAAAATCGTTATTTTTTTAAAACGTCCGTTTGTCTATTTTTTAATGAAAAACTTGCGTTTTTAGTGCTCTTGTTTGTTTATTTTATGTTTTCAAATGTTTGAAATATATTTTTGCTAATAATAAAGAGTAAAAAATTTTTTCGAGATTCGATGTATATTTCAATTTTTGATAAGGGGGTACTCTGTGCATTTTTGGCCAAAAATCGTTATTTTTTGAAAACGTCCGTTTGTCTATTTTTTAATGAAAAACTTGCGTTTTTAGTGCTCTTGTTTGTTTATTTTATGTTTTCAAGTGTTTAAAATATATTTTTGCTAATAATAAAGAGTAAAAAATTTTTTCGAGATTAGATGTATATTTCAATTTTTGATAAGGGGGTACTCTGTGCATTTTTGGCCAAAAATCGTTATTTTTTGAAAACGTCCGTTTGTCTATTTTTTAATGAAAAACTTGCGTTTTTAGTGCTCTTGTTTGTTTATTTTATGTTTTCAATTGTTTGAAATATATTTTTCCTAATAATAAAGAGTAAAAAATTTTTTCGAGATTCGATGTATATTTCAATTTTTGATAAGGGGGTACTCTGTGCATTTTTGGCCAAAAATCGTTATTTTTTGAAAACGTCCGTTTGTCTATTTTTTAATGAAAAACTTGCGTTTTTAGTGCTCTTGTTTGTTTATTTTATGTTTTCAAATGTTTGAAATATATTTTTGCTAATAATAAAGAGTAAAAAATTTTTTTGAGATTAGATGTATATTTCAATTTTTGATAAGGGGGTACTCTTTGCATTTTTGGCCAAAAATCGTTATTTTTTTAAAACGTCCGTTTGTCTATTTTTTAATGAAAAACTTGCGTTTTTAGTGCTCTTGTTTGTTTATTTTATGTTTTCAAGTGTTTAAAATATATTTTTGCTAATAATAAAGAGTAAAAAATTTTTTCGAGATTAGATGTATATTTCAATTTTTGATAAGGGGGTACTCTTTGCATTTTTGGCCAAAAATCGTTATTTTTTTAAAACGTCCGTTTGTCTATTTTTTAATGAAAAACTTGCGTTTTTAGTGCTCTTGTTTGTTTATTTTATGTTTTCAAATGTTTGAAATATATTTTTGCTAATAATAAAGAGTAAAAAATTTTTTCGAGATTCGATGTATATTTCAATTTTTGATAAGGGGGTACTCTGTGCATTTTTGGCCAAAAATCGTTATTTTTTGAAAACGTCCGTTTGTCTATTTTTTAATGAAAAACTTGCGTTTTTAGTGCTCTTGTTTGTTTATTTTATGTTTTCAAGTGTTTAAAATATATTTTTGCTAATAATAAAGAGTAAAAAATTTTTTCGAGATTAGATGTATATTTCAATTTTTGATAAGGGGGTACTCTGTGCATTTTTGGCCAAAAATCGTTATTTTTTGAAAACGTCCGTTTGTCTATTTTTTAATGAAAAACTTGCGTTTTTAGTGCTCTTGTTTGTTTATTTTATGTTTTCAATTGTTTGAAATATATTTTTCCTAATAATAAAGAGTAAAAAATTTTTTCGAGATTCGATGTATATTTCAATTTTTGATAAGGGGGTACTCTGTGCATTTTTGGCCAAAAATCGTTATTTTTTGAAAACGTCCGTTTGTCTATTTTTTAATGAAAAACTTGCGTTTTTAGTGCTCTTGTTTGTTTATTTTATGTTTTCAAATGTTTGAAATATATTTTTGCTAATAATAAAGAGTAAAAAATTTTTTCGAGATTCGATGTATATTTCAATTTTTGATAAGGGGATACTCTTTGCATTTTTGCAATTTTTTCGAGATTAGATGTATATTTCAATTTTTGATAAGGGGGTACTCTTTGCATTTTTGGCCAAAAATCGTTATTTTTTGAAAACGTCCGTTTGTCTATTTTTTAATGAAAAACTTGCGTTTTTAGTGCTCTTGTTTGTTTATTTTATGTTTTCAAGTGTTTAAAATATATTTTTGCTAATAATAAAGAGTAAAAAATTTTTTCGAGATTAAATGTATATTTCAATTTTTGATAAGGGGGTACTCTTTGCATTTTTGGCCAAAAATCGTTATTTTTTTAAAACGTCCGTTTGTCTATTTTTTAATGAAAAACTTGCGTTTTTAGTGCTCTTGTTTGTTTATTTTATGTTTTCAAGTGTTTAAAATATATTTTTGCTAATAATAAAGAGTAAAAAATTTTTTCGAGATTAGATGTATATTTCAATTTTTGATAAGGGGGTACTCTTTGCATTTTTGGCCAAAAATCGTTATTTCTTGAAAACGTCCGTTTGTCTATTTTTTAATGAAAAACTTGCGTTTTTAGTGCTCTTGTTTGTTTATTTTATGTTTTCAAGTGTTTAAAATATATTTTTGCTAATAATAAAGAGTAAAAAATTTTTTTGAGATTAGATGTATATTTCAATTTTTGATAAGGGGGTACTCTTTGCATTTTTGGCCAAAAATCGTTATTTTTTTAAAACGTCCGTTTGTCTATTTTTTAATGAAAAACTTGCGTTTTTAGTGCTCTTGTTTGTTTATTTTATGTTTTCAAGTGTTTAAAATATATTTTTGCTAATAATAAAGAGTAAAAAATTTTTTCGAGATTAGATGTATATTTCAATTTTTGATAAGGGGGTACTCTTTGCATTTTTGGCCAAAAATCGTTATTTCTTGAAAACGTCCGTTTGTCTATTTTTTAATGAAAAACTTGCGTTTTTAGTGCTCTTGTTTGTTTATTTTATGTTTTCAAGTGTTTAAAATATATTTTTGCTAATAATAAAGAGTAAAAAATTTTTTTGAGATTAGATGTATATTTCAATTTTTGATAAGGGGGTACTCTTTGCATTTTTGGCCAAAAATCGTTATTTTTTTAAAACGTCCGTTTGTCTATTTTTTAATGAAAAACTTGCGTTTTTAGTGCTCTTGTTTGTTTATTTTATGTTTTCAAATGTTTGAAATATATTTTTGCTAATAATAAAGAGTAAAAAATTTTTTCGAGATTCGATGTATATTTCAATTTTTGATAAGGGGGTACTCTGTGCATTTTTGGCCAAAAATCGTTATTTTTTGAAAACGTCCGTTTGTCTATTTTTTAATGAAAAACTTGCGTTTTTAGTGCTCTTGTTTGTTTATTTTATGTTTTCAAGTGTTTAAAATATATTTTTGCTAATAATAAAGAGTAAAAAATTTTTTCGAGATTAGATGTATATTTCAATTTTTGATAAGGGGGTACTCTGTGCATTTTTGGCCAAAAATCGTTATTTTTTGAAAACGTCCGTTTGTCTATTTTTTAATGAAAAACTTGCGTTTTTAGTGCTCTTGTTTGTTTATTTTATGTTTTCAAATGTTTGAAATATATTTTTCCTAATAATAAAGAGTAAAAAATTTTTTCGAGATTCGATGTATATTTCAATTTTTGATAAGGGGGTACTCTGTGCATTTTTGGCCAAAAATCGTTATTTTTTGAAAACGTCCGTTTGTCTATTTTTTAATGAAAAACTTGCGTTTTTAGTGCTCTTGTTTGTTTATTTTATGTTTTCAAATGTTTGAAATATATTTTTGCTAATAATAAAGAGTAAAAAATTTTTTCGAGATTCGATGTATATTTCAATTTTTGATAAGGGGATACTCTTTGCATTTTTGCAATTTTTTCGAGATTAGATGTATATTTCAATTTTTGATAAGGGGGTACTCTTTGCATTTTTGGCCAAAAATCGTTATTTCTTGAAAACGTCCGTTTGTCTATTTTTTAATGAAAAACTTGCGTTTTTAGTGCTCTTGTTTGTTTATTTTATGTTTTCAAGTGTTTAAAATATATTTTTGCTAATAATAAAGAGTAAAAAATTTTTTTGAGATTAGATGTATATTTCAATTTTTGATAAGGGGGTACTCTTTGCATTTTTGGCCAAAAATCGTTATTTTTTTAAAACGTCCGTTTGTCTATTTTTTAATGAAAAACTTGCGTTTTTAGTGCTCTTGTTTGTTTATTTTATGTTTTCAAATGTTTGAAATATATTTTTGCTAATAATAAAGAGTAAAAAATTTTTTCGAGATTCGATGTATATTTCAATTTTTGATAAGGGGGTACTCTGTGCATTTTTGGCCAAAAATCGTTATTTTTTGAAAACGTCCGTTTGTCTATTTTTTAATGAAAAACTTGCGTTTTTAGTGCTCTTGTTTGTTTATTTTATGTTTTCAAGTGTTTAAAATATATTTTTGCTAATAATAAAGAGTAAAAAATTTTTTCGAGATTAGATGTATATTTCAATTTTTGATAAGGGGGTACTCTGTGCATTTTTGGCCAAAAATCGTTATTTTTTGAAAACGTCCGTTTGTCTATTTTTTAATGAAAAACTTGCGTTTTTAGTGCTCTTGTTTGTTTATTTTATGTTTTCAAATGTTTGAAATATATTTTTCCTAATAATAAAGAGTAAAAAATTTTTTCGAGATTCGATGTATATTTCAATTTTTGATAAGGGGGTACTCTGTGCATTTTTGGCCAAAAATCGTTATTTTTTGAAAACGTCCGTTTGTCTATTTTTTAATGAAAAACTTGCGTTTTTAGTGCTCTTGTTTGTTTATTTTATGTTTTCAAATGTTTGAAATATATTTTTGCTAATAATAAAGAGTAAAAAATTTTTTCGAGATTCGATGTATATTTCAATTTTTGATAAGGGGATACTCTTTGCATTTTTGCAATTTTTTCGAGATTAGATGTATATTTCAATTTTTGATAAGGGGGTACTCTTTGCATTTTTGGCCAAAAATCGTTATTTTTTGAAAACGTCCGTTTGTCTATTTTTTAATGAAAAACTTGCGTTTTTAGTGCTCTTGTTTGTTTATTTTATGTTTTCAAGTGTTTAAAATATATTTTTGCTAATAATAAAGAGTAAAAAATTTTTTCGAGATTAAATGTATATTTCAATTTTTGATAAGGGGGTACTCTTTGCATTTTTGGCCAAAAATCGTTATATTTTGAAAACGTCCGTTTGTCTATTTTTTAATGAAAAACTTGCGTTTTTAGTGCTCTTGTTTGTTTATTTTATGTTTTCAAGTGTTTAAAATATATTTTTGCTAATAATAAAGAGTAAAAAATTTTTTCGAGATTAGATGTATATTTCAATTTTTGATAAGGGGGTACTCTTTGCATTTTTGGCCAAAAATCGTTATTTTTTTAAAACGTCCGTTTGTCTATTTTTTAATGAAAAACTTGCGTTTTTAGTGCTCTTGTTTGTTTATTTTATGTTTTCAAGTGTTTAAAATATATTTTTGCTAATAATAAAGAGTAAAAAATTTTTTCGAGATTAGATGTATATTTCAATTTTTGATAAGGGGGTACTCTTTGCATTTTTGGCCAAAAATCGTTATTTTTTGAAAACGTCCGTTTGTCTATTTTTTAATGAAAAACTTGCGTTTTTAGTGCTCTTGTTTGTTTATTTTATGTTTTCAAATGTTTGAAATATATTTTTGCTAATAATAAAGAGTAAAAAATTTTTTCGAGATTCGATGTATATTTCAATTTTTGATAAGGGGGTACTCTGTGCATTTTTGGCCAAAAATCGTTATTTTTTGAAAACGTCCGTTTGTCTATTTTTTAATGAAAAACTTGCGTTTTTAGTGCTCTTGTTTGTTTATTTTATGTTTTCAAGTGTTTAAAATATATTTTTGCTAATAATAAAGAGTAAGAAATTTTTTTGAGATTAGATGTATATTTCAATTTTTGATAAGGGGGTACTCTTTGCATTTTTGGCCAAAAATCGTTATTTTTTTAAAACGTCCGTTTGTCTATTTTTTAATGAAAAACTTGCGTTTTTAGTGCTCTTGTTTGTTTATTTTATGTTTTCAAGTGTTTAAAATATATTTTTGCTAATAATAAAGAGTAAAAAATTTTTTCGAGATTAGATGTATATTTCAATTTTTGATAAGGGGGTACTCTTTGCATTTTTGGCCAAAAATCGTTATTTCTTGAAAACGTCCGTTTGTCTATTTTTTAATGAAAAACTTGCGTTTTTAGTGCTCTTGTTTGTTTATTTTATGTTTTCAAGTGTTTAAAATATATTTTTGCTAATAATAAAGAGTAAAAAATTTTTTTGAGATTAGATGTATATTTCAATTTTTGATAAGGGGGTACTCTTTGCATTTTTGGCCAAAAATCGTTATTTTTTTAAAACGTCCGTTTGTCTATTTTTTAATGAAAAACTTGCGTTTTTAGTGCTCTTGTTTGTTTATTTTATGTTTTCAAGTGTTTAAAATATATTTTTGCTAATAATAAAGAGTAAAAAATTTTTTCGAGATTAGATGTATATTTCAATTTTTGATAAGGGGGTACTCTTTGCATTTTTGGCCAAAAATCGTTATTTCTTGAAAACGTCCGTTTGTCTATTTTTTAATGAAAAACTTGCGTTTTTAGTGCTCTTGTTTGTTTATTTTATGTTTTCAAGTGTTTAAAATATATTTTTGCTAATAATAAAGAGTAAAAAATTTTTTTGAGATTAGATGTATATTTCAATTTTTGATAAGGGGGTACTCTTTGCATTTTTGGCCAAAAATCGTTATTTTTTTAAAACGTCCGTTTGTCTATTTTTTAATGAAAAACTTGCGTTTTTAGTGCTCTTGTTTGTTTTTTTTATGTTTTCAAGTGTTTAAAATATATTTTTGCTAATAATAAAGAGTAAAAAATTTTTTTGAGATTAGATGTATATTTCAATTTTTGATAAGGGGGTACTCTTTGCATTTTTGGCCAAAAATCGTTATTTTTTGAAAACGTCCGTTTGTCTATTTTTTAATGAAAAACTTGCGTTTTTAGTGCTCTTGTTTGTTTATTTTATGTTTTCAAATGTTTGAAATATATTTTTGCTAATAATAAAGAGTAAAAAATTTTTTCGAGATTCGATGTATATTTAAATTTTTGATAAGGGGATACTCTTTGCATTTTTGCAATTTTTTCGAGATTAGATGTATATTTCAATTTTTGATAAGGGGGTACTCTTTGCATTTTTGGCCAAAAATCGTTATTTTTTGAAAACGTCCGTTTGTCTATTTTTTAATGAAAAACTTGCGTTTTTAGTGCTCTTGTTTGTTTATTTTATGTTTTCAAATGTTTGAAATATATTTTTGCTAATAATAAAGAGTAAAAAATTTTTTCGAGATTCGATGTATATTTCAATTTTTGATAAGGGGGTACTCTGTGCATTTTTGGCCAAAAATCGTTATTTTTTGAAAACGTCCGTTTGTCTATTTTTTAATGAAAAACTTGCGTTTTTAGTGCTCTTGTTTGTTTATTTTATGTTTTCAAGTGTTTAAAATATATTTTTGCTAATAATAAAGAGTAAAAAATTTTTTCGAGATTAGATGTATATTTCAATTTTTGATAAGGGGGTACTCTTTGCATTTTTGGCCAAAAATCGTTATTTCTTGAAAACGTCCGTTTGTCTATTTTTTAATGAAAAACTTGCGTTTTTAGTGCTCTTGTTTGTTTATTTTATGTTTTCAAGTGTTTAAAATATATTTTTGCTAATAATAAAGAGTAAAAAATTTTTTTGAGATTAGATGTATATTTCAATTTTTGATAAGGGGGTACTCTTTGCATTTTTGGCCAAAAATCGTTATTTTTTTAAAACGTCCGTTTGTCTATTTTTTAATGAAAAACTTGCGTTTTTAGTGCTCTTGTTTGTTTATTTTATGTTTTCAAGTGTTTAAAATATATTTTTGCTAATAATAAAGAGTAAAAAATTTTTTTGAGATTAGATGTATATTTCAATTTTTGATAAGGGGGTACTCTTTGCATTTTTGGCCAAAAATCGTTATTTTTTTAAAACGTCCGTTTGTCTATTTTTTAATGAAAAACTTGCGTTTTTAGTGCTCTTGTTTGTTTATTTTATGTTTTCAAGTGTTTAAAATATATTTTTGCTAATAATAAAGAGTAAAAAATTTTTTCGAGATTAGATGTATATTTCAATTTTTGATAAGGGGGTACTCTTTGCATTTTTGGCCAAAAATCGTTATTTCTTGAAAACGTCCGTTTGTCTATTTTTTAATGAAAAACTTGCGTTTTTAGTGCTCTTGTTTGTTTATTTTATGTTTTCAAGTGTTTAAAATATATTTTTGCTAATAATAAAGAGTAAAAAATTTTTTTGAGATTAGATGTATATTTCAATTTTTGATAAGGGGGTACTCTTTGCATTTTTGGCCAAAAATCGTTATTTTTTTAAAACGTCCGTTTGTCTATTTTTTAATGAAAAACTTGCGTTTTTAGTGCTCTTGTTTGTTTATTTTATGTTTTCAAGTGTTTAAAATATATTTTTGCTAATAATAAAGAGTAAAAAATTTTTTTGAGATTAGATGTATATTTCAATTTTTGATAAGGGGGTACTCTTTGCATTTTTGGCCAAAAATCGTTATTTTTTTAAAACGTCCGTTTGTCTATTTTTTAATGAAAAACTTGCGTTTTTAGTGCTCTTGTTTGTTTATTTTATGTTTTCAAGTGTTTAAAATATATTTTTGCTAATAATAAAGAGTAAAAAATTTTTTCGAGATTAGATGTATATTTCAATTTTTGATAAGGGGGTACTCTTTGCATTTTTGGCCAAAAATCGTTATTTCTTGAAAACGTCCGTTTGTCTATTTTTTAATGAAAAACTTGCGTTTTTAGTGCTCTTGTTTGTTTATTTTATGTTTTCAAGTGTTTAAAATATATTTTTGCTAATAATAAAGAGTAAAAAATTTTTTTGAGATTAGATGTATATTTCAATTTTTGATAAGGGGGTACTCTTTGCATTTTTGGCCAAAAATCGTTATTTTTTTAAAACGTCCGTTTGTCTATTTTTTAATGAAAAACTTGCGTTTTTAGTGCTCTTGTTTGTTTATTTTATGTTTTCAAGTGTTTAAAATATATTTTTGCTAATAATAAAGAGTAACAAATTTTTTCGAGATTAGATGTATATTTCAATTTTTGATAAGGGGGTACTCTTTGCATTTTTGGCCAAAAATCGTTATTTTTTTAAAACGTCCGTTTGTCTATTTTTTAATGAAAAACTTGCGTTTTTAGTGCTCTTGTTTGTTTATTTTATGTTTTCAAGTGTTTAAAATATATTTTTGCTAATAATAAAGAGTAAAAAATTTTTTCGAGATTAGATGTATATTTCAATTTTTGATAAGGGGGTACTCTTTGCATTTTTGGCCAAAAATCGTTATTTCTTGAAAACGTCCGTTTGTCTATTTTTTAATGAAAAACTTGCGTTTTTAGTGCTCTTGTTTGTTTATTTTATGTTTTCAAGTGTTTAAAATATATTTTTGCTAATAATAAAGAGTAAAAAATTTTTTCGAGATTAGATGTATATTTCAATTTTTGATAAAGGGGTACTCTTTGCATTTTTGGCCAAAAATCGTTATTTTTTGAAAACGTCCGTTTGTCTATTTTTTAATGAAAAACTTGCGTTTTTAGTGCTCTTGTTTGTTTATTTTATGTTTTCAAGTGTTTAAAATATATTTTTGCTAATAATAAAGAGTAAAAAATTTTTTCGAGATTAGATGTATATTTCAATTTTTGATAAGGGGGTACTCTGTGCATTTTTGGCCAAAAATCGTTATTTTTTGAAAACGTCCGTTTGTCTATTTTTTAATGAAAAACTTGCGTTTTTAGTGCTCTTGTTTGTTTATTTTATGTTTTCAAGTGTTTAAAATATATTTTTGCTAATAATAAAGAGTAAAAAATTTTTTCGAGATTAGATGTATATTTCAATTTTTGATAAGGGGGTACTCTTTGCATTTTTGGCCAAAAATCGTTATTTTTTGAAAACGTCCGTTTGTCTATTTTTTAATGAAAAACTTGCGTTTTTAGTGCTCTTGTTTGTTTATTTTATGTTTTCAAATGTTTAAAATATATTTTTGCTAATAATAAAGAGTAAAAAATTTTTTCGAGATTAGATGTATATTTCAATTTTTGATAAAGGGGTACTCTTTGCATTTTTGGCCAAAAATCGTTATTTTTTGAAAACGTCCGTTTGTCTATTTTTTAATGAAAAACTTGCGTTTTTAGTGCTCTTGTTTGTTTATTTTATGTTTTCAAGTGTTTAAAATATATTTTTGCTAATAATAAAGAGTAAAAAATTTTTTCGAGATTCGATGTATATTTCAATTTTTGATAAGGGGATACTCTTTGCATTTTTGCAATTTTTTCGAGACTAGATGTATATTTCAATTTTTGATAAGGGGTACTCTCTTAAAGAAATGAGTGGTTTCATCATGTTTTCAAAACTTGCAAATAAATATTTAATTTATTTTATAAATACTTCACTTTTATTTTCTGATATTTTTTTTCATTAACGTTTTTTGTTAACCAACAACGAGAAATATTTTACATTTTTTAGTCCTTGTCCTCTCCGCCTAATCTTTTATTTTTTCATCTAATTATCAACATTTTATTATCTGTTACGTGTACCTAGACCTAAATATATATATTCTAGTTGTAAAGATATTGTTTATCCGTTTGCTCTGTGTTTAAATTGCAAACAGCTCAAGTCCAAATATTTAACCTTTCTTAAGTGTTCTTAATTAAACAACTAAGTAGACTTTTTAAAAATGCATAAATTTTTACAAATAAAATAATCTAAATTTTCATGATAACTACATGATACAGTAGCAGCAATGATGATGTTTATTCCACTAAAAAGCAATTGAATGGGGTCTACGTTGGGCAAAGGCTTTCTAGGCGCTTTTGGAATTTGTAAAAAAATATAGTTAAAACAGAATTAAAATATCAAAAAAAAAAAAAAAATAAAAGTAAAACATTCAATGATTGTAATTGCTAGTGATATAAATTTAATCGTTAACCCCTTAAGAGCAGGAAGATCATTTGATAACTTAGACCACTTTTTACATACTCATTGAACAAACGTATATCGTTCGTATCAATATTAAATACACCATCTATACATTTAATAGAAGTGTAACAAGATCGGGTCCAAAATTGAAATCAAACTCGACATATCTAAAAGACAAAAATGTCTTTCTGTTGATTGAACTCTGATGAATTTTTAATTATGTGAAAACTGTTTGTGCGCATCCGAGTTGAAGAAAAAATAATTTTTTTTAACCAAATTAATCGGCTGAGCAAGAATCGAACCTGTGATCTTTTGTTTAGTAGGCTGTTTATTAGCCACTCCCATACAGAGGCTGAGCAGGAATCGAATCTGTGACCTTTTGTTTAGTAGGCTGTTTGTTAGCCACTCCCATACAGAGGCTGAGCAGAAATCGAATCTGTGACCTTTTGCTTAGTAGGCTGTTTGTTAGCCACTCCCATACAGAGGCTGAGCAGGAATCGAATCTGTGACCTTTTGTTTAGTAGGCTGTTTATTAGCCACACTCCCATACGAAGGCTGCCTTTTAAGTCGAGCAGATTTATTATATTAGGTTTAAACGAACTAATGAGTAAGGAAATCTAGTTCGCGAGCTTAAAAGCTTTTCGCTATCAAACATATTTGGCCCCGTTGCAATGTTAAGGTGTTAAACATTTGAAGAAAGTAGCGCCAGAAAAAATTGCACCCATATGCATATATTTGTTTGAACTGTCACATAACCGAGCAATGAATTATAAGAATTTTAATTCAAATAAAATTATTAATCAAAAATACTGCAATATATTTTAATTAATGGCTGTCTTAGATTAATAAACATGGAAAATGTGCATACACACTTTATTATTTTTGTAAAAAGAAAAATTTGTAATTGATTAATAAAGCAATTTTTACGCTTCTGGTGATTATTAGCCCTTCTAAATTTCTCTACAAATACGAACATACGAAGGATGTTATTGATATCCTTTTGCAGACAATATAATGTTATATCGAAAAATTCTTCAGAATAGGTTTTTGGGCGTTGTAGTATTCAAGTTTACAAGAACAGGAAATAATGAAAATTAATTCACTTTTTGTTAAATATTTTATGAGAAAATCATTTCTAAAAATGCAAATTTGATTTCATTTAAAAATATATCGGTTTAGGAATAGTTGGAAATTCACAAAAAAATTGTTAGCTTCTGGCCATTTCCAATTTTTGTAAACGAGTCCTGAAGTAACGCTGCCAGCAGAGGAATAAGTAATAGATTCCCCTTTGAATTTAGATCCATGACATCAGTTCATCCAAAATATAAAGTAAGAATATCTGTCACTAAACAGATGTAATTAAATCAGGAAAATTTAAACAATTTGTGAATAACTCAGAAACTATTTTACTAAAACCTTGCAAAAATATATATATACTAAATAAATACATATTTATATATATATTTTGCTGTTCTCCGTGAAACAGCAGGCAATGCAAATCGAATATACTGTATTATAAAAATCTATTCGAAATTGCTCAAGCCAATATTTATTTTAAATATTATTTTTTGCGAAGAGTTTGCAATAAATGCTTTTGAGCATTTAAATGTACAAAACTTTTGTAACGAATTCTATGCACCCTTCACTAATATTTAATTACAAATCGTACTACAAAAACATTATCTATGAATAAGCACGTTCAGGACAATAAAAGTCATGTATGGACGAGTATGCACGGCTATGTGCGAAGGGAATCGGTATAAATATTCAGAGAATATTGCTAGCGGAAATATTTGTTGCCATGTGTATTTGCATAATTTTTGTATTTCGTGGTAAATATAATTTATTGTAAAGTAAATGATGATTAAGTAAATTCTCTCTGTAAAAGAGAAAACTAAAATCTGTATATTCACATAATTTGCGGCAATTCGAATTAAAGAAAAAATTAAAGAAATTTCTTAAATGAAAGATTTTAGCCTTTAAATTTTAGCTTCTAAAGTATTATTTATAAAACTTTACAATTTTGCATCTGATTGATTTCTTAATTCTATTTTATCATTTAAAAAGTGTGAACCGATTTTTTCTTAGTATATAAAAAATGTTATAGAAATGTTCTAGAAATGTAATATCATGACATGTCGATGAAAAGAATCAAAAAAGAAATATTATTAAAAAAAAAATCCCCAACAGTGTGTAGTCAAATAATATATCAATAATATGAAATAAAATGTTTGTAATTTAGCTGAAACACCTCCCAGTACGCCGCTTTGGGATTGAAATTTGATAATTGGAAATTAGAAATATTTGCTCATGTTCAATTCTTTTCAAATAAAAAGCAATAAATTGTTAATCCCACTTAAGGCTTAAATTCACTACCCTACACAGTCTTACGATTTGCTAAAATTAATATGTGTGCTGAAAAAATGAAATAGTGTAACGGAAAATTGGACGATTTTTATGGCAAACAAAAGTTTATGAAAATGTTCATAAAATTATATTTTTCGTGAGATAAGAGTTGCTTTTACTTCAAGCAGCTGAACAAATAAAAGGAGAAAACAACTTTTGAAAAATTTTATTTATTAAAAATTTATTTAAAAAAAAGTATTAATGTATGGTTGGAGCTTCTCTTTACTTTTACTTTTTTAATTTTAATAATTTTGAATGTAATTACCAAAAATTTTAATATGTTTATCGTTTTATTTATTGCAAAATTCATTTTCTAATATTTCTTTTAATATTTTTGCATCACATTTAAATGATAGTGTGGCACCAGCAACGCCATTTTGAAGAGATTTTTCAGAATAGGAGGGGATCACTATCTTACTTTCGTGTGAATGAATTGTACGTCTGTGTAGGATAGTGAAATGAAGCCTTTAGTTGCATTGATGCAATTGCAACGATTAAATAGAACAACAAAGTGAGAACGAAAATTACAACAACAAAACGCATCTTAAAATTGCTTTCATACAATTGTTAACTACGCGGGGTAATTTAGTGGCATTTTCTGTCAAGTAATTCCATACGTATCAATTAAAATAAGCAGATTAGAATGAAAATGTTTAGAAGGTATTCACAAAAATAAGTAGGGTGTCTGTCTCACATACTTTCTACACATGACTGCTGCCGCAGACTCACTTCAGAGAACTTGCTTGTCTCTAATGCTAAATCATCAAGTTGCCATTGACCGCAATCTGACAATTTGAAACATTTCAAAAATTATTTTATTTTATTAATAAAAAAAAGTTAAAAATAAAAAATTTATTGTACAACTGGATGTTATAAAAGTAAATGTTGTTACTTATATAATATAAACAATTTAAAATTAATATTTGGTTCGTACATACACAAACACATCCACATAAAGTATTATAAATAATACAAAAACAAATTATTTCTTCTCAAAAAGTGTAAACATTTACTTTTTAATTTAGACAATTAAAAAAAGAAATAACAATTGCAAAGCGACTGAGCAGAATGGCCAATTGCATGTATTAATAAAATTAAATAACTCGGATTTGGAAGTAGATAATAAACGTAAAACAGGAAACCGTATGACTTTCAAATTGATAGCAATACATTCGTTACAAATACATACACACATATGCCTGAGTATACATATATACATATATGTATATATGTAGGTTCATAAGCGGATATCTTTTCCCCTATAGTTACAAAAATGTGATAAATGTAATTTCTAAATGTATGGCTGCTTGTTGCCTAGAATGAATCATAATTTAAACCGATAAGCCCATATTGTGTCTGCATGCATGCGCCATTGCACTGCCCCTATGAGATGTCTTATCTGCTTGAGAGTTGTTCATAATTTATGATGTGTTAGGAAAATTTTGACATTTTCCTAAAAATTCAAACGACAGTTTATGATACGGCTTACATACTTTTATCTTTAAAGTAATTTTCTAAAATAAACACATATATATGTTTGTGTGTATGCATGTATGATACATACATATGTTCACGCACCCATGCCCACAACTAAATTTTTGGTGAGTTACAGAATATCGACTTAAGAAATCCATACATACTTTACATTGATCACTTCATAAGTAAATTCAGATAATAAATTTCCAAGTTTTTTTTAAAGTTGTGGCATTGGCCAGTTTCTATAAACGTTTGATTGCTCTTAAACTAACACTGTAAGGCGGAATTTGAATTACGCAATTACTTGAAATAATAGAACACACTGGATGTTAATATAACATTGAATCCAATCCAACGCAGCTGAAACTATCTGGAGTGGGAATACGGTTTCGAAAACCACCCTTTTACGAACTTCAACTCCGAATGTACAGGCAACAAAAATTCAAAAATATCTCCATTGTCTGCCCACAGGCAAACATGCATAGGTACATATCGCTACATACATTGTGTACTTACTTTGTACATACATATATACATAAATAGTATATACATACATACATAAGCATGTACAATCTTTTTCCTTTAACAATTTCACTCAAACGAAATATTGTTTGTAAATTAGAATTACTTTAAAAATATCCGTGATGTGTGGATGTTTATGTACGTATTGCTGTAATTTACAGCATCTATGCTTACATACATACATACATATAAAGGAAGATACGGATAGCAATATTACCTCGAAGTAAATTTGAGACAAACGTCCTCTACTGCATCATGCTTGAAAATGTTCTTGCTGATGTTAATGTAAATAAATTTAAGAACTAGAGTTGAGTAACGCACACGTGATTGGAAATCAGGTATGATTTTAAAGAACTTTATATATATGTATGTATAATGTTATTTCCCGATATTTCGCTACTGTTCTGTGTAGCATCATCAGGAGTTGATATTTTTCAGGAATTCATATTTTTCTACACAAAGAAGATGCTACACAAAGAAGTACCGAAACATCGGTAAGTAAAATTATATATCTATCTAGTAAACTTTATATATATGTATATAATGTTATTTCCCGATATTTCGCTACTTTTCTGTGTAGCAACATCAGGAGTTAATATTTTTCAGGAATTCATAATTTTCTACACAAAGAAGAGGCTACACAAAGAAGTACCGAAACATCGGTAAGTAAAATTATATATGTATCTATCTAAATTTTTAAATATGTATAAAAAAGAGGACCTTGAGCGGGAGAGAAAGAGAATATTTCAAATATTTATATGTAGTATATTGAATGTCAAAATCATTCCAAAATTAAATTTATTAACGATTATATGTAAAATTTAATTTCAACCATAAATAAGAACCCCACAAGCACTCTCATTTAAATTATACGTGGAAAATTTGGTTGCAAGAATTACAATTGATATAACCAAATGTTTTTCTCTTGCAACTGATCCATCGCATCTTATGCTCAGGTAATAATAAATCAGTATATAATGAAAAGAAATAGAGTTCTACATGCATACATCTTTTATAGCGTGAGCAAGGAAAATCAAACACGAGCCCATCATTTGCTTCAAGTCGTCCGTCTATTGTAAATGCATTTCATAAACTCCCTTTAATAGAAAACATAGACTGCCATGAACTTGACAATTGAGACACCCCCTCATACATTTCATTAAAATAACAAAACATTCGGTTTCTCGTACTGCAAGTAACGGCGTGTAAAGTGCTAAAAGTATCTGTTTATTTCTGAAATGAATTTTTTCCCTTCTTTTTTTTTTTGTAAATAATGCATTTTATTGTTGCAGTTGACTTTTCATCGTAGAGAAACAAAAAGCCATTAGTTTTATGGAAACCAAAAAGGGGAGAAGTGTCGTATGTTTGTTCTAAATGGGCTCTTTCTTTTCTTTAAATTTTCCATCCCTTTGAAAAAACAAGAGTGGCTAAATGGGAAGAAAAGGGAATGATAAGAATTAGTTTTGCGGAAAAATATTTTCATATTTGAGTTTTTAGATTGTTAATGTGAATCAGTAAAAAATTAAATCAATTTTTATTCTAATAGTGGTCGAAATGGTCAGTGTTTTAAGAACAGACTAATAATTGCGGAGATTTTGGTTTTCTGTCGTGTTTATTAAAGCAAATGCTGACTATACTCGTACGTGCCACCAGCAATTATAGCAGCACTTGAATATTTAATTCACTTTGATGTCTTAATTTATCATGTTCAGGTGAAGGATTATTGGCAACTTCAGACGATAAATATAGACATAAAATTCACTCAGTAATATCGGAGAAGAAAATGTTTATTGAAATTTAAATGAATTGTTTTCCAGTGAAGATTTTCTTTTAGGTCTTATCGGCATTTAAAACTTTTAAGTTTTCTGCTACCTAATAAAAATTTTAAGAATATATTGTAATACTTAATAAGAAACTTTAATATTCATAAGTACTTCCATACCGCTAATGAACATCTCATTTCAGACAAAACACTTTCACTTTTGCCAAAATTACTGAAAAATTATAGACACGTTTCTAGGAAAGACTTTGAAAATATCGGAATATAAAGAGAAAACTGTTTAGATTTTTATAAAAATGTTTTTTGGAATTATTTGTGAACATTTCAACACGATTGAGTTTCTATACATAATTGTTCGCCGCAGTTTACTGAATAAAAGATGGCCATTTCATCCGGTGCTAATCGAAATAATCAGGAATCAAATCTATTTTACACTCTCTTTTAACTGCAAATATAAAAGTTTAATGTAAAATCCGTGTTCTACTCGCATTCCAACGTAATTCGTATGTAACCACAACATGCCGAAACAACCAATCAGTCACCTCAATATAATGAGTTTATACTTGAGTTTTTCCATTTTCCAAATAGATTTTGGGAGTGATGGTGATTGAGGCAGTAAGTTCGTCGGCTATAATTTTGTAAGATTACGGCTTTGAATGTTGAAGTGACGTAGTCGTTGTTATCGGTCACCGAGCATACACAATCCTCTCATTTGCCTTCTCCTTCGTTGATGTTAAATCGTTGCTAACAGAAATGTGTTAAATGTGTTTAAAATCAGCTGTTCTACAAACACTACTGCATACTCCTTCTTCGCCAGGTCTCTTCACCAAAACACGATTCCACCTATTCTAAGAGGGGGCATTGCATTCTTGGATGCTATTCTCTGAGTCCAGATCTTGCCAAGAAAAACAGAGAATAATACAAAAAGAAATTATTTCCCTTACCCAAGAAAACTGCTTCGTGGTCTAGTTATCGTCTTTCAATTCGTTACACGAATGGTGTTCGTTCGTGATTGTAAGCAAAATTTCAGAGTCTAATGAAAAAATTGAAAAGAGGAAAACACAGAAGTAAAATGTCTGCATGTCGAAAAAAGTGGTATTTTCTTTAGGCAGACGCAGAGAAGTGCTGTTTATGTGGTAATGACCTTGAATGTGCTCCGAGGCCTTTCAATTCTTTCTCGTACGTAGTTGCAATCATTGTATCATTGTATGATGTAAGCGATTATAGAAATGAAACATTTGAGTTTTTTCCGTATTTATGGAATACGTTGAAGGAATGATATACTATATATATGTATGTATTTAATTCAATCATACTTAGATGTGTGTATGTTTTGTGTAAGTATAGTATAAGTACAGAAATGCATCCATTGAAATGTGTATGTGCGCATGTATTCTTCATTTTTCTTTTTGCTTTCGATTAAATCAACTTGCACAGATATTTCGATTAAAAATTCTTGACCTCTTCTGGCATTTGTTTGTGCATGATTATTTATGAAGTCCAAGCAGTTGAATGCATATCGGCGATATGTTGTTGTTCACATTGCTGCACATACTACTCATTGCTTGTTAAACATTTTTGGCTTGTTTGCCGACTGTTCCCACAACTTACTAGTTGCCAACAAAATATACCTCCATATAAGCCTGTGTCTGTGCAAAAGTGTCTAAATTATTTAATTTAATAAACAGTATATATTGTTTCAAACACTCATTTCATCAAACAAGTTGCGTTCATGTATGCAGTTGACTAAAAGGAATATAAAATAGACAACATTTTACATTTTCATACTCGTAAGATACTGACATTCATACGTTCTATTTTTTTTTTTTATCTACACTAAGCTCGAGACTTGACATGAAGCCTCGTCTGAAAATATCGCTTCTAAATTTTGTTCATTGTTGTACAGCTGTCTCTAATATTTATGATTTGTATTATTTAAATTGTCAATTGAAAATGATTATCTTAAAGTCAAGTCTCGTTTCTTATTGTACATTTTCCACCTTTCAATTGTCGTAGAACAATATTTATTCTAATTTTTTGTTCATTTGCATCTTCATGATCTTATAATCTTTACAAGTGATATTGTTGAATTTTTCTCCATGCTTTCAATTACTTGCGACTTGACTTGTGTTGTATGTTTTACTCTATTATTTCATATATGTATGTATGTATATATATTTTTTGTTCGTTATACGAATTTATCAAAGCATTTTTAATTGAAGGCAAAATGTTAAGAATAAAATGGCAAATAATAAGTTAGAAGCATAATGCATTCTGTTAAGTATTCCTAACTAAAATTCAAAGTCAAATGAAAGTTAAAGTGCAAAAAAATATAATAATAAAATATTCCTCAAGTTGTGTTGGAATCAAATCCAAATAATGGTAAATCAGTCAAACAAATTGTCATTGTTACGTCGGTATTTAAAAAATTTTAAAAATTTTGTAATACCCTATACTTCCTTCGACCTTTGACCTTGTTTGTGTTCTTCTTCAAGAACAAAATTACAATTAAGTTAAAATACAATTACATTAGATAATTGCTTCGAAATACAATTCAATAAAAATATGATTTTTTTTTATATATTGGAAAGTATTCATATCTGCTTTGAGTAAAAACATCTGCGCTCGATCTTAAACTTTGGCTTACTAAACAATCCAGTGAAATATTCGCATCTGCTTTGTAGCTTATCCTTGCACTGGCAGCAGCCTTGAGGTAATCGTGTCTAAGTACGGAGCACTTGGCGGCCATAAGACACTCAATACATAACATTATATTTATGTATCTAAATTGTCAATTGCTGCCTTATTATTTGGGAATTTTTTTTCAAAACATTGTTAATTTTTAATGTAAAAAGAAAAGGGTCACTATAATATTTTCACATACACATACACATACACATCCATACAATTCAGTATTTCTTATGTAGTTGCAACTGATTGATTTCTGATTCTTTCATTTATTAAACGCTGATTGATTTAAGTATGCATATACACACACACAAATATATACATATATATGTATATGTATATAATATGTGTATAATTGTCGAATAATGTATCAGTTTTTCTAAAGCTTCCCACATTCAAACATTCAACTTGCCTATCTGCGAATATAATATTTGAATTGAAATGAATTGAATGTGTGTCAATTTAAATTCGATCATGTAAAACGATCTTGAAAGCCATCTCCAACTACTGGCAGCAGCCAATACAAGCAAACAATTGAATTAATGTTCATTTCCAAGTTTCATTACTGTAATAAACAAACTGTTACGGGGGCTATAAATTTACTCCCAGCCGTACTCCAATTCCTATTCGGGGCGTACGTAGCAATTCTAGTAACAAAAACAAAAAGAAAAAAAGTGCATAAATAAGTTTTTTTTTCAATTCGTTTAAGCTTCTTTTATATTTACGATAAATGTATGCATGTTTCGCCGTCATTGTATTTTATTTGTTTAAATGGAGATACACATACACACATACATATGTAAATTGAATTTGAATGTACTGCTTCGCTAGAATGTGACACAGTTTTTTTTTTCTAGTGCATGATTTTTGTCCGCTTCAATTGAATATTTTTGAAAGTTGTCGGTTTTTATTTTTTGAATTTATGTAATAATTATATTTGTTAGATGTTTCAATTGATATGTAAATGAAATTATCCAAAAGCTAATGAAATAGGCTGGCAGACACAATTGAATTTTTTTCTTGCTATAAATTTGACTACGATTGAACTTTTGGCGCAGATCGCAATATATTTATTAAATGCTTTTTTTATGAATAAATGCAAATTGCTAAATTCAATAGGGCTGGGGCGTGATAAACTTTAATAAATTCACATGCGTGAAATATTAAAAATTTACTTTTAGGTAAAAATAAAATAAACGTTTAAAAACCTCGCTTAAGATATCTTACGAAGTTATAAAGGCTTATACGCAAAGAAACCGTCATACTTCAACTTTTGCAACTCACATAAACTTGACCACAGAAAATCGCAAAAAATTGACGTACATGAAAAGTTAGAAATTGAGCAGATTTAGCACTTTGCGATGACAGAGAAAAGATTACATGTATTTTAATTCCAATGTCAGTTGAAAAAGTTGAATGAATAATGACGAGTGACTGTTGCCGTTTAACTGACTCAGTTTATAGTAATTTCTAAATTTCCCCCCGCACGTTAAATTGGATTAAGCTTTTTGAAAAGTTTCTCACCAAAGCAATAACGACAATGAAATAGTAATTTTTACTACTTTTATAGTAAAAGAAATAGTAATTAAGGTTAAAAGTTACAAGTCTGGTAATCAGTGTTCCCAGATAATAACCTCTTTCCAGGTGCGAGTATGGATGTGTGTGTGTACACGTGCAGTGTTGTGCTTTTATCTCCAACTGAATAAGTGTATACTTTAAAAGTTAATTGTTATGAATGAATAAGCTTTTGAGGAAACATTTAACATGTTGCATAATTAATAAATAAACAAAAGCAACTATCAAGTAAACAAATAAAAATGTCAAAAGTCAATGAAAATATTTTAAATATTACTCAGTGTTATCGCCTCTTTATGAAGCCCTTCTTCATAACACTGTGCAACAAAATCACCTATATTCTACTTTACTTATTCTTATACAATTTCGAAATGAGAAATCAAAAAAAAAATGTACAAGATGTAAATTGATATTTAGCAAAGAAAAACATGTTGGCATATAAAATTATATATCTGTATGATAAGGATAAATTAAGCCCTAAATATTTTTCTTAAATTACTATAGTCAGAGAGTATTATCTATGTTTAAAAATAAAATGTTTTAAATAGGTATATAGTATAATGCTAGAGCGTGTTTAGGGGGTGTTCACCTACAAATGCTTAAGGTCATTGGTTCGATATCTAACTCCAATAGAAAAATATAAAAAGAAATTCTGATGATCTGCCTTAGCGCGCAGTGAAATCGGTTACAAGCCACCTGATACCCCGCAATAATAAATTTCGACTTTCTTAATATTCTGCTGATTCTTAATTTTTAGGAATACAATCCAAATTAACCTGAAAAAATACTAGTTTTAATAAGTCTGGATTCTATTTCTCAATGCCGACTTTTGCTATTCGGAATTACAATTATTTTTCCCGATTAATATTAATTGTTTTTATATTGCAGCCCAGTGTAATTTTAATAATTTATTTGTGGCACTTCCGAGAAAAGAGATTCAAGTAACACCGATTCTTTTTTGTGGTGTTGCCAGATTAAAATTATATTTTATTGGCTCTCTCGTTCTCTATCCAATAAAGCAGTTTAAAAGATGAGCAAACAAAGAACTCTGAACAAGTCAAGCTTAAACAAACTATTGGAAAATGAATTAAACCACATTTTAGTATGTACAATAAAATTTATTTAACAAAAATTCAATACGCATACAATAAAAAAAATTAAATAAATCTCTTTTTGTAGAGACAACGTAAGATTAAGTTTGACGATAAAAGATAAAGCAAAACTAAAAAAAGTTAATAATTTTTATTTACTTATTTTCCACATTAAACCAAAATGCTTTGTTTATTGTATATAATAAATATCGAATACATATGTAAATATGTATAACACACAATTAGAATACATAATTGATTCATAACATTAAAAAAGGCACACAAATTATCGGAAAAATATTAATGAATACACACTTAAGCGCTCAGCTTTTCAACATAAGTTTTTCAAACTTGTAAGTGCCACAAATGCAGACGCCCCAAGCAATAATGGGAGTAGTAGCTGTGAGAGATTTATACTAGACGCTGCATTACACCCATCTGAACTACATGTGTAAATGCACGATCTGTAATACATGCGATCACCTTTGTTGCGCACTACATCACAATAATTGCCCAAATCTTTGGAGGAACAGAATCTCTTCGCTCCAATGCCACCTTCAAATCGGCCTATATGTTTAATACAAAACTTGGCATCGTGCACGTTGGAACAATTCTTTGGCTGTATGTCGGGTTTATCGAAACGTTCAAACCATTCGCTACATTGAAATGGATGGTTGGTGTCAGAGGCGTCACAAACGTAGCACTCGATAGCCAGAGCAGAGCTTAAAGCAGCAAACAGCAGAAGGCTTTTTAACAACACTTTTTGCCACATATTTTTATATTATTTAATTTTTATATACATTCACTTTTTTTTCTCGAGTTTTAACCTTAAAGAAACACTAAACAATTTAAAGACTGGAACAATTTTTGTTTTTCAAGTTTTTCTTTGTTGTGCTTTTCTCTGCTTTCTTTACACCAACTAAAGCAAAACACTCAAACGTCAAGCCTGTACTGGCGTTTTAGAGTTGTTGTGGTATTTTAATGGCGTCTGTTATGGCCGGTTTTGCAGTACATGCTCTCTTACCTCTTCTTTGCTATCAATTCTCCCATCCACTAATAATGAGTACTTTGCTCAATAGCTATAGCCAGCCTAAACCTCTCTTTGTGTCTCTTTATTTCAATCGTGATGGTACTGCTTCTTATATTCTGTTCAGTTTTAACTTTAGGCTTAAAAGACGTCTCTATACTCACTGTGCTGCTTTAGCAGAAGAAGCACAACTGCATAATATCGATTCTAACCATAAAAGCTTCAAATTGGTTGGTATTCGTCAGAGGTTACCACACCATGAATATAACTGTCCAAATTATGTATCTGGGTGTAATTGTTATATTTGCATATGCGTGTAAGTCGGGTTTAAATTCGTCCCAAAAAATGTAAAGGGTTTTCTGCTAAAGCCATTCGTTAAATACTTTTCTTTTGAAATTTTGTATAGAATTTATTAGAAAAATTAAAGAAGAATTAAAGAATATGTAGAATTAAAAGAGGATTTCTACGGCATTCTGAAGGTGAATAAGCAATGACTGGACCATACACTTGTAAATGAATTGTAATGAAGTATGTCGATTCCGATTTCGAATTCTATCTATTCCCAACAAATGAAAATTTTTATTATTCTCGCCACATCTAATTCTAATATCGTCAGTTATTTATTTTTATTTTATTTACCAAATATTACAATTATATGAATATAATTGCAATATGTATAGAAGCACTGGCTACTGAGGCCTTTGGCTTGTGGCTGCCCGGGGAATTGAACCCCTGACACCTACGTAACAGGCGGGTATACTAACCATTATACCATCGAGGGATCGTCAGTTATGCAGATTTACGGTCCGATACATTGAAGTGACATTGGCAAAGGTCAGACGCCAATAGCTGAAAAAGTTATGCTATTGCGATATTGATTGTGTAAATTCTATACGGTTCTTTCGGTTGGGCAATATTTTTTCTGAAGCCACCAACGGTAACGCCTGTTAATGCAATACGTTAAACCGAAATTATGTGAAAGATTTTTCCAACGACTCTGGTGTCTAGTAGCATTTTATTAGGTGTTTTTTTTTTTTGCCTGCCGATGAAATACTGTTACAGAAGAAGCGATGGAAAGTGCATGTTTCCACATATTCATATATTATTATTTTTGATCTTTATAGATCCCTTGCGAAGCCATTAGGCTTGTCTGCAGAGTAAATAGTATTATTATTATCGATATTAAATTTTTTACTGATAACCGCTGAATTGATTTGTGACTTAATAATTCCAACAAAAATTCATTCAGGAGATTTTTAGGAATGTAAGAAAAATTCAGCGGAATTGCTATGTTATAGCTGCCGTAGGCAGGGATGAAAATCAGCGGCCTTGGTCAGTTCAGACACCGCTACCCTCAATGTAGTTTCCTTTTCATATAGATCTTCCATTTCTTGCCTTGTAGAATGTTTTCCTTACATATTCATGCATTCTTCATTTGTCATAAATTTTTTCGGAGTTTAACAACAATTGACTTTAGCCTTGCCGAATTCATAAGAATGTTTTTCTCGCCTCTTGCAAAAGTTTTTCCCGAAAAATAAAGACGCAGTACGCGGAGTGCGTCTACGTTAGTACGTCTTTTTTGTAAAACAACTTCTGATAGAAAATTGGAAAATTTTTACTATCCATGTGTGAGTTTTTAAGTATTCTTGTGGCAATAATATGTGTTGTAAGTGAAGATGGCTCGTTTATTGAAGTTTCTACAGCGTAATAATTTCTTCTTCTTCTTTTTTTTTTTAAACAAGCTATTGCGTTGCGTAGTTACCAGTTTTCTGCCATTGGTATTATTAGCTGTGTATGGTTGATTACATTTCGTTTTATGGTAGTTTGTTTTGACCTCCTGCTCTGTTCTGTCCAAATTGAAGGTTTTCGTATTGGTTTATAATGCATTATAGGGCTTTTTGGTATGACGCATTTGCAAAAGGATGCTGATGTATTGAATTTTATGGCGTCTTACATACCTTTTGCATGAATCATGTCTATTGCTGTTATTAGAATTATAATTTTTTTTATTTTCCCTTCAGTACATGCAATATTTTAATTTTTATTATTATTAGCTTATTTTGTAAAATAGTGATTCTGAATTTATCTGAGTGTTATGGACTGCTCCTAGTTGAGGGGTATGATACTATTGAAGCTCACATATTTTGTGCTTGATATTTACAAATCTGCATATACTCGTTTATAATAAATTTTTTTTCGAATGTGAAGAATATTATTTTGAAAAATAACCGAAAATTCTCATTTTTCTTTTAGTTGTAACTTAATAAAACAATACAAAACAGGTATTACACTTTGTTTATGTAAGTAAATTATCCATTCATTTTAGAATAGAAAAGATTGTGAAAATATTTTTCCAATCTAAATTTTGTCTGAACTTGCAAATGCTATTTTCTGGAAATAGAATTCCAAAATTAATCACAAGTTAACGAAAATAAACATGTACGTACAAGAAATAATAAGGATCTTCATAGTGCATATATAAAATTCTACTCGGATTCCATTCTATTTAAAAAAAAATTTAAATGATTCCGCTATAAAAACAATTTTAGTATATATGAAGCGTTACCATTTAATAAAATTGTTTAATGATTTAACATTCTATTTAAAAGTGGTCTTGCTAAAGTGTAGCTTATATGGGCATACCTGTAGTCCTACATATGCTGATACATGTGAATGTATGTGGGTTTGTAGATACTATGGTATACAATACAATATTATTAAAAAGAATTAGCAATAGTTATATATAAAACATCTTTCGTGTAAAATATTGTGAACTGGAAATCGGCATGTTCACCAATAATTTCAATTAGAATTGAAGTCACGTTTTATGACTTTTCAACTTAAATGTATGTATGGGCCTAATTTAATTGTAATGTTGTTAACAAGATAATTGTATGGTTACGTCGTCACATACTTTTTTAATTGTTAAAAAATAAATTATTTTTCGTTCTTATTTTACGTTGATTTCTGTTTTTATTGTAGTTTTAACATTGTGAATAACTTGTTGCTTTCCTGCACTGAATACGAAACATTTCTTAGTTTTTACAAAATCTATATATATACAAATGTCCGTAATCGCTTTCGTGTTCGACTGCCAGTCGTGCCGGCGATACTTCATTGTATGATTGCTTGTTAAATGAAATACCTGTAACATATACATGTATACATCCTCACATAGATAGATACATACCCGTATATGCCGCAGCTATTAATTCAGAAAATAATTTTCTCTTTATATTTCCACGTTTCTTTCTCTGATACTTCAAAAAAAAAAAAAACACAAGTTATATACTGGTCTTACATGAACAGACAAAAGAAACTACCAAAAAATAAGCATATGTACATGAAATCAGAAGAATGCAGCAATGAAAGCAACTTACGTGACTATAATGACATTTCACTATAAACGTGAAACATGCCATAAGCGATACAGTGGAGCCAAGAAATTGTGTTGGAATTCTTGAACTTATTTGGTATATGAAACAAGATCGAGGAGGTGTACTCATTTCAAACTGCAAGTAAGTCGGTCTTGTTCTGAAACTTGCACTCTTGGTTATGAGATATCTGAAAAGCCCAGCATGTGGCTAAAAATGAGAAAACGATGTAAACAGCAGTGCAGGTGAGAAAATTACAAGTTCGGACATTGGCTTGCAGGCGTATGTAAAAAACAATCCCTGTTGTAGTCTTATGTCCTGTTTTCAAAACCAATTATGCCGAAAATGTATGTGTGAAAATCTGGTAGCTTATGCAAAATACTTCTTATGCAAAATACTCGTTGCATTAGAGGATGCCATTCTATCAATTGCAGTTTTCTCAACACAATATCTTTTTGGTTAAAAAAAACTCGTTACAAAATAATATGAAGTCTTATTGGCAGGAGAGAGAGAGAGAGAGAGAGACAAATAAAAATGGCGAAAATATATTAAAAGCGAATAAATATATTTAAAATAATCGTATGGCTGCAGTCATTTGGAATATGGTTTGTCGAAATACTATACTTAGAATATATACAAATAAAATAGACTTGACAGATAACTTAATGAAAAAACTAATAATGATAATGTAAAGTTATTTAGTTTATTCCGTACTAGATTACTGACATGTTCAGGACCTACATAGTTTTCTAGTTGGATGTAGTAAGTTGGGCACAGTACACTCATTGGGAACATACCCACTTTGATACAAAATTAAAATATGTTACTACTTTATACCACTGTAGTTCTTTTAGACTTGGAGAGCACAAGCTGCCTCAAGTTTTTTTCCATGTATGTACGTATATACAGCAGAAGAAGCAGACACGCATGCATCGTATATACAATTCCTTCATCAAATAAAACACCAACTGTTGAACATGAATTTATTATTCCAGCATGCTTAAGTAATATATTTGTGCATGTAAAAACAGTTTTACTTTGTTATTCTTTTGTGAAAAGAAATGGAAACATGAACACATATGTATATATTATACAGTATACAGTATCTGGACCTCCATTTCATTTATTGATTGGAGCAATTGACAGCAAAAGAAAAACCAAATGTAAAATACTAAACCAATCTTGAATCACAAACAATATACGTACAGACATACATCCATACATACGTATAAGAAATTGTTTAAAAGTATTTCTTATGGTGAGTTTAGATAATTTTGAAGTTGTTTATTAGTAGTTACGCTATCTTATTCAGAAAAGCAGATCATTGACAGTTTAAAAAATCATTTTGTGATCATTTCTGCTGGAGTCGATGTTCTTCATCACACAAAAACAGGGCAGACAACAAAGCAGACTCATGGCGAGAATAGTTTTTATTTTTATTTATGGATATATTGTTAAATTATGTTTGCAGACATGCAGCTTTTTAAGAGGAAATAAATACGAGCTCACTGAATAAGGCAGTCTAGTACATATAATTCGTTTGATGTTTAAGTGCATATGTATGTGCATGCATACAGTACGTAAATGTGCATTTGAATTGGTTCCTGTTTTGTTTTTTCTTAATATCAGGAGACAGTTGGCCAACGTGCATTAAAGGGGGCCTTTAAAAAAATTACGTCTCTTCGAAAGGAATATACATATGTACATACATATACATACATATATATATGTATGTATCTGCATTTATACTGAATGAAACCCTGGCATTGCCACACCGTTAAATACCGTAAGGATACAGTGCAAGAGGTCCTCAGACTTTTCACAATGTGCCGCATGTATTGCGAGTTATTGTAAAAATGAATACAATAAGATCGTTGTTGGAGGTATGCATTATCATTACATTAGATTTTTGTTTGAGACAAACATTGAGAAGATCGCCTACAGGAAAAACGATCACGAAAGGATTTACAAGGAAAACAACCCTAAGCGTTCACTTAATTAGTAATGGAATGCATTTGACAATAACAATTAACATTTGTGTTGGCTAATACTCAACACAACCATTTAACTTTAATTTTGTGCGTAATGCAATTGTGCCACGCATCCATATACACACATAATTACATCTATTATTGCATTAAACCGCAAAAATTCTGTTTACCGCTTACTTTAATTTCGTAAACATCTACGTTTCTGTACAACTTCAACTTTCCACTCGCAAATGAGTTAATGTAAACATGTATGTATAGACATGTATACATATTTATCTACATATGTATATGTACATATATCTCCATCTATACGAGTATATACAGACGTACACGTACCCAGTAAAACACTCCTCAAACTATTGTGTTGCAATTTTTGCCAAATGCGTAAAACCAAAACCCTCCCCCGGCGTTCTGAAATTTATAAGTACTTCTTTTCCGCTTTATGTACATACACTCTAAAGTACGCAGCGGAAGAAATATTCCAATATGACATTGCAGTATGTATGGAAGTCGGTAAATACATACATATGTATGTATGTATCTAGATATAATTCAACATAAGCTTAAATCCATTCATCTTCGACCATTCTTGCCGGTAACTCTTATACTCCACTTACACACATGCGCTATCATTTTAAAAATGATTATTATTATTATTGTTCTTGTTCTTGTGTGTGTGTGATAATTGAAGAGACCTTACAAGCTTTTTTCCCTTCCAAAAAAAAAAAAGAAAAAAAATGCGAAATAAACATTTATGTGTATGTAATTCATTCATAAAGAAAGCACGCAATTGAAAAATGCTTACGAAAATCGAAAGAACTGCTGCACAGGGAATGCATGCATGTCTCTGTCTACAAAAATGTTGAACCCTTTAAAACAAAAAATTTCATTGCAACAACTCATTTTTACACCGTCTGAATTGTCGGAGGTAATGAAATAAAAAATATTCAAGCAATTGAATTTTATTTCAATTTAATTCGTGTTTTAGGAAATAAGTTCGTAACAACTATTCACCTATATAAATTTTTCAATGTAAAACAATTTATGTAATCTATAGCAACAGGTATGTGCCCTCGCAAAAACTAATAACACTATTTCTAGCAATTCCAATTAAGAAACAGAATGAAAAGTGCATAGAAAGGCCGCTTCAAACGACCACTTTTATGTAGATATATTTGGCTGTACATATGAATGTTTCTATGTGTGTGCATATTTCTATGTATGCATGTGCTACTGCCAGGGTCATATGCACACTTTATTATCTGTAAGGCTGGATTACTGAAAATCAGCAAGCTATATGTTATAGGGTTCTGGCTGAACAGAAGCAAAATTTCAAAGCAAATAGTTCATTGTTGGTTCTGTGTATGGATTTAACTGCATACACACATATCTATATGTGTATATAGGAAGTAAAGTCAGATTATTGTGTAGATACGTGAGCATACTATACATTGCAAGTACGCAATGACAATATTGTTGCCACATTGTGATGACGACATACTATGCTTCACTTACATTTCACTTTGAGTGAGAATAATTTTTTGAGCAGTAAAACATTTAGCAAATGCAACTTCAGCTCAATTAGGTCAATTTATTTACATATTTACATACAGAAGAGTTTAAAGAGAGGCAGCAAGAGAGAGAGAGGCAGAGAGTAGAGATACGAAAATATAGAGTAATAGAGCTAGAACTAAGTTTTTTGATAACTATTAGAATTACTATAAGTGTGATCCTTGGTCATTATTTTAATTGATGTGTACAATTGTCGCCGAATTTCCGGCCTGGTGAGACAGAGGAATTTTCTTTCCAGTCATTCCAATTAAAAAATATAATGAAAAGTGCATAGAAAGGCCGCTTCAACCGACCACTCTTATGTAGATATACATATTTGGCTGTACATATGAATATTGATATGTGTGTGAATATTTCTATGTATGTATGTGTGTGCTAATGCCAGGGTTATATACATATACACTTTATTATCTGTAAGGCTGGATTACTGAAAATCAACTAACTAAATGTTTGCTGATGTCTAGTTAATTTGCAAATGTTTGTGCTCTACTGCATTTTTGTACTATATTTTTAGTAGTTATCTTGCAACATACATGCATACATACAGATATATAATACATTATAATAAGCCATATAAGTCATATAAACAAATTTATATAGATAAATATAGACAAATTTGCATATCAGAAAATCTGAAAAAAATTTAAATTTATTTTATAGGATTGATGTTATCAATAATACAGGGTGTCCCAATAAGATTTTTCTTTTACACAAAAATGAAACATTTTTTATTTCTATAGAAAACCAGTCCATTTAGTCCATAACGGGGAATAAAGCACCACATTTGAACCAACATTACTCTTAAGGCTTTAAAAGTTCAGGTAACGCAAACTTGACACTTATCGACAATCAGCAGATTTAATACATGAAAATGGGATTTCTCTGGATTTTGTATTTCGGATACACAAAGATTTTTTGTTTTAAAAATCTTTAATTTGCATTCATACTAAATATGTATATATACAAGAGAGATCGGCATAATTCTTAAATTTCTGCTGATTTTTGTTTTTCCCAAATTCTTAAACAATGTGACCGCAGTTCTTTCTTATAAAATTTTTAATTATTGGTGGGTCCAGTGCAAGTAAGGCTTGCTTGCGTATTTTAAGGGTTCAATTTGTTTCAAAATATACATTTTTTTCCAGCCATAACTAACCACCATTAAATTTTAGTTTTATTCTAATTTTATTTCTGGTAGCCATATGGTAACCATCTGTGCCGGTTTTAAGTGTGCCTGCTTTATACATACATATATGTTGTATGTTAAGCAGGAAGCATAAGCGATAGGATAAATATTTTTACTGGAATACTAAAAATAAAAATTTGACTTTCCTCAAATGCAATGACACAAATGGTTTCAAGTAAAGGATTGCACACAATCGACAGAAACCTTAAAAGAAAACAACAATATTATTGTCAAATGTACTGGCAGCCTGCATTGCCGAGAAGAGTACGTGCCTTAAAGCACGCGTTTATATCATTTATAAACCGGGTTTAGTGAGTACAGTACCAAAGTAGGTATGTACATATAGTTACATAAATATATTTGTATATGAACACATGCACACACACATGTTTGTGTACGCAACATATGCGGAGAGTGATTGTAAATTTTAAAAGATATATTGCAACAAAAAGATTTTATTATTACCTATAACATATCTACATACATACACATAGGTATGTATGTATAGATATGTTTGAGTATATACGCCCATACATAGTTATGTACAAACGTAATATATTTGAAAAACTTTATACTTTTCAAAGATATTTTACATTGGTATGCACCTTGTACGTGTACACTGTTTTTTTACAGTGTAACTCTTATGTGTACATGTATGTATCTCTAAGTGTATATATTATTAACAACATTATATCAAAAGTATGTATGGTATTTGTTAACAACAAAATAGGAAAACCGGCTTTTAATGAAAGTACCGAAAAGGGCTCTTAAATTTTACAGAGAGAAATTTTATTAGAAATTATTTTAAGATTAAACCATACATATATATGTATGTATTTACATATATGTTCTGTGTCTTAACCCTAGAATACTTCAAGCATATTAAATACTCACCAAATCACAAAACAGCAATTGGAACAGGGTGAGGGGATTGCATCTTCAATCACTGATTATTATCGATTACGGCCTAACTAGCCAGTAACCTGTAATTATAAAAAAATCATAAAATTGGCATTTAAATAACGTAAGGCGATTGTTATGCGGTATTCATAAAAAAAGTAATAAATAAAAAATACATCATTGCCAACACATAATTAACATTTCTTATCCTTTTCTACTCTGGACACCTTTTGCATACCACGAAGATGCTGGAGGGCCGGCTGATAGTTCATGTGCTTTTATTTTTAGCAGTAGTGCATTGAAAAATTTTATTCGTAAACGTCTTAGCCACAATACATATGCATGCACATATATAAATAATTTAATAGAAAGATCTGTAGGCTTCACTTTATAAGTTAAATTTTATGTAATACTCTGGGGTTAATACGGGGCATAGCATGGCTACACAATTCAATTGCACAGCTGTTGTCATTAATAAATGAGTGTTTTCTAATATTAAAACTCTACTTCATAATTTACAATATTGTGGTTGTTTATGCCGTACACACACACAAGCAAAGTTAGTATCTGTATATTGTATCTGTGTGACTTTTGAGTTTCTTTTTTAAAAATTTTATTTTATATTGAAAACAAACTTCAGGCTTAAGATCCCGCTCAATTTTTCTAAATATCCATTGTATCTCTCACATTAGTTGTCTCTTTTGATTTATAATTCTCCCATCTGTATCGTTACTGCCAAGCAAAAAGAGATTTTATACAGATTTGGATTTTTGTAGACGAGCCAATGTTGCCGCATAAGCATAATTTATTGTTATTTAGCTTCAGGTTTTCTACTTTTATCAGGTTTAATTTTTTAATTTTAATTTAAAAAATTTAAAATTAATTTAAGATTAATTTTTTTTTACACTTTTAATGCATTCAGCTTTAAATTATTATTATTTTCTCTAGAACTTAATGAAATGGTGTTCTTAATTTACATGTAGCATATGGATAGTGATATGTACTGTAAGATTATTATAATCTACCGATGAACAGTGTTTCCTATTCATTACAAAGCCGGTTTAATTCTTAAAAAGCGAATTAAATTAAGTAGGTTAAGCATCTTTAGCAAAAGCACAGATAAAACTTGAACGGGAAATTTTTAAACATACAAAAGAGAATTTGTCAGTGTCATTTAGCAATATTTAAATATGTGCTTTAGCTTTATGAAATTTTTTTTATGCCTCTTACAATGTCTATCAAGTGCAAAAGTGGAAAAAAACAGTTAAAACTTCGTAGGTTTTAAAGTAAAACAAATGGATTCATCTAGAGAGGAAATATTTCATCCAGATTCCTATAATACAAATTGTAAAAAAAAATTTTAAAATTTATTTCTGTAAATATTTTGGAACTCGAAATAAGTGCATCGAAAGCACTTTATATGTGAGTTTATTGACAAAATACCACGCAAGTTGTTTACATTAGAAGCATACAAATATTGGCGCTGACTTTACTTCTATCCGGAAGTCTGCAATATTGTTTTGCTATGCTGGCAACATTGTTACGAGTATTTCCAGAGTTATAATTTGGTTATTTCTCGATTCGTATACCCTCAACGTCGTTCATCTTTTTTCTATCCTGCATGGCGGTGGTGGTGTGTCTGTAAGTACGTTTTATACATGAGTTTCAGTTACTTGGTGTATTTACTGTTTAACATTTATTGTTTTTGGCTGTCATGTTGTTGTTGTCGTTACTCTAGTGTTGTTTTTGTTTATTGTGTTTGCGTCAGTTGTTTTTTGTTGTTGTAATTATTCGTTTGTACGTTTTTGTATTCGAAATGTTTTTTTCCGAGCTTCTTTAACATCAGCCACTGTACGAGCACATTAGTGTAGTATTTGTGTGTTCACAGTACTCAGCTTAAAACATCTGACGACGCGTGTAAATTTTGTTTTTTTTTTTTTTGAAATAAAAAATATTTTCTAGTTTTTCCATTAAAATCTTATAGATATATATTAGAAAAAAATTGAATTGCAGACAAATCTAAATCACAATTAGAATAAGAAACTGGTTTCTGCTGCTCTACAATGGATTATTGAAAAACGGGGAAAAAAATTATAGAAGCACAAGCAAATTTACATCTTAAAAGACACCCACGTTGCATAAAAAGTGATTCTACGACAGAAGACTTGAAAAGAAAACAATAAATTTGTATTTGTCAATAACGTGTTTTTTTTTTTTTATCAAAAATCGTTGCAGCAGAACAAACAATTTTTGTTTTGAATGTTGTTTACGTCAAACATAAACAAATCTTACCGAATGATTTTGTAAGTACACACTTGTCATATTTTATTTTCAAATATTTTATATCGAGAATTGTTTAAGCAGCTCTAAAGGCAATTTAATCATTTTTAATAATTAGTTTTTACTAGTATACAGATCACATTGATAACTTTTAGATATTAGTCGCTAATTTTAATTAATTTAATTTTACATGTGTTTTCGTTTTTATAAATGTTTTCATATTATTTGTTTAATTTTTTATTTTTTTTCTTGAACTTAATTACCGGAAAGAGTACATTACGTTTCAACATGGTCTCTAACAATGATTTCTACTAGTTACACATCTTTATATGTATGTGTGTGGTTTTTTTCTCAGTGTCAGCTAAAGAATTATGTGTGTAAATAGTATCAATTACAAAAGTTTATTATCTAAAATTGTATCTCAAATCTTTGCAAACAGCTCAATAGAAGTTTTGCGTGAAATAGTTGAAAAAACATGTAGATATGTAAATTGGGCTACATAGTTACATATATATGTACATGTATGTAGGTGCATACATACATATTTAAACAGCCCACCATTAACATACAAACGTACCTGCCATTAAAACTACACTCAACTATACATACATACATATATATTCTATAAGAAAATTTACAATTCCCAAATTCCTTAACAAACCCAAAAATTAAAAAAAAAACACACACAAACAAAGTAACGCTCAAAACACAGTTTAAGTGATAAAAATCTTTACGAAGATTTCTAGGAAGGCCATATTGAAAGCAATGGAATATTACAAGCTGTTAGATTGCTTTATGAACACGTTTCTAAGGGAATAGAGAGAGCGAGAAAGAGCGTGAGACAGACTTACTTACATAACCACACTTTAACTTAAATTAGAAATATTTTGTTTTTGTAAATTGTAAAAACATTTTTGATAAGAAGTTCCAAGCCTAACAATTTCTTTCAGTAACTGCTAATCATAATGTGGAATAGAAAACCCAGTGACCATTAAATTTCATTAGCTAATATTTAATAAAATGACGAGTGTAAAACTGGATCAAGTATGGAGGCAAGTGAACCTATAAGACTGCTATATTCCACTTTTTCTAAAATTAAAGTTTCCAGCAAGTAACAATAAATTTTCAAATCACAGTTTACAGCCTTTTGCATCATGTGGTTCGCAATATATATGTATTTTCCATATATATATATTTTTTTTAGAAAAATTTCGGATATTAAAAATAATGTTTTTAAGTTTGGAATCTTTCATACAATTTTAATAAATTGCTAAAAAAAAATCTCATTAAATTATATAAAAAAAAGTAAAACAAATTTAAATAAAATAAAAGGATTAATATTATTAAAATCAAAAAAAAAAAATTGCTTCTCAAAACTTCTGCAAAAACAGAGTTTAAAAAAAACGCGCTAATTTTTCAAAATTAATATTCAATTAACTATAATTTTCTAGTGTTAGATTTATCTCATGATCATAATACCGAAGAATTGAGTTATCGTAGGCGGAGTAATATGTAAATGGGCTAATTTCAATAAATTGCTATATCGGTATTAATAAAGAATATTTTTTTTTTGCTTTGCCCCTTTCAAAGCAAGCAGAAAGTAAATGATTTTAGTGTTGGCAACAATTTATAATAAAAACGCCTTTAGCACTACGAATATTCGTTACCTTGACAGCCAAGACTATCGTTAAAGTATGTTCTTAGATGAGTTACAAATGTTGCCTCTAATTTTGGTCATAGTATGATCTGGGCAATATCTAAGGGGGCCACCATTGCCACTGACACCTTACCATGTGATCTGCGTAATACAGTATTTTTTTTTCTACTTGTGATGATATTTATTGAAGAAACTTTTATATGCCTTCTGTTATGCAAAAATTACTTATTTATGCCAAATGCCAATACATTTGCCATTTAACGTTTTTGAAAATTTATGCGTAAATTATTGCACTTTTATCTAGTGGGCCGAAAAACTTTCGCACTAGTGAATGACATGGAAGTTAAAATGCAAGAAACAGTAGAACGAGGTTGCTTCGCCATTTCCTAATGATAATTAATTAAAAGTTAAAGCAAGAATGTAATGTCTGCCCACTTAATTAAATCAAGCAATAATTGTTACAAAGAACTGTACACTGTTGATAAAAAAAATTTTTTTAATGCTTTTTCGATAGAACAACACACCATATTACCCACACCTTTATCACTTTATTTTTTTTTAATTCTATGCTTTTTAAACTAACACTTGCTGTTAAAAAAGAATCAGAGAATACATGGGATTCCCCCTTAAAAATATTTAATTTTGCAAGGTAATCGAATAAGTATGATTCGAATGATTACACCAATGGCATAATAAAAACGAAATGATGATATCCACGAGTACTTATATCGCGCCAATCGTCGTAGATGGATGTTTTTCATACAAATTGACCAAAGCTTTGGAAAATTAATTTTAATAACTGCTGGTTAATGCACAGGAAATTGCAAGTGCCACTAATGATGTTATTAAATGATTAATTAAAAAAGGGGCCAGAGCAATTAAAGAGATAAAACAACTCCTTGAATCATTAATTTGCGTGAACAATTTAAGCTTTAAACAAATATTTGATAAGCTTCACTTTAGCAGCATCGGTTGCTTTTATTAAAACACTTTGCTAATTGCCCTAATAATATAGTTGGCAACTTTCATTATTTCTATTTCTCATTATGTATGAGTTTTGATTCACAAAGAATGTGTGTGATTAAATGGTTCAATTATTTAACTTTTTTTATTGTTCTTTAATTGTTTCCTCCTTTGTGTGGTTGCGGTTTAATATTTTTACTTTGCAGCTTTTGTTGTTCATTTGTTACCACAGCCATCTGCTTTCGTATAATCAATTGTTCTCCCAACTTTGATATTACTAGTGAGCGTAGCAGACATCCGTTCTATTCCCAAACGTTCCCATAATGCGTGATAAGTTAAGCACAAAATCGTGAGCAATAATGAGCGAGTGTGGTTAAGAAATGACCAGGTGTCACATAGTAAACGAATTTAAAAAAGCATTTAAAATGTATTAAATGTTGTAGACGTATTTCCCTTTCCTATTGCATATACATACAGATATTATAGATATATTTCAATTTGACAATTAATCTGTAATCTATAATTTCTGTTGCAGGTGTTTTACAAAGTGATAGTAGACCACATTTTATTATTATTTATTTATAACTAAAAATTGAAATGGTGAATTGATTTTTAAATATTGTTTGCGATAAATGTAAATGTATGCATTTATTCTTAAGTTCAATATGTTACTTATAACACTTGACACAATTTTCGGAGAGAAGTTTTTGTATCACGTTGTTTGCTTTAAGATTTTGTTTTATATCTTCGACGTGTTAAATAAAAGAGGTTGGCGTGTTTATGTTATTCATTTGAACAAAATATAAAATTATAAAAACTCCTAAACACCGCCACGTCAAACTGCAAAGAACAAAAAAAAAAAAAAAAAAAAAAAATAGAGGCAGAATTAAGTATTACTGTGGATAGATATTCTACACTAGCAAACACGGTCATTACAAATTATTTGTGAAATAATACACGTACCTCATTTACTTTTAGTAAATCTCAGCAAATTCCTCTGCTAATTATAGTTGCCGTTGAAATAAATGGTAATGAGTTGAATAGCAATACGAATACCGAGTTAACAGACATATTCTTTGTTTTCGATGTTTTATAATTATATGCCGTCATCGATATCTTAGAAGGCATACTGTGTTTTAATGTAACCTCAACAACAAATAGTAATCTTTTCCATTTTAATGAGAGCAGAATTATTTATTGCACTTAACAGACATCACGAGTATATATTTTCTACAAACGTAAATAATTTTAAAATAATGAAAATGTAAGTGGTCAACAGTGACTCGAATGTACAGCAACTCCATGTAACTACCACCGATAACTCCCACTATTTCTTTATTTTATAGTTTTAGCACAAAAAATAAAAGCATAACCGGTAATGGAGTCACATTTTCAGATGCCATTTCAAAATTGTATATTCTGCCGTATTGAAATTTTGCTTTTCAGAACTTTAATTTAGAATTTGCTATATTTTCGATAACAATATAGACTTTATTTTCATTGTCTTAACTTTTGTAATTTTTTTTTGCCAATTTTATACAGTGAACGACAACATTTTCTCAGTTTAATTCATGGCAGTTTTTTTTTTAATATAACAGGACATAAAAGCCAAATATAATATAAACTTTAACTTTAATTGATAAGAAACTCACAAAAAAATTTTTGATAAAAGTATTCATACGATTTGCACATTATGATTTTGGAAGACATGCTTTTGTACAGGTAGTAATATTTCCCAGGGCCATCACTAGCATCGTCTAGGCATTGAAGCTACAACATTTGCAACCTCAGCGAGTGTAATATTTAGATATCCTTCTAGAAGCTTCTCTCTCAGTATTGTGTTGTTTTCGGAGCTCGTGATGCATGGAAATAAGAATTTATCCAGTGGGCTTTGGATCGTTATCTTGTTGAACAATCCAAGTATTGGTCTTTTAATAAAGACCCATTGTGCCTTCAATAAAAGCCAATTTTTTCTATTCCAGAATCATCTACTATGCTTAACAGTTCAGACTACCTTCTTAGTGCCCATGGGTGCATATCTTTGTTACCATACGTTAGCCCTACCATCACTTCCAAGAATTATATATTTGGCCTAATCAGTGAACAAAACTGTTCTCCAGAAATCCAAATCCTTGCCAATATGTTTGTGAGCGAATTCTAAGTGAAGTTTTTGATTTTTATCACAAATTTGGAGTATTTTGCGAAGTTTTCTGTCACTTCTGACCCACTTGCCACATTTTCAGAAATTTTGCTGCATTTAATTTAAGGGTTTTAATTCGCTTCTTTAAAAATTTATCTAACGTGTCTACAACTTAGTTTCCTTGAGCGGTCACTGCGTAAAAAAATTGTTCCAGTGTTTTTAAAATTTTTAAATATTGTGTGTATTCGGAATTTTCTTTAATTCAAAAGCTTTGATAGCTCACCAAACGATTTCCCTTCATTTCTATACTTTACAACTAAGTATGTAGATTTTCTCAATGCTTTTTAAGAATTTCTCCTCCGAGAAAAAGATACACTTTTTAATACACGCGTATCAATAGAAATAGATTTGATACAAAAATCTTCATTAATATTTTTTTATTTACTACTTTTGGTCGCATAAAGAAGCCAAAATTGTGGAGGACCGTAGACTTTTTTGTCGGTCACTGTAAAATATTATAATTGCACACAATTGCAGGGATCTTTTTGCAATATCACGTGCTGTAAACTTCTATAATTTACATTTTCAAAAATTTTCGGTTTCTAGGAAAGCAAATAAAACTTTGCTACTAAAGAAATGATATATAATATATCATTTTTCGCGTTACTAATGCAACTTAAGAACAACTATAACTATTATGCATGGCAAGCAGTGCCTTCCATGCCTTCCATTTGTTTTGAAAATAATCTTTATAATCTCTACCATCATGTGAATTGTTGTGTACTTTGCTTACTTTCCTCTTCTATTTTGTGTTGGGTAAGCCGGACTGCAGTATCTATATTAAAGAGCTTCGTGTGAATCTGGTCTAGATGTGCGTGATAGTAAATAAACATTTTTTATTTGCTCGTTCGCTGCTACGCACACAACAGTAACAAATGCTAACACTGAGTAACATTATGAGTGTTGATTATAATTTTAATGGTGTCTAGGCCGGTTTAAGTAAACATTTTCGGACAAGTAAATCAATATTTTTGAAAAATATGTATGTTTGTTCAAGATAATTCACTTAATCTCAATCGTGTGAATTTAGAAAATATATTAAAAATCCGCAGTTTCTAAAGCTGTCAAATAATTCGGATTGAGTAAATGATGAAATTTTTAATTATAGTATTTCAGAAGAGAAATTAATTAATTAAATTAAATTAATTAAAAAATTAATTAATTAGAAGAGAAATTTTTTCGTCCAAAAATGCAAAGGGTACCCCCTTATCAAAAATTGAAATATACCGCAAATTTTGAAAAAAAATTTTTAAAAAAACATATTTTAAACATTTGAAAATATAAAATAAACAAATAAGAGCAATAAAAACGCAAGTTTTCCATTTGAAAATACACAAACGGATGATTTTAAAGTGTGACTGTTTTTGCCCAAAAATGCAAAGGGTACCCTCTTAACAAAAAATCGCAAATTTTCCCAAAATTTGAAAATATTTTTTTTCTAATATTTTTTTTTAAAATATAATTTTTAGCAAAAATATATTTTAAATATTTAAAAACATCAAATAAACATACAAGAGCAAGAAAAGCGCAAGTTTTTATTTAAAAATAGACAAACGAACGATTTCAAAGAATGACGATTTTTGGCCAAAAATGCAAAGGGTACCCCCTTATCTAAAAATTGAATATTTTTCCAAAAATCGAAAAAATTTTTTGTCCTTTATTTTTGGCAAAAATATATTTTTTACATAAAATAAACAAACAAGAGCAATAAAAACGCAAGTTTTTAATTCAAAAATTCACAAACGGACGATTTTAAAGTGTGACTGTTTTTGCCCAAAAATGCAAAGGGTACCTAATTAATTTTTTTTAACTATATTTACCTACTTTTATAATACATTATGGGATATTTTTACTAATGTTCCAATATGTGATTTCAGGCTTTGCATATATATATATAGTTGATTCGGCATATTTATCTACAAATATATTCGAACGTCTTTCTAATTTACCAACACACTCACAATACAGTTTTGATCTTTTGTTCTGTAGACAGTTTTGTCATGGAAAGTCGGAAAAGTAAAATGTGTTACCATTTTATGTTAATGGCACTCGATGGTAAGACTGTCATATACTGTATTAAGTGAATATTTTTTGAAACGGATTCCTGTATTTAATCTGTTGCCTTTGAAATGCTTAACTTATTCTTTTAATATATTTTCCCTTCATGTTTATAAATCTGGTTGCAAGTCTTATTTACAGTAATTGCGGTTAGGAAATAAAATACGAGAACTACATACATTATTGAAAGGGTAGACAGGAAAAGAAATAGCCGAGCTTCATATTGCTTATGGCGGTTTGTAGCCTCAACCGAATCAAAGACTGTATTAATATTAATAGCAGGTCTCTACACATGTTAATAATTAAATATATATATTTGAATGAAAGAAATTAATTATCATTTGTATTAATATATATTTTAATATATATGATATTGCAAATGGTATCGAAATGATATCACTCACACATGTGCTAATAGATATCAGTGTGTTTTTATATATGTATTTTAGGACAATAATAAATATATACTCGTACACAATTTTCATTTCAATTTTAAATGCTCGAATTTATAATATTAGAAATTTTAAAAAACGATTTAACACATATTTTTAATTTTTTGAATTTAAGATTATTTTTATAAAACAATAACTTCAAGAAAATTATTCAATTTAACTTGGAAATAAAAAAAAAATTTTTTTCTATCAGATATTTTTTTTCTATAAGAAATTTTTTATGTTTGTAATATATGATTTTTTTTTTAAATTTAATAATTTCCTAAAGTAATTTCCTAAAGCAAAATTTTGAGAATAAAACCAATTAGACAAGATTTGATAAAAATTAAAGAGAAACATATGAAATTTGGTAAAATTATAACAACTTTAATTCTCTTTTTGTCAATTTCTTAATGCTTTAAAATTAGACAACATGAATCAGATTATTTATGGCCACTTTAATCCTGTCGTGTTTAAATCTGTAATATAGAGATTTGGTAAGATACGTAGTATGGGACGAAATACATACAATACGAATACGAATTCAGTTTGGAAGGTCTATTAAGTACCAACAGCTTACGGTATTTGCAAAATAATGCATTAAACGCATTCTCCACACAAGTCCTAAGATGACCAAGGACGATAGGACAGGTCCATGACCATGACATATTTAAATTCATTTTTATTTTTAACAGCAATAATAAATTTTATTTTCTCAAATGTGGAATTTGCGAAAGTAACATTATGAAAATATTCAATGCCAATTTTTATACTCTCACTGCGGGTATTAAGCAGCTCTCTGTATTTGTAGTTTCATGGTCTTCATTGAAACCCTGCAGAACACAGTATCCTAATGCATTTTATCTCAGATTTCTATTACTTTTTTACATATAACAAGCTCAGTAGTAATTTGCTTGTACAATTTCATATTGTAATTATTGAAGATACTCTGCAAACTTATAATTATTTCACGTTACCAGATGCCATATTGTTGAAGGCCTGGTTTTACTGTTCTACACAGACGTACGATTCATTCACATGAAAATCTGCTAGCGAAGCCCTTCTATTTTATAAAATCGCATCAAAATGCCGTTGCTGATGCCATCCTATCATATAAAAATGGTGCAAACAATTTTTTTTCTTGCTGATTGAAGAAAAAGCAACTCTGCTGGCAGGAAAACTATGATTTATGCCCCTATTATGGTTCACAACATCTAAGTGTTGTGTTGTACAGCAGACAACACAACACTTATACTTTTTCTTATTATAGTTTACAACATATATATGCTGTGTATTTCGCAGGGTTGTTCTTCAAAAAAGGCATGTGACAACAACACTTAAAAACAACTGTTGTAAACCGTAATCACAATTTCAAAAATACAACATCAAATTTACAACTGTTGTGTACCATAATAGGGGCCTTAAAGAAAATTTTTAAAAACATTAGCAAATGGTACGATTGGTCAAACAAAATCGCTTATTTTTATGTCACACTATTCCATTTTTTTAGCACACATGCCTAATTGGAAAAATCGTACGACTGTGTGGGATAGTGAAACGAGTCCCTTAACTGCATCTAACTAATTGAAATAGTGTCGTCTACTACTAATAGTGTCGATGGTATCATTCAAGTGCAAGAATGATGCCTCACTTTATTTCATATTTTTTAATGACTTAAAAAGTAACGAGATAACAAACCTTGTGCAGATACATGTCAGTCAATCATTGTACAAAGAAAAAATTACATTATCATTCATTCCGCTGGTATGACTGAGTGCAAAGTAAAGGTGTGGGCTTTTAATGCAATAATAACAAAAACACCATCGCAATTGTGTTGTGCAATAAAATTAAAGTGACGGCAGATAAAAACAACTATAATTTTTCAATTAGTTTTAATATATTTAAACTGCAGAAATTATGGAATTTTTCAAATTATTTTTTTAAATCTCGCCAAACTTTTATTGTAAGTTTTAAATAATCATTTTTTGGTAAAAATAAGAAAATACGCAGCAACCAAAAAGTGTTGGGGTTTCCCTTTTTTTTAAAAAATTCACTGTAACTCCGGGACTAAAAGAGGAGAGGGAGAAAACTGTCTTTTCTATCAATTATGTGAAGGTTAAGGCCGCTAATTTTATCTGCGAAAAATTGGGGGTGGAGAGAGATCAAACAGCAGTGGTGGACATGTTGCCTTCTAAGCTAGTAGATATTGTGTTGGCAATAGAGTGGTAAATGATTCGATAGTTGTTTCATCGCTTTTTTGTGGAATTCAGCTATATGACATTCTTTTTGAAAATTCTCATTAATAATTTCATTTATTGATATAAAATATAATAAAAATGTTTTAATATATTGTAATCATTTTTATCTAGCAAAACACAACCAAAATTTCGCCAACTCTTTTTAGATAATTTTTTAAATGTTTCGATTCGAGCTACAACATAAAAATTGTGTAAATTCTTCTAAAGTGTACAACATATTACATGTGTGACTATAATAAATGATCGACGAAGAAAGTGTGTAATTATAATATGTTTGGTAATAAAAAATATTACCTGTTTGACTTGTTTCAACTGTAGTTCAGTTCACTCAATTCATTTCCATTCATTTAAAAAAGAAAAAAATATTTTCATTCAGTTTGCCATTCATTACTTTTGATTCGCGACATTCACTTGCTTTGTTTTTATTAATAATTCAATTTGCAATATACATTAAACGAAACAGCAGATCGTTTTCATTTCGTAAAATAATTCTATTTTAAAATAAGGTTATTAGGTGAGCGCAAACAGGTTTGCTTAGTCGGTTCTTAATTGGTGGCAAATAATAACTTTAGCATTAAAAGCGAAAGGAGCTTGCAAATTTTATGGAAAACTTTTATAAATGACTATTGAAACGAAGTGACCTTTTTTTCACTTTGCTCAATAATAAATCGACTTTGGTGGAAGCAGTGAAAAGCTCTCCATTTCAATTGGGAATAACTTGGAAATTAAATTAAACAAAATGCTAATTTAAATATTTAAATAATAAATGAGACTGCCAAACTACCACATGAACTCAATTAATGCCAATAAAGATAAATTTATTTTCCTCTTAAAAATTTGCAACGAATGAATGGATACGATTGAAGACATGAGCATGGAAGCGATGGGCAGTGTTACCATTTGTGCAAATAATACAGTAAAAATCTTTTTACCTTAGAGTTAGTATTTCAGTAAGAAATTCTGAAACTTGAATTTTACTCGAAGGATAAACATAACCGTAAGCGATAAATCAAGGGCCCGCCCACCATGAGTCAACTCTTATTGCAAAGTATTATCGTACCAACTTCCTGTTGGCTTATTATAAATAATTTAAAAGATATTTCGTTATATATTATATGTATGAATTTGGTACTGCATTTTTCGCAAATAGTACTAATCAGTCAAATGTATTTGAGAAAATCTTTCTAAAGGATTACTAATGAACTGTCTTTAAAAAGTGAGTTTATCGTCTACTTTACCTAAAGTAGCGTTTTTTTTTTTTACCTGTGGGCGTTGTAGTTATGGCTTTAGTATTGTAATAGCACAAACAGCATTAACCATAAAAATGTGTGCACGACTAAATTATCTCAACACATGAGTGTGTTTAAGGACTTACTTACGATCCTATTTCTACACTCTATCTACGGTAAATGTAAATAATCAATAATATGAAGAAAAAATTTTTTTAAGAAAAAATTGTAAACTCTACAGAAAGAAGTTAATAACATTCTAAGCAAAAACATAACGACTATTCGAAAAACGCTTAGGGATCACCTAGGAACTGGTAATAATCAATTTCCTTATTCAGTTTCATCACAAAATTTGTATGGAAAAGAGAAACGCATTAAAAAAAATATTGACTACACAATTTTTGGATGAAAATCCTGTTTTGCAAAATCTAAATGATTACTGAAATAGGCGGTATTGATTTTGCACCGTATCCAGTACCTTGTAAGTGTTGTTTTGGTTTAAAAGTTACGGTTTCAATATTTAAATCCAAAGGAAAAAGGAGATGGAAACTAAAAAATTACACAGTTAAAAAACCAAAAAGGATAAGAAAGCCATGAAGTTTTTATAAAAGTAAAAGAACTGCGGCTTCGTTTATTATCACCAAAAAAAGGGGAAAATAAATTTTTCTGTAGTTAACTTAACTTCACGTCTATAAAAAAATTAATCCACAATTATAAACTCGTGTACATTTCAATGTTCTGTTTAAAGGATATGATTATTTTATAATACTTTAGGCGACACAATTGCTATAAATGCCAACAGATTTGAGGTGTGTATGTTGCACTAAAGTCAAATATATCCGATATTTAGTAGCAGTAACTGAAAATACTAAATCCGTGAATTTTTGTACGAAACATGTAACTCTATTTTGTATCGTTCAAGATATTCGAAGACATTTTTTTAATACCACGCTTTAAAAACGTCCGTTTGTGTATTTTTAAATGAAAAACTTGCGTTTTTATTGGTCTTGCATGTTTATTTGATGTTTTTAAATGTTTAAAATATATTTTTGCTAAAAATAAAAGAAAAATAAAATTCTCGAATTTTGGGAAAATTTGCGATTTTTGATAAGGGTACCCTTTGCATTTTTGTGCAAAAATCGTCATTCTTTAAAATCGTTTGTTTGTCTATTTTTTAATGAAAAACTGGCGTTTTTATTGCTCTTGTATGTTTATTTGATGTTTTTAAATGTTTATTTGCTAAAAATAAAAGAAAAATAAAATTTTCGAATTTTTGGAAAATTTGCATTTTTGTGCAAAAAACGTCATTCTTTAAAATCGTTTATTTGTCTATTTTTGAATGAAAAACTGGCGTTTTTTTTTGCTCTAGTATGTTTATTTGATGTTTTTAAATGTTTAAAATATATTTTTGCTAAAAATAAAAGAAAAATAAAATTCTCGAATTTTGGGAAAATTTGCGATTTTTGATAAGGGGGAATACTTTGCATTTTTGGGCAAAAATCATGAAACTTTACGTATCGTAAGACATAGAAGACTTGAATTGCTCTCTAACGCAACTGAATAATTGTTATATTTTATATTTACGAATCGTCATTCTTTTGGCTTGTTTACAGAAAAGGAAAAGAAGTTCAAACACGGATTTATAAATTAACTTCGTGAACAACCGGACATGCTAGTGAACATAAACAGAAATAAAATCTTTATTTTTCCTCCTCAATTCAATATGTTTTGTTTAAATAGTTAATAGTTTTGTTTAATAGTTCTTTAATAGTTATTCATTGTTTTATTACACTATTCTCATTTCAGCTGATATGAATCTTCAACAATTAACAACATTCTCCGTCATTCTACAAAACTACAAGTAATTTAAAAAAAAAGGTTATTCTCATCACCTGCCTGGCAACAGCAATTTCAATAAAATTTCTCCCACACTGCCTCCTGCTTCTCTAAGTCCACAATGTATAAGTTACTTGCCGACTTAAAGGGCTATTTGAAGTGGCAGGACATACAAACGGATGGCACAATATTTCGTTTGCACAACACATTCACCACAGTGCTGTTGTTGACCTGCAGTTTAATTATAACGGCCTCTCAATATGTGGGCTCACCGATTAGTTGTATAGTTAGTGGCGTAAACACAAAAGTAGTTAATACATTTTGCTGGATTCATAGTACGTTTACAATGCCCGATGCCTATCGGAGACAGGTAAGCCTTTGTTTCATAAATATGTATATTCCTTGTTATTGTTTATTCGATCCTTTTATTTTATAAATTATTTAATAGATTTGAAATTTTCGTTTTATTCGTTGTATCTCTTACAATTTAAAATAGTTTGTAAATATTTATTCATTTTTCTTACGTTCTACATTAAACATTTCTTTGAAGAAAAAAAACTAACAATCTTATTGCAACTGAAACATAAATTTCCTTGTTACGTCAAATTACAGTCCTTTCAAATATGAAATGGACAATTTTGTGTATTGCAAATGTGGAAAAATATCGCTAATAAAGCATAGATAGAAGTCTCTTTTTTTTTTGTTTGCCAAGAATATTTCTTTACTCATTATGATCGTTTCTTAATTTCCATTTTTTAATTTAAAAACAAGGAAGGAACAAAAAGAAAGGGAGGACGAACATGCCTCAGTATTGTATAAATATCGAATTACCTTTAAACGGTTGTCTTAGTTTGATTGAATTTCTTATAGTCCTTTACTAAGAATGCAAACTGTTTAATAATGAGTGTTTTTTGGCAAAAATTATGCCACAGTGCATACGTTAAGCAACGTTAAGAAGGGTTTCCTTCTCTAATAAAGCTTATGTGATCATACATACATATTTAAATAATAATTAAAAGCAAATAACGCCTCCATTTTACCGCGACATATGGGGTAGCAAATAACAAAATCTCGAAAGGAAACCATAGTAGATGTTATGAATGTTGAAGATGCCATGCCATTAAGTTAATTGTATGTATACTCGTATTAATTTTCATGTGAATGAAAGAACATTAGCGTTGACTGTAAAAGCCACCTTGTGAGGAACTTTCCACTCACGATGGCTCACGTTTTTAGGAATAAATATGATATGCATGCATAAACATGTAAAAGTTCGTTTACAATAATTTATTAAATATTCTTAATAATATTATTTAGTTAAGTTTTAGCAAAAATTTAATTTTTCTACAGTGTTGAAAAAAAAAGTCTACACAACGATTTGAAAATTTTTACAATAAATTAAAAAATTGAAATTAATTTTAGTTTTCATAAACAATTTTTCCACATTTTCCATTATGAATTGATAGTTTATATGTGTATGTAGTTTATAATTTTTAATAATTCTCAAGTGGTTCAATAGAAGTTTTTCCACTATAATTATTTCATATATGTATAATAATCTTATAATAAAAAATGTACTGTTTTTGTAAATGTAAGTGTTTTTCTTTAATTATTTTCTTATTCCTTTTTTTTAATCAAATAAATATTTTTGAATTATTCCGTCCGAAGTTCCTTTAAATTTTTAAGTTAATATTTCAATTTAGGACACTTTTAACAAATATTTCTTCTAATAGATGTCTAGAAGCATTATTTAGCATTTCTAAATTAACCTCAAATTATTGCTACAGAAGGAATAATTATGAAACCCTTTTCTAAACGCACCTGTTCTTTTTTATTTTGGTTTAGGTTGGTCGTGAAGTGGCACATCCCGGTGTTGCAAACGATTTCGGTGACGAAGATGCCAAAAAATACTATACATATTATCAGTGGGTTTGCTTTGTGCTCTTTTTTCAGGTGAGTTAAAAACAAAAATTTAATTATTATGTTATAAGCCATTCATTAGAAAGAAACCAAAACAAAAGACACGAAAACCAGCCACCGCAAAGCCTACAAACTACCACACTTATGACCACAGGAGAATTGAAAATATTGAATTTCAAAACGTACCAGAATGAATTGAGAAACAATGTTTTGTATGAACGAGTAAAGGAGCTCAAACCTCGATTTAATCTGATGCAATCGATATACATATGTATGTACATATGTACATATGTGTGTATGTACGAGTACATACTTTTGAAATGCCTGAATAGTTTTTGTGATTGGTTTGACTGTTTTCAATTTTTTTTTGTTACACTAATTGGTCGATTGTACTTTTGAATGAAGAAAAGTTAATTAAAAGAACAATTTGACTAGTGTAATTGACGTTAAACAAATACATATAAATATTTTGCAGCTATTTTTATTGTAATTTGGTTTTTATATCTATTTGCCATATTACATGGAATTTTTCAAATTTAGATTGGTCACGTTTTATTATGATATGCAACGACAATATTTGTTTTATTTTTGGAAAGTTTTTATTACATTCACACTCTTCTATTCTTCTTCATAAATTTTTATCTCTCTTATACTTCCAAACAAAGATGGCCACTTCTTTAATTGAATCTTATTTATTGTTGCTGTTGTCTGTCCTGACGACAATATAAAAATGTACTACACATGTCTGAATGAGTTTTCAGAAACGATCTTACATTTTCAAACAAGTAACCAATTTCATATTGTGTCATCTCAGCATAAGTCTTCTTGAAGATGTTTTCATGTAGACTTAGCTGGTAACTGTACGCAGTGTACAATCGCCTCTGCCTCTGGGTATTTATAAGCAACTGAATGTAGTATGCATTACATTATCTGCATATATTTATGTATGTACATTCGTATAATTTTTTAATTCCTATTCAATTGACTTCAATTGATTTTAAGAGTGGTTTTTTCTGTGGAAAATGTGTACAAGGGTTTACAGGGGTCAGGCGTACATTGTTCTCTTAGAAATGAAATACTTAATTGCTTAGTATCATAAAAAATGCCATTACTAGAAATGGATAAACGAAATTAACCCGTGCACAATATGCATCTATCAATGTTGCCGTTGTTGCAAGTTTTCGATTTCTGTGTCTTTCAAATGTTTGCTCTTTGAGTGGCTATACTGGAAATGCATGGCGTAGTGTTATTGCAGTACAAATGGGTTTTTAAAGCGCTTCACGTTTCCTCCATGAGACCTACGTAAGTGAAATTATAAATATATTGTTGAGAAATATTTTCTTATCGGGAATGATTAAAATTAGTGTTTATTTGCTTTATAAATTGTTCTATAATAATTAAATGTAATGTAAATATATTCAATATTCTGCTCTCAGTTTTAATTTTACTATATTTTAATATTTATTTATTTTTTAATTTTGAGTATTCATAAAAGTTAAATGTTGAATATATATTCAGTATAAATTACCTATTTTCTTTTATTTTTTATTTAAATGTTTAAAATATTCAAGTTTTTAAATTGTTAAAAAATTGTCTTTAGCTTAAAAGTTAGAAACTAAAAAAAAAATAAAACTCAATTTTAAATAAATAAAATTAGATTCGTATATATTGTAATCAAAATCCTATACTGCAAACCTCTTGTATGAAGAACCCCTTTTACACTTCTTTTGGAAACTTTAAATGTCTGGCTATGAAAATTATTTTGTTAATCTCGTGACTATATTTCCTTCCAATTCTCTGTAACAAAAGTAATATACGGGTATATATCTGTCTCAGAATATATGAAGTACGTTCGAAATGGATCATATCGTAATGCATGAAACTTGTTTATGACTTTCTTATCTTGAATTTTTGATTTATTTTTCCTTAAAAAGCCGGAAATGATCTTTTTTAAAGGAACCTTTTTATTTTTTAAGGGGAATTACATTGACAATCCATTAATTTGTTTCGAGTTTATAAAAAATTTACTTGAAGAAATTCAAGGAAGAAAAAGGTTTTCGTATTACAAGCATTAGGAAAATAGAAAGAAAAAGAAAAATATACCAGCCTTCTGGTTTATTTATTTTTTTTTTTTTAGTTCTTATCTTTGATGTGCCTTCCTAATTTAAGAATGGCTTGCACCGGCTATTTTGACTTTCATAAATTCGTTAGTTTCAGTTAGTATTGTTTAAGATTTTGTGGAATATTGATTAGAAAGTTGTTGCAACTTATAGATATTCTTTCTTCATGTGGCATGTACTATCAAATTGAATTACACACATGCTCGAATATGCATGCGCAGATGTATTTGTTAAGGTTTTAAAGACTTGCATTCAGTAGGATCAAAAAGAAGAGCTTGAAAATAGTCATTGACAATCTGTTTATGGACTTCATTTCATAACCCACTTTTGAAGGTTTGACACTTTCTTTGACAATTCGTGGAGTATCCATCGGGAATACATATGTATTGTCTTTGCTAGCTACAAAATCGTTTTCGTTTTTTATTAAAGTAGCGGTTTGTTCTGGTATAGAGTTTTACTTATTAACTTAGATAGAATCTGTTATAACACTTCATGCCCATGAAATACTTCTTGAAAGCTTTCATGCAATGTGCCTATGTCAAAAAACGTCAGCAAACGTCTACTAAATTGACAGATATTAAATGTCACTACATGACACATCTCTAATTGTTTTATATATGCTATTTATTTATGTATCGTGATCCCAATAAATGCGGACATACTCGTATTTGAAACTTTCTCCTCATCTTAATCAAAATAAAGGTAAAATCACAAAAAGTTGATTTTAGTCATATAAGTCAATTTCGCCCAGGGAGCAAATAAGATTATAATTATTGCTTTACCTGTGCACTGTATTTAAATGTTAATTATTAAGAAGTGCTGACTTTTAAACGTGATTGAAATTGATGATAATTTTGTAGACAAAAGTATGAAATATAAAACTGAACCACTCATTGGAGCCATACAAAGCACAGCAATTAAAAAAAGTCAAGCAATAAATGAAACTGAGCACTTCAGTAAAACTTCCTTACTAAAGCATTTTAATCACGCGCAGAGTACGACACAAATAAATAATGATTTTTGGAAAAAATACATGAAGAGTTGTGCATGGAAAGAAATAAATAACAACAAAAAAAGATCATTGACCACAAAATAGATCGCACAATAGAATTAAATTAATTATAAGAATTTCAAAAGCAGAAACACTAACTAACTAATAAGAATAGAAAGCACTTTCATCTTAAGTTAATTTGAAATTTATCGAGCAGCAATTATTTCGGTCATGATGTTTAAGAATTTTATTAAAATATTTCTTTTTCATAATATTAATTTTAAAAAAGTATTGGTCAGGGTAAAAAATTGGCAAGAATGGGTATATCCACTTGGAATTAGAGATTCCAGAATTATATAAGGGCTCCGAACATATTTTTTTGAACTTTTCAGATTTCCAAAAATCACTGTGTTAGGAAGCAGTAGAAATTTATTTTCTGAATACACTGTCAAAAAGTAATTTGTAACCGACTATAACCGAACTTTATACAGACTTTATCCATAATGCACTTATCTAATTGGGATGACAATAGTTGGACGATTTTTAATAACCGATCTACTACACGAAGTTCTATCAATAGTGAAAAAACTTTTGAGAATGGCATTTTGAGAGACTCTCTTAACAATTATTTAATTAAGTGTATGAACATTTTAAGGCTAATTAATAAACGATGTTTTCTCTTTTACAGGCCGTAGCATGTTATACTCCGAAATTTTTGTGGGATAGATTTGAAGGTGGTCTCATGCGTATGATCGTTATGGGTCTGAACATCACAATTTACACGCGAGAAGAAAAGGATGCTAAGCGTGACGCTCTTCTAGAGTATCTATCCAAACATATTAAACGCCATAAAATGTATGCAATTAGATATTGGGCTTGTGAGCTTTTATGCTTTTTCAATATTATCATACAAATGTATTTAATGAATCGTTTCTTTGATGGTGAGTTTTTGACATATGGTGCAAAAATTATGCAATTTTCGGATGTGCCACAAGAAGATCGAATAGATCCAATGGTCTATATATTTCCACGCGTTACCAAATGTATATTCCACAAATATGGTGCTTCGGGTTCGTTGCAGAAACACGATTCTCTATGTATTCTACCCCTGAATATAGTAAATGAGAAGACTTATGTATTCATATGGTTTTGGTTCATGATCTTGTTAGGGCTACTTTCAGGATTATTGCTTTTCCGGTAAGATGTAATAAATTATTCTATTTTATTTTCAAACTAATTTTTATTTATTTAATAGCGCTGTTATATTGTTCGTGCCCAGGTTCCGTCCTAAGCTGTTGCATGCCCGCAATCGCACTATTACTTTAGAAATTTGCCGCCTGTTATCAGAAAGATTGGATATTGGTGACTGGTGGCTGCTTTATATGTTGGGCCGCAATTTAGATCCACTCATGTATAAAGAGGTCATGATAGAATTCTATAAGGAAATTTATATACCTACATATGATCGAAAAAAGTGATTTGTTTCCTTTCGTTTTCGAGGATTAATACAAACGACTATGGCAACTAAATAACTTTCATATTTATCTAATTATTTTTTGCATAAATAGTAGTTCTGTGATTAAGACAATCAGCGTAATTAAGTTGAAATTTTATACTCCAATTGTAGTTCTCTCTATTTATCAAAAACGTATTTATAGTTTCGTATAAGTAATAATGATCACAACTCGCCTATTATCATATTTCATAAGAAGACTATACATAATAATTCTTCAAATTTAAATTATAAGCTTTAAAAATCTTAGTTCGTCTTTTTAAACATACAAGTTGTACGTATTGTATGTACATACAAAAAAAAAAGAACATATACACATATGTACATACATACTCGTATACCTACGTACGCATGAAGAAAAATTTAAAAAAATGTTCGTTTTGTTTTCTTTATAACCGATGCTTTTTATTTATGCAAATGAAATGTATTTCAATAATGCAGTTTTGTTGCATTACTTTATATAACAATAAAGTACCTAAAAACCATTTTTAACACAAATGATTTTAATAACCAAATGTAAGCAATTATTTATTTTAATCAAGTTTCTTTGGTGAGTAAATTGAAAAAAATTAAGTTTTTGAAATATTAGAAAATTAACAGACAAGCGATTTATTTTAAGTAAAATTAACTTTTTTTACTTTATAACAGTTTAACGTAAATTGTTTTTATGGTATTTAACAACCAAGAAGGATTTGATACCGCAAATTATTGCACGAAATTACATAGTTTTCTTAGCTTTTCCAGTTTGAATTCTACTAATTATTTTCAGGCCTTTTTATATAAAAAAAAATCATCAACAAAAATATTAAAAAATATTTTTATTATATTTTTTGAAACGTAACAATAATAAAATAAAGAGTTTATTTAAAGTTATTAAAAAAAAACCTTGGGTTGAATAATAGATCTGTGTATGCGAGCGCCCAATCCTAATTTATACCAGGTGTTCTTCTCATGCTTACAAATATTTTGTTTTTAGTGATTACATTTCTATCGTCAACAACAGTCAATACAAAGAAATTCTTACATTAGACATTGATAGCCGTTTTATCTGGTATCAATGCGCAAGGAGAGAGGATATCCATGTAAAAGATCCAATTTTAGAAACTGTTACTGACCACTAAAGAAAGGCCGCTTATAGTTACATACCGAGTAAAGTGAATTTCAATTACGCATTGAAAAGAAAACATATAATATGGAAAATATGTATGTGTAAAATATGTACATACGTACGTAAAATACACATACTTCAAAAACTAAAAACTAGTCAGTTAGTTAATTAGATAAGATGGTAAACAATTCTTACAGTTGGGATGTTAAAATTCTTTCTATATTATTATTGCATACATAAAAGCGAATTTTTAAGCTTCCACTAAACCCCGCCGTAATTAATTTAGCGACTTTACGAAAGGCATGTAATATCATAAGAATTTCTTATTTTTGCCAAAAGTGTTGGCATTGCAATTGCAAGAGTATTAATTATAGTTGTGGATATGTGCAGAATATTTTTAAAAATTAAGAAATTGTACAAGAAAACTTTTAACAAAAAAAATTTATAAAAGAACAGTCGTTGACATTTTATAATTTCATTTAATAAATATAACATACATATTTTATTAACTGTCAGTTTATAGAAAACATGCAGAAATTCTCATCTGTCTATTGCAGTAGCCATATTGAGCAGAAGTATTAACTATTAATTTATCCTGCATCAAAAACTGTAGCAAAGAACGTTAATTAATAACTTTCTCATATAAATTTTTCGTAAGAAATTTAGTAACTATTTGTGTAGACGAGTAATGTTTTTTTAAAAAATTATTTTTTCTCTAATTTCCAAAACTTAAATATAGATATAGTTAAAAAATGCTATATGTACATATATTACGGTTTATCAAAATTCAAAATACATGTTCCCGTATAAATTATATCATAAGTTCTAAGCCTCGAAGAATATAATATAGTTATAATTTTTGTGGAGTACCTTACCATGACAATCCGATCCTTGTATGCATGCAACACATTATTTATGCCTCTTATTACGTACTCATATAAATTTCAGATTTCCATGGTTTTGGAGTTACTTAAACAAATAATTTAATAAGTTTATAGAAATATTCTACCATGTTGGTATTGCCACTAGGCCAACCACAAAATCATTGAAACGATGATGATACTCAAAACAATTTCAACATTCACATACTAATAGGAAGATTACGAAATTTAAAATATGAATGGTTTATTTTCTTAAATAAATATTCTTTTGAAAACATTTATATATTTCATTGTATATTGTTTCGAAATTTTTTATTACGTACGTCACATGATAAATTTGTCTGATTATTATTATTTATCTTTGCAAAAGTTTTTTTTTTTTCTTTTTATATATTTCTAAACAAGGGAAAGTAAAGTAATTATCACTTAAGTTAACTTATATTTTCTTAAAGGTTGGTTAAAGGTGGATATATAAAAGCACAAGCTACATGTATATAAGGAAAAAGATTTATATTTTTTATAGGAGTAAATATATATGTAAATTAAAAAGTTTTTAGTTAAAATATTAAATTCACGTACCTTAAAGAAAAAGTTATTTTTTAGAACTTTAATATACTGTTTTTTAATATAATAATTTTATCACATAAATTTATTTATTTATTTAAACTACTACTCTCGGACACAACTACATAATGTTAGCTTTTTTCCAACAAAAGACGATTTTGTTTTCATCAAGATTAATACCTGCAGGATTTTAACCACAACATGAACGTGTACCTTCTGACGTTTGTGTATTATTATCGTCATTATCCTCCGTTGAATCTTCAACAATTAAACGTCTTTGGCCGAATTGTTGCTGAGTGATTATTCTTTGTTTTTGATTGTTTTGTTGGGCATGCTGCACCATAAGTCTTGTTAATTCCAAAAATACTTCTTCCACATTATCATTTGTTTTGGCAGAAGTTTCAAAGTAATGTGCACCTACACTTTCAGCATAATGAAATGCGTCGTCTTCCATTACCGTGCGATGCTCTTCTAAGTCTATTTTATTCCCAGCGATAACTAAAATTATCTCTGAGCCGAGCATTCGTTTAAGTTCCTTCACCCAATTTTTAACTTTTTGAAAAGAATCTTGGTCAGTAATGTCGTAAACAAGTATGGCACCATGAGAACCACGGTAATATATTGGTCCTAAAGCATGAAAACGCTCCTGTCCAGCTGTATCCCAAATATTTAATTGAACCCTGTTACCATTTTCCAAAGTCACTTTCTTCGATAGGAATGACGCTTGCAATGTACTTATGTGTTGTGGATTAAATTTTTCTTCTACATATCGTAAGACAATCGATGTTTTACCCACGCATCCTTCACCAAGCAGAACCACTTTAAAATTATATTGTGTTGGCTGTTGTGTATCCATTTTGTACAATCATTTATGAACTGCTTTTTTTATGTAAATTTTTTATTTCTTTTTTGTACATGAATATAATTTTTCACTTTACTTTTATTTCTTACGCGTTTCACGGAAAATTTAATTAAATGCTAGCAAAATGTCAAAAACAAATGATTAGATTAAAAAATTTCCAAAACAAATTGACAACTTATTGGTAAGTGAGACATCTAGATGTGAGTTATGAGAGCAAAATGTGAGATGCCAGACAAAAAGTACAAAATTCGAAAATAACTGTATATTGTATTTGACTTATGAATTTGATTTCATATGTTATAAAAATAAGTTATAGATTTTATAATATAATTAAAACAAGAATGTGAAACATTTACATATTTGTTTTATTTATAAAAATAATGATAAAATTTACAAGCTGCCAATGAAATATATACATACGTACATATTCATATGTATCTATTTACATAAATCCAATTATGTTCATGTGTGTGTGAAGGAGAAAAAAATACTTTTTATATTATCTAAAAGCAATACGGCTTCTATTTACTTGTGATTTAATTGTTTACTGATTTATTAATTGATATTGTTAATTTTTGGCGAACCATTGCCAGTTTTTTTATTGGTTTTAATTCTATCATTTGAATGATTACATATAGTTACAGTTAAACCGATAAGTGTCGATGTGAGTGCATACAATTCTATTGTGCAATGCAGATAAGAATTCTGAATGTGAATTATTATTAATTTGCCGTTATATTTAAAGAGACAATTTTAGTGATTTAAATTCTTATAGATTAGTATAGGAGGCAAAAGCGCTATTGGTCATATTTACGTACTGAAAAAGCCTTCCTTAAAAAGGCATTAGACTAGAATTTCATGAAAAGAATACAAAATTTAAATGTAAAGGCGTTAAAATCAACTTTTGAGTGAAAAATTACATTTTTCTACTAGTCTGCCATAGGGAGGCGTGCAATAAATAACTTTTGCATGGGTAGGGTACATGCACACATTTATATATACTTACATTTACATATGTATATAGTAATTGTTATCACCTGTAGAAAAAATCAATAGCTACGTTTGCTTGTGCTGCTACTACATCAAGTAGTACTGCATTGTTAAGTATTAATGAAACGATATGGCGCAACCATTTCGACTTTCCATTTCATTAATAAAACTTGACATAAAGTCGATTTTTAATGTATTCAAAAACATCTCAGTAATAAGTAAAATTGAAGCGTGGCCAAACGATTTAATTTTGCGACCACAGTCCATTATTACGCTCATGTGTAAAAGGTATTCTCTGAACTAGGAATGTGTCCATGTATATAACACTATACACAGTGAGATGGATGTGTAAAATTCGCTGTTGCCGGTAACACTAATTTTAATTTGAACAAAATTAATTTTGAAATAAATTTTTCAATATATTTAAAATATCAATATATCAATATTTAATATTATCAATATTTGTAAAATTAAACATTAAAATGTAAATCAGTAAAATAAATAACACCGATTGCACAACATTATAAAGGAAATTTCTTTTTTAATTATTGAAAATGCAAATTTATAAAAAAATACAAATATAATTTAATATATAATTAATAATATTTCAAGCAAAACTTATTAAAGATTTTGTTGCAGCAAGCGATTGATACAACTTTAAGCCAAAAATTAGTTTAGAAAAAAAGTTTTAAAAGATACGAAAAATGAACTTAAACAACAATCAATTAATCTGTACTGCACCCATTAATCTGCACTTCGTTTTCACGTTACAAGGAATACGAGATCACTTATCAATACCCACTACCCACTACCAATTCTACCCACTCTTGTACTGAATTTTTCACGAAATGAAAATTTTTTTTCTCTTTTCCCTGTATATCACCATCACCCAATGGCGGCGAATATTTGAAATATAGTGTGCAGATGCACATTTATAATTCCTTTGCTCGGGCCATATACAGAACAACTCTGGATTTAAATGCTTGGTTAAGTATAAGATAAAAGTACAAAGTAGATAATTATATTACACTTTTGTTTGTTTCGTATTTTGTAGAGTCGTATTGAGTCTCTATAAGAATACCTCTTTACGAGGATGAGTGTACAAAATTTTAAAATTTTTGCAAGTATAAATGCAATATTATAATTACTTTCGTTTTTGTTGTTGTTGCTGATATATACACATACATGTGTACTTTTTTTAGCCTACTATGTGCCAGTGCTACCGTTGGCAATTTTCAGAAGGTGTAAGCAAAACAGTTTTAATAAAAAAAACTTTTTTTTTATTCTTAAAATAAAAATCGTTTGATTTTTCATGTCATTGATTTTTGGAAGTTCTGTAGAATATTTCATACACTGAATTTTATTCAATAGATAAAAAATTTAAAAAACTTTTTTTTTCTGTTTTGTATGGTTTAGCTAAACTTCTTTATGTCAAGACATCGGTAGAAATCACTGTTAATGCTACCAACATGTGCCTGCGAGATAAATTTTTATATTCGATTTAGTGTAGTTATCGAATTTGTTACACATTCCTACACTGCTGGCAAAGACTAGTTATTACGTGCTTGTGATTTTTAAGAACTATATATAGTATAACTTATATTGTTTATTACTGTTTCTATTGTAATCATCTTTTAGCTATTGCATTTCTTGGTGATTCTATTGCTTGTAATAGCATCGTCTGCTGTAAGTTATTTTGCATATCATTGTTGTCGTTACTGACGAGTGAATTAATATCTCAGCGAAAGCTTCTTAGAATTGCGTCTATGCATATTTCAGATGCGTTTCATCTAGGACAGTAATATTGTCTAACGAAATAATTTCATAGAAATCTTTCTTTTTTCTCTATAATATGCACTTTCATGAAAACAATAATTCACTAAACAATAGTAGAAAGGATATACGCCAAAATAAGAAAAATAAAAATATATTTAATATTTTTATGAAGGTCTCTTGGGGGCACATGTGGGTAAGTTTTGTAATCAATAATGTCGGTATGTGAGGGGTATCGATAACAATTGATCCACAAATGAGTGAGAGAGTGCTAAATAATTTTCTATAATATCATTTAGGCCAACTAAACAAATTAAGTTGAACAACGGTAATACTGCTGGCTTACAAACACATATTCATTACTTTTTTTAAAAATTTGATCTAAATGTAGTACAGTGGGAAAGATGTGGAAGCCTTAACAGAGATAACTTAATTGCTAAGAATTTTACTACCTTATCATTTAGAAGTGGACAAATATTAGTATGAACGAAAGCATATTTGCTTTGTTTTGGGAGGGTATCGCTCTTAATGCCACAATTTGCAATTTGCTGATTCAATAATGGAGTATGTCACGCAAAATCTTAAATTTCTGATTTAGTATAACAGATTTTCGAATTTTTTTTATTATACATTAACTGCGTGTTGATCTCTGTATTCTTTTTTTTATTTTTTTTTTATTTTTTTTTTCACTATTTCCACAATTTAGCTTAGCTAAGTACGACAATTAATTTACTATTTAAGTTTATATTGCCACGTATAGAGTAAGCGTCTCTTAATATATGTATTTACAGCCTGGCCGATCGATAAGTATGCCTATTGTTTTTTTGCTGCTCACGCCTTTAATTATCGCTAAAATCTGTACTTAAAACTAGTTGTGAAGTCTGCCTTGCCATCTCGACGCTAAAAGAACTGAATACGTATTACAGGCTCACAGGCTATTGCATTGAAACATCCTGTGTAAAGCTGTAAACTGAAAGCTAAAAATAATAATAAACACTTTAATGTAAAGTTTTCCCACTGTTTTTAAGCGGCTTTCGTATATAATATACAGTTATTCATTCAAGTTCTGTAAAATCAAGGGGGGAAAATTACAAACAAGCAGGCCTTACAGAAGCCCTTTTTATGAGGGGTTTTTATGGTTTTTTTTTCAAAATTCACAGAATGAAATATATATAAATATAATTTATGTTTTATTTCAGATTGTTTCAAATTTAATTTTTTTAACCTTTGTTATATATGTGAATTTCGACGAGAATTGTAGGCGTTTGTATTATCAGACTTTGTTATGTGATTTACGACAGGTGGAACGATAATTTGGCCGTTGAGAATTTTTCGCTAATACTACGTTTGAAGACCGAAAATTTTCATACTAAATCAATATATAATGAGATTTCACATGAAATACTAAGAAAATGTTTGTTTAGTAGATGTAAGACTCGCACTAAGGCCACTAGTGAAGAGGCCTGTCTGCATTTACCCCATAATTGTTTTAATGTGTGAATGCAAAATTGTTAAGTGAATTTGTTTGTGTACTTGAATATTTTTGTTTTCGACCTCCTAAGAAGAGGAGTACTGGCTAACCCATTAGTAGACTTCTTGACGTTCACGGTTTAACGGGCTCTATTTAATTCTTATGTGATACCTTCTGTTTTATTTTGTTCTATTGTAATTCAATATTTTTCGCAATCTTTGCATTTATTTCTGAATTTTTTTTTTTTCTATTCGGTTATTTATAAGTATCCAGTTGAAATAAAAATTGCATTTAAATTTAAATCAACCTTCCTTAATTTGAAAAGAACATTTATTTTTATAAAGTGTCGTCATTAAGTATATATGCACTCATATTGCAATAAAAAAATGAGAAATAAAAAATTAAAAACATCATCAAGGGAAAATGATTCACCATTATAAAATATGACTTCATTTATAAGAAAGTTTTAGTATACTTTCTGTTTGTTGCCTGCAATTTTTATTCAAGTTCCAAGCTAATTTGTAATTTTTCTAATTGTGTAATTTTTTTAAATAGCTCATTAAAAGCTCTTCCAGCATGATGTTTCTTTTTGAGCTTCTAAAGCCATTATTGGTCTATGGTTTTGTTATAATTTTTACAATATTGATCAAAATATTTAAAACGGCTGTCTATCAAGTGCATTCAATAGATATTTAAAATTGGGGCAAATTTAAAGTCTTAAATAACTCAACAGTCATGTTTTCAAAAAGCATTAAAAGGATGAAATTTCAGGTAAATAAATAAAACCGTGTAAATATTTATTATAAAGGACTCCCATTTAAAAAGTGGGAAGAATGAACTTGGCAATGAACTTGATTTAGATATTGAAAATATTTTCTGGCTTAAGCTTAGGATTGATGTATGCATGTGTAGTTACATTTATTTACAAACACATATACGCGCATACACACATACACACATATTTATGTTACTTCGTGACAGCAGTGGCCTCCACAAAAGAAATTTGAACCAGTTGTATTATTATTACTGACGCTTATTGGATTTTTTCTCAGGATTTCGTTATTGCGAATCACTGCGCCTGTTTTTTCTTCAACAATAACAGCTAAATGGAAGTGGCAGAGTATGGTGTTGTGGCCGCCAACGAAGCAGTTTAGCGGCATGAAGCATTTATTGTATTTTATATTGCAAGTGTTTGCTTTTGTTTCTGCGCTCGCTCTCCTCATTGATAGTGAGAGATATTTTTAAATGAAATTTCGATACTAAGCATTACATGCTAATTACTAAAAAACTAGCACAACACATTCTCAAAAAAGAAAAAAGAAAATAATAATAATAATCTAAACACTATTAGAAGAAGTTGCACAAGAAAAAGTTCCACATCAAGGTACACTCTGCTAAATTACGAAAAATTGAGAGAAAAATGTATTTAAAATTGAAATTTTTCTATTGCATTTCCTATAAAGGAAGAGAGTTTTACTTGTTATCGAATAGCAAAGTTCGCGTTACAAATCTGAAACACAGATTTTCGACCTCCTAAGAAGAGGGGAGGTGTAAGAAATTACCTTAAATAAAACCAAATCTAAACAGGATTAGCCTTTGAATACATACACTCACACATGCATAATAATTAGAAAAAAATAAATAATTGGAAAAGTTAAACACAATAACACCTTAATCGAACGAAATATTCCTTCAGTAGAAATCTGTGAGAATATTTTTATTTTTCATCAATTTTTATTTGTCATAAATAAATATTTAAAAAAAAATCGTTAGAGTTACAAGTGCGAAAAAGGACGACAATTTGTGGTTTAACGCGTTTACACTTTCCAATGTTTTCAATATAATTTTAAGCTGGCAATTCGACAAATCCAAAAAATTATATTAATTAAAATGCGATATTAAAAAACAAATTTCAAAACGTAATTAATTCTGAAAATACTTTTTCAATTTTGCAAAATCTTTTTTTGAAGACACTTGTTTTGAACACTCATTATAAGCCAATGGATGATTTTGGATCTGTATCTCATTATAAGCCAATGGATGATTATGAATCTGTATCGAAAAAGGCTATAAGGAAATCAAGTAAGTACAAGGCAAACAAAACATATGACTCATTCCATATATTAATTAAAGAATATAGAGTCCATTGGAAACAACAGGTAAAATGACTCAATCAATTTATCTCATGTGCCTTCCGGTATCTTCTTCAGAGTCTGCTGTGTTGTTTCCCCTTCATTATTATGAAATATGTTGAGCCGTTGGGTCACACTACAGAACCACCATAATTTCAACAAACATATATTTTTATACTCCACAATAACTTCGCAAAAAAGTCTTTATCTATAACTTGAAATTGAAAAATATTATATATTTATAACATTACATATTTATCGAACAATAATTTGTTTAGATTTAATTTGTAATACCTCAAATGATAACATATATATATATATATATATATATATATATATATAAATATCGAATTATATTTTCAGGGTCCAACGTTGGAAAAATAAACCAGTTCAATAATTTTCCTCTCACTCGCCAATACGGAGCACAACTAAAGCACACTAAACAAAATGGCAAAAAGGAAGCGTGAGGAGTCTTAAGTTCCTAATGAAAATATGATTTTCAAATCACCATAAACTCACAAATACATTAAAATAGAAATTAGAAAACTAATCGGTGAAATTACTTTGCAATCTTATAGCACCAGCAAGGAAACAATAACTTAGGGAGGGGTAGAGCAAATTGTAAAGCATAGTACTAAAAATGTCATAATGTGATTAATCAAAGTGGTCTCAATAAAGCTTAAGCAATTAGAAAATATTTACGAAAAATATATATAAATGTTTGCTGTTTACACAAACTATTATCTGAAATAACACATAAGCTGCAGCATTGATAAAGATAAGGGTCCCCCTTGCATTTTTGGGTAAAAATCGTCATTCTTTGCAATCGTTATTTTATCTATTTTTGAATGAAAAACTTACGTTTTTATTGCTCTTGTATGTTTATATTATGTTTTTAAATGTTTAAAATATATTTTTGCTAAAAATAAAGGACAAAAAATTTTTTCGATTTTTAAGGAAATATTTAATTTTTAGATAAGGGGGTACCCTTTGCATTTTTGGGCAAAAACAGTCACACTTTTAAATCATCCATTTGTGTATTTTTGAATGAAAAAGTGGCTTTTTTATTGCTTTTGTATGTTTATTTTATGTTTTCAAATGTTTAAAATATATTTTTGCTAAAAATAAAGGACAAAAATTTTTTCGATTTTTAAGAAAATATTTAATTTTTAGATAAGGGGGTACCCTTTGCATTTTTGGGCAAAAATCGTCATTCTTTGCAATCGTTATTTTATCTATTTTTGAATGAAAAACTTACGTTTTTATTGCTCTTGTATGTTTATATTATGTTTTTAAATGTTTAAAATATATTTTTGCTAAAAATAAAGGACAAAAATTTTTTCGATTTTTAAGAAAATATTTAATTTTTAGATAAGGGGGTACCCTTTGCATTTTTGGGCAAAAACAGTCACACTTTTAAATCATCCATTTGTGTATTTTTGAATGAAAAAGTGGCTTTTTTATTGCTTTTGTATGTTTATTTTATGTTTTTAAATGTTTAAAATATATTTTTGCTAAAAATAAAGGACAAAAATTTTTTCGATTTTTAAGAAAATATTTAATTTTTAGATAAGGGGGTACCCTTTGCATTTTTGGGCAAAAACAGTCACACTTTTAAATCATCCATTTGTGTATTTTTGAATGAAAAAGTGGCTTTTTTATTGCTTTTGTATGTTTATTTTATGTTTTCAAATGTTTAAAATATATTTTTGCTAAAAATAAAGGACAAAAATTTTTTCGATTTTTAAGAAAATATTTAATTTTTAGATAAGGGGGTACCCTTTGCATTTTTGGGCAAAAATCGTCATTCTTTGCAATCGTTATTTTATCTATTTTTGAATGAAAAACTTACGTTTTTATTGCTCTTGTATGTTTATATTATGTTTTTAAATGTTTAAAATATATTTTTGCTAAAAATAAAGGACAAAAATTTTTTCGATTTTTAAGAAAATATTTAATTTTTAGATAAGGGGGTACCCTTTGCATTTTTGGGCAAAAACAGTCACACTTTTAAATCATCCATTTGTGTATTTTTGAATGAAAAAGTGGCTTTTTTATTGCTTTTGTATGTTTATTTTATGTTTTTAAATGTTTAAAATATATTTTTGCTAAAAATAAAGGACAAAAATTTTTTCGATTTTTAAGAAAATATTTAATTTTTAGATAAGGGGGTACCCTTTGCATTTTTGGGCAAAAACAGTCACACTTTTAAATCATCCATTTGTGTATTTTTGAATGAAAAAGTGGCTTTTTTATTGCTTTTGTATGTTTATTTTATGTTTTCAAATGTTTAAAATATATTTTTGCTAAAAATAAAGGACAAAAATTTTTTCGATTTTTAAGAAAATATTTAATTTTTAGATAAGGGGGTACCCTTTGCATTTTTGGGCAAAAATCGTCATTCTTTGCAATCGTTATTTTATCTATTTTTGAATGAAAAACTTACGTTTTTATTGCTCTTGTATGTTTATATTATGTTTTTAAATGTTTAAAATATATTTTTGCTAAAAATAAAGGACAAAAATTTTTTCGATTTTTAAGAAAATATTTAATTTTTAGATAAGGGGGTACCCTTTGCATTTTTGGGCAAAAACAGTCACACTTTTAAATCATCCATTTGTGTATTTTTGAATGAAAAAGTGGCTTTTTTATTGCTTTTGTATGTTTATTTTATGTTTTTAAATGTTTAAAATATATTTTTGCTAAAAATAAAGGACAAAAATTTTTTCGATTTTTAAGAAAATATTTAATTTTTAGATAAGGGGGTACCCTTTGCATTTTTGGGCAAAAACAGTCACACTTTTAAATCATCCATTTGTGTATTTTTGAATGAAAAAGTGGCTTTTTTATTGCTTTTGTATGTTTATTTTATGTTTTCAAATGTTTAAAATATATTTTTGCTAAAAATAAAGGACAAAAATTTTTTCGATTTTTAAGAAAATATTTAATTTTTAGATAAGGGGGTACCCTTTGCATTTTTGGCCAAAAATCGTCATTGTTTAAAAACGTCAGTTTGTGTATTTTTAAATGAAAAACTGGAGTTTTTATTGCTCTAGTATGTTTATTTGATGTTTTTAAATGTTTAAAATAAATTTTTGCTAAAAATAAAAGAAAAAAAAAATTTCGATTTTTGGGAAAATTTGCGATTTTTAGATAAGGGGGTACCCTTTGCATTTTTGGGCAAAAACAGTCACACTTTAAAATCATCAGTGTGTGTATTTTTGAATGAAAAAGTGGCTTTTTTATTGCTTTTGTATGTTTATTTTATGTTTTCAAATGTTTAAAATATATTTTTGCTAAAAATAAAGGACAAAAATTTTTTCGATTTTTAAGAAAATATTTAATTTTTAGATAAGGGGGTACCCTTTGCATTTTTGGGCAAAAATCGTCATTCTTTGCAATCGTTATTTTATCTATTTTTGAATGAAAAACTTACGTTTTTATTGCTCTTGTATGTTTATATTATGTTTTTAAATGTTTAAAATATATTTTTGCTAAAAATAAAGGACAAAAATTTTTTCGATTTTTAAGAAAATATTTAATTTTTAGATAAGGGGGTACCCTTTGCATTTTTGGGCAAAAACAGTCACACTTTTAAATCATCCATTTGTGTATTTTTGAATGAAAAAGTGGCTTTTTTATTGCTTTTGTATGTTTATTTTATGTTTTTAAATGTTTAAAATATATTTTTGCTAAAAATAAAGGACAAAAATTTTTTCGATTTTTAAGAAAATATTTAATTTTTAGATAAGGGGGTACCCTTTGCATTTTTGGGCAAAAACAGTCACACTTTTAAATCATCCATTTGTGTATTTTTGAATGAAAAAGTGGCTTTTTTATTGCTTTTGTATGTTTATTTTATGTTTTCAAATGTTTAAAATATATTTTTGCTAAAAATAAAGGACAAAATTTTTTTCGATTTTTAACAAAATATTTAATTTTTAGATAAGGGGGTACCCTTTGCATTTTTGGGCAAAAACAGTCACACTTTTAAATCATCCATTTGTGTATTTTTGAATGAAAAAGTGGCTTTTTATTGCTTTTGTATGTTTATTTTATGTTTTCAAATGTTTAAAATAAATTTTTGCTAAAAATAAAGGACAAAAATTTTTTCGATTTTTAAGAAAATATTTAATTTTTGCATTTTTGGGCAAAAACAGTCACACTTTTAAATCATCAGTGTGTGTATTTTTGAATGAAAAAGTGGCTTTTTTATTGCTTTTGTATGTTTATTTTATGTTTTCAAATGTTTAAAATATATTTTTGCTAAAAATAAAGGACAAAATTTTTTTCGATTTTTAACAAAATATTTAATTTTTAGATAAGGGGGTACCCTTTGCATTTTTGGGCAAAAACAGTCACACTTTAAAATCATCAGTGTGTGTATTTTTGAATGAAAAAGTGGCTTTTTTATTGCTTTTGTATGTTTATTTTATGTTTTCAAATGTTTAAAATAAATTTTTGCTAAAAATAAAGGACAAAAATTTTTTCGATTTTTAAGAAAATATTTAATTTTTGCATTTTTGGGCAAAAACAGTCACACTTTTAAATCATCAGTGTGTGTATTTTTGAATGAAAAAGTGGCTTTTTTATTGCTTTTGTATGTTTATTTTATGTTTTCAAATGTTTAAAATATATTTTTGCTAAAAATAAAGGACAAAAAATTTTTTCGATTTTTAAGGAAATATTTAATTTTTAGATAAGGGGGTACCCTTTGCATTTTTGGGCAAAAACAGTCACACTTTTAAATCATCCATTTGTGTATTTTTGAATGAAAAAGTGGCTTTTTATTGCTTTTGTATGTTTATTTTATGTTTTCAAATGTTTAAAATAAATTTTTGCTAAAAATAAAGGACAAAAATTTTTTCGATTTTTAAGAAAATATTTAATTTTTAGATAAGGGGGTACCCTTTGCATTTTTGGGCAAAAACAGTCACACTTTTAAATCATCAGTGTGTGTATTTTTGAATGAAAAAGTGGCTTTTTTATTGCTTTTGTATGTTTATTTTATGTTTTCAAATGTTTAAAATATATTTTTGCTAAAAATAAAGGACAAAATTTTTTTCGATTTTTAAGAAAATATTTAATTTTTAGATAAGGGGGTACCCTTTGCATTTTTGGGCAAAAACAGTCACACTTTAAAATCATCAGTGTGTGTATTTTTGAATGAAAAAGTGGCTTTTTTATTGCTTTTGTATGTTTATTTTATGTTTTCAAATGTTTAAAATATATTTTTGCTAAAAATAAAGGACAAAATTTTTTTCGATTTTTAACAAAATATTTAATTTTTAGATAAGGGGGTACCCTTTGCATTTTTGGGCAAAAACAGTCACACTTTAAAATCATCAGTGTGTGTATTTTTGAATGAAAAAGTGGCTTTTTTATTGCTTTTGTATGTTTATTTTATGTTTTCAAATGTTTAAAATATATTTTTGCTAAAAATAAAGGACAAAAAATTTTTTCGATTTTTAAGGAAATATTTAATTTTTAGATAAGGGGGTACCCTTTGCATTTTTGGGCAAAAACAGTCACACTTTAAAATCATCAGTGTGTGTATTTTTGAATGAAAAAGTGGATTTTTTATTGCTTTTGTATGTTTATTTTATGTTTTCAAATGTTTAAAATATATTTTTGCTATAAATAAAGGACAAAAAATTTTTTCGATTTTTAAGGAAATATTTAATTTTTAGATAAGGGGGTACCCTTTGCATTTTTGGGCAAAAACAGTCACACTTTTAAATCATCCATTTGTGTATTTTTGAATGAAAAAGTGGCTTTTTATTGCTTTTGTATGTTTATTTTATGTTTTCAAATGTTTAAAATAAATTTTTGTTAAAAATAAAAGAAAAATAAAATTTTCGAATTTTGGGAAAATTTGCGATTTTTGGTAAGGGGGTACTCTTTGCATTCTTGGGCAAAAATCGTCATTCTTTGCAATTGTTAGTTTGTCTATTTTTTAATGAAAATCTTGCGTTTTATGGCTATTGTATGTTAATATGATGTTTTTAAATGTTAAAAATATATTTTTACTAAAAATAAAAAAAAAAAAATTCGAATTTTGGGAAAATTTGCGATTTTTGGTTTCTTTTCGATTTCTTCGCATTTTTGAGCAAAAATCGTCAAATATTGAAAACGTCCGTTTGTGTATTTTTGAATGAAAAACTTGCGTTTTTATTGCTCTTGTACGTTTATTTGATGTTTTTAAATGTTTAAAATATATTTTTGTTAAAAATAAAAGAAAAAAAAAATTTTCGATTTTTGGGAAAATGTGCGATTTTTTGATAAGGGGGTACCCTTTGCATTTTTGGGCAAAAATCGTCATTCTTTGCAATCGTTATTTTATCTATTTTTGAATGAAAAACTTACGTTTTTATTGCTCTTTTATATATTTTGGCTAAAAATAAAAGGAAAAAAAAATTTTTTTATATATGCTGGCAATATCAGCCATTTTGGATTAACAATTTATTTTCGGCAGATAAAAAAGATATTTCATTCCCTCGATGTCACTTTTATAGTTCGTTTCTTTATAGATGAGAAAACGGTTCTCCCTAATGTGAAAAATTGTTGGATGGAAAGTACGAATTCTATCTTTCTTTCGAAAACTCACTTTTCATCGACTATATAAAAGAAAAATTATACAAGATCATGCGACGTAATGTCATTCCTGTCATTTATGGTGGCACTTATTATAATCTGTTCCTCCCTTTCCACAGCTATATCAATTTCCAAGATTATCTTACTCCTGCTGAATTAGTCAACTATCTTATGTACATGCCTACGAATATTGAAGAAAACATGCGTTATTTTTGGTGGCGTCAATATTACGAAATAAAGTCATATTCCCCTTTCTGTGATTTATGCCAACTGCTGCATCATCTAAACTTTTTTCTAAAAACACACACTTATCAAAATATCGAGTAGTGATGACTAGATGGAAGCTATGGATTTAAGTCACATATGAAATTTAAAGATATGTATATTTATTATATTTTAATATAATTTATTTTTATAAGACAAATATGTTAATATGAGATATATAAATTGAATTAATTTTATTTAATTTATAAAATCTGATTAAATTTAATTCCAAATTGAAGAACCTTTAGTAATTATAAATATATTTTTATCAACCTATAAGTGAATAGAGTTGCTGTCAAATTAATGTTATATCGAATCACATGGATAAAAAGATTTATTATCTTTTATTTAAATTGAAAAATCGCGTAACGAAGACTTACTCACATGCAGATTATGGAGGATCCAAATTAGATTCATTCACTTCAAGTAATTATCCGTAAAGTTAGAATGAAAGCGACATTTATTCAAATTTAACGTAGTATTTGGAAAAAGCTATTGAAGCTCCTTGAATGTTACAGTAAACGAAATACATATACGCAAAGTTTAGCATGCGCATTGCAAAGTAATGCAAATGTCAAAAGTCATTCGGAAACATTTCGCTCTCTCATTTCTGGTACTAGCCTTCGTTGTTTAAGAACTGTCAAAGAGGTGCTAATAACAACAACTTGTAATTGACATTTGTTTTAAGAAACAAATACACAAACGTGAACTCTTAAGGTCAATCATCTGTCAACTACACGAGAAGCTTTTTCGAATAAAGCATAGCTTTTTCCATTCCTCTTTTGACGATAAAATTTGGCAATAAAATTTTCCTCATTCAGTTTAGAATTTTCCGATAATTCATACGCGATACATAATCTAGTGTATAAGAAAGACGAATTTATAAAAAAAAAAAAAAATTAAAAACTTTATTTTAAACCTTAATTAGAAATATTGAACGTTGAAATTTTAATACAAAGAGAGAGACGTAAGTTTTAATACTGAATTTAATAGCAAAAGCATTAAAGGAGTATAAATTTTAATGTGCATTAAATAAAACAAAAGTAATAAAAAAATCTAAAACGAGAATTTCCTTACTTTGATTTTTTAAAATGATTACAAGAAATTTTTAATAATGAACGTGCCAGTAATCCCGTTCACTTATATTGCAATTTTGCATTTATTTTTTAAAAGAGTGAATGAATCTCAGATAGTATTTGAATAATATTCACACATTTTTAATTTGTGGAAACTAAAAGTGAAAAAATCGATTTTTCCCATTTGACGTGAATGGATATAGATTTTCATGTATCTGCTTTCAAATGCGACAAAAATGTGTGAGTACGCTTATTCTCTTATTCTCTGTTGTCTTTGCTCTCTCACATATTGTACAATATAGCGGTATTTTAGCTTTTAGTAACGTCTTTTTGCAAGTAACGGTGGTAGTTATCGAAGTGATAACAGCTCTATTTATTTATTATTTACGTAGCAGAAAATAATTGGTTCGTGCAAATGTGTGTATAGTCACTACCTGGTATTTTTTTCCTTTTAAGAAATAAGCCGAAGAAATCGTTTTGATTTGTAATTGTACAATCAACACATGTAATTATAGCATACTCGTGCATCGCAAATGGCCTGTTGTGCAAAATGAAAATGAATGGTTAGTTTTTATAAGATAAGCAAGAGATTTGGTGAGTAGGATATATATATATATATATACACCCAACCCCCTTTTTGATATCCTTAAGGTTTTTTTTTTTTTTTTTTTGAAATATTATTGTTGGTTTCACTTGTAAACTAATTGTGACATGCTTTAAGTATGAGTCATTGAAAGTTTCAAGGCTTTTGTGTTTCATACTATAGAATGCATAAATACATATCCATATATGGTACATTCTTACCCGATGTCTATTTTATAATCCTCCTTTTAAATTTCAAATTTTAATACAGAAGAAAGGGGAATTTTATATATGTATGTGTATGTAACTGTATAAAATTTTCCAGACCGTTTTTCGATGTCTCGTCTATTAGAGAATGCTTAAACTACCAAAAGGTTTAAAAAAGAAAAAGAAGAAGTCTAAAAAAGATCAGGAACTTTTTACTGAGGAAGAGCTTGAAGAATATAAACGCCAACTAAAAGCAAAGCAGGAGGCTGCTGCTGCTAAATCAGATGCTGGTGAATCCGATGCAGCATCGGATAATGAAGGTTTAGCATCAACAGCGGCAACATCTAATACTGCTTCAACTTCGGAGTTAGCGTTCGAAAATACATCGGGTGCGGCTGCAAATAAAGAATCGGCCGCAGCGAACGAAAACGTTCCTGAAAAATCTACCGTAGATGACGAGTGGGCTAAATTTAAAGCATTAACTTCTGGAGTTGATACTATTCTACATAAGACCCAAGACGAATTAGATCGCATTAAGAAGGAGTCATTCTATCAGCGTCTACCGTCTGCAGCAGAAAAAAAGAAGCAGGAAGAAGAGGAAATAGCAAGACGTGAAGCTGAACGTTTAGAAGAAGAAAAACGAAAAGCCGCTGAACTAGAGGCGCAACGAGACAAATTAGCTGAGGCGGTGGTCGAACTTTCAGAATCGGAAGGTGAAGACGAAACTGAGATTGATGATATCTTTGTAACTGAGTATGTGGATGCTATAACAAGTGGGGAAATTCAATTAGTCGTACCAGACTCACCAGTGCAAGATTTTGACGACGGTCCAGATCCATTTGATACTGCGTACGCTGAAAAGGTTATTGTTGGCGCCGATAAAGCTAAAAGTAATAAAAAGCTTGTTAGTTTAGGAGCTGCAGTAGAAGTTCTATCGGGACGTGTAGAGCGTGAAAAGGCACTTGAACTCGCCAAACCAAAACGCAAGCTTCGTAAGGGTATTAAAAATCTTTTACTTAGCGAAAGCATTGATCAAGGTGAACTTGACGAAGAAGATCTTCTAGCTCTACAGCCTCAAAGAAATCTTTTAGATGAACTAGTTGATGATATTGCAGATTCTGATGCGCCAATAGATTTGAGCGTTTCTTTGCATTTGAGCTTTATACAACCTAAACAGCAATATTCCGACAACGAGGAAGAAATCCAAAACAAAGAGGAAACTTGTTTACCTGACCTCTCTGAATTTGATACTTTAAAAAGTCCAGAAGACGACGAATTTGCTGAATTAGCCGCTGAATCACTAAATAAAAAAGAAGAAGTCAAAGTTATTACACAAATCCCGCTTCCTAAAGCAGAACTCTTAACAGATATAGTTGAGGCAGATTGGGCAGAGTTTGAACAATTGCCACGCGAGGAGGACGAATCAGGTTTGTTCATTATTTTCCTACATAATCATTTTAAATAATTTTTTTTTTTAGATAATACTAAGAAACCACCACCAAGACCTGCCAGTGGCCCACATTTAGTGGAAGGGACGTTTTACATTAGTGACGGTGAAGACGATCCGGACGACGATCCTTTTAACACTTCATACGCGGAACAAGTTATAAAAAAAACAACTCTTCTCGAAGAAGACGACGATTTCAACCCCAGGGCCGAAGAAAAGTCTGCTCCACCAGCTAGACCACCACCACCAATACCTGTTAAAATAATTGCTAAACACTTGAACGTCGATCTAGATTCTGAGGATTTTGATCCCTTTGATACGACTGTCGCTGGTGCAGTAATTGGACTCTCAAAGACAACACTTAAGCAATCCCTAAGCGACCCAGACTTTGATCCGAGAGCAGAAGAATCGTGCACCACTTTTGAAAGTCAAGAACACATTGAAGCTTCGGAGAAAGTAGTTTTGAAAAATAAAATCGAAGAGAATTCGGAGACAGCTAGACGCAAGTCTTCCCTGAGCTTAAGTTTACAAAATAAATCAGTTGGATTTTTAATACCCAAACAAGATTTGCTAGGAGCATCGGAAGGTGGAAGTGGTAAGAAACCATTAACACCGTATTACGCACCTAGGTCTTCTATTTCCGAAAACGAACCAGAAGATCCATTTGATACCTCCCACGTACCGGAGAATAAACCAACGGAAGTAGAATTAAAGCATCTTGAAAGCGATCTATTGTCAACTACATTAAAACATAGTTTATCGGATCCAGATTTTGATCCTAGAGCTCCTCCCACACCAGTACCAGCAGAAGATTTATTGGCTGTCAAGGAAAATATAAATATAAAAGTTTTAACACCAGCACAAGAAAGTAAAGATTTACCCGATCACGAAATATATCAACTCACCGATCCGTTCGATACATCAATAGCAGCTAATTTACAGCCAGGACAAGCAGAACTTAAACTTCTTGAGAGTGAGTTGTTGCCTGAAAACAAATCAGATATTCCAACAGGAGTTTTAGATATCCAAACTGACGCGCAAGAGTTGGGTTTAGGCGATAAAGTATTAACCCCTCAATTACCACATAAAAACATAATTGTACCAGTAGAGGTTGATCCATTTGATACTTCTATTGCTGAAAATCTACAACCAGGAAAAACTGAAATAAAACTTCTCGAAAGTGAACTCATTGAACACTAGATTTTTAAGAAAAAGCTAATAATCGCAAAATGGCTAATCCTTTTTTAATGGATGATGAAATGGATGGGTTGGATGATCCGATGGTCAACCCATTTCTAATTCAAACAGATACAGCTGAATCTATTGATGATAACCCTTTCACCGCATCTGACGCAGCAGTAAATCCTTTCGCATTTGGCGATGATGGGGAGGATGAAGCAGATCAGCATGAACATGACATTGACCGTGCGATGAGTTTTTTTGGTACCACAATTGAAGCAGAAGATGATTCTTTGAGTATTAAGTCATCACAAGATGAGGAAGAAGATAATAAAACAAAAGCAGCGCCACCTAGACCATTGCCTCCTAAAACAAAAGAATTAATAACTTCTGTTTCAAATCAAATGGATGAAACAAGTTCTGAGCTATTGGGACGTATACCAGCTACACGATCTCCTAGTCCTATATCTATGAGAGATTTGCAATCACCAAGTCCTACTCCAGACAGTGGCTTAGCTGATCTTCTAGATGTGTCTGATAGTGGTTCTTCAGGAAACATACAAGGATTTGATATTGACTTAATCGGAAATACGTCAAATACGATGATTACCAATGATAACCCATTTGGTGTTCCTACCGGTATTCCTTCAATTCAAGGAGCAACGCCAATGCCTTCGCCAGCAAAACAACAACCTCCTCGACCTCCACCACCTAGACCAGTGCCACCTAGACCAATGCCACCAAATGTAACTGGTCAACAGGCTCCTCCACGACCTTCACCGCCGGTTCCAACTGCTCAGCAGAAACAAGAAGAAGAACCAGCAGATTCCGATGATTTGTTTGATATGTTTGGTATTACCAAACCAGTAAAACCTCCACCACCCAAGAGTAAAGAGGATATTTTAAGTCTGTTTGATAAACCTGCCCAACCTGTGGCTAAACCCGACTTATTGAGTGACGACATTTTGCTTGATCAATCCGCAGTTGAAACCGTATCAGATGCCAATAATCCAAAACCCGAAGAAACAGTTATTTTTAATTCCGTCTTAACTAGACCTGACGAAAGCACACACAACATCACTACAGAACCTCAATCAGCTACATATAATAGTAGTCAACCAAATAGAATAACTCTTCAAGAACCTACTACCAAACAACGAGCACCAACACCTGATATTGAAATAACAACAGTTGAAGACTTGCCACGTTCAGATGATGAAGAAGATCCAGAACCGCAGATTGAAGTGAAAAAGGACACTCCAGCTGTAGTAGAAACTGAAAGAGATTCACCGCAAGAGGATGATTATACGTCCTTTAATCCACAAGTAATTTCAAATGTAGAATCCGACCAAAGTCCACCAACTGAATCTGCTGTAACAACTCAGGCCTTGTCAGAATCACCACAAGAGGGTTTATCCGATAAAGTAGCAAATGATATTAATATTGAAGTACGAGAGCCTGCTGTTGAAAAAATGGATACTGGTTTGGACTTTGCACCAGCAAGTGGGTCTGCTTCAGCGAACCCGTTCGCCAGCCCTGACGAGGAGGAAGAAACTTATCCTACCGCTAATGAGGTAGCAAATATTTTTGCTGCTGACGATATAGCACCTGCTGAAGAACTAGAAAATATTTTCATAACAGACACGGTTACTGAAAACGTGTTTACTAGTGCCATTGACACGATAGTAACAAATATTTTCACCAGCACAGTAAACACAGTTTCTAAAAATGTATTTGCCGATGGCACAGATGGTCCATTTGAGCCAAATGCAGCCATAAATATCTTTGCCGCTGATCCAGAGCCTGTAGCTGAGCAACAACAAGAATTTGCGGTAAATGTGTTTGCGGAACCGGATGAGTTCGATGCATTTTCGGCGAAATTTGAATCTGTGAAAAAAGATAATATAAGTATTTTAGATGGATTTGGAGGAGGAACCGGATCGGGAGCTGTGACTCCTATTACAGGAGATGGTAAGTGGATATTAATATATGTAAATGCAACATTTTACTAAGCTAGTTTACGCACTTTCAGCGTGGGGTGAAGGTGCTTTTGGCGTTCCTAGTCCTGCTCCAGATGCGCTTGGCGATATAAGTGATGGTTTTGGCAATGAAGATGATGACTTCTATAGTATGCAGGCACCAGTGCGATCAGATTCTGTTGAATCAGTAGAAAAAGACTTTAATGTCGTTATTAGACCAAAAACTGAGGGATCGAGTGCTATAGCTCCTCAATTAGCTCCTCCACCTCCAACACGTGCCACTCCATCTGGACAATATTCAGGCGATGCTAGTCCGGCTGCAAATCCATTCGAAGATTCGGGTTTTCCAGCACCAGCCCAACAAGAAGATTCTTCTATGAGACGCACAGATTCGCAAGAGACCCCTCAAACACCGCTATTTGACGAAGATGTTTCTTTACCGCTGGAAGAATTTCCTCGAATTAATTACGTTAGTACTGGCTGGGAAATGCAACTGAGGCAACCAAACAAAAAGAAAATAACTGGTCAGCGTTTTTGGAAAAAAATTTTCGTTCGGTTGGTTACTCAAAATGATGTTCCAGTTGTTCAGCTTTTTAATCAAGCTTCCGATAAGCAACCTTTCCAAGAACTTCCCCTACAGCCCTCATATTCAGTTTCAGAAATAGGATCCCAGCAATATGATCAATTCGGAAAAATTTTCACTATGAAATTACAATACATATTCTATAAAGAACGACCTGGAGTGCGACCTGGACAAGTTACGAAAGCAGAGCGTATTACCAATAAGCTAACCAAATTTGCACAATATGCCATTGCCGGCGATTACGAAGGTGTAAAGGAGTTTGGCAGTGATCTAAAAAAATTAGGGCTACCAGTTGAACATGCACCACAATCATCACAGCTTTTTAAAATCGGTTCAATGAACTATGAAGATATGAAGCAGTTTTCCATATGCATTGAGGAAGCTCTTTTTCGTCTGCCTGCACTACGTGAGCGTGCTTTAACGTACAAAATGGAGGAAGTCCAAGTGACAGGGGTAGATGAGATATACGTAGAACAAGATGCAGAAGGGAAGATCCTTAAACAGATTGCTAGGGTTAGAGTATTTTTCTTGGCTTTTCTGACCGGTGAGTAGTGTTATGATAGCATTATTTATTTTTTATAAACTATATATAACATCTATAGGCATGCCGTATATTGAACTCGGTGTAAATGATATGTGGCGGCAAGGCAAAGAAGTTGTAGGACGCCACGATATTATACCAGTGGCTACCGAAGAGTGGATTAGGTTGGAAGCAGTTGAATTTCATAGTGTGGTTAACCAGGAGGATTACGAAAGGACTAGAATAATTAAGTACGTTCTAAGTATGTTATAGTAAATTATTTCTTCGACATTTACATTTGTGCTTATATTTTTTTTTGCAGATTTCAACCACCTGATGCCAATTACATAGAGTTATTGCGCTTCCGCGTGAGACCCCCTAAAAATCGTGAACTTCCATTACAATTAAAAGCTCAGTGGATAGTGACCGGTAATAAAGTTGAATTGCGGGCCGACATTTTGGTACCCGGCTTCACTTCACGAAAGCTAGGACAAATACCGTGTGAAGATGTCTCTGTACGTTTTCCTATACCAGAATGTTGGATTTATTTATTCCGAGTGGAAAAGCATTTTAGGTATTTTTTTGTGAAATAAACTTGTTTTCAAATGTAACTTCGCATGCTCTTTCAGATACGGATCTGTGAAGTCTGCCCATAGACGTACTGGTAAAATTAAGGGTATTGAACGTATTTTAGGAGCTGTTGACACACTACAGGAATCTCTAATAGAAGTTACTTCAGGTCAAGCAAAATATGAACATCATCATCGTGCCATTGTTTGGCGTTGTCCTCGATTGCCAAAAGAAGGCCAAGGTAGTATAATAATATTATAAAAATTCAAAATTTATTAAATTGTCTTTGTATATATAATTTTTAGGAGCTTATACCACGCATCAACTGGTGTGCCGTATGGCTTTAACATCTTATGACCAAATACCAAGTGAGTTGGCACCATATGCTTTTGTCGAATTTACCATGCCCGCAACCCAAGTATCACACACCACAATTCGTTCAGTTAGTGTACAAGACTCAGATTCCGATGAGCCACCCGAAAAATATGTGCGATATCTAGCGAGACATGAATACAGGTAAATGAATACAAGTTATATCCCCCTTAAGCTAAGTTGATGAAGTTTAAGGTAATGAACCAGCACTTCTTACAATTCGCTGTAAATTCCAAAATGTACATGTAATTTGTTTGGAATGATATAGGTACTATCCATGCAATCAAAAGCTTTACTACAAAGATATTGCCTGTTATTTTATTATTTATATACTTCTCAATTAATTCAGGCAGTTACTAGGAATTCAAGAGAAACAATATTTGAAAGCAAAACATTTAATTACAATATTGAAATCTGTAACGACTTTAATAAACTTTTCAGAGTTGGTATTGAAACGACGCATGGAGAATCAGCCAATGCTTATTTGGCAGCAACTAGGCCCATACGTGAAGAACCTGCTGTAAAACCAGCTGCTTCACCAGTACCGCCACCTAGTGACTCCGATTCAGACTCTAACTAAGTTAAGTAACATCTAAGCAAACTTATATAAAATTAGAAATAATATAAATATATTATTATTACAAACATTATACAGTATTTTGTTGCTTGAAAAAGATTAACACGATAAACTAAACCAAATAGAAAAACACACACTCGTTCATTATACCAAAAAAAAAGTAATAACAAATATAAACTAATTAATAGAAAAAATTAATACAAGATAAGCTTAATAATTTACAAAGAAGCTTATTAACATGTATAATTCAAACTAAAGTTCCAAAAAATGTTAAAGTGAAATTACTAAACTAATTGTTAAATGTTAAAGCATTTTGATTTCTTCGTCTCCACTTCCCCATAAAAATTTAATAAAATAATACAATTTACAAATATTATTAGTATTACATTAAAATGAATAAGTTTCGTAATAAAAAAATTAACAAATACTTAGACTAATAATTTCTTTTTGGCAAATTTATAATTTTATTTCAAAATTTAACTAAACAATTGTTAATTCTACAAATACACATACATACATATATTAGTTGACAATAACATTACATATTTATGTCGAGCAAAGCATCATATATATCAAATGTAATACATGCATTACATTATAGACATACATACATAAAATCATACTCAAAGCAGACAACTACTACTTATTATAAATAATTACCAAAAATATATTTAAACGAAAAAAGCTAAGCAAAACATATACTCGTACACAATGTAGCTGAATTTAAAAAAAATATGTGTGTATAACTTCTCAACTAATCATTGGCTGTAATTATATTACATTTAAATTAATACGCCACTTAACAAATGAGTTCAATCTAGTCAACAGCTTAATTTATTCAATGAAATGATCTACAGCATTTTTTACAAACATCTCTAGATATATACATGTTGTTATATATATATATATATATATGGCTAACATCCAACTACCATCATACACACACACACACACATATTTAATATGAATAAATAAAACGAAAGATACTGCATGCATTACTTTGTAATTAAAGTGAAATTTATGGAAGAGAAAAGAAAAAATGTCGAAGTATGAAAATTCAAAAGCAATTGATAAAACGCAATATAAAAATATTAGTAAAATACCTACATACATACATACATCCATACATATACATGTCGATGCATATGTTTGTATGTTAATATAAAACATACATACATTTGGAAATGTTATATTTATAAAATAAACTAAAACAAACACAAGCAAATCTAAAAGGATTATAAACACACAGAATACATACACATTGTTATATGTGTGATATATATAAGATATTGAATTGTTATAAATTTACTTTAAAAGTTTCTAACGGCGGTTCAAATCTTTATTGTTTTGTCCACGAAAATACTATACGATTTGTATAAAATACACATACTTCTGTTACCCTTGTTATCTCCTCAGGCGCCTTAATCGAATAATGGAACAATATTGCATACCACTGCAACCTTTCATCAATGTACATATATAAGCCAATCTCTTTTCCCTTCAATGAAAAAGGAATGCGAGACTTTAATAAAACATAAAATGTGAATATATCGGCATAGATATATGATGCGAGACCATTATTTTCCATTGCTTATTCCAACTATAGAGATTATTTTCATTACTGCATTTTTCATTTAGAAAATTTAACAAAATGTAACAAAACTATAAATTAATTAGTTACATTCTTACCAGTAATGCTAAGGAAACAAACATTAAGCCGACGACAAAACGCTAAATAATGTGCAGCAAGTCAGAGTTCGGTCACTTCTCTAATTACTCCTGCCTTGTTAATGGCCCATTCCATCAACTAGTACACTGTACTCTGTTAGTGGCTTAAGTGTTACTAAATATTGATAGTGTACGTACATTAAATTTATTTTAGTAATACAAACTAATCAATAATATAAATTGCATTATTAACGTATTGCATTAAAAGACTTCACGAAATTGTACAAACGGTTGTTGTACCTCCTCTATACGCTAATGCCATGCTGATGCCATTGGCATTTTCCATTTAAAATTAAAAAAAAGAAAATCCCCTGTAGCAGTTACAAATGGTACAACAATTAATACAATCCCTATAGCATATTATTATTTAAATGTTATTAACTGTAAAATCAATTTAAATCAAGTATTAATAATTTGTTTAATTATTATTTTACAATAAAATTGAAGTTCTTCTTAAAAACAAAAACAAAAAAATATATAATCAATACATCCGACATGATTTAAAATTATATTAAAAAGAGCGTTTCTGAAATTAATTGTAAAAATATAATTATCTAGAATGATAATAGAAAATCTATAGTTAAAAGAAATAAAAGCAAAGATTTCAGCATGTTTTAAATGTATTAAAATAAAAATAGAAAATAAATCAATTCATATGTTAAATATAAATAGTATTAATGAAAGTGACATTAAGTGAAAGAAGTTTAAATAAAATATAATAAACACAAACACATACACAAACACATACACGTACATATATATAAATATGAAATATACATTCTGACATACATATATATGAAAGCCACATATACAAATATTATAATTATTATAAATAAACCAAAATAGTTAATTGATGAAATAAATATTACATGAACAAACCGTTTATTTCTATCAATTGTTTTCTTTCCACCATTCGATACTGGAAAAGTAATAACCAACCATTACATACTATCCAGACTTTATAAGGACAATCCCTTATGTGTGCCAAATATTCTAAGCTTGGCTGTCTCGTGGTTCCACTGACCTTAAATTTGCTTGTAAATGAGATGGCAGATTTCAACTCGTATGTCTACCACAATGTTTTTCCGATTAGTGGAAAAGCAATGATGATCCATGGGGCAATAAAAATTAATCAAAGTGATTTCTACAAAAATAATAATACACCTATACATATATTTTGTAGTATTTAGCCAACCGATATATTCATAATATACATATGAGAGAAGATATTGCAGGTAAAGGGCTTGCCATTTTTATAATACTCGTTTACTCTTTGTCGTATATTTTATTCGCGGGGAAGATGATGCTCGCCTTGCTGATATATTGTATGGCACGAGCAAAATTCTCCTTTAATCTTACTTTTTGCTCACCAAAACATCATTTATGTGTAAAACAGGAGGAGAAAAATCCTAAATTCGATTACAGAATTGCCTTCAGGGTGCTCACTGGTCATTTTAAAAATTCGGAGAATTACAAAATCCCTGCTTCTCTTTTCCTTTTTTTTTTTTTTGCAAGAGCATATAAAGTGCTTTTTGAATTTAAATTATTTTTATTTTTCTCTCATATACAGGATGCTTTTGCAAAGAAATTTTGTTTTACAATTTCGGAAATATTTTTTGATTTTTTCTCTCCAACTACTTCCATTCATTTACAGATCAGCACAAATTTCCTGTAAGCGAAACAAGGTGGCCTTTTCAATTCCATTTTTATAATTAATTTGCAACTAAAAAGTTCTATATACTGAGAAAGGATTTTATGAAAGTCTCAAGGTAAGGTCGGATGACTTTAATTCTTGCCCTCTCGCTCTACTAAAAGTCGTAAAAAATTTTCAAATAATGTATACATCTCTTTTCGGGCTGTTGTGTAAAGTTCTGAAATTTGTCGTATCAAAATATGTGATGTCCTTTGGGAAAACAAGGAATCTGTATAATATACATTTAAAGATATATCTAATATTTATGAAATTCTAATTCGGGTATTTTAATTTTTAATATATGATTTTATGAAAAGGATATTCAGTTAGTTTTAAGCATTTTGTATGGTAAACGTTGTGTTAAACACTTAATATCCTGTTGCAGAATACTTTCTTTTGTACAACATAGAAAGTATATGTACAAGGCTTATAAATGAGGATTGTGAGATAGGATGCATATATGACTACATGTGGTTTAAATGTCTGTGCATGAGAATGTAAATTAAAAAGTCCAGAAGTTAAAAGCACACAAACAAAACAATTTAAAAACCAAACTTTATAAAATTTTGTTTCATACACTTTCCTACACGCAGAAGCACACGTCCAAACATCTACATGGGCGAGTACACCCAGGTGCATATGCATTTATACATACATACATACATAAATAACATTAAATCCCTTATTCGTACATGTATATATTATACATAGACAAATCCTCAAAGCGCATGCATAACATCTGGCATAAAGTAGTGAATGTATTGTTATATAAATTTTAGAGAAAGCCGTAAAGCAAGAATCTTAAAACGAGAAGTACAGGGTGGGCCAAAAGTCACAATGGGGTTTAAAAAAACGAACTTTTTTGTTAATTTTTTTTTTATTTTTTTTTTTAAGATTATATAAATAACATCTGGAGAATAAATAATGGAGGGATTTACAATTGAACAAAGAACAAGAATAATAGAATTTTATTACTTAAATCATTACTTATTACTTTTATTACTTATTAAATTTTTAAACCCCATTGTGACTTTTGGCCCACCCAGTACAAATAAGAAAAACATTGTGTTGTATTGTTTTCGGATTTTAATCCCAAAAACAAAACATTTCTCTAATCAAAAATATTAATAAAAGCTTGATATCACTATCCTATACCGTCGAAAGTGTAAGGAATTCCTACTTTAAGGAATAGCATCAGTCGCATCGTTGCTGGCGTCCCCACTGTCATTCAAATGTAATACAAAAAAACATATGTTTTCTTATTGTAAAATCTAAACTAATATAATTCATATTAAAAAATATATATATTAAAAAAAATATTAGAAAATTAATTTTGCAAAAATTAAAACAGTTTTAGTACATATTGAAAATTATTAAAATTAAAAAAATTGACATTTCTTATAAACTAAAATGTTTAAAAAACTTTGTTAATTTTTCCAAATTTTTTTTTTTTTGGTTTTGTTGTCTTGTCTTCTTTTTCTAGCTGCTGTACTTATTATGTGCGTAAGAAACACTTTTGCAAACAAGATTTCATATGAGTATCTGCGAGAAGGTCTAGTTAAAGTACGAATCTCAATGTCATATTCAATGCTGCATTTACAAGGCAAACAAATCTTGGGAAATATTAGTTCTTGTCTTTGTATGTACTGCATAATTTTATTTTTGTGCGGTTAGAGAAAAACAATTTTAATAAAAAAACACCGAAAACCGTTACCGGAAAACCATTTGTGCATGATAAGATGTGTGTAGGCATGTATGTATGTGTTATATGTAAGTTCTATGGCAGTTGGAGGTTACCGATAAATATATATTTCTAGAAAAATCCATCCATTTTACAAACATATGTTTGTAAAAAATGTATATATACAAAACCATAAATATAAAAAAAAATTTGATTTAGAAATCACTAAAATATTTTATTAAATCAATAAATGTTTCGCACAATAATATTTTTCGTGAAGTCTGCAAGGCAAATTAAAAGTTAATTGTTATCAAGAACCATTAAACGAAAAACTGAAAATTATATAAGCCCATTTAATATCTTCATACCAATAATTTAAACGACACACCATTTTTATTCTTTAGGGGCAATAGTTCTACAAGAAAAAAAATTATACTATTTAGAATAAAAAAAAAATTAAATATTACAATAATTATAATTAAATTGTTTTTGTTTAATATCATAATTCAGTATTTAAATAACGTTCTTGTAAGTTGAATGAGAATTTAATCAGCAGAATAGCAGTTTTTTATATTTCACAAAGCAATTTTCGACAATACACTATTGTTTAACAGACACAAAATACTCCGCTAAATATGTGTTATGTGGTGTGTGTCTTGCTTATGAATATAAATCCTATAAAAATCTAAGAAAAAAATCTATAAAATTTAAAACTTTTTCTTTGACTGCAAAAAAAGCCTTTGCCAATATAAGAACGGAAAGAAGAAAGAAGATACTTTAACTTTAATGATAAATAGTTTTAAGTTTGGAGCAGACAGCTATACATAAATGAACACTACACCGGAACCAGGATAATAAACTTCAAACTGTGCTTAAGCCCTTTGAAACGAAAGATTTTAATTTAACTAAAGCTCAAGCATGCATTTTACATATACACGTATGTATGTGTGTGCACGGACAAATGTACGATTATATACAAAAATATCTTGTTATAAAATTCGTTATTATCCTTTTTATCAAACAAAGCTGATCCTTTGTTTTGTTTAAATTAAAATAAATATCATCCAGAAATTTCTTTAACACATGGTTACTCCCTCATCCTCAGGAGCATCATCCACAATAGTAAATTTTTAGTTTGATGTTTGCATGTTGGTATACTATTATTACTACTGCTACTAGTAGTGCGGCATTTTGGTTTTCTTCAAATGCAGCCGCATGCTTTTGTATTTAAAATTACACAAGCGAACAGTCCTTCGCACATGCATAATTAAAATTTTCATTATTATGTACTCGTGCATACGAGTACGAGTGCAACACTGTAAAATATTGCCATAATACCGAAATGCGTTAAAACTCTGCAAAAAGTCTTTTATTAAAACAAAGAATTCATCAATTAGAAGAGGTTTCTGGAATGGCACGTTATAGACGATTGTTTAAAAAATATTTATTGGGCAGTCGTCCCCGGTCGTTATTTTTACTTTCGCGCGATATAATTTAATAACGAACAAATAAAATGTGTTCAGAAATGATGGTTGTATGTTTATTGGTAAGTGCATACATGCATGTGGTCCAGCTTGTACGTGTGTGCAAACACATATGGATATGCAAGTTCGTGCTACTGGGGATTTGAAGAAGGGATTTAACATTGGATTTGTGTATTTCGACTTTAAAATAAATGTGTATTTTGCATACACACTCATGCACACACTCAAGTACGTTAAACATAATATGAGGTTTTCTTTTGAAAGTTTATCTGTGTGTTCAAGAATAATATAATTATTGTTGGTGGTGTGGGGGTGATAAAGGAACTGGAGAGTTGCAAAAAATACAAGTGGTTTGCTCTGAAACACAAAACAGAATGAATGTAATTTCTATAGAGAGAAAGTTTATGTAAGTAATTCTCTTTTCATGTTTATCCATTTATTTGCTTGAGAAAAATTAAATTAATTTAAGCATATAATTTATATGATTGCTTACTCACCCATATGCACACACGTACTCGTATATGTAGGAATCTACATATTTACATACAATGACAATAGAAATATAAACATTTTATGAGGAAAAAACGATATGTTGTTAAGTCTACGGTATAAATAATTTTCTGCTGTGGTTTTGAAGAAAATTATTTTCATTTATTAATTCATAAAATACGGTGGTGTTATAATATTAAAATAATATTAAGTAATATTAAAGAAATTGAAATTAATTATTTGTATGAAAGGCTTTTTTTCTTTTCCTTTCACACAAGTAGTTTTTTCATAGGCTATCAAAGAATAGCCATTATAATTGATGAATAGTGATATTTCTATAAGTCTTAATAACTACGGTTTTGTGCTACAGTTTGTTTTCGATATTACGGCGATTTTGAGAATTTTTAACATCATCATTTATTTTCTCTAGTTTTTGGTAGACAATTTTTATGGGCGTAAATTTTAATATTTCAACAAAAACACAAAATGGATTTTATTAAATGATTGAATGAGAGTAAAAACGAAAATATAAGAAAGAAAGAAATTTGGAATTAAGACATTCAGAAATACATAAATTATAAACGGATTCTCACCCCTTTTGGTGTGCATCCTGCTTACACATTTATACTATTCAATGTAACCATGTATGTATGGTGTATGTGTGTATATATATGGTCGGTTTAGTAGATATTAACAACTAATAATGTAATATGTTACATAGAACTTCTGGATATATTCATCCACTAATCAGTTTAACTTGAGTTAAGCTTTAATTAATGCCTACTTTTATTCAGCTTTAGCAAAACCATATTGTAATGTGTATAAATTTTTAATGTCTGAAATTACAAGTTTTGTAACTTTTTTTTTAGTTTATTGTTGTAACAAAAGTAATCTAATATTTTTTATATAAAAATGGTAATGAATTAAATTTTGTAGACAACTGCTGTTTAGATCGCATATGCATGCATTTATTTATGTGTGTATACAAAATTGAAAATGAATATCTTCAAATATATGAAAGTAGATACGAATGAAAAATGGCAGTATAATGTATGAATGTGGTTTTTAAATGCGGTCGCAGTACTCAGCAAACAACAACTTGTTGTTCGGGCAAAATTTTTAAAAAACAATATTTTGCCCTTCTCGATTTGCTTCATAAAGCTGCACACATTTTCTGTAGCGTTTATAATGCGAAACAAGCATTGGTAAGAGTAGCATATAATCTGAGTTGAACGCTTAAAATTTAAAATTCGATAAAATAAAAGGGAAATTCATACACTCATATACACGTGCACGTTGATCCTTATAGAACTAAAATTGGGGACACTATGGAACATTTAAAATCCAAAATAGCTGTGGTTACTGGTGCCAGCTCGGGCATTGGAGCAAGCATTGTTAAAGATTTATTGAATGCCAAAATGATTGTCATCGGTTTGGCGCGTCGTATTGAACTTGTCATGGAGCTAAAAAAACAATTGCCTGAAGAGCAACAACAGCGTATGCATCCAATAAAATGTGATGTTTCGAACGAGCAAGAACTGGAAATTGTTTTTAAGGAAATCACGAATAAATATGGATTCATTTACATACTGGTCAATAATGCTGCATGTTTGCACTTGGGACAATTGTGCCAAATGCCGTCAGCGGAAATACAGCAAATGGTACAAACCAATATAATGGGCGTTGTGAATTGTACACGCTACGCATTTGCCTCCATGTTACAAGGTGATAAATCAGGTCATGTTATTTTAATTAACAGCATAGTGGGCCATAGAGTACCGTTTATACAAGGATATATGCCAATGTTTAATATCTATTCTGCTACTAAACATGCAGTAACAGCTATTAATGAGGTTTATCGCCAAGAATTTCGTGAATTGGGTTCGACGGTCAAAGTTACGGTAGCTTTATATTTTGTTGCTTTTTTTAAAAAATATTAATATTTAATAAGGTCTTCTTAAACGCTTGCAGAGCATTAGCCCTGGCTTAGTAGATACTGGGCTGATAACTGAGAAACAAAAGAAAATTGCTGGAAAGGCCATTCTACAACCAGAAGACGTTTCGCGAGCTGTAATGTTCGCTCTCACTTCCCCGCCCCATGTACAAATTTATGAATTGATTATAAAACCAATGGGTGACATTCTATAAGCCACTTTTATGTTCATTTTTAATTCTTGGTATTTTCAATACATATTTTCGCACCTTCAATGCACCTACAATTTAATATATTACTTATACGATATACTTTTATATAATACTTTTATATAATACTTTTACATAATACTTTTATTTATTTTAAAATAAAAATTAAAAATATTTTGGCACAATTCGTGCAAATATAGTGCTAAAAATTAATTCAATAAATTTTTACATTTAAAATTTTGACAAGGTGAACTAGTACAGTGTAATTAAGTCTATTAAAAATGAAAATAATTAATATTTCAATAAAAGCATGCAATGTGCAAAACACTTAAGTACGTAATACAGGACGAAGTTACGAGCGAGATTGATTTATTGTTCAAGTACATATTTCGGTATCGAGAACGAGGCGATTTTTTAACTTTTCTAATACGGTTTCATATACATTCTAAAATACTACATGCATACATACATACATATTCGTATACAGTGACTCCAACATATATTCGAACAAGACTTTGATGGATGTAAATATGCTGGAAAAAAAGATCACAACATTGCTGTTATTACTTCTGCGGGTAATAACAAAAACCAACCATTTTTCTAACGATAAGTATTAATATAAAGAAAAAAATAAAAATGTGTGTCAAATTCTATTATTCAACGTATAATCGTGTAAAACACGAAAAAAAACAAAATGAAACAATTAATACTTTATTACCCATTCTTTGTAATAAATGCAAAACATAAAACGAATTTGGCAAAAAATTAATTGTGATTTGTTGCCAATTTTCACCAAATCAAACATAGATCAAAACACACCACAAATTTGTAAGCAAATGAAGCGGCTCTTGTTGACAAATTTCATATTCATACTTAAGAATATACATAACTTCACACATATGTGTGTATACATATAGTTTTCGTCTTCATATATACGACTGTTGTGATTCCACTATTTTCATATTATTATTCTCAAGTGTTATTGCAGTTTTATTTCTATATGGTATGTTGAGTATTTATCATTCCATATACATATATATAAGTTTGTATATGCATATACACATGCACACATATATGTTAAAATAAATTAAAAAGGAGAAACTGTTGAAATAAATTGTTTTTATATTGTGTTGAGATTAAGGTCCCTTTAATCATTGTGGTAAAAAAAAGTTCTACATCTATACATACATACATAATTCAATAGAAGTGTTTTGGTTAGTATAAGAAAAATTGCGGTGCAATGCGTGTCGTCGTGCTTCTGCGGAAAGTGTGTACTCACATGGAAAAAATTTTTTTTTGGAAATGTGAATTGTGAGTTATTTATTAGTCGTCGAAGTGTTAAGTGTACCTGGAAATTCATTAGTATGTATGAATGTATGTATGCATGTAAGTGCATACATACATAAGTGCGGTTTATTGTTTAAATTAAATTATTGTTTTCGTAATTATATACATATGTTTGTATGTAATATACGGCTCGTTTGTTAATACAAATATTAAATATGAATGTTAACGTTTTTATATTACACATCACCACATCTATGTAAGTATGGTCATTGTAAATTATTAGTAGTTTGCCGAATACTTTTTGGCTGGTGTAGGTGCCTGCACATAATTTTAGTTTAATTACTATTTTATTTGAATATAGTGTGATATATTTGAACTACATGCCGTTAATTATTTTGAAAAGATTTTTAATTATTTGATGTTCTTATTTGTTTAATTATTTGATGTACTTTAATTAATTACTTTCTCAAATTTAATTACTTAATCAAATTTTAATTACTGCTTTAAATTTTAAATTATGATTTGTTTCCAATTAAAAACAATACATGTATGTATGTATGTGTCTGGTTGTTTTCTGTTTTTCAGTACGGAGATAGTAAATACGGAATACAGTGCAATTCCGTGATTTTAATAATTAAAATATTACAATTATTGCTTGCTGCAGACGAATGACGCTTTTGTGTATACACAGATCTTATGAATCTGCAAAAGGATAAACAGCCGCTTACCTCAGCAGACATACATAAGTACATACAAGCAAGTCAGTATATACAAAAATAGTTTCGTTTCTTCTACTTAAGAGATCTTATCCTTGAACTTGTCCTAACAAAGCAATTATTTATTTTTCCATTGAAACATATGCAATTATTTTTCTTTATTTCTTTTTTATGTCCATTTTCTGCAGAAAGCTGCTGCTTTTTTCACTATTTTCATTTTATACTTGTTACAGTATGGTAGCCAATTTACATATTATTTCCAACGCTGAATTAGTTAGTACGACTTGGACGCTGTAAAATGCGTACCAGAGGAAAACTAAATACAAATAATTTTAAAGCTACGGAGGAAAGTGAAAACATTTGACAAAAAATCTACGTCATCTATTTGATGTTCATGCATCCTATTCATGATCTCACAGAAAATGATTGCAAAAATTATTAAAATTCGAATCTTTGTAAAAGGAGTCCTTTTTGCACGCATTTTAAAATTTCATGGCTAACTAATTTAAATGACTACGGACTGTATGCAAAATACATGTTCTTATTAATATGCAGTCATTGGAAGAGTCTTCTTTAATTAAAATTTCTTTTAAAATTTATTGCAACTTTCATTCCCCTCATTTTTATTACATTTTTAGATAAATGGATTAGGAACAAAATTAAAATGCAGATATCAAGGTTTTTTCACTCTAGTGAAGAGATTTTATACTGATAAGTTCCTAATGAATACACTTTTGCTAAACTTGTAGTGCTTTTTACTAAACTATATATATAATTGAAAGAAATAATATAATGGAAATAGATCACTGGCGTTTAAATGTGGTAAAACATACGAATATACTGCTTTATTTTATTGGGAACTGTTAACTAACCCAAAAACTAATGTTATTATTAATAAATTAAATAAATGCCTTGAAATATACTATTATATGCATTTTCCCGCAGATCTTAAGCGAACATTCTAAAAACAACCAGAGATTAATCCAATTTTTAAGTAAACATGAACGAGAAGTTTGCCCGTATCAAGCAATAACAATAAACAATCAATAAAATATTAAATTTAAATGCATTAATTTCCTTAACCCCTTTTCCATTAATGCAAATGCCAGCTCATACAATTGATTGAAATAAAAACCGTGTACTCTATTAAAATGTTAATTTTTAAGTTTCGGTAACTGGTCTGGCTTCATTGAAAAGCTCTCATTTCGAGTACACCTTTAATTTGAATAGAGTTATTTATGTTCAGTTTTCGTTCCAGTTCTATGCCTAACAAATATTTTGTAATAACATATGCTGAAAAGGAATCACATGAATTCATTGATCTTGTTGTATAGACATATATATCAGCCTAAAAAATCTCTAAGAAAACTCACTAACAAAAATATCTAATAAAAATCTCTAATAGAAATAAATGAAAAAATATCTACATGCATACATACATATATTTTGATACCGCAACCAATTGAACGGAAAAGTGAAAGCTAATGATACCTCCGATTCAACTGAAGGTTCTTACTGTAATAACAACCATATAAACTAACTTCGGTTCATATTTTATGACCATTTTTGATAACTGAAAAATGCTTCGCGAATTGAATAAATGTATATTTCGTATTTAGCTCGCTCAAATTGGTTTGGAAAAATATGGCTTATTTGGCTTTCCACCTCATTTAGTATTATAGTGCAAAACCATTTAAAAAAATATTTCCAGAACACCTTAAGCTTTGCATTTTCATAAGTACACACTTGTTGAACTGTTCAGCAATGTCAAGGTCATGGCGGAGCGTTGTTTTGTTGAGAGACTTGCAGTGCAATTTTATACATGGCAATAAGCAACAAAGTTCTTGCAGCTTGCTTCTAGTGCTTTTAATTGCTTCTGTGCGTTTTTATAAAAGGTCAAGTTGGAAACATGCTTGCACAAATACAAAATGCTCTTGAACATGCATGTTCTTCAACATTTTTATTTTAATATCGTGTTAGACGTGAATTAAATTCAACTCGACGTTCGTTTATCCCTGTTATTGAATAAAATGTATTTTATTTTAATTTTTAGTGTCTGAAAAAATCAGTTTTATTATTCCCTTTAAGGAAACTAATCAATACTGCCCAAATGAGCCACTTCCGTGCTATATACAACTGTGGATATCGTTATTGTATACCAATATTTTTTATTAAAAGTTTCTAACAATTTTTTATCCCAGCTGACCTACATTCTCGTATAAAATATATTAAAAATATAAACATAAAAACATATTTAAACATAAAACATTAACGCAAAAGCTCAAACCTTTAGCTTAGCGGTGGTTTGGAGAAGTTTCTTGTCGTTTAATAATCCCTGTCTAATACTACGCACTAACCAAGCCATCGTTTAAACGTTGAAACATTTCATATTTTGCCCTAAACCAAGCCGAATTCATTACCAGGTAGCAGCTTTCAATTGTAGATGTATATCCTTACATGTCAACGTTTATATGTGAACTCATGAGTTTTGGTAAAATGTCAATAATGATGAAGAAAGTGAAATCTCCGCCAAGGAGTATTTGAAGTAACTTGAAGTTAACGAAATTTGCAAGATTCTCCGGATACGCAAGTTTTATGCCAATAAAACTTTTATACATTTAATTCTGATCGTGAAATGTTGGAGAGCAATCTGATAATATTGCACCGTCTGCCGATACTGCCTTGACGGTAACATTTTCTAAAAGCCCAAAAAAGTCATCCCGGCTCTTGCTGTTATCTCTTTTCAATTCGCTTTGTGGTGAACTCGGCAAGAATGGTATAAAATATTACGAGAAATACTTAAAGTGTATGTTCGTAATGTGCTACTTCAAAATTTCTTCTCTTCATGATATAATTACTGAACTAAATTAAGTTATGATTGCTTCACACATCCATTAATTGTGAAGTAGTTGAGTTCCAAAAATTCTCCGTCTTTCTAATGAAGACCATCCATCATTTATGAAAACATAATAAATATTGTGTTCAGAATGTCATTTCTTCTTATTAATTTCAATTATCATTTTATGTTGAAAAATTGTTAATTTCCGGTATCAATTTTTTTATGTCTGCTAATTTTTTTTTTTGGCAACCTTAAAGGAATCACTTACTTTTAGTTTAATTTTGTTTCATAAAATTGTCTTTTATATTTTGTTCATTTTCATTTGCCCTTCTTATTTCCGTTTCACATAAATTTGAATTCTTTTTTATTACATGATGACATTACTAAAATTGCTTTTGGCCACCATTATAGAATGCACAAAATATTTTTTCGGGTTTTGGTATTGTAATAGGGGCTGGTGGAGTGGGATGAAAACTCTAATTGTTGTTATAATTAGATTATGATGTTGTATGTGTAGTACATGACCATTAAATGTGTCTTTTTTTATGGTAAGGTTGGTCTTTGTTTTTGTATTTGTATTTCTCCAGTTTTGCTGGTCATTAAGGTGTCCTGGCAAACATTTTTATAATATTTTAAATGTTTATCTTGGCAAATTCCTTTAATTTATATGGTGGTATGTGGTTACACGTTAAAAAATATTTTTTTCCTAATATTCAAATTTTTAATTTCATCACAGTATTTACAGATACCTATATGTGTAATATATAATATATATGTATATAATATATATATAATATATATATAATATATATATATATATATATATCGTTTTTTCTTGAAATTTATGTGAGAGATTTTTAACCAATTCAATACTTTATAATATGTAGTATTTCATTTAAAAAATTTAAAAATATTTGAGTTGAAAGTAATATGTGAATATAAAACTTTTATTAATATAGACAATAGGCTATATATAGGAATAGGCTATATATAGGAATAGGCTATATATAGGCAGTTTAATCATTAAATGACGTATCATTCCAACTATAATCTAATTTTTATGTATTTTTTATATCACAAGCAGCATTTTTTTTTATAAACTTAACCTGCAAAGCTTTTGGTTTCTCTGGAGGAAATCAGCCATGAACTAGGCAGGAATCGAACCCACTACCTCCAGTTTAATAGGCCGTGTGTTATTCACTCGCCTACGGAGGCAATGCTTGCTTACTGGAAATAATTGTGATTTGCATTAATGAAATATTAAATTTTTCTCTGTGTAAGTGTAGTTTTGGTCTTAATACGTTTGTATTTAATGCCCAAGCAGAAGGTTTTCTTATTTATATCGGGCATTAGACTACATAAATGTGCTCCATACATTATACTCATCTTACGAATGTACTTATTTTATACACATATATGTGGGTAATTTATATTTTATATTTCTTGCCATAATAATTAATTTTCCATCACACTTAGAACACAGTGTATAATTAAATAAGAACATATATTTATGTACCTAAACAGAAACAATAATATTCCTAGAACACAAAATTATTTATTTTGGCTGAACAAAAATTAGCAAGAAAATATTTCACAAGTAATTTTTGGGGCTCATCAGCAGATATTTCGTAAATATTTGTTTAACCCTCCTGTTTTATCCACCTGACACTTTTTTGCTTAATTATCCGTTTTTAGAACTTAAAATATAATGCGATTATAATGGAAAATAACTTTAAACAATTGGACTGAGTCTTTGAATTACTTTTTCGTATTACAAAACTGAAAGTGAAACGTACTGAAAATTTTTCAAACTGTTGTATTCAAATTGTCCTATGCAACACAAAAATATGCATTTTGTTCACTATCAGATGAACGATTTCAGAGAATAAAGAAACCATTAAATTAAATGAGATTAAATTAGATTAAAGTCCAAGATTTTGTAAAATGTTTTACAATATATATAATAATAATTGATAATAGCAGAATGAAAATATTAAATCCTGCTGAAATAGTTATTATTATTTATTTACATACTAGTCTGTAACAGACTTCAAAAATTCATTTAGATTTTCATTTTTATATTTATTGTTTTAAAATTTGATTTCATGAATCAAAAATTGAAAATCTTTTAGTTATTTCCTAAAGATAATTTCCTATTTCCTTTCTAATGGTATTTATATTTTTTTTCATTGTATGTGTTCTTTGCATTGAGCTTTTGGCTGCACATTGTACTCTGAAATCCTGGGAATTTCTTATTAAAATACTCAAAACATGAAATGCCAAAATTAATGCAAATTCGCATCAAATATTTAATGCAATCATTAAGAGAATAATATTGATTGACTTCATATTTGAATTCGATAAAATGCAGCGGTGTAGGCATACATGGAATAGCTTTTACAAAATTAAAAAAAAAAAAATCGATTAGGGACGATGAAACACAGCGGTGTGGTGAACTGCCTTTTAAAATTAAACTTAAATATTATATTTTAAAAATCCGTTGCGTGGACCTCAAGCTTTATTAATTAAATAAAATCAAATTATAATACTTCACCGACTGCTTCTCTCACTAACCTGCCCTAAAAATATTTTGTGCAGAAAATAGTTGAATGTATCATTAAAACAATTTGTGCTGCTGTTGTTTCTCCGGTTAAATATTAATTTATTATTAAATCTGTTTTGACGTATTCCAATTTATGCACATATTTAAGAGAAAATGTAAAATAAGTACGAACACATATGCGTGAAGCAGTTCACACACATTTGCATCTATAGGAAACATACAGATGTTTTGAAATTTTATAGCCGGCGGGCTTACCGCAAACACAATTCTCTTTTATTGAGACAAATACATTTTGTGTAAAACTGTTAGTGTAAAACATTGACACTAGAATAGTGATAAATAAATATGTGCATTTGTATGTGTGTATAAAGAACAAGCAAAAAACAACAGTAGCCAACCACATCAGAAACAGTGTCTCTTGTAAATTGGTGTAGTAATTTAAATACATACGTATAATATATAACTAATACATGAATATATACATACATGCTTAATGTTTATTTGCTTTGTACAATTGTTTAATATAAGTGTTAACATATATATCCATGCATACAACCATACATACATACGCACATACTTTTTAATAGTAATGTTGTTGGAACGTAAATAATTAAAACACAATACGTGCAAAACTGTTTATCTTCTTATAGTAGTTCTCGTTTAGTTTGTTTGTTAATCGAGTATGTTCTCTTTTTGTAAATGTACGAAATTGAAAAAAGTAGCGGCTTCAATTATTTATTTAAAATGATGTCGAAAAATGGCAACAATTATTGGAGATCTTAAAAATTATGATTGAGCTGCTTAATTGCTTTGCGAATTTGGTAAATAATCTCGTACTATTTTCAATTAAATAATATATTTGCTTTATGTGCCAGCAAACTTTATTGATAGTTTCAGTTAATTTCATTAATGTTTCCACATGCTATTGCTTATTTCTGATACTAGATCTTATGAACGTTTTTTAATTTTAAATCAGCATTTAATATAATTTTTCACTGAATTCCTAAAAGTGAATACTCTGCAGAATATTAGGTTTTTAAACAAAAATACATCGGAAGTGATTACTTCTAATGCGAATTTTACTGCGTACAAATACATATTTTTTTTTCATCCTAATGCGATAAGAAATTAAATTGGGTTTTTGTTCATCTACATTTTTCCATCTACATTTTATTTAAAATTAATCTTTTTTTTTACATTTTCTTATTGGAAGAAAAATTTAATGGAGAGTACATATGTAAATAAATACTTCAAAGAATTAACAGTTTTACTTGCTTTTGTTTGTATTAAAAAAGTGTTGTGCAATTTTTAAAATATTTTTTAAACAGAATATTTTAAGAAGAGAATATTTTTAAAGATATACATATGTATATATGTATAAATATGTATATAAATATGTTTATGTGTACTTTTAAATTTATTTTATTTATTTTTTTTTATTGTATTGTTTTACTGATAATAAAATTGAACTTTTTGGCGTGCGTTCACAGTGAGTATCAATTATGGTAGTATTTTGCTTCGACGCTTGCATAGATGTCTGCTAGATATTCTGATAACAAAAATGCCCTATTAATATCAGCCATTATGTTACTTTTTTAGAACGTTGTTACGATAATCATAATATATTTATTCCAGATATTAAAGTTTATGAAGTGTGAATACTCACTTTGGAGTGTCTTATTTTACATACACAGACATATTTCCGAAACTCAATAATTCCTTTTTTGGTAATCGAAAATTTTACTATGAATGTCCTTGACTTTTTAAGTTTAAGTTATCTTGCAAGGAAGATTTGAAAATAATGTAACAAAATGTACGAGGGGTGTTGCATGTACACGACCCTTGAATTCGGTGACTCTAACAAAATAACATCAGTTGAAATTTCCACATTTTTAGGGAAAGCGAATAAATTATTTATTGCGTACATTGCAAATTATTCAGATTATAATTAGATTTTGTCGTTATTTTACTTATTTCAAATTAATTTACGTCTACACGCAGCTTTACAAAAAAAAAAAAATATTTTTTGAAACAGAATATTCCATTACCGTAATAACCAAAATACCTCGATGAAAAGGCTGGCGCCTTTAAACAAATTTCAGATATAAATGATAAATACCCAACATTTTTGTAACTTGACTTTAGTCCATTTGTGGAAACTGCACGGCAATCCAGACACACATATGTTGCAAAACAGGAAATGTGCAACAAATTTGCATTAAAAATGTTGTTTTTGATTTATGACTGTATGAAAAAAAAAAAAATAAAAGTATTATAACGTACAATGAGAAAACAGCTGTACACTAAAATTAGATGCCACCACAAAAATATAGATTTGCAGTTACAAATGCATGTGAGCATCTTACAGCACCACTTTACAAAATTTATGCTGAAGAAATTATAAAAATATTTGTGTACATACTGCATATATTTTCTTACCAAACGAAAGGCATTTATCAGAGAAAGCAAAATTAAAATTTGTTTCTTCTTCGTGCATTCTACGGTACGTAGTCCAATTTATGTGCATTCGAATGCTGAAGTCCTTTACCATTTCGTTTTCAGAAGCCTTGTTTGCATACGAGCAAATGGCTGTCTTCATCTTGCTGTCCTTAAACGGAAGTTTTAGAGCTTAACTACAAATTATTCAAATGATCCGTTATTTATGTGTGTTTGTAATGTTGCTAACAGCCACATACAGATGCAGAATATTTATGTAAATTTGTTGCTGATGCTTTACTAGGACCTACATATGTTGGCCAAACATTTGCATTACATGTACATATTTAATATAAGGATGAAAAATTGGATATATGTATGAGCATGTAAATGGAAACAACACATACCCCACTTACATACTTAGGTATGCTTCTTGTGGTATGTATGTATGTAATATTTTTTGTTGTGTGCTCTTATACACGTGTGGAAAACAATAAACTATTTTTATTGTATTTTGTGGCAACCAATTTAATTTTTATAAATTTACTGATGGGTTTATCTAGGAGGGATTTTAGTTTGACATTCAATTTGTAATCACAGTTGGCAACCGATATGAATATTTTTATGCCCATTAGCTATTGGCAGTGATTCATATATTTGAAGCGAGAAAATTTAAATTTTATAGAGATTATGTTTTATAAACTCAAACGGTCTATCCAATGTTGAAAACAAGAAGTGGCCAACATATATATAAACTTTAATACATACGTATACGTTACCAAATATTTTCTTAACATTTTCTTATATTATATACTTCTGCTAAGCTAATAATTCTACCTAAAACTTTAGTAAAATCACTTTAGCTAAATTCGTATTTTAAGTTATAGAATACAATAGCCATATTGCAAAAAATACACACTGTATTTGTAGTATTTCGAAGCCCACTATACAAAGATAAAGCAAATGTTGAGGCAGTCCCTTCATCAATTGTATTCGGTAATTGTTTTGCCAGCAAAACAATTACCGACAGTAAGTATATGCATGTTTGTATATGCAGTAAGTATATGCATGTTTGCAATATACTTACTTCTATACGCTTATTTTATAATAGATAAAGTGTAGGATACAAAATATCTAAAGGATCATGTGCAGTGCCAAAACCAAATCCCAAAGTTTTCTTATATAAAAAATGCTTCCGCACCAGAACAAGCAAAGAAGGGGATAATAAATTGGAAATATTTCTCTTTAATTTTGCAACGCTTATGATCGCAATGTCAGATTAAGAAATAAAGTAAATAAATCGCTTTACACATCATGCAAGATTATTCCAAGTGATTCCTCTATGATGGAACTTATATAAAAAATATTGTTTTTATTTTGCTAATTAAATCTATTTTTTTTTGTACAAGAATTTTAAAACTTAATTGAGGTCAAGTCATCCAATTAATAATAAAATAATTGCATATTTCGCACTGAAAATAAATAAAATAAATTTTTTATTATTTCAAAGACCTTTATTATAATTACAGAGTCGATTAAAGTATTTTAGATGATTTCAAAGCAACAGCAATAATACGTGCGACTCACTGGGGCAAATACTTATTCAATCATCGCTATTCATTTAGATTAACATTCTGCGAAAACATACTATAATATGCCTATTAAGTGTCGCTAGAAATGTTATCTTCTATTCTTTATGCTTTTTATAATAATAAATGAATATTATAGAATAGAATAAAACTAACATAAACGGTGCTTTCAATAATTCCATTTTTTCTTCTTAAATAGCATTCAAAGCAAAGGCAAATAGATAAACTTCAATAGTGCGTATGCTCTGTAATTACAGAGTAAACAAATAAATGTTTGCTCATTTTTTTGCAATCAAGTAATCCAACAAATAGATACATTTGAAATAGACTTTAATCCACGATAAGTATTCTTTATATGTTTCTTTATGTAAAAGGAATACGAACAGGATTAAACTAATATTCAACGCACAAATGCGTAAAACACAAATAAAAATTATAAAACAATTTCTGATACAAAAAAAAAGAAAAAAGTTTTTCAGCAAACAACTACGTATACGTCGAATTCAATGAAAGAACCCAGTTGGAAATTTAACATTCGTTTTTATTTTGCCAAATACTCGATTTTTGTTTGTTTAATACATCCACTACTGCTGCACCATCGAGGGATACATTATGCAGGGATTAGTTGCAAGGAGTAGTAGAAAGGACTACTGATTGTTTTACTTTGTCGATTAAATACTGCTGCCTAAAGCTGCGAACAGCACTCGTCGAAACGACGAATTTGAATTTGGCCTCAGTCGAAATTCGTTACACGGAAGCAAATTTTATATTCTAATACTTCTAGTTCTATTTGTGGGGCGGCAAAGGCCGATGGAATTTTTATTATATATTCGAATTCATATATCATATTAAAGCTCGTTCCGCTCGCGTGCTTAGCATAAGACCGCTGGAATATTATGAATTTTTTACCGGTAAGCAGTAAACTGAAAAATTCAAGCTTCAACCTTCCCAGTAATCAACAAAATAAACTTTGTTTCACGTGGATTTAATTTTTATTCCAAAATTCGAATATATTCCGTATTAAATTTTTTTTTAACTCTTTAATCTCGCAATAGATCGTGTGTATAAAAATAATATGCTTTATAATGTCGCTAACGAATATTTAATGATTGAATTTTATCAGCGGAGAAGTAATCTCTGATAATTCTCCTTCTTTGATGAATTTTATCTGCAATCGAAATATTTGCTCATATTAAATTGTTTACTTTATTATAATATAATTCAATTAAAAATTATTATGTAGGGTCAGGTGTAATTACATCGTACGCTTATATACATGTAAAGAAAATGTACCTGTGGCATCACTTGTGTGGCAATTTTGTTTTTATTCCTTGGAAGTAACTCTTTACTACATACATATGTATGTATGAAAAATATTGTTACACACTATGATTGCAGAGGAAATTTTAAAAATATTTTCAGAACTAAATTCCTACTGATATTATCTGCATTATTATGAAGTAAAAGAGATTATTCGATGCTTTTGAACTTCACTTCCCTTTTTTGCTCATTTGTTGCCAACAAAATAAACACAATTTACAGATTGGATCGTCTCTTGAAAATTTTGTCAAGGTATGCAAAACATCATAAAAGAGCAGCAACCGTACGGAACTACATCTGTCGCTGTGTAATCGAAATTCTATTTAAAATAACACAAAAGAGTATAAAATTTATTTTGCATTTGTTTTTAAGCCTAAATACGAGTATGTATGGATGTGTGTATTCTTGTGCCAGCGTTTTAAAATGTTCTAAAATATGTATGTAGAGGAGGTGAAGGTATTATTTTTGAAATTTGCTCACTCCCATATCCCATAAGGGGTCGTTATTCACACACGTTTTCATATAAAATTAAGTAGATTTACAAATAAAACAACAGTATTCATACAAATAAAAATGATATTTATTTTTTCTTATTTTCAAATTGTATTCACTGATTGCATATTTACTTTCCTACTTTATACAAATAAATTTCTTTGCAATGTTTTCGTAGGATACTTAAAAGGAGAAAATCTTTTCACAATAACCAAATGTTTGTTTCTGTATAGCTAAACGATTTAGCTTTTTCGATGCAAATAGATATTTTAAAAGATAATGTGTTTACGGATATATAGCATTTACAATGAACACTTTCATTAATGGGCTCCTTTATTTCTCTGCTTTTTATGTGGGCGCCTCCAACAAGGCACAGTAATGTGAAATGAAACACTTGTGAAAATGGAAATAGTAAATAATTTAGCCGAATAGAACTTGTTCCGAGAACAAATGCTCCTCAGAAATTGCCTCGGCAGCATATACGTGCGAATTATATAGCATATCAAAGTCTGGTATTTTCTTATTATTTCATTTGTATTCAGCATATGTTGAAAACATAAAAACAATAAAATAAATAATCAATAAGAAAAATTAAAAATATAAAATCTATTCAAAAAGTAAAGCTTTAATGAAGTTAATCATTATTGTCGCAATTTGTTTATATTGTTATTTACTTTGTGGAAATTTTAACAAACAGAATTTAGAAAGTCCTTTCAAAAACTTATATAAATTTCGGTTGTACTACAGGCGAAGTGATGCAGCAATGCAGACAAGGCAAATCAAATTCCAAAACATTAAGCTGACCCACAGACCGTAAAAATAGCGTTGTCATAGCATTGGTATTTTAAAAAGTTTCACTAAGTTTCGTAGAGCATCGGAATTGTCTTTGATTGAAAAATCATTGTAGTCAACTCAGTGTGATATTTACATTCGAAAGTTAGAGCAGAGTGATTGTCGCATGAAGCCCATAACAAAGACCCAAATGGGCCGCCAATCTTAAAATAAAAGAGAGTATTTTCAATTCTTTTTATTGATTTAAAATTATGCGAACAAAATTTAAGAAAAGGCTAAGGATCAGCTTCTTCCAAGAGATCTGGTAAATGATTTATAAATTTTGCAGAAAGTGATTTTTTTATTAATGTTATTATTATTATTATAATTTTTTTCAATAAAGGTGAAATTAATGAATTTCAATTTTTTTTCTTTTAAATTCCTGTTTAAATTTTTTTTTTCTAAGATAAGGATGAAGGATATGTTAACAATTAGCACGCTCTGTAGTGCACAGCTGACACACCTTATTAATGTGGAAATAATGCGAATGTCAATTGCTAAGTGGCTTTTTTTTTGTTCTTATCCCTTAAACCCTTTGGAGCTCTCAAAACTTGTGTTAAAATTAAAATAGAACTTTTATTCCAAGTTTTTGAACTTTTAAGTTTCAATTTTAGAACTTAAATGGGCTGCCAAACATACGTGACAGAGTAAACCGTGTTTCCGTGCAGCATTTTCTATCAACACAATATTTGTAATATACAAAAAAAATATATATAAAAAAATCAATATATTATTGCTAGAATTACATTAAATTTACATATAATAAATAATAAATACAAAGTCTTCTTACAGGACATGCTCATTTAACTTACGTATCTCTTAAAAAAACCAATATTTGGCTGAAGTCAGTGGTTTGACAATTAAGTTTTCTTTAAATTGGACTTATTTAAAAAAACTATATAAGTGAACAGTTTATTCTAAATAATGGAAATTTTGGCACGAAGCGAATTATTTCACTAATTTGAAGAAGACAAGAGTTTTCAATACTTTTTTATATTTATTTGATCATTTTGATATGAATCGAAGTTTTTTATATGGAAATTTATATATAGAGTCCAATTGTGGTTTCATCTAAAAGTCTGAGTGGAGTGGAGTAGTGCTGTCATCCCAGCAATGCTGCACCGTAATTTCCAAAAAAACGCTTTTTTTATTCCACCCACTGTGCCAGGCTCCTATACAAATACGTTTAAACTTATATTTACGTATGGGATCCAATGTAATTTAGTCAAATAGATGTTAAGGAAGTAAACACTTTATTAGGCTTAGAAAAAAAGCATTTGAACAAATAAAATAGAAAAATTGATATAAGAAAGTGTAGAAAATCACATCCATAATCTGCTAAGATATGAAGGAAACTTAAATAAAACAATTGTGTTTAGGAAATAATCCAGCATAAAGTTTGAAATTTATTTTCTCTTTAAAAAGGCCGGGATTTACTTAAATGTTTGCACAGCTCCCACATTACGAGTATGTAGGAAATCCATTTTAGGTAACTTGATTGGATATGTAAGATGAACTTTTTTATTCACGCAATTTCTTAATTTACTCTAGTGCTCAAGACCAAGATGAGCTAAAGTGTTTTTTAATTTTCTTTTATTTTTGGGTTTACTTAATGGAGATTAATAAACATCCTTCGCTTCGTGTGAGGCAAGTTTTTTAGCTTTTTAAGTTGGGTTTCTCTATCACTTTCGCTATTTTCGTTTCTAATAAAATTAGTAAAAATGGCAGTTCAGTTACAGGAATAAATATTTTAAAAATTTTATAGACAGTGGCAAGTTGTCAAAAGGATCCACAATTAGCTGTTTAGATTTCTTCATTATAGTTCTCTGTTTCCAAGCTAGTTTGCTTTGCATTATGCGAGGCAAAAGCAAAGAGCAGCATACAATGCACTTTTTCGAAGTGTTTGGAAATTTAGTAAAACTCCTGGGGAAGGAACTACTTAAAGCAGGGGATACTACTTGAACGTAGACGGTTTCTCCAATAAAAAAAGGTATAAAAAAAATTATGTTTACAGTCGGTATTAGTATGAAAAATCACATCTCAGCATAGCATACGCTTGTGTAACGGACTCCTGCTATTCTTCTACTGCATAAAAGAGTACATCATGGACTTTCCTCTATATGTTCTGCTCGCCTTACTTAAAGTATTGTGTGACCCTGTTCGAGATTGTATTTTATTTGTAATCGTATATGAATATTGAGGAAAGATTTTTTATTTATTGATTTTAAAATTTATTTTAAGGCTGTATTACCTATAATAAAAATCGAGTAGAATTAATTAATAGCACAATTCTTATCACATATTTTACAAGTTCTTTGTGATTATTATTTTTATTTTTTTATTGAGTTATTTTGGAATATGCAAATGGTTGTTTTGTAATGATTTGCTATTAATGGCATGTCGTACACAATTCGATTGTATGCATCTGAGAATTCAAATTAGGGTTCAGTGGTTCCAAACGGTTAATAATATTTGAGAAAATTGATCTGGAACACAGTTAGTCCCTAAAAAAGGTTTCCCTAAAATCAGTTTTATATCAAAGAAATACTATTTGATTTCTCTTTTTATAGTAAGAAATAAATTGACTTTAAAGTAAAGTCAGCTATAAGTGGGGATTTAGCTGATTCATGATAGAGTTTGACTAATAATGGCAATGTGGAACATTTGAAACTGTCATAAATGATTATAAATTGATGTTATGGAAGTTTTATAGTTTTAAACCAAACCTTTCCAATGAAAACACGGAAAAACACGATTTTAGAAAAGAATTTCTACAGCGGAATGAAAACGAGTTCACAAAACAGGATAATTAAAAAATAATTATAAGACCATCAAAAAATTAATATACAGAGGTATCCACACACTTTTCTCCATGACTGTATTAATTTATGGCATAGTAATCATTCAATTTGTGTCTACTTTAACAAAACCCAATCAACTGCCATCAATGCAATTAAATTATTATTAAATAATTATAATTTTTTCAACGATTTCTAATTTCATATAACACAATGGTGTTGAGGAGGCAACAACAACTCAATGCCGCAACATATTTTCATACATAATACGTATGCACATACATACATATGTATTGTGTGTGGGCTGGTATACCTATAATTTATATTTAAATCAGAAGCGAAGCAAGAAAACCTCTTAGTAGCTTTTGCGATCTGAAAGTATCAACATATAAAATATAGGAAAAGGGTCAAAATTGAGAACAAATTGTGTGATAAAAAAAAAAAATATGAAACGTTGGCAAAATAGCGTTGCTGTTGTCACTGGCGCCAGTTCGGGTATTGGTTCTGCCATTGTAAGGGATTTGGTTAAAGCTGGTCTTCAAGTTGTTGGTTTAGCGCGCCGCAAGGAACGTATAGAGGAAATTCGGGCCAGTTTGCCAGACGCTTTACAGACTCGATTGCATCCCATAAAATGTGATGTGTCTGATTTGAAGTCGGTGAATGAAGCTTTCGATGTGATTGAAAATAAATTGGGCAGAGTAGAAATTTTAATTAATAATGCTGGCACATACACTCCAGGCCCACTCTTGACCATAGATGTAGGCATATTGCAACAAACAATTCAGACAAATGTCATGGGCATGGTGTACTGTACGCGTCGTGCTTTTCAGTCCATGCAAAAAGCTAATTCCCATCAGGGTCATATGTTTTTAATCAATAGTGTTGTGGGTCATAATATTTTCAATACACCACCTGGTGTTGTATCCAATTTTAACCTTTACCCACCAAGCAAGTATGCTGTAACTGCATTAACGGAAATTCTACGTCAGGAGTTTCGTGATTTGAAAACGAAAATAAAAATAACGGTAGAGGCTGTTTTGTCATTTGTTTGTGTCCCGCATATCAATTGTTTTATAAATTTCTCCTTCCAATTTTAGAGCATAAGCCCTGGTTTGGTGGACACTGACATTGTACCAGAGAATTACAAAGATATGACAATGCTGAAAACTGAAGATATTTCTGAAGGTGTTTTGTATTGTCTTGCTACTCCTCCACACGTTCAAGTTCATGAGTTGACAATAAAGCCGCTTGGAGAACTTTTTTAAAAACACACCCGTGAATTGGTTTTGTATTCAGTTCCACTGGTTTCATTAAGCGGTTGTTTTGAGGGCTGATTTTCTATTGCGTGTGCAAGTGAAACTGTTTAGAATTTTAATCACTCTTCCAATTTCAATTCGTGTCTATTCTTAATGAGTATTTATGGGTGTGCTAAAGTGACTTAATTTTAGTTATTGACATTTAATCCAGTGTTCCAATGAAAAGTGTTTACTTACTTATAGAACGGTGGGCCGTTTTTTTATATGCACTTAATTATTTAATTTGTATTATGTAAACTTTTTTTTTGAGGAAATTAGCATACGAAATAAACAACTAATAAGCATTTCTAGCAATTGTATAATATAAATCTGTAATTGGTGATTAAGCATATTAATCTAGTCGGTAACAATAACCATCATGGAATTCAGTTTAAATAAAATTTTATAAAACCATTCAAATTGTAGCAAATATAATTGGAAATTTAATGAGTTAAATGATATTCTCATGACAACTCAAACATCTCCGTCTCAGTAAAAAGCAATCCGACTATCATACATAAGTTGCGTTTTTAAAAACTGGAGAAGTTTTGAAATAGAAATATTATACTGATTATTGGACCTTGTGAGAAGGAGATCCAACTAGTATACAAGACACAAGTAAAAATTTTAATATTTTGAATTTATTATTCTTGCCATCATCTAATGTCGAAAACCACTAGATACTAATTAATTTCTTAATATTCCAATTTTCGTATTAAAAATTTCGAAAAGTTTGTCTCATCATATATATTTTTAATTGAAAGTAAAAGGTTGTGGTTACGATGTCTTACTATGCCTGACAGTGCGGACTAACTTGAAGCTTTGGAAAAGTTGGAGTATGTATATTACCGATTTTTGTGTGTTAAGAACTAAATTGTTGTAGAAACTGCAATAAAACAGAAGTTAAAGGTCTAGAAAATACATGCGCATGAATATTTCTGTATAACCCAACGAGCATTCTTTCTTCATCAAGTATGAGATTCATGGTGATATTACGACATTTGGAAATGATGATGTGTAGTTTTCTTATGTGATACTTCCAGCGTTCTGGTGTTCTTTTTTTTTTGCTAGTTTTATAAGTTTTTGGTTTAAAATATGTACAAAATTCTAGCACAAAATTACAGTACTATTTAATACTTTGCTCTAGTGTTGTGTAGACTTTCCCCTCACTCCAGCTAGTTGTCAGATATCTTATATATAGGCATATATATGTACATATACATGCACATATATATGGACATAAATATGCATACACATATGCACATACATATATATGTATATATTCGCATATCCCTAAGGTTAAAAAGTATCTATGTATATATGAATATAAATAAGTGTATATATATCCATCTGTATGTATGTATGCATGTGTATGCAAGAAGCTCTTGCATATACATGCAGTGTTCCTTGATGTATGAAGTCCACTTTTAATGTGTCATTTTATATAGTGGGTATGTAAATTTTAGTAGTTTAATATCATCTTAATGACCTTGAAATGAAATCTAGACAAGGAAGAAAAATATATTGTATTGATTACAGAGCCAAAGTATTGTTGATTAATTAAATTTATGGCTGTCTATACAAATACTAGCTTGGTGTTATCAATACAAAACGCCAGACAATTTTTCCACCAACTACATGCGTATAATTGAACTGCCATTAACATTTTTGCTTGACTAGCTCAAAACAAAGGAACTTCTTAAAAAGGTTATTCTATTTTCAAAGCGTTTTGATAGTTATGATTTTATTGTTTTAATATTTAATTTTCTTCAAACATTTTGATTTCATGTAAAAACAAATGTTCTACGTACTGTTCGTACGTACGTATATTGTACTTATAAGACTATATCTGATATCGGATATGTCGACAAATATGTTCACCGGTAATAGTGACTTGCGAATGCATTCACGCATATAGCATGTAACATGTGCATGTTTTTTATCAAAGCAGCATAAGACCATTTTCCTACTTAATATATAAAGAATGGTTAAATTTTAAGCACCGATGCTGATTAGGAATAACACACAAATTATTTAAATATCATAACATGGTATGGTTCAATTATATATATAAAAAAAATTTCGGCCAAATCATTGCTGAGTCCGCGGCGGCCGAAATCCTTAAATCCTTAATCCTTAATCTGATCGTTCAAATTTTCAATGACACTATGCCACTAATGTGCCGAATTATCTCATCTTTTAACTTTCGAATTGTTGATGGCTTATCGACGTATACTTTTTCTTTCAAATAACTCTAATGAAAAAAGGGCAACGGTGTTAAATCATAAGACCTCTTGGAATTTGCCTCGAATTTGTCGCACAAAAGAGCAATTACTTCTTTAGGTATTTGGCAAGTGGAACGGTCCGGTTGGAACCACATATCCTTCACATCCATATTTTCCAATTCATCTCACAATAGCGAAACATATTCACTGTAACTGTTTAACCGGCCTTATTTTGGAAAAAATACAGCCCAATGATGCCAGTCCATCTTTGTATATCTATATAAGCGGCTTGTTCAAATTTTTGCATGATTAAATTGAGCGAAAAAATCACAAAGTGCACGATATGTACTTTGATTTGAACGCATATTTAACGTGTTGCTCAATTCATTTTATATCAAATGAAACTATTCTCTTCGGTAATTTTTGCTTATTAACACGATCTTATTCGGTACACCTATCACTGTCTGTTGAAATATACTCTTTCCTACCATGCATATATACATATATACTCTTTACTCATGACAATTATGATTGCCTTCATTAAAAAAATTATGTGATGACTTTTTTATAATCAAAATTCTTTTTCTTGACTATACCATTGAAATTACCATTTATTTGTTTTTGTAAAAATTGGACTTATAACACTTTCGAAAATAACAGCTTTTTCATATGCTGTTATGTGTGTTCATGCAACCATTCTTTAGCGCTTCACTCTTTGGTTGTGGCAAAACTTGATGCACTCAATATTGCATTTGACATAAAACACAATTTAAGCGAGATAGCATGTTATTTATCTTTTCCTTAAAGAAAAAAAAAGATATATCGTAAAAATTATAAAGCTTTAATGTCTTCTCCATAACTTGCCTAGTGATTTACCTTTCACTCATGATTCTACAATGGATCTCGTGAACAAAGCTTTACCAACTGGAAATTCTAATATTTAGGAATACTTATCGATGGCAACCTAAAGATTTATTTCCTCTGGCTTCACCTCATGTGGTGTTTTGTTTCCTTTTTTATTCGTACTCATGGCAACACTATTATATTTCAATAATATTTAAATTTAATTTCGAATATTTGCGTAGTACTGATAAAAAAAAATTGTCAAATAGTAATTAAGCACCTCTTCGTATAACATCTGTTCACAGATGTTTACATTCATATTGAATCAATTGATCGTTTAAACATTTCAGATCGATGTTGGGGATACATTGCAAAATCATGCCTAAGGATGTGAATGATTTCGAATGAGTAGTTAATCGATACCAGATAAGCGGCAGAATACATTGTCACAAAATTATCTGTCAATTGCTAGAACCGATTCATTTGGAACTGGTGGTGAAAACTGAATGGGAAATAAAACCACATGAAGAAAGTTAATTGTGAAAATTATTTCCAGCCTGGAATGGCACGATTGAAACCCCAACTATGCAGTTTTGGTAATTGTAATATGTGGCAAAAAATGAGGAATTTTTATGCCAGATTATTGCATTTTTTCAGCAGAGATGTCGTAAATGGCAAATTGTATAACTGTGTAGGATAGTGTATTAGCGCCGTAATTAAAATGACAAACGCTACAGGAAGTAAAAAAAACTTGTCAGAAAAAAAGGAAATAAAATTATTTTAGCATAACATGCGGTCACCCATGATGAAGTCGAAGTCACGCCGATTACTTGTGATATATACATCTCTATTGTAATAAACATATTTAACTGAACAGCAGTCCTCATGCCAGCACACGTGTGTGTGTGTGTAATTACAAATATGCCTCTGTCACATATACATATAGAACCTTGTTGCACATACTTTTTGATGTGACTCCTCTTTCGAGAGTTTGCTTAGCAATAATGTTTTCCTGTTTAAAATTTTTGCCTGTTCACAGAAATGTTTATACTTTTATATGTATAAGGACACATTTTGTGTCCTTTTTTTTAGAGAAGAGCTACAAAAGTGCGCTTTTAAGTTGTTCATGCAGTAACATTTGATTGATAACACTTGAGGATATTGATAGTGAAGTTAGAAATAGGAATTTAGAGAAACTTTAAATTTTCAATTAATCATGAGACGCAATTAAAATGTGTACTTTAAGCAAATGAGCAGAATGGAAGCAGACGAATTATGCCTTTGAAAAGGAAAAGGTTTATTTTTTAAAACAATTTGGAAATATTTTATATTTTTTTATGTTATAAGAAACTTGACAATGAATGTAAATTATTTGCAGTGACAGATTTTCTCATCTGCCCTTAAAAATGGAGCGGTTTATTTTATTACTATCAAGGCGGCCTTCCTGAAATAAATCCTTTAATTTTCTTTAAAGAAATTTAGGGGAAACAAAAAAACTATTAAAAAATGTTCCACTAGCTTGTGACATTACTTGTCAACGTCAATTTTCATACTGCCTAGTGCTGTTTTTTCTAAGGACAAGTCAGCATATACCAGCAAATGTGGTTCACATTAAATAAAATGTAGGCTGCAAATGCTAACTGACTAATCACAGTATTGGAACGGCTTAATTTTGGTCCATACTCAGCATACTCAGCATACAGAAAATGGCTTTTCGTTATTTTTGCTTTTTATTATTGAGTTTATAATTTTAAAGTTTACATCCATTACGAATTTGGTTTCGCTTTTAATTTTTTTACGTTGTTTGTTTATAAGCTCTTCTGAAGCTTGTGTGCCACCTACAGAAAAACGTGGCACTAAATTGAACTATGAAACCGGAGTATTTGAGTACACATTTGCATTTCATTGCATTTTAGCAGGAAATTTTTAAATGAAAGAAAAAAACGGATTAATCGTGAGTACAATTGATTTGGAAAGCTCTTTTTTAATGGACCCTAATATTGCATCTAATAGTATTATGCGGTTGTTGTTCAAAGATTGTACAATAACGCTTTCACTCAAGTTGACAGCAGTAACACAGTTGCGAGTTTGTGTAGGTAATTGTTATTAAGAACAAAGTAAGCCAAGAGAGGAAATGCGGCAGTACAGTAATAACTCATTAAATAGTATGCAATATTGTATTGAAAAAAACTTTTTCTTAACAAAAGCTGTGATAAAGCTTTCGCTATTTGTATAGTATTATATATCATTAAGGTCACTTTAGTACGCTTTTGGCTTTTGCAGTTTCTACTTTGGTACTTTTGGATTATTTACAGAACGAAGAAATAAAAATTCTTCACAAAAATTGTATTATTTAAATATACATATGTATTGGAATTATCAGAACATTCGAAAAGATTAAAATAATTTTCGTTTTTCCTGTATTTACAAAATATATATTTAAATATGTTGTATACATTTCAGAATACTTGAATGTGAAGGACAGGCAGGACTTTTAAATATTATTTGTGTAAAATAGCAATGCATATTGCCGAAGTTTCCACTGTATGTTTTAAATAACGGAATGTTAGTATTTTACAACTTAAAAAGAAAAAAATTAAGAAAAAAATCAAAAATCACTTCCTTCCGCATTCCGATATTTAGAGGAATATGCATATCTATTAACGAAATTAATAATTATCGAGCAAAAGTTAAAAAGCACAAAAGAAATTTTTTAATTTTATTGAGCTGTAAAGTGCGTGATTTGTTTGCATTTAAAAAAAAGTCGAGCATAAGATTGTGGATGGTGGCTCTAGATGTTTAGTTTTAATTTAATTTTTTTTTTTTTTTTGATCTGAACTTAATCTTGAGAGTGAACTTATAAGTTAGTAAAGATTAAATTGCCGACCTAAATAGTGACTTTCCATAAGTCTAAAGATAATATTCCCATCACATGATCCTGCCATCAAAAGTTTCTTTCCATAAAATGTTGGAACCACATATCAAAATATATCCTATACCATTCATCATCATCACAGTACAGTGAAATAGTGAACGTTGCCAAAAGCCTTCATTATTTATGCCTATAACTTCCTAGTGAAACCAAGCTTTTTGCGGCTTAATAACTGGCTTTTATTCGTTTTGGAAATCCGTAGTCCTCATAATTGGTTTATTGTTGAATGATGCGTGATATACTCCTTCATTGAAACTAACGGTCAAAAAATATAAATATCCTTTATATTATAAAGAGGTGCACACATACATTTTAAGCTGATGCAAAGCAAACTTTCCTTTATGACCATATTGATGGAGATGTTGATGAAACAGCTATTGATGACGAGGATACATGATAAAAAGAAGTAAAAAGTTTTTAAACTTTTTGGCACTGGCTTTCTTTTTCAGTGGAAACTGGCAGACTTATGTAGACTTCGAAGAGTAAGATATAATAATATGTACAGGGTGTCCGCCGTTGGGGAATACTTTGTTGTTTGTAGATAATTTTTGATTAAATTAAAAGTGAAGAGTTTTTTTTTTAAATTCTCACACATTTCACATGATATTTCATTAATCTAATCACGAAAACTTTTTTAGAGTTGCTCAAACATTTCGGGTTCATTTGCATAAACTATGCTCTTCAGATATCCACACAAAAAGAACACCAGAGCAATCAAATCAGGCGATCGTGGAAGCCAACCAACATCTCAATTTTTTGAAAGAAATTACATTGTAATCATGCTTGTATACGATCTGGGACCGTCTTATGAAAACCACATGCTAATCAAGCCCAAAACAGTAATATTTTTAGCCGATCTTGCAGTACATGGTGGTTTACGCTACAATCCCTCTCTCTTCGAAATCATTCACTAAACGATAAATAGTGAATCTTGTTGGAAAGTTGTTTCTTCCAGAAATTTCTCTTAACATTCTCATCGTCATAGAAATATATGATCGAGTATTTTTCCATAATAAATTTGCGATTATTTGATTATCATTTACGGTCTCTACTTTACGACCGCTATGTGCCCTTCCCTTTAAACACCCTGTATATATTGCAATCAAGTTGATTAAGCAAGCGTTAAATTGAATATCGATTATGAGCCAAACTCGAATTTATGTTAAGTCCTTCAAAAATATTTGTATACATTTTTTTTTTTGGTTTATGTAATAACCAACACCTACACCGTGATTGGAGGATAAAATAGGCTGATTTTACTTTTTTGAATTAAAAACAAAATAAAATGTTACGACCCACAATAGATTTGAAACAGTAATTTTTCAGTAATTTTACAATTCAAGTTTAAATTAATTTAAACCATTAATTTCTTATAGCACAATAATTCTTTGGTAAACACTCTATTGCTTCCTGCATTACTATAATAAAAAGGGGGAAATTATATGTATCAGGTTTGGTAAATTTTGAAATTGTTTTAAATGGCACAAAACATCTGAATCAATTATACACTTAACCATGCTTGCAATTTTAAGTCATAATTCTACAACCAAGTATTAGGCAAATGAAAAAGAAGCCATTATCTAATGATGTGGCAACAAACTGAATTCACATTGAAGAATATATACAAAACCAGAATAACAACTAATGTCCTTTCATCCTTGCATAAGCTGGCCGAACTAGTTATTCTGTCAATCCTTTACTTTATATATGTTTGCATGTTTATACGTATATATAGTATATACGCAAGCATAAAATTTGTAAGGACTTTAATGAATATCAGATGAAAATCACATTTTGTTCTCTCTATTGCCATTAATGTTTCATGCAAAACTGGCAACTGGCAACTGCCATTAGTTATTAGAAGAGGGACTTGTGGAGGAATATTATTGCAAACTTAACGAATGGTTTGAAACTCGTTGTTGCAATGTTAGCTTTTTAAACTTTTGCATAAATTACTAACTACTTATTCTCATCCATATACAATTTCGTATAGATTTATAAAGCACTATTCATTGAAAGACTTTTGTAACAATTATTTTCTATAATCAATGAACATGTTATTCCAAAAGTTTCCTCCATAACTGTGTAAATGCTTGTGTTGCTAATAGTTTCCATTTTACAATTGGATAATTGGTTGGATAAACTTTTAAGAATCTAATTTTCTAAATGCACAAAATAAATATTGTTTACTTATTTAAAATTATTGAAATCCCGTTCTCTTGCCTTGTCATTTTAGATTTTCCTTCATTCTGCTGAATACTTCGCAAATACTTTAGATTTTTCAGTCAATTGTGTTTGCTAATCGAAAAGATAAAAAAATACATTTTGGTTTATGTTACTGCAAAGTAATTAAGAATGCCTCGGAAGGATTTGATAGTTAATGTGCCTAATTATGGCCAATAATGTATTGTAGAGGTCAACATTCAAATAACTGAAAATCTGATTGTGATACCCTCCCATTTAAAAAATTACCACTATCATCTAAATATAATAGAAAAAAAAACAAAATAAAAATAGGCCAAATTTTGCATAATCGTACATCTATATATAATATTTTGTATTTAATGCCTCGTTTCACTATCCTTCTCAGTGAACGATTCCTTCACACGGAAGTGCGATAGTGATATATTCCTATTTTAAGAAACTAAATCAGAATGGCGTGCCAGAGGCCGCCCTATCATTTAAATGTATTGCAAAAATGTGTTTTCTCATTATAAAATACAATATATATAAATACATATAATTCTTTATATTTCCTGCTGTAGAAAAGGATCGATTGCCCTTTTAAAAATATTAAAATAAATTTATAATTAGGTTCTGAAACAATTGCTGGAAAACAATTTTTTTTTTTTAATTTTTCTAAGGACATGCGAGGAAGTTCATCAGTTTGCAACACCGTACCAAGTACTTTCCCATATTAAACATACTGTGAGTATTTATTAATAAATTGGAACTTTATAATTTATTAAAATATTCTTTTCCAATAAAAATTATACTTTTCAAGTGTTTTTAATATTGTATGTCCTGGTTAAGTTTGACTGCTTGATAAGTTTCTGCTTTTGCTTCATATTATGAATTTTTTATTTAATAAAAGCAAATAATTGGCTTAATAATGTGCAAATATTTAGTTAACACAATATCAATTTGATAAATTTTATTATTATAATACTTTTTTAACTGGTTTAAATTCGAAATTAGTAACATAATTTCATTAAACAAACTGAAATAGTCAATGAAATGTGTGTATTACCAATAATTGTTTAATTAAATGTGTGCGCAGATGTGTTTCTATTATTTTCATAGAAAAAATCAATTCAGAACTAAATTGAATTAAAATGATGCAGAAAAGTTAATATCCACTATTCATTTTATTTATAATGTTATTTAATAACACGATTTTTAATTAATAGATTTGTAGCAACAAGTTAAAACATTTTATTATACAAGAGCGGTTTTTTTAATTTATCAATTCAAAAATGTTATTTATTTTAATTTCTCTAACATGATTTATATTTAGAAGTTAAATAATATAATAATTTCCCACTTAACAATGAAAAAAATTGTATTTTCCTTCCGTCTTACACAAATACAAACAGATATGATGAAATTATGGCTGTACTTTAAAAACATTTGATATCAAAGCAATTTAGCAGGCGATATGAAGTTTTAATTTGAGATTTATAAAATTATTCAAAGTAGTGATTTTGAAGTCCTGCCTGCATGGAATTTTTTTTTTTTTTTTTAATAATAAATGTTACTATTCATACAATGCCCTGTAGTTCATTTAAGTTCTAAACTTCATGTGCTGTCTTTTAATTTGCTTGTTTAAGCAGATACATTTTCTATCTAAAAGCTGTTTACAAAATCCATTATTTACAGATATAGGAAATATGAGAGATAACTTATAAAGTGGAGAAATAGATAAATATTTACTATTTACGATTTCAAGCTTAAGGACTTTTTATTTTATAAAAAGAAGAAGAAGTGGATAGTTTCAAATCTACAACTCTTTTGATCAACATAAAATTAGATTAAATAGAGATTTTAGCTCTGTCTGTGCCATTAATTCTGCGTTAATGCGATTCAGTAACTTAAACGATTCGAAAATCGCCAGATTTATCGACAATGTACTAAAAATGCCATGTGGCATCACTCACAAAATATACCAAAAATACAAAAAGCAAAAACAAAAAACATTTATATTAACTTTGTGTAACATAAATCCAGTGGAATTTTAATTTATAACTTTTTGCTATATTTACTTAAATAATCATATTTATCCTTATAAATTGTCGTGAAATGTAGTATATACGTTCATATAAAATCATGTAAATGAGTATATAAGTATTATCTTTTATTTAAATTTACATAAATGCTGTGAATAATTGCAAATAAGTTTTATAAGGGAAAACATTTTTAATTGAATTTTTTGAAAATGTATAGGGAAACCCCCAAAAGGTATTAATTAATTTCGTAGAAGATAAATCAAACGAAATTTTAATTTGTTATATATTTGTGTTCACAATACAATATAAAAGCTTCCTTCCAATCGTTTCAAGTAACAACATAGAAATTGTTTGCCGGTTTTTTGTCGAAAAAACTGATCGAAAAGCGCTGATCGCCACCGACAGCGAATATCGTAAAAATGTTTACTGAATAGCAAATTCGATAAATTTTCATTATAATTATTTTATCGATGCGATTTTTGTAAAAAAAAGTTACTGAATCGCCCTGCCCACTTTTTATGATACTTTACTTAATACTTAGTAGTATGTCGTATATATGCTCTTGGGCCGCTCTTAAAGAGAGTTCTTCTGTCATGTTAGGCTTAACGCATAAAATTCAATGTCGGCTTAAAATTTTTGCTGCTAGATTTTATATAAAAATATGCAAATATATGCAATAGATTAAACATTGATGACACATTTTTGATATGAAACCACACAACCACTAACTTACCTTACATTGTGTGACTTTGAAGTAACTATTATTTTTCTAACCAACCGATGGCCTCAGCAGCCCGTGCTTCTATGAATGTTATAAATAATTGTCTCCATATAATTGTAATATTAAGGAAGTAAATGAATAAATAATTAAAATTTTAGCAGGCCAAAAATGTGCCTTTTAAATCTCCTTTTACAAAGAAAAAGTGTTTTTTTTTCTTTTTGTATTTAAATCATGTTAAAATTCCAAAATTAATATTCATTAGAAAATAATTTGTTCTTAAAATTATATTGTAATTAAGTGATATAGGGTATCAGCTTTTGTACTTAAAATCGGACTTGAAAATTTTATGTTAAAAAACTTGTACTTCTATAAGACCACTTTTTATAATATTTTCTTATAATGTGCGCATTCAAACTAACTTTATTTGCAATTTGTAAGAATATCCTGTTGAAATATAAAATTTTTGTCTATACTTTTATATATTAGATACACGGATAGATTACACGGAATACCGAAGTATGACTGATAGCAAAATTTTTCTTCGAAATGCTTCCGTTTAAAAAACTTTATTGGAAAAAGTTTAATAGTTTTTTAAAACTAGAAAAGTCCTCCAAGGTTAAATCTTAATTTGAGCTTTTGTAAATTTTTTTATAAATTTTTTTCTTATGAATTATTCTTAAAAATCACTGGCTTACAAGTTTTATAAAAGCTACTTACTTGTGATTAGTAGATAAACTTATTTCATCCGTTTAAAAGGTTCCTTCACTATTTCAATTTAAATTGATTGCGAACTACTGGAGAATTAGTAAAAGTATTTTTATAAGAATATATAAATACATGTATATGTATGTGTGTAGATACATGCAATGGATTCTGCGTTGCTCACATAGATTTCAGCAACCACTGACCCATTAGTTCATTCATAACACGTAGATCTCACTTAAGCCTACGTGAGCACCGCAATCAAAATAAAGTTGCTGTCATAAAATGACAAATGCATTACATTTTCTAGCCAAAATCGTATGCTAAAACTTTATTTCAACTATTTTGTTCAGATACTATTTATTTTTTTTTAGTAAAACCGACTAAAGCCAGAGAAAAATTGTTAAAGGAACTATTTTTGTTTTCCTTAAATGATAAAATTATTAAAAAGCAAAAATTTTCCTTCTCTTTTTTTTTTGATTTCATATATAAAAAAATACATACAAAAACTGCATATGAATGTGTATTAGTGGTTATTTCATACATCCACTCATATCAGTATTCGTTCGTGTTTTCCTCATAAAAAATCTAAAAAAAAAAAAAATTATGAATGGCAGCAATGAAGGCACGTACGTAAAAGTGACATTTATTATCTGTACTCTTGTTTTGTTCATTCAACTGTTTTCAAAAGAAGTTGCAGTACCCTACTTGCTGAAAGCTTAGATAAATACGTTTAGTGACTCGGAGTTGATATATAATTCAAAAATTATATTAAAAAAGAATTTATTACATTTCGAGAGCAGAAATTAATAATAAATTAATAAATTTTGCAATATCACTCTAAACACTTCGGATTGAAATTTAGCTGACTTGCATCACTGTACTGAATTTTATTTGCTGTACGTTAACGCTGTAACGCAGCCTTGACAAATAAATTTTAATACTCAGCAAACATGATCTCTCTCGTTTGAAAACGAGCTAAAAATTGAAAGGAATTAAAGATATGACTTTTAAAAATTAAAAATAAAAAAATAAATATAAAAAAGTTAAGCTGTAATTTTACATATAAATTTACTTCACCTCTAAGAAAAATTTAAAATTAATGGAAAATGTTTGTATATTTTTAATGTGCCAGTTGCACATGTATTTAGCTTATAAGGCCTAACTTCCTTTTTGCCAATAAAACTAAATTTTATTGCACATATATCCCTACGTTTCGTAGATTTTTGTCCACTTCATCAGGGGATTATCTAATTTATTAGAAACAAAAATTGAGAAAATGTTTTGCAATATTTATTATTATATTTTTTAACTTACTAATGGAAAATTGCCAGGCCGAGAAGCCGTTCCTTAAAGAAATTCTAAGACGACTGTAGATCTTCAAGTTTTTTGCAACATTTAGTCGTTATTCTAACTTTTCTCAAAAATGAAAGTTTCTCTCTTCCTTTATATTAAGAAAGGATAAAGAGAAGGGTTAAAATTTAACTTTGCTCTCATCAATTGTCTCCAGCTGTCTGCTTCAAGCCTTTCAAAGGGAAATAATTGGAAAATTATAAATTATTTAAATGAATTATTAAATATGTTAATTATTTTCCTAAAATTTATTTTTCTTGTGATTAACAAAAATTAAAAAAGGAAAATTTTGATGATCTCTTTTTTATTAATTCCACTAATAAGTGTAAGAAAAGAAATATGCCCACACTAGAAGGTGACGAGCTGACGAGGTGACTTGCGAAAGCAGTAGTTCCATGATAGGCCAGTGTAAAAATATTTTTCCCTATTTTATTAAAAACAATTCAGTGCACTTCTGAGACATTTCAATTTTGCTGCGAAAAATATTTTAAAGCCTCACTGCCAATTTTTGCATATCATATACTACTTTCCTTTGAAAATACAGTGCAACGCAAAATTTTTTTCCACTATTATAAATACTTCAAATCTATTTAATTTTTTTTTTCGTACAGTATTTGCAAGTTGGCTCCTACTTATTGCAAAAATTTTTGGTATATCCCTGTCTTGATGTTTCCGTGAGATTTTTCAATTTTTCTACTTTTACACACGTTTATGAGTTCAGTATGTTTAAAAGTAAACCTTGAGATGTCAAATACACTTATGCGAAAGGATATAATTTTGTACATTTGCATGTGCATTAGTAATCTTCTCGAGCAACAAAATAACGTACACTCACTGACAAACGAACAGTCAACGGTTAGCCTCGTTTGGAAGCGAATTTATTTTTTGTTTAATAAAGTTACTTTTTATGATTTAAAAAATTTCTAAAAACCACTTCCAAGCATACGAAATTGCATACGAAAAAATGATGGAAGAAATAAATGTTATCGCAACTTGTGCTTTATTTGTAAATCTCAACACGTTTTCGGAAAATGGGAATTTTTCGCTAAATGTTTTGTAAATGTTTCCGTCTAACTTCGTAATTAGTTGGGATAAAAATGTTCTCCCAACATACATTAGAAATTATACACTCTGGGGCTTATTCATATCATTTTTGTAGAAGGAAAAACCAAAAAAGGACTATCTATGATAATATAAACTAAATTAATAACGAGCCTCATTTAGTCGGTTGGTAAATTGTTGCTCCTAATACTGCTCTAAAGCTGCGATAATAAAACTTTATAATCATGCTGTGCTCTTCGTTGGATTTCTTTTTCTTCTCTCTGCGTTTGTCTGCCAAATACAGTCTCTGGTAGGGCCAACAGAATGTGTAGCGAAGTGGAAAATAATTATATCTAGTAGTTTTTTATTAAGTTGTTGACCAGATTTTTTTTTATAAACTGTCTTTGTATGAAAGTGTGTATTTATTTTGGCTTGTATAAGCAGTACGTGCTAAAATTAAAATTATTTTCAGCGGCAGCTTATGAAGTTATACTTGTAAACAATTGTGTATATTTTTTAATTTTGTTTTCTGTTTTTTCTAGATTAAAAAAATATTTAATTTTATTTGGATTTGCTTATTAATTTTTTTTTGTTTTCTTTTTCTTTCAGAATTTATATTCAAGGTAAGCCCAACTAAAATGTAAATATAAATAAATATTAAGTTATTGTAATTGCAAAATAATTCATTTTCTTAACTTTTAAATTTTGACTTGAACATTAATGTCCTTCGCTGCAATTCCTTCACTGCACTGCACTTGCGAGTGGTTTATGAAATGAAAAGTTTTTACAGCTTATGAACAAGTTAATCATATACTTATTAGAAGGAAAATGTGATCGGAAATGGCTACGGCTTATATTAAAACCAAAACATATAACATTAACTTGTGTCTCACAACATTCATAAAAAGTGACTTTTTTTGTGAGAATTTGCTGAAGGACTTGCTAATTACAGATACTCGTACCTCAAAAGGAATCCAATAATACATCAATTAAATGCAGAATATGACACTTTTCTATAAAACTGTTTGTTTCTTCGTAATCTCGTAAATATTTTACACGGTTTTCTTTTAATTATTATCTAAACGTATTAGAGAAACATTTTGCTTAGATATATAAATTTTTATAATGGAATGATGTCGCTTACTATATCGCCTACTACGTAGGATGCGGGAGATGCAGCAGCGCAAGCCATCATCCAAGTGCTAAAGGCTGCAATGACTGCCTCAGTCTTGTTTAAACAAAAATTCATTATTCTTTCCGAAATAATATAAAACACAGTCCCGGCCATGGGACCACACAGAAAAAAAGGTGGAAAGTCACCACTCGCCGATCACTGTAAGTGCAAAGGCATATAATACCAAAGCAAAAAAAAGGTCATAGTTGAAATTACTATAGCTCGTACCTCTTTTAACTCGTTAAGTGCTAATGCATTTCTCACATATATATATATTACTTATATATTGTTCGAGTGGCAATACAAAGCTACGCATGGATTTTGTCTATTATTGACTGTTGGAATTCTTATTCAGGTAAAGCGGGAGGCATGCAAATAAAAAATATTCAAGAACGTTGTGTATGGGAAGGCCTCTGGAATGGATGCTATTATTGCACTTTGCGGGCGTTTCTTTGCACTTGCCGAGGACCTTTCGAAAGTGTATGCACTGCAAAACACTATATTCGGTTCGACCATAAAGCGAATGACATCGTGGATGCCAACCAGTGTCTCCGCCCATTTTTGTTATTAGCATGTTATAACATGGCACGTGTGATTAATATTTGCACTATAAATATTTGTCATACTGAATATAATACGATAAATTTATGTTAATTTAAGACTATAGAAATATATATATAATTGACTGTATACACATAATTATTATGTGACAGTATTTAATTTTTTTATTATTTGATTTTCCTTCATAATCCTATAAATCCTGTGTATTTAATATGTCATTTAATAGGAACCCGTCAATGTGGCTAAAAGTTAAACACAAATAAATAATAAAACAAATAATAAAAATATTGAGTAGATTTAAATATGCAAGCATTTATTAATTTAATGCAAAACAAAAAGAATATTAAATAACATATCGGTGGCAAAGATGCTGTCAAAAAATATTATATAAATATATAAATGTCTGTAAGAAAACAAATGTAAAGAGCAGTCAGGTAACAAATAATCTCGTTCATACGATTTGTATTATTTCTTTTAAATGAACATGCTGGAATGCAAATAAGAGAGATTACTTAGAATTGTAGAGAAACATATGTTGTCTGGATTGTGACAGGTAATTTTTTATAAAATGATATTGAATTTTTCTCTTCGAGAACTGTGGAGCAAAAAAGGAAAAAGTAAAGCTTTTGAAAGCTTAAAAGTTTCATATATGTGCATATACATATGTATGTTTGTTCAGCATGTCAGCTGACGTTTAGATTAGTAGCACTATTTGTTATCTTCATATTATCTTGCTTGATTCTCAAGGCTTTAAATTAAAAAAAGGAAACTACTAAGAGAATTAAGTTCTATTACTTTCGTTTAAATTAATAAAAAGTTTTGTTATTGCAATAACTTATTATTTGCCATCAGTTGAAAGGCTTGTGTGTGTGTGCACTACGTTGTTGCCGGTATTCAATCATTGCCAGTTTGAAAGCATTAGAAAGCCCATGTATGAAAATGTCAAGTTCTTGAAATTTGCGCCGGAGGAATAGAAAAAAAATAGACTTTATTTGTTACTGCCTATATTTGCCACATGTGTGTAGAAACTTTTTTTTAAAATTCAAATTGTAATAATTTGTAAAATAAATTTTACACTTGGAATATTTTTTGAGTTTATTGGCATATTGATGCCATGTAAATCAACAGTAGTAGCACAATTATTAAGGCAGGCGTATCTTTCTTTAATTAAAAATGACTGTAACTCGAATTTAAATAGGAATGTCAACTATTTTGTGGTGTGAAATACAACAATTTTTGGCGTATCAGCTTTTGTCACCTGTTCTTTGATATTTGCCTGCGACTTTTCCATTGCAAGTCATATCATACGCAAGTATATCCATGAGCTTTAAAAACTAATTATACTTTTAATTTTTTATACTTTAATTTAATTTTTTTTCTTTTTTTTTTATTTTTTTTTATGTGAATTGCTTTATGTTTATCCCTCTAGCTTTGTGGCCGTTAAACATTTTATTAGTTTTGCCATTTCGCTGCCTGAATTTTGTATCGATTTGTTTTTATCGTGACACGTTTAATTGACAGTTTTTGCTCGTGAAAAATTGTTTTTTATTTTTCCAGATATTTGTAAGCGAATTTTTATATATTTTTTTTTTTTTTTGTATTGTTTTGATTGTCATTTGCTGTGAAGTAATCGCTTTAATTAATTTTTGTTCTTTCGCCTGCTTTAGCTGGTGTAACTTTTAAGTGTCACCTAAAGTTTAAAACTGCGTGTTTTAAATTAAAAATTAGCAGCACATTTTTTAAAATTAGTTTTCGTTGTTTTCTTCTCTTTTTTATATTTTAATTAGCAAACAATTGTGGTAATTTAAATGGCGAAAAAGGCCAAAGAAGGTCACTTTTGATGTAAATAGAATACTTTTAATTTCTGTGACTTCTGCTTCTTTAGGAGCTCTCTAAATAATAAAATTGAAAATTTCAAATAACAACTCCCTAGATCAAAGTATAAAATTTAATTAAGTATTTGACTTAAACTAATTTATTGTAGAAATTTCTTTAAATAATTTTCACTCATACAAACAGCAAGAACTTTTAACTTTCGGATAGATTTTAATATAAGTTATCCTTGCAATTAATCTTTGCTTTTATAAAGGAAAAAATATAAGTAACTTATAATATTTTTTTGAATTTGATCAATCAATAGTAATTACCACCACGTAATGTCGCCCATCAAGGACAAAATTGCTTTGATTTCATATTGAGATTGGATTTTAAAAATTGTCTACCGTGTCACATATTCAGCACCGTACGTGAATGAAGTTGCTAATTTCTTAATTTCTTTTAGGCAATTGAATATTTAATGTTAATAAAAAATTTAGCCACCCCCTCAAGAATCTTTAGTATTAGAAAGTTCAAAGGTTTTTTTTTTTTGCCAAGTCATTATTCTTTATTTACGTTTCTTGCAAAAAGTTTTTTCATTTCGGCAAAAACTATTTCCAACTAATTTTCAATTAAATTTCATCTTAAATTTTCATTATTATAACTTTTTACACGGTTGTCTTATTTTTTTAATTACATTTTTTGCGAAATTTTATTTAACACGCTAACAGATTCTTTATCAATCCCATCTGAACCCTCTTCCATTACTTTGCCCACAAAATAAAGATTATTTAAATGGATTGGTGGGTTTATACTGTGTTAGGAATAAATGTGAGTTTGTACGCTGGTTGTTTTGCTTGTATGTATCGCCTTAATAGTTTGTAGTTATTTTAATACAAAACATCTGCGGCTTTTGCTGCACACAAACACAGTTGAAATTTTAATTAAAACTTCAATTTATCTAAAACGCAACAAAATGAATAAACAGAGACTTTATCTTCTGCTTACAAACAAAGCAGAGTGAAAAAGCCTTTTTGCACGTTTTTTTAATACTTACATTTCAGCACATCCTGACTGATAAACGCACACAAACGCAAACACGAACACAAATACAAAAACACATTTACAAGATACCCTGTGGTAAATTCAAAATTGTTAACAGGGAATAAACTATTCCTTCATACAAATTTATACTTAAAATCAAATCCGTCTATTGTTTTCTTCCTATTTGTCCGCTGTTGTTATATTTTGATTTACAGGGCAGGAATCTAATTAAAATTACTTCGGGGAATAAACTTTTCTTGTGATTGCTGAAAGAAAAACAAACCGATTTATTTTAATAAACAAGTTTAATTTTCTTTATTCGTTTTTGCCTTGCAATATTTGATTAATTTATTTGAGACTAAAAACTGTTGTTTATATACTCGTTCCAGTGAAATATCCTTTGGAGCAGTTGTTTGAAAACAAATATCATTCACTACTTTTTAAAATATATGTAATTGAAAAATCCAAATATCTCATTGCAATAAATGTAATTGGTAAAAAGAATAATTTAATTACATTTTGTCAATTGCCTTTTTCCTTCAATAAATCGAAATATTTGCAAACAAATGTGAACCAGCAAGATGTAAATGAAACAAGTGAATATAGAAAAATAGTTGTAAATAAAATAAAATAAAATAAAAAAACCAAAATAATTAAATTTGAATAATTTAAATTTGGAATGTATTTAACGTTTCAATTAAATTCATTAAATTGGATGTACTTGGAACTGGAGCCAGTTAACAATATGCAGATGAGGACTTGATTAGACGGCTCAAAATTAATTGTTAAACCACTAGAGACGTTACTAACTACTTATGTATATGGGCCTGCCGCAAACCCACGACTGTGGCAACAATGGCAAAAAATATTTATGTAAAATGCAAGCAGCGCATTAATTATTATTAGTATTAAATAATATATTTATATTTAGCACTGGCTACTGCGGCCTTTAGCCAGAAGCCAAAGGCCTCAGCAGCCAGTGCTTCTATACATATTGTAATTATATTCATATGATTGTAATATTTGGTAAATAACTAAATAAATATTTGAAATTGTAGGTCACACACGTTTATTAAGAACTTGCTTCTGGTTATACATTTTCCTTGTTTTTAAACTTCTCTGTTTTTAAGTTCAGCAATTCAAGTAATGGGCCTTGTCGCAGTCATTCAAAATAATTCCTGAGAATTTTAAGCCTTCTAAAGTAAATAGTTAATTCCTTCTATTTTGGAGACTTTATGTAATTTCTGTATTTATTAAAAAATGAAAAATAAATTACTCTAGAAGACTTAATATTTAAATTCCAGAAGACAAATAAATGTATCCTGTTATCCTGATTCATAACTGGACTTCTAAAAGTCTACCAGTGTTAATACGTTTAATAAAACTGACTATTATTTGGGGCCTTCCCCCAATTTAATTATTTCATTTATTCATTTTGTAGTTTAACTATACAAAATAGAAAATGTTGATGAGTTGAAAGCCAAATATACCTACAAAGTGTGTTCGACTCAGGCAACACGATCTCGTAAGCTTTCATTCTTAATGTTTTTCAAATTAATTTCGTATATTACTTATGCCGTGCTTAGTATTATAATATTTTAAATTGTTTGAATATTTTGCATCGTAAAATTTAACTCGTACAAATTTATGGAATGAAAAACCAAAGCGATGTAAGAAAATAATGGCAGTTTGGAAAGAAATAAAAATCCTGCATTTAACGATTCGTTTAATAATTTTTGCCACTCTTTATGACTTCGTACAGACATAAAATTCTATTGAATTGTGGTTCATAAAGAGCCTAATAAATTGCGTATCTAACAGAAATACATACGTACATGTAAGAAAAATACTAGGAAATATTTATTTTCTTATGTTGCTTTGGATTCTGTTCAATAAATTTGTCTACTAGTCCTGCATCTAAACTTAGAGTTGGATGCACTACTTACTGCTGGCTTTCTGTAAACACTGGCAATCATCAGATCTTGAAGCAAGCAGAAAGAGAGATAGAAGAGAAAAGGCTTTAAAGATAATATTTATAAATTTTTTTTCAAAAAAAGCAGCAACATTTCTTGCATATATCCGATCTATTTAGTACACATAATACTTCACGCTGCTAAAAATCAGATTTTCTTACTTTCAATCAAAGTATTTTTCTTTTGTTTATCTATCTAAACTATCTGTTCCATATCTGTCTTATTATAATGCGATAAATTTTCATTTCCTTGAAAAATTTCACAACTCATACACACATACACATACACAAATGCACAAAAGCACACATTGATACTCATATACCAATCCATGCAATATTAGCGACTTGCAAAATAGATATTCCCCAAGACATTCGCATCCTTATGCAGTCGATATCCCACAAGCGTGATTTGAATATTTATTTATTTCTTACTTTTTATACGCTTAATATGTTTTCGATTTTTTCTGCTTTTTCCCCCTTTATTTTTGTTTACGGCTTCACATTTGTGCTCATACATTCATGCAAGTGCTTGTCTATTTTCGAAGTATGCATTTCATTTCCTAGGAAATGTGTCTAAGTTTCGATATGAATGTTTTTGTCTGAGTGTTCATGCTGTGGCTGCCTTAAATAAAACTGCATTTTCAGTGCGATTTCTTTAGACTGCTACTTTTTTCAATTGAATTTCGTTCAGTTGTATGACTTGTTTAGAATTTTAGTACGATTTGGTTTTGAATAAAGAATGCTTGTATTTGAAAGCTGTTTGAGTTTAAAATTCCTAACACACATTAGATTCATTTCATTTCTGGCTCCTTTTTCTTGCTATTTAAGGATTTGCTTGTTTTTTGCATTCAACGTTTTGATTGCATATGAATTTGTTGCAGTGCATATCTGAGTCTACTTCACACTTGCATACATGCACACACATGAATTTACTTTATATGGCTGTGTATTGATAGATTCCGTTTCCGGTAGTTTCGCTTTGCAGTTCTTTGTTGTGTGTCAGGTTAACTAGTTCGTATATGTGTTTCTGCTTGTGTTGGAAAGTGTTGCTATTTATATGTATTTGTAGAAGTGCCTGTTAGTTGTTTTTTTTAAGCAACTAAAACGTTTTCGATCAAAATTAATGCTTTCACGTTTATTGCTTGAAGGTTTAAGTAAGTGATGCGACGTGTATTTATTTACTTGCTTCTAAAGCTTATTTATTTAGATGCCGTGCTGAATGTTTTAAATCAGTTAAACAGTTTTGTTTAACTTGTCTGCCGAAAAAAAGAATAATTTAAAATAAAAAAGTGTTGCCAGCTAATAATATATAGTTAATATAGTTAGCCATTGAAGGTAGTCGTACCATTGTGCTCTACAGATTTAAATGTAATCTCTCTTCAGCAACTTTTCCATTTTCATACGTATTCTGAGCGGATCCTTTAATTCCTGGAACACTTTTATTACACACGCCAACGAATGACACTTTTATTTTGGGATTAATATAACCTTTTTAGCAGATTTAACTTAAACAAGATTAATTTCGTTGCAAGGGAATTTAGTACAGATAAGCTAAAGCAAAAAAAGTAGCATTGATGCATGTCTATCACAAGATATGCACAATCTTCATAGCCAAAGTTCATGTATATCTTTTCAGCTTAAAATAAATTTAAAATTTGAAATTTTCAGTAGGTTTTGTCTAGGACATCAATGAAAACATTTTTTTTTTAATATAAAATCTTTTGTTATTCTTTGTGAATCGACTTTAGTAACTCTGCTGACACCAATCAATGCCAATTCATTTTTAATAATAAAATATATCAGATATTAAATTTTGTAAATTTATTCTCTCTAGACAATCAACGGATACCTTTTTTTAATATCTGTTCTTCAATTTTAGTTTCATTTCTCAAACTATTCAAGCATTTAAAATCAAAGAAAATTCTCTTCACTATTATTTTAATAAGCATTTTGCTGGGGGAAAAAAAATTTTTGGATATCCATTAAAGGCTGTTTAAAAAGGCATTAAAGTTTTTGCCATTTTATCGTATTTTCAAGTTTGGAATTCAATTAAAGGAGCAATTCGAGGTGAAAGGAAGGATTTGGACGGTAAAAATTACTAACGTAGCTACCTTACCAAAATCGCAATTTTTTGAGTTATTTAATTATTGGCAAAAATATATGAAATATACTCGTATTCTGAGACAAAAAATTGACTAGAAAAAGTAATATAAACTCTAGTTCAGCTTAAAAAAATTTCGAATTTCATTTAAGGATGACCGCCAGGAGAATGGAATCATCAAATCGAGCATCCCTTTTACTTTTAGTTAAGTTTTTGCCATTTTATCGTATTTTCAAGTTTGGAATTCAATTAAAGGAGCAATTCGAGGTGAAAGGAAGGATTTGGACGGTAAAAATTACTAACGTAGCTACCTTACCAAAATCGCAATTTTTTGAGTTATTTAATTATTGGCAAAAATATATGAAATATACTCGTATTCTGAGACAAAAAATTGACTAGAAAAAGTAATATAAACTCTAGTTCAGCTTAAAAAAATTTCGAATTTCATTTAAGGATGACTTCCAGGAGAATGGAATCATCAAATCGAGCATCCCTTTTACTTTTAATTAAGTTTTTGCCATTTTATCTTATTTTCAAGTTTGGAATTCAATTAAAGGAGCAATTCGAGGTGAAAGGAAGGAGTTGGACGGGAAAAATCACTAAGGTAGTTATTATTATTAAAGTTGTTATTCAGAATGTTTTTAAGAATATATATTTTTATTTATTTACTTAATGAATGTTATTATAATGTGGGTAGAAGCATCGGCTAAAGAAATCGCATTTTCTTCCAAATTTTCTAGTTAATAATAATTTTTATATTGACGTGCATTGTGTTTTAAGAAGTTTTTAGAAAAATTCAATCACACCTGCCTCGTATCCGTTCATTGGTATTTGTTTAAAATCTTGAATTGCCAACATAGTCATTTTTTAACATTTTTTATGTTTGGAAACATTTTTAAAGTTTTGTTTTGTATTTGTCTTAAAGGAATATTTATTTCCCTGGATGTTTGTGATGTTAAATCTTAGGACAAATCTTAGGGAAATCTTATTGCGTAAAAGTGGTCATAGAAAATATATTCGAGATTAATCGGTCGGACAGCATTTAAATTGAAATTTTTATTAAGAACTTATTTTATGGAATTCATTGATTTCTATCAAGTAACTGCTAGACTGGAACAATTTCGTTAGCTGTATTTTTCAAACGGAAGATTTCATTTTTAAATCATTTAATAATTTTCCATATCATAAAATTTTTCTCGATTGCTAGAAAAATTAAGTAAATGGTAGAAAATATATATTTTTAATATATTTTGAACCAAAACTTGAAGGCGCAATTCAAACCACAGTGTTCAGTGTATTATTTTGTTAAAAAGTAAGATTTTCATCAAGCACAGTTTTATTGTTCATAGGTTTTGATTTTATTTATTTTAAATTTTATTGTATTGAATACAGCGGAGCTTTAGAAGAGTGCAATTTGTCTTTAATTTTTTAAATATTTTAAAATATAAATAAAGGAATTGTTTGTCACTTTCGGAAAAAAATCGATAAAATGACTTCCATTTCTCTTTCTAAAACGTTTTATTTCTTACGCCAGTTTTGTCCGCAAACAAGAAACATTCATTGCAAATTGAGTCCTTGCAAGTAAAACAAGTGCCCACGGACAATTTAAACTCACTAAAGAATTCCCCAGACGTTTCATGTTTTGGCCATTAGATTATTGTAAAGTGTATTCGAGTATTTATTGCATAAAAGTGTACGTGACCAATAGAAGAAATATTTAGTAAAAAGTAAAAAGAGCAATAATCGCAGAAGAAAAGAATTTAATAAACACATTTTATTCCACAGGGAACATCACTGAGCAAAGCTCAAGTCGTGTAAATTTCCACTGCCATCCCTACACTGTCTACAGTTTAAAATCTCTATGGCTAATATTTTGTTGCTTGTAGTTGTTGGTTGAAGTTTCTTCTTATTTTTATGGTAGCCTGTAGTGAAAATGTTATTGTTATTATTGTTGTAACTGCTGTTCTACAAAGTGACCATTTTCGTGTTCAGCATTAAGTTCAAATATTGACTCATTTATAAGCTCAGAGATACAAACTAATAAAATGCAAACAATGTGAATTCGTAATCACTACTTTCCACTGAGACATTGTTATCTACTCCTAAATGAATAGAAATAGTTTTCTCATATTATTGTTTTTGGAATAATTTGAACTTCCGGAAACAGTCACAGAATAATCGTATGTGCATATTAGTTATGCACATACGATTTACATACAGTAACTAAATTAAGGTAAGGTGGTTCTACTTGAATATCATAATTATGAAAAAATAACTAAATGTTTCCTTCTTTGCTGGCAAATTTAATTAAATGCAGCTGAATAAAGAAAAATAAATGAGGCAAATTATTTCTCCGAATGAACATTTTCTAAGAACAAATGCAGATTTAATAACAGCATATCAACTAAAGCAAATGCAATATTCATTTGTCTTTAGCATTTTTTTTCTTGGTTGACTTGTTGTCATTAGAAATATAAGACGAAGAAGCAAAAAAAAAAAATTATGGAGAAAAACAGCAACATTCTATAACTATTCGAAGCTGTTGTTCACCATATATGTATGTACATATTTTTGTCCACTAGCTTGGTTAATATTTTATTTGTGGGAATAAATAAAGGAGACAAGTTAAAATTCTTGAGAAATTTGTCCACTAGCTTTAGAATTGGAGTCGAGAAAAGTTGTAGGCAGAGCCTTACAAAGCTCAGCTCTTACACGAAGTTATTTTTACGTAAAATAAAAAAAAAAATAAAAAGCAAAGAATTTCTATGTGTGTCCTTACAAACTCCAATTTTATTACAATTAAAAATATTAATATATAATAAAATCCAAAAATATTTCATTCAATAAAATCTAATACTATTATGTAAACTATGAACCGCCTTAATTTTATGTTGAAAATTTTCAATTGAGGAGAGATTCTTTTTTTTCATTTAGTTTCCAATTTTTTTTTCCAAAATTCTATAAATAGTTTATTCCAGAGTTATTACAGTGGCCTTATATGTTATTTGTCCTTCGTGACTGTAAACCTGTGAGCACTCACCATGGTGTTTAGAAACTAACCCAGTGGAAATTTTGAGTTAAAATTTTTCTATATTCAAAATATATTTCACTTTCAGTGAAGAAGCTAAGCCCACTGGCAGCCTATTTATCTAGAAATGTATTAATAAAGAAATATTTAAGTTTTAAAAGAGCTTTTCTATTTGTTGCTGCGGTTGTCAGCTTTCATTAGATTATACAGAGGAAACAAATATTTAGTTTTATTTAAAGAAAGTGAGGCCACTATTTCCAACAGGGAATCAATCGTACATTGATGCAAGCAAAAAAAAAAAAAATTAGTTTGTGATTCGTTTTATTGTCAGATTCCTCTATCCAAGTCTATGTACGTGCACACACATAAGTCAATAGGTATGTACCGAGTAGTGCTGCCCTTTTGTTCGTATAACAGTGTATCTGTACAGCGAGCGCTTATGGCTTTATAAGTTGGGTGCACAAATATTACCTGACAGATTTAATGGCTGGCATAAATGCTTGTTACCATAAAATGACCGTCTAATAATGTTATTATTATTACTATTATTATTATAGCCAAATGTTAACAGACACACACTGATATACTTATACAACATTATACTTGTAGTTGGTATTCTAAATGTTTTAATGCATTTCTATTGTTGCAACATTTGTTATTGTAAAACCACTGGCAGCCACACCGTCAGCGTACAAATTATAACGACCACTGCATTGGTTTTTCTACATAATGGTCTTTGCATTGTTTGCATGTGTCTGCAAATGTGTGTGTGTGTGCATTTATAAGTGTTCCTTTTTCGTTATGTCCTGCGTTTATGGTTTTTGAGAAAATTATTATAATTGATATCGGTAACAAACATTGTTGCTGTTGGTCTCCATTTCTTAGTCTTTCTGTCGCTGAATTTATATTTGTGTTTACCAGATTGTGTTTATCATAAAATTTTATACTTTCCGAATTTAATGAATTGGAAAAATATTAAACAAAAAGAAATGACTGTTTAAATCGCAGTTCACAGTCAATTAAAATTGTGTTTGAATTTGGGTTTGTAAAACAAATTTATTCTACATTTATGACACTTTTATTTATCAATAAATTTCCCACTTGCATATGAATGATAACTATTTTCAAGCCCTATGCTTATGCATGATATGTGTATGCATATCTACAAATATACAACCATACATATGATTACCTCCCTTGTCATTATGAGGACCCTCTTACACGAATCTTTTAATTTTTTATTATAATTCTCATTCAGATGTTTTATGTGCCACTAAATGACTTTCAATTAGGTTTACCGAACTTAAAAGTTGGGGAACTAAAGCTAAGAAAAATTTAAGTTCAAACCGGCAGTAAAGCTTTGGTTGCTATTAGTAATCTAAATTTTAGTAAATATTTTCCAACAGGTCACATAAAAACTGTTAGAATGCACATACATTTTCGGAAAGGTATTGAAAATTGTTTCTGTTATATTACAAATTAGCTGCCATAATTTATTTTATTAGCCAACATATTGAAATGACTTTTGTTCACAGACCTCGCTGGACAGCACAACTTTAAGTAAATATATGCATTTATTAAATCTTCAATGAATTCATGGGAAAACAGAACTTGGTGCATGAAGGTTTATGTTTCCAGGACCGTAAACTAGAAATTATAATTTTTATAATATATATATTTTTTAATTTTTTCCCAAAATGCGTTAAAGATATTAACCATTGAGAGATGCATTTTTTAAAGCTGTTTCTTATAAATTTACTTATGGCGTTTTCTTTTCTACATTAAAAATGTCGCCCTGTGAAAAGGTGCCTTTTTAAAATGCATTGCCCGCCTTGTGAAAGTGGGCAAATTTTTTATATAACGAGAAAAGAACAGAAATTAGAAGAAAGTGCAATGCCTTTTTTTAACAGCAAAACATTTATGTATATTTTATGAAATATGTAAACAAAAATGTTCAGTTGCCAGATTGCTAATTCATCTGCTTGAGAAAACAAATATATTTTTTTTAATATCTCATACAAATAAGCAGCCGCATAGTGTTCTTTTCTTTGTTGTATACGATACAAAATATAAAAATAATTATTAAAATCTAATTTTCTGACTCTTTCAACTCAAAAGACTTTTTTTTAACATTTTCTGGTAACGCTGTGCAAGAATAAAAACCATGGTGTTTTACAAGGCAATTTCTGCCCTGTTGATTTGCTCAGGGCAAAAGTGCAATGCCTTTTGCACTGTGAAAGGGCAACATTTTTTAGAAAAGAACACGCAACCCTTTCACAGGGCAACACATTTTCGAGAAAAGAATACAAAATTGCCCTCCGTGCGGGTAGTGTTGCATTTTTTTGTAGAAAAGAAAACGACATTAGTTTCACTAATTTTATAACAATTAAATTTTTTAATAATTCAATTTCATTAAATTAAGTACATATGAAGTCGAATTAGAAAAGCTTCATTGTATTTTTAAATAAACGTTTAATTTTTCCATCCGATTTTCATAATTGCTACAAGTAAAATAATGACTAATTTTTATTAAAATTTTGAAGGATTTTTTTTTTTTTTAAATTATGCGAAATGTAGGATTGTAGGCTGGATAATTCATAATTCACAAAATATATATATGAAGTGTTACATTTCGCATTCAAAAATGCATCAAAAGATTCATTTTCATACATTCCCTTCATAAATTATTTCTCTATATTTATCCTGAGTAAAGGGTTTAACAATTGGGAATAATAAATATCAGTAAATACATATATATATGAGGAGTAATGATGCAATAGCTGTAGCCCCAATGTTGATACTTTGTTTCGTTGAACAATAAGATGAAAGTGTAATGAAAGCTAAAGCCACGTCAATGCACCCATCGAATCTACTCCCACATACCCATATAGATATACGAGTATACATGTATATGTGAGTAATATTTCAAAAAATTCATGTTGTAAGAATACGGTTTAATGTTTGTACTTTTTCAATTTAGAAAAAAGATTTAAAATGAAAATAAATGTGTGGCATATTTATGACTGCTAATGACTTACTTTACTGTCAGTCTCACCTTTTAATCTCGATTTGCAATCTAGTAAAATGTAAACATATGAAAAATATAATTAATATTTTTCTGCTAAAGAGAATGAAAAGTTTTGTTTTGGGTTTGTGTACTGAATGTTTAGCTTTATTATCACGTGTGTAAATATTTTGACAACAACTTAAAATTTAATCCTCTACTTAAATAGAATTTGTATTAAAAATACTCCATCATATAATTTATATCATGATTAGCCACAATGATAGTAATGAAAATATACACGTACAGCAGTGGGGAAATAGTTCTCACAAGCCACTGTGGATAACTATTCATTTGAAGTTCAGCACATAAGAGCCCATCCTTTCGCAATCATCAGAGCATTTAGAGAAGACATTCAACTTCTGGCATCTGCTTAATATACAAACTTGTGAGAAGAATTTGTAATGAATTGAGAACTTTTTTTTTTAACTTATAATCAGTTAATAAAGTAATTAATATAATTTATGGCAACAAAAGTGTGTGTTTTGTACAACAAGTATGTGGAATATTCTAGAAGTAAATAAACAAATTTTCATTATCTGAAAAAACTCAATTTTGGCTATTATTTTCATTTTTAAGGCAGATCTATAAATGGGATGTTAAAATGAATACTTTCGTTGCAACTAATAACTTTGTTTTTCTACTTTACAAAAATTATGTTCTGCTTAAGAACTTCATTCTGATTGCAGCTTTTGGTACTTGTGCGCATGATAAAGAATCTGATTTCCGTTGTTAACTTACAAGAAATCGTACCGACCTAAAAATGGAATCTTAAGTGATGCATAGTTATGTAAAAATGATGCCGTTTAATGTTTTTCAGCCAACTGCTTGAAACAACTGATGACTTGATTACAAGCAAATAATTAACTTATGAAAATTTATATAGAGTGTTGCAAATCATCCAGCTTGTCAAAAGTTTTTTTTTATTTAATTTCAAAAAATCTAGGCACATGCCAGCCGATAGTAAAGGACAAAATGTCGCTAAAGCAATTGAAATCGTTGTAATTTTTCTAGTGCAGAGTAAATTTGGTTTATTAAGTGTGTCTAGTGAATATATCTAAGATGTTTAATTAAATTTTTTGTTGGCCTTTACGATTTTTTATAAGATTTGTTCAAATAGTAATATTTTAAATCGACGTAACGTATATTTAAATCAGCAGGTCAGCAAACCTTTTTTGCGGCAATTTCAAACATTTAAATATAATTTAAATGTGCCGATTTTTGCTTGAATACCCGCTATTGTGGGTAATACTCTTAATTCATAATGTAACTTAAAATGATTGTTTCGATATGATTACTTCCATTACTAACAATATTCTCAAATATTAACGTAACTATAAGTAAGTACGAAATGCATTGCTAGTTTAGTCGCATCTACTATGCAAATACAGCAAAACCAAAATCTGCCATCAACAATAATAATATTGTTTTTATGGGGGCACACTGTTCAGCTATCATAGTATGAAAGTATGTGTATAAATACCTTTTGGAAACGATAACACATTTTCAACTTTATTAAAAAGTTAACGTCAAATATTTTCCATGTGTGCAAAGGTATAAACTCATATGCCACACTAATACTACCACAACAATAGCGAAAAGAAAATGTGTAGCATACATTCAAGGGCTCACCACTATAACTATTCCTCAAATAATAAGAAGAACCTGAACCTAATTTGTACGGAGCAGAATATGGCATATGTGAAAAAGTAAGTGTGAATATGTGTATGTGCTCGCATATATAAAAACATGAAAATGTTATGCAACCAACTCGTTTCACGAATACCAAATATTTTCAAAGATGAAGGGTGAGGTTATTTTTCTTTAATGTTTCTAAAAACATTTATAAATTTCTGCTCTGTTATTTTCTATGCTTATATAATTTTAATATTTTTTTCATTTTTCTTTATATCAAACTAATTTAAATATTCAAAGTACTTTAGAAGAAATTTCATAGACGAAACCCAGCCCTAATCAAAAAGTGATGTGTGAAATTTTCTTTTTTGATGTTGTTTGAAAATAATAATTCAAAATTAGATTGAATAAATTTTTCTTTTATCTATATATCCTTCTTGCCGTTTTTATACTAAAGTGTTAAAAAATTGTTTTACAGCAAATAAAAGAAAATTTTCTGCTGCCGTTTTTACTGTTTTTTTTAAGATTGAGCTCTGCTCTGCATTTAATATTTATTTTTTAGGAAAATACCTTCTTTTTTTTATGTAAATAAGAATGTAAAAGTCCAGGGGCGTGAGATTGTATGTAAATAAAGCAAGCCGTATTCTTGAAATGTAATTGGCTAAACAAAAGTTTTGCTTACTTTGCATAACAACCAAAGTTCTGGAGAAAAATTTATGTTTGAAGGCAATATTTTATCTTTGTGCGCTTTTAAGTTGTAACACAATAGTTTAAAATATTAAAAGAAGAACTATTTAACTTTTTTACTTTTTAACTATTAAAAATATTTCGTTAAAAATGCAATAAATTTATTTAAACTGGATTTGTGTTTAGTTTTGGAAGGTCTTGACAACAAGTTGTAAAATAAATATAAATCATATACATTTTTCCCTAAAATAACTCTCAGCCAAACTGCTCACAATAATTTTTAAAAGTACAGAAAACTATTGCTCTCCGAATTCTTTTTTATAAGTCATATATTAACTTTAAATACGCAACGCCAATTATAGCCCGTTACTTTACTTAATGTATCGGATCTTGAATGAGTTATTTATTTCCATACACTGATGTTGACGTCTTTACATGATCTATAATTTTTTCGAAGTGTGACATACATATATATTATTATATATATTTTTTTTTAAATAAAAAATATTGAATTTACTCCACAATTTACTATGAGATCTTAAATTTTTCAATACGATTTGACGACCTAAAACGAAAAGGTTTTTAAAACAAAAAACAAATGTTGCCGTATATTCACTTTTCTTGCTTACGGTGAAGAACTGAATGGACTGTACGCACTCACTAAGCAAGTAAAGGGCTACTGCAACCCCCTGTATAAAGACAAATACAAAAATGATATTATAAAATTTATGTGTGTTTTTTTCCGAAACCTTAATAATTTTATTTAAATTTTCTACCAATGCCAATAACTTTACGATTATTTGTGGCAACTCGAGTAAAGCTTATCTTCCCATTGAAGTTATTTCTTTGAGGAGAGAGAATTCCTAAATAAAAGGCACAATTGCTTAACATTTCGAAATGTAAATTAAAATACTTGATATTCCAATTACTTTTCTAGTATTAAGGCTAAAATTCAATTACTCTCAAATGCATTAGCATGTTATGTTGTTGTTGTATCACACAGAATCTTTAAATCTCCCATGTTAAAATGGTGTGAAATTAATACAAATGCTCTGTCTGTTTGTCCCTTCTAGCCTTCTTGTTATTTTAATTATACGCTTCTGAAAATGTGATTTCAATTTGAAATTTTTATATACAATCAACTTACCTTCATTTGCACACAGTGACATACACAAAATTACACCTGAAAACAAGCAAATAAAATCCAGTACGAACACTTCCATGCAAGTACAGTACAAGGCATGCTCGTGCATATGCACACATATAAACTTAAAAAGCCAATGTTTGTGTATGGGAATGATAAATTTAAATGAATGGTGGAGGCGGCATAGAGAAAAAGAAACAAGTGGAACCAGAAAAAGAAAACCCGCAAAAAGGGGGAATAAAAAAAATTGAAGGTGTGTATAAATGCAACTTACGTCTATGGAAAAATTAATTTGCTGCAGGGAAATTACGTCATAATGTCAAGAGTGATGTTGTATGCTCCAATTATCAACAGCGTATACATTAATATGTACGAAGATTAGCACACACCGATATACTGACGTGTGGTACGTGGCAACATCTCGTGTATAATTGAATGTGTTCACCCCAAAGCTCACTTTATGAAATTATAATTATATCCCAGCAAACAACCGGTATTGAGTTCAAATTGAAATGGAATTCTGAAATAAGAATTATAAAGTACAATAATTTATTGTTGTAAAATATAATATTAATTATTGTAATAAAATTGAAATTTTATTTTATCAAAAAATTTTTTTTTTGCGACTTCAATATTGACAATACCTTCATTTACTTTTAGCGATACTGACTTATTTAAATAAAGATTTGATGTATAAGACTTTATTGTTATTAAATGCCGAAACTTGCAATTATGGAAATAAAATTCAATAATATTTTGAAACCAATCTTGGAATCTATAGAGAATAACTTAAAATATGTACTTGTGGGGACAGTGTTTCTAAAATCAGTTTTAAATTTCATTGCAGGACGCATTTCCGGTATACTGTCTCACCACCTACAATAATAATTTAATAATTGATAAGGTGAAATGCATATCAGCTTATACTATATTTAAGTGTTGATAATATGTGATCTACGGAATGTAACTTGGACGTTTGCGCCAAAGGGCAATAATAATAATAATTAGACCTCTTACACACTTTAAATGTTTGCTTTCGTTTGACTACTTTCCAAATGCTTGACTTTGTGTCTGCTATGTTACAATGACAATACTTTTCAACAATATACCAACTTACAAGCAGAAAAATGATACACGACTTGCTACGACAAAAGCTTAAACTGCAACCTTTGAGAGTATAGACCTTTAATTGGCAAAATATCCTAAGCAACAGATTTCAAAAAAGAAGCGAAAAAATTTATCAATTTTCCTCCACTTCTTAGTATTTCTTAAAAAAATTTTTTCTGATCTTGACTATGTAATTATCCGGAAGGACGTCGGCATAAATTGTACAATCAGAAGATCAGAAAAACCGTTTCTTAATAAAGAAACTAATAAATGGAAAATTTGTATCAAAACACTCAAAGTTTGAATACGTATGAATATAAAGAAATAAAATCAATCAGGATATTTTATTTAAGACCGTTTTCATTCTTAATTAAATTTTACATACAAATTACTTTTTAAATTACAAATAAACTCTGGTACCATGAATATGTATTTTTGTCCTTTTTATTATTCTTATGCAAATTCCAGTTAGTCTATTCTGCCAGTTTACAACTCAAGTTCTCTAACATATAATGTTTTAAAAATGTTTTCTTACGATATCTTCGTATTAAGGGATCCTTTGCACTAAAACTGCATTAACTGGTGCTGTTACTTTAAAATTTCTACTGTTTTCTCGCCATAATCTTCTCAGTTTTTACGCCTACACTTTCCTTTCTTCATCGCCATGTTTCTATTTTGTTGCACATTTGCAACTAACAGCTGAATTTATGAACTAAATTCAATCTGACAAGGTTAGGTTTTATGAAAATGAGTTGAGGTATGCATGGCTGTGTTTGCTCATTATTACAATGAAACATTTCCATAAACACATTCAGTATTACATAGGAATCCTTTCGAATCATGTATGGGTTAATTGGAAAAATTCCAATCAGACTAAATGAATTTCAATTGAACAGTAGTAATCATTCTACTTTTGGATTGACAGCTCAACCAAAATTTGTTTGCTATTTATTCATAATCAGCCATGAAATTAAAATATATTAAGGATGTACAATTTACAATTTAGAAACTAGATTCCTTCCGCTGTAATTTTATGCTGCAATGTTGTAAAAATTGCTGGAGGCGAAAATGCATTGCAAAAAACTTTTCATCTATTCTTTTTAATAAAGTTTGTGCAAACCTTTAAAAATATGTGAATTTTAAATAAAAATATCTCCCACGTACGCAGCCACTTCTATGCCCTTTTCAGCTTATGTCACTGTATGCTTCAGCATTTTAATAATTCATTCTCTTGTTTTACTGTGTTTACGCTCTAGATGGGAAAATGCATTTAAGTAACCAATTACTAAAGTGAGGACCCATTTTCTATGACATCAAGACAATATTGGCAGTGAAATTTTCTCATATTCAGAAAAATTGTAAGCAAGAATAACTGTTTAAGACAAGTACACAGAAAAAAGATATCACCAAAACTGGTACTTTATATTTTACACTGATGACATGCCTTTCAAACATTTATAGAAATGCATACTCTATATGAGACCATTTAAATAGGATACTAAGAGTTAACTGCTGCATGACAGCAGTCATGGGCTACAAATTAAAAACTGAAGCATAGAATATTTAAAAAGTTCTTAATGGATAATATCGTTATATATCAAGGATATTACCAGCATGTTAATTAAGATCTGTAATTGATTATTTAATTGAATATGTAAACGAAAACTACGAAACTGTTGTTTAATTGTAAACCTTAAACCGTTTTTTTAAAGCATAAAAGTTTTCGAAATTTGATTTCGATAAATTAATTAATGTTGTTGCCTAGTAAATTATTTCTCATTTTTCTGTAATTAAAATTCGCATTTATAAATGTGCTGCTCTTAATTGTAATGCATGCCGAGTTGTGTATAATCGGTCACTTCTAGCACACTGCTTATAAAATTTTTGTTCAACTAGATAGTAAAGCAGCTTAAAAACAAAGTATACAATCTTGAAGTTCCTTATTAAAAAATTCCTACCAGAATAAAGTTAAAACTAACGACTATTTACAGTTTAACTATAAAGATGAAGACAAGAAGGAAAAAATAAGGAGCAAACTACAACGTCTTTAAAATAAAACTATAATAACAACCAGCACCCGCTAGTGCAGTTGCATGCAAGTGGAAGTGTTGCATTAAACCACACTTTTACTTGGTTGCTTGCCATCATTGCCAGCAAGTGTTGCAAGCAGTTAATTTTACTTTGTTTATTTTACACAGGCTTCAAGTACAAAAAAACCAAACAAAACAAAAAAAAAAAAACAAAAAAGACAAAAAAATGTACAGCTGTTTAGCATAAAAAATTAACGAAAAGCAGAAAATACAACAAAAGATAAAAAAGTAAAAAAAAAAACGAGCTCATACAAACAAAACAAAAGTTAAAAGAAAAGAATTTATAAGATGTACCTTGCCATCGTTAAAAAATACACTTCACTAACATTAAAGCAACAATAATGGCATCAGCGGCAGCAATTGCAGTAGAATTTATTTACCACCTCAAGGAAAATTAAAACAAGAATAAACAAAATTGAAATTCTTGTGTATTTAAATATGAACGCTCGTTACGTACAGTATGCGAAATAATATATGTGTGTCTTCTTAAGGCAAGTAAAGGATGAATGCAGCATGTAGTAGCTACATGAGCACAAATACTCACTTGTACTCTGCATAATGCCACATGCACTTAAGGCTTTCCTTATATTTATTTATGTTTTCCTTCACCCAACACCATTCATGCACATGCACACATGCTTACCCACTTGTCTGTATGCAAGAAAATATAAGTGGCATATAAGTATATTTTCCGGTGTGTATATTTGCATATTTCGGTTAAACGCGATAAACAATGAGAAAAAAATTTAATTATTTTATTCATTCTCTTGTTAAATGGCAGCACATACTGGTGGCGCACAGAGAGGCCTTCAATTAATGAAATGCTGTAATACTTGATAAAATACATAAACGGGGCGTATGATTATTTTTCATTCTATTTAACTAAATATTACTCATACGCCAATAGACATTGTTTTGCTTTAGAGGAAGTATTTTGAAGCTAAATTAGAATGAATAATTTTTGGGCGTTTAAAAAACCAGTTTCGTTTGTTCTAGTTGACATAATTATTTGGTGGAAAACACTTTTGTTAAAGCTCTAAAGAATTTTTTGATTTGCTTTTAATATGCATTAAAAAGCAACATATGCATGCCATATTTTTACTAAATTTCTATTAAATTAATTTTCACCCCGGTAAATTATAGCGCCAATGCTCAGGAAAACTCTATCGTAGTATTCGTATGGCGAGAAACTTCTTTTGTATTGTTCTAGAGAATGTTAACCATCTCCCTGTTGCTTCAGCTGATAGTTTTCTAGAATCGAAAAATTAAACACATTGGCTTGGTTTTTGTAATTAAGAAACTAAGACCGTAAAACTCTAAGAGATATTTAACACTACAAATGCATTTTGGCAATTGATGTGGCGCACAAATTATATATTTTCATATGCGCCGAGAATCCTTTTCACTATTTTTCTGATAACAATGCTCTGCTGCCTAATTTGTTCTGGTGGCGCAGAGAGAGGCCTTTAAAAGATAAAAAAGTAAAATAAAACCAGCTCATACAAAGAAAACAAAAGTAATTAAATAAATAATATAATAAGTAATAAATAAATAAAATAATTATATTTCATCTCTTTTTATACTACATTTAGTGAAAAAAGTTTTTTATTTCATACATAAATTTTTAAATAAGCTTTTGTTTCCATTCATGCAAACAACTGATCATTCAACGAAATTGAATTATTTGAGACAGTTAAATAAGAATTATTTATACCTGATTTAAGGTGCCTAGTCGTATACCATAAATTGCATAAATACAAAGCAATAAAACAAGCTTTTATTTAGTATTATAAGAAAGCTTAATTAAATAAAGAGAAAATTACATTTAATGAATATCAAAATAAATGCGTTGTCTCTAACAAGCCGGCATCAAATTGTTGGCCATTAATAAGCCTATTGTCTTTACAAAATCCTCATAAAATTCTTGTATTTATAATGAACTATAAAACATGAAACCTTTCAGAGGTTATTCATTTTTCATTTATTATTGTGCAAGTAAATTTCCACAATTTAATACGTAAAGTACGTCTCATTTAAAATTGGGGTCCTTTAATAAGTTTTACTGGGGAAAGAAAGTAAGAATATCTTCTGTCACTGTAACCACTGAAATATATTTCACGTTTTCTACCCCTTTAAGAATTATATATGCAAATACAAAATAATATTTTTCCTCTTAAGTGTCTTAGACGTATTTCTTTGGTTGTATCCAACTGAGAAAATATTCTCAAATTGATACCTATGATTCCCTAAGGGCTTTAATTAAGAAAGGAGAAATTAAAAGAGGAAACAAAAATTAATAAACATAAACATTGTGAGGAACCGTTGAACGCTATGCTTTTTAATAGGAAAGGAAAGGTTAAATGCTTGAGATTTACCAATGATAATTTAAAGAAAAAAAAAGAAGAATAAACTCTAAACTTCTTATTTAATATTTTGTTTAACTTAAACTTTTCACTTTCCCACTTAAATAACTATACATTTTAGAGAAAATTAAATTGGTTGAAAAATTTAACTTCCAACGCTTTGAAATATTTGATAATTTTTTGAGAAACGTATTCCTTATTGCCTCATTGAATGTGTTTATATTTTTGTTTACTCTTGTACGTACTCGTTTATGGGTTAATTAATTAAATGACCTTAAGAACGTTCTTCGTAGCCCTTCTTTTTATATCTTTTGCTTAAATTATCATTCCCTTTTCGAATTTCTTAGACGGCTTTTGGTTTTTGTCTGATTTTCCTGATTTTTCTCCTTCTGCGACCTTTTTTTGTGCTGTTTTTTTTTTTTTTTTGCTTAACCAGCCGTTTAAGTTTTTAATTATGTTTTCCCTTTCTTTTATTGTCGGAATAGGCAGATGGAAAAATAAGAAAATGAAAAATTAATAAAAATAAATGTAGGCACAAATAGAGTAATTTTGATTTTGGTATGGTACGTCTTTAAGTTCGCTACGTAATTATTTTACTTTTTGTTTGAAAATTTATTAACATGAGAATTGGTTTGCTTTAATAACCTCAAAAACATTAATCATTTTAAAGAAATATGCAGCAGGCAAATGAAAAATTAATGACTTAAAAAATCATTAAGAGAACTTGTGTTACACTAGTATTTTGTATTGCATTTGCTCAACTGCCTGGCATATTCCAAGAAAAAACTACATTAAGATACGACATTCGGTGATGAAAGCCGTAGTTAACCTTAAAAAGTTGTAGGACAATGTGGCAGTGTGGATACGCATTTTTTTTAAAACTTTCTGTGCTAAAGTGTTTTGAGCAGAAATGATTTTGTCCGCAATGCCCGAACGACAAGTTCGAACTATATAAATTCGTATATGTATATAGGAAGCATTTTGAATTGGTGACATCAGTTGAAAACATCCAATCCAATAAGTATTACCAAGTGGGCGATAATTTGTACACAAACAGATACTTGCTTAGTAAGATTTTCTTATTTTTACTCTAAGAGGTTTAAAGGACTCAAAACTTGTAGTGTTTTGATGTACGATTTGTTAAAGTAATAAGTAAAGTTTGAATTTAATCATCAAAAAATTAACATTTTCCTAGAAACCACGTTATTCAGAATAATTTTTTCATACATAAATTGTTCGCATTAGGGCATTTGCTTACTTGGGGCTAAGAGTTAATTTCAATCACATAATAATGGCAGAAAATCCTTCGTCGTCAACATTATTAGTAAATGCTTTTAAAATGTTATAATGTCACTACGAAACATAAAAAAAAGCCGCGTGCAAACGATACTGTAAATGCCATTTAAGTGTATTATGAGAAATACAATGCCAGGCGAGATCTATAAATGCTTTTGCTGTAGATTTAGAGTCCTTTTCAATTACAGTTTCGATGCTTACATGACTATATCTCAAACATAAAACAAGAAAAGAATCCATCGATCTTATAACGTTATTGAGCTTCCAAGTACAATAAGGATGCTCAGTATTTAAAAAGGATTTATAGTAAAGCTAAGAAGAAAAAAATTTCATTCTCAGACACAATTGTCATCGAATTTAATCTCTCCAAAAATATATAATTTTTCTAAAATTTTATATTTTTAAACAAGTTTACATCAACGATCGATTTATTTATATTATTTTTGTTGTAGCGCTTTCGCACGTAACTTTGAGAGAATAAGACGAGTTTATTTTCAACTGTTGTGTTGAGTTACAAACTAACTTTTATTGTGACTTTCACAAGGACGTTTTTGCTATTTAAGGCTATCTGCATACAAACATTTTTTTAAGAATTAAATAAATTAAAAAGTACTTTTATTGCACTACAAGTATTAGGAAATGACAATATATATAAATATGTCACAATAAGGATAATTTACCACTGGATAAGAGTTAATTAAAAAATTTATAAAATCGAAAACTAAAAAACAAAAAAAAAATAACAATAATTAAATAAATATTTCTAGAAGCGAGTATTATAAAACTAGTGCAAGCTTTTCTTGTTTCGTATTTACCCAGAGGTTTAAAGCAGTGCAAGTAAATTTGTTTTAAATTGTTTATTGTTTAATGTTTAATTTACAAGCATTTGGCAAAAGTTAAAACGTACTCTGCATTACTTTTTTTGCAGTGCTCAAAACCACTATAACCTTATTATATAACTTTGCTTGCATGTCGCATGAATTATTACTACATACAATAATCGTTTTTATAAATCCCATTTTAATATGATTAATTAAGTATCACTCATGCTGGCCTTTATTATCATTAAACAATATAATGAATTTGTTAGTTCAGAATCACTAATAAAGAAGCAAAAACCTTACGGATCAATAGTGTATTCGTTTTTAGCTTGTGAATTTATATTTTTGCTTTATTTAAAGTTTTTATTCAGTTTATTGGATTTACATTATTACACATATATACGAATATATGTGTATATGTATTGTTCATGTGTTGGCTATTGTTGCTTTTGTAATTTTTGTTTGACAAAAAAGTTTTTCCATGGTTTTATTTTCCAATTCATAAATCAGTGCTAAATCGACATTCTAAAATCAAATATGTTTGATCATGAAAAGTAAAGGATGAATGCAAGGTGTACAGCTGTGGGCAATTTGCTTATCAGATCAAAGACTATATACATAAATAATTGAGAAAAGTTGTGATGAATTGAATGGTGGCACAACAGAGAACACACTAAAACTTAGGAAGGATGAACACAGATGTGATCAGCGTCTGATATTTTTGATTATGCATTGATTTTAAATACTGAAAATATTTATCGGCATTTGTTTGTCTTACACTTACGAGATAGCCGTACTAGGAAAGAATTAATTTGAAGATTAATTAAGATATTCCCGCTTATAATTATAAGCACTTGTTTCTTACTCCTTTGTGGAAAAATTTTAATGTTTCGAATTAATGAGAGTATTTTAAAATAAAAAGGCTTCACAATTTCGGGGGCCATTCTTATGTGGCGAAAAAGCCTATGATTTATTTTTATTCACTTTCCGTAAACGTAACAATTGGGGATGAATGTGTTTGAAGGAACTTTAAGACAACAGTGGTGTCGGTCCAGAGATATGTTTGTGGTTTCAATTCTGCAATACAATTTCGCATACAGATACGCTCCATAAAGCTCCAATTGTGGCATTGAAACTATTACCCATTAAAAATAATGAAATTTCTTATAATATTTTTCATTTTTACATCTCTTGGGATTTAAAATTGTTTAACCTGGCCTATTCAATTCACCCTTTCCATAATTTTTTCTTTTTTCCCTTGCGAAAAAAGAAATGCTAAGTTTCTTGTCATTTGCGTAAAATATTTAAATTAATATATTGAATATTTTTCTTTCATTTAATATTTTTGGATAACAAATAATGCAGTGAAACCCTATTAACAGAACGTCTAAAATAATTACTAACTATATGATAATAGAATAATTAATTATATTTCTAAACCTCAAATAAAATTGATGGTACTGAATAGAATGAATTGCAGAAGAAAAGAAGAAAACACAATTGCTAATTATGCATAAATCGCTTAATAAATATATCTAGAATAAAAATATTTCATAAAAGTAGTAACTAATAAATTGAATTACTGACCTAAATATTATAGTCATGCCTACTGATCGCATTTGCTTTACTCAGCTTTAATTAAAAATTTAAAACTGAATTAACAACTTAAATATTAAAAGAAATATTTGTGTTTTCTTTTCTTTAGATATAAAATTGTAGTTAAAAAAAATTAAAAATTGTTGACATATATTTGCATCCTCTCAGATAATTCCGTTTCTTTTAAAACCTTATAAAATATTTAAATTTATGAAAAAGTAAAATCAATGATAAAATCTATCCAATTGTTTGTAGGATATTTAGATAACTGTTCTGAAAGTTTCCATTTATTAACCCAGCATAATATTTATATCGAAAGATTCAATACTCATAAATCTTATTTCATACAGTTTGATTTAAAATCACCCCTTTTCAACGGCTGCCTGCCTGCTTATAAATTTTTTAAATGAATATGCAGATACATATATATAGCTTTTAAGCAAAAATTATTTAAGTTGTTTATATTTTGAAGAGTACTGCTACATAGTTCATATATATATATATATATATATATATGTATGTGTGAAACTCTTAGTTTTAAATGTCCTTGAAAGATACAACATTACTGTGTTGTCATACAGAAAAATAGTAATTTATTATTGTATACAGTAACCATAAATAACTGGACAACAATCTTAAATGTTTTGTTAACACTAACTGTCTAACAACAAATCATTGAGATTTAAATCGTATGCAGGGAATGCAAACACATCCATATTTACAAACTCAAGCAAAAGACTTGCTCAGCAAAAGAATGAATGTTACACTATCCATACATATTGACAGCATTGACATAATTTCATATGCATACATACTCGTACATGTATATATGTATGTATGTAAGTTTATCTCTATAAAAACGAAGCCTTAAATTATTTTTCTATAACGAACAAGAATATTTCATGGTCAAATATCAGCACCTCTATAATATGCTGAACTTAAACCAAATTGTAAATATTAATGAAAAATATTTTTAAGGGAAATGAAGGAGAACATGAAGAGAGAAAACAGAAGGTATTGCAACATGTTGCGAATCGACACCCTTTACAGATTCAGATAAAAATGAAATTTAAGAGCGGAACGATTCTCTTCTGCAAAATTTACGAAGGGAAATTTGTGATGCCTTTTGCCATATTGTGCTCATGACGCTCATTTAGCCGGTTATTTATTTACGAACACTCACATGGGGATGTGTCTGTATTGTTTTTGTTCGAGTTTCCTGTAAAATACGTTGCCTCGATTTCTAGCATTGGCGAAGGCCATTAAGTTCAAGGCAATTTAAATGTAGACATCACACATTATACATTTATGTAATTTTTTTCTGGCCATAATAATCTTTTTATTGCCCTTAAAAAAACAAAAAAGTAAATGAATTACCGTAAATAGTTTGGAGAAAATATTCAACCCGGAAAATAGCTCGTATGATTAAATTCATTTGTGAAATTATGTTAAAGTGCAAAGATTTACGCGCAAAATGCAAATTGAAGAAGAATTTAAATTCTTTTTATTTTTTTAATTCCTTAGCAGAATAAAATTAGCTGAATTAAACGAAAAAGTTGGACTCAATTTAAGGGCTGTAGTTGACAGTGTAATAAAAAATTAATTTGACTTGCCTGTTTTAGTTATTTTAAGGATGATTTTATCTAAAGGTTGTAATTACACTAAACAATAGTGTTTCTGTAATTACACAAACAATTAAATATTTTTGCTTTCCCTTTCCGGCATAACAAAACAGTTGATGCCATCAAAGTAAAATACAATGAATCCGTTATATATATATGTATTTATATAATACTTTTCGATATATACATATATACTTCAAATAGTTGAATTGATTGCTGACTCGTTATATAAAAATCGTTTTTTATTTGATTGTAACGATCGCAGAACGGCCGCTGCCTTGACAATTTTTTCCAAGCATCCTTGGCTATACTAAATCTTAAACAGCTGCCATTTTCCTTATAAAAATACCCAAAAAAAAAAAAAATATTTCTCTAGAAGCATTTAATGTTAACATAAAGGTAATATAAACAGCTCAAATATATTTTTAATTTTTTGTATTCTTTACATTGCCATTTATTGATTTTACCAAAAAAATTAAATTTTTCCATGGATAAAGAAAAATTGGAATTTATTGAATCTTATACTTGTGGTTATTAGAAGAATAAATAAATCATTATTTTTCTATTTGTTGAACTTCTTCTAGAAAATAAACTTAATGTATGAGCATTCATGCGAATAAAATTTTCATGATTTGCCGTCGCTTCTATTCTGTAATTATTTAAGTAATATTTTATGAAAAATAGAAAAATAAGCAGTAAAAATATTGAATTAAAAACTAATCAAATGAATCAAGATATTGTAAATCAAATACCTGAAATGAATAATTCTACGAATACTAAAACTAAATAAAAGAAAACTAATAACTACTTTAAAAAAATAACTCTAATTATATCGAGCATAAACACCTCCTAAACACTATTAGAAGTTGTAGATATTTGATGAAGTTAGAAAATGTTTTAAAACGTTGTCCTTTCAAACTAGATGTTATGAAGTCAAATTTTTGGCGTTAAAGTTTATGCCTTTGGAATCATAATAGTATCGTTTCGGTAACTTATAAAGCAAAAATATTGACTCAAAAGTCGTTCCAGGTTTAAGTAAATTTACAAATACGTCAGTAATTTGAAGGCATCACGATTCTAGGAAAAGCTTAACATAAAATTTGGTACTTTACTTGCAAATAAAAGTCTAAAATGAAATACTTTGCCTTTTCGAAGAACTAAAAAGGAAATTTAATTTGACTCTGATAATCTCTTTATTAAAATTCGATTTTCAGTATATCAGTATATGCTTTCAATGCATTGACATTAAATGTTTTCTTTTACTTCCTAATATTTATTTATCGTATCAGATATAAATACTTTAATTCTTATATTGTTCTCCGGTTAACCAAAAAAAAAAAAAAAAAAAAGAAAACAGTGAGAAGTTTGTAACAATACGAATGTATCGTAAGTACACTGTACATTTCCATTTGCTCACGTGTAATTAAATTCATTTTTCATGATATAATCCCTTTTAATATTTTCGAAATGTATATTTTTCATACGAACCATAATGTAATTACTTTGATGGCAAGAGAGGAACACGAAGCGACATAGCCAAGAGGAGATCACAAATAAATTTTATCTTCACTAATCACCATACTTTCGATTATATATAAAACCAATAAGATATCGATTCTCACATCATTTTTGTTCGTCTTTACAAAAAATAAGAAATCGAGAGATTTCTTTGCCAGATTTCAGAGTTTCTTGTAAAAGTCGCTACACTGTGGATGTGCCAAAAAAATTTTGTAATGCTTATTTAATACTTTAATGGCAGTGACGTAGGATGCCTCGTGCCCATATTTTAACCCAGTTTTTCGCATGGGATGAAATATTTATGGCAGTTGTTAAAATATTTATCTGCCAAAAGTTGTACGCTCGTATTTCAGTCATTTACTCGCATACAACTCATTTAAAAATATTGTTACATTTCTGAAAACTTTTTTTTGTTTGTTTTTAAATCATAAATGTATTTTATTTTTAGTTGCTTGTTTGCAAAGAGTAAAAGACAACTTGTCATTTGAGCCATCCTTTTTATTTGTTTTACAATTTGTTATTTATTTATATTTCCTTTCCTTTTGTAATTTATTTAAGCCTCTATACTTTTTTCATTTTTTATAGCCATAAGTATTAGAGCCATCATTTGTCGCTTAAATGAATAGCTGTTTATGCCGGAATTTTATTTATAAATTGTATTTATTAAAGCACTATTTAGTGCATTTTATTTAACTTGATTTAATTCAAGTCACAATTATTTAGCTGTCGGATAAATTAATGACTTATTTAATTTTGACACTAATAATTATTATGGGCTTGTGAGAGTGTGTTTTATCTTGATGTCGAAAACAAATAAACTAATTTAAATTTAATTGAAAATAAGATTATTCTTAAATTTAAAACTGAGGCTGTCAGTTTTAAGAAAAAAAAAATTAAATTAGAGTGGGAAGGAAACCAATCGTGCAAATACATTTAGGGGACATTCTCTTTCACCTATAATATTTCGGAAGAAATTTTGTTACGGAAATACTTTAATTAATTAAATGTAGCTTGTCGATGATCTAACTGGATGTGATCTTTCTTTCTCTACCTTTTTCCCTCTCTCTTGTGGGACTTGTGTTGTACACTTTTACACTTTTTTCGTTCCTGCATTCAAGAAAATTCCTGCATACAAGAAAGTCAGAGTAGTCACCTCATGCACTTTAGCATTTGAGAAGGACATTACCTGCAACAAGTAATTTATGAAATAAATTTATAGAATACAAACGATCTGGCTCATTTATACACCTAAATAGTACTTTTTATTTTACTCTGGACCATATGCTATCTGCCTTTCGAAATGCAATTTAAGGTCAATACCGAATTTCAGATTTATAACACTAGCAGGATCACTTTGGCGATTTGATGTAAAGCAAAGAAAAATTATGTATCGGAAGAAGTGGACAGATGGATCAGTTTTGCTTTAAGGACAGTTGATATGTTTTCGGCCCCGATGAAGCACTGCTGAAAATGTGGTCATTTATGCACTCACTTATATATGTTGTTCTCGATCTTAATTGTATATCATTATCGCTTTAAAATTCCAGCAATAATTCATTCATGCAGAGGAATTAAACGGACCACCCTGATCCGATGATCAGTTGATTAGTACAATATTCAGATGTGCAGTTAAAGTGCGTTCACCGTCTTTGTCTATCATACAAAGTATTTAGTTTATAAATTAGAAATCTACTTTAAATTTATTTATTTTATTTAAAGTTGAAATACCAATGACATTAAAGATTTTTATACTTTGATTATTTCAGTTAAAAACATAAATAAATAATTTAAATTGACTCATTTTATGGCACCGTATCTGTTGATCTCTAAAATTTATTTTCAGAATTTATTAAGTGAAAGCAGATTCTGAAACGCACGTGTTTTACTTAAATTGCTTTACTTATAATAAATAGTATGCTGGTACTGAAACGTCTAGAATTCAATTTAAATTTTATTTAGTTATTGAAATGTGATTTTTAATGCCTTCCTAATCACGAATGCCTGAGAAAGTTATTCATTATTGAAAATAATATAAACAACATTGAACATCTATTCGGGGTCACCTGTAATATCATAAAAATTGTAATCATGCAAAGCTTTTTCCATAAGTACATATTATGTTGATAAGTGTAAATTTTTGCGCTTTTATAAAATTAAAACATTTTCTTTCTTATCTAGAAAATTTCTGCTTCACTTAATTTATGTCGAATAATCAGCATGCAGGGTCATTTTTATGGGCCACAGCCATTGGCATTGCGATCTCAGACAGGTAGGGAAGAGTATGTGTGTAGATACAAGCGACTGCACGACTAAATATACTTATACACAGCATCATAAATTACAAGCCAATACAAGCACACACACACACACATACACACACACACACTCACACACTGTAATCCATTCCACTATAATCTGGTTGGTATCATAAATTAACAATATATAATGAAAAAAAAGCGGTAGAAAATGAAATTGTCATAAAATGACTTAAATTACCTGTAAAGGAGGCCACATAAATATAAATTCTAAAGCATGACATTCAAGCGAAATGTTTTAGAGGAAAACCACTTCTTGTTACATTAACGCCCTCCCGTTAGCTTAACAAGATTAAACGATTTACCAAATGAATTTGAAATAGGGAAACATTTTTGAGCTAAAGAGCACAACAATATGCGTCAAGGCCATGAATTTTTTCATGTGATTTCCTTGGCGCGATAAGCGTTCATAACACAGCAGTTGTAGCAAAATTGTTTATTGTTATTGTAATAAGGACGTCAGTCCTAGTAAATAAATTCCACATGCAAAAATGGTTAAAAACGTGCCATTTGCTGAGATATTTGAATGCCTTTTTAATAAGCCTCCATTAGTCGTGGGATTTGGCTGCTGCTCTATAGCGCTCGTTCTGCGTTGCTGCTAAGTATTTTTTAATACATATTTTGGAAAAAGCATGTGGAAGGATAAAGAAAAGGCAAATGAAAAAATTAAAAAGAAATTAGAGACCTAAACTTAGCAAGACAGCTTTTAAGAGATCCCTTTACGCGTGATTTTAGCTAACATTTCGCTTTCTATATAAACCATATAACTTCTGAATTTCTCTTCCAATTCGTTGTGCTTTCGGGTTATATGAAAAATGTATCTGTTAGGATTAGAAGAATTTTGTAAAAAGATATTTTATTTAAGATAAATTTTATAAGTTCTTCCGCAAGACAAAAAAAAAAAAAATTCGGTATGTGAATGCTAATTCTATCCTCAATTATTCAAAACTTACTTTGTGTTTGCCATGTTTTAAAAAGGTAGAAATAAATTATCGCTTGTCTGTCCGAATGTACATGAAAGTGAAAGAGGAAAAAACCAATTAATTTCAGCAGGCAAGCAGGCAAGCAAATAAATCAAAATGCGTAAATTAGTTTTAAATAAGGATATTCTGTTAAGGATATTAATTAATTAAGTTAATTTATGTATTTATTATTATTGGCTTTTGTTTTGTTTTTCATTTGAAATTATAAAAATATTCATTATTATAATGATTAGCAGCGAGAAAAAAAAAATTTAATTTCTTTTCACTTTTGTTGTAAAACAGATAATTTATAATTTTAAGAGTATTAAAAACGTGTTTATGTTTTTACAACTAAAAATTTTAATGAGATACTAAAAATTGATGAATTTTTTAAAGGGAATTTTATTTATATCATATAATTTGTGCAGCTTAGCACAAACCGTTTGATATCAAATTCAATTAAACAGTAAAAGATTTTTTTAAAAGTTGTTCTTAAATACATATAATAATTTAAATGACGGCCACTGAATTTTTCTGTTTACGGAGAAGAGTAGTTATTAACAATGAATTAGAGTCGATATTTCTGTATGTCCTTGCTTGTCGTACTTGTAATAATTAAAATATTTTCGTAAGTTTTTTGAGTAGTTACAAAGAAAAGCTCTTGTGTACTTCACCGCATACTAATAGAGATCATTAGGCAGCCCTCTACATGATCACTGGTCACAACAACTAGTTATCTTCTAATATACAATATATTTTTATTTCACACCGATGTTTTTCCAATTTTGTGAATAGATAGTTTGCAAGCATAATTCGATATTAGGCTTCCTAAGTTAAAATTAGGAATATAAAATATAAATAAATATATAGTTACAAAATATATATATATATAATTATAATGTAAGAAAACTTAGCCGATGTCCTCAGCAGCCATAGTTATAATATCAAGTAAACAAGTAAATAAATAATTTAAAAAAAATAAAAATAAATATAAAATAAAATATAATTATATTAACCAAATTTTTCATCTTAATCATTTGAAGATGATTAGCATTGCAGTCCGTCCCACTATAACTTGTCGATCTACATCGTGCAACCAGTGCATATTATCGACTTTCACTCAACAACAATAGATAAGCATTAATTTCGATTTGCATCATCGTGTTGCCAAAGTTATTCTTTCATATTTTTAAAGATTTTTTCCCTGCGGAAATTTTCATATCCTGTCTTTCAATTTAAATTGTTCACTGGGTTAAGTGTTATGCCTATATCTGTTAACAAGTCATTTACATAATTACTTTTCACAATTTTGCAAAATTTTATTCTGCTCATTTACAAAACAAATAACAAATAAAACATGTTTCTAATTTGAAATCGACAGGTAGCAGTGTCAATTTTATACAAGCGAAATAACTTTACAAAAAAAAAAAAAAAAAAAAAAACAGACGACTACACTACACACATATTAACAAAAGGAAACAAATATCCTTGCAGCTGGTATCCAGTCAAGCAAACGGCTTATCGTACTCATTGTATGTGAAGGCGTATCTACACGTGCTCATAAATGATTACAATAATAAAATGTACTCCAGCGAAAATACGGATCTGAAAGACTTTCAAGAAACAGAAACACTAATTATATTCGATATTTACATGTGAACTACAAGCGCTCATAAAGGATTGGAGTAGATTTTTGCTAAGAAGCTCACGCACCCAAACTGGGAGTAACGAAAAAAAAAAAAAATCATAAAAATAATTGTTTCTTTGCTTTTCGGTAAGAGTGTGTCACGTTTTGCTCAATTTTTTCAATCTCGGTTTTTTGTTTGCTGTTTTTTTTTTTTTTTTTGCTTTTTCCTGGAAAATGTGAAGAACATGTTTTCGGCAGAACTGTTTTTCAAAGAAAATAAAAAGCCATCACGTATTTTGTGATACAAAACGCATGCACAAGCAAAATAAAATGTGCATGTGTGTATCACATACATACACACTAAATTAAATATATAGAATTCTATTAAAGATTAAATTTTAACAAGTTTTTAAACCTCTAACATTTTCACTTACACAATTAGATGAAATTGTACACTGTCTGAATATTTCATTTTCATTTTCTTCAACTCTGCTTCCACACATATACATATTAACCCAAATTGCAAGCAAATCCTTATTGTTCTTAAAAGCATTGAAGATATAATCCTCAGCCGGTTAATTTTGTAGTTATAAAATGTAATTGGAGAACGAATACCACGGTGATAGTAAGCACAGTACCTTATATGTACTCCTAACTAAATAGGCATATACATTATTAGAAAAACAAAACAGAAAAAACAAGGACAACAAAGATATCCTTGGAATGACTTACCAAACATACTTTAAAGAGATGTAATCACCTTAAAATAAAACCACATACCACACCCCCTTTTTGGGGTTTTTAGGGGTTTCAAAGAACAAACACAATTGTAGCAAGAAATTTAATAAGGAGTAAATACATATTATAGTAAATAATGAGAGACATTTTATTTGTTTAATGTTTTCTTTTCGCACGATAATGGCAACCGAATTAAATGTTTGAACTTGTGTGTTCAGCATATCGCCGCCCAAAAAGCCGGTATCTTAACGAACATTTGTGAATGTTTTCCACGAGAGTATTATAATAAGTGAAATCAATTAATCAATTAATCAATTAATTTTATTACTGACTGTTCCAATAACTGATAGAAATTGTTTTTAAAGTTTCCTAGTACAATATGGTGTGGCACATTTTAAATGTTCTCCTAAAAGTCAAAAAAGTTTCCCAAAAATATAAGTGGCATGATTGCATTTTATTAGTCGCATTCTTGATAACAATAAAATTTGCTAAAAGTCAAGTTCATAAAGTTCATAAAGTCCTTCAATACAATTGCAATAATGGACCAAAAGTGTCCAGATAAGAAACTGCAGCTATTAGTGGTAAAAATGCTCCACCGCTCTTGTCACTTTTTGTCACTTCTTCCAAACACTTTCATACCCGCCATTTCGATTTAGTTAATGGGATACAGTTTATATACATGCGCTGAGTTGAAGAAGTTTTGTAATTAGATACACGGTTCTCGGCCAGTTCGATAAAGTTTGGCAATCTGACATCAATTGATTATCCCTACTCTATTCGTACATAAATTAACATTTAACTCAGTTCGTATATTTTCCGATATCTCTTTCCCTTTTATGTCCGCCCATTTCCATCTCGTTAAGCGATATACATAAAAGTTAGTTTTTATTAAATTTATTGTAAATAAATTGGAATTTTCAGGACAAGAATTATTGTTCGGTTTACGTTTCCGCAGCCGATATGAAGATTGAAAATTTCTGGAACATTGGGAAAATAATGTTGAGTAAAGAGCCTTCATACAGCTATTCGCATTCACATGCTCGTAGAATTACGTCCCAAATTAGTGTTTTTGATTGTATTCTCCGTGAGGCTTCTTAAGAATGTGACGTTGGTTTTGTGGTTGTGCGTTATTGTGATAAATTACGTGTGGTAAAATCCTGATTTACTTTACATATAAGTGTAGTATGGTAAGTGTCCTGCAGTTCTCTGCAAAGACCATGAAGTCTACGAAAGGTAATCAAAGAAGAAAGTGCTATACACATTTTATAAGAGAAATTAAGAACATAGATGGAAAATAATTGACGAAAGAAACCTCAGAAAAGATGTAGGAAATATTTGGCTTTATCATGAGCGGAGTGATTTGTTTTCTTTGCTTATTTTTACAATTAGTAAAACAATTTTTAATTTTTAATTAAATAAATATTTTCACATACTTTTTGCGGGAATATTTTTATTTGGTTGAGTTTCATTAAAGTAAATTTCATTTCCGGAACCGCAAATGGTAACTGACTTTCTTTTCAACCTTTAAAGACTTGAAGGTTGCATTTCAATTTCAATTCATTTTTGTAGATTAATCAGAGAAACGTGTCTTTCTTTTGTAATAAATACAATTAAACGAACTAGCGGGTAATCTGGAGAAAACACTTCACGCACACTTGAGTGGCGTAGACTCTGATTATATAACTCTGTAATGTTGACAATTTGCATGTAAAGCCTTTTTAAATTGCTTAAATTCATACCAGCGTTGTCAGATTTATCACATTTGGCTCTTTCTTTAAGTTTTGTTTAAATTCCAATTTAAAATCACATATTACTTTGCATTTGGACATGCGGGTGAACATAAAATTAATATTTTAGGCAAGTTTGATGATTTCTCATGATCTCAAAATTTAAAATCAAATTAATTAAATTAAAATTGTTGTAACACATAAAAGCGAAATATATCGTCAATAAAGCTAAACTGTGCCTTAACGTCCATTTGTCACTTTTTGAATGAAAAACTTGCGCTTTTCTTGCTCTTGTATGTTTATTTGATGTTTTTAAATGTTTTTGTTAAAAATAAAAAAATAAAAATATTTTCGAATTTTGGGAAAATTTGCGATTTTTTGTTAAGGGGGTACCCTTTGCATTTTTGGGTAAAAACAGTCACACTTTAAAATCATCAGTGTGTGTATTTTTGAATGAAAAAGTGGCTTTTTTATTGCTTTTGTATGTTTATTTTATGTTTTCAAATGTTTAAAATATATTTTTGCTAAAAATAAAGGACAAAAATTTTTTCGATTTTTAAGAAAATATTTAATTTTTAGATAAGGGGGTACCCTTTGCATTTTTGGGCAAAAACAGTCACACTTTTAAATCATCCATTTGCGTATTTTTGAATGAAAAAGTGGCTTTTTTATTGCTTTTGTATGTTTATTTTATGTTTTCAAATGTTTAAAATATATTTTTGCTAAAAATAAAGGACAAAAAATTTTTTCGATTTTTAAGGAAATATTTAATTTTTAGATAAGGGGGTACCCTTTGCATTTTTGGGCAAAAACAGTCACACTTTTAAATCATCCATTTGTGTATTTTTGAATGAAAAAGTGGCTTTTTTATTGCTTTTGTATGTTTATTTTATGTTTTCAAATGTTTAAAATATATTTTTGCTAAAAATTATATTTTAAAAAAAATATTAGAAAAAAAATATTTTCGAATTTTGGGAAAATTTGCGATTTTTTTTTAAGGGGGTACCCTTTGCATTTTTGGGCAAAAATCGTCATTCTTTGAAATCGTACATTTGTCTATTTTTGAATGAAAAACTTGGGTTTTTATTGCTCTTGTATGTTTATTTGATGTTTTTAAATATTTAAAATATATTTTTGCTAAAAATAAAAAAATAAAAATATTTTCGAATTTTGGGAAAATTTGCGATTTTTTGTTAAGGGGGTACCCTTTGCATTTTTGGGCAAAATCAGTCACACTTTTAAATCATCAGTGTGTGTATTTTTGAATGAAAAAGTGGCTTTTTTATTGCTTTTGTATGTTTATTTTATGTTTTCAAATGTTTAAAATATATTTTTGCTAAAAATAAAGGACAAAAAATTTTTTCGATTTTTAAGAAAATATTTAATTTTTAGATAAGGGGGTACCCTTTGCATTTTTGGGCAAAAACAGTCACAATTTTAAATCATCCATTTGTGTATTTTTGAATGAAAAAGTGGCTTTTTTATTGCTTTTGTATGTTTATTTTATGTTTTCAAATGTTTAAAATATATTTTTGCCAAAAATAAAGGACAAAAAATTTTTTCGATTTTTAAGGAAATATTTCATTTTTAGATAAGGGGGTACCCTTATCTGCATTTTTGGGCAAAAACAGTCACACTTTTAAATCATCCATTTGTGTATTTTTGAATGAAAAAGTGGCTTTTTTATTGCTTTTGTATGTTTATTTTATGTTTTCAAATGTTTAAAATATATTTTTGCTAAAAATTATATTTTAAAAAAAATATTAGAAAAAAAATATTTTCGAATTTTGGGAAAATTTGCGATTTTTTGTTAAGGGGGTACCCTTTGCATTTTTGGGCAAAATCAGTCACACTTTTAAATCATCAGTGTGTGTATTTTTGAATGAAAAAGTGGCTTTTTTATTGCTTTTGTATGTTTATTTTATGTTTTCAAATGTTTAAAATATATTTTTGCTAAAAATAAAGGACAAAAATTTTTTCGATTTTTAAGAAAATATTTAATTTTTATATAAGGGGGTACCCTTTGCACTTTTGGGCAAAAACAGTCACACTTTAAAATCATCAGTGTGTGTATTTTTGAATGAAAAAGTGGCTTTTTTATTGCTTTTGTATGTTTATTTTATGTTTTCAAATGTTTAAAATATATTTTTGCTAAATATTATATTTTAAAAAAAATATTAGAAAAAAAATATTTTCGAATTTTGGGAAAATTTGCGATTTTTTGTTAAGGGGGTACCCTTTGCATTTTTGGGCAAAATCAGTCACACTTTTAAATCATCAGTGTGTGTATTTTTGAATGAAAAAGTGGCTTTTTTATTGCTTTTGTATGTTTATTTTATGTTTTCAAATGTTTAAAATATATTTTTGCTAAAAATAAAGGACAAAAAATTTTTTCGATTTTTAAGGAAATATTTAATTTTTAGATAAGGTACCCTTTGCATTTTTGGGCAAAAACAGTCACACTGTTAAATCATCCATTTGTGTATTTTTGAATGAAAAAGTGGCGTTTTTATTGCTTTTGTATGTTTATTTTATGTTTTCAAATGTTTAAAATATATTTTTGCTAAAAATAAAGGACAAAAATTTTTTCGATTTTTAAGAAAATATTTAATTTTTAGATAAGGGGGTACCCTTTGCATTTTTGGGCAAAAACAGTCACACTTTTAAATCATCAGTGTGTGTATTTTTGAATGAAAAAGTGGCTTTTTTATTGCTTTTGTATGTTTATTTTATGTTTTCAAATGTTTAAAATATATTTTTGCTAAAAATAAAGGACAAAAAATTTTTTCCATTTTTAAGGAAATATTTAATTTTTAGATGAGGGGGTACCCTTTGCATTTTTGGGCAAAAACAGTCACACTTTTAAATCATCCATTTGTGTATTTTTGAATGAAAAAGTGGCTTTTTTATTGCTTTTGTATGTTTATTTTATGTTTTCAAATGTTTAAAATATATTTTTGCTAAAAATAAAGAACAAAAAATTTTTTCGATTTTTAAGGAAATATTTAATTTTTAGATAAGGTACCCTTTGCATTTTTGGGCAAAAACAGTCACACTTTTAAATCATCCATTTGTGTATTTTTGAATGAAAAAGTGGCTTTTTTATTGCTTTTGTATGTTTATTTTATGTTTTCAAATGTTTAAAATATATTTTTGCTAAAAATAAAGGACAAAAATTTTTTCGATTTTTAAGAAAATATTTAATTTTTAGATATTTTTGGGCAAAAACAGTCACACTTTTAAATCATCCATTTGTGTATTTTTGAATGAAAAAGTGGATTTTTTATTGCTTTTGTATGTTTATTTTATGTTTTCAAATGTTTAAAATATATTTTTGCTAAAAATAAAGGACAAAAATTTTTTCGATTTTTAAGAAAATATTTAATTTTTAGATGAGGGGGTACCCTTTGCATTTTTGGGCAAAAACAGTCACACTTTTAAATCATCAGTGTGTGTATTTTTGAATGAAAAAGTGGCTTTTTTATTGCTTTTGTATGTTTATTTTATGTTTTCAAATGTTTAAAATATATTTTTGCTAAAAATAAAGGACAAAAAATTTTTTCGATTTTTAAGGAAATATTTAATTTTTAGATAAGGTACCCTTTGCATTTTTGGGCAAAAACAGTCACACTTTTAAATCATCCATTTGTGTATTTTTGAATGAAAAAGTGGCTTTTTTATTGCTTTTGTATGTTTATTTTATGTTTTCAAATGTTTAAAATATATTTTTGTTAAAAATTATATTTTAAAAAAAATATTAGAAAAAAAATATTTTCGAATTTTGGGAAAATTTGCGATTTTTTGTTAAGGGGGTACCCTTTGCATTTTTGGGCAAAATCAGTCACACTTTTAAATCATCAGTGTGTGTATTTTTGAATGAAAAAGTGGCTTTTTTATTGCTTTTGTATGTTTATTTTATGTTTTCAAATGTTTAAAATATATTTTTGCTAAAAATAAAGGACAAAAAATTTTTTCGATTTTTAAGGAAATATTTAATTTTTAGATGAGGGGGTACCCTTTGCATTTTTGGGCAAAAGCAGTCACACTTAAATCATCCATTTGTGTATTTTTGAATGAAAAAGTGGCTTTTTTATTGCTTTTGTATGTTTATTTTATGTTTTCAAATGTTTAAAATATATTTTTGCTAAAAATAAAGGACAAAAAATTTTTTCGATTTTTAAGGAAATATTTAATTTTTAGATAAGGGGGTACCCTTTGCATTTTTGGGCAAAAACAGTCACACTTTTAAATCATCCATTTGTGTATTTTTGAATGAAAAAGTGGCTTTTTTATTGCTTTTGTATGTTTATTTTATGTTTTCAAATGTTTAAAATATATTTTTGCCAAAAATAAAGGACAAAAAATTTTTTCGATTTTTAAGGAAATATTTAATTTTTAGATAAGGGGGTACCCTTATCTGCATTTTTGGGCAAAAACAGTCACACTTTTAAATCATCCATTTGTGTATTTTTGAATGAAAAAGTGGCTTTTTTATTGCTTTTGTATGTTTATTTTATGTTTTCAAATATAATAATAAATACAAAAATTTTTTTTTCAATTTTTGGGAAAATTTTAAATTTTGTGATGAGGGGGTACCCTTTGTATTTTTGGCCAAAAAAAAAATTTTTTTTTGACTTTTGGGAAAATTTTCAATTTGTGATTCTAACAAAACACAGTATTTTTGACTATCCAATTATTATCGTGGTTCTGGAAATGTTTTACATTTACGATTGAATATTGTGATGGTGTTGCGGCTAGTTGTTATAAGTGTCAGTGCAAAGAAAAATATCTTTTAGTTGGTGGTGGTATAAACTGAAAACCTTTCCAAGTACTTTTCATTAAGTGCGCCTTCAGTAAATAATCCACTTTGTACTTATTAAACGCGTAGAAATTGAAAATGTGATGTTTCAAAGGGAAAGGGTACAACACTCTAATTACATATGCATTTGTGTTACGTGATATATAATTAACATGACCAGATGCTATTGTCCGGAAAGGGAAATAAAAGTGGCATGAAAAAGTGGAGAGAATAATAAAAAAAAAAAAATGTGGCATATCATAAGTGGTCTTCGGAGAATCCCTAATTTTATGAAAGTAAACGTATATGAGTAAAAACATATACATATTTTTCATCTAATTGTTTGTCTGAACATTCAAACATGTAAATATTTTTTGATGAATTTTATTTAAAAAGCAATTATGTGGAATTTTGCTAGTAGTGATAAAAAGTATTTTATATTTTTTATAATCGATATCTACGAATTTCTATCTAAAATTTGTTCAATGGAAATTTAGTAATAGAATAATTAATACAGTATGCATACATTTCCTTAACTTTATAGATTAAATTAAAGTAATAGAGGGAACATATTCGAATGTATAATTTATTATTTTAATTTACGAATATATATTTTTGATTTGTACAATTAAATTGGTTTTTAAAATATATTTTTGCCAAAAATAAAGGACAAAAAATTTTTTCGATTTTTAAGGAAATATTTCATTTTTAGATAAGGGGGTACCCTTATCTGCATTTTTGGGCAAAAACAGTCACACTTTTAAATCATCCATTTGTGTATTTTTGAATGAAAAAGTGGCTTTTTTATTGCTTTTGTATGTTTATTTTATGTTTTCAAATGTTTAAAATATATTTTTGCTAAAAATTATATTTTAAAAAAAATATTAGAAAAAAAATATTTTCGAATTTTGGGAAAATTTGCGATTTTTTGTTAAGGGGGTACCCTTTGCATTTTTGGGCAAAATCAGTCACACTTTTAAATCATCAGTGTGTGTATTTTTGAATGAAAAAGTGGCTTTTTTATTGCTTTTGTATGTTTATTTTATGTTTTCAAATGTTTAAAATATATTTTTGCTAAAAATAAAGGACAAAAATTTTTTCGATTTTTAAGAAAATATTTAATTTTTATATAAGGGGGTACCCTTTGCACTTTTGGGCAAAAACAGTCACACTTTAAAATCATCAGTGTGTGTATTTTTGAATGAAAAAGTGGCTTTTTTATTGCTTTTGTATGTTTATTTTATGTTTTCAAATGTTTAAAATATATTTTTGCTAAATATTATATTTTAAAAAAAATATTAGAAAAAAAATATTTTCGAATTTTGGGAAAATTTGCGATTTTTTGTTAAGGGGGTACCCTTTGCATTTTTGGGCAAAATCAGTCACACTTTTAAATCATCAGTGTGTGTATTTTTGAATGAAAAAGTGGCTTTTTTATTGCTTTTGTATGTTTATTTTATGTTTTCAAATGTTTAAAATATATTTTTGCTAAAAATAAAGGACAAAAAATTTTTTCGATTTTTAAGGAAATATTTAATTTTTAGATAAGGTACCCTTTGCATTTTTGGGCAAAAACAGTCACACTGTTAAATCATCCATTTGTGTATTTTTGAATGAAAAAGTGGCGTTTTTATTGCTTTTGTATGTTTATTTTATGTTTTCAAATGTTTAAAATATATTTTTGCTAAAAATAAAGGACAAAAATTTTTTCGATTTTTAAGAAAATATTTAATTTTTAGATAAGGGGGTACCCTTTGCATTTTTGGGCAAAAACAGTCACACTTTTAAATCATCAGTGTGTGTATTTTTGAATGAAAAAGTGGCTTTTTTATTGCTTTTGTATGTTTATTTTATGTTTTCAAATGTTTAAAATATATTTTTGCTAAAAATAAAGGACAAAAAATTTTTTCCATTTTTAAGGAAATATTTAATTTTTAGATGAGGGGGTACCCTTTGCATTTTTGGGCAAAAACAGTCACACTTTTAAATCATCCATTTGTGTATTTTTGAATGAAAAAGTGGCTTTTTTATTGCTTTTGTATGTTTATTTTATGTTTTCAAATGTTTAAAATATATTTTTGCTAAAAATAAAGAACAAAAAATTTTTTCGATTTTTAAGGAAATATTTAATTTTTAGATAAGGTACCCTTTGCATTTTTGGGCAAAAACAGTCACACTTTTAAATCATCCATTTGTGTATTTTTGAATGAAAAAGTGGCTTTTTTATTGCTTTTGTATGTTTATTTTATGTTTTCAAATGTTTAAAATATATTTTTGCTAAAAATAAAGGACAAAAATTTTTTCGATTTTTAAGAAAATATTTAATTTTTAGATATTTTTGGGCAAAAACAGTCACACTTTTAAATCATCCATTTGTGTATTTTTGAATGAAAAAGTGGATTTTTTATTGCTTTTGTATGTTTATTTTATGTTTTCAAATGTTTAAAATATATTTTTGCTAAAAATAAAGGACAAAAATTTTTTCGATTTTTAAGAAAATATTTAATTTTTAGATGAGGGGGTACCCTTTGCATTTTTGGGCAAAAACAGTCACACTTTTAAATCATCAGTGTGTGTATTTTTGAATGAAAAAGTGGCTTTTTTATTGCTTTTGTATGTTTATTTTATGTTTTCAAATGTTTAAAATATATTTTTGCTAAAAATAAAGGACAAAAAATTTTTTCGATTTTTAAGGAAATATTTAATTTTTAGATAAGGTACCCTTTGCATTTTTGGGCAAAAACAGTCACACTTTTAAATCATCCATTTGTGTATTTTTGAATGAAAAAGTGGCTTTTTTATTGCTTTTGTATGTTTATTTTATGTTTTCAAATGTTTAAAATATATTTTTGTTAAAAATTATATTTTAAAAAAAATATTAGAAAAAAAATATTTTCGAATTTTGGGAAAATTTGCGATTTTTTGTTAAGGGGGTACCCTTTGCATTTTTGGGCAAAATCAGTCACACTTTTAAATCATCAGTGTGTGTATTTTTGAATGAAAAAGTGGCTTTTTTATTGCTTTTGTATGTTTATTTTATGTTTTCAAATGTTTAAAATATATTTTTGCTAAAAATAAAGGACAAAAAATTTTTTCGATTTTTAAGGAAATATTTAATTTTTAGATGAGGGGGTACCCTTTGCATTTTTGGGCAAAAGCAGTCACACTTAAATCATCCATTTGTGTATTTTTGAATGAAAAAGTGGCTTTTTTATTGCTTTTGTATGTTTATTTTATGTTTTCAAATGTTTAAAATATATTTTTGCTAAAAATAAAGGACAAAAAATTTTTTCGATTTTTAAGGAAATATTTAATTTTTAGATAAGGGGGTACCCTTTGCATTTTTGGGCAAAAACAGTCACACTTTTAAATCATCCATTTGTGTATTTTTGAATGAAAAAGTGGCTTTTTTATTGCTTTTGTATGTTTATTTTATGTTTTCAAATGTTTAAAATATATTTTTGCCAAAAATAAAGGACAAAAAATTTTTTCGATTTTTAAGGAAATATTTAATTTTTAGATAAGGGGGTACCCTTATCTGCATTTTTGGGCAAAAACAGTCACACTTTTAAATCATCCATTTGTGTATTTTTGAATGAAAAAGTGGCTTTTTTATTGCTTTTGTATGTTTATTTTATGTTTTCAAATGTTTAAAATATATTTTTGCTAAAAATAAAGGACAAAAATTTTTTCGATTTTTAAGAAAATATTTAATTTTTAGATAAGGGGGTACCCTTTGCACTTTTGGGCAAAAACAGTCACACTTTAAAATCATCAGTGTGTGTATTTTTGAATGAAAAAGTGGCTTTTTTATTGCTTTTGTATGTTTATTTTATGTTTTCAAATGTTTAAAATATATTTTTGCTAAAAATAAAGGACAAAAATTTTTTCGATTTTTAAGAAAATATTTAATTTTTAGATAAGGGGGTACCCTTATCTGCATTTTTGGGCAAAAACAGTCACACTTTTAAATCATCCATTTGTGTATTTTTGAATGAAAAATTGGCTTTTTTATGGCTTTTGTATGTTTATTTCATATTTTTAAACGTTTAAAATATATTTTTGCTAATAATAAATACAAAAATTTTTTTTTCAATTTTTGGGAAAATTTTAAATTTTGTGATGAGGGGGTACCCTTTGTATTTTTGGCCAAAAAAAAAATTTTTTTTTGACTTTTGGGAAAATTTTCAATTTGTGATTCTAACAAAACACAGTATTTTTGACTATCCAATTATTATCGTGGTTCTGGAAATGTTTTACATTTACGATTGAATATTGTGATGGTGTTGCGGCTAGTTGTTATAAGTGTCAGTGCAAAGAAAAATATCTTTTAGTTGGTGGTGGTATAAACTGAAAACCTTTCCAAGTACTTTTCATTAAGTGCGCCTTCAGTAAATAATCCACTTTGTACTTATTAAACGCGTAGAAATTGAAAATGTGATGTTTCAAAGGGAAAGGGTACAACACTCTAATTACATATGCATTTGTGTTACGTGATATATAATTAACATGACCAGATGCTATTGTCCGGAAAGGGAAATAAAAGTGGCATGAAAAAGTGGAGAGAATAATAAAAAAAAAAAAATGTGGCATATCATAAGTGGTCTTCGGAGAATCCCTAATTTTATGAAAGTAAACGTATATGAGTAAAAACATATACATATTTTTCATCTAATTGTTTGTCTGAACATTCAAACATGTAAATATTTTTTGATGAATTTTATTTAAAAAGCAATTATGTGGAATTTTGCTAGTAGTGATAAAAAGTATTTTATATTTTTTATAATCGATATCTACGAATTTCTATCTAAAATTTGTTCAATGGAAATTTAGTAATAGAATAATTAATACAGTATGCATACATTTCCTTAACTTTATAGATTAAATTAAAGTAATAGAGGGAACATATTCGAATGTATAATTTATTATTTTAATTTACGAATATATATTTTTGATTTGTACAATTAAATTGGTTTTTCCATATACATACATATATTTTTTTTTTAATTTGTCGATTTTATGCTATACCAGCGTATCTAATTTGAATTTTGTGGCGTCTAAAATTATTAAATATGAAAATTGTGCCTGCTGAGAAGTCTCGATGGCTCCGCCAGGACATCATCTGTTAAGTATTTGAAAGAAGTACTCACATAAGCAGTAAATAATAAATACATATGGGGAAAGCTGATTCATCGAATTATCTGAGATTTTATTACAAAGTTGATGGTATGGCAGTTCTATTTTGCATATTAGAAATTAATTAATAAACTATTTTATTTTGCTATTTTCTCAAGATGTAAATTGAAAAAATAATTTATAAAAGTTGTGCTCTGCAAGAAGCTCCGTTTTTTAAATCACGTTGACATTATTTTTGGAGCAAAATAAATAAATTCTTCTTGGTGAGGAGAACCTTCGAAAAAAGCTTAATATGTGGTGCCGTTAAATAAGATGTGGCTCATTTTTTTGTGTTCCATGTTACTGCTAACATTTTACAGTGTCCTTCTGTATGCACTCGTACAATCTACCACATTTACTCGCACATACATAAAAAAGAAACATCCACCACATCAAAATTAACATTCGTATTTTTTCACCGCACTCTGGTAAAGGAAGGGTGGGGAAAGTGTGGGAATAAAAGAGCGGAAATAGCGACAAAGTAAATAAAAAGTAGTTCTAGAAAAAACCAAAAGTGTCGCATTACTGTGGCTCAGAGGGTTGGCATAAGATTGTGTTTATTAAAAAAAACAAAAGTTCAACATGTTTTATTGATAAAAAAAAAAAAAAATCGTTTAATATAAAACTACGCATATTTTTTTCATTTATGGTGGCGTAGATTTCTTTCCGTGCATTTTTTAGAGCAACGTTTAAATGTGAGCTGTGCGCTGAATTTTAACATGTTTTACACGGTTCGCCATTGTTATCGTTGTATGTAATTATTTTTTTTAATGAAGACAATTTTTTAATTTTTTGTTTCTGTTTGAAGTGGAAAAATATGCGGAACATCAAACAAACACGTACGCTCATATTTTCTACTGCTATGAGAACGTATGTGTTGTAATTTATGAGAATGTATGTGTTATTATTTAATAATGTGGAGTTAAGTGGGAACAATTTCTCTGCTAAATTATATTTGCATATGAATATTAAATTCCAGTTAGCGTAATTAATTTGCGTACAGATGAAAAGAGGAAAATTCATTACAAATCTAAAAGGGGAGAATTCCATATGCTTAAATATTAGAACTATAAATTAAAAGTATTATCATTCATTAATTCAACATAATAAAAAATAATTTATAATACTCAATTTCAAATTATAATTCGTTCAATTTTTGATTCATCCAGCTTTTGTAAATGTTTTAAAAAAATCACTTAATATCTTTCAATGATTAATTGGTAATAGAATGAAAAAATTTCCAGCACTTGTTTCCCTATTTATTACGTGAAATGGTTTTTAAATGTGTAATGGGAATGTAATGTGTACTTATTAGGTGCGCAGGTAAACGTTAAACACAATTTCTTTTATGTATAAATCTTTTTTTAATAAAGAAAATTTTTAATTTTTTCTCTTTTTGCACTGAAAATATATGCGAAACATCAAACAAACACGTTCACTAATTTTTTCTACTGCGATGACCATGAATGTACTCCAATTTATGGGAATGAATCTGTAACCGATATAACTAATAATCGTACCTTATTGAAAATGTTGAGAGTATTGATTCATTGAGCATTTGAAGCCAATTCATATTTAACCTTAATGTCAGATGCATAAAGCTTCAAAATTGCTTTTGCATCACAATGAAATCATTGTAAACTGCTGCCTTACCGAACTCTCCGCCTGCATTCAAAGAGTTCCTCTTCTTAATATAAAACTTGAGAATATTTAATTCATCAAATGTTTTCCACGTTGGGGGAAAAGTACCATTTTTGAAACAAAGAACAATTGCGTAACTTGATGGATATTATAAGAATTAAATATTGTTCTTGTGCCACAGAAATTGTTGTATCCTTATCTGTGCATATTCACATCTCTAAATAGTAAATAAGGCAAAAATAAATATTTAAAGATACTTCGACACGCATAATAAAATTCCCCATGTTGTTTTATATTTCAAACATTTTTTTTTCATTTAAACTTGAATGAGGTAATGTATTGAAGTTTTCCTGGTGCAGGGAAAACTAAATAATATTATTATATACATATATATATTATTTAATTGGATATAAAAAATTTGTTTAATTATAGAATCACCCATAATCGTACATCAAAAGTAAAATAAGCGCGCATAATAGCATCACAGGCTAGCATTTTTAAACATTTGAGTGCATACATTAATAATACTTAACCATCATGCACTATGAATAATTTGTTGAAAAAAGTAATAATAAAAGCATTTAAAGTGATGAAGTGTGTTGTATGACTGTAAAAACCTCATTAGAATGCCGCATACATGAGTATAATTTTCTAAAACAATAAAGCGTAATAAAGTATAACAATTCCATAGCATCTATGGGCTTGCAACAAGCCCAAAAAGGAACAATAACAAAAACGAAATAAAAAAACTACACGTTTATAATGTTTGCAATACATAGTGATACTTATTTTTCAACAATGGTGGCAGTGGAAGCAGGGACAGCAACACAAAAACACAAAAAGGATAAAATTTAATGAAATAAAATGAGCAAGGAATTAACACAATAGACATGACAACTATTTTATTCTCTGGGCGAACGCATGCAAACATAAATGCACACACATGCATATGTATATATGTGTGTATGTAGCAGAAGGAAAACGCATGTGAATACGTGTCTACACACTTATGTATATAAGAAGGCATTTATTTTTAAGTTTAGCGAGTTACAAGCATGTGTGTTTGCACATGTTAATACATCCGTGGCATATAAGTGAATTAGCATACGTTCAAGAAAATAAAAAAAGTGTAGGGCATGGCCACTATTCTTTCGCCACAATTCCATGAAACTATTATTATTATTCAGCAAATTACAATTCATTTTCTTCCAACAGTAACCTTTGGAAGCCTTATTCGCTTGTCTGCAGATTATTATTAAATGTTTTACAATAATTGAGTGTATTTGCAGTTATGTGAATTCCTAATTTCTCTACGAGTATAACTTTACACACATACTCGTGCATATAACACATTATTCATATATGCATTTAAAAGAGTGTATGTTAACGTAATAAAATGCTGTTTAAAAATCTTTTTTCTTAAAGTTGATATTGGCGGCTTTTCCAATTATATCTAACAGCATGTTGTAACTCAATCCTAGGAGTGCCTTCTCAAACTTATGTAATCTCTTCCTTCGGCATTTCGGGTTGTTTCATAATTGTGGTAAATACTCTATAGATACTAGATAGATCTACTTTTGTAGATATTTTTATTATTTAATACGTTATATTCTTCCACACTACTCTGATTTCTTAACATTGTATTGTTCTTAAATGCCCCATAGTGTGTTTGATGAGGATAAGGCTTTCCGTTTTTAATAGTTTTATCGAGTTTCTGATTACTGGAGTTTTCTGGAGTAGCTACTGCTGCCCCACCGCTATTCCATACCTTATACGCGATTCTATCAACGTATAGTAGGCCTATAAAACGAGCCAGGTAATGAACGTATTAGCATCATTTGCTCATTTATGTAGTTCTATATAATATAATATAATATAATATAATAGAATATAATATAATATGAAATGATATGATATGATATAATATAATATAATATAATATAATATAATATAATATAATATAATATAATATAATATAATATAATATAATATAATATAATATAATATAATATAATATAATATAATATAATATAATATAATATAATATAATATAATATAATATAATATAATATAATATAATATAATATAATATAATATAATACAATATAATATAATATAATATAATATAATATAATATAATATAATATAATATAATATAATATAATATAATATAATATAATATAATATAATATAATATAATATAATATAATATAATATAATATAATATAATATAATATAATATAATATAATATAATATAATATAATATAATATAATATAATATAATATAATATAATATAATATAATATAATATAATATAATATAATATAATATAATATAATATAATATAATATAATATAATATAATATAATATAATATAATATAATATAATATAATATAATATAATATAATATAATATAATATAATATAATATAATATAATATAATATAATATAATATAATATAATATAATATAATATAATATAATATAATATAATATAATATAATATAATATAATATAATATAATATAATATAATATAATATAATATAACATAATATAATATAATGTAATCGAATGTAATATAATAATAATTATTATAAGAATAATACTAATATAATTCAAATAATTTTAAATGTTTTATATTTGCATGTACAGTTGAAGTATGTCTTCCATTCTCAAGAAATGAACACGTTTTCATATAATGCATACAAATGACGTATGAGTTATATTATTTCTGGAATTAATATCAATCATACGCCGTGTGCATTAACATTCCTAAATACAGCGTAAAAACCTCTTATCCAGTTTCAAAATTCATATTTAAATTTAATATTTATGTGTTATTTAAGTGCAATTGTTGGGTTTTGACTTCACACTTAAATCACATTTAAATAATCGGACTTCATCATTTAATGGTTTTTAACTTTTCTACTGTGAGTTTTTTATTTGTATTTGCCGCGCCCCCGTATATATTTTTCACAAATTTTATTGTGTATGAAAAAGTTGTGCATGTATTACTGATGACTGTTTTTGCTTCATATAAATAAGGATAATCATTTATGACAAAAAAGCTGTACCAATATTTAAATTCGACATGAATTTTTATTTAATTCTATTTAGATTTAAGATTTTTCATAGTTCTTTTTATAAAACTCCTTGAAATAAGCTTAAGTGAAATTACAATATAAATTTAAATGACAATTAACTGAAAAGGATAAACATATTTATGCTTTAATTATTAGGGATTCATTTAATTTTCCCACGGTGAATGAAATATACTGTACGCACACAATTGCACGAATATACTTTTTCTCTTAACCAACAATTTTGCTCATACGTTTGTTTACACATTTTGAATATGTAACTGTTCCCCATTTTGATATCTTGTTTTTTTTAGCATTGCATGTGTGTAATTTAAAATTATTTACGATCTAAACGTATTAGGGCTTAGGCCTCTTATACTTGTTGTTTGCTATTTTTATTTCATTACATTACATGTGTAATGAAGATGGTTAAAGCTCATTGTTTGCAACATAAAGGACAAGAAATAAATATGATTTCGCAGTAACGATGCTCCCTCTTTATGTAATTGTGCAATTAATTTATGTTATCTCTTGAATTTAAGTTGAAAAGATTTATTTAATTTTAAAAAGAAAAAAATTTACTCTTTTTAAAATGTGTGTTTGTAATATTATTGACAATGAAATTTCTAGAATTTGATAAGATACACAGTGCAACATAAGACACTAGTAATGGTAGAAAAAGTTAGAGTACAATATAACATGGTTCTTGTTGTGGACTTGATAATTTTATAGTTTAGTTAAGAGTAGCAATAATACTATAATAAAATCAGAAGCAAACCATGAGTTAAAAAAACTAACAAGTTGGAATCATTACGATCAGCAGATCAAATTACTGCTGCAAATTAATTCATATAAAATATTTTCAATAGACGACTGCGAATGTGCCGGGTTTCTTATAAGAAATTTCCTATTTTTCGTACAATTTTAATAAAGTAATTGGTGATTCATAATAATTAATTATGGAAAAATATTACAAATTAATTATCAGCATTTTAATTATTTTTAAATAGCTCTTAAGTATTGCGAAGTAATATCTCGCTTAGCTTATTGTGATTACTAGTATTGAGTTACTTTCTTCGTTGGTGATGAAAAATTAACTAGACAGCAATTAGTTAGAATATTTCTCGCCACATCGCTGATGACAGTGGAAACGGCTCCAAGCATTTTAATAATTTTTTTTTTGGACTATTTTACAACTCCGATGTAAAAAAGGTGCGCCGGACTAGTGAAGGCATTATATGGATTCAGATGTTTATTGTATTGTCATATTAAATATTCGTAGAGCAATAGAAGCAAAAGAATTTTGAAATATATTTTGACAAATAGATATATTTTTAAACCAGAGCAAGTAAAACATATATATGAAATATCTTTTAAAAGGTTCAAAAGTAGTTATAAACAAAATCTGAAAGAGAATACATTGACTTAAAAAGAACAAATATATATTAGCAATTGAGAGGTCGAATAAAATGTAGTTATTCTAACCTGAAATACTTAAGCGCTCTATGCAAAAGAGAGTATTTCAGTTTCCGGAAAGAAACCTTGTACACCATGACAACCAGGATAAACTTTCATGTAAATATATGATTTCATATCGGGAAATTAAAGATAACAAAAAAGAACACTTTTAAAGAATTTGTATGCATTGCTTGTCATAAAAGCTCGCAGTAACCGCATATTTAATATAAAATCTCTCTGTTATAGAGTTAATTTTTTATGAAAGCATATTTTATTTGCTTGATTGTTGAAAAAGTGCTGCCGGCTCCCTTTCTGCTGTGCACAACCGCGAATGTGCTAACTATTTGAATTTGACGCTATAAACGTGAGCTCTGTTTGCAGACACATTTTATGCGACCGCAGCGCTCTACCAACTGTTTCCATGAATGTTGAAATTGTTTTATACTCTGTTTTATTTGCTGCTCTTAAGATATTTTTTGCAATAACTCACTGTTGCTGGAGCTTAACCAACATCATTTTTATTAACATCGTCGTTGTGATTATAATTATCATTAGAAACGTTTTGATATGGTGCAACGGTTACATGACTTCTAATACTATCATGGTGTTTACACCGTTTAAAAGAGAATCTTTCAAGATAACTTACTTTAACTTGTGGTCTTATTTCTGACTGTTAATTCTCATCTAGTGTGAGCCCACTGATGCGATAAGCTTGAAGCAATTTGTGTATTTGAGGTGAATGAGCCTGCTGAGCTTTCCTTCATTAATTTTTTTTTTTTTTAAATTTTATGTATTTTAACAAGCTGCCATTAAATTGGAGTTGTTAAATTGAAACAATAAAAAATAAACAATTACATCAATGCTTCTAAACTACATTACAGGTAATGAGTTTTTCTAAAAAATTTGTTTTTTAAGAACATCATTAAGGGACCACTAAAAGGGTTAAAAGGAGGAGTATTTGTGGATATTCAATTTGAATTGGCTAAATTGGAAATTATCTCTTGCATAACAAATTTGATTGTTATTTATTTTTCAATAAAGATTTTCAAAAATATATCTACTATGAATAGTAAATGCTGCATAATTTGTTTTAAATGATGAATTAAAAAAAAGAAATGCTGAAAATGTTTGGGCAACTTTTATAGGGATCCCTTTTTCTGTATGCATTTGATTTCAAGCTTTCGATAATAGTCTTTTTTTTGGATATCAAACAGATATTAAACCAACTGAGCCCGCTAATCAACCAGCTACAGCAGCACTGAAATCCAACAATCTTAATAAGAAAATTTATTATTTTGGTTACAGTATTGCAAATGTTGTCTTATAATTTTGTGGATGGCAGTATTTTTATATTGATTGAATGAGCAAAAATCTTGATTACTAAAAAAACCAGTTTTGCTAAACGTTTTTTAATCAAAGTAAATTAAAAGTACAAATGAAAACCAAAATATTCCTTATTTTCTTTTAAAAAAAAATTATGACTGGCGTTTGTTATTCAGTCTAAGAAGAGGAAAAATAGGAAAACCTCTTGACGCTTAGATATAAAATCTGTAGGCATAGATGTTCAGCCCCAAAAAGGCATTAGTGCTTCCTTGCCATATTATGAGAAGAACGTTTCATAAATTATTGAGTTTATATAATTCATAACAAATTAAGATTTCATTAACATTTCATTTTTATTCTACTGGATGATATACGGCCAGAAAAGTTTTTTTTAGCACCTAACCGGAAGTGAGTTTTAGATTAATAATTTTTTTCCAATTGAATGAAAACGTAACAATCATTTAGTTAACAGATATCAGCTCTTTTACATTCGAATCCTTTTGACTGCTATGAAACCTCTTATTTCGATTTAGAAGTATATTTGAGAGAGTTCCAGCCAGCGTTTGATGTTTACGGCCCTCCGGTTCTCCAATATAATTGAAGGAACATTTCGATGGCGATCTTATTTGACTCAAAACCTCTTTATTGGTTTTTCTTTGTTTGAAGCATACCATTATTATTCCTTATTAATGTGCTACAAACGGAAATAGTGTAGCTTGTTAAAAGTTGTAAAAGTATTTTACTTTAAGTAAGCATGGGATTTTTTTTTATTCTCCGTACATATTTTATATTTTAGTTTTAGCTGTATTTAATCCCTGTTATTAAAACATATAAATGGAAGTGGTTATGGAAACTGGTTTAGTTTTATTTGTAGCAAAAATGTTTTGTGCATGTTATTTCCGTTTCCGTCATCTATTGAGATGTAAACGAGAGACTTTGTATTCTTTTATTCTTTTAAAATTTTTTATGTCAGTTACTTAATATTTATAATTGAAAATATTTTTTTTCTTTTTAAACTGAAGCACAGTTCTGTAATCCCTAATTCTATTGCATTTCATTTGAGAATAGTTCGTAATGGTGCTTAAACTATACGACCAAATATTTTGTAACACTGGATTTCAAAAAAGTGTTTGCATTGGAGGCAACAATTGTCCACACATTGTCGTCTAGCTTCAATTATTTCTGTGTGATTGTTTTGCTTCCATAGACACTGTGATGTTGTCTTTTAGGTTTTGAAATTTTTACAAAATAAATCGGTACGCTCGATACGCAATCATTTTTAATCTTGACTGTAGAACACTTTGAACAACACGATGCGTAACTACAAACTGAAAATGTATTCAATTTTTCTTGCATTAATGTAATATAATGAAAATGTAGATGTTCTTTTCGTATTTCTTTTATATTTTCTCTTCTTTTGTTTTCGTTTTATAGCTTATGCACTACGGGGCATTTTTCAGTTTTCATACTTGTTGCAATATTTAAATTTGTACACAAAGGAAGAATGACTTTTTGTGAGTATGCGAGTATGCAGAAAAGAAAATTATAAAGAATGTGATGTTTGCCATACAGATTCGTTCACTTACTTAACTAAGTAATTCAAGTTACTCCTGTGCCAGCTTAGTTGATAAGGGTACGGTCAGATGAGGCTTGGAAAACTTTTTTCACAAAAAAGTAAATCACGTCGTGCTCAAAGAATCCATACATTTTATATACATTTTTTTTTCAATGAATTTCATACCAGAAGATTTCGGAATTTTTTACAAACAAGAAATTATTGAAGATAAGCGAAGCTGGATTTCTCAAAAAAATTGTTTCCAATTGAAAAGCATTAAATCCGAATGCATAATTAATAATTTTTACTAAATAAATTTTAATTATCTGATGGTTTTATAAATTTGCAGGAATACAAGGAATAATTTTCAAAATACGTTTCTGTAATACACTTTCTCAAATAAAGAGATGTGAAAGTTAAATTTTATTATTAATTTTATTTATCATTTGTAATAGTTGATTAAGAATGAATCGTCGAATGTTCTACAGAGTTCTACATCGTTCTATTGAAAGGACCTTTTTGTATAATACAGGGTTACTTTAGATCATTTGTTTAACAGTTTCGGAACCAATCAGCAGAAAGCATCCCGCCTAAAAGCACACCCAAATATATATTTATATATATGTGTATATATGAATGTGCACCTATATTTAAACAACATTATCCTTATTTTGTCCTTGTGTAGAAATATCATATTATTTTTTCTCTTCATTTTTTTTTCCTTTCAGCTTGTGTGCAAGAGCACTATTTTCGCCCCAATGAATTTAATATTCACATATCCTGCCTAGGAGATTTAACTTCACTTCATAACTAGTTTTAGCTTAACAAAAGCCTTCTTTCCCCACCTGCCAACCGACCCAACAACAACTCACTCTATTTTCAGCTACTTATTCTCCATTTGTATGTGCGTCTGGTAATTTATATAAGAAGGTACTGGCATGTACAAACATACGAGTATACGCTGCTTTAACTATATTTTCATGTTTTCAATTTAAAAATGTCATACAAAATGTTTATTTTTTCATTATTTCTTTTTTTTCTTTTTTTGCTTAGTATGTTTCTCCTCCTTGGTTTCCGATCCTTGTTTGCCAGATTTTGAGAAGTCCCTTTAGACTGGCACATGTATTAAACAAAAAATCTTTTCATTCAATTTCGTTTTGAGTCTTTATTGTTATTGTTATTTTAATTTTGCATTTTTTTTCTTCTTCCTTGAGAGTGTATGTGTATACTTGCCCCCGTACATTTTCATTATTATGCCAGTATTAACTGGCATTTTTGAATATAAAGTTTATAAAAACAAGAATACCATTAAAAAAATTTAATTATCCTTTTTTGTTTATTTCAATGTACAGCTCTGTTGAGATTTCGCAATTCATAATTAAATTCAAGAATCAATTACTTAAAGCATTATTACGTATGAAACAAAGTTATGGATAATGTGACGTAAGAATATTGTGTTTAAAGAATGCCACATATTAATTTGCTAATGAATTCTTTTATATATACGAAATATATGGGGAGAGTGTCAAGAAGGAGAACAAATTTCATATTATCGAATAATATCTCAGGGATTGATTTACGTATGTGTGTGCACGAGGAATGCAGAGTTCTTTTGAAGAGATCGCAGTGTTCTCATTTATTTGGTTTGGCAAATATTATACTGCTAAGCCTCAAAATTTATGCAAAGTAAGACGTATGAAAGACAGGACAATCGAGGTATTGAATTTGTGAAAGTTTATAAAAATTAGCACCATTCGTAAGGCATGGTAACTCGTTTATCGCTTTATATGAAAATGTGATATCAAGGAACATTTCTTGCAACAGAAATCGTTTTAAAATAATTTGTTTTTTGTTACAGAAATTATGTTTGTAATTATTTCTTATGTAAGACTGAAAAATATACAACATGGTTTGGCAATTGTGCAATTATTTTGCAAATTGTGCAACACGATGTATAAAACAGTTATTGCGATACTGGAGGTTTTCTCAAAACATCTCTTTAGTGAATAAAAACCGAAACGAAAACGCTTCTAAAGCTTTAGTTTTTACTAAAATTAAAAAAATAATGGGCTTACTGCAAAGAAACATTTTGTTGCTGAATCAATTCAGTCGAATAAGAATTACTTCTGTGGGATTCATTTTTTTCATTGGATATTTATATTTATATTTATATATATGAGTTCACGCACTGGCTGTTGCGGTCATCGGCTAGATATTGTGTAAGTTTTTTTTCTGTATATAAAAACTGTTTAAAGGACCATGTTATATTATTGCCAAGTAGTAAAACTTCTGTTGTCAAATCCAGACTTGCTTAGATTTAACTACACTTCTAACCTTTTGTAAGACTTGCAAAGAGTTTTAAAAAGTTTACGCTGCTCTCTGTGCCGGAACTTGTTAAAAAACCAGCTGCAGCAAATGCAACACGATTAAATGCAAAATAGAAGAGAAGAGAACCACATGAAGTAAATTCACAAAAAAAAAAAAAAAAAAAAAAATTCATTCAATACTCAAATCTATTCATTTAAGAAATAAAACAGGTGAAAAAGTAAGAAGTGATTTTTCCGTTGGCGGAATGCAGCTGCCATACATTTGCTTGAAAAAGTAAGTGATTTTGAATTTTTTTACCTGCTTGCCTTAAATAAAATTAAAATTTTATCAGGAATTAAAAATTAACTAAAAACATGTTGCATGATGCACTACTCTATTCAATCGTCCGATGTGTCGTATACGGCAAGTGTAGTGGTAAAATGCTTTAGTGTTTCCTAAAAATGCATCTGTATGATTTGCAAGACTTTATGAAAGCTATCACAAAATTATAATTTCCATGCGATCATTCCTTGCATTTATTTTAAACAGCTGCCATGAACTTTAAATGCATTGTTTTTGCATAATTTTGATTCGATTAATTTTTGATTCGACCAGATGTTGACTTACCCTTCCGATTATAAGGCTTTTTTGATACAAAACCTACCAGTACGAGTATTGTGTTTTCGTGTTTAGAAAGAAACATTTTGCATTCTGATTAAAAATTGAAATTGTACAGGAAAAAATTTTGTAATACAAACTAATTTGAGTGTAGCAGATTTTTATATCACTTATTAGCTGTTTAACTTTTTACTTGTGAACTATCATATTTTCGTTTTGGTTGTTCGTTATTTTTAAATTTATAATAAGGAGATTTTAAATTAAAATCCTAAATTTTCTATTCCGCTCAATTTTATATTCTTAAGGTCCTTATAATTAATTTAAAATGTCTTGCCCCGATACCCTATTTCTAGTGGCCAATGTAGAGAATATGTTTCTCTGCATAAGGATCCTACAGCGACTGGCAGCACAGCGAACTGGTTTTGTGGTTCAATTTCTTTGCTGCTCGAATAGACCCACTTAATACCACTATTGCATGTTCCGAGTCAAAATGATAAATCTTTGTTTTGCTTATTTCACGTAAGCTTAATAAATGATCTTTTGCCCAAAAGGATTGGCTCGGTAAGTGTTTGCTTTAATTTCACTAATTTTAAATTAATTGCTTAGATGGAAATGCCAGGAGATATATTAAAGAATGTGGTTTATAAGCTCTTTATGACGTTGAAATAGTTAATGTATTTAAATTACGAACGAATAAACATTTAATAATTCCATTAGGAATGTGTGATCAGGTATGAGTCCATACCATTTGAGTATTGAAAAGTTTTTGATCTTTCGGGAAGCGCTACAAAACAGTTTCACGATCACAAAAACCTCATCGAATACACGCATTTTTGTGAGATAATAGTATAATTCGATTTGATTTCGGTATGAAATTTTAGTATTACAGTTTGTTTTGCGCATAAAAAGATTATTAAAATTATAAATATTATAACAATAAAATTAAAATCTGTTAAACTTGAAATAGAAAATTTTTCTGTTGAAAAATTTATTTTTACTTTCCGGTACAAAGTGAAACTGGATTCGAAATAGAATACAACCTAAATACATATATTGCAATTGCACATGTTATAAAAATTAGACTTTTTCCAATAACTTTAATGTGCCAGTCACAGACTAAGTAAAGCCAAGAATTATTGGAAGAATTTAATAACGTTATTAATAATTTTTATGATAAATATTTCCTTCAATTGTGAGAACTTGTAAAAAATCCACCAATTAAAAATATAAACTAAAATACATATTAATAATGAAATGATAATATTAACAATACCGGTTTCCATAGAAACTGTTGATCAAGCACACTACATTCAGTGCATTCCAATGTTCCAAATGCTCGTTTTGGCTGGCCTTTACGTTCTCGATAATACGATTATAATAAAGTCAGTTCTGAATTAAAGGCCGAACGAATCCTGTGTTCGCATTCTTTTCAATCTCTGATATGATTTCCAGAGTTTAGAACAGAATTTATGTTTAATGGCACAAGTCTTACAGTGTACGAACCGAGCAAAAAAAAAAAAAGCGATTGAGCAAATGCAAAAGCTGACTAAGTTTTACATAAATCTGCCACAAGAATAGAAATTATACAAAAATACGAGTATAGTTGGTGGTAAAATGATAAATAAAACGACAAAAAAATTTAGTTTACCCCATTAGCAAAACTGAAATACTCCATGGCATGAAGAAGCCAACCACAGAAAGCCAACCAAAAGTGTCTAAGAAATAAATTTTTTCTTTTTTTACACTCAGAACAAAAATAGCAAGTGCTGTTAAGTTTCTTACAAAATTAAAGTTAAATCTTTGCTAAGGAAATACAACTCCTTATGGAATGTAGATTGGCAGACTTTTTAACTGCTCTAATAAACTTTAGGATAAAATAAAAGCCACTCACATTCACCAATTCAGAAGCAGTACGTGTTTTTTTTTTTTTTTTTTTTGCTGAACAAGTTATACTTGAAATCATTTCTAAGCTAAGATATATATATGTATATATATAAACGTATATAATATAATTGTTGTTGTTATGTTTAAACAACGAAGGCGTACTCACTGGCCAATGATGAGTACATAATTAAAATCGATGATACTGAAAATTTCAGCTAATACGCCCTTCTACGCTTCTTCTATGTTTGTGTTTGATGCGTGAAGTCAAAACAATTAATTAAATGCTATCAAGCAACAAATTAATCGCGCCCAGAGTGTTAACAAAAGCGCTGCAAAGAAACTACTCTGTAGTTCCTGCCACAGTTATCCTTTTCTTCTAATTCCATCACAATGTATTGAGTAGGGTCCGCACTTACCCAGCCTGTAAATATAACCAAAGTAAGAGAGAAGAGAAATGCCGTTATCTATTCTTTTTTATCCAATTCCGAAATTATATCTGATTTTGTTTAGACATCGAGAAAGTTCTCTAAACTTTTCTATTAAAATGTTGGTCAAAGAAATGATCTGTACTACAAGCAGTGAACTTCACAAGGACTGCAGTTGGCGTCGTAATCAATGTCAAAGTAAGTAAATTTGAACAGAAATATTTAAGCTTCTAAAAGGGCTGTTGAATGCCTATTAAGACATGTGCAATGTATTGCGCGACTAGCGCCCGTCACTTGATCGCTCACTGGTAAAAAAATACAATTTGTTGGGTGAACAATATTCGATATTGCTGGTGTGATTTTGTACTTTTGCCTGAATGTCAAGTACATAGTCAGCTTTTTTCAAACCACTCTTTTATGGCCAAGTTTATGATATGAAAATAATAGCAAAGTTACTTTACATAATTGTGTGCAAGTATGTTTAAAGTTTTAAGAAATCCCTTAAGGACTTTGCAATAGAAAGAACTAAAAATAAATTCGTTCGTGCTTCTTGCAAAGTTTCTAATTTATTAATTTAATTTATGCTTTCTTGATTACTTTATTTTAAAAGAATAAAAATTTTGAAAAGGTAAATAAGAATCAATAAAGACAATTTCTTGTTAAATTAAGAAATTTGAGTTCAACTATTATATCGAAAAGGAATCCTGTAATTTAAAATCCTTATTTTATGAAATAAAAACTCATAAGCAGTATCTGATGGTATTAAGTTTTTGTCTGCATCTTATAACATTTTTGTAATAGATTTAATTTTTAATACAATACTTCTGGTAAAATAATAAAACATATTTGTGTTTTATTTACAAGGATATGGGAGTTGTGTTGGACTAGATGGAATTTTGAATACCCTTCATCTGACAGATTTGATAGATTAAAATGGCCCAATATAGATCAAAGACTGTAATGGGAAACAATATATTTTATTGAGAAATTAAAAATGGGAGATGCACCTGCTTATCTGATGGACCAGACAAGGTATCTAAGAGAACCCTCAGCCGTATATCCTCAGAAATCCTAATGAGCTCAGACTTCAGAAGCTAACATGGAAGCGATGAAGAGAACACTATTTTATAAAATATTTAGAAATAATATTGGAAATAATTTATTTTATAGCAACAAAAATAATTCTTGAAATGTAACAATTAAATTCTGAGATTAATTTTTTGTAAAAGTCTGGTATCTAATTATCTTAAGTATAAATGCATTTTGTGAGGACTATTAACTATAGAATTATTTGCCACATTTCCTTGGCAACCTAATAAAATTTAAGCGATATGGAAGGCAATAACTTTATCCTTTCTAGAAATTAATATCCTCGTACACAAATTTTAGATTGCAATTGGTTTTGGTTTTCCCATGTGCATTATTGTCTCCTTGGCAGAACCATACTTAAGCCCACAAAATCGTAACGTGAAATCAAAGAAGTTACGGTACAAAAATTTCCCTAAAAGTATTAGTTTTTGAAATCATTTTGGGATTGAGAAATATACCGACTTGCTGATCTTTGAAACCACTGTGTCAGCTTTATATATTAAAATTTTTCTAGTCTATAATGTTTATCATTCACAAACGTAACAACTGATCTATACGGCTTTTTTAAATCTGGGGAAGGGTATTCAGATGCTATTGCATTCATTATACAGTGAGCATCAGAAGTGTATTCTTAAAATTTGCCAAAATAAAAAATTATATATATTTTTTTAGATTTTCCTTTAACTTTTTGCCGTTTAAAAAGGTGGGAAATAGTAAAACTGAAATTGAAATTCTATTCAGGAGAAGATACTCAAAGGAAGAGTGATATAAATAAAGTCCTTTAAAATCTTTATCATTTATGATACAGTGTTTTTCAATCTGCAAGATTTTTACTTGAGTTAAATATGTAGTGACGTAGGCTGTTATACCACTTGCCCAGATTTTATAATGGGATAATGGCACAAGTTTGAAACTAATTCATAGATGGAAATTGTTTGCCACTGCCATTTGAAGGTACTCATACGTTTTTCTATTCGTACATCCAGGTATCATCGGTTCGCATCAACATTTCCTGTACATTCCCATTCTAGTCCATTGTTTTCTTTATTCCCAATGTATATTTTCTTTGCAGACATTGAAAACAAATGTTTGTTTGTGGTCAAATTCAATTAAGGATAAGTTCAAGTAATATCCTTGAAATATATAATATTTTATTTTTTGCACTTGTTGCAAACAAAAAACTAAATATTTCATTTTCTTCAACGCATGTACGATTTTATTCAAGTCGCATTCTACAAACTGTAAAAAAGTAACAACTAAACTACTTTAGAGTTTTGACCTGACTAGTTTTCTAAGTTCAGCAAATAGTACGTAACTGTGTGTATTTCTTTCTTTTATTCCTCTTATTCTATTTAATCCTAACCTTATAGTTTCGTTATGGCTGCAGTGCCACTGGTCACTGTGTTGGAAAGGCTCTTACAACTTGTTTCTTTTTAAGTACATTTCATATTATTATTTTAATAATTTTATGTGTGGTATAACAAAAAGTAATGCTTTTTTATTCGATTTTTCCAGTTTACACATGTGTAGAAGTTTGTGCTGAGCCTTTGGAATTATTTTCCTCTTACTTTGTTGCAGAGTGATTTGCAGAAAAACATATAAAAATTTTATTCAAGAACAGCATTCAATTCCACTCATTTGAAGTATAATGCAACGCGTTACACACAAATTCACATATTTGTTACTAATCAACAAGGAAATATAATAGATTTGGAGTACTTAATCGTGGTAGAAGGAATCCACACAACAACTTCAAAGCTCCTTATACGAGTAGTCATTACGAAACCGAAACAAAAAGTTATTCTAGCCTCTCTACCAAGCAGATCTTTGAATCCTTGTTTGCCTTTACAACACAGTATTGAATTTTTAAGTATTAGATTTTAAATAAACTTCAAGTCTATTTGAAAAAAAAAAAATAAATTAGTTAAATGAGAGAAAAGAAATCAAATAAATTATCGCTTGCTAAAGAAAATTTATATTGACTTGAATTTTTTCCCCTCTTTTTTTCCAGAGCTGTCGACATGTGGTTGCACGTTACACGTAAGTTATTGTATGTCCTCAAATGATTTCTGTTAATTAAGTATTATTCACATTTTTTCAGCGTGAGTTCATTTAATGTATTCTTTTACTTGTTCCTCTTTTTGCACAGCATTCGCCATTAGTAATTTTGACCGCAATTGTTTATATACAAAAAGAAGTCACGCATGTGTGACATTGATATCAAGCATCGTGTGTTAGAAAATGTACTGAATAGCAAATAAATAAGTACACTCAAAGGAAATTTTTGAAATTACAAAATCAATTTCATAAATACATTTTTAAATAAATCTTGCTTGTGATGTGATAAAAATTAATTAAAGTAGATAAAATGTATACATATTTCTACGTAATAGTTGTTATTCCAATTCAGGGAATCCTTCTGGAGGCAGATTAAAGTTTCCATAAGCCGAGAAAATTACTCTTGGATAGCTTAAAAAATGTTCGACCACAGTTCAAGAAATACAGAACGCAAACTAGAAATTATTTCTAATTCCGAGTAATACGGATAAATTCCCTTAACCCATTTAAGACCAAACCACGACGACAAGGAAAGCTGTGAATAATTATTTATTTATATAAAATTAGCAGTACAAATAAACCTTATAACACAAAAAAGGTGTGTACCCAAATTGGCACAGTGGCCAAAGAAGGTTTAATTTCGAAAAGCACTCTTTGTCAATGCAAACTGCTTTCTTGCATTTTTTGTAACTCCTACCATTTTTGTAGGCACATGACACGATGTGTGAAGGACGAGTAGTAGCGCTTCAGGTAAAATCTTATTGGTCCATGCAGCATATGGGCAAGCACCAAAAATTTCACATAACCATATTTATAATTTTAGAAACTGAACACCACCACTTTTTTTTTGCCATGATAATATGAATTGATCCATTCCGTTAAATCCCTTCTATATGGATTAAATTTTTTTTTTTTTTTTTTTACATGATTTATTTACTGTATCTTCAAAATATTGAAATCACAATAATTATTCAAATCTTTATATATATAAAATTAATATGTATTCTGTCTAGCCATTGCTAGACAAAAAATGATGTGTTGCGCTGGATTTTTGTTTTTGTATCCTTTTACTTATTTAGTTTTGGCTAACGGCAACCAGGTCCCTCCTACTCAAACACGTATATCCCCTATCGCTTAGGTTATTACGGGCTAAAATTTTTGGGGTGCGTTTCTAACCTTTTTAGGTATCTTCCTGCATATTTTTTAATTTCAACTTTCATCAAGGGCACATCTAAATCTTTGTGTATATTTGAGTTTTTAATATACCAGGGCGCTGCTGTCATAGTTCGTAAGATTCTGTTCTGTTGTCTTTGAATTTTATCCACATTTGACGCAGAGGCAGTACCCCATATTTGGATACTGGTAAATTTGGTACACATTTCTAAATTAAGTACATTTAAATTTAAAAAAATTTACAAACTTTTTCTAAAATTTTCGTTTGGTAAAACTAAACTTTTTACAAAATATTTGCTTTAATTGTGATTTGTAGTACAAAATGTCTGTGGGGCCATACGATCAAAATTTTGTACTTGAATTATGGAAATATTCTTAAGTTTTGTTTTATTTTGCTGTTGCTGTTGCTTTTCCTTTTTTGTGTGTTTTTTTTTGAGTGTACATAGTCTGGTTTTCTAATTGTGCGCCACAGGACCTTTATATTTTCTTACACTTTAGCTTAAATTTAATTTATTTTTGGAAAGCAAATAAGGAAAAAACATATGATAATATATTAGTTAAAAGTATTAATGCTCTCTGTGGACAACTTTACGAATTAGAAATGTAAATTTTTGGCCAAAATAATTACAAAGAATTAAATTAATTTAATCAGCCGTATACTGACTGTGATATCACTAATGTTTGTTGTATTTAATTAACAAAGGATACTATTGCAATTATTTTTTTTTAATTTAAATATATTTTTTTTCAAATGCTAATCCAGTTTCTATATCTTCGTTAAAAGCCAAAAGAAAAATTATTGTATTTGCCTTGTGAATACCATTATAATCAGTCTATATGTATATATGCAATTCAAAAGTAATGCTACTGAGCCAGAATTTATTATACATTATACATATTGACTGGATGTGAATTTTGTGTAATATTTTTATTTACGGTCAAGTAAAGTAATGAAAATTTAAACAAGTAACACTGGAAAATTTCTCTATTTTCTTTCAATTGTGAAATAGAAAAATATTAAACGCGAAACATAATTCAGCCCAATTTACAGCTTTTACATGCATACTTGTAAATCATTTTCGAATACGTATGTGTCTATATGTTTATTCGATTTAGAAGTTTGGATTTATTTTAACAAATATTTCTTTGATCTTTGACTGGTCCGCAGTACTAGAGTTTTAAATATTTAAGATGTGAGTCTTGAACATATAAAATTCTTTTAAGGGTTTTGTGTAATTTTTTCACAGTTTGTACACAACCATCTTGTGTAGTTGACGCCTCTAGTAAAATAAAGTTACGTGACGCCTAAATACCATCGCATTGATGTTAAAGCTGAAAACACACGTAAGCACTTGCTCACGTACGTACGTACTCGTACATGCTACACATGCAAACTGTAAAGAAAACAATAACAAACACAGGTGCAACAAGAATGCACACTTTCGCAAACCGAACACACGTACAGCCGCAAGTAATTGGCAAGTGGCGTAACATGTTGTAAGGTCTTGGTCTCACCACTACGTTTTAAGGACTTGTCAGGAAGAAAAAATGATATTCCTTAATTGCAATAAAGCGAATTACAGGGTTTTTTATATTAAACTATTCGAATAAATTTCGAATTTCAAGATTTGGAAAATTGAAAAAAATTATACTCGCGCTTTCTGGGTGTTTGGCATTTCCTGTAAAAAATTCGTTAAGAAAATGTATTCCAGCCATGTGGGAACACATTTGAGCGGTATCATATCGAATTATGGAATTGTTTTTAATATCATATTGTGACTTCAAACAACATGAATACTTCAAGTTTTTCCTTCACCTTCACTGGCTCGTCAGTTGAATAGATGTTATACATGTACGTATATATGTGTTCATTCGGACTAAGAATTATTCCCTTTTTCTTGCTGAATCCTGTCCCCAATAGATACCATCTGCTCATGCAACCACTTCTAGTGGGATTATGACTTTATGAGAAGCTATTAGTTCCAGTGGACAAAACAGAGTAGCAAAAAGAGTTTTTGCACTCATACGTGTATTATCATATATTTAATTATATGTGGGTAAATGCTGAACAGCCAGTGGCTTTGCTTTCGCCAGTTAAACTAAAACGACCAATTAACGTATAAGATAATAAAACACTTGACAAAAAATTACTTTCCATTAGACATATACTATATAACTTATTGAAATAAATACTTCATTTTATAATTCCGAGTGTATCTTCAAACAAACCTTTTATTAATAATTGCTGAACAGTATTCTCAAATTCACCAATCTTCTAGTGTAACTGTTATGGATAGCACGAATATGGCTTTGTACTTAATTAAAATTAAAGCATAAAATGGAACAATATTTAGTCCTCATTTAAATGGGCAAGGCCTCAAGCGCAAGTACAACCACTGTCGGCAAACTAGACTGTAAAGTAAGCAACAGCTTTTAAAAAGGCATTGTTTTTGAAGAAGCCCTGAAAAAGGATTACAAAATTCAAAATTAAAAAAAATTTTTTTTTGCTTTTTATTTTCAACTGGAAATATAGGAAAATACGCTAAAAATCCTAAAAGAAAACTTTCAATGATAATTAGCTGGGCATATTCACTGGCATTAGTTTTGCCGCATTATTTAAAGGCGGTTGCGTATACGTAATGTTGCTTATACGTAGCGGGCACACTGCTTACTGTGATATTAAACTGACTTTGCATTTGAATTAAGAAAACCAACTTCTTTCGCTGTATTTAATTAAAGTATCTTCCTCTGAGCAGCTTCTGGTCATGCTAAGCATACACAACCACTTAAAATTCGGCCTTTTCTATCCCTGTGGCTGCCATGCCTTAATTGTTATCTTTTTTATTGCATCATAAGAGATTATAAGCAAATGCACTTAAAAGGATTACTTACGCAAATGTAAGCACATTAACATATCATCACTTAAAGCAATAATATTCGTATCTATGTTACTTTTGAGAATATGAAAATTTTATTAAGTAAGTAGTTGGGCTCATAACAGTTTCGCAAATGTTTACTTTGCTGAGTAGTTTCAAAATTAACTTGCAATGAAAAAGGAAAATCCTGTACACTGTTATACCTAATAGAATTCCTCGCGTTTATTTCTCTATTTAATAAAGTTGTTTGATTTATGTTCCAAATACTTCTGATACAAATACAGAAAATAATAACAACTAACAATACGCTTTGAAATTTATACTATGAACATGTGCTTCGGTCGCAGGCACAACCCTTGATTTGTAGCACCCTATTGTACACTATATGTACCATCACATAGAAGTAGGCATTTATGTTAAATACTTCATACTAAATATCAACTAACTAACTAATGATAGCTGGTTTGTTATGTAATTAAGTATGGGAAGATGCTAAAGCTCAAATACAAAAACGTATTCAATATGAGACTAATTGGATGAGTTTGAGGGCGAGTGTGAGTCTACGAACATTTGCATATGACACACATCTGTATATGTCGATTTTAATTATAGCAAATATATATTTGCTACTGTATAAACATGTATTTTAGGCATAAGCGATCATTTTAACGAATGTTCATTTAAATTACAAAATAACATGGCTTGTTTTTAGTATATAAAACCACGATGTGGTTCTGAGTAAACCTTTATCATTTCAGTGCTTGCAGGAAATTATTAACAAAATCATAAATTAAATATGCATAATTAATGCTCGGAAACGTTTATTTTTAAGTTTGCAAATTTAATGCAAGGATGTGTAGTGTATTGTGTTGCAAAATGCACACAAATATTTTGTCTGAAATTTAATTAAGAGAAGAAAAAGACAGTTTTGAAAGAAAGTGCCGAATTTCTAAATGATGTTTAAAAAATGGGATTAAAATATTTTTCAAAAATAACGCAATTGTTTGGCAAAACTAAACAGATTTTATAATAAAGTGTTATTAACGAATATTTAAAAAATTTATTCTGCATTTTATTCCACTATTCTTAGTAAAGAAAATTGCTCTTAATCGCCACAAACTCATTGAGAAATTAATTAACAGATTTAATTAATTTAACAGATTTAAGCAGTTTCAATAGAGCTTTTAATAATTAAATAAATTTTATACATTTTCAAGAGTTGAATTAAAAATTTAGACTTTTGCATCCCTGCATTGAGTGTTTACCCAGTGAGTGTTTATGCTTCATGTATTTAAATAAAGTGTAATAGTAATAATGATTTGATTCCTTCAACAAAGTTAGCCGCAATTTGCACAACATTTTTGAAAAATATTTATTTCAATAATACTGGAGAGCTCATAATCATTATGGCGGAATAAAACCATTCCATAAATTCATTTTTGGAATGCTCATCAACAGTAGGTGTTTTAGCAATTTTTTTTTTTTACCAACACCAAATCTCTACTTACGTAGGATTTGTGCCAAAATGCCTTCTGGGCAATCACATACTGCTTTAGCATATTAAGTGGGGAAGAACAACAATATATATAAATCTCTCTAATATTAATATATAAAATTTGGTCTTAATTAGTTTTAATTGTTTACAATAAAATATGCTTTAAATATAATTAACTGGCTGTTGTGTGTTGTGTGGAATTAATTGAAATTTATATTTAAATTGAAAAAAATAGTTAATAAAGCTTTTTATAAAACACAAGCTGGAAACTAATATTCTTTTCCAGTTATAAATTAATAATACTTTATTAAAAAGCTTGTTTTGATAACGTTAAAAATCAATAAAAATAAATTTATGATAAAATTGTTTTCTGCTACAGGCAAACTGCCTGGCCAGTAATCTCACTTATACACAACGTAAAACCACTATTAGTTATAAGTTTTGAAGAAAAAAGGACTTCCAAAGCATTTAAGAATAGCTCAAATTTTTAATAAATTTTTCAAATATCTTCTTATTTACCGCAAGAATTTAGAGAAATTCACTCTATTATTATAAAATTATTATATATAATTAAAGCGGAAAAATTTACTTTTATAGCTTAATATGTAACAAATGAGTTAACGAACTTAATATACAAAAAAATTAACTCGTATACGTTGCATCTGGTAAGCAAATACCACAAATTTCTACTCTTAGCTTTTTTTTGCTAATTTTTCCGACTCCTTTGAATAAAAAAATACATAAATTTAAATTTGAATTCTGTTATAATCGCGGGGTTAATAATTAATTGATTTATATTTTGGCTTACGTTTTCGCGATAAATAAACAATTGTTTATATAAAAAAAGCTTTTATTTATTATTTTTTCCTGCAGCTAAAACAATATTTTATCCTTTTTTTTTCTAATAATTTTAGCTTATACTATTAGTTAAGTCTGTAGCTTTTCAAAGAACAAAAACAATTGACTTAATTTGGATTGGATTGTAGGCCTTCTTTATGTAAAAGTGTAGACAGGAAAATTCTACTGACGTTTCTATCGGTGTCTTCGCGGAGAAATTAAAGTATTTGTTTGAATCTTAAGCGGCACCACAATCCGCATATGATACGATATCAAAGCCTTTTACTGTATTTAAGCGGGGGGAAAAAATTACTTTCTTTATAAATCAGTTAAGCGAATTTATACGAGGCTTTAATTGTTTTAAATGCATAAAATATTTTTCGCATTTGCTGCCAATGGAAATGTCAATTGACGTTGCATTATTCTTACTTACAATCCATTGTGTTGCCTTAATTTAATTTCAATTTCATTACAATAATCATTTCCATTCTTATCACTATTTAAACATTTAACGTGAAATATATTTTTGTGTATGAGAAAATATATTATTGCAACAACTTTCTGTGCTCCTTAACATCACTCACATTTAATAGCTTTGAGGATTCACTCCTTTTTACACAATTTTCCCCCAGGAATTTAAAGTTTTAATTTTATTAAGTATTTGAAAAAGTTAATCGTCTATTTTTAGAAAATTATATATTAAAATATTTATATATTATAATTTAAAATGAGCTTTAGACATTTTGGACAGCTTTTAAAAATTTGGTTTTGGTCACAGTGAAATTGGCGAAAGAGGCAAAAAAAAAATTTATATTTGTAATAGAAAGCTATCCGGTAGGAAACCATTTACTGAAAAGGTCCTCAAAATTCATCTTTTATAAGATTACCAGCTTGTTAAGTGTAATAAAAATGTTTCCTTTAACTATGCATTTGTGCATGTTGGCGAGTGTATAAACTTGAGTTATAAATTTTCTCACAACTTCTACTTGGTAGTTCTACGACATGCACGAAGATACAACAGAAATTCGGTATCTCAAATTCATTTCAGAAATTCCAAAAAGCTCGTATTTCTCGTATTTAGCGGTATACGCTTCTACTCATACAATAGAACAAACAAGGATATTCTCAGCAGTGAGAATGTGTGCCATTTAAAAGAGAATTTGCCTTATATATGCAAACGAATTATTAGAAATGAATTTCATAATTGAAATTCCTATATTTATTACAAAGTTTAGAAAACAGGTGGAAAATATTTTGCCAACAAGTAAATGTTTGCAATATTTTATATTCGTATTTGAAATCAATTTATATTTAAAGCATTTTTGTGTTTCATAAACTAAAATTTGTTTACCTTTTTTTTAAAAATCATTTCAATAAATAGTGTAAAATTTAACAAATAATTTTTTTTTTTTAATTTTGCAATAAATTATAAAATTTCTATTGTTGCTGCTGTTAAATTCATTGGTATTATTAGTGGTCGCTGTGGTTGACCCGTTTGCTCACATGTGGTTGTTTATTACTGAGAGCAAAAATTAAATAAAATTCTAAATATAAAACAAACATTTATTTTGAAATAAAAAAGAAAAAAAATAATGAAAAATATTAAACCGTATTCCTTACAAATCATAACTTAACTTTTATAAAACAATTATTTATTAACATGTCAACAGATCGCTTATGAAAGAGTTAAATTGGTGAGGGGAGTAGAAAACTATTTGTAACTCTTTGATGTAAAAAAAAACTTCAATTCTTTATCCTTAAATGTTATGCATTGTATTACATTGCGGATTTAGAGAGCCATTTCTTCGTACAACAGGGCAGATCAGAAGAAGTGGACTAAAGATCCGATAAGAAAATGTTTAGCTTTTCCTTTCTTTTCGTTAAGTGAACCTAAGCTGAAAAGTAAATAATATAAAATTTAAACTCCAAGTTGTTTCAAATAATTTTTTTTTCAATAATTTGTTTTAGAAATGGGCAAATGGGGATATCGAAAGGATCTAATGACTCATCTATTATTTATCGTACCGTTTATATCCAAATATATTGCTACTTTTACCTTGCCCTTCTACAGATAATATTGCTATGAATTATAGCGAATTACAGTCGCATTTAATGTTCTCTTAGGAATCTTAAGACGTTAAGATATCTGTGAGCGAACAGCTCATGGATCAACAGCCTACGACTGCTTTTCTTTAAATACTTCTTGTCTTTTACTCTATCGAAATATTGCGTTTAACTAATAATATTTTTGAGCGAATATTAAGTTTTCCAATCACAATTGCTATTGATCGCATGTTCAAACAATCCTTCCCGAAGTCATTGAAGGAAAGAATTCTCTCTGTGTTATTAGCTTAGTCGCGTGTCACTTGTCAGTTGTCACTTGTGACTTAATATGTGAGCAAGACTCCTGGTGAAATATTATTTTCTCGAACTTGTAATTTCTTTTATAATTCCATGATTCAGATTTCTTCCAGTTTTCCGCACAACTAATTTTAATTATGTTGAATGAAATAAAGAGCTTTTCGTGATAATTAAATACTGAGAACGTATTAATGTTATACTAAAATGGAATATAATTTAATACATAATGCAAACGACACAATGAACACATTAATCACATTTTTTCTAATTAATTGTAGTCTTAAGTAGAATTCCGTAAATTAATCAGTTTTACTTGAACTTCCCAGTTTTGGTTAAATATTCAATTATTTTTCAAAAATAAAAAAAAACATAAATAAATTTAATAAAATAATGCAACTTTCTAACAAAATACAACAACCGTTTCAGAGGGTAAAAATTAATATAAATACAAAAGCAAAATGTTTGAATAGTCAGTCGAATGCGGTTTTAAGAAACAATAACAACGACTCGTATGAGAACATGTTATATATCAACAACAAAGCAAAAGTTTAAAACAAATTATGTACAAAATATTTGTGTTATATTGCTCATCTGCAGTTAACCACAGCGACCGACATGTCAGTTGGATGTTAACGCTTAAAACACTCAAGTACTGAAGCAAATATATTATTGTTGCAACAGAGTTCAACATTTTGATATTCACATGGCTGAGATTACTTTTTAAAAATTATATTCATCTTGATGGCTAAAAAAATTGTATATTTCTGCATGGTGGTCGGCACTCCACCATGCCCGCAAACTTCACACACATTTTGCGTATAAGGTTTCTTATTTGTAAATCTAGCTTCGCTCGGTCTGAAATACAGGGCCCTTCAATCAAATGCTATACTCTTTCTTTTTTTCTCGGGGCTTGGCCCGTTCTGAAATACAGTACCGTTTAATCAAGATCTTTACTCTTGCTTTTTCCATCGCTTTGCAAAGCTACGGAGGTTTTACACTATCAAGAACACTTTTTAATTTCGAAAGGGGCACGTACATATTTATCTGGCCTCTATCTGCAAAGGATATAATAATAGATATATTTAGAAATAATGTGATTAGGCTTCTGTGCAATCGGTGTTGTTCAGCTTATTCCCCACACTACTTTCGTTCAAAGTCCTGCAATTATGCATCAGGATTGATTTCCCAGCAAATTTCCATTTATTTAAATACGTTACTAGTGAAAAAATGTTACTGAGTGTTAAAAAATTCATGATATTGGCTGCACTTGAGCCCTTATTTCAAATAAAAAAAGGGAAAATAAATAAATAAAAATGTAATAAATTATTTTAGTTGACTGTGCAGTAACCACAAATATTTATAACAAACACATGCTTAAAAGCATTAAAGCAGTGGAAAAAGCACACACCGACTAACAGAGTAAAACAGGAATAAAAATTGCACACATTTCCTTCATTAAACTTGCAATGTTCGAGTAGAAAATACGAGAAGGAAAAAACGAGAGGGAGTATAAAATGAAATAAAAAAGCATCACCGCAATTTTATTTTTCTTTTGTGTATCACTGATGGGATTTGGTGGAACGCGGAGATGCCAGCTTAGTGATCATTAAATTTTGAAATGACGTAAAAAGCGTAATTACGAGAACAAAAATCGTAAACACTATTTATTTGTAAAGACGGGGAATTTGCTTGCAGGAAAAAAAAAATTAAATTGGTTTCAGAAGAATTAATTTTTTATCCTGCACTATCGCTGGAAACAGTGTATACATCCTTGATACTTTTTTAGTAACCTAAATTTTAATAGCCAAAGTTATACTATTCAATTTAAATCTCGTTGGCATTGAAAATAAAATTGTTTTAATTTATATAAAAAAATATTTTGTAAATCCTTAAATCTAAATACCTGCCGTTCCAATACACCGCCAACTATTAAAAACCATACCCAAACAGTTAATTGGCATCGCCATTTAAAAGTTAATGTCTCTACAGGGAAAATATGGAATATACACAGTGTATTGATTCCTTCAGAATAAAAACACTAAATGAATTTGAGGGCGTTGCAGAGACTCATTCTTATATAAAGTGAAACAATATTGAAAACGTTCGGAGGAAAATTCATGCAGCTAATTTTTCTCTTTAACACAAGATTTGTACATGTTGCAAATATTTAACTGAAAGAGATTTAATTGACTTTATTTTTTCGACTCTGTGTAACTTCCTCAGGAAAATATACGTATGTATGTGTAATAAAAATCGAAAGGATAAAATATAATTAATTTTTTCTAAAAGATCTAAAATTTTATGCAATATTAAAATTATTTATAAAAATTATTTATTTATAAATTTAAAAAAAATTAGGCCCCGCAATACGGACTTTTCTCAATATTTTATTTAATCATTACAAAAAAAAAAAACAATACAAAATTCTTGCTTGATATGTTCTTAAATGCAGAAATTGAATATTGTGTTTCATACAAGTATTATTTTTAAAAACTAATTTATTATTCTTATTTGAAATATTCTTAAAATATTTTTTGCATATTTTTTTCTCTATAATAACTGATGGAATAATCGGATAAAAAACAGCATACAGATTTGATAGGCACACGATCAAAAATGTCAAAAGCGCATATGGAATAGTTTATTCAATCTTATGAGAAAAATTCAACTACAAGAATTCCTTTAATGGAGACCTACATACCAAAAATTGTGGCATTCGATGACAACTGTTGAGTTCACCCAACAAAATCCCTAAAGAAAAAATAAATTTTAGTTAATTTTATAATTTTATATTTATTGAAAAAAAAAAAAAAAATATATATGTATATGATTATTTTTTAATTGTGAATACTTACTGTGAACTTGGCTAGCGGGAATCCTTAATGCTGCCATGCCTGAGATTATGGGGTGGGTAACTCGCATAACAGTATTGGAAAGCGAAACAATCAGTAGGCTAACCAAAGTCCTCTGGGCCAACCTGGACAAGGATATCTCAAGCAAGCCTTTCAATTGAGATAGATGAAAATCCGTAGCGTAACAACGATTCTCGCACATTACTGCAACGCTCAAACACGCTGCCAGTGTATGTGTTCCTGTCGCCTTTAATGCATGCCCACTTCAGAAGCAGACTTCATTTTCGTTCAATTAAGTAAAAAAGCGAATCGCTAATTTTTAGCATGTTAATGGTGTGCACGTGTAGTAATTATCAATTTAATATGTCGCAGTAATAAATAATTTAATTTTTATACCGTTCTGGGGCTAAATTATCGAGTACTTTATTATCGAAATGTGGTTAACGTGGATCACGGTACACGTTATGGAAACGCATTTACCCAGACTTGTACTCGCAATATTTTTTAACATTTTTTTATTTCAATATAATAAAATTTTTCTTTTTATATTTTTTTTTATTCTTACAATATTTAGTTCATTTTTAGATTCCCAAGATGAGGAACACAAAGAAACCACTTAAATGCATTTTAATATAATTTTTTTTTATTAATTTCACAATTTTTCACAAATTTGTCTAATTTTAGTTTTCTTTTACGTTTGGCTATTCTTACTCGAACATGTTTACAGCAATGTAAAATATAGTAGTAGGCATTTGAATTACAGTCGAATGCAGTGATTCAAAAAATTTTAAATTTTATTCTGTACGCGGTAATTTGGCCCTGATTACATCTATTTTCGCTAAATTCTATAAAATATACATTCAAGGACAATTCCAAATAATTTTATATCAATTCTATTGTGTTTTGCATATTACATTTTTAGATGAAATTCCTGTTATTAGAACCTATTTCTGATTTAAGAAAGTAAACTTAAGCGAACGAAAGCCAGACACTCGAACTTGAATCAATTGAATTTCTTACGTCCATGCATATGCCAAGTTTTTTAGTTTTTTCTACTGTGTAAAAATACTACTAAATTACTCGAAGGCGAATACAACTGTGTGGAAATGTATTGACTAATAAATGAAAACAAAAAATGACACAATGGCAAAAATTAAGTATCATTGAAGTTCTTATAAGTAGAAAAAGTGTTTCCAGACATAAAATGATCAAGATCTCCTAATAGCTATAGATTAATTAATAATAATAGTATTAGGATGAATAAAATAATTGTAAATGCAATAACTCCTTGTAGGAAAAATATGCGTGAAAAAAAAATTATTATTAGTGTTGGAAATCAATCTCTATGGATTATTAGATCCAGTTGCATGTAAAAATAAAATATAAATCATGTAGTTGCAATTGCAACAAAAGTTGAAATTAAATGGAAAGTGAAAAATCATGTTTAAGGTGCGTTATCTACTGGAAATTCTCCTCATGTTAATCCTCTAAAAATATTACTTTTGTTCTCAATAAGTCATCGCATGGAGTCCGACTAAGTGAGGATTCAGATTTTATATTTTTCCTCGCCAAGTGCGCAAAACGATTAACCAGCTTTCGGAATGAGCGATTGCACTGAAAAAAATCCGTAGAAAAACTTTGAAGTATAAAAAGCATTGTACTAAATTTATTTTTTTTTCTTTTATTTTAGTGTCGTAGCTGCTTTTGTTGATCCATTAGCTTATGCCAAGTTTAGCCAGCCATGCGGAGACATTTATTTTTTGGAAGCCTTTCAAGTTATTTTATGAGTAATTACTGTATCGGCAGCATTTTTTGTTTCATTAAACTCCATATTTACATTTCAAATATTTTTTGTTAATCGATGTTTCTAGCTCTTCCTTTCTTATTTGTTCCTTATATGATGCTTAATATGGAAGTAATAAGTTGCCAGCCATTGCTCCATCCCATTCTCTGGGTTTCCATTAGGGCGAACTTTAAAACTTGTAAACAAAATTATTTTTAAATAAAATTAGTAATTTATTTTTTTTTCTTACTTATAGCAACTTGACTCAGATCTACCCTTGCACAAACAAAGCACATCTTTGGTTAAATAATGCTCGTTTCCCAAAAACCACCCTCCCACTTTAGGTTTATATATATATTTTCTTACGTTCTGCCATCAGTTGCAGTTATTCTTTCAATAATTATGAACCCTTCATTTTTATTTCATTGAAATTTTCTTTTACAATTTTTATTTCAATAAAACTTTTAACAGTCATTAATATTCTTTAAATGCTTTTACACTCAGAGAATTTCCTGTTAATAATCAAAATATCAATTGATGGGAAAAAGCAAAAATATCGTTGCTTAGCAGTACATTAAATTAAATTACAGCAAATTTATTTAAATTTTCTTAGTTAAGAAAGCAATTTTTATTGCAAACTTTTTTTGGACATTTAGGAAATATTTCTATCTATTATGTTGTTAGAGATTACGATGACTGAATTAAATTGAATTTTTGTTGCTCTGTAAATGTTTTTCTTTTATTTGTAAAATATATTTATATAATCCAAAAAATTTTTTTTGATACTTTTTAACAAACGATCTGCTATTAAATATACGAAAAATATTTAAATTGCTGCAAGGAAATTAAAGGAATTTTCTTTCTGATCCTTCCAATTCTTTTTTCTGGCTTCATCGTATAATTGAGAAAAGTGGTTCGATATTCAAAAAAAAAATCTTCAATTTCAATGTTTTCAAAAAAAAAAAAAAACTAGAATTTAAATAACATCACGTTACAAACTATTATATTTACTATTAACCAGATAAAGGATACAATTTGGCATAAAATCTTTCAAAGTTAGTAGCACATTTGATTCTCAGGATTTCATTAACTGAACTTGTTGCTGCAAAAATTTATTCACTCTTCTGCATTACTATTTGCTGCCTGAAGTAACTTTAAAAATAAAAAAAAATATTTGAATAATACGAAAAAAACAACTGAAGAAAAGAATCGCTAAAAGTCTGCAAATCAAATCGATAGAAAAATAGAAACAAAGGAAACCAAATTTTTTCAGTGTATCATAGATTTCTGCTACTGCTGATAATAAAATCATAATCATCATATATTTTTTTTTTAACCTACAAATTATTTCAAATAGAAAAACTAAATATAACTGATATATGTAGATGCCAGATTATTTCCATTAAATTGTGAATTCTCCTGCTGTCTTCCACATTTTATTCATGTCTTGCTATTAAAATGAATCTTGTGCAAAATCGGAACACGGCTGCTGCATTTTGATGGCTATATCGAATTGTATTCATTTAAAAGGGCAAAATCAAGTAATCCGAGCAAATCAATTATTTCGGACAGGTGTGCTACAGTGTACGTGAATTCTTGCCTTTGAGGCTTAACTTCACGGTGCGCTTAGTACTAAGTAAACTAATGCGTTTACTAAGCCCCCTGTGCAAGCTCAGGTGTCAATTCTGGATTAAAAGATTCAGTTTTAACCAAGCGCCTTGCTATGACGTTCGGCACTGTCCAAGCCTTACCAATAGGCACTTCGCAAGAATAACTCTCCCGCCATCTTCGGGATAAACCACACCTGACTATTCAATTCATACAACAAATCATATAACAATCCAAGAATTACAGAGAGGTCGCCCTCAGAGGGGGGAACCATCTCACTGCCTACTAGCGTCTGTTGAATGGCAACAGCACCTAGGTAATTAATAACCGGATCGTATCGAGCGTTAGCATCAATGCGATACCAGCCACTCAATAATAATCTCCCAAGCAACTTTTGGTATCAACCAAATAGCCACCACGTGAACTCCTAAGAGACCTCACCATAAGCCGGCCATAACTTCATTCAACGCTGTTAGGTTGGAACGAACTTGGTCTATGGACAAAGTCCCTAAGGCCTTACAAATTTATCCATAAGCATAATCAATTAACTCCGTGGAGTGTGAACTAAGTCCGTCATCGCTAACAGATCGGTTCAGGATGAGTACAAACCCAAAATCATCCATTAACCTCCGCGATAGAAATCCATTGTGGGGCCCCGTACCCGTGGTGCCAGTATAAAGCCACTGGTTGTGATTTCGGAGAGAACTCTCAAGAGAGAACTCTTCTACAATATTCACCCCTAGACCAGCAAGCATAGGTTGCCTTTAGATTTTTAATTACTTGTAAGCATATCCGTTGTCATATTATTACATGGATTGGGCAGTGGCAGACAAGTTTTATCGGTGTCTGCCAAAGATCATGGTCTAGAAACGCAAGATACCGTATCCCCAAAGTGCACCCCACTAACATGCAAATTTCACCAAGGTTCATACCGTACTACCCTGAGGGTTAATTATTTCGGACAAACAGACCATTCTGAATGTTGCTAATACGCAATAAAAAGCATTTGCCATGTTTTTCTGATTAATTAATTTTCAGTCAGCATTTTAGCCAGTTAGTTGCTGTTGGAAATATCTTCTCTTATTATGACCACTTCACTAATCATTGTGACTTAATTGTGGAAATATGCTTTTAATTACCAACATCATTTTATTATTTTCATTTTCCCAAATGAAAAGCTGAAATCTGTTAAAGAAGACGTTTTTTTTATTCCCAATTCTAATTCTGCCTCAAACGTTAAGTGAAATTTTAAATTATTTCGACCACTAAAGCTGCTCGGGCTTATAAAAAATATACTTCATGTGCTAAAACTGCACAGCCAGCAGTCGGCAGCCAGCAAAAGCTGCAACAGAATAGAAGCAAAGAAAGCCAACACATCTTGTTGTGTTCAAAGCATGAAGTTTGCACTTGCGCTACCACGACTCCACTTAAACGAGTTTTATGAGCATCTTTTCCCTGTATGGCTGGCTAAACTTGGCATAAGCTAATGGATCAACAAAAGCAGCTACCACACTAAAATAAATGAAATCGGAATGATATAAAGGCAAGAATACGTAATCGAAAGAAAAGCCAAAGTGCATTTCAAGTTTTACTTTCTTTTAACAAGTTTTAATGGCCCAAATGGGTATTGTGAGTTTTCTTTCAGACATTCCTTTTAATAATAGTTTTTAACTTGTTTTTATTATGCACAAAAATTCATTGCAGTAAAACGAGAGAGGCGTATGGCAAGTTCAGCGATCACTATGAAATAGCCAAAGGGGCCAGCTTGTAATTTGCAATAAATGACAAATAAATAATTAATTTGCATTCTTTCAAATTTTGCAGACAAGGCGAACTTTTTGGTGGAAAATTAAACCACTACACACAAAAAATTTTACCACTACACATGCACGTGTAACTCTCATTTTGAAACATACCGAAATACTTTCTTAGAACTCCCTCGTTTAAAATGCAATCGCACAAACATGCAAACAAACGGGACGTCTGTTACTTTAACTGCAACTACAATGTATTTTAATGTGTGTGTATGTAGAAATGCTGGTTGAAACTTTGCTAAACTTATTTCCATTGCTAACTCCAACAGTGCCACGCTTTCAATTGCTACTACTAAAGGAGGCAAAGGAGATGTTAAGAGCACTAGCGACTAATTGCGCTAGTGCCGTCTGTAGTGGTGATCTCTGCCACAAATGTTGAGTAACGTAAAAGCAACGTAGTCACCAGTGCATCCACTGAAAAAGTATGAATACAACAAGCGAAAAACTCCTTGATAAATGGCAAACTTTTTACAGATTCCTTTTTAAAATTTTAATTCCTTTTTTTGGATAATCAAGTATTGCAATTAATTCGTGGTGCAATGGTAAAGTGCAGACATTTGTTTCGCCACATAGAGCATGTACAGCAGCGTAAATAAGTGCAGTTTTTGGTATAGTTTTTGTTCCATTGGCAAGCGCAGGTTTATTTTCCCCTTCTTTAGAATGCCATTCTTCTATTTTATATAAAAGTTCTCGTTACATTTATTTTCTTAAATAATTCACCACTTTTATGCTTTTTAATTCAAAATCTTAAATGTTTGGGGTATCGTTGCCGCAAAATCGTTTAAGCAAATGCAAATTAATGTAAATTTCAAACTTGAATTATTTAAAGGTCTCTTAGTGCATTTACGTATATACTTGTATATATATCGCTAATCGCGATGAAAATAATTAAGGAAAGTGTGCAAATCGCAATCCTCACAATTTGCACAGTTCGCCAGCATATAAGCGAACTCAAATAATAACAAAATTATTTGAATTATTTAAAAAATATTATTCGTAATCAAATTAAGAGAGTGCAAAATAAATAGGAGAGGCAAAGAAAGTAATAGATATTTTTTATATATCCTTTTAAGGATACAAGATTTTAAAAAGTGAAAATAATAATTGAACAATTCTTAGTAATTTAAAGGGGAAACTTTTGCATTTTGTAAAAACTCAAATAAATGAAATACCGTTTTGCTCCTGGAAAGCCAATCGGATAAGATATAATTCGCACTCAACATTTCTTAAGAACATTTCCGTTTGCTGAAATCTCCATAAGTTATCGATATCCTTTACTATAGTTTGACTGCTGGGTAAGCAAAACTCTCTGGACACTTTGGTTCAACACTTGCAAATTGCGGAAAATAAACTAGACAATTCACGCATTTCATACAGCACTTCATCTAGTCTATGGCCAACATATAAGGCTACAAAACTCTCCTATTTGGAGCGAAGATTATCCTCAAAGCCATAAAATTGAACGTTGCAGTGTTTGTACCAATTCATTTAATGAAAAATCAATTTTATGACAACTTTATTTCCAGTTCACTGCAACACTTTGTCTCTGCCAATAACCCAACAGCCACTGACGCTACTAGTAAACCATTTAACTAATCAAATCCACCATATAATTCGCAGCCATGCCTCTTACACTTAACAAAGAACACCCATTATATTAGCAGAAATGAAAAACCCTGTATCGAGTATCTAAAAAAATTCATCTGATTGATGAAAAAATACACAAACGGCAACATTTTTCAATCACAAAATAAAGTTGTGTCTTAATTTAGTTAATAAGGAACTAAAATGTGGATGTTGACAAAAAAGAAATAGAAAATCGAAATGTGTATTTGAAAATGAATTACCTTTTCGATTATTGCAATCTAAGAATTTCTTGAGATAAAATGGAATTTCAATTCACTTTTCTGCCATTTAAGCACAAAAATGTCTTGATGTATTACAGAGTACAGAATAGTTGGGGATGAGCGGGGAATGGTTAGATTAAAATAAGAGAATATTTGTAGCAAAACAATAAAATATCATCGCTAATGCTTGTTATCAACATTTAGAGAGTGGTGTTGTTTACCAACCAATGCGGACTGAATAGGAGAAAGGAAAACTAAACGAACATTCGTAAGAATTCTGGTCATATTTTTAGCTGATGTCAGCATATGAACAATGTTTTTTTGTCTCTTTTTTTTTGTATTTTTTGTCATTTGTTTTGCGACGTAGTGACATTTGTTCACACTGTGATGATGACAAAGACAAGTAACTTGCACTATTGCAAACGTAGTTGTTCGTATCCAAAGTCGTACAACAACTCGACATCTATTACGGCAATGTCAAGCAATTTCTTTTTTTTTTTTGTTTTAACACTTAACAAGCTGTTACTTGAAATACTACGTTACTACACTGGCAGGATATACCGCTTGTTCTGTGCCTAAAAAATAGTTTGAAAAATATAAACCTCAAAAGATCTTCTCCTCCCCTAAAAAAAAGGAAAAACAATAATTGTAATCCGTAACAACTTGAACTCAAAAATGAGAAGAAAAAACGCAAACCTCACATAGTGGTGGCTTTAAGAAAAATGTGCTTCTAAATTGTCTTCGTAGTTGAAACAAATTAATTTTCAACAACTGTTTTAAATTCCCCCCCTCTTTAAAACGACAAGGAAACAAATATTTTAAAAATTTCCCTTAACGGTTTCATAACATTTATTACTTCTTACATACGAAATTCAGCACGAATCCTTTTTGAAGGCTCCTTCTTACTACTATACTTTTATTTCGAACTCCTCATATCCTGCTCCCTAGAGAGTAGAGATTTTTTATAAATGTGTGCGGTTGCCTGTGTTGGCATGAGAATGGATTTGTAAGAACAGCAGTACCACTGTGACAAATTAATTAAACTATCTGCTCCCTGTGGATGCTTGCTGCCACACACGAGCTGTATTAATTTCTAGTGCCAAAGTTAGTTGGGTCTATTTGTTTTAGTTCTTTAGTGTTCATTTTTGTGTTTTAATTTTAAATAAGTATCTAATGAATGCAGATATAGAAAACACACAAATATATTAAAATGTGTATATGAATGTGTTCTCGCTCCTTTAACTATCAAAATAAACACACGTCGCATACTCGTACGTATGCTCATGTTGCATGTTCCCAGTGATGTCATATCATTTGTTGGGGATTTTGCGTTGGCATTTGTTATAAAAGTGGTATTCATTGCAAATCACTTCCAATTAGCAACGTAAGCTTAATGTGGCTTTTTCCTTACTTGTTAATTATTTTGGTTTTATCAATTTTATACATGCGAGTGAGCTTTCAAGTTTTATTTGAACTTTATTTATAAATTGTTCATTTTAAAGGTGCTGCAAGATGATAGTAAAGGCACCGTTTCCCCATTTCACCATGTTATAGATGAATTTTAATGAGGTGCACAATACATTAATTATTAGATTTTCGTGCACTAGATTATGTTTACAATAAGTATATAACAATAAAGTATATAACAAAGTGTTAATTAAGTCATGCAGTTTCGGAGACGTAAACTTTAAAAATTTACGAGGTTTGTTTTCAAATGGTTTTTGAAAGTACTCGAAGATGTTAGAAAATACCGTGTTCCGTCAGTTTTCCATGTTACAGACCATTTTATTTGATATTCAAAATACGAGAATTATTAAATTATTTTACGCTGGATTTCTTTCGCATGACTATACAACGAAATATTAATTAAGCAGAATATTCTTTTTCTATATCCAGATATTGTATAGAATTCCATTTTAAATTACTGTGTGTTATTTGAGAGTGCTTGAAATGTAGTGAATTTAGGGCTAGGGCGTCCTTAGTTGTCCGCCTTGAATGACAAAATACCCTATTGGATTTCTACAACTTTTCTGCATTTTAAATTTATTGGATATGGATTTTTTTAGAGGGCGTTGTTTTATTTCGTAGATGCCTTAATAAGTATTTCCAAATTCTTCTTCACATATATTCACGTATTATTAGTTATACATTTTATTATAAATCTAGGAGCAGATTTCTGCCAAACCTAACTTCAGTTACTCCTCAATGTAAAGTTATAAATGCAGATGACCAAATCGAAGTTTTGCCAAATATTTATAGTTGAATTGTCTGTCCTCTTTTATTGACTTATTCACAGTAAAAAAATTAAATCAGGTTATAAAATAATTCTGCAGCTTTTTCCATCCAGCATGATGAAATAAAATGATTAAATTATTAAGAGTGAAATTCCAAACACAAAGTTTGACTGATCAGCCAGATATTTAAATTCTAGGATGACATCGAACAAGTAAAAATGTCAGGAATGCATCATGTGCCCTAAACAACATTAACATTCTCGTTTTGTGAAAAAAGTTTTGAAATTACAAACGGAAACTTAAATGGAAGCAATGAATTTTCAAACATGCTACAAATACTTGCAATAACATTCGCCGAAACCAACACATTTGCATTTATGCACACATTTGCGTACGTTATTGATGACCCAGTTTGTTCCAGCCGGCTCGCCCTGTAAGTATTTCGTTAGAGTGTTAAACTAGCAAATCGCAAGTATAACAAATTTATTAAAGAAAGGAAATAAAACTTGCAAGCAAACAGGTTGTGTTAATGTTGCAAAACTCAAAGGAAAAATGTAATAACGGTAAATTCAGTTTCTTTTTTGCCTTCTCTATAGCTTTTCAAATCAGCACGAGCTTTCTGGTTGGTTTAATATCTCATGTCTAACTGAGTGTTCGTATTGCTCTACTCGCATGTGTGTGCATGTGTGGATGTATTCAAAAGCGTGTAATGACATGTGTAGTGGACACAAAAGCAATGCAATTTGATCCACCTGTACACGTCTCCTACCAGATGTAAATTCAAATGTATAATAGTCTTGTTGCATTCATGCGTGTGTACGCGCGTATGCGAGGATGTGTGTATGGCTGTATGTGAAATGTAAATAAGTGATAAATAACGTTACAAACGTAGTGCTGCAAAAATATGGAAATCACCATAATAATCACTGTGCAAGAGAAACTCACTCAGGGCAAAAAATTAACAAATTATTATTTTCGAAGCATATTTATTTTCACTTGATATTATTTCATTGATACAATCCTATGGCTTTGCCCAAAACACGATCCACGTACGCAGCATTACGAACATATCAAAAGGAAGTGGTTGCAACTCGGAGTATAGTGAATAGCGATATAAGTTTGCTACAACTACTCATAGTTTCCATTCCTAGCAAAAAAAAAGCGTCATGCATTTTCTTACGTGCTTAAAAATTAGTGATTTATATATTGCAGAAATGTTTACGTGACATACTAACCAGGAGCTTACATATACCAGCAAACAAATTACATTGTTAATAATGTAGGATGGACCAAAATTCACTTTGGAATGATATGCTCTACCATATCTCTCGACATTTATGCCAAGAGAGATGTGAATGTAGTGCTTGATAATATGAAATATCGGGCAGTACACCAAATGGCATACAATTGTTTCTTGGATTTACAGTTTCGCTTATTACCAGAATCCATTTAACACAAATTAGCCTGACCACTGATAGTCTGCAGGACAAAAAATTTAATTTTATTACAACTGTAGAACTTTAATTGAAAAGTTTTAAAAAAATTTCTGTTACTTATGTAATTAAAAAAAATATATAAAAATAAAAAAAAACTAATTTCTAACCACGTGGCGGCTTTCGCCTCACATTGTGTACAGATGAGGACAAACAAATAGGATTCTTTCGCCGTTCTTCTGTATCATCTTTTCATTGGCGCAGTAAACAACTAAATGAATAATCAATAAGTGACTTCCAAAAGCAGCTTAACAGCAACTAGTTTGACCACTATAACTTCCTCACAAATCCAAGTGCTGAATGGAAGGTACTCCACTGTACCACAGAAATTGTTTATCTGACTTCTCCTATTCTTTGGAATATTGTACTTGTTCCTTTGAAGCTTTCTAGAATTAATGGAGAAATTTAAATATAATAATTTACAGACATTTCATTATATCCTTCTGGGCTCAAGTTATGAAGTACAGTACCATATGAGGGAAAACTGCTGTTTACTAACAATATTTTTATGAGGCTATAAATTATTGTATGTAGATTCTAAAATTACTAGTGCTATTACAGCTACTACTTAGGACTAAAACCCATGTGCGTTATATGTGATTGTGTACCTGTGCAGCAACATATTTGCATTTTAGATTGCAATGCTTTAGCAATAATATCCTTTTCCAATTCTCATTTTCGTGCGCCCTTCATAGACATGCAGTTTACAACAAAAGTCTGTCCACGTCCATTCAACAAATGTAAAAGTATTTGTAGTACGCTTGTATTGCAAGCAATACTGTAAATAATTGCCACATAAAAGTTATTTTGTATTTGTGTTGGTACATCCAGTTACCAAATCAACAGTGTACATACTCGAAGTATTCGTATGTTGGATGCGATACTTACGATATTTATATCACAAGAACAGATGCAAAACTATTTCATAATAACGTTTAATGTCTATTTTATTATTGAGCACGTGTATATCTTTTCATTTATTGCTGTGTAAATTTTAATGGAAAAGTATTTTCTAGTGTAAAGGAAACAACAGTGTCAATGTTGGTGTGCCAAAACTTATTTCAACGTGCCTGTGAATTTCACATAAAAGTTCTCCTTTTAGCTTCCGGTATTTCATAAAAATTTATCAATATTGCAGAAGTTGCATTAAAAAGTAATGAAATATTTTTTTTTTTTGCTTTTATTTTAGCTTATGCATACAATAAATGATTAAACAAATACAAATATAATTGTTACTATTAATAAATTATGTAGTCGATGTATAAATAAAAATGTGTGAGAGGGAAAACTTTCAAGGATTTACGCTGGCAGAGATGACACTGAAAGGATCACAGTTTGCTTGTAAATGCTGCATTCTCTCTAATACAAATAATACTATATATGAAGCTCAGCAATTACAGATACTCTTATAAAATCACTTTAAACTTACATGTGTAAAGAAAGGAAAAGGGGGTCATTTCATAGTTAAACGTGCTTTTTGTATCTATTACTCAGTCCAAAGCAGGTTGATTTTATATAAAGAGAATTTTCGGCGAACGTCTAGATTGAGAGTAATTCAACAACCCCGTTCGAAATATTTTCTAGTTCTTTTTTAATATGATAGAATAGATAGATTTTATTTATTTATTTAATTTATTTATTTATTTTTTTTAATATGATAGAATAGATCGATTTTATTTATTGCCCCTTTTTTGTAAAGAGGGAAATAAATAAAAATAGGTTTGACAAACTGCTTGAGTTTCTATCAGATATTATTAAAATAAAAAGAAATTTTCAAGTTTTCTGATTTGAAAGTACACACTTTTTCATACAGCGAATATCAAAAGGAGAAATAAATCGTTTCTAAAGCCAAAACTAGTTAAAACTCAACATTGTTTTTTTTTTTTCAATCTGTTAGTTAGAAAACCTTCTCTGTCTACTGCAAAAATTTATCTTTGAGATTGTGTTCTATAATAATTAATAATTAATAATTTAATATTTAATAATTTCTTACTTCCTTGTCACATTAGAGCGTAGATTGCCTGGTTTACGTCAAATTTTGAATCTCCCATAAAAGTTATTTAAATCAATTTATGCAATATGTTGGCATGAATTGCTGGTCTGGTAAACTGAATATTTTCTTAGCAAAAAGTAATCTATGCATACTTAATAGGAATTTCAATAAAAAATAAGAAAGCTTAATTCGAAACGCACGAAACGTTTTCAGAGAATTATTCCAATTTATTTTTTTATGATAAAGCTGTCCATGACCATTTTGTGTAAACAAACAGTCGGCTAAATGCTGGCCAAGGCAATACATCACCTTGAATCCTTATGTCACTTAGGTCGACATCATTTTCGAAGAAGTATGCCCGATGACTAAGCCAGTCTATAAAACGCACAAAACGGTCACTCTTTATGGAAGCCTCGGGTTTTCAACATTCACTAGTGGATTTTCATTTGGCAATGTGATCCCAGTAGAATTATAGAAATTAAAAAGAAGGCATACTTGCAATATTTATCTTGCCTGGTGCCATTAAATAACATTTAAATAATGCCATGTAGTCAATGTTTTAAACTAATTTGACTAATCTCACCAAAATAATTTTTTCATGGAATTTGAACTGCCCTGAAGTATATGTTTCAACATTTCTTTTGAATTTTATTAAAATTTTTGGTAAATTTTTTTGGCACATTTTCGCTGAAATAAAGGACTTTCTAGCAACCACCGAATACAAGGACAATGCCGCGACAATTAAACCTTCCCTTTTATTACAGACCATTTATAAATTGAATCAATTTGAATCTATCAATTGATCAATTCAATCAAATCGTTATCATCATTTAACTAATTTTTAAAAAAATCAAATTTTGAAACGGATTTCATATTTTCGAAGAGTTTAAATCTGTTTAAATTGTTTTAATTGTTTAAATCTAAAAGTGAAATATGTTTGTATTTAACCTAACTTAAATATGTAAATACGTAAGTTCTTACGTGTGTAGCTTTTGCGTGAAAACACATTTAATTCGGCATATTTATCCTCACACATATGATATTTAGCTGCGGCAGCTGGTTAAGAACAATTTTAGGCTCTATAAAAATTTAGGAGTTTATAATTGTGGTCTCCTTTTGCTTAGTGTTTGCTTTTTTTTTTTTGAACATTTTCTTTTAACAAAGACTAAGCAACTGCTAGCAATTGTTATCACAATCACTCCATGCCACACAATTCCCACCTCACACTTGTAGCAGCAGGATACGTCTTTATACAGAAGATGCCACTTTCAATGAAATTTGCTTGCATCATCCATATTTTGTAGCCGTTCCATTTTTAACAAGTACGCCTTCTTGGTCCATTTTCTATCTCTTTGTTCTTTTGAATGAATGTGTAATGCTAATACATATACTTACAATCAAATAATTATGTAATGCCACTACAGAAGCAGTAGAAGACTCATTACGACGATGATGATCACGTTTTATTAGTTTCTTCTAAATGAATGCAGGGACATTTTAATATGAAAAATGTTGTTGGAAAGCGTGTGTGTGAAACAATAAAGTGATGACTCGCAGTAAGAAAAAAAAATATTTGAAGCAATTTTGTTTCAATGAATCCTGTATTTGAGGTTTCCCTACTCTTTTATTGTTGCGGAAGCAATCACAATTTGAATGGGAATTTGCCTAACCGCACTCATAATAATGCCGCACGCACGAATGCTTTCAAACAATATCAATTTAAATATAAATTATTTTAGCAGTTTGTTGTTTTACGTATTTCAGTTATCTCGGTCAGTGTTTGGACCAGATGAAATAATTTTATTAAATGGAAATAAATATGAATAAAAGTAATAGAAAATTCTTACAAATTCTAATTCGAGGGAAGCGAATGACTTAGGGCGTGGGCCCATCCCTGCATCGAGCAAATATAACACAAAATAAAAATTCTCATGAATTTTAAAATTGACTACGTTCTCAGCTCACTTTTAGATTTTTCAAGTGACGAAGGCCTAGTCACTGGCTTTTTATACCAGCATACCATTTACCTTGATTTCGCTTCTCCTGCAGCAGTATTTCAGCGAATTAAAAGTAATTGAAAGCACGTCAGGATATAAGAGGGCTGGCTTTCACAACAAAGCCGCGGCAATGATATATAATCTTCTTTCAATAATGAGACATCTTCTCTCCGGAACACAACATTGCATGAGCTGGAGGTGTCCTATGAGTGATTGTCTAGGGAAAACAATTTCAAAAGCAACTGCTCCTCTTTACCATTCTTATGCTTTGTGTGTTACTGCGAACGAATTATTGCCGCAGGATAGAAATGTATACCAAAATGTATATATATTTTCCTATACGACACAATTTCGACAGTTCGATGAATATTTTCCCTTTTCATTATATATTTGATTCTGTTCAATTTAAAGAATTCATTCAAAAGGAATCTTAAACGGAGAGCATTGACACAATTCGTTTATTAAAGTTGACATCGATTATCCTTCATGATTGCAGTTCAATAGTTGAGACTTTTTGTAACTTTATGCCGCCAGTAAGAATATTGCACAAAAAAATTTAGTAAATTACCATTATTAAATTTGGTATACAGAGGACTCATCCTGTGTAAGGAAATTGTGGTTGATTGTTTAAACGTAGTAATCTGGCCGGTAAATGGAATTCATATAATCGAGATACGCCTGCCTCGAAACATATCTTATCTAAAATGTATGTAAAAAGTCATTTAAGTATTCAGAAATTATATTGCCTTTCATCTGCACACCAGTCAATTTAGGTTGCTCAATAATTGGAAAGATAATCCTAAGTGTGTGTGAGAAGGTCTGGTGTAACAATGTCAATATAAAGTTTGGATATTCAAAAATATTATGATCCTGTTTGACTTAGAAGAACGGAGTTTAGATTCGAATGCCGCATTTATGTTCCTTCTTAAAACACTTTTTAAGTTCTTGTAGAGAACATTACAACGTGGTACAACTGCTGGTGTCACCATTCCGTATGAACACACAACATTTTGACTTGATCCTTTCTTCGCTTTAATTGCTTCCTTTTGCATTCTTTTTTGTTTTTTGTAGTCCGGGCGAGTTTTAAGTTTTTGTAATGATTTAGTTACTACAAATTAGTGCAAAGTTCACCAAGGAGTGAGCAGCAGAGGATTGTTCACTTTTATTTTTTTAATTTAAGAGGAGTTTTTTTTTTTTTTAAATGTAAAATCATCTAGAAAAACGGTTGCTTTATTCCTGCACTGCAGTTTAGATGTTCAAGTTGAGTGTGTTGTTTGTGTTGCATGTTTGCTATTTTGCAAACATGCATACTCACTGGGTAATCTGGGGCTTCCAAATATGTACAAACATTTGTGTATTGTGGATTCCTTTCGGAGTAGTGCTTGTATGCTTGCTTAGCCGTCTTCCGGTTATTTTTAAATATTTTTGTAGTGGTCAGTTTTCTTGTTTCTTCTTTGCCTTTGACTCTTGAGAGGCTTGACTTGTGACATTAACATGTTTTTGTGGGTGGATAAATCTGTTGGTTGGTTTTTGTAAGTTTTTCAGATTAATATATTGCTTTAAGGATATACTTGTGGAAGCATGTGCATTTACATTAGTGTAGGTGCTGCTGGTGTTAGTTTTAAGGATGTATCTACATGTCGTCTGCAAACAGTTTTATGGACTCATGGTTTCATATAATGTTTTTAAGCTTTTTTTTGTTTTGTTTGTATCGGACAACACGTATTTAATATTTTATAAACTCAAAAAAAAAAAATAATAATTTTTCTGAACGTGTAATGATCTATAATGTAATAAATAAAAGTCTCCCCTGAAGCGTATTGGGTACTGCATAACAACTCAAGAGATACAAATCAAGCAAGCATGCCCACACATATATTATTAATAAATAAATATGTATAGGCAAGGAAGTAAGTCGATTTGCTAGGTTTGTTAGATTTGTGCTGAGTGCGTTATAAGAACGTCAGTGTTTTAGTACTCGCATACGGAAAAGGAAAATAAATAAGTTAAGCAAATATATAGGTATCAAATAAATAAATATTTATTTCAAATATCGCTCGATAAACGTGGCGACTTCGAGTACAGCTGAATAATAAACTACTCAAATACCCTGATTAGTAAATGTATATATACTGCAAGATATATACATATATTTTTTCCAATCATTTCAATTTCCATTTAATTGACTTAAATAAAAAATCGGAAAGGGTAGACTTTATTAAAAAATTGCATTCCTTAAAAAGATTTGTTTAATTTAGGATACCAAACATTGGTTAATTTTATTTTCAGATCTGTTTTAATTATCCCCCCCCTCTTTTCCATTTTCCAATATTTAAACGTGTGCTGATGGCATGAAGTCTTTATACAGTTATTCCAATTGATCTGAGCAGTTGAACCATTAACTGGCCTGCCATATCTGGCCAACTGATCTGTTTTAACAAGTAAAGGTATGCGGTACTCACCAAAAAAATACGGCGCGTTGAAAGAATTTTTTTAAGAATTTTAGCAGGCAGCTAACAAGGATTCATTTCAGATATCCGCTTGTTGGTACAGCTGGAGGTGTTTGAAGCGCTCACCGATGTGTTCTTTGCAACTGCGGCTAATTTTTGAACATTGTTTTTTTAATTTAATATCCACAATATAATGCAATATATGCTTATAAAACTACAAAAACTGACGTTTTTAATCTCAAAAATCGAAAATTTTCCATAAATCAAAAAAAAATTTTTTAAACTTTTTTTTTTGCAAAAATATATTTTAAACATTTAAAAACATCATATTAACATACAAGAGCAATAAAAACGCAAGTTTTTCAAATAAAAGTACACAAACGGATGTTTTCAAAGAATGACGATTTTTGCCCAAAAATGCAAAGGGTACCCCCTTATCTAAAAATTAAATATTTTCTTAAAAATCGAAAAAATTTTTGTCCTTTATTTTTAGCAAAAATATATTTTAAACATTTGAAAACATAAAATAAACATACAAGTGCAAAATAACTCAAGTTTTTCATTCAAAAATACACAAACGGACGTTTTCAACGAATTACTATTTTTGCCCAAAAAAGCAAGGGGTACCCCCTTATCAAAAAATCGCAAATTTTCCCAAAAATCGAAAATTTTTTTTTCTTTAACTTTTAGCAAAAATATATTTTAAACATTTAAAAACATAAAATAAATTTACAAGAGCAATAAAAACGCAAGTTTTTCATTAAACAGTAGATAAACGAAAGATTTCAAACAATGACGATTTTTGCCCAAAAATCGCAAATTTTCCCAAAAAATCGAAAATTTTTTTTTCTTTAACTTTTAGCAAAAATATATTTTAAACATTTAAAAACATAAAATAAATTTACAAGAGCAATAAAAACGCAAGTTTTTCATTAAACAGTAGATAAACGAAAGATTTCAAACAATGACGATTTTTGCCCAAAAATCGCAAATTTTCCCAAAAAATCTAAAATTTTTTTTCTTTTATTTTTAGCAAAAATATATTTTAAAGATTTGAAAACATTAAATAGACCTACAAGAGGAATGAAAACGCAAGTTTTTCATTCAAAAGTAGATAAACGAAAGATTTCAAACAATGACGGATTTTGCCCAAAAATCGCAAATTTTCCCAAAAAATCTAAAATTTTTTTTTGTCTTGATTTTTAGCAAAAATATATTTTAAATATTTAAAAACATAAAATAAACTTACAAGAGCAATAAAAACGCAAGTTTTTCATTTAAAAGTAGTCAAACGGACGTTTTCAAAAAAAAAACGATTTTTGGCCAAAAATGCAAAGAGTACCCCCTTATCAAAAAATCGCAAATTTTCCCAAAAATCGAAAATTTTTTTTTCTTGAATTTTTAGCAAAAATATATTTTAAACATTTAAAAACATCATATTAACATACAAGAGCAATAAAAACGCCACTTTTTCATTCAAAAATAGACAAGCGAATGATTTCAAAGAATGACGATTTTTGCCCAAAAATGTAAAGGGTACCCCCTTGTCAAAAAATAGCATATTTTCCCAAAAATCTAAAATTTTTTTTTCTTGAATTTTTAGCAAAAATATATTTTAAACATTTAAAAACATAAAATAAATTTACAAGAGCAATAAAAACGCAAGTTTTTCATTAAAAAGTAGATAAACGAAAGATTTCAAACAATGACGATTTTTGCCCAAAAATCGCAAATTTTCCCAAAAAATCTAAAATTTTTTTTCTTTTATTTTTAGCAAAAATATATTTTAAAGATTTGAAAACATTAAATAGACCTACAAGAGGAATGAAAACGCAAGTTTTTCATTCATAATGAGATAAACGAAAGATTTCAAACAATGACGATTTTTGCCCAAAAATCGCAAATTTTCCCAAAAAATCGAAAATTTTTTTTCTTTTATTTTTAGCAAAAATATATTTTAAAGATTTGAAAACATTAAATAGACCTACAAGAGGAATGAAAACGCAAGTTTTTCATTCATAATGAGATAAACGAAAGATTTCAAAGAATGACGATTTTTGCCCAAAAATCGCAAATTTTCCCAAAAATCGCAAATTTTCCCAAAAATCGAAAATTTTTTTTCCTTAATTTTTAGCAAAAATATATTTTAAAGATTTGAAAACATTTTTTGCGCAAAAATGTAAAGGGTACCCCCTTGTCAAAAAATAGCATATTTTCCCAAAAATCGAAAATATTTTTTTTCCTTTCATTTTTAACAAAAATACATTATAAACATTTAAAAACATCAAATAAACAGACAAGTGCAAAAAAACTCAAGTTTTTCATTAAATAATACACAAACGGACGTTTTCAACGAATTACTATTTTTGCTCAAAAAAGCAGAGGGTACCCCCTTACCAAAAATCGCAATTTCTCCCAAAAATCGAACATTTTTTTTTCTTCAATTTTTAGCAAAAATATATTTTAAACATTTAAAAACATAAAATAAATTTACAAGAGCAACAAAAACGCAAGTTTTTCATTAAAAAGTGGATAAACGAAAGATTTCAAACAATGACGATTTTTGCCCAAAAATCGAAAATTTTCCCCAAAAATCGAAAAGTTTTTTTCTTTTATTTTTAGGAAAAATATATTTTAAACATTTAAAAACATCATATTAACATACAATAGCCATAAAACGCAAGATTTTCATTAAAAAATAGATAAACGAAAGATTTCAAACAATGACGATTTTTGCCCAAAAATCGCAAATTTTCCCAAAAAATCTAAAATTTTTTTTCTTTTATTTTTAGCAAAAATATATTTTAAAGATTTGAAAACATTAAATAGACCTACAAGAGGAATGAAAACGCAAGTTTTTCATTCAAAAGTAGATAAACGAAAGATTTCAAAGAATGACGATTTTGGCCCAAAAATGCAAAGGGTACCCCCTTATCAAAAATCGCAAATTTTCCAAAAAATAAAAATTTTTTTTTGTCTTGATTTTTAGCAAAAATATATTTTAAATATTTAAAAACATAAAATAAACTTACAAGAGCAATAAAAACGCAAGTTTTTCATTCAAAAGTAGACAAACGAAAGATTTCAAAGAATGACGATTTTGCCCAAAAATGCAAAGGGTACCTTATCAAAAATCGCAAATTTTCCAAAAATTCGAAAAATTAATTTTTTTTTTATTTTTAGCAAAAATATATTTTAAACATTTAAAAACATCATATTAACATACAAGAGCAATAAAAACAGAATTTTTTCATTCAAAAATAGACAAAAGAACGATTTCAAAGAATGACGGTTTTTGCTATAAAAGAGCTATAAAAATTCAAGTTTTTCATTCAAAAATACATAAACGGGCATTTTTAAAATTTGATGATTTTTGGTAAAAAATGCAAGAGCAATAAAAACATATGAATCAACTTGATTTTTGTTTGTGAATTTTTAACTTCCTTTGACATTCTTCAAAATTTGCATTGTAATAGCGATTCTAATGTGGATCCCATAAAGAGGATATAAAGTTATTTAAATGTTATTAATATTATTAAATATTTCATTAAAAACATCATACACATCAATTACTGTCCAACCGACGTAATTAATATAATTAAAATTCTTTAAATTAAAATTTTCGCATTGAGCTGGGCTTAATAAAGACCACCCCAGTAAATGAATGCAGTAATGAATTGCATTTTATTGAAGAAATATAAGAAATATTCCGTTTAGCAATTTTTAAGTAATAAATATTTAAAATGGCAGTAATTTTTTTAACTCCTTGCTTTCAAAAAAAATTTAAATATAGATAAATAAGGATCTTGAGTTTCTGTTGTTACTGTCATTTGTTTGCGTCACAACTATTTCCGTAAATGGCTCGTTTTTATAAGTTAATATTTAAAAAAGTATAAGTTAATTACAAGTTTTCATCAAATTTAAAATTGGTCATTAATTTTGAATTGCATTATTGCCTATTTTGATTACAGACTATTTGCAGTCAAGCTAAATCGTAAATTTAACGGGGTCTTTTGCCTGCTCTTGCCGAGTTATTGTTTTACAATCTGTGCTGTTTACATAGCGTGGACCGAAAAGTTGTGTCATATTTACCGTTCATTCTATATGATATTTAGATTTAAAAGTCTCAGGGAAAATGGCTTTCAACTTGTTTGTTTAGGCTTCCAGCTTGACGGTCCTTTAAATAAATACAGGGTGTCCACTTTGTTTGCCGCCGTTTCATATTTGGCAGTCGCGAAGTGGAAGCGTGGCAAATTCATTACGGAAAAATATTCGGCACAGCAACGTGCTTTATTGAATATAATAATTAATAAAAATAAAATAAAATATTTAATAAAATTTCATAAATTATCTTTCAAAAGCAAATATTATAAGTTATAAAGTAGAGTTTCTGAAAGTTTTCAAACGCCTCTGCAAAAGTTTTAAACTCCAACACACGACTTGAAAAATAAAGATTATTCAGAAAGATTTCCATGAAATGAAAAAAATATTGAAAAGATGATAATAATACTGGAGCAACAGTTTTCACCTGCAAGGAAAAGGTTTTGTGTAAGAATTTATTATGATTTCATTTGTTGCCATAACAAGAGGAGAAGATAATACTGAAACACACACCCACATATACGCACCCCCATATAAATTCTAAGAGACTCGTTGTCATTTTGATTATTATTGTTATCCTGTTAAGGACAACAAATGGTTTTTGTTGCTCTGCTGCGGCAACTTCTCTAAACTTTTGTCTTACAAGCATACAGAGACAGAAATTAAATAAAACGAATTTGCCACCTTAACAACAAAAATAAGTTGAAGCAGCATGAAAAAGTACCAAAAAACGAAAAAATAATAAAATAAAGTAACATGTTTGCAACAAACAAGTTGAATGTTATTGTTGATCATCTTATCTCGTGCATTACAGCAAGTTGACATCCGTTGACATGTTTTACATCCTTCATATTTAAGAAGTGAGATGTTCTGAAAATACTTACATTGTTGTAGTTACATAGAGACGTGGTGGAAGAGTGCACAAAAGCAGGAAGAAAACGGCGCTCAGCATGGTATAAGCTTTTGTCTGCGGGAATTTTCATCTTCCTTCTTCATCACCATTCCGCATTAAACTTTTTACAGAACGTAACATATAAGTGCAGGAGTTATGAGTAAGTACACAGATATTGCCAAGGAAGTTACAATACTAAGATTTACATTAATCACATTTACTCGCTAAGTTGTATTGGCAGTAATTATAATTGTAAGGACATGCGGTAAAGTTTAACGGTCTGGCATGGTTTTTAAGAAAAATGGCTAAATATGTCCTTGATTTGTAGTTTTCCCTAAAGAAGTCTGAAATGAAATAATCTTTCAGAGTTCAGTTTTTATTCTTCAACTTAAAATTGTTCTGTTATGCTAATGATGAAAAACGGGGGTTTCCTTATTGGATTTTTCATTTTCATGTCGCCAGTTAGCTTTAATCGTAATTAAATCTCTGGCTTATTGATAAAATTCCTCTAAAGTTACAGGTAACGGATAGCGCTCATAGGAGTTTAGCAACTTAATACTCTGCTACGTACCTTCGTCAGCATGACGAGCCATTGGCTAAATATCTTCTGAACCAGAAAATGCGATGATTTTAAATCTTCGATCTGGTTTTAAATATATAGAGAAAAATATAAGAAAACATTTATTGTTTATATAATTATATATATATCCATCACCTCCTGTTCTCCTGGAATTCATCCTTTAGTGGAATTCCAAATTGGAAATACAATAAAATGGAAAAAATTAACTAAAATGGAAAATGTTAGTATTCTAGTATTTAGGTATCATTACAGGACGAAAAACTTACTATTTCCAGCCGCCCATCACCTCCTGTTCTCCTGGAATTCATCCTTTAGTGAAAGGATTTATTTGTTTTATTATTTATTTGTTTTATTATTATTATTTGAAAACATTTATTGTTTTCTTAAGCAAAAAAGAGTTAAAACTTGAAAAAAAATTAACTCATAAAATCGTATAAAATCGTAGTTATATAATCGTATACATATATATTTTTAAGCCCATCATAAAGACTAGCATTATCACTTAAGAAAATGTTCTTCAGTTTTTCAGGGCATTACCTAATAACATTTCCCGTTGGCCAATAGTATCACCGCTTTATTAAAAATGAATTAATAATAACGATTTTTTACCCACTTGAATGAAAAATATTTAAGTGGCATTTTTTTCCAACACTTTATTGTCACTCAAAGTTCACACAAAATGTACGTGATACAAAAGAATTAGCAACAATGACAGTGTTGGCAAGTGTAATTTTGAAATTTAATTGAAAACACTGTATCACAACGGAAGCTGGCAAAGGAAAAAAAGCCAAATTACAACATACGAAATTGCGAACATCACAACAAGCACACGTCATTACGTTCACTTCCCCCCAAACAAAAATGAAATGTTTAAAGTTCGTAACTAAAGAAATTATAATAAAATCTGATCTCGTGTGTGTTTACAGCATTTATTTTGTATTTTTTAGTTTATCAGTCTTTTCTTTTTTTTGGAAAAGAGTACATGCTTGCTGTATTACACTTTTGTATTTCTTATAAAAAGTGAACACATAAAAATGTGCATAAAAATCACGCAAAGTTGTGGCAAGTTTCCGGCTTCAAGATAACGCTCTACAACATTCTTAATAATGTTGTGCGAAAGCATTTTAGTACGTTTCTTTTCAACAAGTTCCTACTTTTACAAGTTTTAGCAGTTTAATGGTTAAATATATATGTAAATGTTCAACCACTAACAGAAATTGTTAATAATGAAACTGGTTTGCATATAAACCGGGGGGTATTTCAAAGGGTTGACTGCAAACTGATACGTAGTTTTTTGTATCTAAATTTATATTTACTCTGGAAGATTCTTATTCCCTCTGAGCAAGTGTTTTTGAGATATAGTAGAGCCATACTACGACCAAAGGCTCCGCTTCACTATCCTACGCACTCGCACGATTTGTCAAAATTGGCCTGTGTGCTGAAAAAATACATTAGTGTGGCATAAGAATCTGCGATTTAGTATTACAAATCGTAAAGTTTACCAGAGCTTATGAGCTTTAATAATCATGATTTCAAAATTGCTGGAATAAATTATGGAAATGAAGCTTCAAAACATATTTAAGTGGGAATTGGCATTGTCAAGCGAAGTGGATGCTTTACTCTTACAAAGAGAAATCCAGTTCTTCTCGTCTTAAATTCATGGGAGGGCCATGAGCTAAATGTATCCCTTCACTAATTTTTTTGCTAATTTCCTTTGTGAAAAATGAACTTGGCCTGCAGCGTTACCGTGCGGTGTTTTCTCTTCCTTCTTATCAAAAATGTGACAAAAGAAAAAAATAAATAAAACCAACTGAATGTACTAAAGCAAACGAAAGAAATGAATTAAGAAGAATGAAAGGATCTCAGAATGGCACATTTTTTTTTCTTGATGAATAAAAATAAGGATTTAAAACGGATATTGCTAAGGATGCAAAATCGTTCGTTTATATATTTATGTTGATGCCATGAATTTATGTGCAAATTATAAATGTACTTACGTGAAGTCATCTGGGTATGTACTCCTATGTATATACATATGTGTGCTTTGTGTAAGTGTAGTTACATTTCAGCATGAATTATGTATGGTTACTCTCCCTCACAATTTTTCTTTATGATTTTTGCAAGTGTCAATTTAATTTTGAAGGGGATTTAAGTGCATAATGGAACGAGAAGGCACATCGCCATTCAACTGACTGATGACAAACAAGCACGAAATAAAAAATAAGAAGTTAAATTGTTGTCAACGACATGTTACAAAGGAGTTTAGGTGCCATCAAAATATTAAAAATACATACGTTTTTTTAAACCTCCTCCCAACAAATACATATGTATGCATGTGTGCTTTTATATAAACCTTTATTAATATGTGTATTCGTACTATGGCGTTTTGCATGCACTTGCGTGACCTAAAATTGTTTCGGAAACTCTTTTAGACGAACAAATTACTTGTCGAAATTTTTCAGCCAACAATTTCTGTAGATTTGCTGGAAAATTATTTGACAAAATTACAAAATCCTTTTTAAAATTCTCTCTCGAGATATTTATTTGGCTAATTGGCAGCCATTTGGTCACAAATAATAAATGAAGAATTATTGTAAAGATAATTTAAAAATGTTGTGCTCTCTCATTAAATTTCAAATGTATTGAAATTTCGTTTGATATCTAATAGCGGCTTTATTCAGATCCTGATTTTCCCATTGCCAGCATGATGTATTTTATTAAAAAGGTAATTAAGAACTTTGCCGTGCATTCTATTTATTTTTTCAATTATTCTTATTTTTTATTTCCGAGCTACAAAAAGTTCAGTCCTGTTAAATGGGCAACATTTCCTTGGGAATTTTTTAAATCCATTTCCAGTAACTATAAACTAGACATTCCTTTTGAAATATATTGTTTTTTCTTTAAATTGATTTTAAAGAAAAAGTTGAAACTTTTACTAAACGGGCGAGCACGTTAATATGGAATTTCAAATATAGAAATTAATTGTAAATCTCAATGTAAAATTATTTTACATAGAAGTTGTGTAAACAGCAAGAATAAATTAAAGCTTACATTTTTTAAAAAGCTTTACATTTAAAACATTTTCGTTACCGAACACAAAGAAGCCGACATTCCCATATTTATAACTCATTTTGTACTTTTCCTTGCGTTAACACTCGTATATTTTATTATTGACACTAAAATATTTAACAAACAGGTGTATTTTAATGGAAATCAAAAGACATGCTTTCGTTTACATACAACAAATAACGCAGACAAAAGAAATACGTAAAGAAGAATGTTTAAAGAATAGTCTTTATCGCCTGCAGTACTGGCGCAGAACGAAGTAGAAAGTTGTGCGTTACACTGTAAAAATTTTTATAAATGAATATGTATGGGAGTAAGTAAATATGAAAATATTGGATATCGAACACAATTGGCAGGTATTGGTTGGTTGGTGACGGAAAATGAACGAGAACAAAATGGAATTATGGAAAAAATCAAACAATGAAAACAAATGAGAACAATCAAAGTGGAAAAGAACATTTAAGCAAACCCATAGAAAATACTTTCATGGCATTCTACACAAAACAGCATTGTTTACATAAATATTTATTTGTGAATGTAAATTTGTTTCCTATAAAATCATGCATATAAAAGCCAATACCAGGCCATTAAAACGAAAATATTTTTTAATATTTTATTGTCGCCTGTGTAGTCACTGCAAGTGAATATTTCTTTTATGTGTATTTTTGTTACAAAGTTCATTTTATTACAGTTTTAAAAGTAAAAACAAAAAAAGAAGAACAAAATATTCGAAACCGCATACAGTGTAGAATGAAAAAACTATTCTTGTTTTTATTAGCATTGGGATATCTTTATCCTTTGTGTAGTGGTCAGATCGTACGGCCGAGTTGCAATTTAAACAATTGCAGTAGAACAAATGTCGAAATATGTGGCACAAATAATCGCCAGTGTAGACGTTTTTCTAATGAATGCTCTTTAGAAAGTGCGAATTGTAATGCCACATTGGCAACAGGTATGTAAGATATTGCCCGGTTTCTATCATTTTATACACCATTTCCAAGATGGATTTGAAAAGGCTTAATGTGTTAATGCCAAATATGACATTTGATATTAAAAAGAGCATCCTTAAAGGAAAACGAAATGATCTTTCACATTAACACGCAGATGAACACATGAAAATAGTATTTTTTCGGAAATGGTGTAGATTAAAGTTTCCTTTTTTATCAATCAGTTTTCAAAACTTCTTACACATTATGTTAATACCTTACAGTATGGAACCGTACAGATGCAATACAATGCTTTAATATAAGTGCAAATTCAACAGGCTCCTGTGCCTGTCCGGCTTTGAGTACCTGTTCGAATCAAACTACGGCCGCTGGAATTTGTACACACCGAGATGGACATGCATGCCGCCTATTTCGAACAGAATGTGATTTAGTAAGAGCTCGCTGTAATAGAGAAAGTAAGTACATCATCAGCGTAATTACAATGGAAATTCTTAACCCGTTTCAAATCACATTTTGAACTTTCTTTGAATTTTTTGTTGGTTCCTTGTTAATGCTTTTCCATATTGGAATTCAGGTGCAGGGAATTTGTTTGAACAGTTTTGTTAAAAGGAATGTGATTATATTGTAATTAAATGACTTGGATCAGACTTTTTTATTGAAATATTTTTGTTGAAAATCCAATTAACAAAGCTGGTCTTAAATTTTAGAAGAGCAGTACGTTTTTAAATTTGATTTAAATTCCATTAGCTTGGCATAATATTGATATAATGCAATGCCGCGGTATCAACTTCAATCAAACCAGAACTTGTACATGCCCAAAAAGTTTACTTTGCTCACGAAATGAAACTCAACTTTGTGTGCAAGTTAGTGCAACTGTATGCCGGTTGTATGATAACGAATGTGATCTGGAAGGCGATAGATGTCGCGGAGAGAGTGAGTAGTCGCCATCTGGTCACGCTGATGTTATTAAAATCTTTTAAATTTAAAATATCCGGCTTTTAATAGGATTGCAGGATGTTAACAATAGACATTGTCAACGGTTTCAAGTGGGCATGAATGAGCCTTGTTCTTGTCCGGGTCTGTTAACCTGTCAGCGAAATGTGACCAATATTTGTGCGCGAAATGCTGCCAATCGTTGTCAGTTATTAAGAAACCAGTGTGAGTTTGAGCAACAAAGGTGTGAGGGAGCTGGTAAGTTTTTTTTTTGGATATTTCACTTACAATAAAGTCACAGTAAAGTTAAAAAATGATGTTTTTGGTCTTGGAATTTAGTTTTGATCCCCACTTTAGCGGTGCAATGTAGCAATATTAGAGTGGGTCAGACGGGGAATTGTGCTTGCCCGTCTTTGTCGACGTGTTCTGTTAATCGCACAAATATTTGTGTCAGAAGCCGGGTGGGTTGTCGTCTGAAAACAAACGAATGCGAACTGGAACGTTCTCGATGTTTGGGAGAAAGTAAGTATCTGTGGGATTTGCTTTAAATATATGATCTTCAATATCGATATCTTTTATCTAGACTTTAGTCCTGTAAACGCAATACAATGTAGAGGCTTTCTGCCGGGTGGTGGCGGCCCTTGCGCTTGCCCAAGGTTAGACAACTGCAATCGAAATAATGTTAGTATTTGTGTCCGTACTGGGCAGGGTTGCATGTTAATGAGAAACGAATGTGAACTAGAGCAGGCCCGTTGTGAGGGGCAAAGTGAGTATATGGTACTAAACGTTTGTGATTCATAACTTATAATGTACTTTATTTTCAGATTTCACCATTGTCGATAACATACAATGCCAAAATTTCACTTTAAATCAGTTAAGAAATTGTTCATGTCCCAACATGGGGGTATGTGCTGCTGACTCTCCAAATAGTTGTGTTGCATCATCTGCGACACAATGTAAATTGTTGCGAAATCGTTGTGCAGTGGAGAAGGCCAGATGTCAAGGAGAAGGTTAACAGTGATTTTTGTTTATTTCATGTTAATATTGTTTACATTTTTATTAGATCTAAATATTCTGGATGCCTTGCACTGTCGTGGCTTATCTGTGAACAGTACAAGCAACTGCTTCTGCCCCCGTCTCAGAAACTGTTCTCGAAATTCGAGCGATATTTGTGTGCGGGAGAACAATAACGGTAATACTTGCTTGCTATTGGGAAATGAGTGTGGACTGGAACAAGCAATTTGTGAAGGAAGACATTTAAGAAGAGTCGATAATGTGCACTGCAGAAACTTTACACCAAACTTAAGCAGAACTTGCTTCTGTCCTAACCTAATAACGTGCAATCGAAATTCTTCTAGTATTTGTGTTCTCAGTTCCGCACAGTGTCGCTTAGTAAGAAATGAGTGTGAATTGGAACAAGCCAAATGCGAGGGGAACAGTAAGTGAAAAGCATATTAATGATATTTAAAAGAATAACAAATAAGAAAACACTTGTGTTAATATTTTGTTGTCACTTTAATTCGTTTTATATATATATATATATATATGCAGATCTGACGTTAACACATGCGGCTCAGTGTTTAAATTTCCAAATAAATCAACAAAGCAACTGCAGTTGTCCCAATTTATTGACATGCTCTCAAAACTTGACAAGAATATGTGTGAGAACACGTGCCGGCTGTAAACTTTTAACTACACAGTGCGAACTCGAGGAGTCTTTGTGTAGAGGGGAAGGTAAAAAAGTGATTTTTGTTATTTTCAAACCGAGTGCTCGTATCGTATTACCGTTTCTCTTTTGAAGCTTTAAGAACTGTGGACCCAGTACACTGCCAAGGCTTTCTGGGCCGTGAAGAGAGGTCGTGTTTTTGTCCCAATCTCAAGACTTGTTCCCGCAATGCCACAAATATTTGCATAAGAACCGAAAGAAATAATTGCACTTTAGTTGGCAATGAATGCGAGCTGGAATTGGCTAGATGTCAGGGTCGAGGTGAATGTTAAATGTTGTTAATTATTTTTAACAATTGAGAACTGAAGTATATCTTTACAGCTTTAACGATTCTACCCAACTTTCACTGTTTAAATTTTACTTTAAATACTGTCCGGTCTTGTTTTTGCCCCAATTCGTTCAATTGTTCTACAAATGTTGCAAGTACTTGTGTTAAGATTGCTTCCGGTTGCAAACTGCTTAGAAATCGCTGCGAAGTTGAAAAGGAAAGATGCCACGGACCAGGTTAGTTAATAAAATAAATTTGTGAATTTGATATTTAAGTTGTTATTCGGAGAGGGTTTCACAAAATTCTATTCTCCAAAATGATTTTTTTTGTACGCACAAGAAAAAAATGAGGGGGGGTAAATTTTGTATGATTTTTATCAATTTTATCAATTTCGGTCTTTTTATATTTTAATTTTGCATGTCTCACACATTTGGCTTTAGAGAACATTAAAAAAACTATTTAAAAGAAAAGTGAAGCTGTTAAGCATCTCATATACCCCAGTGGATACACTCTGCTGAATAAATAAATTTAATAATAAACAAACATACATACATATAAGTAATAAGATTTTTTTTAAACTTCTGCATTAGTTCAAGAATTGTCTCCATTACATTGCCTGGGGTTTTCCTTTGGGCAGATAGGCAATTGCTCGTGCCCCAACTTACAAACATGTTCCCTCAACAACACAAATATTTGTGTCAAAACTGACTCGGGATGTCGGCTAATTGAAAATCAATGTCTACTGGAACAACTGAGATGTCAAGGACGAAGTAAGTATAGGGTGCATTAAAAAATTAATTTGTTTCTAAAAGTTGGTGGCAGATCTTACCATTTTGCCACCGGTTCAGTGTAAATTATTACAGGTTGGAGGAGAAGGTGCCTGTGCTTGTCCAAATTGGTTGAGCTGTCAACAGAATTCCAGCAGAATTTGTGCGGAAACACATGGAAGTTGCAGATTACTGCAAAATACATGCGAGTTGGAGCAAAGATTATGCCAAGGAGAGTGTAAGTAGTTGCTTAAACTTCCTTCTAACATCTGCACTTCAGTAATCACAATCACATCGGTTAGTAATTGAAGCGACATCTAAAATCTAAAATCAAATTTGTTTAAAGAATAATTTGCGCTAAAAAATTGGAAAAAATTAGAGCAAATCTAACAGCAGTACATAATTTAATGCTTCCCCCGCCAGCTTATCTAAAATCTTGCAATTGCAGCCACTTTTTATACATCGTTCAAATTATTATCTTTTTAGCTTTAAGGACTACCAATATACTCCAATGCCAAGGCTTTAGGAGTGGCGAGTTAAAAAGTTGTGCCTGTCCAGAATTATTAACATGTTCGCGGAATACCTCACGAAGGATTTGCGTTAAAAATGAACGAAACTGTACGCTTATGGCTAGTTCTTGTGATCTGGAATTATCTAAATGTAGAGGGGAAAGTAAGTATTAGTTTCACGCCCACAAAAACGATATCTTCACCATACTTGTTATTTTTATTCGCAAATTACAAAAGATTGTACCAAATGAAAGAGAGCTTAGGATATCTGAAATCATCCAACATCTCTTGTGAGCCAACAATTAAACACAGATAACTTTATTTATATACCAAAAAATAAAGTAGAGCTTCGCTAAAAACTTCTGTTCGAACCTCCGGGCAGCCTAAATATTTTCTTTCATCTTCCAATCGGTACAATTCTTGTAATTTGTGTCTGAATAATAATTTATTTGGAAAATTAAATTGAGCGAATTTAAGTCCAGAACAATATAAATATTTCTTTGATTAAAAAACTAAATCAACTCAACTAAAGAAATCAAGTACAAATTTTAATTATTAGAATGGTGTGGAGCAGAAATTGAAGAGTGTGGCAACTTCACTGTGGGACAGCAGGGCATATGCACCTGCCCCCAGTTACGGACATGTACACAAAGTAATGCCACCAATATTTGTGTAAGCTTACGAGGCGCATGCAGGGTCATGCAAAATCAATGTGAACTAGAAAAGGCCAAATGTAATGGACAAGGTAATTAGTTGTTTCACAGTTTCCATTTCTGCAATTATCCCTCTTTTGTTATGTAAGCCTGGAGAATTACAAATGCAGTCCAGTGTCAAGATTACAGACCAAATGAATGGCGATGGTGTGCGTGCCCCCGTTTGCTTAATTGTTGCAATAGGGAGAAAGCATTCTGTGTAAGAGGTTCCAGAGGCTGTCAGTTAATGAAAAGTGATTGCGAATTACAATTCGCAAGATGCCGCGGCGAAGGTGAATAAATCACTTCATTTACTCAACCTAGAATTATTATTTCTTTGATTGCTAGTTTGGACTAGAGCAGATGACTTACAGTGCAGAGGCTTTACACTAAGTCACGGCGTAAGAAATTGCACTTGTCCAAAGTTGGAAATATGTGAAGGAAATTCCTCTCCTTTAAATTCGGAGCAAATATGTGTGCGAAATGACAAAGGTTGTAAACTCTTACGAAACGATTGCGAACTAGAACGGTTGCGCTGCAGTGGAGAAGGTTAGTTAAAGCGAATGGATTGACCTAAAGTATATACAGATTTTTTGTGAATGAAAATTGTAATTGTAGTTTGGCATACAGTCGACAACTTGCAGTGCCAGAATGCTCCTTTGCATGTTACCAGATCCTGTCGATGTGCTGCATTAGATAATTGTTCAAACACAACCAAAGTGTGTGGTAGGGGACTACGGAACCAATGTTATAATTTCAAAACAGAATGCGATATGCGTTGGGCTGAGTGTGAAGGAAAAAGCAAGTAGTGACATTTATGTATAACATTTTTATGATCTCCCCATTTCTTTCGATGACGTACTAAAGTAAAAAAAAATTTAAAAAGTTTACTTATTTTTTAAACCGACATTAATGAAAATTATTATATTCAATCAATTATTTTGAAAAAGATATCTTTTTTAGAATTATCGCTGACGTTGCCCCATAGATGCCAAGGTATTGAATTTGATGATAGCGATGAATGCAAGTGCCCCGAAGCCCGCAATTGTAACCGCCAGCGGTTAACATGTGGACGCCGAGGAGATCAATGCCAGCTTTTTTCGAACGAGTGCGATTTTAGAAAATCCAATTGCAGGGATGAAAGTAAGTTCGCCTGAGTAAATGCTTTTGCAAAACTACAAGTAATGCTTTATTTAGACTGGCGACGCATCAACTTAAGCAACTGCTGCGAATTCAGAGTGAATGATGTCAAGATTTGTACAAGAAACATGACGTCACCAGTTTGCGCAGAAAACCAAAATAGAAGATGCCGCCTTTTTCCATCGCGATGTGACTTCAACAAAGCAAATGCAAATGAGAGTAGTGGTAAGCGTGCGGTAGTAAAACTAATTATAAGCTCGTTAAACCGATTCCGCTTTCTGTGTTGGCCATCGGCCCAAATATTATTGCTCTACAGTATGGTCAGAGATTGGGCGAGATACTTGCAGATGTCTACGTAGAGGTCGCACGGGTAGATGTGCCATACCTACCACCTGCAGTCCAAGCGATAATCGCGGTCGACGAGTCTGTGGTCGGCAGGGAAGAACATTCAGATACTTCAGATCCCAGTGTCATTTGAGATTACACAACTACGAACAATGCACCAGTAAGTTTTCCTTACCTCTATCTCATATAGATTTTTAATTACATATAATTTCTATTTAGATTTCAGAAGTGTTCGCACCAGACAATGCCGAAGGACTTCCAGATAACGTGTTTTCGACTTATTTTTACACATGGGTCAGTAAGCATTTATTGGTAACGAAGTTTTCTCTTGTTATCGGTTAACAAATCCTTAGACAGTTTCTTCAGCAGTTGTCATCATTTGTCCGAGTGGTAAAATTATTTATAAAATTATTTTCCAGTAATTGATAGAAAATCATTTAATAAATATTTAAGTTTCTCGCAGACAAATTATAATTATAAATTTATAAATTTCTTCCTTAACAGTTATTTGTATGGAAAAACATACATCTTTTGCATATAAATGTAATAAATCATTTTTATATAAAACATGTGAATAAATTCGCGAAGGCGGCCATGATTTACGTTTTTTTTTCAGATTTGCAAAAATGTTGACAAGAATTAATTGCAATTTAGATGAAACTTAACACCGGCAACTTATTAGAAATATTCCTCTCCGGAAGCTCCACCTCTTCAATTTTCTCAAGTGCTGATTTTAGTTGTTGCTGTTAAGACTTCAAGATACGCAAAGCAGGCTTTAGGGAATGTCAATCATTCTGAATATGTTAAATGGAAATATGGGGAATATGAGTATGGGAAATGAAATATTATACGAAATTTAAAAAAAAAATATTGAAGGCTGTAGTCTCGTGATCATTTTATAAACCATTTTTTTTATGAATTTTTGAATTTTCTTTTAAATATTTATTTATTTTTAATTTGTTTATATATCCAACGAAATAATTATGAGGTTGCGGAAATTTTACACTATTTAATATTTTTACTAAAAACACACTCAAAAAATGTTGCACAGTTCATAAGTTTACACCCAAAAAACAAGCGATTTGTAAATATACATCGCACTCCTGCCAACTTTAAATTTTTGGTGTATTTTGCTTACAAGGAAACTTTTTCCATCTATTACATTTAAATTTTTGCTAAAAATTGGCATTTTTCCATTTTATTTACATAAAATTTATTAATAATGGTGTAATAATTTGTTGATGACAAATCCATAGTTTCCACGGCATATGGCTGAAGTGAATAATATCCTGCAAAGTATCGGTCAAACCATTTTAAGCTTGTAATCGTTGTCAAGGTGGCATAGACAATTCCTCTACTGTTTGCATTTCACAGTTTCTCTTGGATAAAGCCGAAAATGCTAATTAATTAAATTTTATTCCGCTGATTTCGTTTATTCATAATCAAAGTTGGCAGGATATGCCACTATTAAGTACAGTCGCATCGTCCGTGAGTTGCACGTCAAACAACTGGATCCAAGCAATGGCTATCCTTTTTTCCACCCCACTGTTTACTTGAATATTTTTAAAATCACCGAAACCTTTTTTTTTAATTTCCTTTTCATTTTAACTTCATCCGTTTTAGGAATCCCAAACGGAGAATATTATTTCGTTTCCATTTTTACCTTGAAAATTTGAAAAGAAATGCTTTTTGTTTTCAATTAAATTCATTTCAATTAAATGAATGTATAAAATGACATCTTAGCAGACAGTTGGTAATTCAAAGATCCCACAGGAATTAAGAAGAAGTATGGCTTTTCCAAAAAGTCGCCGAAATATGTAAATTATATTAACAGCCCTAATCAATAGAGACTGAACAAAATCAAAGTATTTAAACCACTTAAATGAAATAAGTCGCGAAAATAAATTGACACATTAACACTAATAGAAGTAATTTTCGTAGAATTCAATTTTTCATTGTAAATTAATTGAATTAAATTAATTCGATTTGTTTATAACATTTGGGGGCATTCAGGGTAATAATTTTTGGAATTTTTTTTATAGACTTTAAATCGGATAGACGATACTAAGATACATTTAAGAAGCATTTAATAACTAAGTAGAGGAGGGAGTAGTACTATTTTCCACAGGTGGAGGGTCCTTCATTATCAGTGTGGCACTAGCCAGTTGAGTTTTGGAATGTGGGAATATTAACAATTTTACCAAATTATATTTAAAATGGCAATATGTGAAAAAGCATTTGTTTTCAATATATTCTATTGGTATGAAATTATATCATTCTAATTATAATCACTTATAAATTTATCTCTTTACTCAAGAAATGCTGTACATTATAGAAACTACGCATGCGCCTGTTTTACTTCTGCATTAGACATTTTCGTGACTTAAAGATGCTCCAATTACCGCACTGTAGACCGCTGCTTAATAAGTGCGAGAGCAGCAGCGACAGTATAGGAAGTTCTCATTGAACATTTAAAACGTGACATTTTCGGAAATTGACGATGGCGGTAGCTACGTGGCTGGGCTTAAAGCCATTTAGCTGCCACTAAAATAATAATTCTCATATAATATAAAAATTAAAAATAGTTCTCATTGAGCAGAATTTAAATTTTTGCTGTTGTTCAGAAGTAATCCAATCTGAATTTGTTCAGTGCACAACTCGTCCAGACTCAGCAAATAAAATAAAAACAGTTTATAATTATTAACTATGAGAAGTGAAAAGTGTTTGCCCTGAATGGCCATGACCACATTCTGCTCAAGATTTAATAACCCATCCAGTTAAAATAAATATTATTAATAATTATTGCGTTTAAAAGTCGAATAAAGTAAATTATTATTAATCACTTTTGCTACTTTTGATTTTTCAGCCAATTGTTTTACACTCAATATTTAATTGAGAAATTTATAATGGAAGAAAAGGGTTCACAGCAACTACTTTTCAATTAAAATGAATTTTAAATAATATAAAAAAAAATTAAGGCAGAGTATAAAAATTAATCGCCTTTTCCATGTTCAATTTATTTCATTAAAATTACATGGCTGGAATTGATTTCCCATATAAGAGATAATATTTTATTTTGTTTGAAAAAAAAACAATTTTCAAGCAGATGTTGCAAGCTAAAATTAAAATTTCCGTACCAAAAGTGCAATTCTGGAACTGCCCACGTAACATTATATACGTACAAATACGTAAAACGAACTCTTCACTTATTGCATTTAAAATTATATGGGATTTTAGGAAACATTTAGAGGCGGATGACTTATAGTTGTTGTCGCGTCAAACATTTATTTGTGTTTCCTTCTCCCTTTTCATCTAGTGAATCGGATGGGAAATTTCGAACATTTGAAGTGATTGTTTGTTTGTGGGTCCTCCTACATTTGTGATTTTATTGAAACCTCCAGTTAGTTTTTAATTCAAATAAGCATAAATGTGGACAGCTGTTCTGCCCCGCGAAGATCTGCATTAGCATGTGTGGCTGGCAATCCACAGCAATCCACTTCCGTGTAGTTCTTAAACAAAAAATTTGTATTCTACTGAGCATTGATTTTGGCCTTTTATAGCGATTTGAATATCAAATAGAGTTCAAACTTTTGCCAGTTCGATTTAAATGTCTCGTTTTATAAAAATTGTATTAAAATATTCTTTACAAGTTTTAAGAAATTAAATAATCCAATTAACAAGGCGAATCCAAAAAAAATTACCTCAAAATATAAAATATCCTTTTTTTAAGCAAAATATACATTTGGCAAGCACGGCGTCACTTTCAAATTTTTTAAAATGTTTAATAAAAAAAATTTAATATAAAAATATGCTGTGCTTGTTTGGCGATCACTTTTCGCAGAAATGGTTTCAGCACGTAAAAATATTATTATGAAATATAACAAACGTGTTAATATATTTAAATGTTCATTTATTAAATTCTCTTTTCATACATTTGGCCCTGGGCAAGCCTTGTCAATTAAAATCCTCTTACGCCGACAGATGCTGTTATGGTGCGTGACGGTATCAAAACAACATATTTAGTTCATGTTGCTCGGCAAATTTTCCATGAAAAAATTTTTCTTTTTTTTTTACTCAGGGAAAAAAGTATAATCACTTAAGGCATAGCAGGAACAAAATAATTTAACTACATGTGACAATAAAAGCAAAACTTTTTGTAAACAATTTTTTGCCTCTCATGCAATTTAATCAATGATGTCCTTATAGTCTATCCACAAGCATGTATAAATAAATACACAAAGCCGAATTACACAAACCTTATGTTTGCGGCCTTATACCTTATTTTTTTCTTGTTTTTGCATTTTGGCTTGGCCTAAATTAAAAACTGAATGGCCAAACTATGTGAAAAATATTTGGTGTTGTGCCAAAAAAAAAAAAATAAATAAAAAAAAAATAAAAATAAAAAAAAATAAATATAAAAGTAGTTTGTAACAGAAAAACATAAGTTTGCAAATTAAATAAAAGTGTACGTACGGCTGTGTGTGTATAAAAAAGGAAAATATTGCTGTAGTGTGCAAAACTATTGCGGCAATAAATTTTTGATTTTGTTCAATTTTTAAGTGCGGGATAAATGTTTTAAAACTGTTATTGCCACAGTAATTAATTTGTTTTTGTTCGTTATTTTGAAAAGTCATTTCGAGAAAATTTTTGTTTCCTTTTTTTTAAGCTGAAACTTATTTGTGAAGTAATAAAAATAATAAGAAGATAAATTATTTTTTTCAAAATTTCAGTGTCAAATTTCGAACTTTATAACGACGGACACTGCTAACAATACCAGTGCAGCATTCACATATCAGTAAGACTCTATGGGTATCTGAGAAAATTCTAAAGAGGCCTACGCTATTCAACAAGACGATTTAAAGAGCAGTGCGATCTTGTAATTTTTAAACGCCTTAAATTGAGTATCTTTTGCTAAAAACGAAGAGAAAAGTTCAGTACTATTCAATGGAAACATTCTCTAAGATTGCCTTGAGGAATCATAGCTACAGCTGGTAAGTGATCTTGAACCAAAATCATAAAATTTGTCTATTATTTAAAGAAATAGCTGTTAAATAAATCAATCAAAGTATAAGAACATGCATGGATTTAACAATTACCTGAGAACTATTCGACAAAGTTGCTTAAAAATGATTTTAAAAATTCTAAAAATAATTGTAAACATAACAGTTTCCAATTACGATTACTTTTTCAATGGTTCTATTTACGCTTTTAAACATAATTAGTGTATAAAAAAAAACTATATTAACTAATAGATCAGGTGCTATCATACATGACAAATTGGTTCTTGCTAAACAGATCTATAGGCTGCTTGGCGAAGGAGATTTAATTTTTAAAATAATTCAAAACTCAAGTTGAAATATCTGACCTGATTTGAAAGCGAAATGTGGTTACGTCGTCTTTACTGGACGAGTTTTACTGGAGCTGTGCTACTAAGAGACGTACAAATTCCACATGCATATAAATTATTATTGTAAGTTCTGCAACTAAATTATTCTCTCTCTTGGTGATTATTCTATTAATATGTAACAGAGTTATTCTCTCTTGATTTCTCCTTTTTAAACTGGGTTTTGTAAACGTGGTTTTAGTCAAACCATTTTCTCTTGAATTTCATGTAAAATTTTATTTCTTCTCATTTTATGAATTTAATAGATTTTTACAGAAATTGTGCGAGCAATTTATAGTTTTACATTGAAAAGTTATTAATAATTAATTTTTGTTACAATAATTCATTTAATGGTATTTTTCTTCATAAATTCTCTTTCCCACTTTAAAATTGGTTGCAATTTTCTTCTATTTCTCGGTGTATTTAAAATCCGAACGTATTTTTTATTTCATATTTTTAATAAGCGAAGTTGATTGCGATCAGTCTATTAAGTTCGGTCCATCTCAGTGGAAATGCAGAGCTAAAATTAACAGCGTGTTTTTTTCTACTATGTAGAAGTTTAGCACACAAAAGCTGTAGTTAGTTTGCCTATGTAAATATATATGTATATACATATATATATATTATTTGAATATGTAAGCACATACTTAGGTATATATGAAAATAAATGAAAATTACTTCTTTGTTAACTTACATAAAAATAGTAGAATTAAAGAAGATCTTACAAGTTAAATGCGTATGTCGAATGAAGGCGATTCTACGCCAGCCCGCACGTTTTATTATTAGAAAGTTAAAATTTATGCGAAATGAAAAAATTATAAATATAATAATAAAATAAAAAATTAAATTTCCATTCAAACGAGAAAACTTTAATATATCAATAATTGAAATATGTGTCCTTTTTATAATTGCAAAAAATTGAAAAAGCATTTATTTTCACTTCAACTATGAGCCATATTTGCTTGACCGCAACAGTAAAATCTTCTCTATTTTGGCAGATGTGTGCTCGTATGCAGTACATTTCCAACTAATTTATGGTACACTTTGGAAAGGATCGGTTAGATTGAGGAGAGACTGACTCACCCATTTTTGAAGCGTAGAATTGTGTAGAAATAAATCTATTTATTATTAACAATCAGTTGAGTTGCAAGTTTGGAAAAGTTACACTTCCTAAGATAATTATTGGTATTCATCGAAAATGGGCTTAACTGTGACAGAAATAAAAGCAAATAAAAAAGTTGAAGCAAAAGCCTTTTATTCACCGCACCATTTTTGCAATTGAATATTAAATCTAAATCCACACTCGCTGTCGTCTACGAACGCAAACACTCGTGTGTGTGTGTTTATGGCTGGTTGCATGCTGTTAACATGTGTATACGGAAGTGCACATTTCGCTACTCACACACTCACATGCATCTAAAACTTCTCACTGTAAACAATTTCTAATTGTATGTGTTCACAAACATGGAGAAGCCAGTCACTCCTTAGTTGTTTTGTTTATGACGCATCCTTTGAAAAGCGTACGTTAAATTACTTAAAAATGTACTGCGTACGAGCGTTCCTCTGCCAAACCAGAGTTGATTTTACTGTTGAGGTTTTTATATTGTCTTCAAGAGTTCTCCAAAAAGAATGTCATATTAATATTAGCAAATTAACTCATAGATGGTTGGTAGAATTCCAAGTACTGCTTGCAGCTGAACATTCTCCTTACTGTTGCAATCACTTGTGAAAGGAACTTGTTTGGAACTGCTCTAAGTAGCGATAAAGCTGTAGAAGTAAACTTTTCATGCATAACTTTTGCAATATTCAATTAAAAATTTAAAGCAATAACATGTGTTTGGCACCAACCAGTCAATTCATTATAATACAAATACCCGTTTGTTGCAAACGTAAATGCTTTTCATGCCAATCCCCGCACATGCAAATCAAATATTTCACGCACAAGTGAATAGAAGTCACTGTGTGAAGTTTCTAATATTTTGGCTTAAACTTTGTGTTAATATTTTTGTTTCCAAACTTTCAACATTTTTTTTTTGTTGGAAATAAAAAAAAATGTTTTTTGCTTCCAATGAAATTTTAACTAAAATATTTATAAACTTTTTTTTTTTATATATACACTTTATGATTTTATTCTACACTATAAATATATGAGCTGGAATATTTTTAGCAATTTTTATTTTTATCTGTTTTAAATTTGTTATGGTTCAAAAAATAATTCAGCTCATGCAAGCGAATATTTATTTCATTTTTCTCCTTTTATTTTATTTTTTTTATTGTAATAAAAAGTATGGAAAAACAGTTTGTAAACAATGAAAACATTCCTAAAAACATTAAAAATATTTAGTGGCGTTCGTTGTATGCTTCTTGAAGTATGTAAAATGAACTTTTTTTCCCATAAATTTAAAACGCTCATTTAAATTTTGTAATATAGAAATAAATAAATTTTAATACGAATAATTTCAACTGGTCGATTAAGTTTTCGGTATTTCCTTTTTAAATTAAATCAATTCTTGTTAAATTGTTTTTTTTTTTTTTTTTGGAAATTGAATTCCATTTTTCAAAATAGGAGTAGCGATATTCATTTCTGTTTATGTATGAGTGCCACGGCAGCTACTTAAAATCTTTTACAAACCAACAAATAGATAAATACGAACGGCTTATGTGGATGCCTTTTACCACTCTGTTACTACAATTACATATTACTTTTCGGTTTGATTAGCAACATTTTTTGATTTTAAATCAAAAGGTATACAGACACTTATTCGATTCATACGCAGATTAAATAAGGATGCTACTTTGTCATGCCATTCACTCATATACAGGGTGTCCACCGGGAGAGAAGACTGCTTTGTATGTTTTTAAGTTTTGATTAAATGAAAGATAATGGATCTTATATTGATAAATGTTTTATTTAAAGTTATCAATTATATATGGCATTTAATATCAGATCCGTCACTTTTAGCCCCACAAATGCACCTTTCTGGCATTTCAGGCGGTATTTCCTTAATTTCTTCACGAATATTTAGTTTCAGTTGTTCAGGCCTTTCACGTTTGTTTGCAAAAATTTTGCTTTTCAAATATTCGTACCAAAAAAAAGTCGAGAGCAGTCAAATCAGGTCATCATGGTTACCACTAAACATGACCATTTCTTGAAATAACTTGTTTGGGAAAGAGATTTCGCAGTAATTCCATTGTAATCCTGATTGTATGTGATTTGGGACTGGTGAAACCACATGCTAATCAAACCCAAAGTAGTAATATTTTCAGCCGATCTTGCAGTACACTATGCCCCACGCTGAAGTCCCTTCGAAATCATTTACTACACGATAAATAGGACGTCTTCAATAATTCAAGGACGTCACAATAATTGTTGATTGATTTTGATAAAAAGTTTTAACGATTAAGCACGTTGAGTTCCGAAATATTTTCTATGAACTGCCAAATCTAACTTTTAGCAGAATGGCGCCAGAACAAAGTAGTTTACCTTCCTGGGGAACACCCTGTGTTTAACAAATTTTACTTTTATTATTCAAACTTTACAATTTTTTGAAATTCAAATTTGAATAAATTCCTTCTTTTTGATAACTTTTTATAATTGACTTACTCGCTATTTAAACTCTCTTGTTCAAACATTTATCAAGTTTGTTTTCACTTAATTTCCGCTAATAATTATATTAAAATAATTAAAGCATATCAGTATAATTTATAAATCACTTTATAAAACAACGCAAAACCTTTCGCAAAACTCCCCCACTTTCGATGCCGCCAATCTAAATGAGAATTATTCAAAATACCCCCGCACAGTAAATGTAAATAAAGGAGAAAGAAAACTTCTTGGTAGTAAATTTGGACAATGGAAAAAGTTTAAGGAAATTAAAATAAATAATTTGACAAGTATTTTATGATAATTACTTGAAAATTAAGAGACGTTACGCTACGATTACGTTAGTGGAAGAGGAATTTGTTATAAATTACACATAAACAGTAACTACGAGGAAAGTTAACAACTTTCCCAAACAATGACAATTCCTTAGATAAGTCTGTAAGGAAAATTATATAAAATTGTATATCGATAAAAGGCAGTGGCAGGCACATGCAAAATCTCAATACTCGTAAAACAAGCCCGCAGGTAAAAGAACTTTGATAGCGAAATTAATTGTGTAACGCTACCAGGCATTAAGTCAAGCTCTAGTTAGTCTTTGCTACTGAAAAGAATCAGAATTAAGAAATAAGGTTGACGCAAAAAGGATTATATGCAATGAATGAAAATAATACGCTTTATAGAAATGATGTCGCAGTGCTACAGAAATTTCCTCATAACCCAATGAACAACTCAGTGAAAAGTTTTATAAAGTGTCGGCACCTATTAAGTGGCTTCTGCAAAGCACTTTTTAACTGCTTCTAATCCATAAAATAATATCTTACATTATTGATCAATGCCTCCGTAGACGAATGAATAATGCCCAGGATCATAAACCGGAGATGGCGGGTTCGATTCCTGCCAAGGTTGTTCTCCTGCGTTGAAGCCGAAAGGCTTGTAGCTTAAGATGGATCAATGAAGAACCGGAAGTCACGGGTTCGATTCCTGCCTAGGGTGTTTTCCTGTATTCAAGCCGAAAGCCTTGCAGCTTAAATTATATGAAAGAAAATTAACTATTTTAAAATATTTCATTTCATGACTTACTGCTTAAATACCCAATTGTTAGTCCAAATAGCGAATTATGATATATAAAAACCATAATTTTAGAAAACAATTTTCAACTGCATATAAAAATTTAATTAATTTCTTTATTTAACAAAATTATTTATAATTTGTAATGAGAAATTATTTATAAATTGGCTTTTAGTTCACTATCAGAGGTGAAATAAAAGCCGTTTAATTTACATACAAATTCGTAAAAGAATTAAATAATTTTTCGGGAGTGTAGGAATTATAATTATTTTTAAGAAGTTAATTGAATGAATTATTAAATATTTCTGAAACAAATTTTATTAAACAGAGCCTGAATTATCGAATCAGGTGTGATTAGTAATGAAATGGAACCGATTGCCATTGATTTTCTGCCATGTTTTGACATCTGTCAATTTGACAGCTTTGGTTTGAACGTGTACTCTTTGTCTGCACTTTGCTCTTTAATATTTGGCCCTCAAAAGTTACCAACACTTTGAGAATTATTAAAAAAATTATTAATCGGCAATTTCAAACGCATGCAACGCCCCATTTGCTGAACAATCGTTTGCAGATGTGCGAAAGCCTTATTAAAAGTTTATTGGGGAGCAAAACATGCTTCAAGCAAACTGACTTTCAGACAAAAGCTACCACATTATGTAACGGAATCTCTCATCCTGAGAGCTTTAAATCGTTTTACGCCTTTTGCAAAAATAAGTAAAATAACAATAAAAAGGAAACCGAAAATATAAATGTACAACGAAACTGAATGCGAAAGAAAAAATTAAGAAACAAACGGAAAAAAAGTTGCTAAAGGACTTACGAAAGCGTTAAAAATATGCATGAAGTCCCTTGGCTGCCGCAACGGAAGATATAGAACAAATTCAAACCCAAAGGTACTATTAGAAGTAGAGGTAATAGAAAATATAAGTAACGCAACACAACAATGTAAAACATTATGGTGGAATTAAAATAAAATAAAAGGAAAATATCAAATAAACATTATGCTGACACCACCAGCCAGCAGGAGTTGTACGACGAGAATTGTAATATAAGTATTCCTTTGCTTTCCTTTAAGTTTCGTACTCATTTTTATTATTCAATTCCAAACGGTGAGATGACGAACGGATGGCTTTATTTAACTGACGCAGATGCAGGCATCCAGTTCGCCCTGAAAATGGATAGAGTACAAGACTTTCGTGTTATGTGTGAAAATGTTGTAGGGATTTTAGCGAAACAACAACAACAAAGCAATAAAAGTAATAATTTTTCAACAAGGCAAGCATTACGTTACATTAAATTATATCAAACAAGAAGAGTTGTTGTGTAAATCGTTATACTGGTAGATTTATGTGCAACCTTTTTTCATTTATTATCTTTTATATTTTTTCTTCTCCGTATTTATTTAAAGGTATAAAATTGTAACTCTCAGTGCCGTTGCCAGCAGACATTTTTCACTTGATTGTTGTTGCAGCACTTAACCAGTTTTACGGAAAGGGCGTGTTAAATTTAAAGCCTCATTAAGAGCAACATTAGAAAAGGATAAAATATTTCCTACTTAATGACAGAAAAAATAATTTTGATTGCAATTATTTGAAAACCATTTTGAAAAATCGTGCATTACTAAACTCAAATGGATTCCACTGGAGTGACTATATCGTTGTATCAATTATATTTCTATAAAACGATAAAGATTCGTTTGCACATTAAACTCCTTCTAAATTTATTATTTCTCGAACGTACAGCCTAATGCGATATCATTTAGCAAAGAAAGCCTTGAACTTCTTCATCGCCTCTTGGGATTTTTTTTTTTTTTTGTTTTTTGGGTTACTTAAAATATTTTAGAAAGAAGAAAATAGAGAGTGTACGCCGGGAAAGTAAACTATTTTGTTTTACCAGCATTTCGTCTGGGCAGTTCATATTTGACAATCGGGAAATAGAGGCGTGGCAAATTTATTATGGAAAAATATTCAGTATAAAAAAATCAATTATCAATTGCTGTGACGATGAGAATGTTAAGTGAAATTTTTGGAAGAAACAAAGTGCCAACAAGAAGCACTATTTATCGCGTACTGAAGATTGGCTGAAAATATTACTGCTTTGGGCTCGATGAGCATGTGGTTTCGCCAAGGCCGTCTCACATCCCATACAAGCAGGATTACAGTACAAGCAGGATTGAAATCTCTTTTCAAAACAAGTTATTTCAAGAAATGGTTATGTTTATTGGTCTCCACGAAGAGCTGATTTGACTGCTCTGGACTTTACTTTCTACGGATATCTGAAAATCAAGGTTTTTGCAAACAAACCTGAAAGGACTAATCAACTGAAACTAAATATTCGTGAAGAAATTAATTAAATGCCGCATGAAATGTGTGATATATGCATTTGTGGGGCTAAAAGAGGCGGATCTGATATTATATTCTGTACATAATTGCTGACATTAAATAAGCCATGTATTAATATAAGATCCATTATCTCTCATTTAATTAAAAATAGTAAACAAAGAAAGTAGTATACCTTACCGGCGGGCCTCTGCATATTTTCGTCAGACAGGATTAAAATATATCTCGCCGATGCTGAAATTTATCCTGCCAAGAAAAACTGAAAATTAAAAGCCTCTAAAAACTACAGGTATATTTTTCTTTGTCAGTTCAGAGTAGAAAGCTTATAACACCATAACCAGTGGCTGGCAAATGAGGCGTGCTTTGAGTAAAGTTTTAAGATCACGATATTGGTCAAAGTGATAATGATAATGTACATGTATGACTCACCTGTCCGTCTGCTGACTCTTTACTGCTTCCTTTTGATTACTTCCTGTGAATTATAGTTTAATTTGCAAGCTACCGCTCATGTTTGAGATAGTTAGCATGGAGTTTGGGTTCAATAGCAAAGCATGTTATTTAGTTGAAACGCAAAACTTTAAATCAAGCCAACAAGAGTCTATTCCGAAAACGTGATTTTGGCACCCCCGAAAATGCCTTCTTATATAGCAAAAAATAAGCAACGCATGAAAAGCTTTCAACTACCACTAGCATATGAAAACTTATCCTTCCCCCACTACGTCCTTCCCATACTAACCTTTTATTTTATATCACCTTACCTGACAACCTGAAGATATTTAAGCATAACTGAATTTCTTCACATAATAAGTGAAATTATGAAATACTCACTTGTCACTGACGATGTTGGCAAACGTATGAAATGTAGAACAAATTAGTTGAATGATTTTTGGCTGATTTTTATTATAATGAAATATGAATTTCTTCTTGAGCTTTCGTTTGTTTGATTTTAGTTGTTGTTGTGGTTTATTAAAATATTTGTTAATGTAATAATTAATTACTATCATTATCGTTATTGTTGGTTTATATTTAATATTATTTAAAATTCAATTTTTATATGTTCTGGTATTAATTACTCTTAATTACTTATAATTTCAAGTGTTTAAATACATTCAGCTCTTTAGCTTTTAAATTCATTTTAATTATTTACTATATTATTCAAAAGTGATTGGTAAACTCAAAGACATCGCCATACTTTAACTGAAACATGGCTTTAGAAAGATGGCTTTGGGTATGTGATGTTTTGCCCGGCTACTCCTTTAACTAAATTCTTTAAATGAATTTTGTAGCTCATGAGGTCCACAATTCCACTCTTTTGTATAAATTTTATTATTATTAGTTCAAGTTAGTTGAAATATTTTATTTTATGTTGTACATTATGTTTATATTTCTTTTCGGATTTATAGATTCGTTTTACAAATGAAACTCTTTGAGTTCTCGATTTTCTATTTAATAAATTTTTCTTTAGCTTAATTAGAAACTACTCGTAATTGTGTTTAGCTTAATTAAATAGTTAGTAAATTAAATTACTTTTTAATAATTATTCATTATTTAACATTAAATAGTTGAAGTATTTGCATAATCAAGCAGATTTGTAAATTTTATTGTATCTATTTTCCAAAAGTTCTCAATTTCATTTTTATCTTAAAAATAAATAAGTAAACAAACTTAATAAATATATTTCTATGTAATTAAAGAGTTTTGATGTTACCGCGCCTTTTTTTCCTTTTTTGCTAAGTTTCCTATTTTAGTACTTAATAACTCATTAATCTTTGTTATAATTCTTTCAATTTTAACATTTAAATTACTTTACCTTATTTTATATAACTAAGCCCAATGCGGAACTCCCTTCTCATCTATTTACAAAATAATTTCGTATTATTTTCTCTTAAATTATTTAAACTATTTTAAATATTCGCTTTTGGTTTTATTAACAATCACTAACCTAGTTTGTGCTTAACATTTTTTAATCATGCTAAATATTTCATTCGTTTTAATATCATTCAAATTTTATGTCCTTATAATTATAGTTTAATATAATCTGTTTTATTTCGAGTCTAAATATTTTAGTCATCTATTAAAAAGTAAATGCTCGTACGCATATAGAAATTCAATTATTAAATGTGCTGATAGCAGACTGGCTACCAAGTCATACCGGTAAATGTATCTGTGCGGTTCTGTCAGCAGCAACTAAGCACAAAAGCGAAAATAGTAAATTGTGAGGCTGGGAAAATTCTGTAATTTATGCAGTCACCTGCTTTTTGGTGATAAGCTAATGCTTTCTCATTTAATTAGCAATCGCAATGATATCCCGAATACAAGCACAGCTCATTTCCCTCTGCAGTTAAAGTAAAAATCTTACATTTTAAATGTCTTAAAATTATTTTAATTTCCAACTACGAACAACTTTAAGCATCTTATGCTAGTCGTAAAATAGTAATGAACTCTGTTTATATTGCTTTTTTGACCACATAATGGGTTAACCATGACACCAAGACCCTTACAGCCTTAGAGCCTTATTAGATTTTATTTTCGTTTGCAATCAACTCATGCAATGAGCAGAGTTTAAGTATAAAAATATTTAATTTAATAAATATAATCGGACGTTAAGAATTTAACAAGTCTGAACCATTTCTCCACAGGTGATGACATTATAATTATTTGGTAATTCAATACTTAGAAATAAAAATTAACCATGAAAGCAACAAGTTAAAAAAAATTTCTTTATATTCCCTTTAATATTAAAGATCAAGCGAACAATTAATTTATTCCTATAAAAAAAAAATATTGTTTTATCAAAAAAATTTTTTTTTTTTATAAAATCCATTGTAATAGTTTCTAATTCTTCATTTTTTATTCAATTGAAAAGCTGGAGGATCATTACGCATAGAAGCAAGAAGGCAAGAATTTATACATACATACATATTTATATTCATGAAAGCATGATGAGTGGTTCATGCTGGCCCAGCATATTTTCTGTTACACACAATGCGGCCAACGGCAAAAGTCTCTAGAGTTTTGAAGAACTCGTATTGCTCATAACAACGGCTGATTAATTTCCGTTGTGGCAGTTTTAGGCACTACGCACGTTGCACTGCTTTTATAGTGACACATTTGACGTGAGGCATTTCTTTGCAAACACAGAAATGATTTGTAGCTCTCGTGGGGTTTACGTGAAAGCCATACTGTTCGGTGCAAATAAGTTGGTAAAGTGCGAAAGTTTTCTTAAATTTTCTATGAAAAACAAAATAAAATATCTATATAACACTTTTTTCGACACCAGGCCCCGCAGCAACTCTGATACTAGAACAGCTGACGTTTGTTAAACACAAATTCATAGTTTCCAAATAAAAAATAATACTTTGAATATCACCTTTTTAACTTTTTGTGCAACGCTATAAAATTTCACTGCAGCCGCAGATATCAAAGCAGAGTTACACAATAAGTAGCAAAAAGGTGTCCGAGCTCTGAATAATGCCCATAAGTTACGAGCATTATACCGACTGCTATCAAAGAATTCTATACAAAAATTTTTGGCTTTTGAATTATTCGTCTTTCAGCGGTAAAGGAAGATTAATTATGTGCTCATTCATCAAAAATATCTTTTTGGCGGCTGTCATTATGTAAATATCTGTCGTAAATACTAAAAAATGTCCTTCTCTGTCGTAAATACTAAAAAATGTCCTTCTCTGTCGTATTTTATAATTTCAATTTATTTATCAAGTCAGCAATCAGCAGTTACACAAGTATTTTTATAAAGAAAATTTCAACACTCTAAATTTTTTTAGTGAAATCCTCCAACTCTTAATAACTATTTCAGTGTAAAGTAGCCTTCTCTCTTCCGCTCTCTTTATTTACTCTTATTTTAATTTCATTTATAATTGTGCGATATATTTGATGGAGATTGGAAAGAGCAGACTCAATAAAGGCAAAAGAATCTTGTACCTGCTATAGAAAGTGTATAAATATTGTTTCTCACATTTTATTAATTTCGAACATATTTAAATAATTTTATTGTTTCAATATTTATTTATTTTACTTTTGGCGTTTAATTAAATCGAATAGACAACGTAATAAAAATTTCTACTTGTAAACAATTGAGCATTTCGATAAAAATATTATGGCATAATAAAAACGCAATTTCGTTAGATTATTTACTTTAATGACTTGATAAGTGTAAGAATAATATCCTAAATGGTACTATTGGAAAAAAGCTTTTGACTCACTAGTGGGCAGTTACAAAAGGCATTCGGAAATTGAATGTCAGCTTAATAACTAATTAATCTTATTGTGGTGCACTTGGAGAGTGATCTTAGTGGTCCAATTCCCAGATTAATAAAACTAAATTAAGACAAATCTTGTAGTCCAAGCATAACTAATTCACTACACATTTGCGAGGTTTCAATTGCAATGATTTTCATTTTAGATAAAAAAAATTATGCCTACGCTATTGCACTTTAAGCTGAATTTATATTTAATTTAAAATATTTGGTTACGGCATCTATTTATTTATTATTACATCACGATAACAATTTGATTATTTTCATTGGCAGAACTTAATTTCACCACGGTTTGTTCAATCGCCACCACCCCTAGTTCAAATCCCATTATGTGCTTTTCTTGCAATGGCTTTTTAATCTGATTTGCCTCTCATTATGCAAGAACTTGGTGATAAGGGGCAGAGACGGACTTTTATTTTCTGTGTTTTCATTTCTTATTAATGTTAGAGAAGTGCGCGTGCATGTTTTCAAAATCCTTAGCAATATAATGAATATTCAAAAAATAAATTCATTGTGGCAATCGCGACTACCATTCATACGTACATACCTCGAACAGTGGAACGACTTGAAGATCTGATTTGAGGATGCGGTCATGGAAATATCAATATGCTATGCGTGGGCAGGAAAACAAAAACGTGGTATGCGCTGGATTTAACAAAATTCTTATTTGCATGTTGAAAGCAACTGTGCTTTCAGTGTAAACAAAGTCTCTGTAGTCGTAAACGCTTTTTATGGCTGTTTCAAATATCATTCAAAGTCAATTCGACCTCGCTAACAGCTTCCACTCACAATGTTGGTGTGTGACTTATAAAATATTTAAAAACTAACTCTGTTAACTCTGTAATCATAATAACATGTATGGCTTAAGAAGAGCCCACAACACTTGCTCTGCTCTAAGCAAAGTAATAGGATTCTGAAATGAAATTGATTACGATAAAAAACTTCAACTGCGGCACTTAACGCGTTAAAAAGAAAAGGAATTAATTTAATCTCTGAACAAGCAAAGCAGCTATTAATAATGGCACAACCAGGCATATTAAAAACTCAAAGTCACAATAAATTTGCTAACGATGGAGGAAAACCTTTGAGGTAAATCGTGAAAGAAATTATTACGGTAAGAAATAAGAAATAAGAAATAGAGAAAAAGGCTTAAAGCAAAAACGAAAGATGAATGAGAGTGGGGTCGTAATATAAATGAAATGAGAATGAAATTATAGTCGAAAATGTACGAGCCCCGGCATTCAGTCAGCCACACAGGCGTTCAAGTTCATACTTTCACATACATTCCAGCAAAGAAACATGGGAATCCACACACACCTGCAAACACACACACCCATACATACATCAAATAGTAAAATTACCTCCGTACATCGACTCTACAATCATAAAGTTTCTCTTTTTAACTTGTATTACAATTAAATCTTAACTTATATTTACTACTAACAAGCAACGTTATTCAAATGATTTGCTCCTAATACTACTCCTGCCGCCATGTAGCCAACAACATTGCCATTTCCTTGATAGTGTTGTTGTTGCTGTTGTTGCTGTTGTTGTTGGGTATGTTGGTGATTGTGATTATGGTGCACAAGATGATGATGTTGATGACTATTGTGGTTGTTTGCATGAGCGGCTGTTGCTGCTACTGCTCCTGCGGTTTCATTTGGTGATGCCGTTGCTGGTGTTTTTTTTGATGACGGCAAGGACGACGTAGCAATTGTGGTGGATGTGGTTAAATTTAAAGTGCCATTACCACCGGCAATAACCGCATTACCGGCAGACGTGGAGATTGCTGCTGTTGCTGTAAGACTCGATGGATTTGTCTTCCCTGCAGTGCTTGCAGCCCCCGTACCAATCGTATTTTCTGTTATTTTTAATATACCAATTGGTGTAGTGGCCGTAGCTGTTGTTGTAGCACTAGTACTTAAACTTGTGCCACTTATATGAGCACTGATGCCACTTGGTACACTTGACATAATAGTGCCGCTGGTGTTCACACCCATCCTCAACAGCTCCTCATTGGGTATTGAAAAATGGCGATAGGACATATAATCTGGTGGCATATTTGCCTGTCTTTTAGCATTTTCGATACGCTGCTTCTTTAACTTGACGTAGCTGAGAACCGAAATCATCACAATAAAGACAATGATGCCGAGACAACAGCCTACTATTAAGCCCAGGCGTCGTGTGAGTATTGAGTGTATAAAGCTATTTGTAGCAAGACCATTTTCGTCCGTGATGACGCTGGGTGTAGAGTCTAGTGTTTGTACATCCGTGCATGTGGAGAAACGTGAATTTTTCAACACTTCCTGCAAAGCATTATCTGTGATAATTGTATTCTCGATTAATGCTTGTTGTTGTTGTGGCTGAGCCATTGACGAGTGCTCGCCAAAGGTCATGATGCCATCTGAGTTGTAAAAATTACCCGTGTACGATAGATGATAAGGTGTATACGATGAAGACGATGATGACAATGTTGTTTGTTGTAGTTGTTGTACTGTTGAACTATTTGCGGAGGCAGAGTATGAGGAAGCTGATGCTGGTTCGTCTCTTGGCATAAGGAAGGTGTCATTAAAGTGTATCCTTTGTAAAGCGATGGTTACTGGCTCCGATAACCAATTACCGGTGCCGATAACACAAATGTGGTAGCGTGTATTTGGGCTAAGTTTCGTTAATTTTGCTGAATTGGCAGAGCCATTTAATCTCTTGCCGCGTATCTGTAAGTTTTTTTTTTTGCACGAGATAAGGAAAATGAAATGATTATTTTAAGAAATTACGCAAAATGGCTGAGGGGTGTGTTAATGTACTTTCATTGAGATTATTGTGTGTATTTTGAAAACGGAGAATAAAGTTTTTTAAGTTGCAGAGACAATATTTTACACCAGACACCAATACTATTTGGATTTAAAACTTTTGTAAATTTTAAGGATAAATTAAGACTTAATTGGAAATATTACGGGCAGCTTTAAAAACTGATAGAAAAATGTATAATTCTTTACGTTATTGGTTTGCTTTTGGCAAAGCAATTTCCCCGCCATTTCATTTCAATATGTGATAAACCAAAATTTCATATTTCATACTCGTGTTAAAATTTTCCTGGTGGTAAAGAAAAGGGACGAGAAAAATTCCCGAAAACGAGAAATTTGTTCCCAAACAGACTTGAAATATTTTAAGCTTTAAAGTTGTCTTGGCGCCCCCATTACGAATTCCAATGTTCAACTTTAAAGTAGAAGAACATTGCAAAGTACATGAAACTTTCTATTCCTCACCAACAGTTTTACCTCCCACACTAGAAAATATAAGAATTGCTGGAAGAAAAGTTGTATGCCCAGAGACAAACGTAATTACCTGACGCTGTTATGAAACAGTCGCCAAATTATTGACAAAATTTAAAAATGTTATAAAGACTTGCACGCCAGATAACTCGTTATGAAGAGCGATTATTAAAGCAGAGAAATTTTGTATAGAACAATAAATCTCTCAAATAAGTATTCAGCTGATGTTAGCAAATAATTAGCTGATGACGAGCACATTAAGATGTAACGGGTATCCGGAGATCTAAATCTCAAAATGGTATATTGAAAGAAATGGGAATGCCAGTTTTGCTCTATCTTGTATAATACCCAACTGTGTTTCCTCTTAGACAGCTGGAAGTAATGAATAATGAATAATGGCGCCAGGTCTGGCCCAGATTTATTCTCGGCCGCCCGCTTATCTGCAATTTAATGGAAACCCGCTTAAAATGAGTAAAGTTATTTAACGTTAATATATTTGTAGTCCCATATTAATTCAATCCAATATAAGTACATGTTAATAGTGATATTCTCATCTGTAGAATGACCAACAATACAAAAACAACAAATATGTATGATGCCACAGCATATGCATGTAGAAGAAGAGAAATTTTTATACATATTCCGAATAAGTATCCTCATGGAAGACTGATGTTCATTGAACTTTTAAATAGATTCAGGCAGACAAATTTCAACATGATTTTTGCTGTTTCCCCAAAAGTGTAATTATTGTTGCTTTTATTGCTGTAGTTTTTCAGCAGGAACAATAAAAAATTAACAAAAAGCTGTACTGCTTGTTGCAATTGCTATTTGTAATGGGAAAGTGTGCATGCATGCAACTAATTCAGTACAAACTGCTTGCGTATGTGCATACGAGTATGTACTTGCATACATGTACATATATACATACATACATATCCTCGTACATATAGATGAATGAAAAATGTTTACCAGAAACTTACCTCATCTGTATCAGCTATAGCGGCTCCTGCACTTGTACCGCCTGCACTGCTACCACCGCCGCCCGCTGCGGGAGCATTTGCTTCGCTGGTGGAATGGTAAACAATTTCATAGCCATTTAAGCCTAAATGTTCGCGACTCTGCCATGATACTATCACTGAATATGGTTGTATATCTTGTATGGCAATTTTTGGTATTAATGGAGCATCACAAAATTGTTGCGGCTCCATTTTGGCAAATATTTTGCCGCGCAACTCAGCTGGATGTTCGCACCTTAGATAATTTACATTATCGTTCGATGACATAATTACCGATGTTGAGGATGTTCCTGCAGAAGATAACGATGATGATGACATCAAGCTTGACGTTGCAATCGATGTAGACGCTGATGATGATATTAAATTTGCTGATGCCGAAGACCATTTGCGATGATCTCGCATCCATTCCCACAGTTTTTGTGCATCGCAACTGCAATGCAGTGGATTTTCTACAGATTGTTGGCATTTAATTGTTAAATGTTGTAGCCAGAGTTAAAGAGACAGGATTAAGGTTTTTTTATATTTTTTATGCAATGTAATTATTGTGGAGCCATTGAGTTTTTTATGGCCATTTTTTTTTTTTTTGTTTGTTTTTGTCACGTGTGAATATATTTCGTAATCCAATTCCAAATGCAGATTTCATGTTGTCATCATTGTTGTTGAGGTTTTATTTGGTAATAAAAGAAAAGAAAAGATTTGGGAAAAATTCACTTTAATAAAGAGTTAAGTAGTAGACGTAAATGAAATGGTTGTATAACTAACTGATGCAGAAACGTTTCGTTTATTAAAGGGCTTGTTGGCCGATTAAGTTGAGTTGATATTCTGCATTGGGGAAATGCTGAAATAAAGAAATAAATGTGTATGTTTAACAATTCACTTACCTTCCAATCTGAGGGTTTTTATGTTTGTTTCCAGTGGCTGCAGAGCATCTATTGGTATTAATTCGAAATAGTTCTTTCTCAAATCCAACACATGCAATTTGCGCAAGTAACGAAAGGCATCAGTGGATAGAATAGTCATGCGATTACCCATCAAATATAATTCCACTAGGCTATAAAGATTGCGAAACGTCTTCCTCGAAATACGATCCAACTGATTAAAGGATAGATCAAAAACTTGCAACTGAGCCAGATCAGGGCTAAACTCTTCCAAATCCTTTAAAACATTATTAGATATATTTAAAACTCGCAGTAGTTTCAAACCTAATAGACGCTCCTTTGGCAACAACTCCAACTCATTTACACTGATGTCTAAAGTCAAGAGGTTCGTCAAACCTTTGAATGCTCCAGGAGAAATGCGCGTTATGCGATTATTTACCAGATGTAAGTGTTGCAAGGCCTGAAAAGCCTCGAAATCTTTGGATGTTAAGATGGACAGATTCGTTTGGCATATATACAATTCCTTAAGAAAAGGATATTTTTCTTCTTTTACGGTATAAATTTTGTTAATCGGATTGCCGGTTAAATTGAGCCATGATAGGCGCGGTATAGAGATATCGGAGAGGGCTGTACTAGGTATTTGTAGGAAGCGATTGCTAGAGAGATCAACCTTTTGCAAATTAATGGAGTGCCTTAGGAAATTGGCAGGTAGTGACAGCAATAAATTACCGCTTAAGTCCACAGTATCCAACTGAGTCAAATTAACGGCATTAAATCCACTCAAAGATGTGATTTTATTATCCTTCAAATTGAGGTGTCTCAGATTTATGGTGCCACTTAGCTTATAAAAATCTATAGTAGAGAACTGATTGCGCGACAAATCCAAGATCTCTAAAGTACTCAAATTATATAGAGCAATGTGGGGGAACTCATTCAAATTGTTGCGGCACACTTTTAATTCTTTAAACACGTTGAGGCCATAAAATAAATTACGATCCATAGTGTTTAGCATGTTATCGCATAGATCCAATTTCACAAGGTTGGTATTTTTAACAAACATGTCTTCGGGTAAAGAAGTTAAGCTGCAATTAGTCATCGTCAAGTGCTGTAAGGAGCGTAATTTATCAAACATATTTGAAATGACTTTTCCACCCACGTGGCTAAAATTATTGTGAGATAGATACAAAGTTCTTAAGCCAGGTATTTCGAGCTTTTGAATATCTACCGGACTTAAGAAGTTCCAATCCAAATATAAATCATTTAGATTTTGCAAAGTTTTGAAAGTATTCATTTCAATTTTTCTTAGCGAAGTGTTCCTCAAATTCAAATGCGTCAATGGTAAGTCTTCCAGAAACACATCATTTGTTATTTGATGAATAGGATTGTTGGAGAGATCCAAGATTTTAAGGACTTTTAGTTTATTAAAGGCATAACCTTCTATGGCTTCTATAAAGTTCTGAGACAAAGACAGCTCCTCCAAGCCCACCAGCGACGAAAAGTAATCTCTTCTTAATTGCTTAAGGCGGTTGTGGCTCAAGTCCAAGAATTTTAAGTTTTTCAGTTTAGAAAAAGTTTCCCTATCAATTTCTCGTACAAAATTATGGCTTATATATAAACGGGCCAAAGCCTGCTGATCTTCAAACATTGATTTGTCTATACGAGTCAACTCATTGTGACTTAACCACATTATTTGTATTTTATCTTGATTTTTAAAAGTTTTTGGATGCACCTTATGCAAATAATTAGCTTCAAGCTGTACAGTGAGCAGAGAAGAGTTCTCTTTCTCCTTTGGAAATATATCCTCCAAAACTGTCAATTGGTTATCTTGTAAATTAATATGCTGCAAATTGCTTAAGGTTTGAAATGCTCCCGGTTCAATATCCTCAATATTGTTTTTTTGTACATGCAGCTCCTGTAAAGCCGGCAATGGTTCAAAAACTCCTTTACGAACTCGCCTTATGCGATTATTGTGCAGTCTAACTTCTCGCAAATATTCCAACTTCCGAAACATGCCAATCTCCAGATCTTGTATTTCGTTATTGTCCAGCGACAAGGAGGACAACTTATAGCATTTATCAAGCAAAGTTACTGGTATCAGTGGTATAAAATTTCCTCTTAAATACAAATGATCCAAATTAAAAAGCGTAGAAAACACATTAGGATCCACATGGGCCACAGCATTCGATTCCAAGTAAATTACTTCCACATTTGAAGAGTTCATGAAGGCATTCGCTGGCAATTCTAATATATTATTTTCCGATAAAAAGATTTCTCTCAATTGTGGTAAATTGGAAAAGACTCCATTTATAGAATGTATATGATTGTGCGATAAGTCTACCGTTTGCAATTTTTTATTTTTATCAAATATTTGGGCATCCAATGAGATGATACGATTATGTGACATATCTAAGGACATTAACTCTTTCAGACTTTTGAAGGACTCAGGTTTCACTATTTCAATTTGATTAGCATACATTGACAATGTCTTTAACTGCGGGAATGTCCTAAAGCAGTCGTCACCGACTTCTGTGAACTGATTAGAGCTTAAATCCAAAAAGGTTAGGGACGGTAATCGTAAGGCCGCTGCAGCGCTGGCATTGTTCGTTGCCAGCTGTATGTCACCATAAAAAGTTGATATTTTATTATTAGATAAACGTAAAATACGTAAATAGTCCAGTTTCCTCAAGGCCAACAGAGGAAACGTTCTCAGACTATTTTCAGATATATCAATTTCCTGTATAGACTCTTCCAAGCCAACAAAACCATGCTCAGGAATGCCCTGCAAACGATTGCCCTTCATGTTCAGCTTAGACAGACGCAGCCCATAAAAACTGTAGTCCTTAATGTTTGTTATATCATTGTAATCGAAATCTAATGCACTGAGCTTATGCATGGAATTCAAGGCCCCGGAAGGTAACTGTAACCAAAACAAATAATTCAAGCAGAAAAATTAATTATAATAATTTCTTTATTATTAAAAAAAAAATTCAGTTTACTTTTCCCCTCGCAATACTTTTCAATGGCGAAAGGAAATTAATATTTATTTACATATACGCAAATAATCACATTTTTATTTCTAGTTGGTTTTTTCAATTCTTTGAAATTATAGATTATTCGATTCTCCATTATTTCGTGCACTTTTAATTCCATGAAATTAATCATTACATTTTTTAAATTGCATACATTTTTTTTAAAGTAGTTTTAATCTGAAAATATATTAATATTCTGAAAATGCAAAGTTATATGAAATATTAGAAATACAGATTTCGCCTCCCTGTCTCCCGCTAACAAAAATATGTAGGAGGATTAAAGGATACTTTATGGGAATTTAAAAACATATATTGGGGAATATGAAACCCCTAATAATTTGACAAAAAAATTACACTATAACGATTTTAGAATACAATGTAAATTTTAGCTTAAATCTCCTTCTGAAAGGACAGACAACAAACACTTCCATTTTGTTAACTTTTGCCGCTGGTTTCATTCAATTCAAAAATATTTTTTTTTCAACTCGCCGATAAGTACAGGATATCCAGGCCTGATACTGCAATATCTGTTCATAATTACAAATTTACATTTAATTTAAAATCGCGAATAAGTTGGCAGCTTGCTCTAAGGAAAAAAAAGGATAAAAAGAAACAACCTGCCAATATAGTTTTCAAAAGCACGATTAGCCCTCTAAAAAATAAAAAGTCTTAAAAGGAAAGTGATAATAACTAAAAATGTGCTTAAATACACTTTATTGCTTACTTTTACAGCAAGAATGTGTAACCTCGGTTTTACGTCAAAATTGAAAGGACATCCTTTAAAAGAAATCTTTTATTTCTCAGCCAGTTTACTGAAATTCCTTGCCTGGAACGTAGCAAATCTATTAAAGCAAATTAATTCTGACAAGAAATTTAAGTAAAACGAAAATCCCACATTCCCCCCTCTTATTGCAGCAATTAAGTTTTTATTGTTGAAAATATTATATGCCATATTTTAGAGATTTTGTATTTTATATTGAATTTGCGCCTTAAATAGAAGTTAATCGCCTGATACTGATGTTGTTTTAATTGAATTTCTAACACCTGCCCGTGTGACCCAATTTAATATTCCTTCAGCCATTATGATAAACGAAACAGCTCTAGAAGTGAGAGAGTAAAAATTAAAAGCGTTCAAGGAAAGGCAAGATTAAAAGGAATGACATCTTGCACACAAACACACACACATAAAACAAGCCAAAACCACAGAATAACATTTTTAGTTGTGTTGCATAAAAGTGTGGGGTAAAGTGACAAAAAATGTAATTCTGCAATAAATGAAACAAAGGAACGAACACAGAAACCAGAAATCAGGGTTACACTTACGAGTGTTCTAAAGACGTTTACAGTTTGCACGTACTGCCTGGCACGCAGTTAGTAATTGACATCTGTCACCTTTGTGAGGGCAACGATAACATGCACGTTTGTTATTATGCGAGCAATGACAACGTTTGCAATCATGCACCAGTGCTCTTGGCCTGCGATGTATCATTAACAAAGGTGGAGCGCATTTGTTTCGTCCTGTTCGACTTTTTACAAAGCGGCAACGTTCCATGTAGGTCTGCATTAGCACTATACAGCAGTTAAAACCGACAAACATCATCATGGCAAACACAGTCAACATGAAAAGTATTGAAGCATTTTACATGAAATTTGTTTTCTTTCTTTATATGACTTTTAAGTTCTGTCTTTTTTCATTACGAACAATCTTTATGGTTTTCAGTCAGTCATAAAATTTTTTTTTTTTTTTTTTTAAATAATTTTGTGAATTAAATAAAAAAGAAACACAAGAAGAGGACGAAAAGTCACACACTCACTTGGTTGTTTGCGACTCCTTAAACGGCAATTTATCTCACGTAGTTCACATTCTTTTAACTTACGGCAATTGCGCCCATCTTTATCCTGGGCGCATACAATCTGACTAGGTATCCGTATGCTACATTGTCGTCGACATGGCTTTTGTGCAGCCTCCAGTACTGCATCGTTCATACAAATCACTACCAAAAGCACTGGAGGGTTCCATGTGCGTCCGTTTGATGTACACCAGAAATTAAATTAAAATAATTTTATTACTTCTTTTTCCAATTGCTCTAAATATTTGATTCTGGTTTTGCAATTCTCACCAAATAATAAAATTATTTTATTCATATTAATACTGGTTTTTATTGCCGTATTTGTGTTCCCAAAAACCAGAGAAATTAAAAAATTTATTGCCGCCATGACAGACGTTTTATAGCCATGTGCTTATGTTTAATGAAATTGCGCAAAAATCTGGCAAACATTTAAGCATTTAATAAAATATATATAGTATAGTATGTGATTTAATTGTGTAGGAAAGTGGAATAATAGATTTTAATAAAAACAAAAAAATTGAATCAATAACGTCTGGTCCCCATTATATTAAATTAAAACAAAGGATATTCGAAACAAATGAAGCGTATAGTTATTTGTTGGCCTGAATTAATTTCATTTTTTCCACTGTGTAAGTAAAACAATTTTTTACTTGGAATTAAGTCACTGGAAACACGGAAAAAATGCTCCTCAATTCTGAAATGCGTTACAAATAAAACTCAAGCAAAGTTTATTACTTCAACTGAATGTATTCTTGCTTTTCATAACACCACCACATGACAGGAGTATGTCCTTGAAATATATTTGTAAAATTGGTTAAGTATGAACATACCTAAATTTAAAGATTTTTTTTAGCATCTATATGTATATATACATATAAAGTTTCATTGATGTCCTTTGGAATGCGTGAACAGATTTTCTTCATATGAGAGGTGACATCAATATGAAGGCTTTTGTGTAACTTAACTAAGAAGTAATTTTGAAATAAAAATTTGTATTTTGTTTAAAATTCTTCAACGCCTTCGCCTTCAGCGTAACCAGAATCCATACCAACTTCTTCGTAATCTCTTTCAAGGGCAGCCAAATCTTCTCGGGCTTCAGAGAATTCACCTTTGCTCAATAAAATAAGCACGCTTGGCGTACATAAGATCGAACTTGTGATCGAGGCGAGCCCAATCCTCGGCAATGGCGGTGGACAACATGTATACGGCACGTTGTAACTTTGCCAAATCACCACCAGGAACAACAGTTGGTGGTTGGTGGTTAATGCCGACTTTAAAGCCAGTGTGGGTCACCAGTTAACGAATGGAATGGTGCGCTGGGTTTTTATGGTGGCAGTGGCGGCATTGACATACTTAGGCACAACATCACCACGGTACAACATGTACATATATATATGTATATATGTATGTATATGTATATATGTATATTTACATAGGAAAACTAACTACAGCTTTTGTGGGCCAAACTTCTACATAGTAGAAAAAATCACTCTGTCATTGAGGTGAGCCGAAGTTGATAGACTTATCGCAATCAACTTTGCTCAATAAAAATATAAAATAAAAAATACGTTCAGATTTTAAATACATGGAAAAATGGAAGAAAATTGGAACCAATTTTAAAGTGGAGAAGACAATTGATAAAGAAAAATACCATTAAATGAATTATTCTTATCCAAATTAATTATTAATACCTTTTCAATGTTAAACTATAACTTGCTCGTAACATTTTTGTAAAAATCTATTAAATTCATAAAATGAGAAGAAATAAATCTTTACATGAAAAAGTCAAGAGTGAATGCTTTGACTAAAAACACGTTACAAATCCCGCTTTAAAAAGGAGAATTTAAGAGAGAATAACCCCTTTGCATTTAAAAAAAAAATTTATCAAGAGAGAATAATCACTAAAAAAATTCAAGAGAGAATAACTCTGTTACTAAAATAATGTGTATAAACGGTCTCTGTATGTGTATACATGTATGTATGTGATTCATGACTTGTAGCCACTTTAGTGAACACTACATTCATTTCAAAATATTTGAAAATACTTTAGTTAAAATTTTGAAAAATTGCAATACAGTTCGTTTTTGAATTCATTACAATTCGATTTTACTCAAACCATAAATTTAATTTATGCTTCGCCATATCAATCGACCCCGTTTTTGTAATCGTACGAGACTTATGTATTCGAAGCTACTATTTTAACTGGAAAATTCAAGGGCGTAGATGTCTTCATTACACGTATTCCAATGATTCCGCCCGATATGCCATTTGAATTTAAATGGTTGCAGTTTGCTGTACGCCTTGCGTTTGCGGTTAACATTAATATGGCGCAAGGCCAATCCTTAGGAATTTGAGGAGTGAATTTTCCCACATTGAGAGTTGTGTGTAGCCTCTTCACGCGTTGGCACACTATCGGCTTTGTATATTTACCCCAAAAAAGGGTAAAGCACAGAGGATTACAATAAAAGCACTTTATCACTGAATTGAATGAATTCGAATTGATTTTTTTTATTCATCACTCAGATAACTAGATTCTATAGTAGTAGAGGTTGGGCATCCAAATCATTCGCCTTTTGTTACAATAACCCGAAAATATTTTCAATCAGTAAAATTTTTTTTTGTAACAATTATTAAAAATTTTGCCACAATTTCTGTACTTGAAATTTTTTATTTATTAATATTCGTAACATGTTTTTATTATTTGAATATTTAAAAACAACATTTATAGAGATATTATATATCAACTTGAATCAAGCTAGTCGAAGTGGTAGAACGAATTTCAATATTAGATAAATGATGCAGAGCAGCGACGTTGCGTTACTAACTACGATGTCCACCACAATGTTTCCCAGATGTAGAAAAAGAAAAAGCTTTTGTTGTATTTCGAATTACCTTTTACAAAAGTTTTAAGGAAAGTACAGAGAAAAAATCAAACGCGGAATTTGTTATATGTGGCAGTTAATAAGTTTTATTGTCAATAACAAGAACTCTTTTTTAATTTAGTTGAATGCAAAACATTTTGCAACAGTTTTATGATAATATTAAGCTTTAAGAATTTAAGACGTGTAATTGATGTTCATCATTAACCCTTTTTGGAAGTAGGGCGGCATCTTTGCCTTCTGCCAGCTCTCTTCAAGCCAGCACAAGCACGGCGATCAGTTCGCTTTAAACTATTATGATGGCTACGCCTGCAGTTGGCACGGCTCAACTGGCACGAAGTTAACAATCGGCAATTATTTTTGTTGCTTCTGTAACAATTTAGTTCTTTGCTGCGCACTGTGCAGCGAATCTTGTTGCAGCTTGAACGAATTGAACGCGGCTTACGTATAGCAGCACAATGCCCAGAACCTAAAGGACTCTTGATATTGCGACACAAGGATGGGCTGACAGATATTAAGGCTGATAACGAAGCATATTAATAATAAGTCATAATAAGCCAAATATAAAGGAAATGAAAACCTACGTTGCCGTTTTAATAATCGGCGTCTACAGTTGATCTCCTGCAGGGTACATTGACGTATTTTGCGGCAAGCTGCACCTTCTCTTATGCATATGATTTTGCTGGGTCTACTTTTACGACAAACCGGCCCACAACGACTTCTAGAAGCCTCTGTGTAAGCCAGCATTACTACCAGAATTGCTGTTGATATTTTATTTGGTTATTGTTTATTAATATTAATTATTTTCACTGGTTTGTAGTTGTAGCAGTTGCAATAAAAAATCTTACCAAGAAAGACAAAAGCCTTGCCCATGTTGAACGAATATGTAATCGCAATCGAAGCAACTGCAGTTTATATACAATATTTATTTCGCACAGTCTGCTTTAATATGCCGGCATAACAATAAAAATTTCAAAAGAATAATGGAAAACATTTTCAAAGGTAAACTCTGTTCTAGAGAACAAAAAGAAGTTTCATTTTTTTTTTTTTAAGACCCAAAATTTTATTGTAAGCCGGAAAAATATTGTATTGTATATTGCTGAGATCAAATATTATTAATGTTTTTGTTCTCCAAAAGGTGAACTGATTTCATTTTAAGCTGAATTAAATTGCATTCTAAAAATAATTGTAATTCTCGTAAGCTTATGAGGATTTTAGGCAATCTGTATTTATAAGGAATTCAATGTCAATATTTTGACTTTATTGATTGTGATAGAAAAAATTATTATTTTCTGCTACTTATTAATTGGATTTGACAGGAAACAGAAAAATTTTTACTGCTTTTACAGGTGATTTCGCAATGCAAATATATATTCTAATATAAAAGACTTTGAGAGTCGTCTTCCCAAATCATGAACAACAATGAATGTAATCAAGAGAGTCGCTGTCAAAGTCAAGGTTCACTTGATGCACGAGTACATTTTTCAAATGAGTACAATCAAAATTCCTTAAGATCGCTATTGTAGTACTTGAGGGCTCCTGCGCCGTACTTTATTCTGTATTCAAAAAAGTTTCGTCAAATAATTTATTACAAATCAATTAAAATTAATTGTTGCATTTGCAAGTGTATGCATGTTTAAACAGAAGCTAATGAAATTGCAAAAGCCATTCAATGAGGCAGCACAAGAATACTACAGAAGTGCGATAAGATATAGAGAGAAGTAATCATTTTGCGGATATCAACATCAAACATCCAAAATATTTATTTTACCTTTTTGAGGGGATTTTCAATAAATACTTATTTCAGGATGACACTAAAATAGGCTTGATAGAACGTATAGGATCACTTAATTTGGAAAACAAGTCAATGAACTGAATAAAAGAATGTTAGAAGAATTTCTATCATTTCATTTTTATCTGCATTTTTCACTTTAATTTCAAATAACGTCTCATTTAGATAAAGTACTTCTCCTAACTTGATTACAACTACGAGTGACTTAGAATGGCATTAATTGGCGTTGCCTATAACAACTTGACTACAGTGTTGGTTTTCATGTGGGAGCTCCCTCAAGCAACTTTTAATATCATTTATAAGTGTGATTACTCTTGTTTCTTACATTACAAACAATCTCATAAATACACTTCTTACTTAAGCTTTTTAAAAAAAAAAAAAAAAAAAAAATTCTAATATAAAAGATGTGGTAGTGTATGTAGCATAAATGAATATTGCAAAATGCTAAAACGTATTTATATGACAATGTGTGTGTGCTTCCTCTGCCATAGACACTAATACTTAAAAGAGTTAACTTGTTGGCACGTGTGTGAAGAGAAACACCTGCCAATATTCTTTTGTGTAGCTGCACGAGTCATTTAACAAGTTTTTTTTTAACATTTAGTTTTGCTATGCGTCCTGCCGGTATACACATTTATTCGGCCCGGTTCAATAAAAGCAGATATTGTTTTGAGAAGCCAAGCAATTTAATGTATTGCTGTAGTAGCGAACATTAAGTGGGTTATTAAGTCAGACTGATACTTTTTGTATAATACAAATAATGAAATATAAATCGTATTGTTTCTTGTACGCATGTTACATTTATTTTGTTTGTTTGGCTGATGGAATTTATTTTGAAAAAATTAAATATAAACATATTTTTTTACTCTGCACCACTTTTTTTTAATTCTACTACAATTCATATATCTTCGATTTGTATAAATACACAAAAACCGAGAGGAAAGTTATAATTGCAGTTAAAATGAATAAAGCCATTCTGGTCATTGGTAGGTTAAATACGGGTTATAGAGTTACAAGTTTGATAGCAACTTTCAACTAAAGTTGTCCTTTTAATTAATTTTTGATTTTTAGTTGTCCTCGTTGCTGCTATTGCTTATGCGGAAGCACATCGCTGTAGGCCCCACTGTCGGAAAAATGTGCACAGTCCCGTAAGGTGTGTAAGGCAAGGTTCCCTCTGCCGTAAAATGCGACAATGTTCTATAGATGAGGAAAATTGCAGACGGCGTGAAGCGAAACGTCCCAGTACGTTGAAGTCTTAAATATCCTTTTTTTTTATATAGATTTGCGTTTGTAGTATCAAAGTTATTAATTGTAGGAATTACATCTACCAGTATGGCTTTGTGTCGCAACATAAAGGGTTCTAAGGGTCGAGGACATTGTGCCATCAAAAAGCGTATACCGCGATCAACACCACATCGTTGCAGTCATATAAATTGCCCGCGTGATAGCAAAAAACTCAACTGTTACAGTAGTAAGAAAAACCAATGCCAGTTGTTAACACCGTGTCAAGTGGAGCGAGCCAACTGTCTTCGTGGGCGAAATGATCTTTTAGAATGGGTTGATATAAGGCGCTGTAAAGGCATGAAAGCTGGTCAAAAGCTACAAAAGTGTCGCCCTGGTCCCAGACGTAGTTGAGCAGACCCCCATTAAGGCCTCCTGTTTGCAATTGTGATTTGTAATTGACATGTAAAATGAAAAGTTTATTTATGTATTTTATTAAAAATAATTATGCACTCTTAACGAATCCATAATTTATTTATTAATTTCTGAAATTCCCTTGAAATACTATTTAAGGATTTTACTTTGCGCCTATTAACGTCAGCCATCATATGCAGAATAACTGTATGCAACTTCTAAGCAGAACTTTGTAGAAGTCAAAACTTTTAAAATGAATTACAGCCTTTTCTACAAGAATCGCTGAAATTCGCCAACTTACGATAACAATGCGTGCTATCGCCATGTGAACTAGCGCTCAGCTAGCTCATACATACGACTATTTTTAGGTTCATAATAAAACGTGAACCAAATTAATTAAATAATCACTAAGAAAATGTCCTTTTGAATAAAAGGCTGTAGTCAAACCAAGTATCACATTTCTTATTGTGCGAATAAAGGGAAGTAATCGACTTTCGTAGTAGCTTAAGTTTGTGTGTAATTATGGATATGTATTACCCAGGTGACCAATAATTTCTATAATAAAGAAATTTGTCTGAAATTTCTATTTCTGCTAATGTTTGACTAAACCATTATTGAATTGGAAGGGTCGCCATTAATGTCCTTAGAAAGCATAACTTTGTATTTGGCCTTATAGGTTTTACTTGCATAACTAATGCCTTTCACCGGATATAATAAGTATACAATTATACTTGACTGTGTAATGGAATGAAAGAACAATTTATGATCATTCATGGCAATTTATTTACAGTACAGCGCGTAAGAATACTTGCACTGCATGTTCTTTTTAAACATGAGCTGGTTTTCGAGTTTATCGCTTAAATACAAGCGTGCTCTTTTTATATATTCAGATAGTTATTTATGGAATAGCTTACGAAATATTATCGAGAAAATAGCAAATATTTATATTTTATAAGTGTCAGGACATGCTGAGATAAGAGCTGCACAAAGGAGACTATGCCAATAGTTTTAATTATAGAGCAATTTTGCTAACATTTGTGTACCACAAGTTCTTTTGTCAGCGGATATTCAGAACAAGTTGGTAATTTTCATTATGCATATAGAATACAATGGACAGTGCAGAAGGAAGAGGAAATTGTTACATTCTTAAACATAAACCGTTTCACGGAGTACAAACAATACTTTGGCTCCTTTGACCACTGTAAAAAGTATGTAATACAGTAAAAGTTTGAAGTTGGCGATGGCATATACTGCGGGGAATATTATATGCAAAATTTTTAATGTAGAAATGTGGACAAACATGGTTGAAATGTGACAAAATCGTATGTAATTTAATTTGTTAACACGCATGCATTCGCTCCAACTGTGTGCCAGCACATGAACATGAATATTATTTAACACAGAACAAAAATTCCCAAACACCTACTGATATAAATTTAGTTTCACAGGAGCATGCACATATAATACGCATCGTCAGAAATTCATTCATTTACTTCATGAATGGCATATAACATGTCCTGAAAGCCATGTATGCTAGTGTTGATGTTAAACATTTTCAATGTACACTTAAAGAAATAAATGTGCAATAAAAGGCTGTTGTAATGCATTGCCTGTGAAAGTAGCAGTTGTTATACAGTATTTAATGTTAAAAGTAATTTTACAAAACACTAAAGCTAAATAAACTTTTCGTGCTCAAGTGCAAGATATTATTTTATTCTCAGTGTACGTTGCCTAATGTTTCTTTGTAAGCATGAATTTGTGCTTCTTGCTGGCAACCCTTTTTGGTTGAAGTGTGTATCAAAAACACAAAATGTTTTAAAAATTTTGTTAATTTCATGTGTCATTTTCTGTCATTAGGTATTTCCAACAACTGAAATGAACATGGTTGGTTAATCCCCCCCTCCACTGTTTGTGTTTTGATAACAATTTTGTTAAATTTTATATAATTTGAGAATTAGTTTTTGCTGAAACAATGTGACAATAAACGAGAAAGCAAAATGCATATTTAATTTGTTAAATGTGCCAAATTACATATATGTATATGTATAGTATACACGTGTATATCTAATAAGTTTCGCTCAACATAAACATAAATATTTAATTTTTCACAATCACAAAACATCTTGGAAAGTAGAAAATTAAATTTTTATTTACATGCGAGTACATGTGTACGAATGAATGATATGAGCACATCCGCATGTTTTGCTTGTAACACATCCGTTTCCGTTAAAATTCACGCATACAATCGTGATATCGTGATACAACAGCATTGACAGCGAATTTAAAACGTGCTACTCGTACCACAGCAAGCATTTTATTGCATTTATATTTTCATATAACTCATACACTGGCATATGTGGTCGATGTGTGTATGTATGCTTTTATTGCTTTGCTGAAATTATGCGCAAGGGGAAGTTTCAAATGGTCGGAGTAGGAGCTTTTTAAATAAAACTGCTACCATTTTCCTTTAGTATATCTGAATTTATATTAGATATTAATAATTATTACGTAATACGTATGTATGTACATACCTGTGTTAATTTACCATTAACAATGCTGAGGGATTCCAATGATGCACGAACATTTTTGAGACTATTTTCTTTTAAGGTTTCCAAATGTGAATGTGAAAATTGTAAATGCCTTATATTGACACCCGGTTGAAACACATCCTGCGATAAGGACGTGACTGAACGATCAAAATCATAAATGGATAATGAGTGTATGGGTGACGATATTCGTTCCAGTGTTGTACGTAAGGATGTTGCTGTTGTGCCGGGACATTCAAGAAACAAGCCTGTAAATGAAAAAAAAAAATTACATCAGACTCGTTAATTTTCTTGTTCTCCGAATTTAAATGTGACATTGAACATTTAAACTTTTCAGCATTTATTTATTTTTCCTTAAACTTAACACTGAAGTTGAATGTAAAATAAAACATTTGAAGATTTTCCAATGAGCTAAACTGCTATCAATTGGCTTTAGTTATGCGCACTTGAACAGTCTGGAGAAATGAATTCGGATAACGAGGGGCAATCATACTAGACATTAGGAGTTGTATTTTTTTTGATATTGGAGAGCATCGCAAGAGAAAATTCGGCGATTGGCTGATGTAGTACGCCTAAATATTCAAAGCTCTAGACGAGCCACAAGCTTTATCATATAAAAATCTCTCATATTAGCGAACATTTACTGCAGTAAAAAAAATATTTCACTTTCAGAAAGTTTTCAGTAAATTGGATATAGTTTTTCAATAAAAAGCGTGTGGAGTAACAGAGCCCAATATCGTCAAGTCGTTCGTAATCTTAAAGGAATGTTTAGAAATTCCTCACATATTATTAAAAATGTATCCGTTTCCGCCATTTGCTGATTTAATTACTTTTTCTGTAATGCAGGTGACCAGCCACGGTGGATTATAGCCTTTGCGGAAATAGATCGATGTCATTCTAATAAAATGTTGAGGTGAATTTGTAATTTTGGGTAACGTACAGGGGAGAACTGTGCAATTTTATCTTTATACCTGAAATAGGGTTTCACTTAGCAGTCTATTTGAAACGCTCCTTTACCTGAATAGTAGATTTGTTTACTGCTGTTAAGATCGTGTTTGAGTATGTTTTGTTTTTGGCGAGCCGGCGTTACTGTCTAGGTAATTATCAATCCGAACTAAAAATTTATATGCCTCTCTTTTTTTTAAACGAATATTTCGATTATTTTGTAAAACTTAAACTCCATACATAGAATTATCTATCTCATTTTATAGATTAATTATGAGGCAAACAAAAAAATATTTTTATCCAGAGTTCTGGCCTTACTTTTTAAGTGAATGCAGGTGCTGAAGGAAACTGAAGGAATTTCTAAAGTTTGCTACTGTTTGGAATGAAAAAAAAAAAAAATATTATTTGCAAGTTTTAAAACTCGTTGATGTGAAAGTCAAACTTCGTACTGAAGTGGTCCATAAGTAGCACACTGAAATGGCCACCAAAATGGAATATAATACTCATGATGCATATAATGTATGAATGTATTAGCTACGTTCCAGTTGTAGACGAGTTCGCAAGCACTGCAGTTGACAAAGCTTGCAAAGTTGTTATTCATTTTTTACGTTTGGACACAAAACGTAATATTTAACAGACAGATAAATTTAAATTCTTAGAAGAAAGGAAATTATTACACCCCCCGCAAAATGTCAATATTTCTCACATGTTTATGTTTTTGTTCGTATATTGACTTACCATCTTCGAATTTGTAGCATGGACACGCTGAACTCTCATCAAAACTTGGACACTCAATGCTGTTCCCAAGACCGGAGTCTAGATTTTGATTAAAAATATTTGTTAAGCTGGCTGATCCAGCGGTTGATGGATTAAATATAGATGTGATACTTCCAGCGCTTCCTCCAGCGATGGTGTTAACGGGATCCGGTGAACGTATTAGGCGAACTTTGATGTGATTTTGAACAGAACGTGTCCTTATGTTTCCGACTGAATGTTGTATTACTGGTGGTAATGGCGAGGAGGGTGTCAACACATCAAGGATATCGCTTGTGTCAACAATGCTGTTATTGTAACTGCTGTCAGCGACTTTGCCTTCGCTGTCAGTTGAAGAGTTGGAAGTGGATGATGAGGATAAAGTAGACAAGTGTTGGAGTTCGTAATGTGTTGTTGTGCTTGTTCTTGTTAGGGGCCCCACAGTTTTTTGTGTTGTTGGTTTTGCAGCTGCAGAGGGTGGTGCATAGGTCGTTGACATGTGTAATGTTGTTGCTGTGGACAAATGTGGTAAAGAGAATGTTGTGATGATTGCCACAAAACATGTTAGTAATAACAAGAATTGTTTCACATTGTGTTGCAGCTGCTTTAAAGGTTTGTTGCTACATCGTCGTTGAGGCTTGTCCTGCAGATAACGTTTCTGATGTTGAAAAGCGTTTGCATAATTTTCATTATTTAATGAGAGCATATGGTAGCTTTCATTCTTGCTATTTTGCTGGATCTTTTTAGGACTTACTCGTACATTTCTTGTTATTGCTGCCAGGCATCTTTTGCTATTTCTCCAACTGCTGATGTTGTTATTGGGGTTGACTTTCGTTGTTACAGCTGAAGTAAAATTTGTTAGCAAATACGCTGGTACAAAATTTCTAGAAGCCTCTTGAAATTTCAAATCTTTTAATGTCGCATCGGCAGCAAATGTAGAAATATCTGCTTTGGGTGCTGGTGTTTTCTCTAATAAAGCAAAGGACGATAACGATGACGTTGGTAAATTAGTATCCTCCGTTGCAAATGAATTGAAACAAGTTCTAGAGGTTGCATTCAATATTGCTGATTGTGCTGGAGTTGGTGATATCAGTTTAGAGGCTGGTAGGGAGGGGGAAGTTGTTTTGTGTCGTTTTACTACTAGTGCTAATTTTGATGTTTTTGCTTTTGCTGGTTGCGATGGGTTTGATGTTGATATTTCACTTATTTGCAATGCTTTTGATGATGGGCCTGCTATGGCTGGCGAATTTCCTTTTGTTGCTCGTTTATACATCATGTTACTGACATTTTCTAAAAAAAAAAATTGTCAGAAAGGAAACTTTTGTGTCTAATGTAGAGAGTAATTTTCTTTTCTGTGGAGCTTTACTTCAACACTTCATAGTTTTTAATTCTTACTTCGCATGCAGTGAGCAAAGTACATCGTTTTATATATATTTTTTTCTTTTTGTTGATTATCTGTTGTTGATTTCAATTCAATTTGCATAATTAATCACATGTATATATGTATGTTATTCGCAAGGATTTCGTCATAGTATTTAATCTGCCGTATCTAGTGTGTATATGAATGAGTCACTTTTGAGTTAAATTACAAATTGTTCGAAAGTGAATTTTCGCAAACAGTGCTTTGCTCTGCTCATATTTTATTAAAAAGCTGCAGCTGTAGACGATAAAGTTGATGTCGATGCAAAATTTCTTTCATTTAAAGCTTAAAATAAGGTATTCTATTGAATTTTCGTTTGTGAACACACTATTCGGATGGAAAGTAATTGGGATTTTAACTGCTATTCCTCTGATTTGGTTGGCTTGTGGCTCTCTTTAATGCGTTTAAAATGTATTTCAAAATATCTGCAAATACAAACAACAAAAATATTACAGATTGAAATTTTTATATTTATTTACAGCAGGTGCATTGCCGAATGTGCGTATTCTCATAAAAACGTAATGATTTTTTTTTATAAAGGTACTCGGCAGTGCAAAAAGGGAAATTATCCTTAGAACTATTGTTTTTATAAAATGAACGTCACGGTTAGTGTAAAAGTAATAAGTTTTTAATATACGTGAATTTGGTACGAAGTTTTAAAATTTGGGGTTCTCACTATCAGATTGACGAATGAATCGTACGACTGTCTAGGATAGTGAAACAAGAAATTTACAGAGTTTCTTCTCCTTTTAAACATAAAAACACAAAATGCAGATTAATGCAAGCTAATTGAAATAGAGATAACTGGGATGGAATGAAAATTGTCATAAAAAAATCGGCAATTCATTTTTTTCATCAGGGATACCATATTTGATAAATCGTGTGACCGTCTAGGATAGTGAAACGATGTCCTTAACTTAGATTCATCTCTAATTTTACAAAATATTTTTTATTTACTAATTCATAGCAACATATTCAATTATATGAATAATTCTTATTCTTATATAATATGAATAATAATAATAATAATAATAATAATAATAATAATATGATGAATATACATGAATAATTCTTATTCATATAAGAAAAGCAGCAACGAAAATTCGAATGAGAGAAAAAAGAGCAAAACTGGAACGGCAATAGAAAATTGTTTTAAAAAAGGACATACATTATGGGCAGCAGGAATAAAGCGTAACACCAAAAAACGGAAATGAGTACAAAAGCCTAAAGTGAAAAAAAGGCCACCTTTCTTCTTTATACCGCTCCCTATATATAGGGATATAGGAAATGCACCGTGTAATCAACGCTAAGACTGATGTAATAAAAGACTCATACTGGAGTCTTTATTATTTGTAAATTTAACTTTGCTTATTTTAGAGCAACTAATTAAAACCCTTCATTGACTAAACACATTTTTCCATGTGGAGAACTTAATAAAAAGCTCTCATGGCATCACTTCCATGGCCTGCTTTTTCTTGTTCTCACTTTGTCTTGTGATACTAAAACGGGATAGTTTGCTAATCTATAAAACTATCAGAAAAACAATCCTCAAACCAGAACCATAAATCTATACGCCTAACTTGATGGTCAAGTTGATGTCTACAGTTTCAATTTGAAATTGACTGACAGGAAACGGGAAACAGGAAACATGCCTGTAATAGAGCACATCAGAAAAAAATCAAATCTGCTGCCAGTATTATTAATAGCAGACAATATAAACAAAAATTGTATGTAAAACGATAAAATTATTGCAAAGATGTAGCGAAACTAAACACCTGTTTGCAAACATTCATCAACACTCTCCACTGCAGCAAATCTCTGTCATATGAATGCACTTGCAAAGCTAAACTGATGGCAGTAAAACGCAGAATATTTTTAGGCGGCATATGTTGCACCATATTTTTAACCAACCTGCAATTTGAAGTTGCTATGCATGACATTAAATACATAATTAACACAAAACAACAAACAAATATTATTGCACATGCGCCAACAGTGTCAAATTTATATAAACTTGACAAGTAGTTTTTGCTTCTTCCGCAACAAAAAACGTGCTTACAAAAAGCCGACAAGTGTTTTAATATCTAATCGTTTACCGCTTTAAAGTATATATTGAAAGGAATAACTCTTTCAAGAAAAGCTTAAACAAATTAAACGTTAAATTTAGAAATAGTTTTCTGTGGAAAATTACAATTAGAAACTATTCGGCATAAGTGTGCTTGCTAAAGTGACAAATTTCTTTATTATAGTTTCGCTTCTTTACATAAAATGAAGTACGTGGTAAGTAAGGAGTTATTTGTATTTTGTGTCAAAATAACTTTAATTTTTTTTTTTTGATAAGATTGGATTTTTTCAAATATTTTGCTATTGATTTTCCATTAAGGAAAATTACACTCTTCAAACCAAACACAAAATGTCTGCTTTTTTCTGCAATTTTACTTCGGAATAGGGTTACCCCCAATATCATAATTTCACAAGAAAATGTTAAGAATTTCATAAGATATTGGCCGGCAAATTTTTAATTCGTTCTATATTTTGTAACCATTTTTATGTAAATATTCCGGGAAGGGCATATATTTTACTTGTCGTTTTTTCACACTTTTGATATTTAAAATACTTTAAATTTTGAGCACTAACATTTTTTTTCAAGAACAAAGTAATCATTTCCATGCGATCAGAGTTGCATTTATTTCAAAAAGCTACGAAAAAATATGTATGGATTATTTTTGTATAATAATGTGGCAGAAATCACATCGGATTTTTGTGTGAACAAATTATATATTACATCTGAGTTTTGAGACTATAACTAATATTTTGTAATTCTTAAGTTTAATCTGATTACGATTTAGCAACATGTATGTAGCAAAATTAAACAACTTAAAAATCAATTAATCTTCTTAGACTGTGTTCAGATACGTCGACTCTCATAGTTAGTTTCTTCCTTACAAAAATTTTTCATTTTTATAATAAGTGTGGTTAAAAGTGTGCTGCTACGAATGTTGTGTACTCGTTCCTTTTCCTCTCGCCTCTCTCAGCTAAAAACTAGTAATCTTAAATTAAGGATCGACGTGTGTGAACAGTTTTATAATAATTAGTTAACGCAAAGGGCCATCGGTAGTATTACTTATTCTATCATAAAAAATGTTAAAAAATTGCAGAAAGCTTTCTGAATTTACTACACAATATTTGGAAAAAGTCATACAACAAAAAAAAAAATTATTAGCATAACTTTTATTACTTGTACGAGTATGATTTTCAATTTGTTCCTGCTTGCTCTGTATATTCGTATTAACACCAGTTATTGTAAAATATTATATCTCTAGTCAATAACTTTACTAAATTGTGTAACAATTTTAATAAAATAGAAGGAAACTAAAATCACTTCCAAAAAAAAAGTAAAAAAAAAATTATTATATAATTTAGAGAACCATTTAACTTTACCCACAATTTTTCCCCGAAGAATATTATTCTCCACAACGGAAATCTAGTCAGTCAACCCTGATAACAGAGGCAACATTTTGTTTTCAACTTCATTCATTTTTCTGTCTACTAAATTAATGTATCCGTGAGAGGGTGGCATTTAAAATAAAAGATGTATAAAGTTTTTAAATGCATCAGTCATGCATATGCAAAGCAAATTAATTAAAATTTAATTATTTTTTATGTGCACGAAAATCGCCAAAAACAACAAGGGGGCTTTTGTACTTATGCATATGACTGATAAATTTTATATATATATATATATAGATGTATTTTCTACAATGCACTTGAATACGGTAGATGCAACCTTTACTGCTTCTGCAGATGTGTACATATCTGCTTTTTGTGTTGATGTGGGCGTGGCAGTTATATTGATACTATTATTTTTTTTTGCATTTGCTGAAAACTTGAACTCAAATATTTTTGTTTAATTTAGTTTACGGTTCTTGAAAGTGCAGTGCAATAACTTTCTAAACTTATTTTTATCTTACTTATATTTTTACGCATCTAATATATTTCATGGGTTCTTAATAAGTTGATATATCATTTTTCCTTAGAAGTGCCTCTTGTCACAACTACAAGAATGAAAGTGAAGTTTCATTGAAGTGAAGCTTTACAAGCTTTTATAAAAAATATGGAGTCAAGAAATTTTTTTTATCTAATTGTTGTAAAGGTAAACCGATGGAGATGAACCAATGGAAGTGCCCCTTATGGGATCCTAATAGTTTTGGTTCTCATTACAATTGTTCCAAGTGTTTAAAAATGTTGAGAAGAAGTCTACATAGAGGTCACGTCCGCAAGCAGAGGTGTTACAGTATTTAAATTATTTTATAATTTTTATTCAAACATGGATTCAAAAGCGGTTTTTTTCTGGTAAATATTTCGAAAAAAGGTCTCGAGAAACGGTTTTTACCGCATTGACAGTAACACAAGTTAAAAAAATGTCCACCTTTTGAATAGCAGGACTAAATAATTTCATTGTTGAAAATGCACTTCAATGCGATCTATCCTTTGCTCCTTCCTGTTGATAGAAATGAAAACTTACTTTAATAACAGCTTTTTCGATTCTTGCTCTACTGCTCTTAATGTTATACACAATAGTTTGAACAAATAAGAATATAAAACATTGCAAACATCAAATAAAATAAAATAAAAAATATATAATTATGCGCGTAAGATAAACAAAAGAATGATAATAATAAAGACGAGTTTTTTTATTTCGTCAGCTGAATTTTATTATGTATTATTCTCAATGTCGTTTACATATTGTTCTGCGTTTGTCATTTTAAAGCTTAACAATTCAGTTTTTTTTTGGCTTGAAAGCATCAAAGCGCAACCGTTTTCAAACACAATGTTGTACGAACAAATACGTATTCACACGTAGGAGAGTATTTAGTGCATACATTATGCATTTTCCTACATACATCTATATATATATGTATATACGAGGTGTGGTAAAGAAATAAGCGGTATTTTCAATTCCATTCAAAAGTATTTATTTATTCATCGATAACTCTCTTGCCCCCTATAAAGTAATCCCCTCAGATATAATACTCTTATGCCAGCATTTTTTTCTAATCCTGGAAACTTCTGAAATTTTTCTTTTATCTCTTCAATCGTAGCAAAATACTTTCCTTTCATTGGTGTTTTCATTTTTGGTAAGAGGAAAGAGTCAACGGAGGCCAAGTCCGGCGTTCTTTGGTTTCAATGTAGCCAATCTGCCCAACAATGGTCATGCGGCGAGGTTTATGCTCAAAATTAAGAAATTATGGAACAATCTTCGCTGCCGTATGTTTCATGCCTAAAACATCAGCGAAAATTGATTGGGATGAGCGGAACGATACGACAACATCTTTACCAACTTCTTTATCCAGAATCATTTTCTTCACTGCTTCAATACTTTCAGCGGTTGTTGGCATGCTCAGGCGATCAAGACGAGCATTGTCAATAATATCTTCTCGGCCTTCCCTTAACCAGTTATACCACAATTAAACTTGAGTTCTGCTCATAGTAGACTCGTCAAACGCCACAGTCAAAATTTCAAATGTCCTTGCACATTTACATTCATTTTTTACACAAACCTTAATATAGTTCGGCTGATTCATTTTTTCGAATGGTAAAAACTCGAAGAGCACACCAAAACACAACTAACCTTCTCATCTTCAAAATAAAAAAGGCAATCCAAAATGGGTGATATTCAGAACATTCAGAACATGTATAGCAATATAACAGAAAAAAAATGCGAAAATCGAACATATATAACTAAAGAAATTTTAAATTAATTGTTACTTTTTGATCACACCTCGTATATGTATTACGTAATTTATCTAAGAAACGGCGGTTGAAAAATAATTGCCCCAAAAGTCAACGTATAAGAAAAGGAAAAATAAAGCAGTAAAAGAAAGTAGTGGAAACACCACTTGAAGGACTTGTACACTGAAGGACTTCTTAGCAAAGCAAATAAACTGCGCATTTCCATCCAAAAATAATAATTTATACATCAAATAAACAAATAATTTCTACATCAACTGATGAAATGTTTATGGTTCTGACATTGAGAGGGTACCACTGTGCTGACCATAAGAAATATAATGCTCTTTTCATTGTAAACTACACCAGAAATCGCAAAAGAAATAAATCAACTTTTACTTTTTTCAATTTGTTGCAATTCAAACTCGTTTCTCATTTAAATTTGCATTTTCTCGTATTCATAATGAAGTGAATTCCTCTGTTCTATATGCATTCGTTTTAATCAATTTTTAATTTAATTAAATTATTAAATGAAACAAATATGGGTTATGATTGCTTTGGCTTGAATATATATTAATGTTCTCTTCGTTTTTATTTTTTTATTTTCATATTATATTTACAAGATAATTATTAGTGTAATGAGAGGAGAGACATCGGCCATCGATGGCCCGAAGCGCAATATTTTTCTTAGTTTTAAGGGGAATTTGTTATTGTTCATCGTACAAACAATTCGTTGAGAGAGTCGTTATTAGTGAGATTGTTGATGTAGGGGCAAATTGAAAAGAGATGATCAATGCTTATTGCTCAATTATAAGAGAATGTCAGATTCGTAGTATAATTATTTTAATTTGGTTGTGGTCTATATTTTTGAACAGTTTGCAGATATTAACTTTATTATGTTGCAATTGCAGTTGACTTTTCTCTTGAAAAGATATTTTATAAATTTTTTTTTTGTTACGCAGGTGTCAGGGGTTGAATTCCCCGGGGAGCCAGAAGCCAAAGGCCTCAGTAGCCAGTGCTTCTGTACATATTGCAATTATATTCATATAATTGTAATATTTGGTAAATAAATAAATAAATTTTTTTATATTGTCAGTAAATAGATTTGGTGTGGTTATAAGAAGAGCAGTAAAATCAGTTATAAAAAGCCTCTTTTGCGACCACATCCGATTTACTTATCATTATTTTAATTTCTTCTTCAAAAAAATTCAAATTTATAATATATAAAAATGACTTAAAAATTAAATCGAAAAATGAAATAAATATTTTAAAATAAATTATGGTTTATGTTACCAGTGTGTAGCACTTGCGCGCAAGCAAGTTCCTTTGTAGTAAATTATTGATATCCTTTTGCCAAGTTTGTTTTGTCAAAACCATTAATTCATCATGATGAATTCTGACTTTTCTAATGAGGTTGGCAACTAAAAGTGTTTTGTTCTTTATAATGATTCTATAGTTGTGATGGCATTTTTCATTTTCAATTTGTGCGGTTTCGCATAAATTTTGTGCCCACGAGACATCTTAAGCAGTATGGAATAGATGAAATGTGTCACCCATTGATGGCTTTCAGAAAACAAAATCCTTTTCCATTTGCCATCAATTAAATTTTTCACAATTTAAAACCGATGACTCGTATCGACGAGTTTTAAAGTTCAGATAAATGTAAATGCCGATGTTTGTGTGTGTGTAGGTGTCGATATGCCTATTTCCTATTTATGTTGCCATTAGGAGAGTTAGTTGTCAAAAGGCTCTATTGGTCACTGCTTTGATATTCACCAATAAAAAATCATATTGTTTTTCACAACTTGACAGCATGCATGAACTTTGTAATAGAAGTAGGAGGGAGATGCTGCATACACAACGTCGGATAAAGTGAAAAAGGCTGGAATGGAACCATGTTTTGTTTATTTTTTTTTTTTTTTTACGAAATATTAATGTGTCGAAAGATATGCACTGCTGAACTCTGATATGCAATACAAACTATTTTCTTTATTAAATGTATCATTTTGAATTCATTACAAATCCTTTTTTGTTGCCTTTAAGTTAATTTTGAATTTTGATAAGGAAATTCATGAGTTGAATAGATGTCACTATACTTTTTCTATTCATATTTCTTTTCCTACCTTTACTGATTTATTTAGTGCTGCTTTAAATTTTTTATTTCGTTCAATATGTACCTCAATTGTGCTTGAAATTCCCCTCCACATTTTACATTTTGTTTTTTTCCTTATTTACTTAAAGTGTTTCTTGAAGCAGAAGAAAGCACCTGTGGATGTTTGACAGAAACAAACAATCCAATTTTATCCATCTATTTATCCATCTACAGTTTGTTTATGAGATGCAAACATCTAGATATATTTTTGATTCATCTACGTAAGATACGGAACGTTCAAGTGTTTGTGTGAAAATCATTATTATCGTCATATTCAGCATAGTCTGGCGCTGTTGTCTACGGCATCATGAGTACTACCAACTAGAGTGCTCCTATTTGTAATATTAAGGTAGAATATTAAGTAGTTGTGGTTAAACAAATAAGAAGAGTTTTGTTAGAAAACGAACGCACTCATTTGAAACAAATGACTTTTGAAGACAAACTGCAGTAGTGGCATGCAAGTATACAGAGGAGTGCATGTTAGAAGTATTTTCCCTCCCTTTATAAATTGAAATGAACAATTTTAATAAAATTGTGGAAGCTTTGAAAAGGCAAAAGGATCTTTTATAATGCAAGGAAATTTTTGTAATGGAGAAACAAATGCCGAACATTCCCAATTTGCAAAAAGGATGTACGATTTAAATTATACGGAATATAAAATTTCTAATTTTGAAAAGGGGGTCGGTTCACTGTATATAACACAAGTATGCAGTATTAAATAGTTGAGCCACTTTGTGTGATATTTTAAAGAAATAGAAGTTTAATTGCTTTGCAAATATAAATAAATCACTTATAAATATTTTGTAAAGAATATGTGCCATTTAAGTATAATTAAATTAAAAATTTCTAGTATTGAAAAATAAGCATATCCTTCATAAAGTTTAAAAAAATTTCTTTACTTATTTTTTCCTCTGTAATATTAGAAATTTATTTTTCCAGAAATATTTAAGTGTGAATAAAACATTTTCACTTCTTAGTATTTTCTGTTAAATAAGTAATAAATAATACTGAATATTGTATTTAAAATTTATAAGGATCCGGGAGAAACCAATAGGAAATTGAGAAAGAAAAATTAATATTAATTTCATAGTTTTCAGTTTTCGTGTTCAAGTATAATCTGTCAAACACTTTCCAATATTTTCAAGAGAAATTTCCAAACTTTATAATTAATTTGTTTCGAATTTAGTCTAGGATATAAGGACACAACGATTTTCCTTTTAACCTTTCGAAGATCCCAGCTAACTTTATCAATTTAAAAAAGAAAGAAATAGTTATTAAGCCGAATCCCTCCTTGGAAAAGTGGGAACAACCACTGTAGTAAAGATCATTTATGTTGCTTAGTTTGCTAGTAGAGTAATCAATGCTTTAAAAATTATTTATGAGGACTTGTAGATATTAAATATTATTTATATTTAAAATTTTTAATGGGCAAAGTATGTACTTGATAGCAATTAAGAACTGTAAGTTTTTCTGTGAAATATGAACGCATGAAATGGAAAACTAGTAGATATTTTTCTAAAATATTTTCTTTAACTAGTTGCAATTTGAATTTATATTTTATAGCTGATTTATTAGAAATTATTATTATGTAACCACTATACATAAATGTGTTTGAATGTGTTGGGAAAGGATTTCAGTGCATCCTAGTGTGCGTGTGTATAATGCAAATCGTAGAGGACTTATTGTTTGATTTTCAAAATTTTAAATTCCTTTAGCACTATGAACTATAAAGAATCTGACCTTTTTCCAACATTGCAAACACATATTTGCCAGGTCCGCTTTTTAATTCTGTGCCAAGACTAAAGAAAAAGAAAAGAAAACATACACTCGCTAAGCACAAACTATACTCGTAGTAGATTTTATTTAAGCTTTTTTCGTAAAAACTTGCTGTATGCTTGTGACCAGAAAAAATAAATAAATTCCATAATATATAAAAGTTTAATATATTGCACTAGTAACAATGCTTCGTGCATATCAAACGAGACCAAATGGAAAAAAAGGGTTAAAGCTTTGGAATAAAAGCAACAATTTTACTTGCTGTATGCAGTTTTCTTCATGTGTGTGTGTGTGTGCATGGCCTTTAAATGAGAACACAGTAAAATGTTTATTATGCCTTAAATTCATTTATTTTATTCACGCATTTACAAAACCTTCTATCACGGTGATTTTAAACCGCGAATATTTTTAAAATCGCGGAGATGATTTCTTACGGTTCTGAAAATCACGAGATTTTTAACTTTTCAGTGTGATTTTCTTTTTTGAAATTACGCGCAAACAGCTGATATGGCAATGCCAAGCGCTTTAACAATAAAGCAGAAAAAGAATGATCGCCTTCAGAAACGATTTTTGCGTTACTTATGAAATCCTTCGGAAATGGATGAAACATTGCAAGTAATTTGCACTTCCCAAAGACATCGTCTCTCACAACAATCCTTTTCAGACTGCTGACACTCTACAGACTAAATAAGAGAGCTTACGAGAAAGTACCAGATGAAGTAGCGCCCTTTCTAGTAAAGGGATCTATTCCCCAAGTGATTAAAATAGCTGCAAATGTAAGATTTTTAGCTGTCGTAACGTACCAGAGAGTTGTAGCGAATAATATGAGTGATAGTATTGGACGTTCTACATTTTGTGAACCACTAAAATTCCCGAAACAAAAGTATTTTCCTTTAAAGGCAGGGATGTCTTCATTAATTTTTTAATTTTTTTTTTTTGCTTAAAATGTATAATAATGTGGCATAAATAAATAAAAACCACATTGTATTCTTATAAAGTACTCAGTAAGTTTTTTTTTCAAAATAATTATAAAGTATATAAGAGTAATTTCAAATCGGCAGTCGGTTAGCTGATCGGTGTCAAATCACGAGAATACCATTTCAGTGATTTCAAATCACCTTTGTGCGAAGTGATTTGCAGGGAACCCTCGTATATTTAGTTTTCCAATTCGACTGGCATGCACTGCTTGGTTACTAATAATTAATAAAATAAAGTTTATTTTATTAAGTTTAGATTATTTTTTCAAATAATCGCATTTCCTTTTATTATTATGAGCGTAATAAGCTTAATAGAGAACTTTTGTACGCATTTAAATTTGTATAGTTTTAATAATTCATTAAGCATAAAATATTTGAATAATTTGAATATTTTCAATTATTCTAGCTGAACATTTTCAAAACAATCGCGTACATATTTGCGTGACATTCATAGACATTCGTCTCTCCAAGTGGCTCATGCTTACGTCTCATGCTTACGTCACATGCTTACGTCTCATGCTTACGTCTCATGCTTACTTCTCATGCTTACATCATATGCTTACGTCTCTTGCTTACGTCATATGCTTACGTCTCATGCCTTTTCAGTTCAGGAAAATCTATTTTCTATCTTTTAAATATTAAATAGATAAGTTGGTATAACCTAAAAAAAGAACAAATAGGAAAAACCAATAGTGATATTTTAGTCTGTGCTAACAACAGATTAGTATTTACGGTGAATTTACGTTTCCTGCAATCGGTCTACACCCCCCCGTGTACCGATTTATATAGCAATTGTGTTTGCTTTCAGCTTAATAATTTTTTTTATTAACAATTGTTGCACTGCAGTACAATTTTATGCTGACAAAATCAAACTATTTTTGCTTTCAAACACAGGAAGACGAGTCTTATCAAAAAAGCAGAAATAAGAAGCCGCCTTAGGAGAATCTTCTTTTGCACTTGCTGTTCCATAACCATATAACCAATACCTTAATAATCCAATCATTCGGTTTAAGAAACCTGTAAGCTTTGCAACCAATTCTGCAGGTTTTCTTCTTTCCCCCTCTTTTTCGTTCTGCATTTTGTTTATCTTTTGTGGTTTCTTCTAAGATATGCCATCATGAAACTTATTTTAAAACTGTCACTAAAATATTTTATTGGTCAAGGTCGTTGAAAAATTATATATAATATTTTTTTATCATTAATTCTTCTATTTTATGTTTTGCGGTTTAACTAACAACTTAACTGGCAGCCTGCAATGAAGTGGGCAAACTGGCTGTTACACTTTGATATTTAATTCACTTGCATAGATCGGTTCTAGTGAAGGCTTAGAGGGGAAGCAGCCAGATAAATAGCAGAACTTGAAAAGTCAAGTGTCATAATCGGACGGTTTGCTTATGGTTTCATTTCTAGTTTTTCTTATTTTTTTCCTCACTTGTAAACTTTACAAGCCAAATTATTACAAGTTTTTAGTAGTTTAGCATTTAAGAAACAACTTTAAAATTGTCTGTACGCTGGAGAATTTCGAATTTGAAAATATGAAATAAAATATTAAAGAGTTTTCATAAAATTTTTACATTCATTTAATAAAACGTAAATCTAAAACCACAAAACTATAAAACAAACTCGTAATGTGTGTAAATAAAAACATTTTTTTTCTAATTTATTAATTTGTTTATTTATTCATAAAATTTCCTCATTAGAGGTGTAATTATGTGAATTATATTAATTTAAAACTGAACTTTTTTTGGTTATTTAAAAATTTTTAGAGAAAAATTAACTGAAAACGTTTTCTGTCAAATGAAATCATTTCACATTTCAAATTTGAGCAATATTTTAAACAGATCACAATGGAATGGCATCAATCATCCATCAATCAGTGAAGCTGGTTTACATGCCTTCGGCGAATTCGGTCAGTGAAGACGGCTTATCTGAGAGATGTTGGGTTGGCCATTATTGTTATAGCTATGGACAGTATCTAAGGAATAGCTAGTCGTTAAAACCAAATTCTTTGACTATTTTAGAACACCTCCCATATGTTTCATCACATAAATATTTATGTCCAACTATTTGGCAACTATTTACTCAGACACTCATTGTCATTGTATATTATTGCATATCTTGTCTATAAGCCCAGTATGTATATGTGGCAGAAGTAAAGAATTATTTGAAAATAACTATGAATAGGAATTGAAAAACCTTTTAACGCGTAATACAGTATATCAGCGCAAAATCAAAATAAATAATTGAGGACGTTTGAAAGAAAACCCCAAACTGGAGGCTCCAAATCTATCAGAGAACGGATTGTGAAAACTAGAGTAATATCGCTCGGCACTGATATCGAACCGATGACTGTAAATGGACCACCAGAGGTTAACATTTACTATTATTGCTATAATATTTTTTATAATATTTTACCATAAATATTTCTGCCAAGATTGCCAGATGTGAAAGAATTTCTAAAATAAAATTAATAAAACTTTCAATGGATTTATAAATACTTAAAGAAAAAAATATAAATTAAAACTCATTACGTTTTACAACACGGAATTTATGCAAATGCAAATATAAAATGTAAAACCAACTTAAACACGTCCAGGGACTGCTTTGCTTGTAATTGGCAGTTTTATTTACACAGTATTCTACTTCCTATTGGCTATTCATCACCCACCACATCCTATTGGCTATTTTGGTGAAATATTTATTTTTGTAAGAATGAATACTTCTTTCTTCCATCTGTTATCTTTTCTGATGGAAGTTTTCAACTCATTAAATATTATCATTCAGAAGATTTTATATTTGTTCATTTTACCGAACTGCATAACGCAATAATCGGACCAGCAGGATCTTACTGGAACTCTGTAGCCTCTTAACTCCTAAAAGAGTAACGATTACCTGTTTTATATTTCCAGAGCGGAATATTTCGGTACCTTTGGAAGATTTTCTATTTACTCTTCTGCTTTAAATAGGTGACGATGCTCGCCTATCAGAAAGTTTCATTTTATTGCCCTTAGGCGTTTCTTAATTCCCAGTTGCTTTCAAACGCATCTTGTAGCAATTTTTTGGTCACAAACTAGTTGCAGTTTTCCAGTTTCTCTGCTATTCAATTTTTTTTTTCTGTTTTCCCTCTTTAATGTTAATAAGGCAATAAGTGCTTGTTTAGAAGTAATTTTTCCCCATATTAGTGTCAGTATAAGTAAAAATAACTTTACATAACAGCTAAGCAACATACAAAGGAGTAAAAAGAAAATCCACATAAAAAGAGATTGAAACTGGAAGGAAAAAGGAATTGTGCGCACTTATAATTATAAAAATGGTAGACAACAATTTTAAACGGAAGCATGGAGTCATGAATATATCGAGCTTATTCGACCATTGCGTAGTTCTAACGAGTTTTCTTGCCTATTCTTAATAATTGCAAACAACCATCATTAATACTCATAATTAGCTCAAGCCAGTGATGCTCGTTGTCAAGGAGTGCCTAATCTAATAATTAAACTGGTACTTCAAAAGGGAAACTCACGGGTGCTTGCAACTGAACATTAAGAATCGCATACAGAATTCAGTTATAAACAAGTACGTAGCAAAGTGTCATTAAACTAGTTGTTATTGCCGTTGTTGTTGCTTTTGTTCTATTGCTGAAGTTCTATTGTTGATGGTGACGTTGGTGTGTGTGTTTAGCTATTTGAGCATGTTTACCAGTAATTACAATCAATTCTAATCGCTGTTTAAATAGTACGTGTTCCCCAATGACATGTTAAACATGATCAATAATAGAACCGATAAAATTGTATTGGATTGTAGGAAAAGGCACAGTTACCGGAATTTCATATTGTTTAAAGAACTTCTTCATATAAAGGAAAACTTCAAAATGGCATTAAAATGTGAATTTGAGCGATGGAAAATGTGTGATGAACCTCTGCTACAAGATACGTGTGACCGAAGTCAAATTTTCTTAGCATAAAATATATATAATTTACGCTGAGTTGCCCAATTGACGTGTTTCTTGAACCAACTCTTTTCGAACAAAATGTTTGCATGCCAATGTAAAACGGTGTCAAAACACCATCCTGATTACACTTCATTTTTGGGCCGTGACCCATCATATTATACTCAGATTTAAAGAAAGAAAAAAACTTGTTTGTTCCCAATTACGAGCAGTATTTAAAAAAATACAAATGATTTCCAAAATGACGTGGTGAGTCATTGATGTATGTCAATCTATATGAGAGATTGTTTGAAATGCTATATAAATTTATGCCATTTATAAAAATTGTATCACTAATTGTTTCCTAATTTTTTTTAGTCAACCATCTGCTCGGTTGTAGCAGCAGTCCATTATACAATTCACATCGCCCAAATTGATATTTTAATATCGGTTTTAAGTTAATATGCCAAACTTCGCATAACGCAATTTCACTTGTGCGTTCGCAGTTATAACAATACGAGTATTTGCTATATCGCAAAAGTAGAAAAAAGAAAATGGGATACTCCCAACTGACGACACCCAGATTGAAAATACAGAATAAGCAATGAATATATCTCGTGATGTAGCAAAGATGTATTAATAGGAATTTAAAATTTCTAACGCTAAATTAACTTCAGTCACAAAAACCATCTGAAAAGTCTTTTACTCTCAACCAATAGTTTTTCTAATCAGTTCAATCTGTAAAAAAAAATATATATAATTTTCTGTGAGAGTTTATGTTCAAGTACATCCATATAAAAGGTCTGAATGTGTACGTTAAGAGCAGGTACTTACTATTGTAGTAAAAGTTGAATGCTTCCTTGTTCCTTTAACGGTGCTCGAAGAGCGTAATGTGGTGAAGATTGTAATTGTTGTTGCTTGTTATGTTGTTACGTTCAAGACAATGTTTAAAACTTTTTTGTGTTTCAATAACCAAACTAATTTTATGGCGTTTACAGAAGACCCTTTTATGGTTTTCCAGAGAAACTTTATACTTTTTCCTTATTGATGATATTGCTGTTGGTTCTTTAACGGCAAATATGGAAAATATATACAAGAAGAAAATAAAACAGAAACAACATCTGAAGTAAAAAAAGCTATAAGTGCAGGAGTCTACTACAAATAATGGAAGACTTTCTTAAAGAAATTACTAAAATTAGACATTAAAAGATGTATCGCAGATACAAGATAACAAGAAAATTGCACGGCATCTTTGCGCGTAGTAGAAGTCACTATGGTATGATGAAAAATCTTGGTGGCAGCAAATGCATTTGCTACTGCAGTTAATAACATATTCTAGCGAAAATTATGCTAAATGGTTGAACAAATAATAATAATAATCCTCATAGCGCTGCTGATGGAGAGAAAAACTATTTCTAAATACTTTTATTTAACTCTTCATCTCTATAATTTAATTTAAACTGCAAATTCTCTTTAAAATTGTTCATTTGTGGCCATTACAAGGTAACTAATAGCAAAAGTAATGTTTTGGTAATAATAAAATAAGCCATACTTTGTAAATGTTATACATATATGAAATACAGGCGTATTTTGTCTAATAGGCAAATAATATTTTTAAATTAAAAGCTAAAATCTCTTTTATTTTAAATATTATATATATTTATTATATATATATTTTATTTTATATAAAAATTGCACTGAACTTCTCAAAAATTAATATTCAGTGAAATAACAAAAAGTACTCAAAATACATACACGTGCCTCTGTAGACGAATGGATAATGAATCTCCTACTAAAGCGAAGGTGGCGGGTTCGATCCCTGCCTAGACCCTGAGTATTTTTCTGCGAACAAGCCGAAAGCTTTGCAGTTTGAATTGGTTAAAAAAAATATGGACTTTTGTTTGGTGTCAGCCGGTTACTGTAAATACATCAAAGGGTAGTTCAACGCAGGCAGTTCCTGATTATGTTCCTATTTTAAAGTTACAAAATATGAACCTAATCCTACTCAGCATTAATTGTGCAATTTTACTGTTATTTAAATATTAAAATATTATTAGCCAAACCCGTGATGAGCTGAGAATGTGTGTTTTTACACATAAAATTCCCAATCAGTCAGTGAAATTTATATTAAAAAATTTTTACATGAAATTCAATCGTTGAAATGCATTTCCCTGCAAAAAAAATTCGGTTTTTAAAAATATAATTTTTTTCTGTGAAAAAATTAAATACAGGAAAATGAATTAGTTCTATTTTTTATTACGATCCCATGAAAGTATAAATTTCTGCTATAATTGTTTAATATTATTTTGGTCTCTCCAGGAAAATTTCACCATATTCCATTATATTTCCTTTTAGAAAATTGCATTTATTATTTATGAAATAACTGCAGTTTTAGGACCAGAGAAAAGTACAGAAATTCCTTCTGACAATTGCAAAGTAACAAATTTTTAACAGGTTGATGAACGGAAAATGTCTTATTTTGAAATTGGAATGCCTTCACATACACAGACGCATACCTGATTTTGCGAGAATTTATGGGTTGCCAAAATTGATATCAAGTTAGGCTTTGGAAGCCATCCATACACCTGAATTAATATTAACCATTTTCATGGGAATTTTTTGGATTAATTTTATTCTAATAAATTACTTAATTTTCTTCTGTTTCTGTAGAGGAAAATCTACGACATCCCATCGTTTATTTGTAAATGTGTTTTTGATGAGGTCACAGAAGTGTTTTGTGGACTTCTTGTAGCTCAATGTGTTGATAGATTTACTTTTGCAGCTTAAGAGATATTCTAATGCATTTGTGTTATAATAGTGCTTTGGATATCTATTTTTACTGGTTAAAATCAATCAATGTCAATCGTTATATATCAGAGTTAGTGGTTTATTTTATTTATATAATAAACAAAGTCGCTGTAATTGTAGAGATATAAAAATTTCATTTCAGAGATATAAAAATTCTCTCACATTGAATTTAATTTTTAAAGTTAATAAATATTCAACCAAAATGTATTTTCTTCATGGCCCTTTTATATCTCTCTACAAAATGTTTTAAATATGAATATACATATAATAAAGTACGAGACCAAAAATTGAAATAAAATTCATTAGATGTCTCAGAAACCATTTAGAGATACAAATAATTAAAGCCCACGATTGCAGATTTTCGCTTATAAAAGACTTCACAAAATAAATGGAAAGGAGCAGGTAAAAATTATACATCACGCAATTCATACGAAAATCTTATTTCGCACGGTTCATTTACTTCAATAATTCACGCTGTGTTGTCGACATTATTTGGAGGGCATCTTCACTTCTAGGCCCACAATTAAGTGCAAAAATCACGAAACTACAAACCACTAATGTATCCCACAGATACTCATTAATTGCCTCTATATGAATGATGGTTGTTCTCCTCTTGCTTGAAATTAATCACGAAACACAGAAAGCAAAAATTCAAAAAGGGAATATTAAACAGAATATTACGTGAATTTAGATGTTCGTACATTCAGTTCTGGATTAACGCGGCATTTTTTTACGTATCAGAGAGATCCTTTGAAAGTTATTAAACAATTAAAATTAAAAAATTATTAAACAAGTGAAAAATATCATCCACAAAAATTATACATATTTAATAAATATCTTTGAAATCAATTTTTTGAGAATAGCCGTAAGAAGAGTACCACTGATTCGTATTATTAATCGAAAACGGTTTTGTGTAATCGTTGCACCAAAAGCAATCACGCAATAAACTCAATATCAAAAAATAAATAAATTAGTTGAATATCTTTGAAATGTTTACTTTTCAATTACCTCCAACTACTTTAGGATATAAATTTCCAATTTGAGCTTTAGTTAGTACCATGGCGGAATATTAAATTTCGAGATATCAAGCCTCCTCTAACATGTTTGTACTCGTATATTAAATTTTTCTGTTCTCTTTTCAATGAGTAACAATTCCTGCCTTATTTATCTTTCCAAGTGTATTATAAAAAATGATTTCCTGAATATGTATAAGGAGTTTCTACTGTCAGTGGTCCGCAAGAAAAACTAATACTCATGGCAAGAAACCTCTTCAATGTTATTCGGCGTGCAAAGATTTTCAGAACTCATAACTCCCTGTTGGATGTGATAATCCACTTTCTTGCATACAAGAATTTTGAAATTTTTTCTTTGTACATCCAGGCACAGGTGTAAGTAATTTTAATTTTGCTGCCTCTACGTTTCCATTCGGGACGCATTTTAAAGTGTACATTGTTACTGCGTATATGACTGGGAATTATTTCGACCACTTTAAGCTCCCACAAAATGCTTCTTAATAAGAATTTTATATTCATTTCAATGTTTGTTGTTTGTATTGGTTTGTATTGGGTTGTTGGTTGTTGGTAGGCACATTGATGATCAGTGCCACATGCCATAAAAAAGAGAATAACAATGGGGAGGCTTGAGGTTGTTACACGCTACCACTTTGCAGTCATCGCTGGTTCCTTTACAATATTCCTGAGTGGCAAGAAATAAATATTATTGCATGTAGCAACTTTTTGTTATGGCTGCAAAGTGTGGTCAAGTGTTTTTAAATTTCCATTTCTTACTGCATTATTATTTGCTTTCGCTCATTTTTTGAATTAAACATCAATTATGGAATAATACAAATTGGTTTGGCGAGGGGAAGTATTTACGTATTTTTTAAAATTTAATATTATTTGTTTTTAAGAACAAAATAAATAAATTTTGCTATCTAAAGTAGAAGCCCAATTAGTTTGTAACGTGCCTCTATTTGCGTTCTACTTAAAATGCTTTTCATCTTAAAATAAAAACTGTAGAAATATTTTCCATCCCATTTTTATTATTAAAAAATTTGGGTAATTATTTTATTCATTCTTTTTTATTATTTATTTCTTATGCAAATATAATGCTCTTATAAAAATTTCTGAAAAATGGATGAAATTTTTCTTTTCTTTAATACAGAGAGAAGCAAAAAAAAAAATGAATATGTATTTACGTACGAGTATGGTGTTCAATAAGAATATATTTAAATTAAAACTTTTATCGAAACGTTGAAATTTATAAAAGTGTTTTTTCATCTTACAAGTAATTAGAAAAATACAAATAAAGAGAAAAATTTCCTTATTTTGCGTCACTGGTAGTACAGCAGAAAAATTCGTTTTATTTTTTCATTTTTATTTAAAAGTATATCAATCACTAATTCAAGGAAGTCGCCATCGAAGGCATAAATAATCATAAGTGGCCGTTTCTCTTGAATTCCTTTAAGGCCAGTGTTTGACTCATATTCATGCAGGCAAAAAACTTGTAAAAGGCGAGCCGGAAAAGAGTAAACAGTAATAAAAGTTCAGAAACATTTTACAAGATACGAATGCAAGAGCGAGAAAGGCAAGTTCATACAACAAAAACTTCAACTTTAATATCTGCAAGATCTATAATAATTATTAAGTGAAATTAAGATAAACAAACGAAAATGAAACAATATTTTTTTAACACCATTTCTTTGTTCTTAAATCATTCCGAAGCAAACAAACAAAACAATTAAATTCAAAACAGTCATAAAAGTTAAATAATGTAATAATTATGGTCGCTCTTTTAAAAGCATGAAGGCAAAAAAAAATTAAGTGCATGCAAATAAAAGCTTGCAAAGTTGTGCAAGTTTAGGGAACAAGAAGCAACTGGCATGAAGTGCAAAATATGCTTTCAATTACAAAATAATATCGTGTTGACAAAAATGCTAATTTCTTGCAATTTGTGAAAAAAAATTGTAAATTTTCACTGGCGTTGGTTTGTTGATAAAGAACTTTAAAACACGCTATAAATCCAGGAGTGGCTACTCGCAGAAAAGATATTGAAAGATAATGAAACCTTTGTGGACTTCAAATTTTCTTAATGTTTAGCACGAAAATGTAACTTTTTACAAGCTTTCATCGCATAGAGGCAACACCAAATGTTACTGCTGATCATGGAATAGTTAACCAATACGCAGAGCAAAAAACAAACGATAAACGATGCTTTGATTGGTTCCCACTCTGTGTCACAGTGTGAATATAATTTTGACAATCTACAGTCATAAAATCTCCTTTCGAAAACTCCTTTAAGACAGTTGAGGATCGTTGCAGGGAATTCCATACCTCTTGGCCATCGAATGTGGTTACGTATTTTACACTCTAGTGCATCGAACAGTGCACTCTCTGAATATATACTTTCTGTCTAAGCATCTGTAGGTTATTCCTAATATATTTTAGGATATTCTTGCGTACAACACGAAAGAGAAGAAAAAGGATTAATACTGACAGAACATGTATCATCGATGTAAATAATGAAGGATTATCACTTTGCATGCTTTTTGCTCTGTCCAAAAGCTTGTTGCCACTGTAACAGTTGCAACGCCATAATGCAGATCATCGGGGCAAAGCGGGAAGCAGCCATTCATGGAATAAAAATACCAAAATATAATTGCCACATATATACTCCACTTTAATATAACTTTTTTTACATAAAAAACTGCCGACCCAAAAACAAAGTGATGTTTTTAAACTTATTCTTTCGAGTAAATGATTGTTATTGGAAAGTGGAAGGGAAAGGGGAAAAGTGCCAACAAATTTTGATATTTTTTTTTTGCTTTTCTTTAATACATCCATACATGTTACAGCTTCTGTAAAAATATAATGTGCATGAACATTCGTTTTAATGCATATATACATACATACACATACACACACACATACAAACGATATGCTCTCATATAGAACATCTCTAAACTACAGTAATCGCAATTGACATGCTAATACCTAAAGAAATATATCGTCGTTGATACGAGCATGTTTTCGATTTTGTGCTTTCAAATCCATTTTGCAGGATTTGGTTTTGGCTTTATACTGTTGCAAGAGCGCTAACATGAAATATTGGCCATACAATGGCCATTCCTATTACACTCCCCCAGCCAAAGCCTTTTACAAATACTTCATCGTGTTTTGTCTGACGTTCATTCATGCCGACATATCAAATGCTTAAAAAGCAAAGAAGAAAACAATTTTTTTTTAATTCATATCAGAAACGATATTTAGTTATCACATATCCTACACATCTTGCTGCATCTGTCAGATTTACTTTTCAAATACTTGTGTGTGTGTGTATGTGTATACATACAAATGTTTATGTTTGGACATGTTTGTACGTGAAAGAATATAAACATAAAATGTTCGTTGGCAGTTCTTAGAATTTATTATTAGAAAGACATGAAAAGAGAAAGCTTTCAGCTGATTTTATAGCTTTAATTTTTAAAATGATATAACGTGAGACTACAAGGATCGACGCATGTGAGATATACGTATGCCAATAGTTGATGGAAAGTTAGCATCAACTTAGCGAGGCTAATAAATAATACCCATAGCTTACAAATTCGAAAAAGAGGATTCGCAAAGACGAAAGAATAGAACAGTGTGGCATAAGGATATACGATTTTGCTTGACAACTCGTACGATTTGCAAAAGTTTATGCAAATTTTCATAAAACGAAAGTTCTCATGCGATAAGAGATGCTTTTCCCTCAAGATAAGCCACTAAAGGAAGTGCAATATACTCGTATGCCATTTTTATTGCTTCGCCTAAAAGCAAAATTTTTTTTTTTTTTAAATTTCTTTTCGCAAAAGCTCTCTTACCCATAATTTGGCAGCATGGATTTGTTGTGCAAATTAATTTCCGTTTGTATAATTCTTCCAAATGTTTTTACCAATTTATAAAGCAACCACACAAACTGTGCTGCTCTACAAATAATTTATTGCCATGGAAATAAAAATGAAGAACATCCATCAAGACAAATGAATACGAGTATGCACTTAAAAAAGCTTCCAAAATTAAATATTTATTTACAAAATCCCACAAGTTTTCTATTGTTCGTTGTAGAAAGAACATAAACAAAATTTACTATTTAATTTAATTTTTTTTGGCGAGTTTAGCACCACCACTTGCCCTCTTACGGACGAGATTATATTTAATATTTTGAATTCCCAGAATTCGATATAAATTTATTAAACAAATTTTAATTTGAGTAATTTAATTCAATTAGGGCTTTTTTTTAACTCGTGGCAAATTTTACGTAGTATTTTGATGGGTAGAAATATTATCGCATTTTGTTTTGCACAATATTTAATATTGAATATTAAATATTGTATTTGGCTTTTAAGCTTCAATTAAATTAAATATTTTAATTGTACAGAAATAAAAACAGAAAGATAAAATTAAATTAAATAGAATGCTATTAGTTTCAGCAACAGCAACAGCAACAGCAACAGCAACAGAAAAAATAAAATAATTTTAATTTTTATTAAACAAGTATCTAAATTCAGAAATGAAATTATTAACCAATTTAAGGAGAATTTATGCTTGTTTTATGCGAAATCAATTTAAGCAATTTAAATTTTATATTTAAAAATCATTCTGAATAGGTGGGAAAGGACTGAATAGAGACAAGATTATGTTTGCTATCCTTGTTAGCGAAAGTAACTCCTATAAATCAGAAATTGTATTTTATTGAAATAGAAATAAATTTACTTTTACTGAAAGGCAAAAGGTTTATGTAACTTTTCAATAATATTCCTGGTTAAACTTGTAGGTTCGTCCACAGTACATGGCAAAGGACGTTGCTTCGATTCCTATTTTTTTTCAGTGTTATGTTTTTCAGTCAACGATTTTCGCGTCTGCTTTGACATCACTGGCTTTATACTTGCCTTCAGATAGTATTTGTCTGCAGTTTTAATAAAAAAGAAATAAGTTTAAATATTAAATTTAATTTAATTACTAAATTAAACGTTTCTCACGTATGAAAAAGATAAATAATAAACATTTTTTTTACTCGTAGACATTTTTTTTAAAAATATTTATTAAAAAAACTTAATGGCATTAAATTGCGAGCTTCACAATCATACAGCCAACCATTTGCTAAATTTCCAGCTGTGCTTTGTAAAATAAAGTTAATTAACAAAATTTAGTTATCAAAAGCAACCATTTCTTTGTACAAGTGTAAAAATGTATTCTTTGGAAATATAAACAATAGAATGCAAATAAATTTATACGAGCAAAATTAAATTTTAAAGCGAAAGCTTTATACGTTTCAGTTGTATAAAGCCAAAGGTGTCGCCATAAATACGGATCATTTGGCAGATGTTGAAAAACATTCCATCGATACACTCAGTATTCTGCAGTTGTCTAATGACATCTTAAATCTAAGAAAAGCCGGTCTCTGCTAACAGATTAAAAAAATAATAAACGCCGGACAGACATAATTTGGTAGGTGAAACCATATAAATGTTAATCTTCTTAAGAAATATGAAGTAAAAAAATTGGATTTATTAATACCAGAACAGAAATAATTGAAATAAATATAAAATACTCGTAAATATATTTCTATATCGTCAAATAGTGTGATGGCTTGTTTCGGTATGTACCCCGCTTACATTTATAAGAATCACTAAATTTCTTTATCAGAAACTGTTTAACAAAAAAACTTCAGACTTTTTTAAAAGCTTCTAACTGAAAACCTCCCCGACCTAACCCAACATCACATATCACGGGATTGTAGACGGCCACAATAAAAAAGAGTTTCATTTCAAAGATTCTGTGTCATTCGTTGGCCGCCGTCTGTTGGCGTAAATGCCAACAGACATTCAGATTCACTTAACACTGCTGTTACATTTTTTATTGCTTTTTTTTTTATTTTTTGCTTTTTTACTTCTTATATTTTTTTCAGCACAAACGAGTGTGAGTAAGAATAAAAAAAGCACAATACGAATATTCGAAGTATGTCTTATTATTTGATTAGAAATTGTCGACCGAAACATGTATGTAGATGTTTTGCCTCTTTACAATTATCTATTGTAATTGTTTATTTCTTGAGGGGCACATTAAATGCAATTTGTCATCAATCATGCAAAGTTTGTTACGTGTTGTAGCTTTTTCTGCAATGTGTGCTTTCATTTGCACTTCTCTGAATATGTGTGTATGTAACTCTACGTTAACCTACATTTGTGCACATGGGTGTTTATTTGCAACATGTGTGTGCATTATGTTGTGCTGCACTGCATGCTGGCATGAGATGAAATTATATGTTATTATGTAAAGCAAAGGGCGACTTAATTTGATATAAACTGGTCCTGAATTGTAGCGCCTTCTATTTTGTGCAACATTGTTCCAATGCATCGAATTTTTATTTATTTCATTATTCTGTGTTAGTTCGGTTAACTTATTGTTTGCAGAATGACAGCAATGTATGGTGGAAGAGGTGTCTCATTCAATTAGAAATACTTTATTTCGGAAAATTTGATCATACAAATCTTATACGCGGTCGCTGTATTAAGAAATTTCTTTTATTACACTGACTTTTTTAAAACTTTTTTAAATCAAAGAAAATTTCTTTTTTTTGGAAAAATATTTAAGCTTTGAAAATGAAGAAGGATTTTTTTATTTACACACACTATAATTCATTATTTAGAGATACAAGACCAACTAATATTTCTGTTGCAATAAAATTTATTATTTAATATATGAAATTGTTATATAACGCAGCTAACATAATTCTGCTTGTACAGGGTGTCCACCGGGAAGGTATAATATTATGTTTTGCCTTCATTTCAGTAAACATTAGTATGTACAGTTCATATTTGGCAGTCGTGAAATAGATGAGTGAGCAATTTATTACAGAAAATTATTTGCCAAACCATCTTGTTTAATGTGAAAAAATGTTATCAATATCAGTCATCGCGGGTAACAGACAGAAGGACTGTAGCTGATAGGTGCAAGTATGTACCACAAAATACTGCAAGATCGGCTCAAAAACAAGCCATCATCAGCATCCTTTCGACGCCCTGCAAAGGAGCTTGGTCTTCAAAGAACAACTTTCCATTTAAGATGCATTTACCAGTATTTTAGAGCATTTAATTTTCCCAAAAATAGAAAAAATTTTTTTTCTTCTATTTGTAGCAGATTTATATTTCAAACATTTGACAACATAAAACAAACATACAAGAGCAATAAAAACGCAAGTTTTTCATTCAAAAGTAGACAAACGAAAGATTTCAAAGAATGACGATTTTTGCCCAAAAATGCAAAGGGTACCCCCTTATCAAAAATCGCAAATTTTCCCAAAAATAGAAAAAATTTTTTTTTCCTCTATTTGTAGCAGATTTATATTTCAAACATTTGACAACATAAAACAAACATACAAGAGCAATAAAAACGCAAGTTTTTCATTCAAAAGTAGACAAACGAAAGATTTCAAAGAATGACGATTTTTGCCCAAAAATGCAAAGGGTACCCCCTTATCAAAAATCGCAAATTTTCCCAAAATTCGAATATATAATTTTTTTTTATTTTTAGCAAAAATATATTTTAAACATTTAAAAACATAAAATAAACATACAAGAGCAATAAAACCGTAAGTTTTTCATTAAAAAGTAGACAAACGAAAGATTTCAAAGAATGACGATTTTTGCCCAAAAATGCAAAGGGTACCCCCTTATCAAAAATCGCAAATTTTCCCAAAAATAGAAAAAAAATTTTTTTCCTCTATTTGTAGCAGATTTATATTTCAAACATTTGACAACATACAAGAGCAATAAAAACGCAAGTTTTTCATTCAAAAGTAGACAAACGAAAGATTTCAAAGAATGACGATTTTTGCCCAAAAATGCAAAGGGTACCCCCTTATCAAAAATCGCAAATTTTCCCAAAATTCGAAAATATAATTTTTTTTTATTTTTAGCAAAAATATATTTTAAACATTTAAAAACATAAAATAAACATACAAGAGCAATAAAACCGTAAGTTTTTCATTAAAAAATAGACAAACGACCGATTTCAAAGAATGACGATTTTGGCCCAAAAATGCAAAGGGTACCCCCTTTTCAAAAATCGAAAATTTTCCCAAAATTCGAGAATTTTATTTTTATTTTATTTTTAGGAAAAATATATTTTAAACATTTAAAAACATCATATTAACATACAAGAACAATAAAAACGCAAGTTTTTCATTAAAAAGTAGACAAACGAAAGATTTCAAAGAATGACGATTTTTGCCCAAAAATGCAAAGGGTACCCCCTTATCAAAAATCGCAAATTTTCCCAAAAATAGAAAAAATTTTTTTTTCCTCTATTTGTAGCAGATTTATATTTCAAACATTTGACAACATAAAACAAACATACAAGAGCAATAAAAACGCAAGTTTTTCATTCAAAAGTAGACAAACGAAAGATTTCAAAGAATGACGATTTTTGCCCAAAAATGCAAAGGGTACCCCCTTATCAAAAATCGCAAATTTTCCCAAAATTCGAAAATATAATTTTTTTTTATTTTTAGCAAAAATATATTTTAAACATTTAAAAACATAAAATAAACATACAAGAGCAATAAAACCGTAAGTTTTTCATTAAAAAGTAGACAAACGAAAGATTTCAAAGAATGACGATTTTTGCCCAAAAATGCAAAGGGTACCCCCTTATCAAAAATCGCAAATTTTCCCAAAAATAGAAAAAAATTTTTTTTCCTCTATTTGTAGCAGATTTATATTTCAAACATTTGACAACATATAAGAGCAATAAAAACGCAAGTTTTTCATTCAAAAGTAGACAAACGAAAGATTTCAAAGAATGACGATTTTTGCCCAAAAATGCAAAGGGTACCCCCTTATCAAAAATCGCAAATTTTCCCAAAATTCGAAAATATAATTTTTTTTTATTTTTAGCAAAAATATATTTTAAACATTTAAAAACATAAAATAAACATACAAGAGCAATAAAACCGTAAGTTTTTCATTAAAAAATAGACAAACGACCGATTTCAAAGAATGACGATTTTGGCCCAAAAATGCAAAGGGTACCCCCTTTTCAAAAATCGAAAATTTTCCCAAAATTCGAGAATTTTATTTTTAGGAAAAATATATTTTAAACATTTAAAAACATCATATTAACATACAAGAACAATAAAAACGCAAGTTTTTCATTAAAAAGTAGACAAACGAAAGATTTCAAAGAATGACGATTTTTGCCCAAAAATGCAAAGGGTACCCCTTTATCAAAAATTGCAAATTTTCCCAAAAATAGAAAAATTTTTTTTTCCTCTATTTGTAGCAGATTTATATTTCAAACATTTGACAACATACAAGAGCAATAAAAACGCAAGTTTTTCATTCAAAAGTAGACAAACGAAAGATTTCAAAGAATGACGATTTTTGCCCAAAAATGCAAAGGGTACCCCCTTATCAAAAATCGCAAATTTTCCCAAAATTCGAAAATATAATTTTTTTTTATTTTTAGCAAAAATATATTTTAAACATTTAAAAACATAAAATAAACATACAAGAGCAATAAAACCGTAAGTTTTTCATTAAAAAATAGACAAACGACCGATTTCAAAGAATGACGATTTTGGCCCAAAAATGCAAAGGGTACCCCCTTTTCAAAAATCGAAAATTTTCCCAAAATTCGGGAATTTTATTTTTATTTTATTTTTAGGAAAAATATATTTTAAACATTTAAAAACATCATATTAACATACAAGAACAATAAAAACGCAAGTTTTTCATTAAAAAGTAGACAAACGAAAGATTTCAAAGAATGACGATTTTTGCCCAAAAATGCAAAGGGTACCCCCTTATCAAAAATCGCAAATTTTCCCAAAATTCGAAAATATAATTTTTTTTTATTTTTAGCAAAAATATATTTTAAACATTTAAAAACATAAAATAAACATACAAGAGCAATAAAACCGTAAGTTTTTCATTAAAAAGTAGACAAACGAAAGATTTCAAAGAATGACGATTTTTGCCCAAAAATGCAAAGGGTACCCCCTTATCAAAAATCGCAAATTTTCCCAAAAATAGAAAAAAATTTTTTTTCCTCTATTTGTAGCAGATTTATATTTCAAACATTTGACAACATACAAGAGCAATAAAAACGCAAGTTTTTCATTCAAAAGTAGACAAACGAAAGATTTCAAAGAATGACGATTTTTGCCCAAAAATGCAAAGGGTACCCCCTTATCAAAAATCGCAAATTTTCCCAAAATTCGAAAATATAATTTTTTTTTATTTTTAGCAAAAATATATTTTAAACATTTAAAAACATAAAATAAACATACAAGAGCAATAAAACCGTAAGTTTTTCATTAAAAAATAGACAAACGACCGATTTCAAAGAATGACGATTTTGGCCCAAAAATGCAAAGGGTACCCCCTTTTCAAAAATCGAAAATTTTCCCAAAATTCGGGAATTTTATTTTTATTTTATTTTTAGGAAAAATATATTTTAAACATTTAAAAACATCATATTAACATACAAGAACAATAAAAACGCAAGTTTTTCATTAAAAAGTAGACAAACGAAAGATTTCAAAGAATGACGATTTTTGCCCAAAAATGCAAAGGGTACGCCCTTATCAAAAATCGCAAATTTTCCCAAAATTCGAAAATATAATTTTTTTTTATTTTTAGCAAAAATATATTTTAAACATTTAAAAACATAAAATAAACATACAAGAGCAATAAAACCGTAAGTTTTTCATTAAAAAATAGACAAACGACCGATTTCAAAGAATGACGATTTTGGCCCAAAAATGCAAAGGGTACCCCCTTTTCAAAAATCGAAAATTTTCCCAAAATTCGGGAATTTTATTTTTATTTTATTTTTAGGAAAAATATATTTTAAACATTTAAAAACATCATATTAACATACAAGAACAATAAAAACGCAAGTTTTTCATTAAAAAGTAGACAAACGAAAGATTTCAAAGAATGACGATTTTTGCCCAAAAATGCAAAGGGTACCCCCTTATCAAAAATCGCAAATTTTCCCAAAATTCGAAAATATAATTTTTTTTTATTTTTAGCAAAAATATATTTTAAACATTTAAAAACATAAAATAAACATACAAGAGCAATAAAACCGTAAGTTTTTCATTAAAAAGTAGACAAACGAAAGATTTCAAAGAATGACGATTTTTGCCCAAAAATGCAAAGGGTACCCCCTTATCAAAAATCGCAAATTTTCCCAAAAATAGAAAAAAATTTTTTTTCCTCTATTTGTAGCAGATTTATATTTCAAACATTTGACAACATACAAGAGCAATAAAAACGCAAGTTTTTCATTCAAAAGTAGACAAACGAAAGATTTCAAAGAATGACGATTTTTGCCCAAAAATGCAAAGGGTACCCCCTTATCAAAAATCGCAAATTTTCCCAAAATTCGAAAATATAATTTTTTTTTATTTTTAGCAAAAATATATTTTAAACATTTAAAAACATAAAATAAACATACAAGAGCAATAAAACCGTAAGTTTTTCATTAAAAAATAGACAAACGACCGATTTCAAAGAATGACGATTTTGGCCCAAAAATGCAAAGGGTACCCCCTTTTCAAAAATCGAAAATTTTCCCAAAATTCGAGAATTTTATTTTTATTTTATTTTTAGGAAAAATATATTTTAAACATTTAAAAACATCATATTAACATACAAGAACAATAAAAACGCAAGTTTTTCATTAAAAAGTAGACAAACGAAAGATTTCAAAGAATGACGATTTTTGCCCAAAAATGCAAAGGGTACCCCTTTATCAAAAATTGCAAATTTTCCCAAAAATAGAAAAAAATTTTTTTTCCTCTATTTGTAGCAGATTTATATTTCAAACATTTGACAACATAAAACAAACATACAAGAGCAATAAAAACGCAAGTTTTTCATTCAAAAGTAGACAAACGAAAGATTTCAAAGAATGACGATTTTTGCCCAAAAATGCCCCCTTTTCAAAAATCGAAAATTTTCCCAAAATTCGAGAATTTTATTTTTATTTTATTTTTAGGAAAAATATATTTTAAACATTTAAAAACATCATATTAACATACAAGAACAATAAAAACGCAAGTTTTTCATTAAAAAGTAGACAAACGAAAGATTTCAAAGAATGACGATTTTTGCCCAAAAATGCAAAGGGTACCCCCTTATCAAAAATCGCAAATTTTCCCAAAAATAGAAAAAAAATTTTTTTCCTTTATTTGTAGCAGATTTATATTTCAAACATTTGACAACATATAACAAACATACAAGAGCAATAAAAACGCAAGTTTTTCATTAAAAAGTAGACAAATGAAAGATTTCAAAGAATGACGATTTTTGCCCAAAAATGCAAAGGGTACCCCCTTATCAAAAATCGCAAATTTTCCCAAAAATAGAAAAAAAATTTTTTTCCTCTATTTGTAGCAGATTTATATTTCAAACATTTGACAACATAAAACAAACATACAAGAGCAATAAAAACGCAAGTTTTTCATTCAAAAGTAGACAAACGAAAGATTTCAAAGAATGACGATTTTTGCCCAAAAATGCAAAGGGTACCCCCTTATCAAAAATCGAAAATTTCCCCAAAAATCGAAAAAAAATTTTTAGCAAAAATATATTTTAAACACTTGAAAACATAAAAGAAACAAGCAATGCAATGAATAACGCTCTCAAAATTGCTGACATTTGTGAAGAAAGTAGCATACCTTCCCGAAGAACAACCTTCACTTACAAAATTTCTCTTCTCATAATAATGGGTTTGCTTTACTTCCAAAATTTCTCTTCTCATAATAATGGGTTTGCTTTCTTTCCTTTAGAATTATATATATATATATATATATATATAGATTCTAATACATTGTAATTACAACATAAGGATGCCAGCGCAAATGAATATCGGAACCTTTAAATTTCCTACGTAATGTTCTATAGTTTTTAAACGTAATAGAAGGACGATATATAGAATAGGCGGCAAATCTAAAAGGATTGCATACAGTTAACGACATAAAGATCTAAAGGATATACATAGATACATATATAATAGAAGAAATCATTGTCTTGTAAAAATCATTTAAGATTTATAAAGCTGTTTTCTTGATTTAGAAAAAGAGTTTTCAGAGTCTTCTTAAACAAGCAGAGTTTCTAAAAACGAGTCTCAAAAAGTCCTTAAGGATACATGCATACATATATTCATATCCCTAGATATATATTGAAATACATACTCGTATACACAAATGCTTTGGATACACGTGCTCAAGTCGACGTACATTCTTATATGTATGTATTTCCAACCCGCACATACAGAATAATTCCTGGAATGGTTTCAATTACTTTAAAGATTCTGTGATTTTTTTTTTGTCCTCCTAACGATTTTTTTTTTGTTTTTTTCAAAGAAATAAAATTTAATTATAGAAGGTTGTAGGAATAACTCAAAAATAAAGTATTAAATAAATAAAGATAAATAAATGTTGAGAAATTTGCATGAGGTTTTGAGCATGTTGTTTTATACAAAACGGATGAATAATGTCTTAAAAGCGACTACTTCATCCCTACCAAATATGATAATTAATTGTGCCCCAAATTATAGGAAATATAAGCTGCAATTAAATAAAGTAAATTAGCTTGTATTCGTATGCCACATATGTATATTCTTCGAGAACAATGATCCATGATTATTACAAATTTATTCTCGACAGCAATTTATCATTCGATCTTATTTATTATTCTATTTGATTGCAACGTTTAGTGGGGGCTATAAAAACAACTGTCACCACTGAATAGATGAACCAAATGACATGAAAGAGCTCCACAAAGACACCAAAATGAAGAGCACAAAAAATCAAATAAATAAAAGAAAAACGATTATGGTGCATATAATGATGCCGTTTGTTAATTACGATGACGAAGCGGCTGCACATGATGATGTTGAACTACAAAATGCCAGGAATTCCTTACAACTGACACTTTAAACTCTTTGCAACGCACATCACTTTCGTTTAATGTCTTCAAATATTTTTATTCCCCACATCTTCTGTTTTGCTTTTAATTTTAGTGTCTAAAGAATGTGAAGTAGTAGGACTGTTTTATATATTTGATTTGGTAATAAAAAAAAACCAATAAAATTAGAACAGTAAAAATAAAAGGAACAACCAGCTTAATAACATGACAATCATGGATGTTGTGAAATCTTTAAGTTTTTAATTTTCAAAGTGTTTTTCGCGCCCTTGTACAGGCGCGCACACAATTTCATAATTGTGTACATTTACGTTTGGTTGCTAAGCAAATAAATTGTTTAATTTCCCTTCCATGTTTTTCAACATGTTAGTATGGATATCGTTAGCTGAATTGAAAAGCCACATATCTCACGAAAATGTCGTCAGTAATTTTACAATCTTTATAACAAAATTTTGCATTTTTATTAAAAAATAAAAAAAAAATTCTTACATCTTATATTTCACGCGGATATCAGAAAATGTCTCAATAATCAAAGAATTTTGTAAGCGCAAATAAAGTAAATGATAAATAACGTACGAGATAATTTTAAATTTTACTTGTGATATGCAAACATCAGAATGCTTTGAAATTGTTATTGTAATTTAAGCATGTCGAAAAACACGGCAGGCAGTCGCTGTAGAAATAAAATAATTTTTTATATAATTTTTATAGAAAAGATTGTGTAATTTTGTTAAAAAATGAAAAATGTTTATAAATTAATTTTTTTATAAATGAACTTTTAATTCCTTTTTACTTGGAACCAAATACACAGAAAAAGTGGGAACGATGGGTCTTGGCCAATTTTCAAAGGCTCACGCAGGCAATAAAAGCGACGTAGGAAAGGAAATCAAGCATTATGATTCATGCTGGATGGATATTTTATTTTGTTCGTCATGAAGTACAAGTGCAATGCATATATAAAGTTTTGGTCTTTTGGACGATTTTTATAAACGTGTAATCGTTTATAAAATTTCAATTACTAATTAAAATAAAGCCTAACAATTTTAAGTTTATTTTCTTAATTCTTAGTATGGGACTTGAGTTCAAATTAATCTTTTTATACTCACTGCCACATATTGTGAGAATGTAATTCCTACCATTGAAATTTATATATCGATATAGATATATACATATATATAGATTTCAATGATTTTCGTCACTAAACAAGTGTAAGTAAAGTTTTTTTTCACTTTTCACAATGTATTTCCAACGAATGTTTGTTTGCACTAATTTAGTGCTGAGTGTATCATGTCGTTTAATGATGATGGAAATAAATCAAGGCATCATGGGAATACTATGCTACTGCTGGTGACAGTAACATTATTAATTCCACACTTCTTGTTATTACTATCACTGTTATCGTCAATATTTAGCATACACTGCTACTTAGAACATGCACTTAATACGAATAGTTCTGCTGTATGTACGAGAGAGCTGCAATTGTTTGTAGATTGATTTTGGATTTAGTAATAGTTAGATAATATAATTTCGAAAAACACATAAGAAGACAAACCAAGTAGTATTTAGTTTATTTAAAGTCAGAGTAGCATATGCGAGAAAGTAGATAAATAGTAGATGGTAGAGAACACTGGTGCAACTTGTCGCTGGCCTTGGCGAAAAGTTTCAAATGTCACCCTAGTCTGAACGAAATCGTGTGCTACAAATTTTCTTTTTATTGTTCTGTTCTTTTTATTAAACATCCATCGTTTTTCACCTGTATGCCGTGAGTAAAGATATTTAAAGGGACGCCCTAAAATTTTAGTTTTATAAACCTCTCTTCTTTGATCCTGTATATTATTTGTTCGTTCTTATTTATTCTTAATTCATGGCAAATGCATTTGTTGTGTAAATAATGCTCTAAAGGAAAGCAAAAAAAAAAAAAAAACAAAAAAAGAAATAATACCGTCAAAAGAACATAAATTAATATTTGGAAAAGAAAAATCAATATTATTTTTTTGTTGAATTTGATTGTTTAATCACGTAGGGGGAAAAAATATTTATGCTCTTTTAATTTATAAAATCACATGAATATTTGGGCATGATGTATCATTTTTGTAAAAAATATTTATGGAATTTACACAGTGGAAAAATTTTGAATAACAAAACCAGTTTTAGGAATTTATGGCGTAGTGAATTCTATAATAAAATAATCACTTTCCGCACACGTTGTACTTAAAATTTCATTAAATGGCGACAAATAAACATATATTCATATACATATAGTACTATATACATATGTAGGTATGCAGATACATGAAATCAATGTGAGTGGCATTTTTCTTTTATTTTAGAACAGAGTTCTACGAACTACCTGAAATACTACATAACATGCAATTAATGGTTTTATAAAACTGATTTGATAACTAAAATCTTTAAGTTGCAGGTAAAAATAAATATCGAAATACCAGTATGAATAATATTGGGGCCAATAAGGTAACACGTAAATAAAATTATTCATTCCTATTGTATTGATTTGCCCCTCAAATGCATTTGCCATAATATTGTGTGAGTGAATGGGGAATGGATAATCTATTCCAAAAACTTATTGAGTCCGAATATGCTGTTTAAAAAAGCAATATTTCTTTCTGGCAATATCACTCGCGGAGAAAAGCTTTTAGGCTCTTGCGTATAAAAACAGCGGTAAATCACAAGCCTCTGGCCACTACGAACTTTGCTTTTTCAATTACCTCTAAAGTTATCAACATGTTAACAGAAACATGAATAAATCTCTTATCAACATTTTATGATGTTGCTCTTCAACATCGCACTATGTCCCAACAATACACTCAATACACTTTTGTATATAAACATGGTGTGTTTTTCCTTCCCATTATACAATTTCTGTTTTGATCGAGCTCTTCTTTAAGCAATATGCATGTGGTCGCACATGCATACCGCCTAAGAGCCAACGAAAATCTACTACCTACTTGTTAGGCTCGTATAAATTTAGTGTATGTATGTTTGTACATATATAAATGCTTAAAAACTCATATACATATATATTATACATATTTACTTCTATATAATGTGCACCTGAAGAAATGTGTATGAACATCTACAACTGAACGCAAAAACAAAAAAGAATGCAATAAAATAAGAAGGCAATAGTCAAAAGTAGAACCACTGTACATAGAGAAAAGAAAAGTCGTGATATCTTAAGAGTTTTATATTCTTTTCTAGTCTAGGGTACTTTTACTATGTAAAATGTACCTGCCTGTTGTTGGAAGACGTGACAAAAACAAAAATAAAAAGTAACAAATAAAACCGTATATCGTGTGGTGTACAAATTTACGACAGAGTTAATGAAAACGGTCGTAATCATTTTGTCATCGAGTAAATTGAAACCAAGGAATTCGTAAGAAAAGTAAATAGTTAAAAAGTTATTAAAAATAGTTTAAAAACTAATTCCATCAAAACCGGTCCATTCAAGGTTGATGAGGGCATCTTTGTCGTCATTTAAATGTACAAATGCATTCCAATAAATGCATTTAAAATTAATTCTCCTATCCCTATAAGTGCATACAAAGTGCATATCATGCCAGGTAAGCACTTAGTAAGTTGGCGCTTGAAACCATTTCAAAATATTTATTATTAATCCCTGCTGATAAGAAATAGGGGGTTTTCTAAGAGAATAAAAATAAAAACAAACTCTCGTTACTTAATACAAGCTGTTTCTTTGGGAACTGAAATCACTCAGTTTTTGACATGAAAATAAATGCAGCAATCGTGATAACATACATGAATTTATATTTCTTTTCTTGTTAAAACACTGTAAAGCAAAAGAGTTGAATCATCGCCTTAATAATTTTCTTTAAGACTTGTATATGCAAGTAGTTACATTATATTGGATTGGGTACATTTAAAAAGGGATCCATTGTACATTTTGCATTGAAGATCAAAAGTGATCAGAGATACATAAATAAATTATCATTTTTGTGCATTATTATATTAATATTTGTATTAAGATATCTTTTTTTGTGGAATAAAAATAATATATTGTTTCACTTTCGTACACTGCCATATGATTACTTCACATGAAAATGTGTAGTGATACCCTCTTACTTTAAAAAATATATTTTTTGTTTATAAAATTAAACAAATATAATTTATTATATTTAATGCCATTTTTAAAAATATGAAAAAAAATATTTGAAAATGAATTTTGCCAAAAATAAAACAATTAATATGTTATCACTTTTGCTATTTATATTCAAAATAATTAAAATTAAAAAAGAAAAATAAATTGTTAATTAATTAAACATGTTTTCTTGATACAGCTGCTTGAAGTAAAAGCAACTACGATCGCATGAAAACTATCATTTTATGAAAATTTTCATAAGTTTTTGCAAATCGTATGAGTTGTTAAACCAAATCGTATATTCTTATTTTAGCAACGGTTTTCAATAGAAAAATTATGTGTAGAGAAACCCCTAAACATATACAAAACTGGCATTCATGTTTGCCTTGTGTGATTCGTAGCAATCGTTTACTCTCTTGATTCGAAGTTCCGGTACTTATTTATGAATTCATTCCATTAAACAATGCATAGGTGTAATGATCTTGCTGCTGTGTTTTGGTTTGGTCTGTTCTTTTTTTTAGCTACAAACAGAGTTTTGCTGCGACTGGCTCTCTGGCTCTTCACAACGAAGATCTCGATAATAATGATCAACGTCGACGCCAGCATTTACTTCACTTATAGCAGCACCAGCATTAGTAGCAGCAGCGCCAACAAAAGCAACACTTCATAAACCAACAACAACAAAGCACTATGAAGAAAAAAATAAACAAATAAATAAATACAGGCAAAGAGTAGAAAAGTCAGTCAAACATATGGGAAAAATGTGTTTCATTTGTTTTGTCGTGTTTTAGTCAATAGCGAGATACCGTTTTGAACGAACGGACTTCAGAGCAAAACAAAGCAAATTCAAAACCAAAATTAACTGGAATCGGGAGTTTTTTATGTAAAAATCAACTGTGTTTTTTATTGAAACAATAAGCGAAACCAATAAAATACAAATCGAACCGAAAAATAAATAGAAAGAGACGTGCTATTTAATTATTTTTCCCCGTTTTTTGTAAATGTCAAATATGTGTATCTTACAATTGAACCTGACAATGTAATTAAAATACCACCTCTGTTCTTTTCATAACTTTTTTTTATAAAAAGAAAAATCTTTTAAGAAAATTTAATAAAAATAATTTTTAAATTTGTAATTCAGATGATTATTGCATTTATTTTGTTATCAGTGTATCATTTTGCTTGTATTAATATTGTGATTATAAAAAATAAACGAGTGGAAAATAATAAAGTAAATGTGTGTATGACTGTCTGTATATATGTATGTATTAAGAACCGAAACGGAATAAAATCAGTGTTAAAAGTCAAAATATAAAAAATTAAACAACGAAATAAAATTATTTAATACCAGCACAGTTCAAATGCTTAAAACGGAAATTTTTTAAAATAAAAAGTTATGAATTAAAGAAATTTCATGTTGGTGTATTTTTTCCTTCCTTATTCTCATTGCTGCCGTATTTATCAGTGAGTTAATTTCTTGCATTTATTAATAAAACACATACCTTTCCAAGTGATTGTGTTTTTGGTTATTCAGAGTAAAAAAAGAATCAAAAGAAATAAAATCAAATGGATTTAATGTAAAAATTATTAAAAAGTTTATGCCGAGTGTTTAGAAATTTTAAACCTTCAACTAGTGTTCAGAAGCAATTGATTATACTTATTTACATTTGTATGTGTTGTATATATGTACATCTGTGTGGATGTGTGTAGTTGCGTATGCAGAGAACCACTTTCATATTAATTTCAATAATCTGGTTTTTATCCCATCAAACAAGTGTTGAACTAGTGAATTGTTCTTGTGAAGTTCGTCGAAATTTTTAATTAAAACTCGCATTAGCTGATTAGCGAAACTACAACGTCTAATAAAGCAATTGTGGATTAATAAAAATTAAGGTAATTTCGTTTATTTAATAGGAATTTGGTTTTTTACAAGTTTTTACTGCAATAAAATATCCATTAGCTATTAAAGACCAGATATGCTAATTTTTTTTATAGTTTTCAAAGTAGTATATTAAATAGATAAATCTTTTTGGGAGAAGATTTCCCGGTATAGAAGAATAAAATGAAATTAGAATTAGTGTCACGCCCAATTGTGATTTGAAAAATAACTTTACGATTTCTATCCCAATAAAAATTAATTGACCCTAAAAATAAATTGAATTATTAATTCCATCAGATAAACAATATCTTTTAGCTTAGAGAAAGTATACTTTAGGCACAATATCAATAACCAGCAACATCGTGTGTATATTGGGACAATATATTCCCCTATGACAAATTTACATTTTCACACATTCAAATGTTGCATTTGTAAAATTTTAATATTTCATATTAAATTTCTAATATACTACGTTTTTCTCACAATTTGGCAATTTACTTATTATTGATTTGTTAGACACAAAGCTAATCTCATGTGATCAATTCGTAAAACACTAAAACGGTTTATACATTTTTAATAGACACATAAACATTCATCAACAAAACTCAAAATGATGCGATAAATGGAAATAAAAACGGAGCGCTCTTAAGATTAAAAAGTATAGAAACCACTTGCTTAAATTGTTAAAATAAATAAAAAGGTGTCTTCAGAAATCTGAAATCATCATAATAAAAAAAGCAGAGGAAAAATCTCTTGCGAGTTTACAATTATATCAATTGCCAAGTGTTATAATAAAGCCATAAGACAAAAATAAATTTAGATGAACGTAAAAGATTTTTACGTTTATCTAAAAAGTCGAAAAATAATGGAAACATATAATTTTAACTTGAAGGATAATTGCTTAAAAACTCACACTCACTGTGTGTTTTCATTAGCAGGTTGTGAAAATTTTAAAATATATAAAATTTATGTTTCAGACAAATTTATCGCTGCGCTATTGTTTGCCTATTTCGATATGCCAAAAAATATTTTCATATATTTGTTTCATTAATTTATTAATAAGATTGATAAAGTAATTTGTCAACAAAAAACAACAATACATATAATTTGTCATTTTTTGAATGAACACAAATATCGCTACTTTACCATGCGAGTAAGCTAAAATCGTTAATTTAAAATTTATAATACGAAAAAATATTCGCATCGCATAATTTGTATGGTATTTATTTGTAAATTTATTCATTTTACATTAATCAGGAATTTCAATAGCTTATAAAATCTTTCTCTGCGTGATAAATGACTTCTTTAGTTATACATTTGCGAATTTAATTAAAAATTGGGAGATTTTTTACGCCATGTCGTTTATAGCCTATTTAATTCTTTGGCTATAAATATATCCTTTTATTCCTTTCTGTGACTTCGGTCTTGGGTAGTTTTTAAACTTAGCTTAAAATCTGTAAATCTGTAATATATATTGTACAGTGGGATATATATATTCCAACAGGCTAAAGCTTTATCAAAACTTTCATTTGAAGAAAAGCCAGCCCGAAGAAGCTATACGTTAAAAATAAAACACATATGGAGACACATTTGCTCAATATTTAAGTGGGGCTATTCCCCTTTTTGGGCAAAAACTTGGATATGAAATTTTCAATCTTAATTTCTGCCACAAACTCCACATTTCCTATAATCGCTTGATTTTTAATCCTAGTTCAAAATCTTACTTTTTTTTTAAAGATTCTTTAAACGCTAACTGATTTATATATTTAGCCGATTACACATTGCTTAACGGAAAAGATACATATATAATCTGCCACTGATTGTATGGGTATTAGGTTTTGTCTCTTAAGAAGATGTAATTTTTGTTATAAATAAAATAATTGACGATGTAATTAAAAGTTAAACTGCATTAAATTGTTTAAATTACATAAAAGATTATCCGTATTCTTCGCGGGAATAAAATCTACGATCGCTTGAGTAGATTACACTTGCTTACATGGATTTTGGGAAAGATGCAATTTGCATTGGAATCTTTTTACTTTGGTGTGAATGTACATCCAAATAGCCAAGGACGATTTTCCTCTTACCATATACAAATTTATTTAAACCATATTCAAATAGTTAAATAAAAAAAAGGACATAAACTAAAGAGGAATCACTCTCTTCTTGCCGCACAAATCCTTTGTTAACTCAAAACAAAGTAATGATATTGAGTGTAGTCTTATTACTATTAGAAACGATCGCAAAAAAACAATTCACTTAACATTTTTGCATACTAAGACCGTGACGACACTGTGCTTACTTCTACATTTATCTTTTGCAAGCTATTTTCACTTCTCTGCATATATGTACATGCGCATAAAATGTTCGCTGGTACATTTTATATTAATTTGTGTTGCGAAGCAGAAGTGTGAAACACATTTATAAAGTGTATCAATATCACTTAATTTTTAAAAGTCACCCACATAAAAATGTTGTTTTGTTCGCTTAACTGAAATATCATTTGTCGCTGTTTCCAATTTAGTTAAAGTTTCCTTGACATGAAGTGAGGTACTCTAACATGTCAATATTGGACCAAAATTCATGTTTAAAAAAATTTACGAAATAAATTTTCATAAATAAACGACAGCAGCACATACAAGTTGAAAAAATCAAGCCAAAGCAAAGAATTTAAAAATGAAATAAAATTATTATATGGACGACTTCTACATATTTTTTAGTTTTACTATAACTTTTCACACTGAAACGCATTGAAAGTGTAGAGAACGTATATGACTTAATCTTACTCGAAAGGAGACATGTAAAATATAAATCGCATATTATTAATCTGTTGAATTATTATTAATGCCTTTTGCTTACATTGAGGACCCTTGTTTAAACAAAATTTTTTGTTTAAATATTATATTAGAATAAATTGCTGGATCAAAAAATGTAAGGTCAAGATCTTGAAGAAGTACATGCGAGTGTGGGTAAATAACATGAAACCATTTTTATTTTATTTATTTTTCTATTCTCTCTTCAGTTTTCATTTGCACTTGTAAGTTTTGTTCATAAATTTCTACCCAATTGGACATGTCATAAGATTGGCTTTATTACTATTCCAAGAGAGCAAAGGAAGAAATAAATAAATAAACAAAACATCTGACTGACAGCGACACTTGCTTGATAAATTATAATTTACTTTTACTATTGTCCGCATTTATCGACTGCAAATAGTAGCAGGGCTCAAATGGGAAAAGAAGAAATTTTTTAAAAATCTCCTATTCGCTTTGAGTTGGTTTAAATCACTGGAATTGAATGTATGGAGGTTCCAAAAATTGTTGATTTGCGTTGCTAAAAGTGTTTATATTAATTAGGTTTGGAAACAGATGTTACGAAATATAATACAACAGTAAGTTTACAGGAGAAAAACATAAAAAAAATTGGTTCATCTCACTTTGGAATAACCTCAGTAATAAATATAGTGTTGAGCGTTTTTAGAATTTTTTGCAAGTGGTTTTCTCCGATCTGCCTTAATTAATATGCGATTGTGTGTATAATAAATAGTTATTGTTCCTATTTCATTTGATGGTTTCAGTTTCTAGCAAATTCATCTTCATCTAATTGCAATGAAACGATACGATAATGCCGGCATTTTACAAACAATAAATGAAACAAAAGAATAGAATAACATAAAAAGTATAAATCCGAGCCTACGCCGCAACATATCGTTCCATGAACTACTTACCATTTCTCGAACAAGACGTACGCCAACCACACCATGTGCACTCTGCCATACATATATCATATACATATATGGTTATATATAAATCATTCAGGAGGCATATTTCCGCGTTTCCTGTTTTATTTAACCCACACACATACATATTACTTTCAAATAAATACAATACAAATGGAAATTCATCTGTAAAAATTATGTGTTTATTTTTGTTTTACTTCAGCAATGGCCTGTAAAGCGGCAGAAAAAGCTCAACACGGTTTTTAGCATTTAATGGCATTGCATGGCAACCAATTGATTCACAAGTTTCAGCTCACGCGATGCGATTTTGATATTTATTTATTCTTTCTGCGATTGTTGACATTATGGTGCTGATCATAAAATAATTTTCACTTTGATCCAATCGGTGTTTTATTTTCACCAAAATATCGCTAAATTAAATTAATACAAAAAGGCACCAAATACTTCTTATTTATAACTAAAACCAAAATTAGTATTTACTCGTATCTCATTTTAAATCAATCAGTTCCCAGCTTAAGTAAGTACATCAAGCAAACAACAGAGCTCTATTTTTATGTAAAATAATTTAAGGCTTTTTTGTGTTACAGTAACGATATAACTAAATGTTTCTTCAAACTTGAATGATTTTTTGTATCACATGAAAATTTTTTTTAAAAAATAATCACAGTTTTTAAAATTAATTCAATTTAATGTGCATGTGAGCTTTAATGCATTGTATGCAGATGAAAGTTCTTGTGTTCACTGAATAAAAAGGAAAAAGCTAGATGAAGATAATTTGATATTGTTGTGATAATACTTGGCTAGAAGTTGATGTCATGCGATACTCATTGCGATTGTTATATGTGATTTTACATTTTAAGTTTCCCGAAGATGTCATGACATTTGACAGAATTATATAGTTCAAATAATTTTTAAAAAAGCTAATTAGTTAATAACGAATATGAACCATATACGAGTATGTATGTATATCGCACTTGTGGAAATTAATCTCTTAACATCTCAACGGTTTAAAACTTTTAAGGGAAAAAAGTAAATTAATATAAATTCTTATACGTCTTATACGTCGGATTAGTATAAGTTCTTTATAGTACTTTATATAGTTCTTGGTTTTTGGAAAAGGTATAGTTTTAATATCGTTTTTAGTTACATTTGAAAACTATTTGGCTTCATACAAGCTTGAATTGAAAATCGTTATTACCACATTTAATTTTAGATACATATAAGCAAATGGAAATAACCTAAACGAAGTAATGTAATAGAGCATTTGGAATAAGGATTAGTCAACTGTGATCATGCCTTAAGCACGCGTCGAATCTTATCATTTTTTTTTTAAATAAATCGCTAGTTTTATTTTCCTTACAATCCGGCAATAATTACGTTATAATAAACAATGTAAAGTTGCTTGCCATAGAGCTGGCCTAATGTAAAATGTTAGCGCATAAATGTTGATTTTAAATAGACTTACAACGATCTCACTTGACGCACGAGGACTGCATCCTGCTATTCATTATGATTCCCATTCCCCACTATACGAAATTTTAATCAACGATTTCGATTATATGTATGTAATAATGTTTTGTCCATTATGAACAATTAGAGGCAATTATAAATTTAAAGTGAATACTTCATGCTTATCTATTTGAATTTCTATTGCAATTGTAATTTGTACAGGAGCCAATTCCCATTACATTTAATTGGAAAATAATGATTTCGGGAAGTAGTTGATAAATCGTAGGACGTATTACAATTTATGGATTTAATTATGACAGCGAATTATTTCTGCAATGGATATAGTAATCTGAAATAAAAGGAAATACGAGGAGAAACATATAATATCAATTAAATGTTGGCGGAAATCCTTCACTCTTCTTATCGGTGTAGAGTGTATATTGGTTCATTAATAACAGTTATTATCATGAATTCTTTCACAGCAACAGGTTTTCGTTTTTTGTGTTCACTATGAGAGGAATCTAATGCAAACACCATCCTCAAAAACGAGACTTTATCATTCGGATCTTCTTCAATGATTTGTTTGGCGTTCGACACCTTTACAATCCTTTTGAAAGCACCCATCATTAAAAGCGAACAAATTACAGAAATAATTCAATCATTCAAAAAAATGTTTCATTTGACAAATAAATCCTCTTTGCTATTCATCTAACGTATAGAAAAATCTTAATTGAAAGCTTTCAATTATATTAAATTTAGCTGAAGTTCTTAGAAATTGCTTTTTTTTTAAGTTGCCGGTCGTTGAGTGGTTTGTGTATGGCGAATGTAATTAGCAGTTAATTAAACACGCAGTGAACTATTGGCATAATGTAACATCATTTCAAAATTTATCACAGCGACTCTAAACACGCATGTATAAGAAGTCAACCGTCTATGTATGTATGTATGTTTATGCTCATGTGCCCGGTTATTGCACATGCATTCCCCTAATTTGATTGTGTTCCGCTGGACATGAGAAAATCTCCAATTGAAAGCTCTAGCATACAAAATAAAAGCACAGAACTCTATTTGAAAATTAAATTCAGGAACAGAAACAGCAAAAATAAAAATAAAAATGACAATACTCGTAATAATAAAAGCGGCGACGGTGTAGTGTTTTGGGAATGAATGATTGTCAATGCAGTTTGATGGGAAACCGACATGAAATGTAACACATTCTCAGCATTGGATGCGTAGGAATAGAAAATGGGAATATTTGCTAAACAAACACTTATTTGAGTGGATCTACATCAGAGATGATAAATCATTTTATACGCACTTTACACTCTCATAAAAATGCCCACCAAAAGAAATGAATAGTAGAATTTAACAAACCCCTCCAAGAAACGTTAATAAGTAAATGGATGAGTGAATGAGTGAGTGGCGGACTGTCTAATTAAATGAATAAATCGTGTGCAATGAAATATATATAGTGGTCATAAATTCTAACAGAGCAACATTAATGTTATGCTTGCTTTTGGGTCTGCTTCTACATTTTCATTTTTAAACTTCCGGTTAGAAGCTTTTACGAGTAGTATGAGGCGGTCAGTAAAACGATTTTTTTTTTTTTTTATTTTTCCATGCACAATCAAACTCATTAACTCTCATTTCCAATTATTACGTAGAATGTACAAGTGCAACCGTTTTTGGTAACTATAAAATTACAGACATTTCGTACATTACAAATTATGATTTCATACTCGCATTTGTTATGTTTTACGTTGCGCTACGAGAAATGGTTGAAAATGCACGTACAGTAACACTTTCAAGGTTCGTTGCACAAAATTGTATGTCACAGGTTGTTTAATTATCATTTCCACTTTTCCAAAAAAAACATTAAAAAATACGCATTTACATTCAAGCCCGGAATGGGGGAAGACGCACTTTACCTTTAAGTTTTCTTTCATCGTCATCTTCTTTTCGACGTTACACGTTCAGGTGGTGCCTTAATTGAATTCCATATGAAATTTTCGATTTATCATTTTACTCTACTGCAGTCGCCGTCGCGCCGTTTTCATATCCTAAATTAATTACTTTGTATAATTTTTTAATTTACAAAAAATGTTATGTGAGATACGGTCGTTAGCATTACAATATAATTTTCGTAAAATTGCTTTGTTATTGAGTTAATTTTTTAAAAAGAAAATGTATAAAAATTTGGTGAAATTATCAAGAAAGCATAAAACTTTTACATTTATTTGAAAGCTGTTCCTCAATGTAACTTTTTAAAAAAAATTTAAATGTATTTATTTTTTTAATATTCCTCTACATCGTTGCCACATCGTTGTGTCGCACCATCAGAAAAAATTATTATTTATAATTATTATAGGATAAATCAAATTTTTTTACATTATTAAAATTTTTATCAAAAGTTATGGAAGAATTGTCTATTTATTATAATAGTGGGCCCATTAAAGAATCAATTACACAAGTTTCAGGTTAAAAAAATGCGGACTGAAACCTCAACGTGAATTTACCATTCGACAAAAGTAGCGGAGTCGAAGAACTTCTAGAACAAATAGAAATTACTTTAAGACTCACAACCAACAAAAATATATTCTTGATGGTATAATATTGTGTGACGATAGAAAGGCAAAAGGAAATATTATTCAGAACTGCTGGGTTTTATAATAATATATTTCTCAGCGAATTACGGGTAGTCGGTTTATCAGTTTCTTACGATTATGACAATTTTGACGGACTTCCACAAAAACGCACAGAGCAGAAGCACATACAAAACGACAGGAAGCAAATATTATTTATTTAATTTCACCTGCATTCTGTTTTATTCTTTTCCTTTTTTGTATAAACTTTTCTCTATTAAGTTTTTTGTTATTATTGCCCTTTATTGGACTTGTTCTTTATAATTCTTCCCTTTTTTTTTTAAGTAAGAAATGTGTACTGCAGCAACAGGTAGTTGCATTTGGCTTCCCTGCATGTAATTCCAAATTCAATTTATATGATTTTTTTTCCTTTTTTTTTTGTATTTAATTCTTGTGTTTTCTTCAGCGTACATGCATGTGTATTAAAACCATAAACAATTGCTTAAGCTTTTATTGTCTGATCTTTTTCTTTGATAAACAGAGAAAACCCCAAAGTTTGGTTTAGTTTTTCATTGTTTGGACTCTGATGGTCTCGGTTAAATTTTGTAATAGTTTTATTGCTTTAGCTTTATACTTTAAAAAGATTTGCTGCATGTATTTTATTTGTGGCTGATGGCTACATTGCAGTTCATGTATGTATGCATGTATGCATGAGTAGGATATACACACACATACATAAATACACATATTTATCTGGGATTACATCAAAATATCTTAAAAGTTTGTTAAAATAAAAATGAAAGGATTTCATTGCTTTTATACAATTATAAATCTAAGGCCATACTCCTGGCCACGAGTCACGACTTTATTTAGCTCTCCACATGGAGGAAATATTTTATGAAGTTGAATTAAGTCATGAGCAAATAAGTCTGTAATTGAACAACAGATTTATTTCAAATTTTCAATACTATATGACTATAAGAATAATCCCCTCTCTAAAATGTCAGACGATGTGCAGGGAATTGAGCTTCAAATGTAAAACAAAATGCATAAAATTTGCCAATAAAATATAAAGAATGCAATAAATGACTTCTTATTTGCCATATTTCAAGAGGTTTTGGAAATAAAAGTTTAAGATTTGTATATTCTTTTAATGACTTGCATAAAGTGAGCGTATGTATTGTAAATTGAAGTGGCAGCAGACCCTAATTGTTTCATCCTTAAAAGTTTCGTCCTTATCAGATAGTGATTAATAGATAGTCCAATTTGTTTGGAAGTCCAAATTTTGACGGAAATAAAGTTTGTTTTAAATATGGTCTCTATATGACACTTTACTACAATTTATAAATTGTCATCTGTAATGTTCATGGGGTGCCGCACTGCTTACTTATATTTGCATTTGTTGATTTGAGTTGATTTAAAAAGAATAGCGATCAGCAACGAAGTCTTTTAAAATCAACATTTAACCTCATTTCAGTGTGGCTCTTTAATTCGATAATAAAAATTTAAATTTGCATTAATAAATTGATTGATAAAACATTAAGTTTCTTTCAAACACAAAAAGAGCTTTTTATTTAGTAACAATTTCTTTCCCCGATATATTAATATATAAACTTTTCGGAGCAAATCTTATGAAAACAAAAAAAAAAAAAAAAAAATTAAATAAACAAATAAATAAAAAAAATAAAAAAAAATTATTTCCAAGCTGTTGTCTTTTGAGAATTGAAAATGGAAGATTACACATCTTGTATTTGTGCAGTCGCCAGTATGAAACGAATTTTTAGAAAACAGTAATTCACACAACATTTTAATAAGTGGGCGATTAATGTTAAAAACGGAACGTACAACTTTTACTCCTACCGACCACACTGAGATGTTCGTCTGGCGCTCGTTCCCATCCTTCTTGTGATGCTTTTGATGTTTATTTTTAGTGTTTTTATAATTCTTTTTGCCTGCTGTTAAAACATTAGCTACTCGAGGACAAAGTCATAAAATAAAAAAAAAAAACCAGAATACAGAGTCAACACCAACTGCAGCGACAATATTTACACTAAAAAATACTACGTAAGAATTGTGTAAAGTATATGTGGCAAATAGCAGCGCGAGTGGCAGCGTCGCAGCCATGTAGCAATAATAATAACTATATTTTCTAAGACTTAAGCCTGGGAAATAATAAAGACTTTACGATTTCAGAGTATAAGTTGTAGCCTGTAAAAAGAAAAAAAATTTTTGCGCACTTTTAGTTTTATTTTCAATTTCCTAGGAATCCAAGCTCATACAACTGGCATAATCAAGTGGATCCATTTCTAACTTTGCTGCACTGCATTTTTTTGAAATTCATGTGTTTCTTCGGAGGTTTTGATTCCAACTTATTCACCATGTTGTATGTCAAGAGCAAAAAAAAAAAAACAAAAACTTTTAATTTTTATTGTCATTTTTTTATTGTGTTAAAATATTAAACTTTAAAGAAAATTAACGAACTCATGATACAATCAGGTTAACAAGTTTTTTCCCCCCTCTTCATTTAAACTATTCTTCTTTATTTCTTTTTGCTGCATTTCTCCACCAGCATAGTCGTCTAAATATTGATGGATGTCTGACTTGTGGGTATTTGTCTAATATTTAATCTGCCAATGAGCTTTGTGCATTACTCTGCACCAGCTGCTCTTTGAAATATCTAGGAAATTTGCGCAAGCGTAATGTTGTTGCTTTAAAGCTTCTTTCTATTTCTCTATTATTTGAACTAAGTAAAATAATACAAAATAATTTTCTGATGTCCATAGATAATTTCCAATAATAAGAAGAGTTTTATATTATTATTTTTTTTTTTTTGTTTTTTTTTTGGGTTCAATTGAAATTGCGCCACAGTGACAGGACGCTACAGAAAAAAAAGGCCATAACACTTGTATAAAGAATTTGTGGCGTACTACTAATAAAAAAACAAATATTTATTTCTTATTTCTTTCGCTTCTTTTATAGGAACTGAAAAAAGAACTGGCGAATTGCAATTGCTACCCGAACTCAGTATATACGAGGCCAGGTTGTGTAATTACGCTCCTAATGAAAATTGTATCATAAGTGATACTTTTCCAACCATTAACGTTTCCTTTTTGCATCCTTTATTATCGCCAAAAGTATAAAAATAACAAAAATAATTTTCTCAATTTGATGAAATTACCGAGGAATTTCAGGAAGAAGGCATGAAAATAATAAATTTGTGCACATTGTAATTGTCGAGTCAATTTTCCGATTTCGAGAGAATTTAATTTATGTCTTATTTTGTGAATAATGCAATGGAAAACAATTTTATGAGAATTGTGCATAGTGCTCATTTAAGGTTAATGTTCGCCAGCATCGCTCGTTTAGATAAAATGAAATGTGTGTTTGAAAATATTTGTGGTAAAATTTTAATTAGATTTTTCTGCTGAAACTGCTGCTGCAGCTGCTGCTGCTGGTGATTATTTTGATATGTATTATACTTCTTGCTTTGTGCCTTCCCACTGCTTATAATGATCATTGAACGATTGCAATTGGCCCACTGTTGCTGCTGTTGTCTTTCGGTTAATACTCCTCTCGTATTCCACTTTAATCAGTTGAAATAAATCAGCACGAATTTTTATTGTAAATGTTGCATTTGGCGCCAAAGTCTTTCCGTTTCATGTTTTCCTTTTTCTAGCGATAATGTGCAAAAGTTCAAACACAATAATGCTGGGTGTCTTACTTGCTTTTATTATTAAAGAAAAAATAGACTAAAAGTTATAGATAAAAAGCAATGAGCGTAAATGATGATGCTCGACTAACTAAAAGACATAATATCTGCTTGCCTTCTTGTCTTATTATAAATTTGATGTTGCATGAATTTCAAAGAACGCATGACTATTTCTCATGAAAATCGGCTTTATAATATCCATACATATTTTTAAATTCTGCTAACATACTCAACAAGTACACATTGCATTTTTAAATATAATCTTATACATGCAATAATTTGCATGCGAACAATTTTTTCACCGCCGTTCTCTTGTAATTCATTAATAAGATTTTATTCTTTTCTGAGTACTAATTTAGCGGGAAAATATGATATTTCATTATTCCAGATTAGAAAACGTTTCGTAATATGCGATTTATTTGTTGGTTTACAATTGAGCTTGTTTCTGTTTGGCAACATGTTGCCAGAAACATGTATCATGTTGGCAAAGCATAAATTCTTTATCAATTTAAAAATACAATTATTTAGATGTGCCGCAACTTAAACTATGAATTACTTGTGTAATTTTTTGGAGGAATTTCTTTAAAAGTTCGGGAATTATTTGTTAAAACCAAATTATACAAGCAAAGTTCAAATTATTCGAAAAGTTTTCATTGCTACGGCATTCGCCGGTTTACATGGCGGTCGCCTAATAAATTCTTCACAGCAAATTTTTTCAATTTTAAACGTCGAATGAATTTGTAAAGAAAATTGTCCTTAAATATAATATTGTTTTATGTTTTACGTATTGTTAATTGTCCTTATGTATGTACATATGTATGGTTGTAATTATGTGTTATTGAATTTTAATTGCAAATGTATTCGGCTAAAAGACTCAAGCGAACGCTGCTGATATTTACACTCTTCCTGATTCACTGATGTGTCAAATATAGCTTATGTGCTGAGAAAACGGGATAGTGTTGCCTAAAAATTCATATCTGTGACAGATTTTTTCACAAGTCGTTCGAATTTTCATGCGATCAGAGGTGCATTTACTTACATCAGCGAAGAAGAAATCGCATTTTGTAGAAATAGTACTTGACATGCAAACGTAAGCAGTTTTAGAAATTTAAACACAACTGTAAGGACAGAAGCATCTTGCTTAAGTATTCCTAATTACTCTTCCTATAAGTTTATTTTTAAACCAAATTGAACTGCTATCTCTTTGAGGTTTGATATTTACAATAAAATGCCATTAACATTGAAAAACAATAAGACGAAGTTCTTTTAGACTTTCCGTTGAATTTATCAGTATGATTTAAGTAGACGCTTTCCAAAGAGTCACATTAACCTCTGTAAGCCTGTAAACAAAGGTGGATTAAAACGAAATATATAAATACTTATAACATATTACTCAATTATCAAAGGGGAATAAAAGAATTAATATATAGGCGTCGAAATATGCTCGAGCTGAATCATAATTATATATCCACGAGTGGAAAAGGTCATACATATAGAAAAATCTTTAAATATATTCCAACACAGTTTAAATTTTCTAATTAGTAAGTAGTGAATAGTATTCCGCGAAATGAAAAGCGTATGCATCATTCTTATTAAAATAAGCTGGAAAAAATTAGATTTTAAAGCACCTTTTCTACATTTGATATTTTTGTGATAAAAATATTTTATTTATACGACTTCAATTGTTATTAAAAAAAGATATCACAATTTGTTTGTATATAAACAAACGTATTACGTTAATTTTACTTCCTTTGTATTCTTATTATTATTATTATTATTATTATTTTTGTTTAATTGCACACGGAAGTTCAATGACACCCTCTCTTCTGTGCAGCGTTTGGCTTTGTTATTTAAATTAATATTTTTTTTTTTAATAATTGGTTGAATGAATGCAACTTTTTATCTCATGTTTCTGTTGTCAGTTTTATTATTTTTTTTTCAATCTGCATATTATTAATAACGCACAAATCTTATGCACAAAATCATTAACTATTTGCATGTACACAATACATTATATTAAAACTCTTGAAACTAATTTTACATAAAAGTTATTTACAAAGCAAATGTCAGGTTCAATCAAGTTTAAAACATGGTTTAGAAAATAATTAATACAGTTTAGCAAAGGAAGGAACTCAGTTAGGAAGAAAGCTCAATTATACGAACACATAAGCCAATAAACTTATTGCACCCACACATGCATACACACATAACTTATTAAAAACAAATGGGCAAAGCCAGACATGAAAATTCTGATCACATGAAAATTCGAATGGCGGGTGAAAAAGTCTGTCACCCATATATATTTTTTAGGCTACACTATCCGAGCAAGTGCCTTCAATTCCTACTGTAACAAATATGCAGTTTTCCTACTTTTACGGTTTACATAACTAAATTTTAAAGTTATATAGAAAGTTTGTAAATAGAAAATTATTTTAAATGAAATACTTTAATGTGTTTTAACTGCAACTCAGCTGTAGTTTGATAATTACAGGGGAAATGTATTCTTTCCTTTCTAATTATACAAAATTATTGATTAATCCAAACTCCTTATGCACTTCTTACGGACATTTTTTTACTACAAGTCCGGTATCTGCTGGCACTAGACTGAAGCAAATTGTTAATTTCTGTGATTAAAACAAATTTAAAACAAATGATTTCTTTTAATTTACACAGTGGGCCTTGAGCCATAATGCATACAAAATTATTAACAATATTAAAAGACATTCTAATTGCGCCACATCTGAGAATTGTCTTCTGTTGTATTGAAACCTCAATGAAAAAAATAGTTTTATAATGATTATGCATTTATTGTCTATATTTATTTAATGTATTTTTTTTTTCAATAAAAAGCAGATACAACTTTTATACAATTTAATATATTAACAACGTTAGCTTTTTGTATAATCAATATGGTGTTTTACCTTTTCTTAATTTAAAATTTTTTTAAGTTTATAGTTTTGCGAGGCAAATATTTTTCAGAGCTTTGGGTTGTGCGGTGATTTCAGAGCTATTAAATTAACTTGCACGCTTAGAAAACGAGTTACCGCAAAATTACATAAAACTATTTATATTTAAAATATTTAACAGAGAAGTGTTGGGCTATTTATTGTTTAATAATTAAACAAAACTGAAAAAGGTTGTTATATCGATAAAAATTAACTAATCACAGGTATTAAAAAAGCACTAAAATGAGCCAATAATATTCACTGACTTACTTTTTAAAAAGTTCATTTAAAAAATTTAATTTAAAATTCAAACATTTTTCCTTAAAGTTTATAATATTAAATTTTTGCTCTTAAGCATATCAAGCTTCGTTATTTGTTGCTAGTGGAATTAAAAAAATATAATTTTCATTAAAAATTTTTGGAAAATGATGCAAATTAATTTAAATAAATACAACTTCGTTAGTGTTAATAGAATATCCTTCTCAATTAGTTTCTGTTCACTCTAAAACCCATTTCTTACTGCTGAGGGTTAAATAAATAATAGACTTGTGAGATGGGATTCATGCCCTTCATCACGAAAGTAAATCTAAAATATTTTTATAAAATTAAATAAAAATTAATCGAACAATTTCTTTTTACACTCGGAGAAAACTAAGTAAGAACCGACAAACTGGCGGACAAAGATTTATAAAGTTCTCGGCGTATATGGAGTCCGAATATGTGCTCTCTATAGAGCAAATTAATATTGTACAAATTAGCATCCCCACATCAAACTTTTTGATGGAAAAGGGTATAATAAGGAAGCCGATATTCTTATTTTCGAGTAGTTTCAATAGTTTCCAATCAAATCAAATTTTGAATCAATTTTGAAATACGCATAAAAATACTTAAAAAGGCTGTGCGGGGATAAACTCCTTTGTGGGGAATAATTAAGACATTAGTGACACACTTTATTAGGCCAATGTTAATTTTATTAAGAAAATCACGTTCTCGCTTACTTTGTTAAAGCATTTGAATGAAAACACTGCTGACAAAAGGGTTTATCAATTGTTCAAGTGTCAAATTTTTTTATAAAATGCTTTAGAAATAGGAAAAAGCAAATCAGATTTTTCTCAAGTTGAAAAGTCTACCTGTTTTAATAAAAGCAAAATTTTTCTTCATTTTGTTTTGAATTTTAACATTCAAGTCTTGCAATTTAATGGAAAAAGAAAAAATGAATAGAGAAGGCAATTCTAAAAAATGTTAAGGCAGTTCACTTATTGACATGAATTCGTAAACTAGGAAAATCTGAAGTACTCTGTACAAAAAACATGCTGACCCTGTGCGGGCAATTTAATCAAACACTGCTGAAGATGTTCGCAGCCGTTATTGTGCAATGAGACTTTACGTACCACATGCCAAATCCCAAGATCGGATAAACATGTTCTTCGTGATATAGTGTAGCAACTTTATCCCTAATGATTATCCCTAATGTCTTTTCTCAAACAATTTTATTCATTCCAGACAAAATGTATTTACAACACAGGAGTTTATTTTTTTGCTTCACTTAATTTTAAGAGCCAACTACAAACAAACAATCGAACAACGAAAAAAATATCGTGATCCAGACGACGCCAATGTGCATAAAAATATTTTATTAAAACAACAGCGATTGATTATTGCCAACGTGTATTAAGACCTTTAACGAAAAATGACGTGAGATTTTTAAAATTGCTTAAATTTAAATTCATTTATATTAAGCTTGAAATTATTAATAATATTCATTATAAATTGAAAATTAAATAAAACAGCAAACGCGAAGGTATCGCAAATATTTGTTACGAAACAGCAAAACTAACTGTTAAGCAATTGGAAAGGGAAATTACGTGTGACTTTCCATTAGCATACGAGTACACTTGCATTTATATATTCCTTTATTAAAGTATTAAATTAATTAACCGCACCACGGGCATGGGAATGTGCTTTAAGAAAAAGCTAGGAAATTGACACGAAATTAAATACATGTTGTAAAACTGAACTACTTTTGTCTGAATGCCAGATCGTGAGTAAGATTCTGCTTACATTCATGCACTCAGTTGCATGCGCGACCTTGTCTGATACAGATGTGAGTATCGAATATTTATTCAGTTCATTAATAACTAAAAAATATCGGCTTTAATAATCATCCACACCTGGATAATTGACGTCTTTATGATGTGTTCTTAATACAAATAAAAAGAATTATTCAAGAGTGGAATTTGACTCAAATAAGTAAACTTCGATTATAAAAAAAAAATGATGTCACCTATGCTGAGGGCATAAACCTAACTTGCGCCAATTTATTTCCAACCACTAAGTGTTCAGACATCCCATACTCAGTTTAAGTTTCAGTCAATTCTCATATACAAGTCATGATTGCAACGGATATGCAATGTACGTATTACAATGACGTTGTGGCGCAACACGATTATACGAAAAGGATGCCAACGACATTTTTCGTCTAGGTGCCTGCTCTGATCGCGCGGAAAATGTAATTTTCTTAATATTTTCTTAAATCTTAGCTTGGCAAAAAATCTATCATACAGATCGATTTTGACAAATCGTGCGACCGTATGGTATAGTGCAGACTGAGCTTAAACCAACCATCCGTAGCGTTGCATTGGACATTTTATTCATTTTATTCAATATCAATTTTAAATTGAATACTTTGTATACTTTTATTAATTAAATTAAGAAACATATTTTATAGTGCAGTTCAGCTGGATGTCTAAGCAGGGTGAAAACCATTTTTTCCTTTTCTGGAAGAACTCACGTTACCAAATTTACATAAAACTCTTGTTATAAATTTACATTTCTACTTAACGCCTTTAACACTGAGCTTTTACAAAAAACCACCTCAATTTGTGTCAGTTAAACCAGGTTCTGCGGTTATGTGTGTTGCCGTAAAATTCTTATCAAATAATTTATTTTTGGGACACTACATTTTTGGGTAAAAATTGCCATTCTTTGAAAACGTTCTTTTGTCCATTTTTCAATAAAAAAACATGAGTTTATTTTTGCTCTTGTATGTTTATTTTATGTTTTCAAATCTTTAAAATATATTTTTGCTAAAAATAAAAGAAAAAATTTTTTTTCTATTTTTGGGAAAATTTGCAATTTTTGATAAGGGGGTACCCTTTGCATTTTTTGCCAAAAATCATCAAATTTTGAAAACGTCAATTTGTGTATTTTTGAAAGAAAAACTTACGTTTTTATTGCTCTTGTATGTTTATTTTATGTTTTCAAATGTTTAAAATATATTTTTGCTAAAAAAAAAAAGAAAAAAAAATTTTCGAATTTTTGGAAAAATTTGCAATTTTTGAGAAGGGGGTACCCTTTGCATTTTTGGCTAAAAATCGACAAATTTTGAAAACGTGTATTTGTGTATTTTTGAATGAAAAACTTACGTTTGTATGTTTATTTTATGTTTTCCAATTAAAAATGAATGTGTAAGTCAGCATACACCACTTCACTTAACAGACATTTGAATCAAATTCGTAAGAGGCTTTTATAAGTTTTACATTAAAATCTACGGAGCTGCAATGTATAATAAGTTTTTCTTTTTCACTCACACTTACATTAGTGCAAAGTTTACTGTAATTTAAATGTATTCTCGTAATTAATGCCTGATTATTCTCAATACCATTTACAATTCCATTTGCAGTATTTATAATTTTCATTCCACTGATAACTACGAATGTTGGCTGTAGTTAAGCATCGCATCGCATTGCATCACATCGTATTTTTCTTTATGCATCGATTTATACAGGCTTGCAAATAAAGAAGTGTAAGTTGATACCAGTTCAATTGTAGGTCACAATATGACATTGCAGGAGTATCTTTTATAGCACATGTAGGCATCGATTTTACTAACAGCGTAGGACGGTAACAAGAGCGAGCGAGAGAGGGAATTGGGACTTGTTCCTCTAAGCACAGGAATATGCATGTATGTACATCGATTTTCAAAAATGAAAATATTAAAAAAAAATTAATATTTTAATAAAAAAAAAGTTTAAGAAGCCTTAAGAGATCTACGGAATACAATTTTTCTAAAAAATATGCTGAAATGCATTCTAAAGTTGTTAAATGCGGAACCGAAATAATTTTAGCATAGAGGCAGTACTACATGGAATGTGTCAAATATTAATTTTTAATACGATTCAGTTGGAATTTTCAAATTTTACACACGATATTTTGCATATTGGAATTAAAATTTTTTTTTTTGATTTAAATAAACATTGAAATTGTTTTTTATTTGGTGTTAATTTTTTAATTTAAAACAGAATTTAAATGTAATTTCGGTTTTCTGCCAACATTTATGCAGATATATGTATGTGTGTTTAGACAGGTTTTTAAAAAGTTTTAGTCGTTTTACGTTAATTCAGAAATCTGTCTTCTACCCCTCCAAATGAAATTCTTTTACATGAATTAATATGAAAGAATAACTCTGTAGTTCATAGTTTTAAAAATTGTGTATGGAAAGAGGGTATAAACTTGTTGCCAGCACTCCGAGTTTGGCTTAATCTTTGTGCAACGTACGTTATTACATGAATATTTTGTATTTTGTATTTTGTATTTTTTATATTTTTCTATTTATTTACTGATGCTGATGATTGATAACTCATTTAATAAAGATGAGTAAATAATAGCGAATCTATAGAATTCAGACAAACTTTTGTATTGGTCATTATGCATTAAATGATCTTTGTGCACGAAACCGTTCACATACATACATTTATGATACCCCAGTGAACATTTTCTTGCTAGTGCAAGGTGTGATGTAATTTTTTTTCGAAATTGTTGTAAAAGAAGCTTCGGAATATTTTTAAGAGGTTCGAGTGTATGTATCCGAATTTCTCTTCACTTAATCGTTTGCGAATATAATAGTAATAGAATATATATACATGGAAAAATTTTTGTGCCTTTTTCCAAATGCATGAAATTTTTACTAACAAAATTTATAGCAAGGAATGCTGGAAAACTAGAACAATTTTTTTTAAATTGTTTAACGTGACTACCATAGAACTTACATATCGTAGGTCTCAAGTAGAAACGCACTAATTCGTATTTTTTTGGAATGGATTTTTTTAGTATGTTCAGTTTATAAATTGAAATCACTAAAAAACTCTGTTGCAAATGGGAAGTTGGGGCCATTCTAATTGACACCAACGATATTACGAATTCCTTACATTGCATAGGCACATGGGAAATTGTCCTACTCAAAAAAACAGACACTGAATTCCAATGGTATAAAAAGTTGTTTTTTTTTTTAACAAATCGCAAACTTATTTTGCCTTTGCATAAGAATGTTTAGTGGGATACCTCGAAAGCAGTACGATGTGTTGTAGTGCTGCTGTTTAAATGGTAGAAAAAAATTTATTGACATTATAGGCATTAATTATTTACAAAAATTTTCTGTTTTATTGGGTCAAGTATTTTTTGCTCGAATATTTTTTTTATTAAAGAGTATTAATTATGAAAATATATTTAATTTATTTTCTCTTTAAGATGAAACAGCAAATAATAGTTTTAATTAGAAAATTTAATAAATTCGATTACTGTTTTGGCTTTTCATATTAAATAAAAATTATTCATTAAAAATATTTTTTTTAGTTCTATATTCAAGTTTATTGAAAGCGAAAAATTCAAATGGAAAGCAAATCATTTAAGTGGTTGTTAGAAATGTATTAGATTTTTCTAAAAGTTACTCGATTAGAAGCTCAGAAACTATAATTGAAATTAGTTCCCTCAAGACAAGAGTGTGCAAAGTGCATTGAAAACAATGTTTACACAAATCAGGCTTAAGTTGTAGAATTAATATTGTTAATTACATCGTTTTAAGGAGATTAACAATGATCTTATTTCTGTTCTATTTTTCAGTATCCATTACCAAATTTTTCCGCACTGTAAACCTTCCGACACCAAAGCGAAGAAAGAGAGTGAAGCTATACGAGATGTTTTATGTTCAAATTTATATTACAAATAGCGTAAGTAAATAAATACAAAAATTACACTTTCCACAGTCTGACACCACTTAATGCCAAAAGAAGGGCCACATTTTGTTTTTTAGAGCAAAGAGAAAATTATATGTCAATATATTCAAGTATATCCGTGGCAAAAAATTGACGCTTTTTTGATACTTGTGGTTAAACACAAAACTTGATATAAACACATGAATAAAATTGTTATCACATGAGTTTCCAACTAAATAATAATGTTTGATTTATATTTATTATTTATTTATTTTCTTGCTGCAAACAATTCGCAACTTTGTTTCTTTTCTATATACGAGAGTTTCTTGCACATAAATTTTTCAAGAGTTGACAGGTTTCGACATTATCACAAAATTTTAAATTTAAATGCCAGTGCATGTTTACACTGGTACACGTATTCGCAGAAAAGCCAAATTTGAACCTGGTCATCTTTGAATGTGTTTGTTAGGAAAAGGTAATTTTTATATACATATATTTATAGTAATCATCTCCTGTGTTAAGATAAATTTAAAAGTAATTTAACCAGTTAACAAATCTATTAAACATCTGAGAAAGAAGAAGGTTAAAGGTTAAATTCATATTTTCACAAAGCAAAAAATGTATTTAAAGGCCAGAGAATGGAAGCATTAAAAGATCAATGGAATGAAACTAGAAAAAAAATTAACAACTCATTATAAATTGCAGAGCCTTTCTGGAAATGATACACCTCTATAAAAGTAACATAATTATATAATCTTACTGAAAGAAAATGTTAATGAAATAAAAACTACCAAAAAACCACCAAAAAGCTACCAAAAAACTACCGAGCCCTGGCTCGATAATGTTTAATGCTACCACCACAAGCATATGGCCAGTCATATAAACGCTCCTGTCCACTTGCATTTTCATAGGAATACTTTCAAGTAAAACGGCGAACGAGTCCGGAAAACTAGTCTTGAGTTTATGAATTTTTTTTTTTTTTTGGTTCTAAATTTAAAGTTGTTTTTTTTAGATTTTTTTATAAAGCATAAAATAATCCTAATTTTCCACTTGCAGCGTGATTTATAATAATATGAAATATGGGACTTGAAATCTACTGCATCACCTCCATTATTTTGTTCCGATGCGGTATTTTATATTTATTATAAGTCTATGTGCAACTTTTTATTTACAATTAATACATTCATTTAAATCGTCACCTGTTAATAAGTCAAAAAATTCAATTAATGGCGATATATTTAAATTGTGCCATCTACTTGCTGCTGGTGGAAAAATATTCTATTGGTGTGGCTGCCAAGCTCATAGTGCTCATGAGCATTTTTAATTTTTATTTTAATCTTGGCCTGAGGTTGGAAGTGTGAAGAACACAAGTAATTAGTATTTAATTTCATCACAATTCTCAATTAAATATTGTATTGAAAATTGAAAGGCTTGCCAAAGTGTGAGGAAAACATGGGCAAAATGATTCGAAATAGAATTCGTGGCCAGAAGTCAATATGAATTCTTAAAAATTATCTTTTTCCTTAATTTTGTTGGAAAGAAAATATCTATACTGTTAGATATATATTAGTTAACAATCATATGAAGACCATCTTCTTGAAATTTCAACGGTTTTCAGCCAGAACTCAATAAATCATATTTATGTTGGATACTATTAATTGTTTTAAGGTTTGCATAGCTCCTTAGACCTCGAGAAATTCCTACCAAAGTAACAAAATAAAAACATTTACTTAGAAAAACTTAAGAGATAGCTAGAGACTAAGATAGGCCAGAAATAGGTAAAGCTGGCCCATCTAAAGCGGTATGCAAAAGCTGGTTTATATCAGCATTATTTATTTATTATTGAGGACTTGCAAAATTGGAATTACTAGCCAGCTTTAGATGCACACACACATGTACATTTTCTTAGTAAGAAAGGAGCAGCAATTATAGTTGCTATATAGGAAGTTCTTCAAGAAGAAAATGAAAGCGCAGAATACAACGCCTGTGGACTACCGCAAGGAATTTTTATAAAATAATTAAATAAAAAATATAAAAATAAAATCAGCTATAAATATGTCATAAACATTTAGGTTTTTTCTATAGAGTGTTTTTGTTTTATGTTTTAAATGTTGTTTTTTGTTTTAATTTCTATGCGTGAGCCTTAAGAGGAATGTGATGTCCTTTATGAACTCAAATAGCGTTAAAGCGGTAAGATTTCTAAAAAGTTTAATTAAATTATCAAGAATGAGATCTCACCTATAATATATGTATATTATATCAACCCCAAACATACATAAATTCAAGCAACCGGCCTTTTACAAAAAAAAAATTACTTAAAAATGTTCGCCTTAATATGTTTCGTAAAAAGGAGAACAAACAAATTAACCAAAAATAATAAAAAAGAAATGTGTGACCCATTTTAAAACGTTTTTATGACACTCTCAGGCATTGGCTATTATTTTTAAGTTGAAAATACAACATAAATACGGTTGGTTAAATGACAAAAAGCCAAAAAGATGGAATAAATATTTTAATTTAACTTTTCGCTAATGGAAATAAATGTTTCTTGCTGGCGATTTCGTTTAAATCCAAAAGCATAAAGAAAGTTTAATTCACAAGTGAAAAAAAATTTGTTGACATATGCTAATTAAGAAAAATGGGCCCCTTTCCTCAGTTTGGTTAAACATAATTATACGTTGATGGCAGCAGAAGCATCATTATAAATTGCATTGAAAACATAAGAGAGTGTGCCTGAGACATAAAATGTTTTTTGTAATGAAAAAAAAATCAATTTTGAATTAGCATGAGTGCCGATACAGACCGGCTCGCAATGCAAAACAATCAAATAACTGGCTCACAAAGCCATTCAATTTCCCAACACGTCCCACATTGTCTATTATAAAAATTTCAAGGGCCCTTATAACACTGCACTAGATTACAAAAAAATACTTTTGAAAATGTTAAAGACCTTTTTTAGTAATTATTGGGATTCATTGCTTTTCGATTTTGCATGCATACGAAATTTAAGTGTTTTGATCGCTTAAATATCAACCATAAAACTACTATTGCAAATCTTAAAATTACCTTCAAGCAAATAATCTCTCCTTTCAGTTTATCCAATTCTGCAGTCATTGATTAATTCCTCTTTTATTATTAAAAACTTAGAAGAAATTCTTCAAAAAATTAAATCTGCATTATTGACTGAAGCCGGCTGGGCAAGTGATTCCTGCGATATTCTTTCAACTTTCCACCAACTCAGAGTTGAAATTGCACAACAGTTTATTTATTGAAAAATTCCATTAAAAGTTCATTAGAGTTCATTTGTGTGTATTTTTTGGGCGTTTTTTTTTCGCATTAATTTATTTGTTTTTTCTTCCTTCCAATTATTTATTAAATAGTTTAACTTGTTTTATTTATTATTGCATTGAGCATTTGTATCAATATTTTACAATCATGCATGTGTACACATTTATCATTAAATGTAGGAGCTGCAGGTATGTGCGCATGCTTGTAGAATTGTTTATTAATATTATTATGACAAAAATATATAATTTTTTCACTTGATTTTTACTAAATGCTGGATTTGTTTGTCGCATGAATTTTTCATTAAACAGTTAAATTTTTTCTTTCACATACTTTTTTGTTCAAATTTTTTTCCACTTTGTTGTTAAACAGTCATGGCATTTTTAAGTTAATTTTTTTTTGTTTCGAGATAAGAAATTTCCGGCGAGAAATTTAAAAAAAAGGTTTTTAAATCAAACATTTTGGCTTTAATTAGTAATTTAAAAATGTTCATCACAGTGAAAAAATTATAGATACAAGCAATCACTTCCTATAGGTCTGTAGTGCATAACCTTTGAAAGCAATTGAAGACGGCTTTACGTTACTTTATTGGCTTGTCTAAACTATTTTATTTTATTTATTTGTTTTTTTTTTGTTTTGTGTATTTTTTTGTATTTTATTGGTTTAACTGAAAAATATTTGGTTTGCAAGCATCTAGTGATTCTACAATTGGATATTTTGTATCTCAAATATTTTATCTCCATCACATTTTGTTGCATTTAAAACAAAAATCGAAATATTTCTTCAATTATAATCAATTGCTGTAAGTCAACAGGCAAAGTCAAAGGTGCTTGCTTACGACTTATAAGTTTTCTTTTTAATCTAGTTAATTGATTTCAATTTAATATTAATATTGAAACACAGAGAAATTGATACTATTAAACGAAGAAAACATGTGACCCTTTGCAACGACATGGCTATTGACATGGAAAAGTGAGTGTCTGGATGTTCATTCGGTCTTCTTAAATTGCGGTCACATTGCAATCGATTCAATCAGAAGAAGTTAAAGTAACCTAATTTTCCAATTTTATTTCAATCGACTACAGGAAATACATGAGGAAAACTATTGCTATTGCATAAAGAATTTTTTTAAATATGGTTCACGCACTTTTATGCACAAATTTTTTATGAATAAATCAAATTTATTATAAAAAAAGAACACATTTATTTTGAAAAACATTTTTTCAATTCTCAATGCAAAATTATCATTAGATCAATTAAGACCTCAATCAAATACTTCCTCATTGAACATCTTTATTCAATCAAAGCAAATAATTGATATTTAATTCTTTTCTCTGCATCTAATCAACCTAAAAAACCACGAAAGTTCATTATAACCAATTTTAATACCACTATAAATACATTTGAATTTATTGGATGGCTTTGAAGCCAAGTACTAAGATAAGAATACCTTTAATGCAGTTGAGGGAAGACAACATGGAGAGAGGAAAGCAAACACAAAGCAGAAAAATTATAATATAAAATATTTCTCTTACACGTCAAATCCTATACACACAACAAACTCATTAAATCGGTATTAACGGCTACTTAATGGCGACCCATCAATCAAACTGCACTTGCTTGCAGGCACTTTTGTAACAGCCAATGAACGATTCCACCGACAGCAACGACATTAAACCTACTGGCGGTCCAATCAACCAGCCAGTCAAACAATGATTGCATTTCTCAAAGTTTTGGGGCGCATCACGCTTTAATATGAAATATAACGTGTAAATAATAGAAAACCATAAACACAAAATAGATAGAAAAATTAATTAAAAAAAAAAAAAAATAGAATAAATATGTATGTATGATTGGTTTCTCAACAATCAACAAAATTGCCAGACTGCCAGCCCATCAAATTTTCCAACTTTTAAATGCTTCTTATCAAATTTGGGAACTGCCAGTTTGATCGATAAACTTGAAAATTAATTAAATTGTTAAAAACTTTCTTTCAGGGTTTGCTTACCGCATACAACATGTTTAGATATGGAATTTATCAGTTACGAGTTGGTAACAGATTTTGTTTGTGATTTAAAATTTAGTTAAGCCAGATGCCAGAGCAGTAAAATAATCTATTCTTTTTATTTTGATTATTTTACAAATGGTTCAATATACAACGTTACAATGTGATTTGGCACTTCAATATTATCTTTAATGCGCTTTTACAGAACGTTAATTTATTTATAAACGAAACTCCTTAATCCTTAAGGATTTATTACAATAGTAAATCTATTTTTATTTTCTATTTTTATTTCAACGCAGCCTTAAATACTTCAAATGTTACAAATGAGCTAAAATATTTTTAACTTCAACTCACGATATAAATGTGTTTTCCAAATTAAATAATTAATTAGGAAATTTGTTTGATAGATCAGTATCGTTCTTGAGACACACATATGTTTTCTTAATCTAACATTTATTTGATATTTTAATGAAAACTTTTTCGCTCTGTAACGTTCACATTTTATATAACAAATATCATAATATATTTTATAACGCGTTTGCTCTAGCCAATCGTAACATTACGTTATTTCAATACAGTTACAACCTTCTAATTTTCCTATTGTTCGTTATTAAAATAGATGAAAGCTTATACAACTTCTAATGTGTTGACCAGCAAACAATTGAAAGCTCAAGGTGTTTGTACTCACACACCGTTTAAATTACAATTTTTTGTAACTTTTAAATACAAACAATGTTGTTATGCAATCTTATTTCTATTCTTAGCACTAGAGAGCAGCTAAAACCCATTATTATAAGAATCAGTTAATAAGAATCAATCTAAGAATCAATCCGCATTCGAACCACTACTGGTTAAAGGGAAATTATGTTAAAATAAGATTGCTATAATACTCGTATATCTATTTCCCTCTCGGGCAAAAGAGGAACAAACGGGATAGATATCCTTCTGTTGGAATGGTTTTATTTTTTATATTGGCTTATTAATCTTAATTAAAATCTTATTCATATTAATCGTAAGACTTTCCGTTTCACTATCCTCCAATAATCCTTCAGGGCAATTTTTCGCTGTATTAACAAGAACACTTAAAAAATAATAAAGGATATTCTGAGAAGTCTCTATTACTAGTGTACCAAAGTAAGGAATTTAAATTAGAATTACGGGTCCTCTGAATTATAATTTATTTCATAAAAAAAAATATATATATATATATTAAAAAGCTACGACCAGGAACTAATTTAAGAAAATTAAAAATAAATTTTATTTGGTATATAAAATAATATCTTTTAATTTATCGTCTTTTCCATCGAAGTGAAAAATTGTATCTTTTAAAAAACATTAAATATTAAAAGAAAATGATAACAAATTGAAGGATGTCTTCAAAAAGGTAGAAATTACATTCGTGCGATTCAAACTCCGGTCGAAGGTGCTGCTTTTTTCTCTTTTGTGAATCTCAAAACTAGACTTAATGTTTCTTTCCGTAAGTCAAACAATCAGTGGAGTTTTTTATCACTTGGGGTTCACTCACACCAACGAACTTTTATATGTACGTATTATTTTTTGGTAGGAGAATCGCGTAAGTTTATCTTAAAATTAAAACTAAATATTAAATAAAAGCCGTGCTCCAACATCAGTTTGTATCGTGTGCGTATATGGAAATGTGTATTGTAACAGCAAGTGGCTTAGAAATGTTTTCTAAATCTTCTGAAAGAGCAGACAGCCTTCACTGAAATACTCGTGCCCCACAACGTTCCGTTTAAAACCAAATACCACTTACTAAAAGATTAAAATTTTAAATACGAGTTCTACACTCGAAGAATATGAAAATGGATTTCTTTTTTGTTTCACACGTGTTGTTGTTTCTTTTCTCCTTTTGGGATTTTATTTCTATAAATGTGTTTGTGTACATACATAGAGTTCTACATACAAGTGTTACACTCTCCCATACATGTGTGCACATGCCTGTATACACAATCATATTTTTTTTTTTTTTTTTTGGTGGCACTCGTATTTGATATTTTTTGTTCCCACTTTCAAATTGTAAGTGTTTCTAGAAAACTGTAATACATACTTGCACTCAGTTTATATTCAGATTTCAGAGATTTAACATGCAAAGTTAAAGAAAAACAATAATATTGTATAGTATAAATGAAACAAAGGAAAAAGAAAATATGTTTTTGCTCAAACTTAAAGATAAAATTCATTTAAGCAGTTTAAATATTTTGTTTAAGAACAACCGAGTTAAGACCTCAAAAGTGAATAGTTTTGGTAGCGAATTTATGCTTTTGAAAATTTGATGGGTGCCATTAAGTTGTCAGAATGCGTGCTTTAGAAAAACTTGTGGTTTAAAAAATAAATAATAACAATTTCGAAAATGAGAAAAGAAAATTAAAAATATTTACTACTTCTCATTTTCTTCTTTTTTTTTTTAAATAAGAAAAATTGTCTCAAGTGTTGTTGCTTTTGGCACTTTAATTAATTGTGCAAAAATGTATCGAGTGTGTTCTTCTATTTTCTCTTCGCAACCACTTAAAGTGTTAGCAAACATCTAATTGGCGGCCACTTTATTAAAAATGTAAAAAAAAAAAAATAAATATTTTTGAAAAGTGAGTGCTTTTAATTTTATCCAAACAAAATTTTCATTTAGAATTTAATTAAAATTTTTTTTTTCCGATAAGAACTCAAGGTTTTTTCTTAGAATTTCCATTGATGCTGATGAGTTCTTTAATAACTTATTTTAAAATAATGGCGTGATTCCAAACATTTGTTTGTGAAAGGAAACAATTCCAATACAATGCGTATGAAGATAACGCTGCCTTATAAGATGTGTTTTATAAATATTGCATATGACGATGATTCCTAGATTTTGACATTCGCTTAACATAACATTCGTGTTATCAGCGACAATATCGGTTCGTTGTATTGTGGCTAAAATTTTGTTTCCTGCTTATTGGTATTGTGTTTCCCAAATAAATTATGACGAAATTGTCACCTATGGAACACGTACGTATATCGCTGACCGCTAAGTAAACAAAATACCACAGTGTGTTTTTTAAAGATAATTTGGCATCAGAGAGTTGTTGTGTTGCTGTAATCACATACAAAAATCCTGAAAGAAGGCTTCTGCTTTCGAGATTGTAATGCATTATATTACAAAATAACCTCTTGTTTATCTACGATTTCTTTTATATATGCATGTATGTATGTATGCACATATTTCCACACAAAAAGGTCATATTTCTTTAAAAAGAAGTTTTTCGATACTAAAAAAAAATGTATTGCCCCAACGCTCAGTAAAGTAAGAATGAAATTTTTTCAGTTGCCGTTAAGGAAATTCGAGTATTGTCGGTGTGTAGTATTCAAAGGTAACCCCACGAAATAAGCAAACATTTTATTACGCACTGTAGTTTTATTCGGTTCATGCCTGTGACTGTACTGCTAGACTGTATTATTTGTTTTCATTTCATTATTTATATATTGGAAATTTATTAAATACGCAATTTGATTACTTTAGAAAAAAAAAATGTTTGCGGTAGTGAATTTAGTGAAGTGAATTCAGTTTTCTGAAAGCGATATTTGCATACTAGTCTCTTACTTTTGGGATCGTTTTAATATTTCACTTAGGCGGCATAATTTATGTCTGATTTGTCAGTTAGACAGGCCTATATATAGAGCATTCCTTTGTCTTTTTAAGCTTCTTCAAGGCATTCGAATACGAGTGACTTAAACAGATTCATTCAAATAACTATTAAATACAAAGATAATATTCCTACCAGAAACAAGCACGACAAATATATTCTAAAAGTGTTCTGAACTTCCGAACGCTCTATTGAAACCTAATTCATTCAAGTGACCGTGCGGTGTTCTTCAGCGCTGGCTTCGCCTTGGGCTTTTACATGTTTACACAATCCTCAATCCAACATTGACAACATACATCATAAGAAAAACTTTTTAATGTTCCGCACAATGTTTTCTTAAATACTTCTAGATTTTCTCTGTTGTTCTTTCTTTTAAAATACATATAAACGTGAGTAAAAAAGATTGTATACAGTAGACAAAGAATAGCATAAATACAAAATAAGAACAATTGAAATTTCGAACATCTTCATTTATTTTGAATATGTATGTTTTCTTAATTCAATGTTTATTAATTCGGCACGCGTTCGTCTTACTTGCATACTCGAACAACTCAATTTTGTTGTGCTGTTGTTAAATATAACGTGAATGAAAAAAGATTTCAATTATTTTTAAACTTCATTATAGATTCTCTCCAATAAAGGGGGCTGCTTATTGGAGAAAAACAGGATTTATTGTTTTTTGTGGTGTTTGGAACAAAACATTTGTTTTTCTGAATACAATTGTGAATTTAATCCCGTGTAATACAATAATTGTTACATTATTTGAAATTTTAATACTTAATTGTATTATTTACTGGGAATAGATAAATAGAGGTTGGTTAAATTTTAAGGGCCGATATTGATTTGGATAAAAAACATATTATTTATTAACTAATTGTCAATTCTTTTCATTATGATAGCATAGTTTGGTTAAATTATTTATGTATCAAAATATTGGGCAAATGGCCGCACACCTCCATCCATTTGATTAGGGAAAGGCATAATCGAGGTTCTATGATGTTAATGTGCCGTCTTGTTGAAATCACATATTGTTCACATCCACACCTTTCAATTCGATCTATAAAAACATCATTCACGATAGCAAACACTATTCACTCCAACTGCCTGATCGACCAGCTGAGGTGAATGGCTCTTCAACATACGCGGTTTTCTCAAATTTTCCAACGATTTTTAAGATTGCACGCTCATTTGCACGATTAAATAGACAAAAAAAAATGAAATAAGATAAAAAAAAAAAAAAAATATGAAAATAAAAAATTAATGAAAATTATGAATTATGAAATTATTATTTTTATAATAAATAAAAATAAAGAATTATGAAGTGCACGATATGCATTTTGATTTAAAGGCCCACTTTCATAATAAGCCTGAATAACTTAAACGCGCTGCTGGATTCTGTATCTTTCCATAATTCAAGTTGAGTTAGTGCGTCAGAAAAAAACTGGACGTTTAGGCGAGGTTTACATGCAACAAAGCCCCTAAAATTTAACCACTCTTTGCATTCGTTTAAGATAAACCTATTTAATTTTACCCACTTTATATATAAAATATAACTTTTGCTGCTTTCACATAAACATTCTGTTGCTTGTATTCATCAGAATAAACTACAAAAAAATATTATTTGTTTTAATCATACACTTTTTTTATTATGTTCTGCATAAAACATGCTGTTTACATTTCCTTACTCCTTTTTCCCAATAAAGAGAGAATCATGCTCTAAGAATCGTTTGGCAGGGACAGTTGAGGTCGTCCTGCCTGCTTTGAAATTAAAAATATTCGGTATTAAAGCACTATTTATTCTGAGAATACCAAAAAAAGGTCGCAAATCGGCAAAAAATATTTCTGTTATGGGCATTATTTGTTGCAACAACATGTCCTTATTGTAAAACCTTTTTTTATATATATTAATTGATTATGAATAAAGGTGTTAAATTTCAACAAGTTTTTTGTTGATGCCATCCACGGTCAGCAAACTAACTGAGGCACAATAAACAATTTTTCATCATCACCTTCCATTGCTCGCAATGGGAGCTCTTAATTTGGATTAAATTCTTATACATATTTTTATTACTGGGCTATTAAAAACTATATGTGAGTATTTATTGTTAGTTATTTACATTAGGGAGCAACACAATTGTAGCGGAATAGTTTTTTTTTTTTTTTTGAAGTATAAAAACCAACATTCCACATCAAACAAATTTCATTCAAATATAAGAATATTTATAATCTGCAAAATATTGCGATTTATATATCAAATACAATTTCAATGCATTTTCAAATAAAATATTAATACTCTTCTGTGTAAACTGTTTTTTATTTAACATTTATCTTGTTGGTTCTACGGAATTTAAATATTTCGTATCAATTTTCAAACTGCAATAACATTCACTTTCTGCAGTTAAATTGATGTAGTACAAATCCAAATTTAATTCAAAAAAATTTGAAAATGAAATAAATAAAATAAAAAATATTTGATTTAATAAATTAATAAATATATTGAAACAATTTAAATAAAAATAAATAAAAATAAAATGGAATAAATTTTTAATATCAAATCATAAAAAGGTTTTATCGTTTATGAAATTCCCAGTAAATAAATAAATTGGTTAAGGTGCGCCCAGTAAGAGACGAAAATTCATTCGATCAGTCGCCCATTGTCGACGATCACAAGCCACTCACTTATATTGGATGAAAAATTGAAAACTTGATAAATGTAATTTTCATAGCCACCTTATTCTTTTGCTCCGTCACCTGGCAAAACAAAATCCTGGAATTATTTTATTAAAACTAACAATGAATTATTCGTCGAGCAATAGATAAATTGATTGCAACTACATTTAAAATACAATTGGGGATTATATTTCCAATCAAATAACACAAAAACATCAACGTTGTTATGAAATTTCAAACAATAGTGAGAGCTCTTTCATCCTCTAAATTTGCTACAAATCGAAAATTTGTAAGCACAAAACAATTTGTTATATAAAATTATTCTTTTTGCTTTGTTTATCTTAATTGAAATTAATTTTTTATTGAACTGCACTACTTTTGATTAGTTATGTAATTTAGAACGAAATTCGAAAGGAAATTTGTACTGAAAATCTATAGAAAATATAATGCAACATTTTACAATTTTAACTTAATCTCTGTAAAGTAGCTGAAGGATACCGAATATGTCTGCTCACAAATTTCAAATTAGCACACAACAGTGTTTAGTTCTAAAAACATTAAAGCCAACATACAAACAGGTTAACACACGACACAAGCACAGTAAGTAAACATTGTCCAATAAAGACTTATAAATTTACGATGCAGCAGTACACATATTGAGTTAAGGATCACAAAGGATTTGGAGTCCAATATAATGTGTTCACTAGTTCTTAATGCAACAATTTAACAGGGGAGTTAACAAACAATTTTCAAAGGATTTCCTTTACGATTACTTTTATCACGATTTAACTTTTCTTAATCGCGCTTACTTTCTCTCTGTGGGAGTCTGGCTCAATTTCTGTTAACTTCTCGTTTTATTCAGTAAAACATTGTTTTCTCAGCTTTCTATTCAAAAAGTTGAAAAATGATTATGCATTCATTATGGAGAATGAAATGTGCTGCCAGACTTTTTCCTCGTACAATATCTCTTTCTTATAGAGAATTAATATCCCTGCAGAGCCATCTCGTACCACATAAACTTTCGAAATTTTTGTGTCAGTCATCCTCCTTCAAATATACAATATTGTTAATTTTTACACTATACGTTGCATGAGTAGGGCCCATCTGTGAAATAAGCATTCCAATACTGATAACAATAGTGTTTTAATTGTAAGCAAGACATTATAAGAATATTTTTCAAACGACTCAAGCAAGCGCACAAACTGTCAAACTCTAAGATCAACCTCGTAATTGTGTATAGGATGCGGCGCTCCATATAATACAAACGAATATAATGGGAAAACAACAAAGCGTGGCATACTCCATCTAATTTGTTTAATATTTGAAAAAAAGCTCAAAGCAATAGAAACTGAAACGAAATCTTACAAACGGATCACCTGTATTAAAAGAAAACGCCTGCAGTTTCCAATACGTTGTAAAAAAGTGGGTTGCGGCACCTTGAAAATATCGCACGGAACAAGTTCATAATTGTTATTGTAACGTAAGAAGTGGAAGACCTAAAAATTAAAAATTAAGGCCGCATATGAGCGTCGACTTAAATCTCAGGTTGTAATATTAAATTGCGATTGTTGAAAACATGTTCGTGGTAAATTTTAGATGTCATTGTAAAACAAACTGCTTGTGCACTTGGCTCAGTTATGCACACACACACACACACACACACATGTGGGTATGTAAATAGCACAGGTACGTGCGTGTGAACATTGCGAGTATACGCAAATTTAAGATATTTTTTAAATGAAGTTATAAAAAGTATACATTGGGGATAGTGAAATAATGAATGCGACACTACTATTACTTTAGGAATCACGCACAACTGACTACCGCTGGCTGGCTCGTATTGCCGTTGGTGTTTTAAATTTACGTTCAGTGACCGATAAATAAATGCCACAAATTATCATAATAATTGTGGTGTACAACAATGTAGAATGTGCTGCTCTGGCTTGTAATTGCTCTATCGCGTTGTGTTTAATTAAATCCATGTCAATTTATGTATATTTCGTATTTGAAATAAATACTCATGGCTATATTGGATATACTATATGTATCTATGTATGTATGTATGTACGAGTATTTATATATTGCTTTATTATTTTCCGCTAAAATTAGTCAATTTGTATGAAAGCCACTACTGCTACTGGTAGTGCTACTGCTAGCAGTGGCTTTAAAAATTTAATTGCACAAGAAAAAAATATAACGCGTTTTGAACAATATATCGATATAGAGAGCATATCAAAATGAAAACAAAACCTCTATGCCATTTACTCAGGCATATTTTGAAAGTTTGTTGACCTGCTGCGCTTTTAATAATATTTTTCATTTCACATAAACTTTAAATAGATGAAATTAAAATGAATATATTTTCCAATCGTTTCTATCTCAATTTCAAATCTCAGTATTAACACGTTTCCCCAAGGACATACCCGTAGTAAGTTAAGGTCTGCCCTAACCTAAGATTTCAAACTAGATATGTATTACTTTCATCATTTAAATTATGTATACACACTCGGACATTTATTTGAATTTCCATCACTCATTTCAAAGCCAGATGTGTTTTTGTTTGTTAATTTTCATTTATTATAATTTGTTTGAAAGTTTATTATAATTTCAATGCGTTTCAAATTTTTATCGCAACTTTTTATATATGTATGTATGTACATATATGAAAAAGGTTGCGTACATGTTGGTTTCTATATTTTAACGACCTTGTTGGCGTTTATCGCTGTGGAACACTTTATTTTAGAAAATTAAATTGTAATAAAATTACTTAATACATTTAGAGATGAAATGGCGTGTCATGAGAGGAGATTTAATTTTTGGATATGACTCTGAAAATTAATTTTTTTTATATTGTTAATTGTTTTTTATTTTTTTTTTCTTATAATTACAGATTTTTCTTATAATTATTTTTTTATTTATTTTTTAAAATTATTAAGGAAATTAATTTTTAAAATAAGATCACTTTTACGATGCTACTTATCAAGCTCACGTTTTATTTGCATTTATACTTACACACGGCTCCATGCACGTATATACATACATACATACATACATACATACAAGAACTTTTTTAACGCTTAACGTCGAAAGATTTTCTTACATCGAATATTCTACATTTTCAAATTTTTGGACTTACGGAATAGAAATGGCAAAATGAATTTTGTAAAGCATTTCTTTATATATTTTAAAAAATTTAGTTTATGTTTAATAAACTTTTTAATATTTCGTTGCCATTTTTGGACAGGTCGTGACGGATATGTGTATAAGAAAATTCTTATTAATAATAATTAGAAGAAAAGCCAGAATTATTAGAAGTTGATGTACAGTAATGGCAATATAAAATCGCGAATCTTTATTAAACTAGGAAGATATTGTATCAAGAATCAAAAATTAATTATACTTAAAATAACAATGTGGTTTGATTATTTTTATTTACAGAGATTTAAAAGAATGCCACCAGCTAACTGAGCTTTCGCAAAGTTTATCTTATAAAGTTGCATTCTAAGGAAATAAGCTTTGTGCAAGTTGGTTCGATTAATTTCGTTGTTTTGTTGCTTCTTACGACTATTCATAAGCGAGACGTGTGAGGTTTGTAAATGCATCCATTTCAATAAAATGTTCCGACTCATATATCAATGATATTGGTTTTCTTAGTCTTCCGATATGGCCCGAATATATATCAAAATTGTAGCATTTTTAAGTAGTTGTCTGGAATTGTATTTTTAGTGTTTGTGTTATTGAATAACAAAAAATTAATTGAAAGTTATTTTTATTATCCCAATTTTATCTGTAATTCTTGCAAATGCAATTTTAAAAAGTTATATCTCACTAACCTTTTACTGTTTTCTGCCGCATCTTTTTTTATTATTTGGTTTTTTAATTCCATTTTGAGCTTTCATCTAATAAGCCTGGGAAATATCTGAAACTAAGTTTCTCCTAAGTTCACAATAAAGGTTTTTTGCATACAACTGCAATACAACAAAAACAAAAGCAATGGAAAAAAATAATGGAAAACTACATCAGTTATTGAACAATGTAGGATCATTGTTTCTGCGGTGAAGCTGAGAGAGAGACACAACCCTCAATATCCCATTTACATTTTTCTCATACAAAATTTAATATGCTTACATTAAATAAATAATAAAAAAATTAAATTATTCTACAAAAATAAAATTAACCTTGTTTTCATACTCACTCAACTTAATGGCATTTACAGCATCAGTTACATCAGCTACATCAGCATCGGTTACATACTGGCATCCGATGAAATATTGTAAATACTCTTAAATGAAAAAAAACAAAAATCATAAAAATCAGATATGCATTAAAAAGATACAACGCTCAGAAGACAAGAGTATGTGTAACACACTCACACATAGAGAATTTACGTGTCAGTAACAGTATTAACATGTATGCATGTATGAATGTATGGATGTATGTAAGGAGGTGTTTAAAGAAAACAATTTAAAAAATTCCATAATTATCAAAGGTAATGCGATATAAGTGGAAAATCATTCCGATCGTTATTACAACTTTTCCTACGACTATGGCCGGCATTGAGGGTGCGAAAACTTATATGACGGTTTAGTTGCTTTTAGAAAGGAATGACGAATGACTTGAAAAATGTTTATTAGGTTTTCTTTCATTTTTATTTTTCATTGCCTAAACAAATAAAAACAATAACTTTTATTAAGTGATAATGTTTTCTGTGTGATAAATTGTTTCGGGTCTTTTCAACACGGTTTTGTATGTGTCTGCATTAAGTACTACCCTACTACCTTTCTAAAATTAGATTCCCAGAATGTGGATATTGTAATTCGTGCATTACGTTAATATAAAAAATGTTTCGTGGGGTTTTTTTGTTGTATAGCAGAGAAACGTTGGGTGTTCGTTTAAACAATAATTACACAATTAACGTACAGCTTTTTAATTTGCTGTTCGAAATTAAGCTGCTGTCAGAGCCTTGATTTAATGGCCATAACGTTTTTACTATTAACGCTGAAACATCTTTTAGGGAAACTTTCTGTAATGATATTCAGAATCACCGTTTTAGAGAATGTCAATTTAAAATTTGCATGGTATTAAATGAATAAAAATATTATATACAACTTAAGTACGGCCTTAGATCAATTAATAAATCAAATTCTATGAATGTTTAATTAATTTTGATATTATATTATGAAAATAATATGTCCAATATTTCGCCAGGACAAACTAAAAATTATATTTACAAGCCTAATAAAAACGAAAACAATAATAATATTTTCAAAACTTAAAAATGAAAAGCCGTAAGAAATCGAGTAAAGCCGTCTAGTGACGATTTAACACTTGTGTTTACTTAACAAGCATTTTATGTCTCGTTGATATTTGTCTATATATATATGCACAATTTTCCGTGCCTGGCTTAAAGCTGATTCCGATCTTAGCATTTCAAGAAAATACGTTTTTCTATAATTTTTGTCCTGGGGAGTGACCATATTTAACACAGTGGGCTGATATGTGTCTATATGTATATGCATAATTTTCCATGCCTGTCTTAAAGCTGATTCCGATCTTAGCATTTCAAGAAAATACGTTTTTCTACAATTTTTGTCCTGGGGAGTGACCATATTTAACACAGTGGGCTGATATGTGTCTATAATGTATATGCACAATTTTCCGTGCCTGTCTTAAAGCTGATTCCGAACTTAGCATTTCAAGAAAATACGTTTTTCTACAATTTTTGTCCTGGGGAGTGACCATATTTAACACAGTGGGCTGGTAACGCGGTTTTTTGTTCCATATTTCTTCTTCGTGTATTGTTGTCCGATCTTTGTGCAGCTAATCTTTATGGGATTTTATAAATAATATTTTTTGAAATCCGTTTAGAGAGTGAATTAAGAAAAATCATTTTCTATTCATGTCCACATATGCATGCTTAGTTAAAGGGGTTTCCCCTTTGGAGGGATTGTAAGATATTCTGTGAATAAGTTCATACAATCTTCAACATAAGTTTAAATAGGATCAACTGCAAACAGAATTCGTTCTGCGGTCGTATATACTCGTACTATTCTCGAAGGCATGTGAATATTAGAACATATTGAATTTATTTGTGCACCATTTCACTACCTGATTACACATTTAATTTAAATAACTTACTTGCCCCTCAGTCTGCTGATAACGGCATAGTGTTTAATCAATAAATACATACATAATATATAACATGCCAACAGGTATCCTTTAATAATAATTGATACGGCTTAGTATGTTCCTGCAGGAAACCCTAATCAAGTAAAACTTAGATTAGTAAAAATATATTGAAAATCAAAAATGCCGCATCGTTCTTTTCTTTATATTTCATACTTTTGTCGCAGTTGAATATCTTTTTTAATCTGTACTGAAATCTGTACTGAGCTAAGCATTTTTCCACGTGTCTTCTAAAGCAGATTGTGCTCAAGTTGAAATCAATTATATGTTATTTTTATTTTATTTCCCTTTAAAATGCCCAATTAATTACTCTCTAGTATTCTTGTTAATATAAAGAACACTTTCAGTTAGTTTATTTTTTTCAAAATTATCTTTTAAATATATTTTTGAGAACACGCAAAGGTTATAGAATTGTTTTATTCCTATGAAATAAGATAATTGCTTTTCCTGTGCACGTACATACATATATATGAACATATAAGATATCTCCATATATGTAAATGTGTATGTACATTTTTAATATTATAAAAAAGTCTAGAAGCTTTTAGGTGTTTGATATCATCAAATGTCAAATAACATTTTACTTTAATGAATATTTTTGTTTTTATCCAACATTTCAATTCATATTTACTTATAAAAATTATTTACTTTTTCTCTCTTTACAGTCTTAACCGGAAATTAAAATAACACACAAAAGCGTACACACACATCTTTAATGCTGTAATGAATATATTTTTTCTACTTCTGCAAAAAACATAAATCGCATGCAACAGTGTTTAAAATTCAGTAAGAAATAAACACCATCAGATTCGATTTACAAACATAAATCGAACACGAAAAACTGCAAAAAAAAGAAATCACGAAAAAAAGTTAAAAATTCAGAACATTGTTAAACTAAAGAGTAGCTCAAAATGCATTCTACACCCACAATATTTATAGTGCAGTTACTGGCATTTATGCAAGTGCTAATGACACTTGATATGCCCTTGAGTACAACGATGGCGTTGCCTGTTACGTCGAAGCCCATTGAAAGTACAGTGGAGAATATGGCGTGGCAGGCGTGGATTGAATTACCACCGGAACAAAAACAGAGAGTGAAATCACGCAAAGTTACACCAAAGTCCATATTTACGTTGCCTTTAAGAGTAGTATGCCCCGAAGGCCATCAACAGGTGGGCACCAAGTGCATACCGTTAGCTGTTGGCTCCAACAGTGTTCTAGTTGATGCGGATGCTCTGGGCTTGATCGTAGGTGATACACAAACTGAAGATTTCTATGACTATTATGATTCGGGTGAACAGTCACCTAATCCTCTAAGAATGAGTGGTGAAATGTTAACAGGGGAGGTTGAAACATCTGGAGATGGCGTACAAAAGGAATTGAAGCCATCTTCAAATAATGAACCACTAAAAATTCCCATATTTGAGAATGTATTTAATATATTTAATGAAGACACATTTCTCGACTCTGCGCCAACTTTAAATGGAGGTCCACAAAGCACTGCAAAAGAACTAAACTTAACGACATTTACTCCTCAAGCCATATCTAATGCACATTTAAAGGTAAATATAACGGTCGGAAACAATTCATTAAGAGGTGATCCAAATGTTTCAAAAGATAATTTACGATTGAATGGGCCGCATGATAGTGGGGTTGAAGAAAGCAACACTTTTGTTTCTCAATCAAAAAACCATGACTTCGGAAATGCTGCTATAACTCTACCAGCACTGGGTTCAGAAATCACGCAGAAGAACCAGTTGCTAACATTTGCATTAGATACTGAGGTCATTACCACAAACCATGATGCCAGAAACCAGCCAGAATACGACATCAAGACTCTATTGCAAACCGAATCACTTATGCCTTTGCTTAACCACACCACGGCGACAACATCGCTAAAGAAGGCTACCGAAAGTTTAAATTCCCGAAAGGTGCCTTTGCAAGTACCTAAAGAAAACTCTAATAACAACTTAAATTTTAAAATAGATGAAGAAATAACTGCATTGCCTTACACAATGGAACAAGTCAATGATGCGAAAGATAAACAAGAATATATTAGAAGTATTACCGAAAACCCTATAATAGCCAATGACAGAGACATTGTAGAGGCTGAAAATAATGACTATAATGATCCTGTAAGAGATTCAACCTTGGAAATAGAGACGAATGATGAACCTTTGGAAACCACAACGCCAATACAATTGGACGATACTACCATTATTGAATCACATTCGGCTTTGTCTACCACAACAGAGCAACTAGAATTAAAAGGATTGCTATTGGAACAAGAACAATCTCAAAAAGATTTTGAAGAATTACAGCGCATGCGTAAAGGCCAAAAAGATCAACATTTCAGTTTGAAGAAATCGAAAGTACAACCGGTTGAGGTGTCGTTCACATCAACAGAATCTACAGTCAAAACAACAACAGGAGGAGTAGATGAATTATGGACAACTACAGAAGAAACAGTGACACCGTTACTTGCGGCCAATAACGAAAACAACCAAACTTACCGGTTTACCAACCAACACTTGGCGAAGCAAAACACCAGTGTAAAAATAGCCTCTGATAATGAACTGAAACCAGTAAACATATTAGCAGCATCCAAAGAAGAATCAGCTCCAGTAGTAACCGCTGTAATAACACCAGCAAATTCAACTATAAGTGAAATAATTCCACTGACAAGTGAAATTGATGTGCAGCATGAAATAAATTTAATTAATAATATAGTTAAGACTATACGGCCAGAAGTTACCTCAACAACAAAGCCAACGACGCACTCTGAAAATACAACGACAACAACTACTACGAAACTTATTGCAACTACAAAGAAGCAAAAACTCAATAGCAATAATATTCAGTCAAGTTCGTCTTCCACAACCCCCAGTTCAGTTCCATCGCCATTGAAAAAACCCATAGCGTCAAGACCAGAAGTACGGTCGAAGATAATGCCGCTATTAACCACTTCGACCGCTGCATCAACTCCAAAAGGTTCTACAGGTGAAACTTTAAACCAAAGTCATCTGTCCGATATAAATCTGACACAAATAGATAATACCAAGTCTTCCTCTTCCCTGCAGAGTAATAGAAACAGTAAAATTACACAAATAGACAATTTTAATAGAGTTGCAGTAGAAAATGTAAACGAAGCTGAACTCGATACAACAGCAGCAGTAACAACTACAACAACAACACATAAACTAACAACATTTAAAGACTATGAGACTAGCAATGGCTTAAGCAGTTCCGCATTAAGTGCCATAAAGGACCCACATAAGCCTTCCTCGTGGCGCCTAAACACATTATTTCATTCAACGAAGCAATCAGAGGAACGGGAGGCAATAACCAATTTTTATCCTCTGTTATTACGATTTCGGGCAGCACACACGCCCAAGTCGAGATAAATTCTAGTTTCAAATTTTTTTTTTAGTTTAAATGTTTATAGTAGAAACAAAAACGCCTTAAAAGTATTATTTATGCTATAAAAAACTGAACAAATTCTTTAGTCATTGATGGGAGAGAAAGATTAGAAAGTTTTGATTTAAAATTTGTAAGAAATAGATTATCAAAAAACCAAAAATATCTACGAAATGCTAACATTAAGATACATATGTATTTAACAGTTTTAATAGATTCCGCTTAAAGATGCCAAACTCATTTGATCTACATCACATCATGTCGCAAGCCTCAAGTCAGGCAGTAGCCGAATTGATGTTTCATACATACATCTTGTTTTCTTTGAAATATTTATGTCAGTTTTCTAAAGCGTTGCTGAAGTGCAAAAAAAAATTAAATGAAATATCATGCATATGTTTGAAAACTTACCTACATATATATTTTCGAATATCGCTAAATGAAGTTTAAAAGCACGTCAGCCATCAAATGTAATGTTGCGGCTTTTATAAATACTCTTGTACAGCATCACATGCAAGTTAATGTTCTAATTAATACGTAATCAATTTTTCTACGTTACGTGATTTTCAATTTCAGCTAACGACACATAAGGACACAAAAACTCTTACATCAGACAGCATAGAGAAGTAGAAAACAATTGTACAACATACTCAACGGAAAGGGGAAAATGCTAATGGAAATTTATTCCAGAATTAAATTTTTTTAATTTTCGAGAGTCCTGCATCTCTCGGTGGTTCCTTCCTACAGAATTTATTTCACACACTTTTGAAAATAATTAGAAACGTATTAGTACTTAAAGCGTAATGATTTTAAAAATGGTTATTGGTGCTATGAAATAAATTTTTGTTCGATAAGAGCTTTCTAAATATTAAAGAGCGTCGCCAAAGCTCTTCAACTTATTCACAATTAAGTGCAGCTTCGGCTTAGAAGATATCACAAAAGTTTGAAAAAATTATGGAACAAAAGCTTCTCTCATTCCCTAGAAGATATTTTTAATAAAAATTTTATACGAGTTTTATTAAATTTAGTTATAGAATTTATATTGGTTGGTTCGATGATCGAAAGTTATAGTTTGAAATATTATGAGAAAAGAGCAATTAAAAAAATAGGTAATTCATTTCAGAATTTTACATTCAAAATTTTAAATTTCCAAATAATACAGATATTTTCTATTTCACCGTTCAAGTTCAGTTTATGAATTTCTAACTTATATTGACTTTCAAATTACCAGTTCGTTAGGAATGGAATTGATTATCAAAATTTAAATATTTAGGAAAGAAGGATCTTAGGTAATCCTCAATGGTCCAGAATCGATGCCTGTAAGACAAGCGAGTGTTTCTTTTATATGCCTGCCGTAACAAAACTTTTTCCAGAGTCAAAGGCAGAGTTACAATGCCTACAAATTAAAATATTTCAATCTTTAAGCCCATCACCATACGTACTCATACACATATAATGCATGCAGATTATCGATATTATCTTTATTAATGAGATTTAAAAAAAAAGAAAAAAAAACAAAAAAATTAATTATAATAAATACTTTAACAAAAAATTTACTCCAAAAATTACACCAGGAAAGAAAGCAAGTTTAAAAATTTTTTTATACAATTGTTATTATTATTATTTTTGTTTCTAATAATTTTAAGTTGTTGTTGTTTGTATATATACTATATAGATTTTGTTTAAATATACATACATAGAAAGGCTAAATCAAGCAGCCACAAGTGGATATGTTTGTGTGCAATCAGTAGCAATAGAAATTTGTGATTTAAAAAGGAAAGGAAAGTGGAAAACACAAGAAGATCCTTAAACGAAAACAAAAATAATCAAACATTTCAATCCCAAAAATTATGAATTAAGTATTTATACGAAAACAATCAATATTATATGTAAAAAGATCTATAAATTTTATGTATTTATGTGTCTGTATTAGTCCGTAACAAAAATTTAAATTAATCGCTACTTTAGTTTCTTTATCAATTTGTTTTATAATCTTATTAAGTACCTTTTTTAAATAAATGTTTTATGTACAAAAAGTTTTTAGTTTAATTATATACTCAACATAAACAAATTGTAGAAACTAAATAGAATCCTTAAATATCTCCAACCTCCAGTCTAAATACCGGCATATTCTTTTTATTGCTTATTTCTACAATAACAACTTTAAACGACTTCATGAACTTACGGTGTAATTAGTAAAATCGTATCGTTGTGTTGCATGTCAGGTGGCAAGGATTATTGCTGGTTATATACACACATATACATATACATGTTGTGTATTTGTTGCGGAGGAATCCGCAGGGAATGTCAAAGTTTAAAAAGCTGATAAATTTATTTGAAGGTGTTGTGCTTTCACAATATTGAATATAGAACAATCTGTAAAGTCCAACGATACGATTTTACTAGATCTAAATTTAGTCATGTTTTACACATCTAAGTTTTCCTTCAGGCAAGGAATGGTGAGAGAGGAAAGAAGTAAGAAGATGGAGTGACACTTGACTGTACTAAAGAGTAGTTTTAATTCTCTTTAAATCTTTTAATTTCACTAATGTTGTGTTATTCTCGTTATTAAATCCTGGTAAGGTAGAATAGTCCATACATATATATATCTTGTACTTGATCAGCTGACATAAAGTTGACGACGGAAAAGGTTTAATCAGGCTCTATAGTAGTAGAAACCATAACGTATTCTATCTGACTAGGTCTTTAAGATCACATATCAAAAAATTACCAGAGTTTTAATAAAAATCACTTTCAGAGAGAATCGAAGAGTCCTGCTGCAAGACAAAGTAGTGTGTGTAAAACTGGTCTTAAAAACAATGAAATAAAAGCTTAATACATATGAAACTCTATTTTGGATCGCGTTGGATACTCTTTAAAATTGCTTGCATTATAAAAAAACAAAAGCGATTTATTCTTAATTTTGCAAAATGCCTGCGTGACAAAAGAATTAACATTAAGAATTATGTGGAAATACTCATAGTTATTTTAAAGCACTCCAGTTTCTCTCTAATCATTCTAAATTAAACTGTTACCATTACAAAGTTTTTATTAAATTAATAAAAATTAATCAAATAATCTAATATGTGTAAATATTTTTTAGAAAATGAAGGGCAAAGTGTCGTGGTATTTATTGTTTATATTATGTTTTCTTAATATAAAGTTGTATACTCAATGTAACTGTCAATAATATACATGTAATTCAAATATTAAAACTCTTCAAAGTAAATGAATAAAAATGAACTAATCAAAGTAAATGAATAAAACAACTCTACTGATAAGCAAGTTAATACAAAGTGTTTTTAATCGCATGCCAACTTCGTCAGGCTTAAAAGGACGTCGTAAGTACGAATTATGGTTATGGTTGTTATATAATTTAATTTTATTTTTAGAATATAAATAAATAAAAATAAATATCCGTAAATCGAAATATTTTGGCTTTTGTTGGATTTCTTTAAAAAAGAAATAACTTGCGAAGCTTTCGGCTGAAAGATAGGAATGCAGCTAGTGTCCTGCGAGCTCCTGGTAGAATAAAGTACTATCTATTCCCCTAAGGAGGTAGTCACATACATATGTACATACATATGCGAATACTTTTAAAAACAAAATTGCTTTTAACTACTCATATAACCTTTTTCAAATGCAAGTTGCATTTCATATATAAGACAGATTGGAAAATGCAGTAAACCGATTATCAAAAAATATTGTAACTATAAGGTAATTTTGAAACTCAGTTTGGGAAGGATTTGGAAACGTTGATCCACTTAGGCAAAATAAAACCATCATTTGTAATTATATAAACATTTTAGTTCACGTATTATTTTCGCTTAATAGGAGTTACGGAGCAAGCAAATGCCTTAAGAAAAAAATTAAATACAATTTTAATTTGGTTTATCCAAGTAAATAGTTAAATAAGTATTAACTAAGTATTTTATGTTTTATTTTCAGGTGTTTGCTCTGAATTTTTTAGAGACGGTGAAAATGAAGTAATTGATGCACAATAAGAAAAAGTTTAAGTCTAGTAGAAGTAACTGTACCACTGCTCAATGAGATTTCAGGCATTCCAACCGCTTCGAAGCTGGTTGAAACGTCGAAGCTGGTTGAAACTTGAAGCGAAAGGAAACCTTTTTATTCTCGTCCTTAAATACATTCAATTGAAGCAAGCTATTCAAATTCTCGATTTAGATATTAAGGCTAATTGTTTCGCTTCTCAGCATACATGAACTCTGCTCGTTCCACTTGAGTTCATACTTCACATAAAAGATTTGCTGATAATAATTTTTGCTGTCACGTATTAGCTGGCAGTATCGTAATTTCATCACTTGGTCCAACCAAAAAAAAAAAAAAAAAAAATTAATAAAAATCTAAATGGGAATTGGAAATCACACCTGTTACACGGTGTCTGCTTATTGATTTGTATATATAATTTTATTTAAAAATTATTACACACACACATCCGTCGGTCTAATTTATCAACCAATTTGATATGTTATTCCAAAAAAATATTTCCTATTTTTTACTATAAAGAAATAAACAAGCAGAGCTGTTAATGTCAAATTATTTTAAGCCGTCTTATGCAGGACGAGGTACAAAGTGCACTTGCATTGAGCATACTGGCATGATGGAGAAAGAATACAAAAAACACTCTCACTTGCATTTCTCTCCTCAAATGTAGGCATGTATGTGCTATTAAGAAGGCTTAACCTCCGTGAGAAAAAAAAAGAGGTTTATCCTCGATTGTGCTACTTTATTTTTTTTTATGAGTTTCATAAAAGATTACATGATTTTATGCAGCAGTTATCTGGAGTATATTTTCACAATTGTTTCTTCGGCTGAACGAAAAAATCTAAATTTTAATACATTTTAAATTACATAAAATATTATTCGGGATAATTCGAATATACTGCTGCACGTTTGTATCATTAATTATTTCACTATCATATAAAATATTCTCTCAGCATAATATTTTTATAGAATTACATCATTATCTTCAACGCAAATATACTGAAGTAAACTTGATGAACCATATAAACGATTAGAGGATTATCGGAAAGGCACCACGGTTTCCGAAGAGGGGAAAGTACTTTCGGCCCCATTAGATAGGTAGTAATCCACTTTAGCTATGCCTAAAGCTGGCGGCACTCTCCAAAACGTATAGTAGTCTTGCCTCCAATGAACGCGCGTAAAGCTTTCAATAGTCTGCGGTGGACCAATATTATGAAAGCACTGCGCGAAAGGTTTCCGATCCCTGCATATGTGCCTTTCCGATAATCTAAACCTACATAAGAGACTTCGAACTCTTGCATGATACACCAGAAGGGCATAGATAAAAAAAATATCACATCTGTCTCCTTGCCCATCTTAAAGGGAAACTGATAATAAAATTGATCCTGTACTACTCCCTGGGAATTGGAAAATAATTTTTTTTGTAATTTAGAAATTTAGAAATGCTTTTAAAGCTGCGAGAAACTCTTGGGAATTTATTATAATTTAAATTTGTATCTAGAAATCTAATGTATAGCTAACAAGTCTAAAATTTTCACACCTTTCAAAATAGCAGATCCCTGCCGGAGCTTGAATCTCATCAAAACAGCTCTAATTACTAAATATCACTACCTGCCTCTGTAGCCCATTAAAAAAGCAATAAATGGTCATATTGTTCTAATGGAACGTGTGATATTGCGATAGAGAACAGAAATTAGTCTAGCATCTGTCTGCGGTTCGAGCTTTACTTTTGAGCTTGAGCTTGAGCTTGAGCTTCAGTTAAGTGTACCGCCCCAATTCTACTGCCTTAAAATTTTATTATCTTTTCAGTCATGTTTTTCGCTCAGAAAATAATTGCAAATGTATTTCTCAAATATGGTGGCAAAAAATATGATAATGTTTTGTGCAAACGCATACATACATACATATTTACATATATGTATGTGCATGTATGAATATCTACACCGCAAGATCCTGGTAAACACATTTTACCTTCAACATGCATGTCTAAATGTGTTTAATTTGTCTGACTGTGTTGTGTGCCTTTTTTAATTTAACATGGCACATGCGGGGAGGAGGAAAATTGTAAAGCAAACGAACAAACATATTAATGGCAATATTCAATAAAATTTACATATCCAGTTAGGAGATGAGAAAAACATTGGAGCACATGTGCTGATAAACAACGGCCGTTTTTTTTTTTTTTTTTTTGCAAATGTTTGCCAACGAAATAAAACCATAGAAAAATTTGGAAGAAAATTTCATCTTCTATCAGCATCTCGAAACGAAATTTGCACGCCTTCGCCTGGGCTGGTAAAGAAAAAAAAAATTCCAGAATGATTGCTTTTTGCCCTTCTACGGAAAATCTTTTTTAATGTGCGGAAGCTGATGTTGGTTGATATGCACAAACAGAAATGCATGGGAGTGCACATGCACACGGTTATTTGTTTACAAGACGTGCACTGGAGCACGTCTGCTTTAAACGCAGTTATTTTGGGCTTTCCGCTGCCGTTAGGTGGGATGTGTTGACGTACTTCTTGCACATGTTTAACTTTAGTCTTAATTCTTTGCCCCTCATACCACCTTAAGTAGTCGTAGTTATGCGCACTTGTTCCTATTTAAATTCACTTGAGGATTTTTTACTATCGCAATAAAATTTTTTCTCCTGCGAAGCAGCCACTTTCACGGATAATCGTATTTGGTTGAAGTGATATAAAATAACACAGGAGAATTGAAAGCAATAATTTCCAGGATAATAATTCATTACATGTTTTTTCTTAAATGATGATGGAGTGCATGTTGATGAAAGTCAAGGGGGAATCGAGCAAAGTTGATTCGTTTAATTAAAACTTTTCTGGTTGTCCTTCTGATGTTCGCATTCTTGTATAGGTCTGTTGTTATTAAATATCTATCGAATAGAATTGAACTGCAAATTGCTTACTTTTCGTTATAAATTCCATTAATTTTCTTCTCTCTACAACAAAACCTTTTGTGAAAGACCAATCATGACAACTGAAACTTTTCTTTCACTATTCCCAAATGCAAACACGTTAAATACATTTTGATTAGAACAAAAATTGTGTTCTGTTTTGTAGGTACACTTACACTACCCAACAAGTAATGAATTCTACTTGGGCATGAGTTGTAAACAGGCGTTGCTTGTAAGTATTTTTCAAATTATTATTTTGTAACTTTTTAAACACATTGCAATACTTTCAACAGCCTGCACCGGCACGAAAACTTGACTTACTCATGTGTAGGGGGGAAGAAAAATCTCGTAAATGTTGCATTTGTTATTTTGGCAATGAAAACTTGTAATGGTAATCCACCCGGCCATAAGAACGTACTTATACTTGAAAATAAAATTTTACGGCTTTATGGTAAATAAATATTTTTATATTTACTTTCATATGCAGCTGCACGTTGGCTTTCCTTAAATGCGAGTGTATGAGTGATTCTTTCTCATTTCCCTACTTTGTATTGAGGTACGATTTACCAAATAAGACAACGATTTTATGGCCTTAAGGAAATTTCTGTGAATGTCTGTTGTAACTGGCAGTCAGTGTTTTATTTATACTCTAGTGGTATGGGTTCTGGCTTTCCTCATCTTTTTTGTTCTTGCGATATGTTTCAGCTTATGTGCTCAATATGTTACAAAAAGCGATGTTATGCAAGTCATATTTTATAATTTAATTTTTGTATTTTTCTGTAAGAAACTTTTACTAAAACTAATCAAAAAGAGATTTAAATTTTGCCGTATTATGAATTCTTTTTAGTTTAAGCAGTTGAAAGGCAAAATGGTGTAATTTATGTAGGAATAACTAAACTATATTGTGATGTATGTATGTGATTACCTTGTCATCCATTTGTTAGTGATATTCTATAGGTTTGCTCTCCCCTTCAAAAAAAAAAAAAGTTTATTCTTTCAATTTTGCACCTTAAAAGAAATAAAAAGTTAAAATGTATTTATGAATATGTTGTTGTTCCATGAAAAGATCTCATTTCAAAATATATATTTCATCGGGACACAAGATTTATAATATCAAATATTTTTGAGAAATTGATTTCGTTAAACATTTTTAAAGAAAACTTTATTACAATGGAAACGCTTTTCAAAGCTTAATGATCATTTTTTTACAAAGAATTTTCTTTTCTTTTACTTTTGCAATATCCCTTTCGAAAACACCCGAACCAAATTTAATTTTTTATCTTCAATTATTGATTAAAATTTTTTTATAGTTGTATAAAAAAATAAACGATTAGTTTCATTCTTGGAAAATTTAGAAAGTAATAAGACTCACGTCCCTAAAGTTTCATGCCAGCAATGAAGTCCTTGTGGCTGTATTACAATAGCTTGTTTAAGGAAAATATTTTTAATAAAGATTTAATTTTTTACACTAATCGATGATTGAATTTGATAAAATTTTTAATCAATTACCGAATATATTTTCCAAAGAAATTTGCCACGCCTCTGCCAAATAACAAGCTGTCAATACTAATGTTTGAGGAAAAGGCGTCGGACAGCCAGAATTTATTAGCAAACAGACTTACTTTGTATTGTATTAAGTGCAGCAAATTTCTTAAAATATTAGGCTATAGTTTTCATTATAAGAAAGAAAACTTTGAATTATACTGACAATACAAAATATACTCTGTTGAAAGGATAAACAGTTGCGCCAAAGCATTACGTCAATGCATACACATTGACAATACTTGCAAATACTCAAAACTCTACTTCTTGATGTAAAGCAAAACACAATAATAATACAGAATTCAACAACATGTTTATCCGTCTGTCCGCCTGTCTGTTAGACCACCAAAGCAGAGTTTATTTCTTATTTTCATTTAATATTTCAGCGCTAACCAGCGTGCTTAGCCAAAGACGCAACTTTGCCTAAGAACGATATGAACGAAATAAAACGCACCTGCAGATAAACCATAAAAAGAATTCTAAAGCACTTGCAAAGTAATAAGAAATACAAGTGCAACTACATACAACCACTTACATTGTAATGAAAGTACTAGACGGAGCAAACAACAATTGCAATTATTTCATCAAGTAAAACAATTTTGCCGGGATATTTTCATTTAAAATAGAAAGAAGTAAAATTATCCTTTTTTACGATTGTGAGACAATAATACACTTGGAATTGTAATTTGTATAAGAAATACATTTGCATAACCTGCAAACATTTATGTGAATCCGTGTATGTATAAACGAGCACCAAAATGCGGCAAGTGTAGTGTTAAAGTTGCTTTTGCTGCAGTGCACACACTCCTCCCGCTCATACGATTAGGTTCACTAAGTTTATGGGTTCACTATAAAACAAAAAAAAAAAAAAAAAAGAAAGAACAACCGTTGTATCGGAACAATAGGAAGAACTTGTTACATTGCGAACAGTGTGCTTTAAATGAAAGGAAATAAAAACTTTAAAAAAACAATCGTAACCGTTTTACTTTTTACTAACAATTGCGAAAACATAAAAATCCTTCAAACGTGCGAACAATCGTACGTGTACTCGTAGAACCAGTTAATGTTTTCGGTGGGAGTTGTGTGAAAATTATCACAACGTTAGAAAAATCGGAACGTAATAAAATTTTATTGAGATCGTAAAAATCGAGTAGGTCAGACATAACAAGAATGCAAACACGACCTGCAGCTCTTCGGCCAGCTAACAAACCGGAGGAAAAACATGGAACAGCCAATACTCAGTCTTTGTAGTTAAAAAATGAAGAAAGAAAAAATAAAAATAAAAATAAAAATGGAATGGTCATGAAAATAATTTGTCTTCACGCCACTGTTACTCTGGTCAATTACTTGCTTGGCCATAATGCAGAATCTTGTTGTTGTTGTTTTTGTTTTCTCTCTTCATGCAACTTCCATTCATGCCCCACAGTAAAGTAATTTCCGATTCAATTGCTTATTAACTTTTGTTGGCCACGATTAGCATCTCGTTTTTGAGAAAATTTTTATGAAAACGTTTTTGAATAAAAATTGTAAAATATTAAAAAAATAAATACTAAGTTAAGAAATTCTTTAATTTTTTTAAAAGTTGCAAGTACTAAGTTTGTTAAAATTTGCGGTAAACTTGCAATGAACTGGGACTTCTTTGAAATTATTTAAAGGAAGCAATAAACCATTGGAAAGAATTCGATAGCTTCTATTTCAAAAATAATTATTCCTTAACAAAATAACTAACAAACAGGGCCGCCGTCGTCACTATTTGAAACTGTAATTTTATTCATACAATTTACAAATAAAATACAACAAAAAAATCTTTTTTTTAAAAATTTGGTAAATTTTCTTTTTTTCTTATTCTTTTTAGTTGTATTTCGAGTTGTTCCCAAAGTAAACTCAATCGATTAAAAAAATTTCACAACTTTACTTAATTTGTATCGATAAAGTGAAAAAAATCCTAAATTTCGGACAATGTGTGAAATGTAACTAATTAACAATGGCAACCCTGAAATATGATTATTACTTTTATATCGGAAATGTCCTACTTCGTCAAATCGACTACGGCTATATTCAACAGGATGCAAAGGGTGTTCTGAATAAGAAATATTTCCAAGACTTATTTTATTCAATAAATTAAACACAAGTTAATCATAAAAGAGAGTTTCACAGTCATTGCTTCGTTTGCCTTATTAATAACAAAGGAGTCAGAAAAAAGGATAACAGAAGAGCATAAGATTCATTTAACATTTTTTATCTCAGAATTAGCATATTGCAGTTTCAGTCCTTATTTCATACAAGAGGCTCAGAATTCTAATTGGCTCTCGCATACTTAGTACTTCGTATTTTGGAAACTTTATTCAGAACATGAAGAAAATAAAGCTTGAGATACTTCAATAAGAAAGCTTTTCACAAATCAAGGATATTCTTTAAAAAAAAAGGCGTTTCACATTTTTCTTTATTTTCCTTTTAAAATAACAGAAACATTTTATGGATTTCATTTCTTCAAGTTCTAAGGAAAAGCAGCGTAGAATAAATAAATATGGAATTTTTATTATAATAAATAAAATTTTATAATAATAAATAAAAATGGCATTTTTATATATTTTAAAGTATTAAATTTTCATATATTTTATTTCAAAAAATTCATGTACACACCAAGCAATTGCAAATTAAAATTTTTTCAAATTTTATTTCAACAAATCTTTTTATGTACAGAAATAGAAAAACACTGGCCGAAATCTAAAAAAAAAAAAAAAAAATCCAAAAAAAACAAAAACAAAAAAAGCACAAATAAAATGAAAATTACATTGCAAACATTTGTTGCTTGTTTTTGCATAGATTTCCTATGCATAATGAAAGAGAAAAAAATATATGCATGTATATTGTCTGTGGAAGTGCATTGATTGTATAAACAAGCACACACACAAGTATACGTAATAAATTAATACAAGTGTATGAATGTAGATGCGGCATTGTATTCTGCGATGTTGCTTTTACACCACGGTTCACTTGACAGGGGTATTTCTAGCAATACTAGTACATATATTTTACTTATCTGGCTTCTCATCTGATTTGAAATTATATATCGAGTACAGCTAATGATTAAACGAATGCAATGAAATGAATTAAATGAGACACGGATTAAATTTTGATATGATATGAAATAAAGTGACAGCTGAAAATGGAGCAACGCAAGTTTATTCGTGGTATGAAAAAATTTATTTAATATGGCCTATTAGCAAATGAGAGCAGGAAAATACAGAAATTTATGAATTGAAAAGTATTTCTAAGATTTCGCTTTCAAGCATTTTGCGATTTGACTTTCTCCGTAGTAACGTATTCCTTTAGGATTGGGAGATGCCTATTCAAAGCGCTTGTGTGCCGTGTGCCTCTGCAGAATTTTTTACAGCATATTATTTTCGCTCTGTATTGTTTGTTTTGCTCAACACCCACAAAAATGCCAAAACAACGATTTGAATTGAATTTTCAATTGAATTCAATGAGATTTTTGTTTTTCTATCTCAAGTTTCATTCATCTATTTTTCAACGTCTGTCTGTTTGTTATTTGCTTTAATTTTACACATCTAATGCCTGCATCTGTGTTAGTACGTTGGCGTACACGGCTGAAACAGTTGTAAAATATTGAACAAAAGAGTTGAAAGGCCTTAGATGTAACTGTGTTAAACTGCTTCCACTGCTGGTGTGGCAAAAGGAGTTGTAGGCTGTTATGCAGCTTTATTCCGTTTTCCATGTAATTCCATAGAAAATTTAAAGAATTTCTTAAAGGAATTCATGGAAATATTTAAAGGAAAAGTAATAAGAACAAAAATATAGCAATAAATTAAGTATGCTTAAAAAAAAAAGCCTTTTCCTACTTGAGCACAAATTTAAGTACCACAAATGGTTTTTTGTTTTATGCTTCAGGAAAACTTATTAGTAAATGAGCATCTTCAGGCAAAATTCTATTTTATTATGCACGCTTTTGATTCCTAATTAATTGGTAACTAATTCTATAAAAGGTTTCCCTTTTCTTATAGTACCCCTGCAATTGCTGCTAGAAAAGCGATAAATTATGAATCAAGTGGAAGCACATTGTTTTATTGGATTTATCGTAATTTATAGCAGCCCTCGGAAGCGCCATCACTTTGTTCCAAATCTTAATGGAAATTATCATCTTCAATTGGGATACCTTCAGTGAACTTCTGCTAGTAATACCATCATCTTTCATTAGTTTCTTATCCAACTGTCTGTGAGGTGCACTGAAATTTATATGACAAACGGATGAGAATTAAAATTGTAGAAATGACCTAGAAATTACGCGAAATATTTAAATAATTTTATTTATTTAAATCAGTCAGATATGCTCAGCGAACTCATCTCTAAACTCATCTTTGTTCGAGCTGAAATTGTGTCGGCAGATTGGAGAGGACCCCTTCAGGAACAAAGAGGGTTTTTCTTGACTTTTTACTATTGTAGGTCAAAGGATGCCGCTTGCAATGAAACCAGATGCGATCGTTCGGTACTTAGACCCCAACAAGGGATTGCTGGCATAAAGTTCGAGTATATTTTGAACAAAAAATTGCGACTTTCATTTGTGACGGGCCTTAGGTTTCACATGCTTCACATTAATATTCCACACACTTTACTTTTACTTCGTAGTTCTCTCCCGAAATCTTTGCATTTCTATGGAAAGGCTACTTAAAATTAAGTTTAATAACTTTTAGTTTTATGTGCTCGGTAGGCAGCAGCCTAACAATGATTTTCCTGCTTTGCTGAGAGGAGTCCGGAACTCAAAAGAGAGATTTTCCTATAGAATGTATTTACAATGTATTTTCTTACAACCTTGATTACATTACAAGTCTCCCCTTTCTATAATAAATTATTTCTTCTTGTCATTAATGCTGTTGCAGCTTCAACCAAAGTATTTATTAAAAATTAATGAAAATAATAAAACAAATATAAATAAAAATAAAAAAAAAAAAAACATTCAAGTGAATGTTATACAAGAAATGAATAAAACATGGTCTACAATTTATTCTGTATTTGATTAAAAATTTTTGATTTACTTTTAAAACTATTTCGAAGGAATTGTGTGCAGTTTCCTTTATTAGATGTTTAGCATTAAAAGCTGTGCTCTTAAATCACAAATACTGAAAGTTTGTACTTCTGAATGCATCCTTAAATATTTTGTATTTGATTTTTTTTTTCTTTTTGTCATGTTTCTTAATAAAATTCATCAAACTGCATGTATGCTTTGCTCAAACAAGAAAACAAAAGAAGAAAATGGAGATGGAGATGCAATTCATTTAAAAACTTTTACACAGAATAAATAAGTTTACAACAAAAGATATTTACAAAAAACACATTTGAAAGCAAACTTAACAGAGAGAATATAGAATATATAAGAGTTTGTTGTTATAGTGGCCAAACATTCCAGATACGACTATTCCTTTCCAGTACAAAACTCGGAAGTGTTAATTTCGCTCCTACTAAATCTATATGTGGAAGTGTTTTTGCTACGCAAAACTTGAAAACTAAATAAATAAATTTAAACTTTTAATAAAGTTGTCTTAATAAGTTTATATACAAAAACTAAAATTTCTTAAATAACAAATAAACATCACGTTTTATTCAAAAATATTATCGATTGCACAACTTATCGTATGTTCACACAAACACTGCCGGTAATTTACGTTTTCTCTACGCAATGAGTTTATGCTTTAAATGTCGTATAATTGAATTCGTTCATTCTTCATTGTATTCTACTGACCGGAAAATCTTATAAAATGTCACCTGTAATTAACACAATATAACAAATAACTTTCTTGAAACTTTATTGCTTCTTAGATGTTCCAGTGAGTTTATTTGGTATTTTGTGGTCGAAATTTATTCAAGCACACAATCAACCATTAAGAACAGGAATAATTAATGTAGCATGTTTGTGCATAGTTCGCGCACACAGATGAAAAGCTAATAAATTGCTTCAGCTACAGTGGTGGCGAAACTCGTTGGACGAACTCCCCGGACGAGATCTGTATATTTCTTTAAAGAAAGGCAAGTTAATAATAAATTTTTTTTTTACCTGAAGTTTGTTTAATAAATATGATTAATTATAAATTCTGACAAAATTATTCCTATTAATTATGAAAATTAACAATATATGTATATATAAAGTCTTTGTAATTAAGCAACTGAATACGTATTTAAGTAGTCAAGCAGAAGGAAAATAATATAATCGCTGTTCCACTAAAACCTTTTATTATTAATATTTTTACTTCATTTTAACAGGCGGTAGGAGAGAACCACAGTGCCCTGGGAATCTTCAACTTTTATGTCACTGTTTATAAAACTAAAGTCTGTTCGGCCAGCAATTGTGCAGCTTGTGCAAAATCTTGAGCTGCTTTTGGGGCGAATTGAAGAACCGACTTTCTGCAGTTTGTAGAAGAGTAACAAAAAATATTTCTGTTAAAGACACTCCCCGCACTCCTATTTCAAAACATCGCATTAACTGTTGTCGGTGCCACACATTCAATTATCTTTGCATATTGAAGTACATGCAACTCTGGTCACATTGAAATTGTCATTTTATGAAAAATGTCCTGAAACTTTTGCTTATCATAAAAACATAACTTTTTTCTGGGCAAAATGATCCTATTCTTCCGTGTTGTTCTATGTGTACCTGGAAAAACTTTAAACTTAATTTTATAGTGATTTTCGACAGTTACCAAAAATCAAGATCAGGTTTCAAGATCGCACCTACAAATACGAGTAATATTTTTAATTATCCTTGCTTTGATTTTGATTTTGAATTTAGTGCCTTTTTTTGATACTTAACAGTAAATTTCCAAAGTGAACATGTCTTTCTTTCTTCACTTGAAGGAAGCGATCCGTTAAGGTCTTCTCTCAGAGATAAATTTATGACAACAGCATCTTCAAATCAAAATCCTTTTTCTTTGAGATATGACCATTTTGAAATAATGGTAGAGTACATTTATACATTGTGGCCCTTTTTAGTATTTTAGTAATTGTGCTAAAGAAGTGGGCGTTGTTCTACCCATTTTCTCACCAGAATAAATATATTTTGTACACAGTTTTTTTTTCTTACTTTTTAGTCAAAATTTGATTCTGAATGTCGGCAGTTTCATTTTATTATGCAGCCCCTACAACTCTGCAGTCGCAGCCAGATACACCCTCTCATGCGATCATGGACCCATAGCATATGCTATTAGACAAGCAAATATAATTAGTTTTCATCAACTATAAAACACATTTTACTCATCCATAATTTATTTTTTGTGTTCCATTGACATCTAAACACCAACACGAATAGCTTTAAAAATATTTCTAAACTGTTTACAAGTTCTTGATGCGAAAAACTTTGTGTGAGCGTAAATTTCAGAAAAACTTTTTAAATTTGAACTGTTGTCCAATTAACACAACCACTTTAAATTCAAAATTTTGTAAACGAATATAAAGTTTGGCCAAAAATTCTACCAGATTGTTTCCAAAAATTAAAATTAATGTTTATACAACACATAAACAAAATTATACAAAATCCTACCAAAATAAACACTTGTAAAATGCAGATCCTTTCAAGTTTTCTATACCTGTCGTAAATATTTCAACATAACAAAAAGGAAGAAAAAAAAAAAATTAAATAATAAAACCATGTTGTATGTACAGAGAAAAAATGAATGTATTGTGGAAACACTTTTAGGATCCATGGCCTGCAGAAACTTTGTATGAGAATTTACAATATAATTTAGAAAGGAGACTGCGGACATGCCTTCTGTGCTCTGCCATATAAAATAAATTTAAAATTTTAAAATCATATCATGGCATCATTGACTGCAGGAATTATATTTACAAGAAATCGAAGTGAAACCAGAGTCTATCAGTAAGTGAAAGTATGTAAAACAGAATATGTCCATATTTTCAAAACAAACAACTCCACACCTTCAAAGGTTCCTACTCAGATTGCAAGTAGTTTCACAAGAGCGGGTTCTTGAAAAGTATCGAAAGTGATAAAAATGTAGCCAGTGTTGCTGTACTTGAAAGTTTTTTATCAAATCACACGAATGTAAGTTACAGAATAATTAAACGTTAATAAAAATGGCAAATGATGTGTTTTAATTGCGTCAACCGCAACAAAAAATTAATTAAATTAATTAAAACACAATGGTACACAATGAGTACTCCACGGTACTCAAGTACTAATAAATTTATATCAAAAATAAAGTTTTAACACGGAAATGTATTGACGCTGCGTTAGACACTGTAATTCTTTTTTATTGTTAAAAGTCCTTATTTAGATCTTGCTGATCTCTTGTTTCAAAGAGAGCTGCAATACCACAGCCTTTAGTTGAATTAAACGCTACAATTTCCTTCCTTGCAAATGTTCTCAAAAGTAGAAAAAAGCTGAAAACATAGTTTTGAAATATATTTTTGCTAAAAATCAAGACAAAAAAAAATTGTTATTTTTGGGAAAACTTTCGATTTTTGGCCTTTACATTTTTGGGCAAAAATCGTCATTCTTTGAAATCGTTCGTTTGTCCATTTTTAAATGAAAATCTCGTAATTTTTTTTGCTCTTGTATGTTTATTTTATGTTTTCAAATCTTTAAAATATATTTTTGCTAAAAATAGACAAAAAAAATTTTTATTTTTGGGAAAATTTGTGATTTTTGGGCCAAAATCGTTATTCTTTAAAATCGGTCGTTTGTCTATTTTTTAATGAAAAACTTGGGTTTTTTTGCTCTAGTACGTTTATTTAATTTTTTAAATGTTTAAAATATAGTTTTGCTAAAAATAAAGGAAAAAATTATTTTTTCGATTTTTCATAAGGGGTTACCCTTTGCATTTTTGGGCCAAATTCGTCATTCTTAAAAATCGGTCGTTTGTCTATTTTTTAATGAAAAACTTGGGTTTTTTTGCTCTAGTATGTTTATTTAATTTTTTAAATGTTTAAAATATAGTTTTGCTAAAAATAAAGGAAAAAATTATTTTTTCGATTTTTCATAAGGGGTTACCCTTTGCATTTTTGGGCCAAATTCGTCATTCTTAAAAATCGGTCGTTTGTCTATTTTTTAATGAAAAACTTGGGTTTTTTTGCTCTAGTATGTTTATTTAATTTTTTAAATGTTTAAAATATAGTTTTGCTAAAAATAAAGGAAAGAATTATTTTTTCGATTTTTCATAAGGGGTTACCCTTTGCATTTTTGGGCAAAAATCGACATTCTTTGAAATCGTTCGTTTGTCTACTTTTGAATGAAAAACTTGCGTTTTCATTCCTCTTGTAGGGCTATTTAATGTTTTCAAATCTTTAAAATATGTTTTTGCTAAAAATAAAGGAAAAAATTATTTTTTCGATTTTTCGTAAGGGGTTACCCTTTGCATTTTTGGGCAAAATTCGTCATTCTTAAAAATCGGTCGTTTGTCTATTTTTTAATGAAAAACTTGGGTTTTTTTGCTCTAGTATGTTTATTTAATTTTTTAAATGTTTAAAATATAGTTTTGCTAAAAATAAAGGAAAAAATTATTTTTTCGATTTTTCATAAGGGGTTACCCTTTGCATTTTTGGGCCAAATTCGTCATTCTTAAAAATCGGTCGTTTGTCTATTTTTTAATGAAAAACTTGGGTTTTTTTGCTCTAGTATGTTTATTTAATTTTTTAAATGTTTAAAATATAGTTTTGCTAAAAATAAAGGAAAAAATTATTTTTTCGATTTTTCGTAAGGGGTTACCCTTTGCATTTTTGGGCCAAATTCGTCATTCTTAAAAATCGGTCGTTTGTCTATTTTTTAATGAAAAACTTGGGTTTTTTTGCTCTAGTATGTTTATTTAATTTTTTAAATGTTTAAAATATAGTTTTGCTAAAAATAAAGGAAAAAATTATTTTTTCGATTTTTCATAAGGGGTTACCCTTTGCATTTTTGGGCCAAATTCGTCATTCTTAAAAATCGGTCGTTTGTCTATTTTTTAATGAGAAACTTGGGTTTTTTTGCTCTAGTATGTTTATTTAATTTTTTAAATGTTTAAAATATAGTTTTGCTAAAAATAAAGGAAAAAATTATTTTTTCGATTTTTCATAAGGGGTTACCCTTTGCATTTTTGGGCAAAAATCGACATTCTTTGAAATCGTTCGTTTGTCTACTTTTGAATGAAAAACTTGCGTTTTCATTCCTCTTGTAGGGCTATTTAATGTTTTCAAATCTTTAAAATATGTTTTTGCTAAAAATAAAGGAAAAAATTATTTTTTCGATTTTTCGTAAGGGGTTACCCTTTGAATTTTTGGGCCAAATTCGTCATTCTTAAAAATCGGTCGTTTGTCTATTTTTTAATGAAAAACTTGGGGTTTTTTGCTCTAGTATGTTTATTTAATTTTTTAAATGTTTAAAATATAGTTTTGCTAAAAATAAAGGAAAAAATTATTTTTTCGATTTTTCATAAGGGGTTACCCTTTGCATTTTTGGGCAAAAATCGACATTCTTTGAAATCGTTCGTTTGTCTACTTTTGAATGAAAAACTTGCGTTTTCATTCCTCTTGTAGGGCTATTTAATGTTTTCAAATCTTTAAAATATGTTTTTGCTAAAAATAAAGGAAAAAATTATTTTTTCGATTTTTCGTAAGGGGTTACCCTTTGCATTTTTGGGCCAAATTCGTCATTCTTAAAAATCGGTCGTTTGTCTATTTTTTAATGAAAAACTTGGGTTTTTTTGCTCTAGTATGTTTATTTAATTTTTTAAATGTTTAAAATATAGTTTTGCTAAAAATAAAGGAAAAAATTATTTTTTCGATTTTTCATAAGGTTACCCTTTGCATTTTTGGGCAAAAATCGACATTCTTTGAAATCGTTCGTTTGTCTACTTTTGAATGAAAAACTTGCGTTTTCATTCCTCTTGTAGGGCTATTTAATTTTTCAAATCTTTAAAATATGTTTTTGCTAAAAATAAAGGAAAAAATTATTTTTTCGATTTTTCATAAGGGGTTACCCTTTGCATTTTTGGGCCAAATTCGTCATTCTTAAAAATCGGTCGTTTGTCTATTTTTTAATGAAAAACTTGGGTTTTTTTGCTCTAGTATGTTTATTTAATTTTTTAAATGTTTAAAATATAGTTTTGCTAAAAATAAAGGAAAAAATTATTTTTTCGATTTTTCATAAGGGGTTACCCTTTGCATTTTTGGGCCAAATTCGTCATTCTTAAAAATCGGTCGTTTGTCTATTTTTTAATGAAAAACTTGGGTTTTTTTGCTCTAGTATGTTTATTTAATTTTTTAAATGTTTAAAATATAGTTTTGCTAAAAATAAAGGAAAAAATTATTTTTTCGATTTTTCATAAGGGGTTACCCTTTGCATTTTTGGGCCAAATTCGTCATTCTTAAAAATCGGTCGTTTGTCTATTTTTTAATGAAAAACTTGGGTTTTTTTGCTCTAGTATGTTTATTTAATTTTTTAAATGTTTAAAATATAGTTTTGCTAAAAATAAAGGAAAAAATTATTTTTTCGATTTTTCATAAGGTGTTACCCTTTGCATTTTTGGGCAAAAATCGTCAAATATAGAAAACGTCCGTTTGTCCATTTTTAAAGGAAAAACTTGTAATTTTTTTTGCTCTTGTATGTTTATTTTATGTTTTCAAATCTTTAAAATATAGTTTTGCTAAAAATAGACAAAAAAAATGTTTATTTTTGGGAAAATTTACGATTTTCGATAAGAGGGTACCCTTTGCATTTTTGGGCCAAAATCGTTATTCTTTAAAATCGGTCGTTTGTCTATTTTTTAATGAAAAACTTGGGTTTTTTTGCTCTAGTATGTTTATTTAATTTTTTAAATGTTTAAAATATAGTTTTGCTAAAAATAAAGGAAAAAATTATTTTTTCGATTTTTCATAAGGGGTTACCCTTTGCATTTTTGGGCAAAAATCGACATTCTTTGAAATCGTTCGTTTGTCTACTTTTGAATGAAAAACTTGCGTTTTCATTCCTCTTGTAGGTCTATTTAATGTTTTCAAATCTTTAAAATATGTTTTTGCTAAAAATAAAGGAAAAAATTATTTTTTCGATTTTTCATAAGGGGTTACCCTTTGCATTTTTGGGCAAAAATCGTCAAATATAGAAAACGTCCGTTTGTCCATTTTTAAAGGAAAAACTTGTAATTTTTTTTGCTCTTGTATGTTTATTTTATGTTTTCAAATCTTTAAAATATATTTTTGCTAAAAATAGACAAAAAAAATTTTTATTTTTGGGAAAATTTGCTATTTTTGATAAGAGGGTATCCTTTGCATTTTTGGGCAAAAATCGTCATTCTTTGAAATCGTTCGTTTGTCTATTTTTTAATGAAAAACTTGGTTTTTTTTGCTCTAGTATGTTTATTTAATTTTTTAAATGTTTAAAATATAGTTTTGCTAAAAATAAAGGAAAAAATTATTTTTTCGATTTTTCATAAGGGGTTACCCTTTGCATTTTTGGGCAAAAATCGACATTCTTTGAAATCGTTCGTTTGTCTACTTTTGAATGAAAAACTTGCGTTTTCATTCCTCTTGTAGGTCTATTTAATGTTTTCAAATCTTTAAAATATGTTTTTGCTAAAAATAAAGGAAAAAATTATTTTTTCGATTTTTCATAAGGGGTTACCCTTTGCATTTTTGGGCCAAAATCGTTATTCTTTAAAATCGGTCGTTTGTCTATTTTTTAATGAAAAACTTGGGTTTTTTTGCTCTAGTATGTTTATTTAATTTTTTAAATGTTTAAAATATAGTTTTGCTAAAAATAAAGGAAAAAATTATTTTTTCGATTTTTCATAAGGGGTTACCCTTTGCATTTTTGGGCAAAAATCGACATTCTTTGAAATCGTTCGTTTGTCTACTTTTGAATGAAAAACTTGCGTTTTCATTCCTCTTGTAGGTCTATTTAATGTTTTCAAATCTTTAAAATATGTTTTTGCTAAAAATAAAGGAAAAAATTATTTTTTCGATTTTTCATAAGGGGTTACCCTTTGCATTTTTGGGCAAAAATCGTCAAATATAGAAAACGTCCGTTTGTCCATTTTTAAAGGAAAAACTTGTAATTTTTTTTGCTCTTGTATGTTTATTTTATGTTTTCAAATCTTTAAAATATATTTTTGCTAAAAATAGACAAAAAAAATTTTTATTTTTGGGAAAATTTACGATTTTCGATAAGAGGGTACCCTTTGCATTTTTGGGCCAAAATCGTTATTCTTTAAAATCGGTCGTTTGTCTATTTTTTAATGAAAAACTTGGGTTTTTTTGATGTAGTATGTTTATTTGATTTTTTAAATGTTTAAAATATATTTTTGCTAAAAATAAAGGAAAAAATTATTTTTTCGATTTTTCATAAGGGGTTACCCTTTGCATTTTTGGGCAAAAATCGACATTCTTTGAAATCGTTCGTTTGTCTACTTTTGAATGAAAAACTTGCGTTTTCATTCCTCTTGTAGGTCTATTTAATGTTTTCAAATCTTTAAAATATGTTTTTGCTAAAAATAAAGGAAAAAATTATTTTTTCGATTTTTCATAAGGGGTTACCCTTTGCATTTTTGGGCCAAATTCGTCATTCTTTGAAATCGTTCGTTTGTCCATTTTTAAATGAAAAACTTGTAATTTTTTTTGCTCTTGTATGTTTATTTTATGTTTTCAAATCTTTAAAATATATTTTTGCTAAAAATAGACAAAAAAAATTTTTATTTTTGGGAAAATTTACGATTTTCGATAAGAGGGTACCCTTTGCATTTTTGGGCAAAATTCGTCATTCTTTGAAATCGTTCGTTTGTCTATTTTTTAATGAAAAACTTGGTTTTTTTTGCTCTAGTATGTTTATTTAATTTTTTAAATGTTTAAAATATAGTTTTGCTAAAAATAAAGGAAAAAATTATTTTTTCGATTTTTCATAAGGGATTACCCTTTGCATTTTTGGGCAAAAATCGACATTCTTTGAAATCGTTCGTTTGTCTACTTTTGAATGAAAAACTTGCGTTTTCATTCCTCTTGTAGGTCTATTTAATGTTTTCAAATCTTTAAAATATGTTTTTGCTAAAAATAAAGGAAAAAATTATTTTTTCGATTTTTCGTAAGGGGTTACCCTTTGCATTTTTGGGCCAAATTCGTCATTCTTAAAAATCGGTCGTTTGTCTATTTTTTAATGAAAAAATTGGGTTTTTTTGCTCTAGTATGTTTATTTAATTTTTTAAATGTTTAAAATATAGTTTTGCTAAAAATAAAGGAAAAAATTATTTTTTCGATTTTTCATAAGGGGTTACCCTTTGCATTTTTGGGCAAAAATCGACATTCTTTGAAATCGTTCGTTTGTCTACTTTTGAATGAAAAACTTGCGTTTTCATTCCTCTTGTAGGTCTATTTAATGTTTTCAAATCTTTAAAATATGTTTTTGCTAAAAATAAAGGAAGAAATTATTTTTTCGATTTTTCATAAGGGGTTACCCTTTGCATTTTTGGGCAAAAATCGTCATTCTTTGAAATCGTTCGTTTGTCCATTTTTAAATGAAAAACTTGTAATTTTTTTTGCTCTTGTATGTTTATTTTATGTTTTCAAATCTTTAAAATATATTTTTGCTAAAAATAGACAAAAAAAATTTTTATTTTTGGGAAAATTTACGATTTTCGATAAGAGGGTACCCTTTGCATTTTTGGGCCAAAATCGTTATTCTTTAAAATCGGTCGTTTGTCTATTTTTTAATGAAAAACTTGGGTTTTTTTGATGTAGTATGTTTATTTGATTTTTTAAATGTTTAAAATATATTTTTGCTAAAAATAAAGGAAAAAATTATTTTTTCGATTTTTCATAAGGGGTTACCCTTTGCATTTTTGGGCAAAAATCGTCAAATATAGAAAACGTCCGTTTGTCCATTTTTAAAGGAAAAACTTGTAATTTTTTTTGCTCTTGTATGTTTATTTTATGTTTTCAAATCTTTAAAATATAGTTTTGCTAAAAATAGACAAAAAAAATTTTTATTTTTGGGAAAATTTACGATTTTCGATAAGAGGGTACCCTTTGCATTTTTGGGCCAAAATCGTTATTCTTTAAAATCGGTCGTTTGTCTATTTTTTAATGAAAAACTTGGGTTTTTTTGCTCTAGTATGTTTATTTAATTTTTTAAATGTTTAAAATATAGTTTTGCTAAAAATAAAGGAAAAAATTATTTTTTCGATTTTTCATAAGGGGTTACCCTTTGCATTTTTGGGCAAAAATCGACATTCTTTGAAATCGTTCGTTTGTCTACTTTTGAATGAAAAACTTGCGTTTTCATTCCTCTTGTAGGTCTATTTAATGTTTTCAAATCTTTAAAATATGTTTTTGCTAAAAATAAAGGAAAAAATTATTTTTTCGATTTTTCATAAGGGGTTACCCTTTGCATTTTTGGGCCAAATTCGTCATTCTTTGAAATCGTTCGTTTGTTTATTTTTAAATGAAAAACTTGTAATTTTTTTTGCTCTTGTATGTTTATTTTATGTTTTCAAATCTTTAAAATATATTTTTGCTAAAAATAGACAAAAAAAATTTTTATTTTTGGGAAAATTTACGATTTTCGATAAGAGGGTACCCTTTGCATTTTTGGGCCAAAATCGTTATTCTTTAAAATCGGTCGTTTGTCTATTTTTTAATGAAAAACTTGGGTTTTTTTGATGTAGTATGTTTATTTGATTTTTTAAATGTTTAAAATATATTTTTGCTAAAAATAAAGGAAAAAATTATTTTTTCGATTTTTCATAAGGGGTTACCCTTTGCATTTTTGGGCAAAAATCGACATTCTTTGAAATCGTTCGTTTGTCTACTTTTGAATGAAAAACTTGCGTTTTCATTCCTCTTGTAGGTCTATTTAATGTTTTCAAATCTTTAAAATATATTTTTGCTAAAAATAGACAAAAAAAATTTTTATTTTTGGGAAAATTTACGATTTTCGATAAGAGGGTACCCTTTGCATTTTTGGGCCAAAATCGTTATTCTTTAAAATCGGTCGTTTGTCTATTTTTTAATGAAAAACTTGGGTTTTTTTGATGTAGTATGTTTATTTGATTTTTTAAATGTTTAAAATATATTTTTGCTAAAAATAAAGGAAAAAATTATTTTTTCGATTTTTCATAAGGGGTTACCCTTTGCATTTTTGGGCAAAAATCGTCAAATATAGAAAACGTCCGTTTGTCCATTTTTAAAGGAAAAACTTGTAATTTTTTTTGCTCTTGTATGTTTATTTTATGTTTTCAAATCTTTAAAATATAGTTTTGCTAAAAATAGACAAAAAAAATTTTTATTTTTGGGAAAATTTACGATTTTCGATAAGAGGGTACCCTTTGCATTTTTGGGCCAAAATCGTTATTCTTTAAAATCGGTCGTTTGTCTATTTTTTAATGAAAAACTTGGGTTTTTTTGCTCTAGTATGTTTATTTAATTTTTTAAATGTTTAAAATATAGTTTTGCTAAAAATAAAGGAAAAAATTATTTTTTCGATTTTTCATAAGGGGTTACCCTTTGCATTTTTGGGCCAAAATCGTTATTCTTTAAAATCGGTCGTTTGTCTATTTTTTAATGAAAAACTTGGGTTTTTTTGCTCTAGTATGTTTATTTAATTTTTTAAATGTTTAAAATATAGTTTTGCTAAAAATAAAGGAAAAAATTATTTTTTCGATTTTTCATAAGGGGTTACCCTTTGCATTTTTGGGCAAAAATCGACATTCTTTGAAATCGTTCGTTTGTCTACTTTTGAATGAAAAACTTGCGTTTTCATTCCTCTTGTAGGTCTATTTAATGTTTTCAAATCTTTAAAATATATTTTTGCTAAAAATAGACAAAAAAAATTTTTATTTTTGGGAAAATTTACGATTTTCGATAAGAGGGTACCCTTTGCATTTTTGGGCCAAAATCGTTATTCTTTAAAATCGGTCGTTTGTCTATTTTTTAATGAAAAACTTGGGTTTTTTTGATGTAGTATGTTTATTTGATTTTTTAAATGTTTAAAATATATTTTTGCTAAAAATAAAGGAAAAAATTATTTTTTCGATTTTTCATAAGGGGTTACCCTTTGCATTTTTGGGCAAAAATCGTCAAATATAGAAAACGTCCGTTTGTCCATTTTTAAAGGAAAAACTTGTAATTTTTTTTGCTCTTGTATGTTTATTTTATGTTTTCAAATCTTTAAAATATAGTTTTGCTAAAAATAGACAAAAAAAATTTTTATTTTTGGGAAAATTTACGATTTTCGATAATTTTCGATTTGCATTTTTGGGCCAAAATCGTTATTCTTAAAAATCGGTCGTTTGTCTATTTTTTAATGAAAAACTTGGGTTTTTTTGCTCTAGTATGTTTATTTGATTTTTTAAATGTTTAAAATATATTTTTGCTAAAAATAAAGGAAAAAATTATTTTTTCGATTTTTCGTAAGGGGTTACCCTTTGCATTTTTGGGCCAAATTCGTCATTCTTAAAAATCGGTCGTTTGTCTATTTTTTAATGAAAAAATTGGGTTTTTTTGCTCTAGTATGTTTATTTAATTTTTTAAATGTTTAAAATATAGTTTTGCTAAAAATAAAGGAAAAAATTATTTTTTCGATTTTTCATAAGGGGTTACCCTTTGCATTTTTGGGCAAAAATCGACATTCTTTGAAATCGTTCGTTTGTCTACTTTTGAATGAAAAACTTGCGTTTTCATTCCTCTTGTAGGTCTATTTAATGTTTTCAAATCTTTAAAATATGTTTTTGCTAAAAATAAAGGAAAAAATTATTTTTTCGATTTTTCATAAGGGGTTACCCTTTGCATTTTTGGGCCAAATTCGTCATTCTTAAAAATCGGTCGTTTGTCTATTTTTTAATGAAAAACTTGGGTTTTTTTGCTCTAGTATGTTTATTTAATTTTTTAAATGTTTAAAATATAGTTTTGCTAAAAATAAAGGAAAAAATTATTTTTTCGATTTTTCATAAGGGGTTACCCTTTGCATTTTTGGGCAAAAATCGTCATTCTTTGAAATCGTTCGTTTGTCCATTTTTAAATGAAAAACTTGTAATTTTTTTTGCTCTTGTATGTTTATTTTATGTTTTCAAATCTTTAAAATATATATTTGCTAAAAATAGACAAAAAAAATTTTTATTTTTGGGAAAATTTACGATTTTCGATAAGAGGGTACCCTTTGCATTTTTGGGTCAAAATCGTTATTCTTTAAAATCGGTCGTTTGTCTATTTTTTAATGAAAAACTTGGGTTTTTTTGCTCTAGTATGTTTATTTAATTTTTTAAATGTTTAAAATATAGTTTTGCTAAAAATAAAGGAAAAAATTATTTTTTCGATTTTTCATAAGGGGTTACCCTTTGCATTTTTGGGCAAAAATCGTCATTCTTTGAAATCGTTCGTTTGTCCATTTTTAAATGAAAAACTTGTAATTTTTTTTGCTCTTGTATGTTTATTTTATGTTTTCAAATCTTTAAAATATATTTTTGCTAAAAATAGACAAAAAAAATTTTTATTTTTGGGAAAATTTACGATTTTCGATAAGAGGGTACCCTTTGCATTTTTGGGCCAAAATCGTTATTCTTTAAAATCGGTCGTTTGTCTATTTTTTAATGAAAAACTTGGGTTTTTTTGATGTAGTATGTTTATTTGATTTTTTAAATGTTTAAAATATATTTTTGCTAAAAATAAAGGAAAAAATTATTTTTTCGATTTTTCATAAGGGGTTACCCTTTGCATTTTTGGGCAAAAATCGTCAAATATAGAAAACGTCCGTTTGTCCATTTTTAAAGGAAAAACTTGTAATTTTTTTTGCTCTTGTATGTTTATTTTATGTTTTCAAATCTTTAAAATATAGTTTTGCTAAAAATAGACAAAAAAAATTTTTATTTTTGGGAAAATTTACGATTTTCGATAATTTTCGATTTGCATTTTTGGGCCAAAATCGTTATTCTTAAAAATCGGTCGTTTGTCTATTTTTTAATGAAAAACTTGGGTTTTTTTGCTCTAGTATGTTTATTTGATTTTTTAAATGTTTAAAATATATTTTTGCTAAAAATAAAGGAAAAAATTATTTTTTCGATTTTTCGTAAGGGGTTACCCTTTGCATTTTTGGCCAAATTCGTCATTCTTAAAAATCGGTCGTTTGTCTATTTTTTAATGAAAAAATTGGGTTTTTTTGCTCTAGTATGTTTATTTAATTTTTTAAATGTTTAAAATATAGTTTTGCTAAAAATAAAGGAAAAAATTATTTTTTCGATTTTTCATAAGGGGTTACCCTTTGCATTTTTGGGCAAAAATCGACATTCTTTGAAATCGTTCGTTTGTCTACTTTTGAATGAAAAACTTGCGTTTTCATTCCTCTTGTAGGTCTATTTAATGTTTTCAAATCTTTAAAATATGTTTTTGCTAAAAATAAAGGAAAAAATTATTTTTTCGATTTTTCATAAGGGGTTACCCTTTGCATTTTTGGGCCAAATTCGTCATTCTTAAAAATCGGTCGTTTGTCTATTTTTTAATGAAAAACTTGGGTTTTTTTGCTCTAGTATGTTTATTTAATTTTTTAAATGTTTAAAATATAGTTTTGCTAAAAATAAAGGAAAAAATTATTTTTTCGATTTTTCATAAGGGGTTACCCTTTGCATTTTTGGGCAAAAATCGTCATTCTTTGAAATCGTTCGTTTGTCCATTTTTAAATGAAAAACTTGTAATTTTTTTTGCTCTTGTATGTTTATTTTATGTTTTCAAATCTTTAAAATATATATTTGCTAAAAATAGACAAAAAAAATTTTTATTTTTGGGAAAATTTACGATTTTCGATAAGAGGGTACCCTTTGCATTTTTGGGTCAAAATCGTTATTCTTTAAAATCGGTCGTTTGTCTATTTTTTAATGAAAAACTTGGGTTTTTTTGCTCTAGTATGTTTATTTAATTTTTTAAATGTTTAAAATATAGTTTTGCTAAAAATAAAGGAAAAAATTATTTTTTCGATTTTTCATAAGGGGTTACCCTTTGCATTTTTGGGCAAAAATCGTCATTCTTTGAAATCGTTCGTTTGTCCATTTTTAAATGAAAAACTTGTAATTTTTTTTGCTCTTGTATGTTTATTTTATGTTTTCAAATCTTTAAAATATATATTTGCTAAAAATAGACAAAAAAAATTTTTATTTTTGGGAAAATTTACGATTTTCGATAAGAGGGTACCCTTTGCATTTTTGGGTCAAAATCGTTATTCTTTAAAATCGGTCGTTTGTCTATTTTTTAATGAAAAACTTGGGTTTTTTTGCTCTAGTATGTTTATTTAATTTTTTAAATGTTTAAAATATAGTTTTGCTAAAAATAAAGGAAAAAATTATTTTTTCGATTTTTCATAAGGGGTTACCCTTTGCATTTTTGGGCAAAAATCGTCATTCTTTGAAATCGTTCGTTTGTCCATTTTTAAATGAAAAACTTGTAATTTTTTTTGCTCTTGTATGTTTATTTTATGTTTTCAAATCTTTAAAATATATTTTTGCTAAAAATAGACAAAAAAAATTTTTATTTTTGGGAAAATTTGCTATTTTTGATAAGAGGGTACCCTTTGCATTTTTGGGCAAAAATCGTCATTCTTTGAAATCGTTCGTTTGTCTATTTTTTAATGAAAAACTTGGTTTTTTTTGCTCTAGTATGTTTATTTAATTTTTTAAATGTTTAAAATATAGTTTTGCTAAAAATAAAGGAAAAAATTATTTTTTCGATTTTTCATAAGGGGTTACCCTTTGCATTTTTGGGCAAAAATCGACATTCTTTAAAATCGGTCGTTTGTCTACTTTTGAATGAAAAACTTGCGTTTTCATTCCTCTTGTAGGTCTATTTAATGTTTTCAAATATTTAAAATATGTTTTTGCTAAAAATAAAGGAAAAAATTATTTTTTCGATTTTTCGTAAGGGGTTACCCTTTGCATTTTTGGGCCAAATTCGTCATTCTTAAAAATCGGTCGTTTGTCTCTTTTTTAATGAAAAACTTGGGTTTTTTTGCTCTAGTATGTTTATTTAATTTTTTAAATGTTTAAAATATGTTTTTGCTAAAAATAAAGGAAAAAATTATTTTTTCGATTTTTCGTAAGGTGTTACCCTTTGCATTTTTGGGCCAAATTCGTCATTCTTAAAAATCGGTCGTTTGTCTCTTTTTTAATGAAAAACTTGGGTTTTTTTGCTCTAGTATGTTTATTTAATTTTTTAAATGTTTAAAATATAGTTTTGCTAAAAATAAAGTAAAAAATTATTTTTTCGATTTTTCATAAGGGGTTACCCTTTGCATTTTTGGGCAAAAATCGTCATTCTTTGAAATCGTTCGTTTGTCCATTTTTAAATGAAAAACTTGTAATTTTTTTTGCTCTTGTATGTTTATTTTATGTTTTCAAATCTTTAAAATATATATTTGCTAAAAATAGACAAAAAAAATTTTTATTTTTGGGAAAATTTACGATTTTCGATAAGAGGGTACCCTTTGCATTTTTGGGTCAAAATCGTTATTCTTTAAAATCGGTCGTTTGTCTATTTTTTAATGAAAAACTTGGGTTTTTTTGCTCTAGTATGTTTATTTAATTTTTTAAATGTTTAAAATATAGTTTTGCTAAAAATAAAGGAAAAAATTATTTTTTCGATTTTTCATAAGGGGTTACCCTTTGCATTTTTGGGCAAAAATCGTCATTCTTTGAAATCGTTCGTTTGTCCATTTTTAAATGAAAAACTTGTAATTTTTTTTGCTCTTGTATGTTTATTTTATGTTTTCAAATCTTTAAAATATATTTTTGCTAAAAATAGACAAAAAAAATTTTTATTTTTGGGAAAATTTGCTATTTTTGATAAGAGGGTACCCTTTGCATTTTTGGGCAAAAATCGTCATTCTTTGAAATCGTTCGTTTGTCTATTTTTTAATGAAAAACTTGGTTTTTTTTGCTCTAGTATGTTTATTTAATTTTTTAAATGTTTAAAATATAGTTTTGCTAAAAATAAAGGAAAAAATTATTTTTTCGATTTTTCATAAGGGGTTACCCTTTGCATTTTTGGGCAAAAATCGACATTCTTTAAAATCGGTCGTTTGTCTACTTTTGAATGAAAAACTTGCGTTTTCATTCCTCTTGTAGGTCTATTTAATGTTTTCAAATATTTAAAATATGTTTTTGCTAAAAATAAAGGAAAAAATTATTTTTTCGATTTTTCGTAAGGGGTTACCCTTTGCATTTTTGGGCCAAATTCGTCATTCTTAAAAATCGGTCGTTTGTCTCTTTTTTAATGAAAAACTTGGGTTTTTTTGCTCTAGTATGTTTATTTAATTTTTTAAATGTTTAAAATATGTTTTTGCTAAAAATAAAGGAAAAAATTATTTTTTCGATTTTTCGTAAGGTGTTACCCTTTGCATTTTTGGGCCAAATTCGTCATTCTTAAAAATCGGTCGTTTGTCTCTTTTTTAATGAAAAACTTGGGTTTTTTTGCTCTAGTATGTTTATTTAATTTTTTAAATGTTTAAAATATAGTTTTGCTAAAAATAAAGTAAAAAATTATTTTTTCGATTTTTCATAAGGGGTTACCCTTTGCATTTTTGGGCAAAAATCGACATTCTTTGAAATCGTTCGTTTGTCTACTTTTGAATGAAAAACTTGCGTTTTCATTCCTCTTGTAGGTCTATTTAATGTTTTCAAATCTTTAAAATATGTTTTTGCTAAAAATAAAGGAAAAAATTATTTTTTCGATTTTTCGTAAGGGGTTACCCTTTGCATTTTTGGGCCAAATTCGTCATTCTTAAAAATCGGTCGTTTGTCTATTTTTTAATGAAAAAATTGGGTTTTTTTGCTCTAGTATGTTTATTTAATTTTTTAAATGTTTAAAATATAGTTTTGCTAAAAATAAAGGAAAAAATTATTTTTTCGATTTTTCATAAGGGGTTACCCTTTGCATTTTTGGGCAAAAATCGACATTCTTTGAAATCGTTCGTTTGTCTACTTTTGAATGAAAAACTTGCGTTTTCATTCCTCTTGTAGGTCTATTTAATGTTTTCAAATCTTTAAAATATGTTTTTGCTAAAAATAAAGGAAAAAATTATTTTTTCGATTTTTCGTAAGGGGTTACCCTTTGCATTTTTGGGCCAAATTCGTCATTCTTAAAAATCGGTCGTTTGTCTATTTTTTAATGAAAAACTTGGGTTTTTTTGCTCTAGTATGTTTATTTAATTTTTTAAATGTTTAAAATATAGTTTTGCTAAAAATAAAGGAAAAAATTATTTTTTCGATTTTTCATAAGGGGTTACCCTTTGCATTTTTGGGCAAAAATCGACATTCTTTGAAATCGTTCGTTTGTCTACTTTTGAATGAAAAACTTGCGTTTTCATTCCTCTTGTAGGTCTATTTAATGTTTTCAAATCTTTAAAATATGTTTTTGCTAAAAATAAAGGAAAAAATTATTTTTTCGATTTTTCATAAGGGGTTACCCTTTGCATTTTTGGGCAAAAATCGACATTCTTTGAAATCGTTCGTTTGTCTACTTTTGAATGAAAAACTTGCGTTTTCATTCCTCTTGTAGGTCTATTTAATGTTTTCAAATCTTTAAAATATGTTTTTGCTAAAAATAAAGGAAAAAATTATTTTTTCGATTTTTCGTAAGGGGTTACCCTTTGCATTTTTGGGCCAAATTTGTCATTCTTAAAAATCGGTCGTTTGTCTATTTTTTAATGAAAAACTTGGGTTTTTTTGCTCTAGTATGTTTATTTAATTTTTTAAATGTTTAAAATATAGTTTTGCTAAAAATAAAGGAAAAAATTATTTTTTCGATTTTTCATAAGGGGTTACCCTTTGCATTTTTGGGCAAAAATCGACATTCTTTGAAATCGTTCGTTTGTCTACTTTTGAATGAAAAACTTGCGTTTTCATTCCTCTTGTAGGTCTATTTAATGTTTTCAAATCTTTAAAATATGTTTTTGCTAAAAATAAAGGAAAAAATTATTTTTTCGATTTTTCATAAGGGGTTACCCTTTGCATTTTTGGGCAAAAATCGACATTCTTTAAAATCGGTCGTTTGTCTACTTTTGAATGAAAAACTTGCGTTTTCATTCCTCTTGTAGGTCTATTTAATGTTTTCAAATATTTAAAATATGTTTTTGCTAAAAATAAAGGAAAAAATTATTTTTTCGATTTTTCATAAGGGGTTACCCTTTGCATTTTTGGGCAAAAATCGACATTCTTTAAAATCGGTCGTTTGTCTACTTTTGAATGAAAAACTTGCGTTTTCATTCCTCTTGTAGGTCTATTTAATGTTTTCAAATATTTAAAATATGTTTTTGCTAAAAATAAAGGAAAAAATTATTTTTTCGATTTTTCATAAGGGGTTACCCTTTGCATTTTTGGGCAAAAATCGACATTCTTTAAAATCGGTCGTTTGTCTACTTTTGAATGAAAAACTTGCGTTTTCATTCCTCTTGTAGGTCTATTTAATGTTTTCAAATATTTAAAATATGTTTTTGCTAAAAATAAAGGAAAAAATTATTTTTTCGATTTTTCGTAAGGGGTTACCCTTTGCATTTTTGGGCCAAATTCGTCATTCTTAAAAATCGGTCGTTTGTCTATTTTTTAATGAAAAACTTGGGTTTTTTTGCTCTAGTATGTTTATTTAATTTTTTAAATGTTTAAAATATAGTTTTGCTAAAAATAAAGGAAAAAATTATTTTTTCGATTTTTCATAAGGGGTTACCCTTTGCATTTTTGGGCAAAAATCGACATTCTTTGAAATCGTTCGTTTGTCTACTTTTGAATGAAAAACTTGCGTTTTCATTCCTCTTGTAGGTCTATTTAATGTTTTCAAATCTTTAAAATATGTTTTTGCTAAAAATAAAGGAAAAAATTATTTTTTCGATTTTTCGTAAGGTGTTACCCTTTGCATTTTTGGGCCAAATTCGTCATTCTTAAAAATCGGTCGTTTGTCTCTTTTTTAATGAAAAACTTGGGTTTTTTTGCTCTAGTATGTTTATTTAATTTTTTAAATGTTTAAAATATAGTTTTGCTAAAAATAAAGGAAAAAATTATTTTTTCGATTTTTCGTAAGGGGTTACCCTTTGCATTTTTGGGCCAAATTCGTCATTCTTAAAAATCGGTCGTTTGTCTATTTTTTAATGAAAAACTTGGGTTTTTTTGCTCTAGTATGTTTATTTAATTTTTTAAATGTTTAAAATATAGTTTTGCTAAAAATAAAGGAAAAAATTATTTTTTCGATTTTTCATAAGGGGTTACCCTTTGCATTTTTGGGCAAAAATCGACATTCTTTGAAATCGTTCGTTTGTCTACTTTTGAATGAAAAACTTGCGTTTTCATTCCTCTTGTAGGTCTATTTAATGTTTTCAAATCTTTAAAATATGTTTTTGCTAAAAATAAAGGAAAAAATTATTTTTTCGATTTTTCGTAAGGGGTTACCCTTTGCATTTTTGGGCCAAATTCGTCATTCTTAAAAATCGGTCGTTTGTCTATTTTTTAATGAAAAACTTGGGTTTTTTTGCTCTAGTATGTTTATTTAATTTTTTAAATGTTTAAAATATAGTTTTGCTAAAAATAAAGGAAAAAATTATTTTTTCGATTTTTCATAAGGGGTTACCCTTTGCATTTTTGGGCAAAAATCGACATTCTTTGAAATCGTTCGTTTGTCTACTTTTGAATGAAAAACTTGCGTTTTCATTCCTCTTGTAGGTCTATTTAATGTTTTCAAATATTTAAAATATGTTTTTGCTAAAAATAAAGGAAAAAATTATTTTTTCGATTTTTCATAAGGGGTTACCCTTTGCATTTTTGGGCCAAAATCGTTATTCTTTAAAATCGGTCGTTTGTCTATTTTTTAATGAAAAACTTGGGTTTTTTTGATGTAGTATGTTTATTTGATTTTTTAAATGTTTAAAATATATTTTTGCTAAAAATAAAGGAAAAAATTATTTTTTCGATTTTTCATAAAGGGTTACCCTTTGCATTTTTGGGCAAAAATCGTCATTCTTTGAAATCGTTCGTTTGTCCATTTTTAAATGAAAAACTTGTAATTTTTTTTGCTCTTGTATGTTTATTTTATGTTTTCAAATCTTTAAAATATATTTTTGCTAAAAATAGACAAAAAAAATTTTTATTTTTGGGAAAATTTGCTATTTTTGATAAGAGGGTACCCTTTGCATTTTTGGGCAAAAATCGTCATTCTTTGAAATCGTTCGTTTGTCTATTTTTTAATGAAAAACTTGGTTTTTTTTGCTCTAGTATGTTTATTTAATTTTTTAAATGTTTAAAATATATTTTTGCTAAAAATAAAGACAAATTTTTATTTTTGGGAAAATTTGTGATTTTTGATAAGAGGGTACCCTTTGCATTTTTGGGCCAAAATCGTTATTCTTTAAAATCGGTCGTTTGTCTATTTTTTAATGAAAAACTTGGGTTTTTTTGCTCTAGTATGTTTATTTAATTTTTTAAATGTTTAAAATATAGTTTTGCTAAAAATAAAGGAAAAAATTATTTTTTCGATTTTTCGTAAGGGGCATTTTTGGGCAAAAATCGTCATTCTTTGAAATCGGTCGTTTGTCTATTTTTTAATGAAAAACTTGGGTTTTTTTGCTCTAGTATGTTTATTTGATTTTTTAAATGTTTAAAATATATTTTTGCTAAAAATAAAGGAAAAAATTATTTTTTCGATTTTTCATAAGGGGTTACCCTTTGCATTTTTGGGCAAAAATCGACATTCTTTGAAATCGTTCGTTTGTCTACTTTTGAATGGAAAACTTGCGTTTTCATTCCTCTTGTAGGTCTTTTTAATGTTTTCAAATCTTTAAAATATGTTTTTGCTAAAAATAAAGGAAAAAATTATTTTTTTGATTTTTCATAAGGGGTTACCCTTTGCATTTTTGGGCAAAAATCGTCATTCTTTGAAATCGTTCGTTTGTCTACTTTTGAATGAAAAACTTGCGTTTTCATTCCTCTTGTAGGTCTATTTAATGTTTTCAAATATTTAAAATATGTTTTTGCTAAAAATAAAGGAAAAAATTATTTTTTCGATTTTTCATAAGGGGTTACCCTTTGCATTTTTGGGCCAAAATCGTTATTCTTTAAAATCGGTCGTTTGTCTATTTTTTAATGAAAAAGTTGGGTTTTTTTGATGTAGTATGTTTATTTGATTTTTTAAATGTTTAAAATATATTTTTGCTAAAAATAAAGGAAAAAATTATTTTTTCGATTTTTCATAAAGGGTTACCCTTTGCATTTTTGGGCAAAAATCGTCATTCTTTGAAATCGTTCGTTTGTCCATTTTTAAATGAAAAACTTGTAATTTTTTTTGCTCTTGTATGTTTATTTTATGTTTTCAAATCTTTAAAATATATTTTTGCTAAAAATAGACAAAAAAAATTTTTATTTTTGGGAAAATTTGCTATTTTTGATAAGAGGGTACCCTTTGCATTTTTGGGCAAAAATCGTCATTCTTTGAAATCGTTCGTTTGTCTATTTTTTAATGAAAAACTTGGTTTTTTTTGCTCTAGTATGTTTATTTAATTTTTTAAATGTTTAAAATATATTTTTGCTAAAAATAAAGACAAATTTTTATTTTTGGGAAAATTTGCGATTTTTGATAAGAGGGTACCCTTTGCATTTTTGGGCCAAAATCGTTATTCTTTAAAATCGGTCGTTTGTCTATTTTTTAATGAAAAACTTGGGTTTTTTTGCTCTAGTATGTTTATTTAATTTTTTAAATGTTTAAAATATAGTTTTGCTAAAAATAAAGGAAAAAATTATTTTTTCGATTTTTCGTAAGGGGCATTTTTGGGCAAAAATCGTCATTCTTTGAAATCGGTCGTTTGTCTATTTTTTAATGAAAAACTTGGGTTTTTTTGCTCTAGTATGTTTATTTGATTTTTTAAATGTTTAAAATATATTTTTGCTAAAAATAAAGGAAAAAATTATTTTTTCGATTTTTCATAAGGGGTTACCCTTTGCATTTTTGGGCAAAAATCGTCATTCTTTGAAATCGTTCGTTTGTCCATTTTTAAATGAAAAACTTGTAATTTTTTTTGCTCTTGTATGTTTATTTTATGTTTTCAAATCTTTAAAATATATTTTTGCTAAAAATAGACAAAAAAAATTTTTATTTTTGGGAAAATTTGCTATTTTTGATAAGAGGGTACCCTTTGCATTTTTGGGCAAAAATCGTCATTCTTTGAAATCGTTCGTTTGTCTATTTTTTAATGAAAAACTTGGTTTTTTTTGCTCTAGTATGTTTATTTAATTTTTTAAATGTTTAAAATATATTTTTGCTAAAAATAAAGACAAATTTTTATTTTTGGGAAAATTTGCGATTTTTGATAAGAGGGTACCCTTTGCATTTTTGGGCCAAAATCGTCATTCTTTAAAATCGGTCGTTTGTCTATTTTTTAATGAAAAACTTGGGTTTTTTTGCTCTAGTATGTTTATTTGATTTTTTAAATGTTTAAAATATATTTTTGCTAAAAATAAAGGAAAAAATTATTTTTTCGATTTTTCATAAGGGGCATTTTTGGGCAAAAATCGTCATTCTTTGAAATCGGTCGTTTGTCTATTTTTTAATGAAAAACTTGGGTTTTTTTGCTCTAGTATGTTTATTTGATTTTTTAAATGTTTAAAATATATTTTTGCTAAAAATAAAGGAAAAAATTATTTTTTCGATTTTTCGTAAGGGGTTACCCTTTGCATTTTTGGGCCAAAATCGTCATTCTTTAAAATCGGTCGTTTGTCTATTTTTTAATGAAAAACTTGGGTTTTTTTGCTCTAGTATGTTTATTTGATTTTTTAAATGTTTAAAATATATTTTTGCTAAAAATAAAGGAAAAAATTATTTTTTCGATTTTTCATAAGGGGCATTTTTGGGCAAAAATCGTCATTCTTTGAAATCGGTCGTTTGTCTATTTTTTAATGAAAAACTTGGGTTTTTTTGCTCTAGTATGTTTATTTGATTTTTTAAATGTTTAAAATATATTTTTGCTAAAAATAAAGGAAAAAATTATTTTTTCGATTTTTCATAAGGGGTTACCCTTTGCATTTTTGGGCCAAATTCGTCATTCTTAAAAATCGGTCGTTTGTCTATTTTTTAATGAAAAACTTGGGTTTTTTTGCTCTAGTATGTTTATTTGATTTTTTAAATGTTTAAAATATAGTTTTGCTAAAAATAAAGGAAAAAATTATTTTTTCGATTTTTCGTAAGGGGCATTTTTGGGCAAAAATCGTCATTCTTTGAAATCGGTCGTTTGTCTATTTTTTAATGAAAAACTTGGGTTTTTTTGCTCTAGTATGTTTATTTGATTTTTTAAATGTTTAAAATATATTTTTGCTAAAAATAAAGGAAAAAATTATTTTTTCGATTTTTCATAAGGGGTTACCCTTTGCATTTTTGGGCAAAAATCGACATTCTTTGAAATCGTTCGTTTGTCTACTTTTGAATGGAAAACTTGCGTTTTCATTCCTCTTGTAGGTCTTTTTAATGTTTTCAAATCTTTAAAATATGTTTTTGCTAAAAATAAAGGAAAAAATTATTTTTTCGATTTTTCATAAGGGGTTACCCTTTGCATTTTTGGGCAAAAACCGTCATTCTTTGAAATCGTTCGTTTGTCTACTTTTGAATGAAAAACTTGCGTTTTCATTCCTCTTGTAGGTCTATTTAATGTTTTCAAATCTTTAAAATATGTTTTTGCTAAAAATAAAGGAAAAAATTATTTTTTCGATTTTTCGTAAGGTGTTACCCTTTGCATTTTTGGGCCAAATTCGTCATTCTTAAAAATCGGTCGTTTGTCTCTTTTTTAATGAAAAACTTGGGTTTTTTTGCTCTAGTATGTTTATTTAATTTTTTAAATGTTTAAAATATAGTTTTGCTAAAAATAAAGTAAAAAATTATTTTTTCGATTTTTCATAAGGGGTTACCCTTTGCATTTTTGGGCAAAAATCGACATTCTTTGAAATCGTTCGTTTGTCTACTTTTGAATGAAAAACTTGCGTTTTCATTCCTCTTGTAGGTCTATTTAATGTTTTCAAATCTTTAAAATATGTTTTTGCTAAAAATAAAGGAAAAAATTATTTTTTCGATTTTTCATAAGGGGTTACCCTTTGCATTTTTGGGCAAAAATCGACATTCTTTGAAATCGTTCGTTTGTCTACTTTTGAATGAAAAACTTGCGTTTTCATTCCTCTTGTAGGTCTATTTAATGTTTTCAAATCTTTAAAATATGTTTTTGCTAAAAATAAAGGAAAAAATTATTTTTTCGATTTTTCGTAAGGGGTTACCCTTTGCATTTTTGGGCCAAATTTGTCATTCTTAAAAATCGGTCGTTTGTCTATTTTTTAATGAAAAACTTGGGTTTTTTTGCTCTAGTATGTTTATTTAATTTTTTAAATGTTTAAAATATAGTTTTGCTAAAAATAAAGGAAAAAATTATTTTTTCGATTTTTCATAAGGGGTTACCCTTTGCATTTTTGGGCAAAAATCGACATTCTTTGAAATCGTTCGTTTGTCTACTTTTGAATGAAAAACTTGCGTTTTCATTCCTCTTGTAGGTCTATTTAATGTTTTCAAATCTTTAAAATATGTTTTTGCTAAAAATAAAGGAAAAAATTATTTTTTCGATTTTTCATAAGGGGTTACCCTTTGCATTTTTGGGCCAAATTCGTCATTCTTAAAAATCGGTCGTTTGTCTATTTTTTAATGAAAAACTTGGGTTTTTTTGCTCTAGTATGTTTATTTGATTTTTTAAATGTTTAAAATATAGTTTTGCTAAAAATAAAGGAAAAAATTATTTTTTCGATTTTTCGTAAGGGGCATTTTTGGGCAAAAATCGTCATTCTTTGAAATCGGTCGTTTGTCTATTTTTTAATGAAAAACTTGGGTTTTTTTGCTCTAGTATGTTTATTTGATTTTTTAAATGTTTAAAATATATTTTTGCTAAAAATAAAGGAAAAAATTATTTTTTCGATTTTTCATAAGGGGCATTTTTGGGCAAAAATCGTCATTCTTTGAAATCGGTCGTTTGTCTATTTTTTAATGAAAAACTTGGGTTTTTTTGCTCTAGTATGTTTATTTGATTTTTTAAATGTTTAAAATATATTTTTGCTAAAAATAAAGGAAAAAATTATTTTTTCGATTTTTCATAAGGGGTTACCCTTTGCATTTTTGGGCAAAAATCGACATTCTTTGAAATCGTTCGTTTGTCTACTTTTGAATGGAAAACTTGCGTTTTCATTCCTCTTGTAGGTCTTTTTAATGTTTTCAAATCTTTAAAATATGTTTTTGCTAAAAATAAAGGAAAAAATTATTTTTTCGATTTTTCATAAGGGGTTACCCTTTGCATTTTTGGGCAAAAACCGTCATTCTTTGAAATCGTTCGTTTGTCTATTTTTTAATGAAAAACTTGGTTTTTTTTGCTCTAGTATGTTTATTTAATTTTTTAAATGTTTAAAATATATTTTTGCTAAAAATAAAGGAAAAAATTATTTTTTCGATTTTTCATAAGGGGTTACCCTTTGCATTTTTGGGCCAAATTCGTCATTCTTAAAAATCGGTCGTTTGTCTATTTTTTAATGAAAAACTTGGGTTTTTTTGCTCTAGTATGTTTATTTGATTTTTTAAATCTTTAAAATATGTTTTTGCTAAAAATAAAGGAAAAAATTATTTTTTCGATTTTTCATAAAGGGGTTACCCTTTGCATTTTTGGGCAAAAATCGACATTCTTTGAAATCGTTCGTTTGTCTACTTTTGAATGAAAAACTTGCGTTTTCATTCCTCTTGTAAGTTTATTTTATATTTTTTATGTTTTTAAAATATATTTTTGCTAATAATAAAGAGAAAAATTTTTTTCGGGATTTGGGGCACCTCTAGGCATCAACAAGAGATACAGAGAATGGCGTTTGGACATGTTTGCAAATTTTGTGGCATCAACATTATGTCAGGATTTAGAGGTGTTCTACACACATGCATGTGCACTCCAAGAGAAAGGCTATAGAATAAAATATATGTATTTGAAAAAATATTCACAAAAGTTACACATGAGAAACAAGTAGAAAAAATTGAAATATTTTATACATGAAGAGAACCGGCAGCAAAAAATGTAATGAATTTTTACCAGGTTGGAATTTTCTCGTTTTTATTTAAAATGTAGTTTTTTGCAATGTTTTACAGCAGCCAAAATAAAAACAACTTTACACACAATTTGCTATTATAGTTTACACCATAAATTTTATTTACTTGTACATAAATTCTGTAGGATCCTACAGGCATTTTGGCAATGTGTACTGACTGGTGAGTAATTTTAGGGCTTAGTGTTTGTTTAAAAGAAAGTGGTAAATTTTTCACCAGAGGGGGACGACGAAGGTCTTATGCAAGAAACCACAAAGATTAGGAGTAGGAAAATTTTTTAAAAATTAGTTTGTGTGCTGTAATACATGTGTTTGGGCGTGCATGCATGCACCTTTTTGCTAGGTGGGTTTGGAAAGGGGCAATGGGGCTTAAGGCATCACCATTTTGTGATGACGATCATTTACGCGCAAATGACGTATGTATGTATTGATTCGGTTTAATAAAATTTTTAAATTTAAAGTCTAAAAAGGTTCGAAGTGGAATGTTTGGTTTAGCATGTTTGAGTTGGCAAAATTAATTTATTTTTATCAAATACGAATATTTTTTTAAAAATGTTTGCTCGCTCATGCTTCAAAATTAAATGCATTCGTTGTATGAAATTTTTATTTTTAAAGAATTTTTTTTATGAATTTTTTTTCTTCTATTTTTTCCATATTAATAGTTTAAAATTCTTTGCTTTGTTGCAGGTTATAAATATGCAGAAGACTGTGGTCATTGAGTTTCCTGTGGGCCCCGTAACGTAATTAGTGGTACGCATGCGCCAGCTTGAATTTTTTAATAGTAACAGTTAGTTTCGTTTTAGTGCCAATTTTATTTAATTGTGAAAAATCCAATATTTTGTGTGAATAATTTTTAAATGAAGAAGTATTTGATTTACGTGAAGTATTGACAGCCGGCATTACATTGATATAGTCGTCGGTATCTATACTTTTACTTCTTACCAATACTGTTTAGCACTCATTACAAATAAAACACACTTTTGTGTTTGAGTGTATTAAAAAGCAGTTACGGATAATAGAAAGCAGGGGAAGAATACTTGCCTTTCGCTTTATTGATTATGCTTAAATGGCTGTTACATGCCGGAACAACAAACAAATGGAAATGCAACAGAAAAAAAGCGGAGCTGTGAAATACAATGTAAACAATTTTGTGTTGCAGTTCACGGCAATCGTGAACACGAATTAAAATTTGAATTTTTTAACAAGTTTTTCCGTTTTAATAAAATGCAAGTTGTTTACTTTGAGGCTTACAAATTCTCTAGATTTCAGGATATTTTACTCCATCTATAAATTCTTTTTCAAAACAGCATTTCGGCCAGTATGTATGGCTTGTATACAGTTTCTCACTGAAGTTAATGGAATATGGAGTTCATTTGCCGAGATATTGTATGAAGGATTGTTTGTTTTGCAAATGGTGTAGAAAGGCAAAGGAAGGACAAAAAATTGTGATTAAATAAAATTGTGAATCGTTTAGTTTTTGTTTATATTAAATTAACCTGTAAGACTGCAGAGTTTACTTACATTCACTTGGATTTTTAGTTGCGAGTTGTCACTGTGGATGCGTTACATGCATTAAACTGCAATTGCAAACGTCCATTTATGATTTCTTTTCACATTCGTGTCAGAGTTTTTAATACCCGCTACATATAAAATTAATGGTCATTGTTTATTTATGATGCAACATGACTTAATTGTCACGTGTTATTTTAAATGCTACGCTTATCCTTTTTTTGAATTTGTGGGTGTGGGATATTCGTCCGTGATTCACTTTACCAACAGGCAGTGCACGTTTATGTAACAGGATCTGTTTTATATATTTTTTTACACAGAAGGCTTAAACGAATTTATAATGACAGCGATTTACTGTTAAACAAAACCTGTAAAATGTTCCACTAATCGGCTGCTACGTCAGTAGCTACATCAGTTCCATTGCACTACTGAAGAGCACGTTTTCAAGATTCTTATCTTTATAAACAAAACTTTGGCAAAGTACGAAATATTGCAATGCACTGTAGCTAAGAAAAAAAATATTCTATAAATTAGTTATTATTTATTCTGTAAAGTTATTTTCCAATAGTGCTTTCAGTGCCAACAACTAATCAAATGGAATTAAATATTTAAGCCCGCTTGAAAATTTCAATATTTGAGTTAAGAACATCAAGTAACGTATAACATTGAGGTTTAAAGGATTAGAGGTTTAAATGCAACATAAGGAGAGCATTAATTTATATGCAATGTCGGGCGATTGAAATTTTAATGGCTTTGTAATGAGAAGGGGCTATAAAGGGGTGTGGAATCTTAAAGGAAGTGCAAGCATGAGCAACAATATTTACCTCGTCCTTGACTTGCCTTTTTATATTCCACAAATGGATAACAAACTCCTATATAGCAAATAAGTTCTCGCCTTAATTAAATTAAATTGTGAGCTTTCAAATTAGCGCAAATGGAAAAAACCTTTAGAAAAACATTTACAAATTAAATTTGTATGCGAGAAATTAATTTCCTTATTATTATTCTTATAAAATTGTTCAATTACATCGAAATGATTTCCAGTAGTCTATACACTCTCTACATACTGCTGAAAATTATTTCAATTCCATACATTACGAAACAAATTCTTTCTTTAGCCTGACTGGTAGTATTTCTTTGTTAATTTCATTTCTTTTCCTAAAGCATCAAGCATTGGAGTACTTAAATGAAATGATAGCAAGAAGTGGGGAATATGAGGAATCATGGTTAAACTAAAATCAGAAGTAGTGGCAGAGGAAAACTTCAAATTAAAATAAATTGCTTACTTGTGTTCATAAAATTATTGCTGGAAGCACAGCGAAAAAATGAAAATAAGTGAAATAGCATGCCGTCATTAGCAGCATTAATGTAACGAACCGAAAGGGGGTTGGGGGTTGGGGGGGTTAACGAGAAAGAAAGGGTTTAATGTAAACAGCAGCGCTGCGTTATTGTATGGTCATGTCCAAGTTGCTTTCTTTCACATTGTCATCAATTTGCAATTTTAGCGTGTCTATGGATGGCCGTGCTCTTAAGTATCGGTGATGTTGTGAATGATGATGGTGCTTGTGTAATTTCTCGTGAAACTTAAAAATTAGTTTGCACGCTAATGGGTTGCCATGTAACGCTTTAATTAAAACAATGACTGGAATGCTTAAGCATATTTCAGCTACTTTAGTTGATTTTCTTTTTAGCAATTATGCTTAAATCATGTCTTTTGGTTCGTATTTGGTCACGGATATGCAAGCATTCCTTAATTTATGTACTCAATGTGTTCTTTAGAATATTGTTTCTAGAATGGATCCAACTGCTTCAAAATGGTGTGAAATTTCTTGTTAAGTCATGGGCAAAAAGCCGTAGTAAGCTTTGTCCGCCCCCCCAACACATGGTATTAATGAAAAACATTAGCATAATTTGTTATGTGTAAATATATAATAAATAAATCCATTATTAAATTTAATTTTCCTTTAATATGTTTTTTCTGAAGCTCTTAAGCTGCATGAGAACTTGAAATGGTAGTAGAAGGTGAAAATATTATTGAAATAATTTTTTTTTTTTTGAAATATGGAGCATAAGCCTGCCGCAGCTCTTTTCGATCAGTCCATTTTTTTTTTTAAGGAAGGTGCCAGTGAGCTAGTAAGCGCTGCAAGGCAAGTTCAGTGATATTGTTAGAATCAAATACTGGTCCCTTTTAATATTATTGAGGTTTTTTAAAATAATTATCGCTCCTATAAAGCAAATTTTATCCTTCATTTACTATATCAAGATATACGTACGTCGTTTTTGAGACTTGAAGATTTTTTTTGCGGCAATGAAATTTCAATTTAGTTTACATGCGTGACATGTAACTTTTTACTCATTGTAGTCCTTACGGGTTACTGGCTTGCTTTTCATTCTAATTTTATTCAAGGTCTTCTACGTTTCCTTCATCTGTACCTGTGCATTGGCACAGGTAGTGGTTCCTATAAAAAATTTTCCTTACATTTGTTTCGTTACTGCCCTCCGTCCTTTTTTTCTATTCATGTGCTCGTATTTAAGCCTGTTGATTGCAAATTTCCGGTTTCTTGATTAAGTTGATGCTGTTAACGGAAATTGATGAAATTTATAAAAAAGAAAATAATTAAAGTAAAATGTGCATGTTAGCATTTTTGGCAAATATATTTAATGCTTTTTGGATTAATGGAAAGTGTTGATGGTTTTATGGCCTCTATTTTCATTTGTGATCTTATTGTGTATACACTTTTATTAATAATTAAAACTTCAACAGCAAATGATAAATTCAAAAGCTTGCAATCGTATGCTTTTAATTTAATAATTTTGGCATGGAATGTTATTTATTTAATATTTTAATATTTTAATATTTTAATACTTTAATTTATTGATGCACGTACGAGTACATGAAAACCCACAGCAAATCGAGGCTGATGTGTTCTGCATCCCACGTCGTTACGTTACACACGTTATTAGAACTCTATAACGTATAATGAGATTAGTTGTAGGGGAGTGCAAACTAGAATGTAGTGGCTCAATAAACATTCGTTTAATACACATATTTCCTTCACTATGAGCATATAACTAAATTCCAAAATTACTGCTTCTCTAATACACACTATTGATTTAAATTTTTGCACGCGTTGATTTGATTTTAAAACCAAAATCTGTTTTTCAGCGTAATTAAAATAAAAATTATAAAAGAAGTGGCCGTAAATAGATTTTTGCAAACTGCCTGTAAAGCTAAACAAATGAAAATTATGATGCCACTGCGAGTGCCTCTGAACAATATTCATTCATTTATTTTGTATTTCTTATGCAAACAAAAGTCTAAAACGTTTTCCAACTGCCACTAGTTATGGAGCTTTTAAACATGACAGTTAAATAGTGGTAGTGAATTAAAGCGGAGGTTGGTGGGGGCAAGCGCTTCTAGTGCATAAACACGTACAACTATTTAGCCAGTGCTAAGTGATGTTGTTGTTACTGCCAGCGCCAAAGCCAAATTTAATTTTCCAATTAAATGTCGCCAGCCAAAAGCGAACTGTGAAAACTTTTTCTCTCAAAACAAGCATAGTCAGTGGCACGAGAGATATAAAATAACAAAAACAAAACAAACGTTCAGTTTTTGTTTCAAATTGACTTTGGGGAAATGTGCAACAATATTTTGTTGCTGGTTAGCCTCGACAAGTTTTTCATTTTACTTTTTCGTTTTACATATTTTTTCCAATAATGTCGGGATTAGTGTAATAACAGTTTACTTAGAAAAATAGAAACTGCAACAGCAGCAAACAATACTGGAAAATTTTATGAAATCAAATCAGCGATTGTTATTTGCAGCATATTCTCAAAATGCGAGACAAACATCACTGCAACATGCTACAGTGCAGAGTTCAAAATAGGTATAACTAAGTTAAAGTTTCTTGCAAACTTGTGCTAAACTTGAGATTAACTCTATTAAGCGACTACTACAATAGAAGCATTAAATGCACTAACGAACAAAAATCTGGGAGAACGCTTGTCCCGATATGTTTCTTGCAAAACTTTTTGCCATTTTGTAAGGGAAATTGGCTGCAATAACGTTGTAGCTTTTTTGTTCGTAAGCCAAAGAAAAGTCGGTTTTAATTTGAAATTTGTCTTGTTTATGTTTAAGTGACACTAAATTGTTTGTACAGCGAAATGACAAAAGATTTTTTGTTGCTGTCATATTTGTTTATCTGAGATCAGCAATAACAGCATTTGACTACAAGCAATGAGACACAGATAAGAAATACACGGATTTTATATTAGAGGAAACATGATAAAAACATATTCCCAAGGAAATATGAATACATGTCACATGTCGGCAATTTTAAACATCGTCATTACTGAAGTAGTAAATTAAACGTGGTATCAACTTGTATATATGCTTCTTATGCCACACGAGTACAGTGGAAACGCCAAGTGAATTAATATTAGTTTTCCCAAAAATTTTTGCTATTAACAAGATTGTATGCCCAAAGGTGAAAGGAACTATGAATATGTGACTGTCACATATTTAAATTATTCGCAAGTGCTACAAATAATTAATGCTAACGAAGGAGTAACAAGAAAAATACCATCACGTTCTGAGGAATAAGTTTCCTTTCCAGCTTTACATTTACGAAAATTACACAATGCGGTTTCCCTTCCATTATCATTAATATTTTCCTTTAGTTTTGATTTAATTTTAAAATTCATAATATCCTCCCTTTTAATGTTTCTTTTAATTATGTTTTCATTCATTAAGATGTCCGCGTATTACACATGAGCAACAGCACAACAGCACAACAGCACAACAGCACAACAGCACAACAGCACAACAACAACAATCAGATAAAATCTTATTTGCCAAACTGAATTGAAAATAGTCGAATCCTGTGGAAAGATAATTGCACGAAAAGTTTCCAAGAACACATGCTCGTATGCTTAAATAAGCCATCAATACAAAATTCAGTATTTGCACAAGGACTTGTTGGATTCATTTATATTTTTTGCTTGACGATAAGAAGTGAACATTTTAAATTTAATTGCTTGTGTCCTTTAGGACTAATTCCCAGTGCATTTCTCATATTAATAAGATGCCAAAAATTCAGTTGAAATTAACTAGTAAAACTGACGAAGCAGTTCACACGTGTCTGTGGAAAACAGCCCATGGAAAAATATAATGAAAATGAAATAGAAATGAAAATGATAATAAAATAACATAAAGTATATAAAACGAAACTTAACTGAATGATTTTGGACATTGATTTCTAAAGATAGAATGGCGCAAACAGTTTGAGAAGAAATTCCCAATGAACTGTCAGATTCCTGTCGGAAATGTATATTTTGCAGCGACATCTATATCCGTATTTGTGTGAAATCGCCACGGAAATTCCAAGTCGATATATTGCGCATGTAATCGATATATTATACAGAAACGTATAAAAGGATCAATACTTTCGTAAATTCCTCTCCTCCCCTTTTTTTTCTTGAATAACCGCAGTAACCGTTTAAGCCGCTATATGGCGAAAATACCTGCTTTTCAAAAAATCAGCTTCCTAATGCTTGTCTCTCTCGGCATTTCACAAAAACATCCAAGAAATATCAGATAAAGTTAAGGAACACGAAGCAACAACATGAAACTTATCAAAAATTTCTAACGAACAATTTACAACTCATGGCTGGGTTTCGCTTTTGTGAAAGTTCTACGAGAGTTAAGCATTGAAAAAATAAAGTTAAAGCACATGCTAAGCTTACACATTTTTAATGGCTGTTTAGAGCTGGAGATGGGAAGGATGAAGGATGTGTGAAATGTATAGAAAACTCAGACTAACGCAATTGGTATTGGTTGTACAGCTGGTGGCGCAAAAAGTTCCCCCCTCTGCTGTACTATAAATGACTTTTCATACAAATTTAATTTTTCTTTTTACTTGTTTGCCGTTTCAATGTAGATGTTGTTGTTGGTAGCAGCAGTTGTTGCTAATGTTGCTGTGCTTGTTGTTGTCATCGTGGAGTGTAAATTATATTTTATTGTTATTTTTATTTCGCTTTTTATACATATTTTATTGATGATTTTTCTTTAGTTGCGCTTGTTTTATTGCCAGTTAAATGAGTAGAAACGAGTGAATAATGGGTGGGAAATATTGAGGTTAAAATTGATTATACAAATGAATAACGTCTATCTGAGCTTCTTTTATTTATTTCCTTTTCCTTTTTTAACAAGGCGATAATTTATGTTTGTTAGTAAATTATTTTTAAGTTTTCTTATTAAATTTGGTTTAATCTTGAACTGTTATTTATTCCTGCATTTTAGCAAAAGGAGAGTATAAATAAATAAATTGCCATTATGCGCATTAGTGTAATAAGTCGAAAATTTATATTTTTACATTTTTTACAAAATCATTTATACAAATACAGTAATTGTATTACAATACAACTATCAACTAGTATTTCTATCTTTTTATCAATTAAATTATTAATGTAAAAAATGTGTGCTTTTCTTGAGTATTTAAATACTTTGAGAAAAAAATTTGCAGAAGAAAAGCAAAAGCAAATTTAAATATTCCATTTTAATACTGTAATTTATAGATTTTACTTCCGTAAAAAAATTAATAAAAAATTTCAAATGTTCTATTGTCGCCTCGCTTAGAAAAAACGGATTGAAAGTTTTAACTCTGGAAAAATTTTAAAAATGTATTTATAGAAAATGAGGCAAATTAGAAAGATTTGGGTATGCCTCAATGTTGCAACAAAGTTCTTATTTTTTATAAAAATGAAAATTTATTTATATACTGTATTTGCAATACGAGAGTTAAAATAAATTCTTTCCTGTAGACTGTTATAGGCCTTCTCCTACATATCGGATTTGTGGTACCTGATCCTTTATAAATTCCATATGTTCCCTCAAGAACACAATTATAAAATTTTTTAATTCTTTATTTTTAAAAGAGGCAAATGCCTCTACTAATGATGGATCTGGGCCAACTTTTGTGCCTCGTTAGCACTAGTAAATTTTAGAAGAATTTTGTAAAAGAAACCGTTACAATCAAAAATCTTTTTACTTCTTACAATTGATAATTCAAGGATTGCACAATTTTAGAAGTGTAAGTAAGTTTTTGAAATGAATTTCAACTCCTATAATTTTAAGTGTGGCTCTCAAATTCTTCTCATTTATACCAAAATAATCAGTGTCAGTATAACTATTATCTTTTCAAAAATTTAGAAATTTATGATTGCAAAAACTTTTTTAACAACAGGAAGAATAACAAGGATCATGCTTTCCCTATTGCCTCTGTTGAGCTGAAAACTAATAACTAATTGTTGAAATATGATAATTAACTATTAAGATTAGTCACAAAGTTAACTTTATTATGTTATGTAGTTGCTTAAGTTATTATCACTCCAAATATCACTTTAAATATTTCCGTTCAGTTTCCTTTTTAATAATCTCTTTGCTTAAATATATACAGTCTTTGTTTTATACAGATTTAGCACATTCGTAAAGTATAAAACTGCCACCAGTAATAAATTCATGGCAGCATAACATACAGAAAAAAACTTTGTTTCCTTTCGATCAGCTTAAATTCGGGATGCTGCCATAAACATTTAATAACTATATCGGTTTATCGCACAGTCGTGTTGAAAAGTATATTCCATGTGACATGAAAATCGATTCCCAATTTTTAATTCAGCTCGCAATAAAACAAATCCTGTCATATCCTGTCATATCCTGTCATGCGAGTATGTATACAGCGAGTACTTTATATAGTAAGACGTAAGAATTTTATATAAATTTTGTAGTTTGGCAATTTGTTGGTCACTCATTAATGAGTAACACTTCCAAGTTATGTCCTTTTATTAAACTGTAACTGTTTATATTTTGGAGGATTTTAAATTGCAAATTGCTGTTGCTTAAGATCCACCACATTGCTTGCTAACATTCACTTTCCAGCTTACCAATTTACAAATTTACTTGACACACCAATTTACTACTGCTGTGGGCTCAAGTAAATGCCCCGAAGGTACTTGGCAAGAATCCTTGCAGAGATATCTAATAGTAATAATTTTCCGTTAAGCCTTCGGAAACAACATGAATAGAATTATGTTGTAGGCAATTAAATAAATTTTCAAATAACAAAAATATTGTTAAATAAATTAATAAATAAATAAAGCAGACAACCAGAAGTATTTTTCTCAAACTACAGAGTAGCATGGCAGTGTGGCAACAACAGTGTGGCACAAACACAATAACAACTAAATAACAATAAAAAAGAAGAAGAAAAAAACAAAAAAAAAATATATAAATAAACCTCAATAAAAGTGTAACAAGCAGAAACTTGCAATGCAAGACAAAAATTAACAAAAGTATCCAAATATGTTAATAATTTTGGCAACAATTTTGGTCAAACGACAGCAAGACAAAGCAAACAGTAAGTGGAAGTGCCCAGATACCAGCCATTAAACTAAATTTTTATTTATTTGTTTTTAGCATATAAACCATTAAACTTTCTTGTATTTTTGGTGTTGCTGCTGTTGTGTTTCTTGTTGTAGATGTACATGTTTGCACACTTGCCAACAATCAAGGTGGCAATAGCGTTAAGTGAAAAATTAGGCGTAACAAGCATTCGCAACAATAATTTCAATGAGAAAGATTTAAAAAAATAGAACTGGGAAAAACCCCGGCAAAAGAGAGAGATTGCCAATGTTGGTCATAAACGTCATAAAGGCACAAGGCGTAACTAAAAAATAATATATATATATATATATATATATATATAATAATAATAATAAAAACAACAACAATAGCGCATATTTTATTACACAAATGCATGTGTATATGTATGTGTGTGTAGGTATGTTTGAGGCCACCCAAAAAGCTTAAGTCGGCAACAATAAAAATGTTGTTTTCTTTGTATGTGGGAATTTATGGAAACATTTGCAGAAAATCGCAACACCAAAACAAGATATGCGAAAACAAAGTGGGCAAAAAGTTTACGCATGTATGCTAATGTGCAACATTAGCTTATGGTTTTACTTGCTGCTGCCCTAATTCAGTGCTACACATCGACGCACAAGAGACGAAGTCGTACTTATCTATTCGATTTGGGAACAATCTGTACCTGCATGAGTGGTTTGATAATTTAAAGGAGACATTTTATAAGATAGATTTATGCAATAGTGCTATAAAATTTCCGCTAAATAATTATTGAATAAAACTGGATTGCACATATCAAATAATATTTATCAATGGCAATCAGTAATTATGAACGATGGATCTGCTTTGATTTGCTATCCTTACTATCGCTCCTGACTGATGTCCGTACAGTAAGTAAAAGTAAATTAAATTTTCTACATTTTCAATAATTTTTTTAATAGTTATTAAACCTTAAAATCAAATTATTAGAAAACTCCTTAGAAAATTCATTGGAAAGTTAAAAATTTTTATTTAGCAGAGATTAGAAATATATAATGCCATTATCTTTGAGATATTTATTTTGATATTCCATTAATGTTTAATCATTATGTAAATGTATTTTCCATACAAATCTCAACATGTATTTTAAAAACTCTTAAAGATTTGCCAAGTCCACTAAGAAGCAACTTAAGCAAGGATCCTTAACAAATTGTAAGGACTACTGTGTGTGTTACTGTGTCACATATTTAAATAACTAAAGGAGAGGTTCACTCTCTGCATTTTTAAAATACGCGCTGTGTTTATTTAAGCTGGCGAACGTAATAAAGCCCTGTACAAAATATCCGAATTTTATAAAAATCATCGTATACAACATTAACAATTTTTTTCTTTGCATATCTTACAAAACAATAGCGAAATAGCCTAAAAGTCAATCTTCTATATGTTTAGTATATAGATTTTCCATATGATTTTTACCTGCGTTGCCGTATTTTTTTTTTTTTGAATAGTGTTTTCACTAGATATATAAAATTTCTACAAATGAATAGAAATTTAAATGAAATCTGTAAATGAGGATGTAATTTCAGACTCAAGTCTATATCCTTGAAGAACAAATTTATACAAAAACATATTTAATCTTTAGTTTCTCCCCAAAACTCTTATTTTCCTTGTTAATTTAGTTTCTTTTCATCAAAAGCAAAATGCATGTAATGTAAAATTATTCTGTGTCAACTGCGAACTGCTCCATGGAAAGTCCCCAATTTGTTGAAATGATATTGCAAACCTTAAAGAGGCTTCAAGCAAACCAAGAAACAAAAAAAAAAGAAGCACAAACTATGATTGACCCAAATCCGTTTGTACGAGTACATTGACAAACTTTTAACATTAAATAATACTTAGTTAACACATCTACAGTGTCGGTTATAACAAGTCAGTACGAAAATAACGTAGAAATAAGGGAAAAGATTTGGGTGACAAATTTGTTCTAATTCAAATCACGTAACAGTTTGCTTTGTTGTTGTGCTGAATTTAATTGAGCGTCGCTGGCTACTATCGCACACTTACCGTAGTAGCGGTGCTTGACTCTTCTCATTTTGCTCACAAAATCATAAATATTTTATTTTATTTTATTGCCTCATATTTGGCTAATTTTTATTCGCCTTCTGTTTGTCGGTCTGTCTATCCCTCCATTTAACTGACGCACTGTTGTTAATAAAAACAAAGTAAAACACTTGAGTTATACATAATATTTTCTCGTGTAAACTATAAGTCAAGCACGTGCTTGAAATATGCAAAAGCTGCGTCAAAATCAACTAACAATTTGATGAGTGCAATGAAAAAGAAAAACCTAAAAAAAAAAATAAAACTTTACAGCAATATAATATATATGTAGGAAAAGGTATAATCAGAAAATGTGAAAATAAGTATATGAAATAAGGCAACATTAAGGCGGTTCAAACAAAATTGTGAGCAGCTGTCTTAGGCTGAATATATTGCAGCTTTGAAAATGTAATTCTGTTGGTGAGATTACGTTACAACTACGGGCAACTCATCATCTGTTTGTGCAGTTGGCACCACGTGTTTCGCTGAGCTTTGGGTTTGGATATTTTTTAAAAGTTTTGATAGCAAATATTTTTATTTTATATTTTTGCAAATTTATATTTCATATTCATGAAGAAAGTAATTATAGCTTTCTCTTCGTGATGAAAAATCAATCAAGTTTTGTGTTTGCCTGCAAAATGTATGAAATTTCTATTTTTAAGAATTGTTATATAATCAGTATTATATAATTAATTTGATTCCCAAGGAAGTATTAACTAAAATATTCAACTTGTTAGAATAGCTATACTTTTTAGTATATATATTTTTATTAACGCAAAGAAAAATCTGAAGAATGCTACAGTTGCTTCTTCCCTAGTATTTTAATATTCTAAAAGAAAAATATAAAAATTCTTCTGTTCTTTATCGTCAGACCATTTTTCGAAATACCTAAGAAAGTATTTTTAACTACCTAATAATTTAAAAGTCTGTGTTTACACGAGATGAGCTTGTTTCCGGATAACAAATTCAATAATACAATTCATAATGCGAACTCTGCACTTAGTCTTTGTTTCTAAAAAGCTTTCTTAATGGAAAATTTTCTTTTGATATATTGCGAGTCACTGGCACCATAAACCACTAACACTTGACTACTTAAGGTACGACCCCACGATAGGAATCAAATGCTATTCCGCCTTATAACTTATTTATAGTACATATTTTGTTTTCAAAAAGAAAATGGCGATTAAAAAATGAAAGCTGCGTAGAAATGGCAGTTGCAGATATTTTTTGAAAAATTTAAATAAATGAAAAAAGCAACAATAGCGTCCCGAACAGCAAAGCCTCACGCCCCTCTGCTTCTCAAAGAGAAACCCAGAACATACAGTTTTATATGTATGCAAATATATGAAATAAAGTTATTACATTTAGAAAACAAGAATATTATATTAAATAATATTCAATTTATTTATAAAATATTTCATAAACTCGTTTTGTTTGCTCACTTAAAATCTGAATAAAAAAAGGAGGCAAAGCAAAATGCTTTATAATAGCCAATATTGGAACAAGTCGTGTTGAAAACAAGCCGAAATAATCACTCAAATTTTGTGATTTTCGACAAACTCCAATTTAAAATAAAGCAAATTCCCATAGTATGCATTTGCCGCTGCGAGTTTAATATTTATTTATTTATTTATTTAAGTGAGTATGTATGCGTAGACTACCCTTGTACCACAAGTCATACATATATTGGAAAAGATATTCAGGAAAGGAGAAATAATAAACAATAACAAGGATCCATCATAAATAAATCGTACAATATTTACAACATCACGAAAGTGACAGCAGGAAAGAGGCATATTAAGTAAACTAATCACATACACAGATGCAAAATTGCACACACACAAGGAAAGGAAAAATGTTTAAAACTGAAAACTCTTCACTCAATTTCTGGATTTTAGATTTTTCCTTGGATTTTAGAACTTATTTAATATGTAGCAAAACTGAAATAAATAATTTGAATTATATAATATTTTAAGCTTACAAGGTTTTCTTTATTTTGTTTATTTTTAAGACTGGAAATAAAAAATACATGGAGTTCCAAACGAGAGAACACTTTGCATTTCAAAACAAAAAAAACATTAATGCAGCATAAAAAATTTAAATAAAATTAATAATAATTAAATAAATATAATAAACTAAGTGGAAATAATGAAATGATTTATTACACCGCATCCATATTTCTCAAATTTCTCCATACTCTTTAAAATTTTTCAAAACTACAATCAGAAGAAGAGCCTTAAAAAAAGAAATGCTCAGTTGACTCATCGTCTCCACAACCTAAAAATCTTTCTATTTTAATATCACCGTTGATGTACTATCAGTAGTGTTTTCTTATGTTTGTTTTATAAGACGATTATAAAGATAATGCAGGGCATAAATTGCGATACTGTTCGTCCTGGGCAGGAGTGGAGGGTTTGCATTAAAAATTACAACTTTTTATAGGGAAAACAATATTTTTGAGAAACGAATTCAAAATTGAAACTTTTAAGTGAATGCACCAATTTACAGGATAGAAAACGCCGGAAGGATGTTGAGGTTTGAAGGCTCATTTTTTTTTTTTTTTTTGAGAAAATCAAGTCACGTAGTAAATTTCCGAAATCCCCATTTGCCATTTTTTCTGTTCGACGAAAAGTATAACCTTCCCCTGATATTATTGCTAAAATGTATGTGAGAGTGTGTATCAGTCCTTTCCCTTTAAAAATATGAATATTTAAATATACTTCCATAATTATTATTAAGGAGTTTTGCAAAACCCCAAATGATATAAATTCATTCAGTAAATCCTTTAAGACTTTTAATGATTAAAATTAGTTCAAGAGTATACAAGCAGACTCAAACCAGAAGCACATGTCCTTACTTTATGCAATTGTATTGAAAATTTTAATTAAGACAATTAAGAGAAAAGAACAGTGGAGATAATTTAAAAAGGCTCTCGCGGTACAAGAAAATAATTACTTTTCCCCTCTTCAAGAATTATAAATAACGTTGCAAAAATAAATGGTAAGTGATTTTTTTTGTTTCCTTTTTCTTTTTTCTTTTAAATACAATTTGTAAAGATTCCTTTTAAATAAAATTTCGCGTATGTGTCTGTTAAGCCTTCAAAGGTAAAATGTTTAATTAAGTTAAACCACAAGAAATTACAACTTAAGTTTCTATAAAAAGCGTAAATGAATTTTTTATGCACGAGTTTTGAGCAGGTACTTTAAGCTCATAATACTTTTACATGTGCATACGCCTGCATACATATAAATTTCTGTTTGTTTCCTGTTGTGGGAAGCTTCCGTAGGGGATGTAAGAAATTTATTTTAAAAAAGGAAAGCAAGTAAAGCTCAAGTGATTGCTAAATTAACGGAATGGTGAAAAGTATGCAATTTCCACATTTTAATATGATACTCGTTATTTCTTTTACGTTTTTAGTTGAATTGAATAGAAAAAGAATTATAGTAAAGTTATTGTTTCGAAGGATTGAAATGGTTCTTTAAAGGATGTTGGCAGAATTCGTAAGAGGACCTAAAGAGTAAAAAGTAATATGGAAAGCAAGGAAACAACTTTATATATAGAAAGTAATTCCGGATGTGGTATAAGAATCGCATAGAAAGGAATTTGAAATTCCCTTTCAAATCGTTTGGAATTGCTTACAGAAATGGAATTCCTGCTACAATCCGAACTAGTTACGAGTTTGAACTTTAAGCTAAATGAAAAGCTATAATGAAAATCAATAAAATGATTATTCTAATCTATTGCATTGCCAAACTAATTCTTCAAAATAATATTTTGTTAATATGAAATTCAAGCAATTTATTTATCAAATCTTCTGCCATTTTATTTGAGTTTTGTTTTAGCACTAAAACCATTTTGCATAAATTATACTGCATTTTACAATTTCACAAAATTGAAGAAAGAATGGAACAAACACCTCCTTTTTTTTTTTTTTTTTTTGTTATTTCTACATGAATGCTAAAAATGTACAGAGAAAAACATTTAAGCAGGAAAGCAATGATAAGAATGCAATAATAGCAAATAATAAATGCAACGTGAGCAGATGTTGCAATATGAAAGCTTAAAAGAAAAACTAAATGGAGCTGCTTTTTCAGTCCCTCGACTCAAAAAATTCTATACCGTGCACACAAAAGCCAACGAGAATAATGCAAATATTTCAACAATGACATTTAGACTTTAATAAATAAAATAAAACAAAATGATAAAAAAAATATGTTCCATTCTTCCGCCATTTTTGCTTCAGCTAGCAATAATACGAGAATTGTCTTTTTAGCCGAAATATGTAATAACAATAAGGAAATTGTAACAGCTAAACCGCAATAACCAACACCAGCGATGGGCGAAAAAATTATGGGATAAAAAATCTTAAATAAATACAAATAAAACCTTGAATCTGTAAACGAACACCTCCACACTCACGAAGAGCTACTCGTACACAAAAAACTGCTGGGCAAAAATACTAACTAGTGTTGTTGCAACAGCCATTATAGTTTTGAAAGACAAGAAGTGGCTGCAGGAATTCAACTTAACTTATATGGAATAAGCCATAAAAGGAAAGTATCCAACACACGCAGACAAAAAATTCAACCACTTTTACGCCCCCTAGTCAGCAAACAAATCGAAATTGAGTTCATCTCAAGCTCTTGCAATAGAATTTAAAGCGATTTGTATATAATTTTAGAGGCATGCAAAAAAGGAACAGCCTTTTTAAATTGGAAATAATTTGTTGTTAATAATAAAATTTAAAATATTTTCCTATTTTTTCGACTTTTTGTTGCAGTTCCACGTAGTAAATTGTTTAGCTTATTTTTATTAAAATTCCATTGCTTATTATCTTAATAGGTTTAAATGTAAAAAAATTTTAAAAAGGTCCCTTTCGCTTCATATTTTTCTGTACTTCTTTTGTCTGAACTGCACTTCACGCAAATTCTATAGAATCTGTAATTGCGAACATTTTGGAAAACGACTTCAATAACATATTAATGTCTTTATTATTATGCTGGAAAGCCAAGAGATATTCAAATTAAGGAAATGGTAATGCGACAGAGCTCATTTGCGCAAAGTCTATGTGTCATTGGGAAAAGCTTTTTAGAGACTTTAATAATAAAATCAAAGGAATACCGCTTATGATTTTAAAACTTCTTTCACACTTGTGTTTGCTGGGTAGAGTATCTACTGCTGCTGCAATACAAAACTAAATAAGGCTATCTGAAGGAAACATTTCAAGCAGCAACTACAGCAAAATCACAATAACAAGTACCAACTTTTGGCTTTACGTAGCTTACTTCCTTGTAAGAACTTTTTTAAATAGAACTCTAAAATTTACTATCGTAAAACTTAACAAGCAAAAAAAAGTTCCCCAAAGCTAAACAACAAACAGTACAACAAACGCAAAGAAACAACACTTCTAGTACGAACAGCAGAACTCCTTGGGTTAAGTTATCGGCTGTTTTTCTTTTTATTACACTTCTTAACTCATACACACATCCTTACTTACACACAAAGAGGAAATACAAGTCCTTTTCTTCTCCATCTCTAAAGCAAAAACATACTCTCTCCAAAAAAGGCGTTGAATTGTAGCCAAAGTGCAGTTGTTTTGTTAACACTTTAAATAATACATTTTAAGCCGTAGATAATGCAAGCCAATTTTTATTTTATTTATATCTTTGAGAATACAGAATAAATACTTTTATTTGTGTTGTTATTTATTAAGTTTTATTTTTTTCCACAACTTTCAAAAAAGCGAACCGAAATTATTTTAATGTATTTTTGTGAGGACTATATTGATGAGATTTTATGTGCCGGAAGCAATGCCTTCCGTTTACTTGCGGTTGCCAGCTTTTGACAGTAATCAGCTTCGCAGAGGCTTTAATATATATATATATATACCAACTTGCAGTTAAAAAAAAAAATATTATTCTGTCGTCGAAGTAATTGCAAAGCAGAGATTCTTAAAACAAAAAACAAAAAATTAATTAGAAGTAACGTTTTTAGTTTTTTCATTCTTCCGTTGTTTCTTATAAGAGAACTTTTAGGAATTGCGATAAATAATCAGGACACATTTCATTAAATTGAAATTGCGTGGTTTGATATCCAGAAATTTGTTATATCAGATATTCCAACAATTGGCATTCTGGAAGTGATGCTTTTTTAAACAATTAAAACCAAAACTGATTAAAAAAAAGTTCCTGTTAAAGTGAAATAAATCCAAATCCGGCCTTTTTGTGATATTACGAAGCGTGTAAAAATTTTATAATATGACCCCATATGGAATATGAGCCTAGAATTCCATATTTTGCTCAAATGAATGAGTTCGAAACTTAACACAGCTATCAACTTTGAAAACAGCTCCATCGCTTACGTTAATTGCACTTTCATTAATTAAAACTGTCATCTATTAAATTCCAGTGTGCCAGTTGTAGCGTACCACAATTAGATCTCCAACTAAAATCGTCATACAATTCGTTGCGAAAAAATAACTCTTTCCGTGGCCAAACTTGGTTAATTTTATAAAATTGCTCATAAAATTAAAGTGTTTCCTATTTACGGGCATACAGTAGGAGTATTTGACTTTCACTTTGCTTTGTCATTTGACGTGTAACCTCTTTTGTGATACGACCAACCATCTTTACAACTGTTTTCATGAGTACGCAGCACTTGCAGCACTTTCTCCAGCAAACATATAACATATCTATGCATCCTTGTAAATGCAAGTTTTCACCAATTAAATCACTATACACATATGTTAATATATTCGTTAGAAGTTTCAGGTTTCAAGTTTTATAAGTAACTCCGTGAAGTAACATTATAAGTCGTTTGAAAAATCTTCTAACCAGAAAAAAGAAAAAAGAAAACGATCTCCTATTGAAGTAAACTATAAAGTTAATAATTATAAACTTTATAACCGAAGTGAAAGAATACGATATATATATATAATATTTATTTCACATTTTATTTTCCCACAAAGTTAATTTTTATTACGACCTTTTTTTTTTGTATAAAAACCTAAACTCTGAACTATGAAATTTAATAATCCTACAACTATTTGAGTAAAATGGTTACGCTTAATATCGGAATATTTTATTATAAAATCATACAATAAGGAACACTTACTCATCAATGAAGCAGAAAAAGAATACTCAAAGTTACAACCACAATTGTTTCAATATTTGTTGCTGTTCTTCTCCTCTTCAAGTGCTGCTGTATGGATAGTAAAAATTTTATTTTTTTATAACAATACCAGAAAATAATATAAAACAGACATTGAACCGCAAAATAATTGGAATGGCAAAGAGTCAAATAAAGCATAAATATTATAAAAACTTGTGCGAGTAGCAGAGGTAGTGAATCTTATGATGCCTGCGCCAGGAGACTGGAAATAATGATATTTTCACTAGATACACGCTACTCCATCTGAACAAATGTTAATAGTTTAGTATAGCCAGCATGCATTTATTTCATATAATATGGAATTGAATGTGTATTGGTGCGAATGCGCCTAGATATGTGTTGGTTTCGATGTGTGTGTGAGTAGTGATAGGAAACGTTCATGGCATTGGTAGAGTCTATTGTCAAATACGTAAAATTTATTAGCGTTAACAGGATATCAATACAGGATGAAAATAGATATTTTTGTAAAGGAAGAAAAGAAATATTGTTATGAAAAGCAGAGAGTTCTTGCTGCAATTGTTATTTTAGCACAAAATTTTAAATAAATAAAACTCGTCGTTGTTTTCCTTTTTTTTTTTTATTTATTTAAATGTGTATGTATGGGTATATACCCGTACATGCTTTAAAACAAAACAAACCGTTTGCAGATAAACTTTTGGTGTATTTCACATACACAAACTTATAGAAAAAGAAAAAAAAAACTTTTAAAACGTGGTTCGCACAAGCGTCCGATTGTACACTTGCACTTACAGACTTAAACCGGAAATTTTACTAACAATAGAAAGCAAAGTAGCATGCAGAGCACCTCCTGGTCACACTGTGGGCATTCGGGTTTAGCGCACATACTCACGCTCTTATGTGTAATAAATTTAAGCAAGAAACGTACGCCAATTTCTTAAAATGGCTTTCATAAATTTTTATTTGACAATTTTATTAACGCAAAAAATTTCTTTTTAAAATTTTACTCTCTTTCCACACACAATAAATTTTGTTAAGGCTTAAATGTCGGACCCTCAATTGAAAATTTGTCAAATTGTAAAATTGATGTGATACCACAGAAATAATGGATTTTTGTAGAATACTCGTAAAACAGCCAGTTAATTTATGTCTATGTGTATGTGCGTGTGTGTATATAAATTGCGATGAACATACATATTGAAAAATATTCTAAAGACAAAAAGTTTCTCCTCCAAGTGGCTTTATAATTTTTTCCAACTCTTTGCAAGTATTTTGTTGTTATAAAAGAGTATATAAAATAAATTATAGCATACTTTTAGGCAGATAACGAAAATTTACCTATTATAATTTGCTGACCAGCTGCGTAGTGAGAGTATGGCAATGAAATATTGTGCGGAAAGGAGAATTGTTCTGCACGAATGATTCGACGAAATTAGTTTGCAAAGTTGCCCAACAAACCTACGAGGCCAAGAAAAAAACTTACATACATACATACCAGTAAGTAAAAAGAAAAAAGCAATGCGTATTAAAAAGTGTTTTTGATTAGTTTAGTTTCTAAAATATTAAATTTTTTACAAAATGGTATAAACACAAACGACCACAAAGTTGGCAAGCTGTATTTGTAGCACTCTCTGATGGGTACAGTTTTTTTTTTTTTTTAAATGCAAAATATGTATATAAATTATAGAAATGCTTACTATCCGTAAATGCGGTCTTTTAGACCGAAAGGCAAGTAAGTAGCCATAGCCAAACGAATTTATTCTACATTTATTGATGGAGAAAAATAACTCTCACACTGATTGTGGTCATTGCATCATCATAATGAACTCTTAAATCTTTTATAATATGAAGTATACTTTTAAGCTGGTTGGAAAAGTACAGCCATAAGATAAGTTCAATTATTGACAGAGATTTTGCTGGTATCTCGTCAGTGAACTCACAATCAGACTGAGATAAAAACTTTAAAATTGGGAATGAGTGAAGAGGGAAGAATTCGAGTTAAATTTATAAGTTTCAACAATTCAATATTGAATTTACATTTTCAATAAAACAGTTTTCAAATATTCCATTACAACTTTTCTTGTTAAACTTGAAATTATAGTTTAAACTGGCTACACACGTTGCAATTTTTCTAAAATACTTCTTTTTACTTCTTTACTTCTTTTTTCAGATAAATACTTCTCATTTTGTTTTGTTGGAAAAAAGTGTGCTGAAGCCAGCGGGCTCGCAAAAATTTAATGATTTCAATTTGTAAAGTCACAAAATTTGACTTGCTTTGCCTATCAACATATTATCTTATACATTCCTCACAAGCCTCCTCCACATATTCCAATCAGCATGCAATTATTTTATTAGTAAGCCCAGTGTAGCTTTCTATTGATCAAGACTATCTAATTTCAAGGATTTCTCATATATTCAAAGCTAATTGATACCATAGCAAATTGGAAAAGCACGATCCCCTTTGGATATACCGATATCAAATTGATTGATTTTTTAAAAAATCCGGTTAAAAAAATTTAGCTACTGAATTAATTATATCTACCCTAAAAAAGCGCTTCAACTTAAAATTATTCACATAATAAGCAAAATTTTAGCTTTCAGCAGAATCTTTAATTATTCGATTAATCATTTAGATAAATAAAGGATTAAAGGCATAACAGTACCTCTAGACATTTGCAATAAATATTCATAAGCTTATGTGGGGCAAATAAATCAGATTCTGCCACCGATTTTAATTTACATTTAATTTTTTTTTTTTAATATTTAATCACACTTACATTGTTAGCCGTGAGTATGGGAATTTACTTTGTGCTGGTAACTGATAACTTTTAAATAAATCATTTATGTAAACGGCAATAATCTTACAAATAAGAGGATTTAAATGTTATTTACCAGACGCAGAATCCATACTTTCCTTTTAAATAATTAAGTACTTGTATGCACCTGCATTGATTCATCTTAAAATGCAACAAAATCTTCTCTCCACGGATTAACCTCTTTATGTTAAATGAAAATAATAATATTTTCAACTTTTTGTTTCTTTCGCACTTCAATTTCAAATTGCAGTTTTTATTTCTTCCAAGCAATATAACAAAAAGCTTCAAATTTAATTTTTTATTTATTTATTTTTATTTTTTAATTTTTTTTTGCAGGAGTAAAAATAACGAATGTAGCAACAATGAAAATAAGTGCAAGAAATTTATAAATAAAAGTGTATATTATGTAGACGAGATGAATGGAGAGAAAGGAGAAAGTTTTGTTGAATGCTATAGAAATTCTGAAAAGAATTAAATAAAAATACAAAAAAATTCCATTATTACTTAGCTGAATTCTAAGACTGCGAAAACGTAAAAGTTGCTACAGACACGAGATTTTTCTATTTCTTATACGGGCAATTTTTTATTTGAAATTTTCCTGTTGTATTTTGTAAAAGTTTCGAAACATTAAAGATTTTTCAACCATTACACAATAATTCTTCTTAAACTTATCACTTCTTTTGTTGTCATATTCTTTTCAAAGTTGTTTTTAATACTGGCTCTTGTCGTTAACGAGGGAGGCAAACGAAAATTGCATAGTAAGCGAGGTAAGTGTTAAAGAAAATTCGCAAAAATTTCATAAAAACAAATCTTTCGCATTATAATTCTGCCAGAATCGGAGATTACGAAACGCTATACTCAGGAGTTGGAAGGCCGTATGTGCTCCACCGATATAACAGTTTTCATTTCATTTTTCATATGTATAAATAAATCCTTATCCTTTAACTGATCCGTTTAACTAATTGTAATTATAATTTTCTTTATATTACAAATTTCAAACTAAAACTATTTATATTTAAAAAAAAAAATTAACTAATTTGTAATGAAATTTCATAAAAAATAATTCAAATATAAATCGGTTTCAAATATTTTCTAATGTCTTTAAATAAAAATATTTAAAGTAGTAAATTTTGAAAATTTTCAAAACTTATTTATTTGAAAATTTCAGATTTTTTTACGTGCACTGTGGAATTTATAGAGCTAATTATGGGCACAAAATGGTAAATTATTTATTTCTTGCGAAAATCAATTATTATTTATAATTATCTAAAAATAATTACATTTTTCTTTAATAGTTCTCCCTCTCCCCTGCTGTCGCTGCAATTGTTTAAAATTTCACTTTGAAATTTCATCGGCAGTTTTGACTCTTCAAAAGTTTTATATGAAATACCGAATAGTTACAACAACTTCAAGTATTGCAATGGTGAGGAATTGAAAATTAGAGGGAAGAGCAAAGTGAAGGGAACAAGATTAGCTGCAACGACTTAAAATATCCAAAAGATTTCATAAATTAATTGGCAAAAGGTTTGGCATAGAAGGCCTAAATAATTTTACCCTCCTCTAGTTCTAGGCTCTGCTCTGCCTTTGTTAAGATTTTCACTTAAATGTATTCACTTATATATGTATTCGCAGAGGCAACGTCTCTTTGTTGAGCGCTATTGTGGTGAAATTAGTTGTGAGGGGGTGTGTTGCATCGCTTTTATTGCACTTAAGAAGTTCTTGCGCATACCAAACCATTTCCAACACCCTCAACAACTGCGTGTTGTGTACTTCAGCCACGCATTTTAATATTTTTCAACTCGGCTTCTTTAGTCTTCAAGATGATATTGTTGTCATGTTAATAACAATAACAAAAAAAATTCTGAAAGGGTGTAGGGGAGCAAGATGGAAAAAAAATTGGTAAAATACTGAAATGCATTCATTCTTTCGTCTTGAGTAAAAGTTTTCGTATTGTTATATTTAAGTTTTAGTTTTAGTTTTGGTTTTATTCCTCGCATTTTCTTCTTTTCCCTTTTCCCAATCGTTAAAATAAGCAAATTGTAAAATAAATAAATTTTTTCCTGATTATTTTACGTTGTGCGAGATGCTATTGTTTTCCGCAGCAGTTTAATGAATTGCAATATTGAATTTTAGATTTAACGTCTTTCCTTCATTATCGCACTTTTTCCTTAATACAAAATTTGATTTGAAAGCTACAGAAAAAGGATTATTATAAAATGTAGAATTTTGAGAAGCTGAAAAGGTTTTACTTTAATTTTAATTCCAGCACGATTGATTTAAAGCCCAAGTAATTTTTGTAACGCTACACATCTCCCTGTTGCGCCGCTCTTATTTGTTATAAATGTGAAAATATTTATAATATTTTAAAAAATCCTCTTTTGTGATAAAACTAAAGAATTTTTTAAATCATTTATAATTTGTTTTGCTCATTTTGTCTCATTTTTACATAGAAACTATTTGCCCTTCGAAGCGTTACTCTGTATATTACACAATCCCAATAAAAATAAAGTCTAGATGATCTGAAAATGTGTCACGTCACAAAAAGCATTCAGTGATGCCCACTCCTTGGTTTCGCTTGGAAAGAAAAAGCGTCATTCACATATTTTGAATAAATAAATTAACAATTTTCTCAACACAATTAAATCGACAGGAAACTGGGGCCACATTTATTATCTCAAAAAAGTTTTAAGAGAAATCAGATCTCTTTAGGGTTTCATATATTATATCAAATGAATTAAAGTCATACTCATGGCCAGTTACGTGGGCCGAAAATTTAAAAAACAGTTTTCAGCTACAGTTTAAAGAAAGGCCTACAAGCCGATGTCAGCTAAGAAACGATTTAGTAGAATTTTTATATGTTACTTCTTGCAATTACGTGCTTAAGCAAGAATATACACTTCCGAACCTAAGGGGGAAGAACCTATTAAATATTTAACGTGTATTTAAGTTTTTTACAACCTTCTCTAAAAAGGGAGATACAGGGTTTTATAAGAAGCGGACTTCTGAAACAACTTCTGTCTGTATGTCCGCCCCCATTTTTTTTTTGTTGCGACGCAAATCAAGTTTAAATATGATGAAAATACGCTATAAAAGTTTTAAAATTTCTTATACATCGCGTTATAAGTTAACAAGGGTGTAGCAGCCACACAACCCTGCTCGCACTTTGGTCGCACTTTGCTCGCTATTGAATTATAATAGTATTATTAGGTCGATAAGTTTGCGCTTTTTTGAACTGTGATATTAAATTGTTATAAAAAAATTTATTTTATATAAAAAAAAAGATTTTAAATTCCGACTTAAAAAAAATAAAAAATAATTATGTTTTTTAAACCATCCCAAAGCAAAGGGGATCAAACCGAGCGACTTGTGTCTTGTGGGTTTTAATTTTTAATGATTTTGTAGTACGTCTGCATATTATTTAAGCTTATGAAGTATTTGAATATAAAGATTTTTATCGTGGGGGATGTTAACGCATTAGTAGCAATATATTTGCATTATAATATAATATATTAAGAATTTAAGTTCTTCATTTGCTTCCTTTTCTTTGAGAGAACATTTCCATCGAGAGGCCTATATAAGATTCCCACTTTTACTTGTTTATTTATTACTAGTTCTTGCTCGGGCATTAGGATATGAGAAGTGCATATATGTATAACAATATTCTTAGTGTACGACTTGGTACATTATATTGCAGGTCTATATAAAACCGATTTTACGGTTTTTCATAGAAAAGTAAATATATAATACCTTTAAGAATATATACTTTTTTATGTCGATACTTTTAAAATCTTGCGGAGAGGCAGCAATTAGTGAAGTAGTTTATACACATTGTGAAAAAAATATGTGATGATAGATGTGATAAATTAATATAATAGAAACAGTGTAGTGTACAAATAATACTACCAGGCGGACTTAATATAAAGGAAGGCATATTCCGACATTAATGGGTATTTGCAAACAGATGTGAGTTGATATTTTACAAGGCAAGTTTTTGTCTGTTTACCCGACAAATAGCAAAACAGTTAAACAGTTTAATAACAATATTTGAACATAAACTGTAAGCCGTCAGCGATAGGAATTAAGATTTTTCATTTTTTGTCTGAAATGAATTTCAAATAATGTTCGCTGTTACTTGCTTGCTTTATCTAAATACAAATTTTTAAATGGGTCTACATTTTTGTTGCTTCCAGACAAAAGAAAAACAATTATAAAACATTGAAAAAGTCTTGCCAAATAAAAGTATGTCCGGACAAACAATGAAAACAACAACACAAAACAAAGTATGAGTATAAATATTTTAATGCTTCTCCCTCCTTCTCTTGAGCTTCTTAAATTTTAGTAATAAGGAAAACCTCCAAGTTGAGTAGCTTAAAGTACGAACAACACGCCAAACCGGATGCAAGTCTTAAATTCTTTGCTGAAGGAAAAAAACAGAATACACGAATACATACATGTAAGCATCCGTAAATAATATTGCATGGTCCAAAGCTAAGGAGCACTACAAGCTTCTATTGTCGTCATAAGAGTATGTTGCTACCATTCCCTCAAAAATTTTAACTTACAAAACAATAAAGAAAACACGAAGGAAGACATTCTCGTACATAGAATTTATTATTCCCGTACAGAAAGCTTTTAAAAACATTCCAAATATAAAAAACTCTATTAATTATTTATCAGCACATAAATTGCGCAAATAAAAATCTAAAAATATATGTAGAGTGAATTCCGGGCGTATTAGGGCATCAAAATTTGGATTAAGAAAGGCTACAGGATTTTAAGCTATTTGGAATTGTGCGATGTGGCTCTAAATTTAGAGACTTCATTGAATGATGAAAGGAATGTTACATATATAATTATTAAAAAAAATTTCCTTTAATAAAATATTTTTAATAAAATTTTTGCATTTCAAATTAATAATTAATTCGTGATGTTTTCCATAAAAATATTTTTTATTTTACGATATTTGCTGTGCAATCCTCTCCGAAATGTTTGGGGAATATCGAAGCTTGGAAGAACTAACTAAAAGCTTATTAATTATTAGTTTCAAATACTAAATTGTTGTGATCCACACTGGCAATCATTTGCAGCAATTTTTAAGGCTGGTTCGTCAAAAAAAAGTATATATAATTATGTGTAAGTGAATATAGTATGTGAAAGTGAATTTCATTACATTATTACAATTTTTTTTAGATATTTCAATTACAATTTGTATTTCAATTACAATTTTTTTTTTAGATATTTGAAGCCTTCCTTTGTACTCTTTTAATTAAAGTTTACATTAATTTCAATGATTGTAGTGCTTTTGTGTGTGTGTGTGTATGCATGAATATCGTTACTACTACTGAATAATAATTAATAGATAGACAAAAATTTAAAGACAAAAAAAATCCTTCTGTGCCGGTTTTTAAGCAAGTAATTTATCGTTCGCAATATACAATAAGTATTTTCTAACAGCTGTGAGATTTATAAAGCAACAACAACATTCATAGTAGCATTACGCGTAAAAACAGCATAACAAATGAAAAATAAGAAAATAAAAAATAAATCGAGTCTGAATGCATTTGCAACAGAAGGCGTTACTTATAAGGAATAAAAAGTTTGCAAATGAAATGAAGCTAATGAAAATCCCTGAAATACCAACAAACACCGCATTATTAACTTGAGTACTTTTTATAATTGAGCGCACTTATTTTTATGACGCTTGCTGTTGTTTTCCTTCCATTTTTCAGTTTCGTGCTCGTTTGTGTGTCCTTCTGCTTTCCACTGTAAACTGTATTATCTTTCGCTTTCACGTTCTACTGCAATTGCGAAACAAAAACATGCAACACATTCAATAGCTGAGCGAGAGTTAACTATTAAAGGAAACAAACGGCATGTAAGAACAACTAAAACTAAAAATAGAAACATGGTAATCATTTATACTTGTCGTACAAGCATCAAGTCAATGAAACTTATTTTTCCATGTTAGTTCTTCAACGGGTTTTAATAGAAATATATATATAATAATTTCACACCATTAGTAACAAAGTAAGCGTGTATCATGCTCTAAAAGTATTATTAGCATTTCATTCAGCTGCAGAATGTTTTGTTTTTGTATTTTTTTTATTTTTTTCATTTTCCTGCAACTTTCAACACTTAACAATTGCAATTTTGCAAAGAAAAATTGTAGAGAAATAATTTATATACATTTTGAAAGCGAGCAATATTTATTGTGTTTTTTGTATGTTAAGTTAGTAGACTTGATAAATGTGATAAGGCAAGGAAAGGGAGCAGGAAATGTTTCCAATAAAATTTCCAATTTCCTTCCCGAATACGAACATGAATGGAACTTAATTAGTGTCTAGTCACGGTTTTCAATGCAAGAAGAATACTCGTAGTGTAGATAAAATCCATTATTAAATAATAATGATGAACCAGTACTTTAAAAAGTAATTATTTAATTAATTAAATTATTTAATCGAAACGACTTCATTTCTTAAGGTAACATCCCAGCAAATCCATTTAGTATCAATAATACACAGCAGTTAGTGGAGGAGAGCAGATTCCGAGGCGGGCTTGTATACTTACACAAATCTATTTAACATATATTATAAAAATTTCATTTTACAAGTTCGTAATCTTATCACTAGACATTCCATTATCTTTATTATTATTTTGATGAGGATTAATCGCATTTATTCTCTGAGTGTTACCCACAGATCAGAAGAAGACAAATTTTCTTTAAAGTTTTTGCTTGTTTTTAAAAAGTGATACAGCGAGAAATTACCCTGTATGTGAATACCCTGTACATAATAGTTTAAGTCTGTAAAGTAGTCAATTTGCTTATTAATAACAATTAGTTTAATAAAAGAGTATATAAAAAGAGAAGAAATAACATCAAATAATTTACACACACCCATAGAATGTAAGCTTTGAATTTATTTCCCCTTTTAATTTAATTAAGAATAAACCGATTATGATCGAACTACTTAGATGCCCTTTATTAACATACTAGAGCAGAATAGTTGCAGTTTAATCCCTTTTGCAAATTGGCACTCAGCCATTTATAAATAAATATCGATATATTTAGAAATATTGATAATGTTTTATATTCATTTAAAAAGCATCATTAATTCCCTTTTGCTCCGATCTACAATTTTCTGAAGTTGTGCATCTAGGATATAATTAGTTTAATATAAAATGTTATGGTCTATTGTGCCCACATTTAGGAAGAGTCGGCGGCTCAACTAATAAAGATACATATACTTCCTGCTCTTGTACTGTAGGGTATAACAATAGGGTATACGATCACCTTTGGAACGCAACAAATAATTATAATAAATAAGATCATTAGCGAACTTAGTTTCAGTTTTGCTGGTATACTCGAAGTATAGAGATCACACGCTTATAGAACTAGAGTGTCACCAAAATGGTTCAGGATTTTATGCAAATTCATTTTGATGCTTCTCATAAAACTTGGTCATCACCTTGTTATCCTTACCAGGATCAAATTCAAGGATCATTAGGCGAGAAATTTTTGAGTACTATGCGCAGTACAGATCCCGATAAAATCATTGATGATTTTTACGATAGAAATAAGCAGAGGACAGCCAAAGAGGTGTACGAGCTATCGATTGTGGTTGCTAAAAATTTGGAACGCATTGGCATAAAGAAGGGTGATGTTGTGGTATTCTTCTGTATCAACAATGAGCATGTGGCAGTCCTAACGATGGGTTGCATACTGGCTGGTGCAATAGTGAATTTTATAGAAATCTATATGGAGGAAGGTAAAGAAATCAAAAAAAATCCCGAAATTTTTTTTTGACCTAATAAGACCTGTTGAAAATTTTTCTACACGGTCAATGTAAAAGCACGTGCATAAAATTGCTATTCCGTATTCTAACATTTATTAATTTTCAAAAAAAAGCCGCAGTGTAAAAACTACGTAAGGTGAGCTTCACAAGGGCCTTACAATCGCCGCATCGCGCTACATTTAAAACACAGTGTTGCTACATAAATTATTTCCGCATATATTCGCTTTGAATGCGGCTTGCCAAGTTTATAAAGACATTGAAATTGAAATATTTCAATTTGTAGATGCGATTAGCAGATGAAAAAATGTTTTTAAATCTACGCGAAATAGACGATTTTAAGATTATTTATTACATACTGAAATAATTATTCAACTGTTAACATCTCCTTTTCATGAGAGCACTAATTTTGAGAATAAAAATTCTATGAGTAAATATTTAATTATCAGAAGCTACAAATCATATAGTGGAATCGTTAAACCATTAGGTTGGCTGGGAAAATACATTTTCCACTATATTTGCATTCGGGGCACATGTTAAAACATTGAAAAGGAAAATTATGTTCTTCAGAAAAATTCAGGCCTGAAAAAGAATCAATTTATCAAAAAAAAAAAAAAAAAAAACAATAAAACAATTATTTGATAGCAGCTTAAAAAGCTTTCTAATCAGTATAATTGATATTTTTAGAATACATAGACCACGTCTTGAATATTGTTAAGCCCAGCATAATTTTATATGAAGAGCAGTTTAAAGAAAAATGTATTGAATGCCTTCAACGCACAGATCTTCCAACTTGCAAATTTGCAATTTCTATTGATGGCACAGAGGAAACAAATATGAAGGAAATACTAATGAGAAATGATGACGAGATTGATTTTGAGAAATATGAGAGTGTCAAAGTAGAAGATCCTCAGAATGAGGTGGCCTTCCTATGTCTCACTTCAGGTACCACGGGCATACCCAAAGTCGTGCAACTGACTCACACACTAATAATGCATGGCTGTCACATCTGGTGGAATAATTGTGAAAACTACGAACCATTAAATGATAGATCTGTATTGTTTTCCTTTAGCCTACTTCGGTGGATAAGTCAGGGCATTATGTTATTTGAGTCAATGTTAATGGGCTTGAAACGGGTTAGCTCTTGCGGGGTTTCAACTGGCAAGTACGGACTCGAATTATTGCGCAAGAAACATATAACGCACTTATTTGTAGCACCCGCAATTTTTTATGAAATATTATTGCAATTAGATGACAACGATTTTGAGTCATTGAAGTCACTGAAAATGGTGCAATTGGGTGGTGAGCAGCCTTCAACGGTACTGCTGAAGTTAGCCAGAAGACATTGCGTTAATGCTAAAATATTTCAATGCTATGGCATGACGGAAATGTCCTCCTGTGTAACAAATGACGAAGATGTAAATGGTGGCAAATTATTGCCCGGTTACCAAATACAAATATTGGATGATCGTTACAAGCCAATGGGTCCGAACCAAAGGGGCCAGATCGCTATAAAGCCACCGTTTCCCTTAAAACTTTACAAGGGTATTGATTGTACAAATTATTTTAATGAAAGTGGTTATTTTATAAATGGTGATTATGGCTTCGTAGATGAAAAAGATATTCTTCACGTACTTTCTAGATACAAGGATTTAATTAAATCTAAGGATTTGGTGGTAAGTGTTCCGAATATGTATACGATATCAATTTAAGAATATTTTGTCCTTTCAGCTAATGCCAAGTCTGTTAGAGCATGTGGTGCTTAAGCTGCCAGAAGTTTATACAGCACGCCTCACTTCCTATAGTAACTCACCCGAGGAGGGCAGTGATATCGCAGTTTTCTTTATTGTACTTCGTAAAGGTGTTACCACTTCCCAAGCAGAAATTTCCAAAAAAATTTATAATTCTTTAAAAACTTGCTTGCGACCCGAGGAATTAGATGTTATAAAGGATATTTATTACGTTGACTCTACACCAGTAACTACATGCGGTAAAGTTGATCGCGCCTCCTTAAGAAGATTGGCTTTAGAAAAGTCCAAAAGCAACTAATTACTTTGAGGGATTAGTGGATTATGCTGCCGTTTATTTCCTTAATTCTATCGATGTCGCTGCGTCTACGAATTACTAAATAATATTATTTCAAATATTTTTATGCTCATGAAATTTCTTAAGTTTTAACAAAGAAATTCATTACGTGTGGCTAATTGCACACCGCCGTACACAGAACATTAAAAAATTTCCCAACTCATTTAATATTGTTTAATTAAATTAATGTACTACGACGCGCATCCATAAAAACTAATGTAAATCTGTTGTGCAAGGCGTGGTGAAATTTTATAGGAACCAACAGCAGATTAAGAAAAATATATATATTTATTCGGTTGATATAAAGATTTTTTTTTTTGGGGCAAACATTTGTTACAGTATTTACATTGTAAAGCTTAGAAAGAAAACGAAATTTACTAAAAGGTTTTCAGAAACATTGAATTTTAAAGCCAAACAAGTTAAGAGAGAACGTCATCATATTTTATGCCGCGTAGTGTGTAACGATAAAAGCTGTAAGAAGTAGGCCTTAAAAGCACTCAGCTACGTGTACCTCTTTACTCTTTTACGAAAGTCCCCTTTATCAGTCTGTGAATAATACTAACATTACCTTATTTGCCTGCATGTCTTTTTGCGTACTGTACCCGCAGGTGCCAAGATCCATGACATCAAACCTCTTGCCAGTTCCAAAGACTTAAGATCCTCTAAGATCCTCTTCTAATGACTTAAGGTCAATATGATGTGTTGCACCACTGACCTACCTAAGAAAAAATATAAGCTATATTTGTTAGCAATGCTGTACACGTTTACACCAAATATTTAGTGCGAAAATACCGGTTTTCCATGTAAGTTCCATATCTGCACCCGGGAGCTTTAAAGCTCAATAGAAGGTGTTTAGTTTCTTAAAGGTAGTTCGGACCGAAATCATTTGAATGCCTTAAGGAATATAATAATTTTTGTTAAATATCCCTTTAAGGCAATTAATTTAAGCGTTTTCACAGCAAATGTTTAAAAAAACGGTATTAAAATAACCGTTAATTTTTACAGTTCAGTTGTCAGAGGTGGACAGTAAAGTTCTGTAAATCAGCATTTATAGAAAAGTGCATACATCAATCAACTTATGTTTTCCTTTTTAAAAAACTTTTGGTCACAAAGTACACTTCAGCCAGTCAAGCATACATGTTTGTAAATACTTTTTCAATGATCCTGTTTGAACGTACAATTTATAGAGCTTAAAAAATGAACAACAAATTGTTTGCAATAAAAACTGGAAATCTGTCAGTGACATATAGGGGACAATATCATGTGAACACGCTGGTTTCTTCCAGCAATGCTACAGGCTCGTCGCTTAACTGAAATAATAAAAAGAGAATATACGAGAATCATATTTTTATAAACACGAATTTCTTGCAACCACAATATTCGTACAACATGCGGAAGTAAAACAAATGCCACAGAAAAATTACGCCTTCTTGGCCCACAACAAATAAAATTTTCACAAGAAACTCACACGCACACATGCACACACAGCCACACACAGCCACACACAGCCACACACAGATCCTCATACACCAATCGCAACAAAAGTTAAAGTGTGGAGGGGACATTTGGTTGTGACAACCATGACAAAATATACATAAAAAAATTTGTGGTTTCGAAAAAAGGAAACAGGACATTTTGTATACGGCATTGAAATAAATTTTGTCATAAAAAGCAAAAGAAAATTATGGCCGTTATGTGGTCAAGGAAGAAAATAAATGGAATCGAAAGAAAACCAAGCTGGCGAAAAATTCTAATAGGCGAGCGATGTGGTAAAAAATCATAAGGAATCTTATGGAGCGGCGAGCTTATCTTAATTTATTGTTTGAAAAAGTCGCAACTTGAAGCAATTAAAAAGGACTTATAATGTGAAGTTGTTCATTCACCGTTCACCTAAAAATTATTTTGCTCTATAAAAAAAATATTTAAAAAGAAAATAAACTATTGTAGGAATAAACAAATATGTAGCCAAAGTAAAAATTTAACATATATTTAATTAAAAATTTAATTTTTGATGTTCATATAAGTAAAACAACATTTCAGTTTTTTTTAATTTATAATTTATATGCCTGTTAAAAAATAAAATAATTTAATAAAACCTCACTAAAATTAATTATTGTTTATTTAATTATTATTAATAATAGTTCTGAATTAATACTAAAGAAGTGCATCAAGAAATTGTATTTGAATATTTCTACAAAAAATGGGAGATTCTACAAATTGCAGATTGTTTTTATAAATTTCCTGAAATTAAAAAAATTCCATAAATAAAAATAGTTTATAAAAAAACGTGAATGTAAACAGATAGAGAGGACCAACAAAAGGTACCAACATTCACCTTTATCAATGGAATGCTCTTATTAAACCGAGGCAAGGAATCTATTAAAAAAAGGAACTCAAAACAGAAAACACAAAAAATCAGATTCGTTCTCATACATTTTTACTGAAACATGTTTCAACATGTATGTTTGTCTAAAGGACATGAAAAACATGAATGGAGTAACTCGTCTTTGTCGCTTACAAAAGGTGTACAAAGAATTCTCACATCATTGATTGAATTCCAGAAATAGTTGAACGCCTTGAAGTGAGGAAAAAGAAAGTGAAAAATATTTATTGAAAAGGATATGAAAAAAGCCAAAAGTACACCTTTTACTGTTTAGTTGTTTTAAACAGGATATAAAAGAGATTCTGGTAAATAAATGTTGAAAAAGCCGGTATACGCCTATTTGTTACAATATGGATGAAAGATGTGTAGAGAAAATAAACTATTGGAAAAGAGCTAAAGAGCTATTAGAAAAGGGTGTGTATGTTAAGACTGTGAAAACACTTTCCGTTCAAGTGAATTTTTATTTATAAAGAAATTAATAGAAGGTTGCCATTTTTTATACTTTGTGAGAAATTAGCTTTATTATATATTACCAAGAATGATGCGGTCCCCATTTTTTAAAGTGTGATCTTTTGTTTAAGGATTGCCTAATAGCGCTTCTTAGTAATAGAGGTTTGCTATGGATATTGTGAGTAACAATGTAATTCAGAAATAAGTAAACTTTCCTTCTTCTAAGATATTCCAACAAGGAAGGATCAAATATTTTCAAATGGCAACCTGAAGACTGGTCTTCTACAAGATATTTAATAAATGTAAAGAAGGTTGAACTTGTAAGTGGTATTGCTTAGCAAAAAATAAGATGCCACTTAGTAGTTTCCAAGATACATTTGAAAGTGGAAGATCAAGGAATGCTATGGGCGTGGTCCCAGCTAGTCTTGGTACATCTCTTGCTTGGAAATTGTCACAGGTTTTCTTAAAAAATCTCTGTATTTTTCATTAATGCTAAGCAATGAATTTTCTTATTACCGTGTAAAAAACTTGTCATTTCCTTTTAAAGGAAAATTTACCTATTTTTATTTCAAAAAGATTTTGAAGTCTGATTTAACAATTCTAAAGCAATAATTTTATATAAGATGATAAACCACTCAGGACCGTGTTTCGTTCAATTGGAAGATAAAAAACTGCAAATAGAAAATTATATAAATAAAATTTGCCATACGTCCATAAAAAACCATAAGGAATTGGAGATGGGGAAAGAAATAAAAAGAATTTAACGAACGGAAAACGGAAATGAATCATTTCATTAGAAGACTACGCCTACATTTATTCAAGTTGTTTTTTCTCTCCTTTTATTTCCTCGCCACAAAACTAAAATCAGCAAATAACAGAAATACTGCCTGTGTCTAAGTGTTAGTGGAAATTGTTTCAGTCTGGTCCTTTGGGTATGCGACAACATGGTGTACTCCAGGCTTAAGTGACTGTGTCAATTTTTTTCCTTTTACTTATTTGCTTTATAGTGTGAATCGTAATAAAAGGGGAGGAAAAACACAATTTAAAGCTTAAAGAATTGACTTGAAATGTTGTTTAGTTGACTTTATCTTTTTTTTTTTTTTTTAAATTTGTTCTTCTGTAAACATTTGTATGGAGGTGTTTTTTTCCTGTAAATGACGTATATTACAATTTGCTAACAAATTCCTTTGAGCATAAGTTAAATCAAATAAGAAATATATTTTTGCTTAGCAGATGAAAATGAAAATGAAAATGAAATATACTCGTATTGTTGGTGGTAGCAAACCAAATGCCAAAATAAATGTACAAACTAGATAAATATATTAGACATTTGTTTGTTGTTTGTTTGTAGATAAGTCGAAGAAAAATCATGTATAACCCTCTAGTGTACCCCATGTTAAACAATTTAATCGTATTAAGTTTTCTCTCGCACTTTGATTGAAATATTTTTTTTTACGAAAAGGTAAAATAAAATTTGGGTCTCAGTTGTTAGTTGCATGTAAAGAAAGCTGCAGTTAAATGTGTGAGCTCTTATTTAATTTAAAAATAAATAAGGACCTTTTTATCCTTGTACAAGAAAAATTCATTTCAAATTGAGATTACATTTATAAGGTTACATTTCGCAACATATTGCTTTTATTAGGTTTTTTGTTTGAAAAAATTTGGGCCACCAAACTATTCCGATTTGGGAAGAAACTAATTTATGCTTTTAAATTTTATACAAGTTTTTTTGTAGAAGGATGTTGTTCCTGTATCTTAAAATTTTACCCTATTTGTATTATATCATGGCAGAGTCATTACTTGGATCTAAAATACATATGGTGGAAATAAAAGTGGAAAATATGGTGTTTTAATTAAACTATTTAAAAATATTAAATGATACAAATCGTTGTAATTAAAACTAAATTGCTAAGATTTCATGCTAATTAAAATGTTAATTTAAATTAAGAGACGACTTTATTAATTGTATTACAAGACCTAAAGAAATAGCTTGAAGCAAAACTTTAGTTAAAACCAAAACTTAGTCTTTCTGTATAATTACTAAATATTTGCTTATAAGCCACATAATAGAAATTTGTAATTGATTTCTAAAGTTAAATGTTTTCAATAAAATAGTTTTTGTTTTTGCAATAAATTTTAAAATGTCAACTTGTCCAAAAGCCAAGGACACAAAGGATAAAGAACATCTAAGGATTTAAAAAGTATGTCTTAAAAAATGCTTTGCAAATAATGGAAGTGCAATATTTTCTATATATAGAAAACCAATTTATTTTATTAAATTTAAACAGGACTTACGACTTATAACTTTCCTAAGATGACAAATAGTCAAGGATTAATGCTCCATTATTGGTACCACCTGTTTCGAGTGCCAGAATTTCAAAACTGTTGTGAGTATGTATGAGTAACCAAAACTGTTTAAATATCGTATACGCCCCGAACTTATAAGATAAGACTGGCTCAGTGTTGCCAGAATGGGGGTTTTTTTTAGGATTGAGAATTAACTCTTTGTTTTGAGAAAGGAATGTTTTTGATATTTTTTGTGGATATAAATTATTGCAGATCGCATTGTTAGTTTTTAAATAAAAACAACATGAAAAGAGACATGTTGTTTTGTTGTTTCTTATAGATCAAGTTCGATACCAAATACGCTGGAGCAAATATTTTATTCACTTTATATCATTATTCAGTCTAAGATTATAAGCAAGAAAGGCATCAAAGCCAAGGATGAGCTTTAAGCGAACCATATTCTACTACTAAAGATAGTTTTGTTATTAAATTTAAAGAAAATCTAAAATAATTCCTAAATAGTAGTATTTTATTACAGAATCCACAATTTATAAGAAGAATATACGTACGTAAGAAGTATACGTGTAGAAAATATTTAGATTGTGATTCTGCTTTAATATTTAATCCAGCAACAAACATCATTTTTATTTATAATTTAATTTGCCATCTGCAATAGATAAAATTATATGCATAAACTGATTTAAGCCAGCTTTAGAAACTTCTTATGGCACAAACTGTAATATCCGTAGCAAAATTTTTGTTAAGTTTTATCAAACATTTTTGTAGGGTGTACACCATAAGCTAACAAAGCGACATCTTTATACAAACCGAGTAGGAAAATTGCCAAGTATTGCGTCAGATGAAGTACGATATTGGTCAGATATTTATTATTTTTATACTACTAGGCGGAATGCCATAGTTTCGCTCCCCGACTAGACACAGACTTTTTCTTTACTGACGTTGAAAGCTTCGCGTTTTTAATTTACTCAATAAATATGGCCGATGTCTCTAATAATAAAATCAAATCAGATTTTATTAGAATGGTTGCACGAGTACACTATAACTTTAATATATAAATGCTAAGTTGCATATGTATGTGAATACAATTCTGTATAGAACAAATGCCAGGCTTATACATTACACATGGTAATGCAATTGCAAGATTTTCCTTTCAAATTAAAATTCGTATATATGTACGTATATGTGAACATACGAGTATGCATAGACAAGGCCCTGTGTATAAAAATGTTTTATTACTTTTTACAAGTGTTTCCTACTTATCTTCATTCAAAAAGGGAGCAGTTTATTTCTTTTCATCACAGCTTTTTATGTAATAAAAATATCTCGTTCACTGTTGCTCATTCCTCACACGTATAACTAAAAATGAATACTAAAATTGCCACTTGTCTGGGTGCTTAAAGACATTAGATACAAGAAAGCAAATTTCTTTGGAAACTCAGAAATAAATTTATAAAGTGAAATATGTGAATGGAGATTCAGATCCTTGTAATACACTGCTTACTTCCCTGTGTTCCAATAATGAGGCAAACTATGATTTCTTATATTTCTATATTACATTCTCTACATGTGTGCCACAATTATTTAATAAAGTCCTTTTTATTCCTATTTTTATTTATTATTCTAGCAATTTGAAGTGTGTAACTTTTTGATATACTCGTACTAGGAAATATTAACAATAATAATTATAAATATAATTTGCTCAAGTATTTTCATTGTTGTTGTTGTGCAAAATAATAAATGAGACCGTAACAGAATGCTTTTAATTATGAAAAATATTGCATTGTCTCAATACAATTTCAATCTCTCAATGCTTAATATTTTACGATGACGAAATATTTAAAAACCATTTCACAAATATTGATGTCAAAATTTTAGCGCATACCGTACTATATACATACGTAATAAAAGAAGGATATCCGCTTTGATGAAATTGCGGCTATACTGACTGCAAGTTTCAGTATCTTTCGCTTTGGCCAGAGAGTTACGTTAACAGCCATTACAATTTGGAGCAAATGGTCACCTGGCATCTATTTGGTAATAACATGCAAATAAGTGTAAAGAAAGACAAACAGTCACACGCTTTTCACTACGTAAAGTGAAATAAAAATTGTGACAAAGAAGTTATCAATCATTTGCACTTTTATTTCCATTTTCACATATTGTGAGCTTAAAAAAAAGATTATAACAAAATTCAGAAAATTTATTTATTAGTAGATTATAATTATTATTTTTAAATTCACAGTTTATGTCGTATGAGAATTTTTCACAGTGTACTGTGAAGACTAGAAAAAATCAATTACTTGATCACTTGACATTGCTTATATGTAAATAGGCATTTAATGTCAAAATATATGTATAATAAATTAAAAAAATATATATTTCACATACATGCATATGTACGCATATTCATATCTGTTTTAAAAAACTATTCACCAAAAAAGTGTTTCAAAATAAAGATGAAAAAAATTGGTGTGGCGGAGCATAAGAAGAAATCACAGGTAACCACTTTAAGCAAAAAAATATATTGCAGAAGGAAGGCAACTAGCAAAAATATAATAAAACATGTGTCAATGTTTAAAACAACTTCCTTTGCACAAACATGCATACATAGACACATACATACATCCATACATACATCGATGTGTTTATGTATGCACGTACTAGCAAAATCAACTTTTGCAGGAAAGCAAACCCAAAAAGGTTGTGATGGAAATCTTGGAGCGAATCTCTACTGGGGGTTCTTTGATGCATTTGACTCCTTATGAGCGAATGATAATTGAAATAAACAACGTGATAAAGACGAGAACACAAGTAAAGGTTTATGAAACTATAGACACAGAAATAGTGGATTTGACACCAAAAATATTAAGTGTAGCATACGAAGAGGAAGGATTCTCAAAATTGCAAAATGTATTTAGTGGCATACAAATGACAGATTCGACAAATTTGCCTAGTCTTAGGAGTGCAACAAGTTCTTTAATGAGACGCAGATCATCCAGAGGCATAGGGTTTCATATGTCAGTGGAAGACATAATGAGCGGTGTTAGTTCTTTGTATACAAAAAGTCTCTATTATAATTTTTAATTAATACGTTTTAGATTGGCACTGATCCCATAGTACTTGACGACCATTCCTCTAAACCAGGAGTGAAAAGTATCATTGCCTCTGATTCCTCACTATTCTCTGATAGTCCTTCCAGCGGCGTTTTGAGAATGCAGAAGAAACATTCTCCACAATTTGTACGCATAATTTTGAGTAAAACGGAACTTATACGTTTGTATGAGCAGCAGAGCATTACGGCTCTTAAAAACACAGAAGAGGGGAATTTGGTTGAAGTGAATAATAAAGAGTATGACTTTCTTACGATTGGTAAAGGTAAACTACGCAGATGTATGGAGGCAGAATCGCAAACAATGCCGATTTTAGTTAAATCGAGATCGGTTAATACAACAAAAATAACAACCAGAGAGGTAGCAAGTTTTGTATCTAATTATGAAATTTTTAACACCTACAAATTGTTACATGACATTAAAAATGGTGGTCATGAAGCTGAGGAAAAAGGATTACATACTTCTCAAAGCGTTTCACTAGAGAATGAGTATTGCACTATAGCAAAACTACCTTCGTTTCAGTTTGCTAGTGCTATAATAGGGCGCTTATTGGCGGGTAATACTTTTGCGGAGGGCCAAATGAGATTTCGGAATATGAATAAAGTTTCAAAAACAGCAGACAAAATTAGCTACAAGTATTCCCTTAAGATGTTGTTTATCTTTCAACCCGTTTACACAGATGGGGAACGTAAAGCTGTAGCCGACATGAGTTTTTGCCCCGCAAACGGCGATATACTGGCTGTCGCTTACGGAATTTATTCTTATCAAGCGGCGAAACTATCTAAAACCGGTCAGGTATGCATTTGGAATATAAAAAATCCCTGTAATCCGGAACGCTTTTATACCTATTCGGAGCCGGTGGTTTCAGTGGAATTCTCTCCCTTTATACCTACACTCTTAGCTATCGGCTTATTTGATGGTTCAGTGGAAATAAGAGATATAACTTATTTCAATCAGCCTCCCGTGGCGTCATCCAAACGTTCCTCAACTACTATGGACGATCCAATTTTGGCCATAAAATGGTTTAAGCAATCCATTTCAGCAGATGAAAATGAAATTGATCCCTTTTTGGCTCTCTCTCAAGATGGTTCGGTAACTCATTTTCGCCTTACAAAAAGTCCTTTTTTGTCATCATCTAAATTAATGAGCATAAAGCGATTCGAAGGTAAACCAGAAGGTTTGCCTATTTCACTACCTTCATCGAGAGTTACGCAACTTTCAAACTGCTCTTCTCAGGGCTTGGGCCTAATCAAACACCCCGTCAAATCGGATATTTATTATATTTTAAATGATGATGGCTGTATACACAAGTATTCAATAAATTATCAGCATCACTATTTGCAAGTACTCAAGGCTCATGAGGGATCTGTTAATCACATGGATTTTTCGCCTTGGTCCCCGAAACTATTTTTAACTTGTGGAAATGATTGGTAAGGCGAACTGTGAATGTAAACATAAATTCAATATTGTGTAAAAATATTAAAATGCTCATGCCGTTGACGTATTCCAAAGATTACAATTCTTGCATCCGTTTCGAAATTCTTACTAGGGGAGCCGAACATTCAGTTAAGAGGTTGACTCATGCTAAATACATTAGGGTAGTCATTGAATACCATTTAATAATTGCCACTTTGGGCAAAGGCCTATATAATGCATACCATATTTAAAAAAGCTCTAAGAATCGTATTCACATCTACATTGTTAAAAAAGCTCACTTTTAGTTGCAAAAAGCTCAATTCACACCACTTAGTTTTGTGTCTCCCTACTGATAGAGATTTTAAATTGATTGAAGAATACAAACCATTTAAGCATTTTATTATTTTAACATATATCTCAAAGGTGTTTGCGTATATGGATAGATGGCATACTAGAACCACTAGTAACGCTGAGAAACTTATGCCAACCTTATAACTGGGCTGCCTGGAGCCCCACAAATTCCACAATATTAATAGCAATTAACCGAAATCAATGTGAGATTTGGGACTTGAGCAGAAATATTCTGAAGCCTGTATCTTCAAGCCTGTCCAGTTCATCTAGTAGTACAATGGGAATGTAAGTGGGGAAAGTAATGCTAAGTAACCATACATATATAAAAAAACTAATCTATATATAAAAAAAGCGAAAAATAATGTTTTTAAAGCTAAAATGTTTGGCAGAAAACAAATCCTAAATATTTTAATATTCCACTTCTTTACAGTTTCTCTCTCGACGGCAATTCTATTCTCATCGGAAATGAACGCGGTCAAGTATCAGTCAATGCCTTAAATGATATGCCCTTTCCAACCCACTATCAATACGAAACTTTAGAGAAGTCCATCTATAAAGCGGTTAGCAGTTATCCGCATTTACTTCTAGCGCTAAAAAGCATTGGATATTTCGGTTATCCGAAAAAATCTTTTTCAAATCATTTAAAAATTTAAATATTTGAGAGAAATAAATTTCATTTCAATGTATAATACATTTTTTAATTTTCGTTTATATCAGTCTACTTTATAACTCCAAAATGCCTACGATTTATGAGATTTATTGGGACGATACATAAAGCTTTTTTTTATTACGTTTCCTGCTAGATCGTATGTACACCGAAAACCGGGAAACCCCAAGTCTGGAACACACATAATGCATTTCGTTGCACGTTTGCGTAAGTGTTCGCTATGTGCATCTCGAACATGACCATAATTGGGCGAGGAGTAGTAGGAAGTGAAACGAATTTTAAATGGATAGTTGAACGCAACATATAAAACATTAATAAGTTTCATTCATTATTTATTTTCTCATTTCTATTAATTCCTTAAAATAAAGCATAAAAAATTATAGTAAATATTTTCAAAGGACATTCAACGTGCCATTTACTTTAAGCTTCTAGTCTTGCATTCTTGTATTCAATGCCGTATTAATCACTGTATTTATTTATATGCGAGTTATATATTTGAGAACAATTTCAAAAGTATACCAATCTAAAACGCGCGAAAATAATGTGATTTGGAAATAATAATAATAATTGGAAAAATGTTTCTTTTTTATAAGGATCTGAACTTCTCTTTGTGGGCGTGTAAATGTCGCACCAAGGTTACATTGTAACCTTGTAAGCAACATTTTCAGTGCTGCCGTGCAAAATAAATCAAACTGTCAAATATAAAGTGACAGCATAACAGAAATTGTTGGCTAAACCTGTATAAAGTAATCATTTAACAGTTATAGAAAACTAATAAATAGAGCTGGTAAATAATAACAAAACGTCATAGAAGGAATTAGTCACAGTCAAACCGATAACAGAGTTCATTCAACTAAAACATACGCTAAATAATGCTGAAAAACATTTTCGAAAACTATACACAATCGCACAAATTTCAGCTGCTCTGCCATAGCGAGAGGAGAGATATTAAATGGAAAACATAAAAACCATACAGACAACAGATTGTATAGTGAATAGACTATTTCCTTAACGTTCATAATTTCTATACAAAAAGCTTTAAGCCAAAGCTACGTAGTGGAAAAAACATCGAAATTTAATGAGGTGTATGAGAAAAGCACATAAACTAATAAATGATTGCTATGAGAAGAATTAAGGAGTTTTATTTTCTTTCAATCAGTTTCATCCAAAATGTTTTTCAATATAAAATTAACAAAAAGGTGCTTTTGGCCTAAAGAAACGACTGCAGACTTTGACTGCAATTAAAATTAGTAAAGTGAAAATTTAATTTGCTTTCTTCCTTAATTAATTTCTTTTTAATTTTTTTTTTTTTTTCATTTTTTTGACCTCATTTCGAATATACATACAAAGTAGAAGAAAAAAATATATATATATGTGAGTTAATATTGATAAACTAGCTGGCTTTTAGCCTTTGGCGAATTAAAGGAAAGAGGAGAAAATGTTTTTCTTGTTGGCTTTTGCTGGTAAAACGAGCCATGGCGAAAAAGGTGCTTTTCGAAAGTTCAATAGAATTGGCTGGTGTATACCTAATGAAAGCATTGTCATTAGTTTAGTTTGGATAAAAGATATACATTAGGGCTGTTCGAAGACATTTATTTTAATCTATTCGATAGAAACTAAACTCTCTATCTCAACACCAATTTTATTCATTTCAAAAGTATTGAAATTTTAATATGATTAAATAAAAAAAAATTCTCTATTAGGGTTTTTGCCTTATTATCAATAAATTAGAAGCGGCTCGAAGCCAAGCAAATGCATTGCAAAATCTCTTTATTTGCTACCACTGTGTAAAATATCACACACTGCAAATAAAAAGTTGAGCCTCATTTTTAAATAGCTTTTTCATTTATTTACCGGCTACGCTGTATTTCAACAATTTTCCTGCTGTTCAGAACCAGTTGGGATTTTCAAAGTTTTTTTTAGAAAATTTAAGCATTTGAGACATGTTTGGCTTTTTAATAGAAACTTTTGCTATTTAAAATTTATTTAGGAAAAGCAAAAATTGAATTATTTGCCATCAATTCTATTTATATTAAATTGTAATTTCGGTGCATTATGCATAATTTAGTATTTTAATAATATTTAATTTAATACTGTCATTTGTGCACTATTCAAAAAGAATTTTTGATTCACAGCATTTGGGAAGACCTCTAGGAGTTCTTAACGATGTACTATTAATTTAATTGCCTCCGAAGAAAAAAATTGTTAAAATGCAAAAATTATTCTTCTTTGACGATAAAACTTACTCTTTCATTTATGAAGATAAAATCTCTGATACGTACCTGCAAAGAAAAGAAAATTACATTGACGGTTAATTAACATGTTCAAATTAAAAATGTATTCAAAAGTAGTTTAAGCACTACTATTTTTGCTAACTACAAACTAAATTTTTGCACCACCAACTCACACGAACTTGATGGGCTTCACTAAATGTCGTTTTCGAAAGTGTATTTCCAAAGGCTCACATTCATTTGCTGGCTGCTTGTTCATTTTTGTCCTTTCCTAGCACAGTGCTCACAAATTAACCTACTTTCGTTCACTACATTCATTCATTCAGGCAATTTTCTTAAGAAAATATAATATTATTCCTCCCTTCCCTTTGCCCTGACTTCTTACATTTGAATATTTTTCAAACCAAAATTAGTTTATAAAATTTATTTAATGCATCAAATAAAAGTTCAACGCACTTCACATATTCTCATCCTGTGTAAGTGTGAGTGTGTGTGTGACTGCCTACTTTAAATAATGCACCATTGCACAGAAGGCAAGAAACGTTTTCCACTTGATAATACCAAATGAAAAAGGAAAGACAATAAAAGCTTTAAGGAGAATAGGAATTTATAAGAAAATAAAGGAAAAAAATTATCGTAGCCTGTAACAAACTCATGTAGAACATACACAGACAAATATGGATTTAGAAAATACTCAAATGACAATTGCAACGACGACATATTGTTAGATGTAACAAAACCAAGCAAAAAAACTTCTTTGCTTTTCTTAAAAGTTCAATTGCTGAAAGAGGAAGACTCTTAGAAAAACTGAGAAATAAAAAAAACATATTAAAAAATCTTGTAAATCTATAAAAGGAAATAAAATTTAAGTGATGACTATTCTTTGGGTATTAGCATTGTAAACTCTTACTTAGAGAAAGAAAAATGATGGGGAAAATACAAAATGAAGCTTTAAGTCTATTGCTGGTATAATGGGATAATCATTTCAGACATCTGTATGTGTGGGAGTTGTGTGCTCGCTTTTGTCTGTGCGATGACAGTAAACTATTGTGTACTCAAATATTTGCTTAAAAGATTTCACATATAAATGTTGACTTTGCCAACATCTTTTAAAATTAATGAATTTAAATATAATTAAGGCACAATACTGGCAATTAACTCTTACAAATTGGAAAAGATAAATCAACTGCAAGATTTTTCTCTGAATCGAATTTTAGTTGTCTAATGTGTTTAATTGTTTTGACGGGGTAAGTTGGTTAGTCAGTTCGTCAATTAGAATGTTTGTAGATGTGATCTCTAATGGTCTGAACACTTAAAATCCTACTTACATTGACAATGGTATACAAATGAGGGCATACAACTCGCCATCCTTCGCTTCCTTATCAACAGTCCTCGAAGTAAAAACTACAACAAAAAGTGCTACCAGTATAACAGAATATAATTTGTCAAAAAACTATTCTGTTTTCTCCTACTATTCTCGTAATATTTCTGATATATTGTGTTTGTCGCAGAGGCATAGTCAATTGCCACTTAACATTACTTAACTGGCTAACAGACATCGTAGCATGCTTAACTTAAATGATGACAAAGAAAACTTTAGCCATTCCTAGTTCGGTGAGAAAACCTACTGGGTCAACCATCTGCTCTCCATTATCCTCGTGCCGTATTTCCATTTTTTTAAGCACATTAAATATCAATAAGTAGGAAGAGTCATGTTAAATATCCGTTTTCTATCACACGCCCTTTTCTCAATGATATAAAATTTGATAATAAAATTAAATAAACAATTGCTAATAATGAATTGTCCCTCAGCGATGAGGCCTTCCGAAGAAAAGTTTTTGCCGGAAGAGATAAGAATGCCTCATTAATGGAATATGCGGTTAAAAACTTTAGGTGGAACAATATTATTAATAAAAAATTTTCATTACTATTTTGGAATTAAGTATTTGCGAGAATCCAGCAGGGGTTGTTTCTTGTAATGCTTTTATGCAGTCTTTAACTAAATAGGTTTGAAAAAAAAAAACTCAAAAAAATGCCTATTCTATAAGTTAATTCACAAGAATTAATTGAGAATTACAAAAATCAAAAAATTTCATTTTGTTTGACAATTAGTGATATAAAATTAAAAGAGCTTTTATTCATTATAATAACTAACTTGTTAAGTTTTATATAAAAGCTTTATTAAGTTGAAGTTCATTAAAAACAAATCTGGTTTTAAACCATTTCTCAATTAGAATATTTAATCAATCATACCAAATAAGGGAACAAACAAGCCGACCAAATATTAGTGAAATTCATCTAAAAGCTTATTTTTTTGGTAATATTAGAGGCGTATTTTCTCTACCTCGTACTTCTTATCTCAACTTTGTTAAGCAACTAAAATGTAATTTGCCTTCATGATTAACGTCTCCCAATTTTTTCGCACTTAACCAACTGTGAAAATATAAAACCGTAATCAAATAAACGGATTTTGGGCTGAACAAATGCATCCTTTTCCTCTAAATATTTCACCACATCAAAGCGATGCTTATAAAATCTAAAAGCAATTAAAAAATATCAGCGAATTGTAAAAAGTTAATTGTTAGAAGGAAAAGCAAAATACAGAAAGCCATCTGGCCATTTGTAATAATTAAGAGCCGATTTAATTTTTTAAACAAAAAATTCTAAAAAAAATAAGTATAGGAATGTTACACGAGAATAAATTAAAAATCAAAAGCTTCGAAGAAATAAAGGCTTCAAATGGCAACGTCTTAATCTTGCGAAAAGTAATTTGTAGCGATTTTCATATTATTGTTCTTTTGCATTTAATGGAATGTGTAAATGTTATTTTTTTATAAATTGCATTTTAATTGCTATTAAAAGATACAAAAATCTACATTTTGCTACAACAAAAACAAAAAAAAAATATCGTTTAGCTTTAATGCAGTCGCGGTTTTAATTGAAACTCCTATTTAGAATACCAAATAACAAAGAAGGCTGAAAAGCAGGAAAGAGAAATTTTATGTGAATCTGAAGAATAGTTTGGGCGAATATTAATATTATATATAAGATCAAAAGATATACAGTCTTGGATAACCGCGGCTGACAGTTTGCAATCGTGTCGACTGTAAATATAAAAGTGAAACGAAAATATGGTCTGTTTCGCACAGCCTGTTGCATTTATCTCTTCAAGGGAGCTGTGTCCTGGAGGCAACTTGTGATTAGTAAACTAATTATTTCCTTATATATATTACCGAACCCCCTGCCCAATTCCTAGTACAAAAAATTAAATAAGAAAAATCAATTCGAATTCATTCAAATCAGACAAAAATCCACAAATTTAAGACGGCTTTCAATCACTAGAAAAACATTATCAGTCTTCCAGAATTCGATTTAATATTTTCCTTCTATGGATATTCCACGCCTTTACGGAAAATGATTAAAAACACTGTCAACTGAAAATTTTTTGAGCTCTCAACTTTTTTTTAACAAATTTCTTTAGATATACTAATGAAAATTTCTAACCATCTGAGGCCAAAATAAAAGACATCCCCAATTTAAAAAATAATTTTCAGAAATTGCTAAACTTTTTTCGTCACGGTAAATAAAATAAAATGTTAGAATACTTCATTTTTTTAACTAAAGCTCATGCAAGTGTGCATTTTTTTATGGTTAAAACAATAAAAGTTACATTTATATGAATTCATATTTATTTAATTTTACTACTTAAATAAATGAAACAACAGCAATAAACTATAAAAAAATCACAATGAAAACAACAAATAACAATTGCAAACCAACCATCAGCAACAATGGAAACGGCAACATCAAAATTCAAATACGAGCAGCACAATACTTGCAAACATGCTGTGCTCGTACAAAGGATTGTCAGGAAATGCCAATTTGAAGGAAGAGTATAAAAAATAAAATAAATTTAATATTGACATTTAATAGAGTACGTGAATGTGTATTCTACATGACTGGAATGTATGTATGGTTGCGTTTCTATACGTACAGGAACACGTTACTGTATGCAGATGTGTAATTTATTTTAGAGAAGTCCTTAATACGATGGAACCATGGGCTGGTATTAAATTTTCTTTTTTTTTTTCTTTTGAAATTTTACAATTCAATTAGAGTAACTGGGTGAATGTGTTTTTGATACAATTACGATTAACCAATAGCTTTGCAAAAAGAGAATGTTTTTCAGATCTCAACAAGCCCCAACGCTAACAAAGAACTCAACAAAGCGTTCAGACCGCTGAAAACTACAACTATAATCCGATTAAATTTTATTTACATTGGAAATGTTTTGCGTCATTTTTCTTAATTAAATTTCATAATACTTTTGACAAAATCAAGCCAATGCATTGGAAATTGCCAGAACGTTCATATTGCAGGCAACCAGTCTTGGCTTTTCTTTTGCAGCATTGAATATTTTATTATGTAATTGGCAAAGTTCATTCAAGTTCGTGCTCATTCGTACATATACGTTTTCTAATTGTCTGCCTAAGAAAGTTGTTTTACTTTAAGTACTTTTTGCTTAAACATCAGGATCCTTTATTAAATGTATCTTTAGGCAAGATAATTTTGTAAAACGGCAATTTTACTACTTTTGTGCTGGCAAATGACTACAACATTTTTTTAAAAATATTTAATTACATTTAAAATTAGTATACATTGAAAGCAGTTGAAAGCAACAAAAAGGATATAAAATCTCTTTACGTCCTTTACTCACTCTGAGTTTTCTCGAGTTTTTTTCGGTCTTGTCATTAGCAAGAACTTCAAACTATTAAACCAATCCTGTCTATAAAATAAATTTCAAAGCCAACTCGACGCAGTTTAAAAATTGTATGCTGGCTTTGAAGTGATCGAACTTCGTACGTTGTGTTTTGTACGTGAATGGCAAATATTCTATCCTGTGTTAGTGCTTTGCTTACAGGAGTCATTTCCTTGTACACAAGTATTATTTTGCTTCCGCAAGTAGCTTAAAACGTTATTTTCCCGCCCATAGTGTAAAATAGAAAACAATTTGAAATCCACTTACAGTAAGAAGACAAAACGGAAAATTTGTATGAACTCCATCAATTTAAGTAGCAAAAAAAAGGAAACGGGAAATTCCATATACATTCTGTTATTTACAAATATTACCGCAGCAGCAACAACTACTGACAGTTCAAATCAAACTTAAACTAACACATACAAAATACTAAACTTGCCCAAACAAACATCAAGCTAAACCAATAGGCAGTTATATTTGAAACTGTCTATTGGCAAGGAATATTGAAAGTACGCGAGTATACGTGCATGTGCATGACACAGTGTGAAAGGATGCGAGGCACAATGAAATAATCGTGAATTTATGTCACAACTCTACATACAGCGGCAGGAGTACACATTGGCACAATTTCGACAGTCCGATTCATACAAAAGATAGAATAAAAACAAGAAAGCAGGAAGAAAACGTCGGTTCAGCAACCCGTAAATACAACAATAAATAAAATAATATGCTAAAGTTAATCTAAACTCCATCAAATAGTGTGTACTGTACTCGTTGTAAAATATATACTTTCTTATATTGGTATTGGGGTAATTTCAAAGAAAAACACTTGTCTTATTCTGTATTTCCAATTCAGTACATGCGACTCAATTCGATTATTTTCAATTCTGTTTCGCATGTTTGTGATTGAAGGACAGGATAGACAGTTATTGACAGACTTTATGCTGTACATTCGTTTAGCTTTGTATTCTGCATACAAAGAGATAAAGACACGGAGTCAGTCAGTATTCTGAAATATTAACAATGGATTTCCGTGGAGATGTCTGATTTTGTAGAAAAGTTTAAATGGTTGTATGTGTGAGAGTAAACGTTCGGATTGATGTACACTTTGGCATACTCTTTACAATTTGCTGTTTTTGTTGTCTACCAATCAAAATTGCAAAAGTACAGAAGCCAAAGCTAAGCTTATCATGATTTTCTCGGCGTGTGTGTGTGTTTGTGTGTGTTTTTCGTTTTTACATACTCATATATATAGAGTTGATCAGACATTTTAATTGCTTGTTCGAAAAATCAATTCTTATATTAATGAAAATATGTGTGGTAATATTTGTTTATCAAATTACTGAAAATATCTAAAAATCAAGTATTTAATTGAAATGTCAGTGGAAAAGATTAAGTTGAATAAATATCTGGTGATCTTCTATATGCCGCTGTAAGAAATAAAAAAACAACTAATTAATTAATTAATAATATTATATTAATACTCTTATAATTGCAAACTTAAAAATTGGCTTTTTGGTGGAGTGAACGATCCTAATATATATGCCCATTTCAACTTGCATCTCTTTTTCCATACAAATATTTTCAGTAAATATTTTTAAAATAGCTTAAAATAGAACACAAGCTAATGCGTTGCTACTTTTAATGGTTGAAATAGTTGTGCAAAATGTCAGTCAGTATTACGAGTTCAAATAGCTGATTTGGTGATTTTTATAAAAAAAACTCCATCACTTCTTATTTGCTACAAAGAGGAAGGAGGATAATTCCGCTTGTAAATTCACTATCTCTGCCTGGCTGGCAGTGGAATATTTCATGCTTGATTAAAATGTATATTTTTTTTTTGTATTTGACTTTAATCTATTTCGAAAATGGCATTATACTGAATTTTTTTTCTATTTTGATTTTAAATGAAATCAAGTGTTTTTTTTTCTAATTGATTAAAGTAAGCTTAAATAAAAATAAATTTAAAATAAATAAATAAATTTAAAATAAAATCTTAAAATAAATCGTACGCATACTGGCCAACTAGAGAGCTGTCACTATTGGCGAAATCTAGAAAATGGCTATAAAAAATTTTGACTCATATGAGGTGACGGCACGTTGTCAAGGTCTTCGTAAATATGGTCTATTTAAATATGAAATATGATTAAAAAAATTTGTGTGTCATGCAATTTATTTATGAAGAAGGAATAAAAATATTGTTCTGAAGGAATAAAAGTCTGCAGGTGGATGTGCAATACATACACAATTTAATTGCACTTTTAATTTTAGTAGTTAATGAGACGTTGCAAAAGTTAAAATATTATGAAGACTTCATAACACGGCATAATCCTTATCATTACTCACATCGGTTTTTTTTTCTTGTCATAGAAAGGAGAAGGTTCCCCTGACCACATTGAAGAAAATCATGCCGACATATGAATATTAGGAAAATATTTTCTTTGTAAAAAGAATTTAAAAATGTTCAGAATTTTATTTCGTTGATAAAGAGAAAGTTAGTTGGCAGAAAGTTCTAGCTAGTTTGATACAAGATGAAATGTGTATCACTTGGCCAGTAAATGTGGTTGCTATTTATTTTCTACACTTTTAATGTACCGTTCCTGGTCATTCTGGTGTCATAAAATTATACGAGTGCAATTTCTCCCACCGCCCATTATTTTTAACCGAAAGTGCCTTGAAGTGAAAAAGGAAATCTACTTAATTTTTTAACTCATTAAATACATTTGAGTTAAAAGAAAATTACTTTTATAGCTGATTTTGGCACACGCGATAATTGTCCTTTCAAAACCCATTTTCTTTATACTGAGAGATCCTTGAAAAATTTTAAAAGTACGTTCCTTACACAAGTGCTGATATATGTGTGTAATAATCACATTAAAGTATTATAAAGTCTTGGAAATTTCACAAAAATTAACAAATTTCCATGAACGAATTTCAAACAAAGGAATACTTATTGACATTGGCGTGTCTGAAGGAAACGCCAACCACAGTATTGCACACAAACAAATATATTTATGCTACATAAACTTTGAATTACTTTGCAAGTGGTTTGTATTTCGCCATGCTGCAAACAACACATGCACGCACTTATCATGGTGTATAACACGGTTTTTCCTTTATGTGAATGTATGCGAGTGTACGTGATTACTGGAACTTTTACTAGGGGCAAATTACATTTCTGCGGCCAAATGGTAAATAGGGATTTCCTGGAAGATTTTTGTATTTCACCCAGAACTGTGGGCAATAAATGGAGTTTCGGAATGTATGAGAGAAAACATTATCTGAATTTAATAAAGTTGTTGAGTAAAAAAATCACCAAAAATTAAATGTTTTAAAATAATGAAATTAAAAAAAATTATTGCACAGTAGTCAAGAAAAATATTTTTTCAGTTATAAAGTACAAGATTATCTTATGTTTTGGTTTTAAGATTTAACTTTTAAATCACATGCATCCTTTGGGTGATGGCTGATTCATTGTGTAGAACAATTACCAATCTGATATAACCAGTCCTTGCGGAATAAATTACAGCAATACTTTATAAAGACATCTTGTGTATATAACATTCACCCCAAGACTGATATACACTCCATTGGGGAAACGCCAGATTGCAGTTACTTTAAAGTGGTACTGCATTCCCACAAGAATCTTGTATTTCTTTACAGAATTTAACTTTAAGTTGGTAGCACTGCTTTGACTGTGGACAGCTGATTTTTATTTAGTTTGTTTTGATATTTCAATGTGGGTGGACTTATAGCAGAGAAACGGTTGCGATGTACAAACTGATATTGGCATTGAATTTCCATTCAAAATTTTCTTCAGATTGTTATTAGGAATGACAATAATACAAAAGCTCTCTTCACATTACCATTAAATGCATAGAAAATTACTAATCGGTGAGCTCTCTATATCACCGCAGTCATTCCTCAATACGTCTCAAAAAAAAAATTAATTATATCCGCACATTACACTTATTATTGAATGGAAAATTTTTGTACTTCCATTACCTGGCATTAGCCTTGGTGACTTGTGTGTTGTGTAATTTCATTTGACTACTTCGATAAAATAATAATAATTGTTTCTTCGCATTTTCAATAGGGTCGCGCTCGCGTTGGAAGCTTGCAGATAATTTCAATAGCTTGAGAATGCCTAGCGGTGTTATACCAATCCTTATGCACACCAAAAAGACTTACTCAATATTATATTTTTTTATTTTATACGGTATTCATTTCAGATTTTATTTAATTTATTTTGAAAAATCTTAATTTTCATTTTCGGTGAAAATGAGTGCGCCAACACTCATCATCTTACAAGCATATGCATTCTTTCGTGTGTATACGAACACGTACGAAAATGTGTTTTCGCATGTGTATGCGTTTTATGGTTTGTCATTCCCTGCGAATCCAATGAACAACCAACAACAACCAATAGATTCCTTTTACTCCTTTTTGCATTTTGTATTTTTTGTCATTAACTTTGCTAGCACATACTACTGAGGTTAAATGCTTGTGTGTGTGTGTGTGTGCGTACACTACTCGTATAATATATTTGTACGCTCAAGGTGCTTCTGGTCATGTGAACTTTATCAAATTGAATTTATGCAACTGTGCCATGACTTTTTTGTAACATGCATATTTAACTCAAAATCACATCATAAGTTAATACATTGAAAGTGATACTTTTGAAGGAGTTGATTATATTGATGGCGATTTTTAAGTGGACTTGCTTAAGATAACTGAAGCACCTTTATGCATTCATATATTCTGTAAGTTTTTCATTTTCTTTTTAATATATTTTTTATTTTATTTTTCATTACATTTTATTCAAAAGGCATCTTTGACAGCGCTTTTTAATAAATTTTATAAACAGACAGCAAAGAAGAATACAATTAATTTTTATATCCACGATATACTGAATCAAGTATTTCTTTATTTTATTATCTTTTAAAAATTGTCCCTTTTTTTGTCTACTTATAGGATGATTAGGAATTAGTATCATAAAACACTTTTCTGAAAAAGTAACATACTTGCATAGCAATTAACAAAACATCTTTTGCATGCAATTTTCTAGTTTGTTGATTAAAAGTGCAGAGAAGTAAGCGGGGTTGACTAACTCGTACTATGTCTCATAGATAACATTGTTCAGATTGTTATCCTTTCTATCTCTATGTGTGACGTCGACTAATTTCTAATTCATCAAGTCAGTATCGCTATTAGTAGCAATGTGTTCTTTTAGTACTGCTGTAGTATCCTGTTCTTGATTTTTTTTCACGGAATTTAATTCAAAAAAAATTATAAATATAAAATTTCCAAAAAAGGAAGAACGTCATAAAGACATACTTGAAATTGTCACATCGACATGTTAAGAGGAAAACAATTTAAATCCTCTGACATATATCAATAAAGATCAAACTCATTTTAGGAATTTAACGTCTTTCTTAAATATTCTAAATAAATTTCGCCTTAAGCTTTCTTCCAACTCTTGCTCTTCTGAGCAAGAAAACTTCAGTAAATTGTTTTAAAACGTTTCATGTGCACAGCAGAACATAACTCCAACTTTAATATAACTTCAATATACTAGTTCGGTTAGCTGAAGGCATGCCTTATTGTAATCGTCATGCAAAGTGAAATTTATTAGAATGGAATGAATGCATTTGTATTTCTAAGTGCAATTAAATGAAATCAATTACGATTTGCATAAAATATGCGTACTGGAGAAAAGCGAACGGCAAACTTTTAACGCGTACCCAGAATTTCTAAAATGTTGATATTGAAAGCAATTGAGCTTAAAATAGTTTTATAAAGTGGCAAAAATAAAAGCAACTTGGAAATATTATATTTCTTAAGGACGAGAAAAAGCTGCTTCTTTACTTAAACAAAACAAACAAAAATGTAATAATATCAGGAAGCCTTCCAAATTATCGGTATTTGAAATGCATAAAGTGAAATAAAACAAAAATAAGATAAAGAAAAGATTCTACCTTTGGAATTGAAATAATACTTTAACTTCTTCTTTCCCAAAGTATTGGGAAACTCATTTTAGGAAGAATTTTGCCAACAGTGTCGTATTTTATAATAATAATTTATATTAACGTGATTTTAAACACTTTAGCCAATGAAATGAATTTGTGCAAACGATAATGCGGTTTTAACAGATCTTTTTCATATGTCGGGATTGCTCAGTCCGAGAATGGCACGCGAAAATCCCCATACAACGGCATGGCCCGGTCAATACCTTTGGCGAATGCTCCACCAGTTTCGCCATATAACAGTAGACACTGAAGTTCTATATTTCATTTCCACTGTCAATGGCTCCTGTGTGCACAGCCAATGAGAAATGTTTCCAATGTAAAATTTGTTTTTTTTTTCTTTTATCTTACTTATATCCGTTTCGCTTAACTCCATAATAATTTTAATAAATACAATCATATTGTCCTTTTTCTTTTGCTGCCATATTTTATTTTATTCTTTTGTCTTTCGGCCTTCTTTTCTGTATTATGATTGCTTAACATTTATTGATCGCATTAAACTCTTTTTTGCATCGAACCGTTGAAGACCACTTGCAGTCTTTCAGCTTTTGCCATTTGCTTTTATTACGTTCTGCTGGAGAAAAATAATATGCATTATATTTTAAAAGGAAAATTAGAATTAAGATTTTTGTTACAGATTTTACAAAAATTTATCTGGCTTTGCATACTCGTACACATTTCTTCCCAACATTTTCTAATCAGATTTTTATCGAAAACGTAAAAAGTTGAGAAAGAGAATTTTGCATTTTTTAATAAGTTTCTTGTAATGAAAATATAAAATGGAAATAATGTAAATTGTAAGCAATGCAAATAATAAATATTTATAAATTATATGAAATTTTTTTTTAAAAATAACGTGCAGTGTTTTATAAAATAAATTATAGCGAAGCTATAAAAATGCAAGAAAATTTTAAAGTTTCGAAAATATTTACTTGAACGGAAAATATTTTTTTAAATTATTCAAATTTATCTGAAAGGAGAGAAGGGCACGACTTTCCACAAAAAAGTCTCTTTCAAATATATTTATATTTAATTTTACTCTCGCTATTGACTAATTAAAGCCAACTTACTACTACATACACACATTAATGCAAATAAAATCCTTTTCTTTTGAACTTATTATTAGAACAAAACAGTTGAGGAAGATGAAAATGTTGTTGTTAGGAACTTTTAATTTTGGTATTTACATTTCATGCAAATAGTAATAAATATGTTTGTACTGAACAAAATGCTTAGAAACGAAAAGCCTGTTTAATTCCATGAAGCAGAAGAGAAGTTAAATGTTTAAATTTCATCACTCTGAACTTCTTTCTTACTTAAATACATTAATTTTCAGAGGATGAGCGTGATGAAAGGTTATATATTTGTTCATGTTACAGAGTAATCACTATGAAATATATCGTGCTTTCGGCATAATTTAATATGCTGTTCAATTTTTACAATGTTGAGACGGCATTGGCTTATACAATGCAACTGTTGCAACTATTTTAACAGCTTGTTAACTTACAAGTAAAGAAAAATATATGTGTGATATGTTTATATAACTTGAAACTTTGTTCAATTAAATATGATTCCGCTCATTCCTGAAGGATATCTAATACTGCAAGTACTTTCAGTTATTTAATTACCATCATGAAAGCAAAACAATCTATTTTATTAAGTTGTAAGACAACCCTCTTGTCTAATATCGAAGGCAAGATCCTAGATAACATTCCGATTTAAAATTTATATTTCTATATATAATAAAAGCTTGCATAATAGATATAAGTGAAAGTTTTAGATTAATTTGTAATTTATAAAGACTATATAAATGTATTCCAAGTATTCAAGTCAATCCCATTTCTACTCGTTTGTATTTATCAAATAAAAAGAGCAGCAAATGAATAATGTCACTGAAACGTTTCATATATATATATATATACATATATATAGTTTATGTGAACAGTGATTCAGTGTGGTTGGTTTAGATTAAACAGAAGAAATAATAACAAAAAATTGAAAAATGTCTGGTCGTGGTAAAGGTGGCAAAGTTAAAGGAAAAGCAAAGTCCCGTTCACGTGCAGCGTTACCAGCCAATTCAAGAACTTTAGCCGCTAATTTTCCATAACGGCAGCTAAATATACTGGAGTTCCGGCACCAACACGTTCAGCATAATTGCCACTAACACTGTAACACTAAATCACTGTTCACATAAACTCAAATTTTTCATTCAAAAATTCACAAACGGACGTTTTTAAGGAAGGACGATTTTTGACCAAAAATGCAAAGGGTCCCCCTTTTCAAAAATTGGAAATTACCCCAAATCTCGAAAAAATGTATTTTCCTTTATTTTTAACATAACTTTATTTATTTTTTAACATATATATGTGTATATATATCAAATTCTGTTCTCTTCAATTTAAAAATCAATTTTTCATTCTGTCAACAAAATATTTTAATTACTATTATTTTTTATTTCTACAAAATATACATCAATTTAAACACCGGTTTCGTAGTACCATAAAAATCAGTACTATTGAACAAAAAAAAAATTATTTTAAATAGGGAAAAATTTTACTTTATTATTTATAAAACAAAGTTTCCTAACGATAAATAAAAATATATTTCAGGAAAATTTTCTCCACATAAAAATCTTCAAGCGTTTAAAAGCAAAAGTTTTATAGAAACCTTCTTGTATTGAATGTTTCCAATAAAAAAATATTTTTAAATATTCAATTTAGTGATATTGCCGAAATAAAATATGTATCTTTATAGCATTTACAAATATTTTATGGCAGATATTTTCAAAGTTATTTTTATAGTACATTTAATAAATAAACATTAAATATGTATAAATTAATATATTGCATATGGGATGTATGTATACCACAACCCATATAATATTTTATTTTATTGTAAAGTGGAGGCTTATCTAAATATAAATCTTTTTGACAAGAGGACATCAATATAAATTTAAATCCTCAAAATTATTTTAGAGAAAGAAGGCATAAATATAGAGAATTTCATTTCTTAATAGTACTCATCCGTAGTTTGGTCACACATGAATTTATTAACAACTTTATAAATTTATGTCGTTTTATATGTATTTGAATTAAAATCTACAAATGTTTCATTTGCTATGGCAACAGTACTAAAATCATCAATAAGGGGATTTGCTGTGCTGAAAATAAATTGGAAAAACAAATCGTTTATATGCTTGGGATATGCTCCTCACTCCCAAATTAACTGATGATGTTTGAAACTTCCACAACAACTGCTTAGGCTGTTTAGCAGAATCCATGCTGGTCATTTACTGACCAAAAATAGCATTAAGGCTTCAAACAAAAAGGCCATTGATTATAGAGTATTATAAGCTCTAAAAGTTAACAGCAAAAGCATAAATAACAACAACAACAGCAACAACAACCAACAAGCATGTAACATCACTAAAGTGGTACGTACATTGGAGTAGACATTATCGATTACATTAAAATTTTGTTGGGTTCATTTGCCAGTGAGACAATGGTAATGGCTGTAACGTTGGCTACATGGATTCAAGTAAAGAGCTCAGCACACAGATAGTAAGCAAAAATCCAATGCACCAAACAGCGCTCAAGGAACCTCTTAGTATATGAGAATTTATATTTTAGACATTTTGCGCGGTTGCTAAAAGTATCCTTGTAGTGTGTGGCCTCTATTGTTTCCTTTCGTGCAATTAGGCTTTAATGAAAATGCACTTCCAGCACAATAATGTATCGAAGGATACAAAAAGAGAAACAAGTAGTGATATATAGAAGATTCAGAGTAATATTCATTAGCTTGTTGTATTATAATAATTAATATCAATATTAACATTATATTTCAAGTTGCCCAAACAAAGATAATACCAGTTATATCCTTTTGCTTTTCGTGAGTAAATTTAGATTATTTCCTTTTGCTCACTCACTATTTTTATGTTTGGCTGCAAGATTTACAAATTTGTTGCAATAATATCTCGAATTGTTTGCTTTAAGTGGCTTATACTTGCCGCAGGAAGGAGAATTTATTTCATAAGAATTTATAAGAATCAAGGAAACACACGTAAAATACATGAAAACACCTTTTTATTTAAATCAATAAAGAATAAGTTGAAATAAATTCTTTTCTTAAAATATTGAAAATTAAACGCTGTATCCTTGTCGAGACTTATAACAGATCTTGTGATGGGCAAAAATCATACGAACTCTTTAATGAAGTGGTTTTTCATTTAACTAACTTGGCATACAATAAGATAATGTGATCCAAACACAACAAGGATGAAGGATGGAACCACCGTTTCCTATTTCAGGACGATTTGTCGACTTATTCCCTTAAAGCATATTCGTTAATTATTAGGCAAATTTGAGAGTTTAATCCATTTAGTGTTTTGCATGCGACATAAATTTTTTAGCACATAACTGAAACATATAGTACATGAGAATTTAAAAATAACTCGCTGGCAGAGAAGACGCTTAGGAAAACAAATTCCATCAGTCGGGATTTTTTGGGTTACTGGTTTGTTATGAAGTCAACTTGCAGCATAAAATAGTATGAAACAAATAGAGAAACTTAAATCTAAAATAAAATATTAATTCTTTCCTAATTGAAAAAAAAAAAACATCAATACCGAACGAATTTTTAGTTAGAATATAATGACTGTTGAAAAGGATTACCAAACCGCAGTTGAAAGCCAAGTAAAGCAAGTGCCAGTCTGTTGTAAATAGGATTTTTCATCAAACTGTCGTCTTTAAAATCTATGGCTTTAAAGGGTATTGTAAAGTTGTGATTTTTATTTTTGGGGCGAAAAGGTCATGGGGATAGTCAATGTAAATTTTGCTTTGAACCATATAAGCACACTTGTATGCATACACACACGCATAAATAGTATACATGCAAGTGCACATACATATTTATTTAGCATTTTTGGCACACCACAAATATGTATGTATGTATGCGACCCTAATTTTCTGGAATCTTTAGATAGGCCACACACACACCCATAATGGAATTAGAGAGTCAAAATTTATTTAATAAATCTCCTTATGTGACTATTTGTCAGTACTTGTATGCATTTTATTCGATAAATATTTCAGCACGATGTGCATATTTGTCAAAAATTGCAGTAGCAGTTTATTAAATATTCTGAGGTTAAAATTGAGGTAGAAGCTAATGGATATTTGTTAATTACTGATGAATATCTGAATTGCTAATGTATATTTATGTGAAGGAAAATTACACTCATAATACTACACTGCTTATTGTGACTGACTAGTTTTAGATATTTTTGTTTCAGTAGAAACGGATATTATGCCACTTAAGTAAAATAATTTGTATGCAAATCATAAGCTCATAATGGTAAACTAATTTGCTAAGCTCCATTAAGAAGCATGTAACTAATTGATGTAATAAACGTAAGTAAGTTATAGGACTTGTATGTATGCCGATTCAATTTCGTACTTGTGGTTTAACAAAAATGACTAAACATATTTAATATATTACAATTATAAGTATAGAAATACAAAATATGAATTGCCAACAACACTAAAAAGGAAGAGTTTAAACTAGAAGTTTTTTCTGTGAATTCGAAATCAGAAGCCTTATGGAATTGTCAATTTCATATTTATTTTATTAAAGTAAACTGTATAAAACGTGTTAAGAATACAGCAATTTGATTACGAGCATCCAAGAAAAATTTTTGGGGTATTTAAAAGCAAAAGATTCCCAATAATTACTACTCAGATGAATGTTAATTTTTTATTTAAAATTTTTTATTTTTTATTTATTGGAATTGGTAACTGAGAAGTGTCCACTAGATTAGACGTGTTAATGTTGATCATTACATAGCTTTGGCTCAGGTTTGCGGGGTCAAAAATAATTTCCAGCAAAAATTGGAAAATATTCCATTATTTCTCTTTATTTGTAATGCTCTATAGAATAAGAAAAGACATAAAATGAATAATAAAGAGGATACTAAATTGCTTAAGGTTGAAAGAGCGGCATGAGACCTCTAACTACGTAACATATTTACAGCATAAATACAGAAAAAATGGCGGAAGTGTTCTGTGTAGTTTTAAAACAATGTGTTTCCAATACAATATTATTCGATAATTAATATCAATTATTAATATTAATAAATAATAATATTGAATACAAAATATTTGTACTAAATTACTTCTAGCTGTAACTAAAAAGGACTAAACTTTGCTTAAAGAAGGATTAACATCCCAATTCTTGGGAATTTTTTTGCCTCAATAATCGAATGAATAATGAACAGCCTCTACTAAAGTGGAGGTCGCATATTCCATCCCACCATCCCATCTTGGTGGTTCGGCGTTCTTGGAAGGACGTTCCTCTGAGACTTCTATTCGGCATTTACTTTAAATTGAAAATATGAGGAAGCTTCGCTAAAATTACAGAAACTACAAAGTATATACATATATTATATATTCTACTTTATAAATATTTTTTTTATGAAAATTATTAATATAGATCAAAAAATAAAAAAAATAAAAAATAAATATAAAATAATAACTAAATAAAAATAAATAAAAAATAAATAAAAAATAAATAAAATTCAAAATAAAATCTTTTATTGACCTTATCACTTTTGATCAAAAAAGATACTTCTTAATTGAAAAGCTGAATACTTTTAAAGGTTTCTATATGTTTAGTTTAGAAATGAATAAAAATATATAATTATGGTATCAGCTATAATCATATATTATCTTGAAGAAAGTGAAATCACATATTTCTGCCACGTTTAAGTCACCGATCAACTTTAAAAAAGTTAATAGCAAATTTTTTAAAAATCTCTTGATCAGTTTTTAATTGGTTTTAATCGTTTATTCAGTTAATTTTTCTGATAGAATATATTGATTGGAGTGCGGCTATAAAATTTTTGTGATTTCTTACATCCAATATTGGCAGATTGCAAATGCAAACTATCCCAACAATTTCCTTTTATATTAACTACTAAGCTCTTAGTTAATTATAAATAAAGCCCAAGCAAAGCTAATGGTTATTGGGTTAATATTGCTTCCATGTAATCATGTAGTATATCGTAATCGTGTTACCTACATGTAGTATTTATACTCGTAGCATCGTAAAATATTTCACAAATAAACATCTTGCTCACATGCACTTGCCACATTTATATCAGCAACAAAAGCCATCATTATTTATGATACTTATAATGTTGCATACATGTGTATGTGCATGTGTGCCGAAGCTGCTAATGACACCAACCAACACATACATGCAAGTTTCGTGTGTTGTTCCTTGTAACCGTTACAATAACTAACTTTTACAAAACAAATATAAAAAAAATGTGGTCGGCTGTACTTGATATTCCTAATAAGCAGATGTGCAGTTTTTCTTTTCTACATACATATGTGTATATATATTTATATACATTATATTTAATAAATATAAAACAAAGTAAATTATCAGTATATTTTTGGTTTAAAAAAACAAACAAGCATTCATATGATTTTATAAAATTGTCATGAAACTGACATTTTATAACAATTATAATTTTTTAAAAACATTGATATAAGAATTATAAAAAAAATGCAGCCTTCAACTATATTAAACTGTCGATTTCCGTTCATGAAGGAGATTCCCTAGGAAAATGAATGGGCATTTTAGAGTTGTTACTATAGAATATCCCAACTAATGAAAATCAGCCTAAAAAATGTATGTGAGTTTCTTTGTGTACCTTGCATTGCATTGTGGAGACATCAGTTTGCTGTATACTGTGGAAAGCCCTGTTTTATATGAAGCTGATGGATGTACAGAGATATGTGCACATGTGAGCAGGCATATTTAGTTGAAGCAGCCCATCCTTACAACTTTATTCAAAAAATTATTTTATTTGTTGTGTGGTTAAACGAGTTTATATGCATGCATTTTATTCGCTGCTAAAGCCAAACTCCTCACTACACCTTAAACTAATCGGCTTACCAAAGCTTATACTAAACCCGACATTACTGTATGCTGCTTTCCAAAAATAAAATACGAATTTCAAAAGCGCTATCATAAGAAGGCTTTAAAAAGATTTTTCCAAACTGCACAACAAATTTTAGCGAAAGGAAAAAAAAAAGATCATCGTAATGTTTCTTGCATGAAATGCTTGTAATTGTTCTGCCTTCATTTTAGTATTTCAATTAAAAAACTTTTTTAATTGTGCAGCATAATTTTGAAGCTTAAAAGTATAAACTTTAATTTTCCCATCTTTTGTTAATATGTTAATATTCTAAGAAAATAAAAAATTATTTACAATTAAAAATATTTATTATTAAAAAAATATTAAAATTAAAAAGAGCAGGATCTCAAGGACCTTTTAAATTGGTGCACAAATCAAAGGAATGATGTCAATTAATGAACAATAAATTTAATTAAAATATATATATAAGTATCGGCCATATAGTTTGAGTGAATTCATAATAATTTTTTTTTCTTAAATAAATATGAAAAACACTCATATATGTAAAAGTACAGAATACAGGATAAAGAAAATTTTATTATTTTATTATTCAAAACATTTATTGCTTAGAAGGGTGGATCGTTATCCTGGATTGGGGCAAACAGTTTCTCTAATTTTGAAACGACGAATACCAATTCCCTTCTATTCCACCAATATTAAGGAAAAAACGTTTAAAGGACAACGTTTTTAGCAGTAAAAGTTTATCTGTTGTAAACGTTTCTAAATTTGATTTTTCCTGACTGAAATGCTGAAATTACTTCAATGCATTTGCAAACATTTTCCTGCAATGCATTGTTTCCATTCTGCTTCATGTGAAGTGTTTGCAGGTCGACAAACAAATAACAATGAAAATGCTTTTATAAGATTGAAAGTTTTTTGTTGGGTTGCTAAACCATCACATTGAACAAGCATACAAAACATATGAAAGGAAGAGTATTCTATTTCATTGTATTGGGTGTCTTTTAGTTGCATGAAAACTTTTAAATGATAAAACATACAAAGCAAAATATTATTGGAATTGTCATTTACTGGAGTTTAATTTTGAAATAGAATTTGTGGTTTGTGGGTGGGATACGCGTGTTAGGATTACATAACCCATTCGATCAGTTAATATTTTGATGACGTTTGCCAGTAAATCTGATCGCATGGTATCATTGTTAAATTAATTAATTGAAATATAATAACTTTTGTGAGTAACTTGTCGTAAAATTAATTTTAAAACATATCGAATGTTAAGAGCCCTGTAAGGGCAGATGGGCTCGCTAATTAATTTTTTGCAAGGAAAAATTCAGTCAATAACCATTCTTGGTGCGAAAACGATCAACAACTGAAAGAATTGCTTCGTCCTCAGACCGATGGCAGCAAATTAGTTGAAGTATTCGATATGGTTAGATCTTACGCAACTAAAATACACCCAATACAAGCAGCACGGCAAGTGATAAAAAAAGAAATAAGTAAATTTTAATGGAGATGTTTTTATTTATTTTGAATTTTAAACTAAATTTTCGGAACATTTGCTGGAACAATAATTTTGGCATAACTCCCAATAAAATAATAACGACTCATTTAACCATAAAAATAACACTCAAGTGAACACATTTGACATGCCCTTCTCTTGAGATACCGCATACAAAAACAAAAAAACAAAATTTCTTTGGATTAGAATACGAAAAGGGACATCATGCTGTTAAAATGAAAATTCCAATTTAAAGCTAAAACAAGAACAGAACTAAAGCAAAATCCTTTAACATGATGTCTTTATTAAGTAGATGGAAAAATATTTTACACAAACAAAAACAAAAACAAAAACCAAACACCAAAATCATTTAAAAGCTTAAAACATTTAAGCCAAGTGGCCAACCAAGCAACTATTTACTGGTCAAAGGTTTTTTGTTTTCCCAAAATCTTTTTGCGGAAATAGCGAAAGCATACAATCATGTCCCTAATGAAAGTCCGTGAACTTTTTTGCATCCTTGTTTTTCACATTTGACTTTCTGTTGTTTTTGTTTTTTTTTTTTTTTGTTTTTTAAATTCCTTAGTGTGCGTATGTGTGCATGTGTGTTATCATGTGAGACATTGATAGAATTTGTTTTGCGTTTATTATCTGCTTGTTTTTTAGTTTTTATTGTTTTTCATTTGCTAGAATTTTATTAGTTTTTTCCTTTTCGTTAGATTCCCTTAGTTGGTGTTTTAATGTTTTCCTCACTACTTTTACTAATTTTCAGACAAGTGTATGAATTTATTTTCATTGGAAATCTTTCTCTTTTTTTTTGTTGGAGATTTTTCACAATTCACTGCACTTTTTGGCAAAGTGCAAAGAAATGGTTGAATAACTCAAAGTATAGATCGCTTAGTTGGCATAACTGGAACATGCTTTGAAAGCCTTCAGTATAAACTGCAAATTAGTTTTCGATACTTTAGCATTTCCGGAGAATATCCTTACAGCGCTCAAGCCATAATGGAACGGTTTCAAGACAAAATTAGAAATTCTACGGTATTCCCCTCTGACATTTTTTTATGCATATGATTATACAGATATTAAAAACGATGTATCTTGTTATAAAACTACTTGCGGCATTCTTTGAGACTACTTTTGTGCTCTCGTCTGTTAAATTTTCTCTTGATGTTCTCTCGTTTCATTTAATACTTATTTATGTACTACCATGTGAATTTTTATTGTTGTTTTTGTGTCTGGATGAGTTGGTTCGCCAGTTGCTTATATTGCCACTTGAGTAATTTGCTTGAATGTTATTTTTTCGCCTTTAACTTTAAACTCATTTTCAACTGACATTATCCCAACCAGCGATATATAAAAAAAAGGTATGGCGAACTTTCGTAAGTTGACGGCACAGTATAATTATTTTTTTTTTAGGATAACAATCATACGAATGAGTAATTGAGATCGCCCCTCGATCAGATCGGTACTTCTGTCTGCGGCGGCCTCAGGACGATTGTTGGGCTAAGGTGGCCCGGTAATGAATACAGCTTTCTTAGTAGCAGCAGAACTACTATTGATAAAGACATTTATTTTATCTATTTTTATAAGAAATTTGTGTAGAAGGAATAAATTTGTAAACGAATATTTAAAATAGGAAAAAATATTATTTGTTTTATCTTTTTATTGGCATCGTAAAGAGATTCTTAGTTTCATCCAAATTCCCTGCCGAATTACATGTAACAATTGATATACTTAAGAGTTTATGATCTCTTGATACTCATCAGCTTATCAGCATTTCGTTAAGAGATAAAATTACCATCAATAATCGGATCACCTTCTTGCAAGAGACCAATTTAGAAGTAAAGGTTTGAAATATCTGGAATAAAAGTTATTATTCTTTTACTTGTATTAAAATTATCTAAACAGCATGTTATGGGGTTTGTTAAATGCCTGCAAAATTGTTATAATTTATCTTTACGATTGGCCCCATCCAGTTTCATCATATAACTTTCTAATTTTCCTTTTATTCTCCGCCCAGATTGGAAATGTAAATTTTTTTGGCTTATCATTGAGGGTACATTTACTTGGAATATTTTTCATATAAAATATCGGTTTCCTATAATGAAAATCCTTCTATAGAATGTGATCTCTTGCATATGTGGAATCTTTGTATTTAATTTGCGTATTCTATCCGGCGAGGAAAGAAGTTCTACGATCCTGTGATACTCAAAAACTTTGAAGTGGCTATAGTGCAGATGTAGCCAAATTCAAGTTTCAAATCTATTTCTAAGCTGGCTGCCCTAAATAAAACACTTTTCCTTCTCATTTTTTCATAAGCACTGTGACGTAAAAACAATTAAAAGCAGGCAAAAAGCACATGTACACATACACCGATGTAAACATTCATGCAACATTAATGAGACTCCATATTTATTTAGAAGTTGTAATGAGGAAAGACAGATAAAAGAAATAACGAGCCAAGTGGAAGCAACGAATGGATGCAACCTTTTTTTCCACATGTTTCCCAGAGTCCTGATGATGTTACCAAAATGGGTTCTTGTTTAAGGTGTATTTTGAGGCTTTTTTGTGTTGTTTGTTTTCTTTCTTTTTTATGTATTCTTTTTTTTTTCGTTGGTTTTACGAGTCTGATACGACTGTGTAGTATTTGTTGATGTTGTTTGTCTACATGAGTTTTTTGTTGCCATTATTATGTTTGCAATGGTGTGGTTTTTAATTGCTTTGTCAAGTGTTGCAAAAATATTTGAAAATAGATAAACAAGCAACCGACATGTTTGCTAAGCTTCTGTAGACAATTGAGAATTTCGAAATGTCAATTTATTTAGAGGAAATTAAAAATGAAATTTTTTCCGAGAAATGCATACAAAAAAAAAAAAAAAATAATAAAAGCGAAAATCCAAATAAATTAAATATGTATGTTTGCTTATATGTGCATATACATATATAAAATAAATAAATGTTGAAAGATAAACATCAATTAAAGAAAAACTTCACACACACACACATTTATTATACAGCACACATTCCCATGCATGCAACACATATACGTAGACAATGTATATAAAATAATGTTAAAATTTTATTGAATGAATTTTTAATAATTTAAAATCGTTTTACGAAAATTCTTTGCACAAAGAGTTTGCAAAAAATATGCAACAATTAAAATATTTAATTGCTTTGAAACATTTTCCTTAAATAATTGAAACCTCAAATAATTACATGTGAAGTACAAAATAATTGATACTATTATTCGAATTGAATATTTTATACAATTTACGGTAATCAAAGTATTAAAAATGCAATGAAATTGATTATCAGCCAGTTCTTATATGGCTAAAGCAGATAATCAGGAAATCTCTGCTTAAATATTGTTAGAAAACGTGGCGATTTAACTAACTTATCCAACTTAAATCAAAGCTTTAAATAGAACAAAAAAATCACCCTAAATGTACTTTATTTTCTTATAGACTTTTACATTTTCTGAATTATTAAATTGTATCTCAGATATAAAAAATAGAAATTTTCTAGCTCAACAGTACGAGCCACGGAAATTTTAATTCGACACAAGTTGTGGTTTAGTTTGCCATTATGGTTCTTAATTACAAAATATAAAGGATAATAAAAATAAAAATAGTTGCCATTAACCAAACAACAATTGTTATTGTTAAGTATTCATGTGCCTCGTCCCAGTAATTAAAATCTATCTGTTATAAGAAAAGTGACAGTGGTGGAGCAGACAACGTGAGCAAAAGTATATTAATAGAAAAAACATATGATTGCCAGAGGTTTTTTTCATGACTATTTATAGAGCGTATGAGAAACTGCTCCTTAATACTGTCAAAGAAGGCACGTGCTCAGACGTACAGAATTTACGACACAAGTAGCTGCGCCATGGGTGCTTATACATTTCAAGAATAAATAACACAAAATAAAATATGGCACATGAGGAAAATTTATGTTAATCAAGTTTTTTGCAACTGCTGGAAGTGGTCATCAAACCCACTTTCATATATAATTAACGCGCTTATCTACTCTGCTGCTGAAAACTACAGAACGTGTTACTGGTATATTTTTTTGGCGAAGAATAGCAAGCTTCAACGGTATAATTGATGATAAGGCGTAGTTGAAAAATTCAATAATTCATGTATCTTATAACTGACAACGTTCTGTACAAACAAAACTATGAGCAACTTAAATAAAGTAGCAATTGTTTTTGTTTAGTACAACGAAATGATTTATTAAAAATTTTACATTTAGGTAAAAACAAGAAGACCATACTTTATTTTTGGAAATTTATAATGCTAAAATTATCAGCATGTTACTTTTATACTTTGGCGTTTCATTTATACTGAAATCCTAAAATTTACTGAAATTGAGGGCTGGCAGGTCAATTGCCTTCAATGCACATTTGACTGCATGCTAATACAGATCGTGAGGGGACTTTACCCCAACAGGAGATTTAAGTAAATTCCGATTACAATTAAGCGACAAGTTTAGTTAAACATTTGTTGTTTGGCTGATGTTTTGTCAACTAAAATAAGGACGAAAGAGTAAGGACGAGTCAAGTAACGAGTTTATCGTAGTCCGTGTTTTAGTTAATTCTTTATTTAATTTTTGGGAACAAAATTTTGAAACAAAATTTGGATTACTTGATATTACTCTTATACTTCGAAGTCCTAAAATGAAATGAATTGGAATGTTATGCTCCTTTCATGCATCAAAGTTGTTTGAACGAATTGCTTTCGACACTTGAAAACTGAAACTTGCAGCCAAAATTTAGAAAAACAGGCTTGATGGTTTGTGAAAGACTGGGCAAAATGTCCACCTCTCCATCTGCGGAGTGTTCTTACAATCTGTTTCATTTGAATTGCTGCTGACAATGTTCTCCTCCAGAATCTGTATAAATTTCAATTCTCCCATTTTTATTTCTCCATACTACTTTATGGGTTCCATTTCCTGACCTCTCTATTTGGTTTCAGCCAAATATATAATTCATCTCTCGCCTTTTTATATATTTTTTATTTTAGTTGAAAAATATTTAAATGTAAAAAATGTTTGTGTAAGTTGTTTTCGTTTACTAAACAAAAATATTTTGTCCTTTAAACGATACCAAATTCCTTTTGGAATTCCTCATAGTTTTGTTTTTCGAGAACTTTGAAAAGAATAAAGTAAACTATTAATCTGCTGAGTTGGAGTCACTTAGACCAATTGGAATTTTAAATTCCCACATGACTTGATTTTAAAACACAAGCCAAAAGCTGTCTAAATAAATACGAAAATGGAGAAGTCAGTATCGGAAGAGGAGAGACTATAATAAAGATGTTTACTGTAACAACAAAGTGCATTCAATTGAAATGTGATCGGGATATCACGAATTTCATTAAAGGCAGGAATACAAAGTTTAGGAAACAAAAAGTGATAAATAACAAATAACTACTGTATGCTGGTGTTTGTTTGATTAATAAATTTGATGAAGTCCTGTTGTAAGCGATTACAATTTAAGGATCTAGATGTGTTAATTTTTTAGATTTACAAGGTTTGGTCCACTACTGAAGTAATACGTTAATTTCTTCGCCATTCTTAAGCTTCTGTAATCTAGCGCGTTTCTGGCCAATGTTTCTCAAACATTTTATTTAATTTTTTTTCAGATAATCATCTTAATTAAATTACCATACATGAGTAGATAATGAATAAAAAAAATTATGTTTTCTAGAGTAGAGTTTACAGGACATAAAAAAATGTAGAGAAACGTTTCTTTGTATCAATTAATTATTTTTTTTTTTTTTTTTTGCTTTAACAAATAAAACATGGTGCAGCTAATTAAAAGTAAATGTTGGAGAAAGTTTTTAGATCACGAATGATACACAATTGAAACAATTATGCACTTTGCTCTTAACGAGAATATGTGAACAGAACAGAAATTAAAACTAAACTTTGTCCACTTTAAACGCAAAAAATTGTCTTAAATTTATTTAAGCACATGAGACGTTTCTTATTTAAAAGTTTTCCATTCAAAGCGCGAATTGCAAAAAGTAAGAGGAAGCAAAAAGAGAAAGATGTTTAAAAAATTAAGTTAAGAAACTTTTATAAAACAAAACATAAGAAAAGTGCAAACGAAGCATAAAACCGTATTGTTGCCAATGGACGTGGAATGGAATTCTAAAACGAGGAAAACTGCTGCAGCCACATAGAGCGGCAATGACGGCGCTTCGCTGCCACTATAAGCGATATGAAAACTAAATTGTATACTCTATAAAACAATAATGGAGCAGTACTTCAGTTCAGCAAACAAGGAAAAATAAACCAGGCAACAAAATTGGGTCCCTGAGAGACCTCTTCCCGCAGAGTGCACACATGCACTTACGCGCAACTCATATAAAATTTTGTTATGAAAAATAGACTGGATCAAGTTTATTGTCGTTTTTTTTTTCCTTTCACTTTTTTCCTTTTTATTTCCTTTTTTGTTTGTCCTGATACTTTTGCAAGTAGCATAAATGCAATTTTGCCTGCAGGGTTATTTTAACACATTCAATGATTAGTAGCATGACTTCTTGTGTTAAAAAAGGAAAAGAAGGCGAACAAGTTAGCAAAAGAGTTAAAGGAAATGGTAAGAAAAATACAAGTTTTGTATTTATTTACTATTTGGCTAATTCGCGCTGTCAAAGTGGTTTTAAAACAATAACAATAAAAGTTTAACTTTTATACAACACATATGAAATGATAAAGAAATGCTTCTTATTTAAAAATGTGACCGACCACACACAAAATTTTAATAAAAATGAAAATCAATATAAAAATTTTAAAATGTGCAAAATAGGTGTAGGCAAGTGTACATTTACGATATCAGCCATAAGGCTACGCATAAGAATCAAAATAATTTGGCCGCGGCGCCTAGCAAAACCTTTAAATGCATTGAAGCGAAATTGGAAACGTATTTGCTTAATGAGAGCTCACCATTCTCAGCAAGTTTTCTTTGTCAATTACATTTTAAATAGATAAAATAAATTTGCCAATACAATAAAATGTAAAAAAAATTTATTTTTTAATGCAAAAATATTTTCAAAATATCCTGGAAAGTGGATGTTCTGCTGAAATAGCCACCTGAAACGAATTGTGATTTTCTTATACGATAAAATGGGCAGATAAAAAGGAATAGGAAAATCTTTTCCTTTCTTTCGGTACTTCACCTTTTTCAATATACGTATGTATGTATATGTCTATCTCCTAGCCTTTACCTATTATCGGAAGGATCTCCGGTGGGGTTCATTAAAAAAGACTATTTGTGGTAGGAGACCATAAAATTAGTTAAACAAATTGAAACGAATAAAAAGTAATTTAAAATATAATAAAGGATAAAATTATTGTTTAATAATTTCGCAGCGGGATTTATTCCACATTATTCCCAAATTACATGCAAACATATACATCACCAGAAGGACGTTTGTTTACATTATGAGTACTAAAAATTATTTTACATAGTCCTCCTTTATTCATACAATTTTCTAAGATAAATAATTTTAGAAAAGGATCATGTATTAACACAATTTATTAATGACCAGCAATATGAACATGTTCTCTCACCCTTCAGCCACTTGCAATTTGTTAATTTTGTTTAATTAAGGCTGCTGGAGACTTTCTAAGATACGTCAATCCTTCATATAAGAATCCTTACTTACCCAAAAGTAATTACAACAACAAAAAGTTCGGAATTACTTCCCATGAATATTTCATATAGTACTTAATTAAATATTTACTTGTTGTTAGAACTTTGAGGTACACTGAAGAGCTTTTAAACTAAGGCGAGTACCTTTACCACAATGGCATAGTAGGAATTGGGTCACTACCGTGCATTGCATTAGTATGAATAATAAATTGAAAAATATGGACCATGGATTTCAATTGGGAACTCTAAGCAAGAACTTGACGCATGATTTTATAAGCTTAGCTATAAAAATATTTATTTATTCATATCAAAATAAAATTTTATTAGTTTAGCAATCACATAGTTGGTCACACTGCACCCACCCACTTGGAAGAAATCCTTTAAGAAAACGTCACGGCCAAGTGCAGAAGTGTTGGTTAGTTAACTTTAGTTTCAGAAATTTTACTTTATATTTTCTTGCCTTCTGTTTTCATGTGTTGAAGAGTTTAAATAAAAAAGTTTCTTTTAAAGAAAAACAAAAAAAAAAAAATAATAATAATAAATTCGAGATCCCTGCAAACCCACAAAGGTTTCCTTTTGTGAGATTTTTTTAAAGTTTTTCTAAGAAATAAAAACAAACAAGTTAAGTTAAAGCTACTCTCGCTTTCGTTGGAAGGCAAATGTTAAACGTGGTTAAAAAATAGATAAAATTAAACCTTGACTGTGATAAGGATCGCCAGACTTTTATATTGACAGTTTGAAATGCAATATCAGCATTGAAAAATTCCATCTAAATTCTGTTTCGGCAAACTTGGCTATGAATGGTTATGCCAAATTAAAAACTTTAACGTTTTTTTTTTAGCAAATCGTTGCCGCTTCAAATTACATGGATATGTAGGAAAGACGAAAGGGGGAATGAAATGTTATTATAACGCAGAAAGCGTGATAATACAATATTTTATGTTAGCAGGAATGAGCAGTTTTTTCACCGTCAGCAGTTTAATATCTGTAAGAAGTGCTACTCGGTAAAAGCGATTTGCTGCTAATTTTCCCCCCTTTACATTTTACTTTTAACTGTTCAGAGAAGTTTTTCTTGATTTAACTAATTGATTTCCTTGTATGTGTAAGCTGGTTAATTGCTTCTGTAATATAAATGAAATGGGAACGATTTCTCATCGAAAGGAAAACGAGTTTCTTACTAAAAGTGTGAACAGATGATTCAGATATTTTTTAATTCCTCGTTAGTTTTGCTGTTTCAGGAATTGTGTTTGTTAATGGGGATGGAGGATTTTGAATAAGAAAAATTAAAGCTGACCAAATGAAGTTTTCGAAGAAACAATTTGTGTTGTGTGCTTTGTTTGCTCGCAAATGCCATGAAGGAATCATTACCAGAATATTAGGAATCTATCAGATTTAATTTTGCATACAGTTAATCAATGAAATTTTTTACTTCGGTTTCTTTAACTGTTATTTTCCGATTTCAAATAATTGATCATTTTTATGCGAAAAATAATGATGTATAATGTAAAAAGCCTTCGTAGGCCCAAATAATGGTGTTAAAAGACGATATAAACTTGTTATACTAATATTTGTTTAAAATAGGATTTGCAAGAAATTACACTGCAGTTTAGGATATTCGAATATAAATGGATACTTTAACATGAAAATAGTAGCCCTGGTAGAGTAAATGCAAATATTCAGTACACGAAATAGAACTCCTTAACACTTTCTATTCACTGTCTCGCAATTTGCGACAGTAAAAACATATTTTTATCGATAACTAGTTAAAAGTTATTTTGCATTTGTCAAAAGTGATTTTTTTCACCAGGAATAGACTTAAGCATTAAATTAAATGGTGAGGATCGTGTTTATTTTCACAAAACTCATTATAGATTTTATTAAAAATTTTAATTAGATGCAAACTACTTCTAAATACAAATATCTCGCACAAGGCAAGTATTCCGCGGGCCACATGATTAAATACTCTGCCCCCCCCCCACCCTCTAATTGAAACCGAAAGGAAAGTCTAAATAAGCAAGAAATATTAATGATTCCGCTTAATGCCATCAGATGTGTTCGCTAAGTGCCCCCATCACAGTTTTAATTCCAGGCTTATTTTTCATTAATTTATTTGCTTTGAATTTTTCCTGCACATTATCAAAATATCCTTCGGTTGATGTTAGCAGCTTAATCAGGCTTGTTTATATTTTTTTTAAAAATGTTTAATTTATTTAAGCTGTTTTTCATTTGTGTTTGTGTTCCCATTCCCAGCAAGTAAGTTGAAATTATCATTTCAAATTAATAACTTTGAATTGAAAGAGAAAAGGAACAAATAAATAACTAGTTAGAAACTTTAAAGTAATTAAAGAAGGGTCTGACTTCCTCCTCAGTCGAGCAAGCATTTTGCCGTTTCATAATCAGTTCAAGACAAAACTCATTTTGAATTGCATGGAAGGAAATATTCAACATTTCTTTTCAGCACAACTGAAAGGGTATTTAGGCTTGACGCGCTTAAGCTTTACCACTGTTGGATATTATTAAGAGAACTTGTGTTTGCGAAAGGTTTTTTGATTTGCGTTATTGCCGTAGAATATTCAAAGGGGCAAAAGTAGGGAGGGGAGGGGTTAAATACAAGTCTTCTCCATTTATCATTTAATAATAAGATCAAAACGTTTTTGGTCTCATATAAGAAATTCTTTTCTTTTCAAACTACAAATAAATTTTAATAAATTTTGATTTAATTTGAAATGTAATTTTTATATTAAAAATCATTATAAACAAATTCCCTCAAATAATGTGTAAAAAATTTTAATGATTATATTCTTTCATATTACTCTATTGGAGATTAACACGGAATAATTTATTAACACTGGTTGATTAATGGAGGAATTTTACCAGCGTAATTAATCGCCATGACGTTTTCTCCTCTATACAGATACAATTAATTACATTTTTCTAATTTTACCTAATTTATGTGATAAATTAATTTCATTTAATGCAAAAGAATGCTTTTCTTTTATATTTATATATATTTCATTTCGGAGTATTTCTGACTTGTAAAAAATATTTGTTATGAAAATTTATTTTAAAATCTCTTTACAAAATCCTCTTGCAATTAAAAAGTATATAAAAATATCTCCATGAGAGCTTCAATGAAATATTTCGTTAAATCTTTATTGAAGTAATAGGAAGCTCTTGAAATAAAACATAAAATTAAAGTGAAGAAATTAAGGCTTTTCAATTATTCATAAGTGTAGTAAATAATAAATGAAATAAATTGCAATCACTAACCGAAAGCGGCATGCCGCCATCTAACAAAAAAATTATTATCATTGATTCCTGATCACTGATAAAATGAATAATTCCAAACCTCATTATGGTAACATAAGCTTGTTAACATTAATGTATTTAGTAACGTATAAATTAGGAACCACATATAAATATGACTGTGTCTGTGTGAGTACTTTGCATGGATTGAATTTTATTGCATTACGTTACCGAATAAAAACATTTTTATATAAAAAAAATTATAAAAGAAATCATTATTTTTTCTAAACTATTTCTTAGTATTTCTTTGAAGTTATTGGTATGCTTTGCAACCGACCCCTTTGGAAGCTTAACTGCGCCCATGCCCCATTTATTGACTGCAAAACCGTTTCTCTTGACTTAAGAATACACACGCAAGCACACACACACTCTCCCCTTTTTTATTTCCTTCTTTCCTTTCTTTGAAATCCCACTTAATCTTCTTCATTACACAAATGGTTCTTAATTTAATTAAAAACATTATGGACCAGCAATATGACTTACCACTGAAAGCGTTTTGTGTGTTTTGTGTTTCCACTTCAAGAAAGCATACTCCGGAACATCTCGAAACTTTTTTGTTGGAAATTATTCTGTAAGAGATGACGAAAATAAAAATAGAAAATTAACCACAAAATAAATTTCCCTTTAAAATAAAAATACATTTTTTTTTTTTTTTTGCTATAAAAACCCTCAAGATACAAAGATAAATGCAACAAATTAAAAGTCATTCAACACTTTTCCTGCAAAACTCTTATCAAAAAGTTGAAAATAATAATAAACAAAAAGCAGATAAAATAAAAACTAAATTTTATAACCAAATCTTTATACTTAAGGGAATTGAAAATAGAGATAAAGTACATATAAATATAAAACATAAAGTAATAAAATACATATAGTATGCATACATTTGTTTCTTTTTTTTTTGTGAAAAATTTACATAAAATAATTGATATTCCAGAAGGCCAAAAATATATTTAAATTGTTTATATATTGTGCATTAATAATATTTAATTTAAAAATATTTTAATTCAAATATTTACAAACTGAATTTCATTCGAACGTGTTTAGATGGGAGATAAACTTGTGTAAATATTTATTTTTGTATGTGTATGTGTGTGTGTACGTGTGTCCTGAAATAAATTCAAATTCAAGTAAACTAAACTTAGTATTTTGAAATTAATTAATTCAGCATTTGAAATTGTTACAGCGCCATCCATGGAATGCCGTCCACGGAAAGCCGTCCATGTAATGCCGCCTATGTAGTGCCGCCTATGTAGTGCCGCCCATGTAATTAACAACAATTTAAATACTGTTGCATGGCAGAGTAATTTACGCAAGACCTTTAAATATTACAGCTCCATTGCCGAACGATATTAAGCTCGATTTACTACAGCAATAAAGTAAAATGTAATAATGCGTATAATTGTATACAATACGAGTATCCCTTCTCGTGTTGGTGAATGGAAATTTCGAATTTCTTCACGTCTTACGAACACATTTGACTTCAAAAATTTGTGCTTCGCAAAATTAAAAGGCTTGAGGCGATATTTTTCAAACCAAAAGCTTCTTCAAGTTTAGAATGCTACATCGACATTCGTTTCGTTTTTCACACAGAGAAAATATGTCGTTATAAGAAGTGTATGTATATGTAAGTGTATGTAAGTGTAACTGTTGCCACACATTTTCAAAATAATTTTTAAAAAAAAAAATCAAAAAATACTTTTTCACATTTTTGTAAAAGTAACACAAGTACCAAAATTTTTCCAACAGCAATTATTAGTTATCATTTTTTATTTTTGTCTTTCTTTACATGTTAGAGCAATAATATTTAAAGCACTTATTTCAGTCCAATTTTTTAATCTTTTTAATCTTTTTTTAATTTTACAGTTCTTAAGAGGTCGCATGTAAGAGCGACCTCTTAAGATAGTGATGGCACGGTGATTGTGTCTGTGCCACCCTTTCTTACATAAATTTACCATTTCTTGTAAGAAATTTTTTACGAAAACGTACAAATGAAAAACTTCATCCAAAGGATAAGAAGACATTGTGTGATCCTTTGGTATCACATATATTTCCAATTGAAATGTTATTACTTGCAGTCAATATGCATGGTGTCCTTAAATAGACGGCCACCAAAATTCATCAAATTACGTCAACTTTTCCCATTTTTACTTATACTTATTTTTACTTAATTGATAAATGTGATCTGAATTAACGTGAATTTTTCTGCTTTAAAATTCAATATAAAACCAATACAGCGTATAAAATAATATTTTTTTCTCCTAAAAGTCCTCTCTTGCCATGATGTTAAAAAATTTATCCTTCATTTATTTTAATATCCTGCTTACAGCAATAAAATTAAATTAATTTCTCGATAAAGCTTTTTATAATAAAGAACTATTGATGTCATAAAAACTAGCCATAAATATTGGCAATTTGCATAAAATATTACAATACACTCAAACAAAAATGTTAGTAAACTATGAAAATATAATTATAGAGCGAGAAACATGGAACAATCAATTAGCTGGCAAAAACATTTACACATACACAGCCGTATACAGTAATCTGTTATTTATAAGTTTGTATTTTTATTATACGTATAACAGTTTATTCATTAGCCTCGATGCCATCGAAGGCAAATATTATCGTTTTTGCTTGGTGTTCTTCAACGATATAAAAGTCAAAAAAAGGATTTGTTTTGGTTCATAATAAAAATATTGCGAAGAAAACAAGCTTAAAGATGTTGTCCATCGGATTTTCATATTTTATCTTAAAGATTTCTGTTTTCTTAAACCAAATATTACAAAAAAAAAACACAAAAAGATAGAAATAGAAATACTAAAACCAACATAACCGACAAAATATTATACAGGATATTATAATATTTTATAGTTTATGATATTTCAAAGCCAACAACCAGCAAAAGATAATAAACGAATGAAGAAACGAAATACAAAAGTGGCAAGTCAGTGCTTTTTCATCTTGCGTGTATTTTGTTTTCGTTGAAAAAGACCACTCGATTTAAGGAAAAGCAACTGACAAGCAAAAAAGAAACGCGTTAGACAAGCACAATTACCCAATTTAACTGAGTAGATTACCATTGATGTTTCCCCTTATGAGTTGTCAGTTGATTTTATTACGAAGAAGTTTATCAAATTGCTTCTCGATTTTAATATACTCGTACTCGTACATAAGAATATTCCGGCATACGTTTGTCTCAAAGCTGACCGCGGCCTGCTTCTTGCCCCCTCTTCTACCACAAAAGGAGTCATGTGTAATACATTTGTTTAAGAAAATAAAATAGTGCCAGAAGAAGAAAAATCGGCAAATTTGTTTTACTTACAGAAATAAATAGCAACAGTGTTCTTGAGAGGCACATAGTCATCTTGTCAGCGACATTTCCAAGCATAACAGGAGCATGCCGAAAGCTACTAGGCATAATTCATTACATGCGATTTTTTAATTTAACGCTGATATAAAGAATTTTTATCGCAAATCTAAAACATAAAAACTTTAAGATTATCGACACCAAATTTCCTAAATACTTGTTATTATTATTATAAAAAAACCGAACGAAGCAAATACTCTTGAGAAAATAATTTTGACTTTTAAATCAAATTGGCGCCAGAGAAATTACAATTCCTTTTGATTATTAAAATAGTTCAATATTTATTAATGAAAAATCAAATAAGCCCCACCAACAATAATGCCATTTAGAAATATACAAATAAAATTAAAAATTATACACAGAAAAGAAAACACGAATTAAATGAAAAAAATATTCAATTTTTGGGAAAATTTTCGTACTCTTTGCATTTTTGGGCAAAAATTGTCAAATTTCGAAAATGTCCTTTTGTGTATTTCTTAATGAAAACCTCGAGTTTTTATTGCTCTTGTATGTTTATTTGATGTTTTTAAATGTTTAAATATATTTTTGCTAAAAATAAAAAAAAAAAAAATTTTCGAATTTTGGGAACATTTGCGATTTTTGGTAAAGGGGTACCCTTTGCTTTTTTGGGCATAAATCGTCATTCTTTGAAATCGTTCGTTTGTCTATTTTTTAATGAAAAACTTGCGTTTTTATTGCTCTTGTATGTTTATTTGATGTTTTTAAATGTTTAAAATATATTTTTGCTAAAAATAAAAGAAAAATAAATTTTTGGAATTTTTGGGAAATATATTCAATTTTTGGTAAGGGGGTACCCTTTGCTTTTTTGGGCATAAATCGTCATTCTTTGAAATCGTTCGTTTGTCTATTTTTTAATGAAAAACTTGCGTTTTTATTGCTCTTGTATGTTTATTTGATGTTTTTAAATGTTAAAAATATATTTTTACTAAAAATAAAAAAAAAAAAAATTTTCGAATTTTGGGAACATTTGCGATTTTTGGTAAAGGGGTACCCTTTGCTTTTTTGGGCATAAATCGTCATTCTTTGAAATCGTTCGTTTGTCTATTTTTTAATGAAAAACTTGCGTTTTTATTGCTCTTGTATGTTTATTTGATGTTTTTAAATGTTTAAAATATATTTTTGCTAAAAATAAAAGAAAAATAAATTTTTGGAATTTTTGGGAAATATATTCAATTTTTGGTAAGGGGGTACCCTTTGCTTTTTTGGGCATAAATCGTCATTCTTTGAAATCGTTCGTTTGTCTATTTTTATTGAAAAACTTGGGTTTTTTTGTTCTAGTATGTTTATTTGATTTTTTAAATGTTTAAAATATATTTTTGATAAAGATAAAAGAAAAAAAAAATTTTCAAATTTTGGGAAAATTTGCGATTTTTGGTTTCTTTTCGATTTCTTCGCATTTTTGAGCAAAAATCGTCAAATATTGAAAACGTCCGTTTGTGTATTTTTGAATGAAAAACTTGCGTTTTTATTGCTCTTGTACGTTTATTTGATGTTTTTAAATGTTTAAAATATATTTTTGCTAAAAATAAAGACAAAAAAATATTTTCAATTTTTGGGAAAATTTGCGACTTTTGATAAGGGGGTATCCTTTGCATTTTTGGGCCAAAATCGTCATTCTTTGAAAGCGTTCGTTTGTCTATTTTTATTGAAAAACTTGGGTTTTTTTGTTCTAGTATGTTTATTTGATTTTTTAAATGTTTAAAATATATTTTTGATAAAGATAAAAGAAAAAAAAAATTTTCAAATTTTGGGAAAATTTGCGATTTTTGGTTTCTTTTCGATTTCTTCGCATTTTTGAGCAAAAATCGTCAAATATTGAAAACGTCCGTTTGTGTATTTTTGAATAAAAAACTTGCGTTTTTATTGCTCTTGTACGTTTATTTGATGTTTTTAAATGTTTAAAATATATTTTTGCTAAAAATAAAGACAAAAAAATATTTTCAATTTTTGGGAAAATTTGCGACTTTTGATAAGGGGGTATCCTTTGCATTTTTGGGCCAAAATCGTCATTCTTTGAAAGCGTTCGTTTGTCTATTTTTATTGAAAAACTTGGGTTTTTTTGTTCTAGTATGTTTATTTGATTTTTTAAATGTTTAAAATATATTTTTGATAAAGATAAAAGAAAAAAAAAATTTTCAAATTTTGGGAAAATTTGCGATTTTTGGTTTCTTTTCGATTTCTTCGCATTTTTGAGCAAAAATCGTCAAATATTGAAAACGTCCGTTTGTGTATTTTTGAATGAAAAACTTGCGTTTTTATTGCTCTTGTACGTTTATTTGATGTTTTTAAATGTTTAAAATATATTTTTGCTAAAAATAAAGACAAAAAAATATTTTCAATTTTTGGGAAAATTTGCGACTTTTGATAAGGGGGTATCCTTTGCATTTTTGGGCCAAAATCGTCATTCTTTGAAAGCGTTCGTTTGTCTATTTTTATTGAAAAACTTGGGTTTTTTTGTTCTAGTATGTTTATTTGATTTTTTAAATGTTTAAAATATATTTTTGATAAAGATAAAAGAAAAAAAAAATTTTCAAATTTTGGGAAAATTTGCGATTTTTGGTTTCTTTTCGATTTCTTCGCATTTTTGAGCAAAAATCGTCAAATATTGAAAACGTCCGTTTGTGTATTTTTGAATGAAAAACTTGCGTTTTTATTGCTCTTGTACGTTTATTTGATGTTTTTAAATGTTTAAAATATATTTTTGCTAAAAATAAAAAAAAATAAATTTTTGGAATTTTTGGGAAATATATTCAATTTTTGGTAAGGGGGTACCCTTTGCTTTTTTGTGCATAAATCGTCATTCTTTGAAATCGTTCGTTTGTCTATTTTTTAATGAAAAACTTGCGTTTTTATGGCTATTGTATGTTAATATGATGTTTTTAAATATTAAAAATATATTTTTACTAAAAATAAAAAAAAAACTCGAATTTTAGGAAATTTTGCGATTTTCAAATGTTTAAAATATATTTTGAATTTGCCGTACATGCACACACGTAAATGCATCTGGTTACCAAAAAAAAGCTTTCTCGGCTTGCTACAAAAAAAATTTTTGGTGAAGTAATGCAAACGCATGCACAAGTATAGAGAGCAGTTCCATTATATTCATTTTAAAGATAAAAATAGTCAATACAGTTAAATTGAATTTTAAAAAAATGCTGCCTGCTGCTTTAAATCTCCTTCAAAGACGCCTTGAGCAATCATTAGCAGCGTGCAATTTTACTTGTAAAGTTCACTATTGAAACTTTTTACCATTTCTCATATTATTCATACACGTACTGGTTTTTGGGGCAAGAAGAGTAAAAAACCGAATGAAATAAAAAATATTTCCAACTCTTGAAAATTACAATACAAATAAAAAGTAATAAATATTTTTCTAACGATTTTCTCTCCTGATGGAACGAAATTCCAAGAGGAACGAATAGCAAAATAAAACAAATTGTAACTTTTTAGTTTAACAGAGATTATACAGCAAACCTCGAAAAACTTTCAGAGTAATGGTGATCATCTGTCAGTGAAGCTTTTCTCTCCATTTGCCACTTCAACTTTTTGTTTCAAAGCTTAAATACACGAGTAGAAGCGCTGCAATCTGGCCAAAAAAAGAAGAACTGTATGAACGTGAGCAGAGAAACGTTTAGCAGAATTTCTTTGAAAAATTAAATAAATGAAATAATTTAAAATGAAATGAAATGAAATGAAATAAATTGAAAATAAATAAATTAAAGCAACAACTATTTTGTAAATTGATCGAAAATTTCTCAAAAATTTTTTTAAAGGTCTGACTCAGCATCATTGGCACTCTTTAGGCGAGTTGAAATAAACTTCATATATTATATATATTTGCCTTTTGATTTTGCTTTCAACAAAACTGATGCCAATATGTAGACGCTAAATATATACTTTCTTAATAAAGTAATTATGCAAAAGCATTTGAAGTCAAAATTTGAATTGACGTATAAAAGTATACCTTCGGCTTTATTTAAAAACCAATTTGCATATAATTTATTTCAACAGCCGAAGGTTTGCTTAAAACCGACGAATGTCCTTCAGGAAATTTGAAACAAATTGTTTAAATAATTTCGACCGTTACATTTCAAATTTTTATATAATTTTTCTTTTCTTTCACATTTTCAGATGGAGGAAACTTCCAAAATGGTAAGCAGTGAAATATGCCGGTTTCAAAGAAATGAGCAAACAAGTAAAAGGATATTAAATTAGTCTTAGTTTTACAGGCGGTAAACCATAAAAACTTTAGAAAATTTTCTACGAGTATATCGAATGCATTGTTTTTTAATAGAAGTAGTCTTTAATATAAATCTGATATTCCAAGAAAAGAAGTAAGAGATATACCACCAACATTTTTGGGAACGTCACATTAGCGGCCAACAAACTTATAAAACCCAAATAATTTTCAAATGTTTCTTTCCTCAAACTTGTGCTAGAGGAATTAGACCAGTTATCAACAAAGCAATCATATGCCAGAATATGTAAATTTACATTTATTTTTTTTTATGTGAATAGTCGCAGAACTGAACGAGTGACAAGTTTAAATTACATTGTTCGTTTAAGTTTGGAAGACATGAGCTTTAGGCGCTCTTTCAAGTTGAAATAAAAATTAAAAATAAATGCTTTACTTCCTCTGCTACGGCACGAGGCGTAATGACTTTTGAGGAATGAAATGTAAACGAATGAGACTTAAAATGAAATTTAAATCACGTTCACCTGTTAAATAAAAATAACTTTGTAAATTCGTTTTTTTCTCACAGAAAACAACTTTGAGCTTTAACTTAACAAAGTTATAAAAATAACGTCAAGTCCACGGACCTGCATATCACAATAAAAAGAAGACGAAAAGCGGTTTACGGCATGAAACTTTTAGACTCTGGGATTCACTTGAAAACGTCAGGCAGACGTCTACTTGTGCCGAATTGAATTGATATCGACCCATTTTTAAAATCAGTGACTGCTTAAAATATACATTTTAAATTATGGCTCTTTAACATGTATTTCTCCTCTGCAAATATTCGTTTCAATTATTTGTCGAGCACTCATTCGGGAGCAAATCTTATTAATTAGTTTTTTTTCGATTTTTTTTTTCAGTTCGGGACATGCAAATTAATAAATTAATTTGATTTAAATTGGTCAACATCTGCATGTAGATTTCAGTTGCTTCATTTCAGTTCTGTACTTTTTATTTTTTTCCTTTTGCTCATTTAATCAAGCATGTGCGCGCTTGCATTGCATGTGCAAATGGATGTGAAAGTTCACGTATGGAGGGGCCAAAGTGTACGTGTATTATAACTTATTTTACTCAATTAAAATTTGCTATATTTTGTTGAAATATTCTCTTGTATGTCGTATGTTGCATATACGAGTATGTACTTGTGTATGTGTTGTTAAAACTGTAGTACGTGCACCAACACATTCATTTCAACAATAATACACTTGCATACGTGATGTTTTAAATGCGATAGTTTCGTATGCATAATATTGATGGTACATAAATGGTCACATATGCAAAATATTAATAAATACTCTTTGCAATCAATTTCAGAAAATACAATAACACTCACATGGTACTTAGCGCATATCCCAGCAGACATATATTCCATCTCTTTGCATAGAAAGTATGACTAAAATATTATTGGAGTAGAGTGCTACGTTAGTTCTCGACGAACCATTCTCACAATACAAGGAGGTACTTCTAATCCTGCGTTAATTTTGGCATGCCCTGCATTAATAATAAATTATATATATGGGGATTTGGGAGAACAATTCAGAAAAATTTAGAAAGGATTTTTCTACGAAATTTTTTGTTAGGAAATTAATTTAGTTTTTTTTCATTTCCCGCAGAATTATCTACTCATTTAGTTAGCTGAGTGGATCCCCTTGAAGAATAAAAAAAGTGGGCGGTGTTTAGCTAAAGTGTTTGGCTTCTGTTAATGGCAACTCAAAAATCGCTTGGGAATCAAAAGGTCGGCATGGAAATAATTAGAGACATATACCAGACCGCCGAATAGCAAGTGACAAACTCTTTGAGGTAAAAGTGTAAATAATTTGTTTAAAATGAAAAGCTGTACTATAGAAGTATACACATCGTTGTCGCCAGGATACACAATATGAATACCGCATTTCCTTTTGCATCATTTAGTACAAATCAAAGCAATTTCTTTTGTATTTCAACTCATCAAGGCAACAGTATCGTCATTGTCACAACGACTGATACTGTTGTCATCGTTACCGTCATTTTCATGCAATTGTTTTACAAGGGACCTTTTTATAACAAAATAAATTTAGATTTTTTTTTCTAATTTTTTTCTTGCATCTTTCAGTCATCAGTTTAAACAAATACTTTCTAATGTAACTTTTCATTTGCTTTTGATTTTTGCCGTGATTCTTTTTTTATTTCATTAAATATAATTCGAGTAAAAGCGCTGCTCATTATTTACTTAAACAATTCAACAACATCTTGGATGTTTTTAGATTACTGTGCAACGCTACAAAGTAATTCATTAAAAAAAAAAATCAATTGAATAATATTGCATTCATGCTGAAAATCGGTTAGTTGCATAATTTTCAATTTCGAAACTTGGAAACTTTTTTCTAATTTTTCTAAGTAACCAATTTGACTTGAAAAAAAATTGTAAAAGGAGTTTGAATAGAATACATCTCTTATATACCAGTAAAAGCACCATTAGATTTAAGCTTTGAAATGCAATTTACCTCGGATTTTAATTACAGTTAATGCAACGCTTTAGTTGCAGTTTATAAAGAGCTGAAGCGAAGCTCGGAATTTCTTTTAGATTTACAATCGAATTACGTAAAAATAAATAGAAGTGAATTTAATCAGTGTTATGCATTAATAAATTTTATGTTGAAAGGAAAAGGAACATGATTATGAAGTAATTGATTATTTTTAAATATTAAAATATTTATTTCATAAAAGAGATTCTTAGATTTTATTATCTAAGGTTTTTAACTACCTTTTTTCCTATAGAATAATTAGACATAAGAAATTGATAGCATTTTTACTCTAACATATGGAACAATATGGTGCAATATATAATACATATAAAATCTCAAAAATTGTTACTATTATAAGCTGATATATGGTAGAACAATAAATGAACAAAAAAAAAAAGATTTTATTATCTACAAAAAGTTTGCTTATTTCCTTGATCTTTCTATTGTTAATTTAAAACTGTTTCGACTATCGAGCTTAAAGGTCAATGTTTCAATGCAGCTTTCCTTACCGCTTTCGAAAAATAAACAACGATTGCATAAATGTTCATAATTCACAAAAATAGAGATCTGCTTGAATACGAATCATGCTGAGGCATGATTTATTCTTTCTTCTTCGTGCTTAAATTATAATGTTTCTTATAGTGCTCCTTGTAAAGTAACCGCCATTAGTCAGTTGACATTGCAGATCGATTTATTTGCACACGCTGCAAATGACAACTTTTCGTTATATTGTTGTGATTTTTCCCCTCTCAGCTGGAACATGCTGCACCTTTATTGCAATGATGTTTCAAAAAATGTTTTGCACAAAACTATTCGTGCCATTTTCAACACTTTTTTAATACATCCGCAAATACACTTGAAAATTTTATTATCACTTTGAAACTCAGCAAATTGAATGAACACTTCAGCATAGCTAGTTTTATTTGTCTGTTATCTCTATCATCTTTTGACTCTTATGATTGTGCTGTTGCCGTGGAGCGTTTCGAATAACTTCACGAGTAAATAATGACGCCAACCAACGTTGCTCGAGATTCGTTAACACTACAAAACCGTTTACGAGTGGAAGCACAGAAAATTTAATGCTGCATCTGTACATCAAACTTATTCTATTTTATTCCAAATATGTATGTATATACATTCGTATTTATGTATGTAAAGTGTATGGACAAATAAGCACGGAAATCAGACATACTCGTATGCACAAGAGGATGCCAACATATTCGCACACATGCATACACATGCACACACATATGAAAATATGTGTATTAAGGAAATTGTCTAAGTATTTAAATAAACGACAGAACACTTCAAATAAATGGCAACAAATCAAGCTGAATAAAGGAAAACATACAACGCTCGGAAATAAAAAAATACACTCAGTTTATGCTTTGCATACCCGTTTAAAGGCAAACACAAAGTTGCATGAATCTACACTCACAAGTCCTCACAGTTACACCGACGAACAGATGGAAATATTTAGTGCCTGATATTTTCAACATTTAAACTAATGATGCCAAAAATATATACATTTTTCAAACAACAAAACTATATTTACGAGTATATGTATTTGAGTATGTAACTTCGTATATGAGCTCGCCCCGCAGGAAATGTCAGAAGTGAAAGTGGCTCACTTGCCACTAGCACAGTCACCAGTACTAGTCACTTATAGTAGTCCTAACGGAGCTTTCTTATTCGAGACATTTCACATGTGAGTAGCTTCGAAAAGCCACTACTGATTTTGATGCAATCGCCAAGGTAGTTTCTTCCGGGAACCCCAGATGCACTAGTTCATTTTGGAAACTTTAGTCAACACTCTTTGTAGTCTTCTGGAGTAAATGCCGATAACCAAAACTTTTGCATATATTCTCGCAAAACTTTTTTTCCCATCCATGCCAAAAACGTTTTTTCCCATCGTTGCCGCCAGGAGACAAGTTCACCAAAGTTCTCACTTGGAGGCACTTCTCAACCGTTTCCTTGAGGGCAATTTTGCATGTGCTTATCTATACATAACAATATGTGAAAATATGCAACTGCATACACACCAGTTTTCTGCACACATACATACACAAATGCTAGTGTGCTTAGATCTCCCTACTCGTATTTAACAATTTTTTTTTTTTTTTTTTTTTTAAATAAAAAACAACATGCATATGAATGTTTAAAAGCTTCTACAAAGTTTTTTTATTCTTTATTAAGTATTAAAACGAAATGAGATAAAGAAACTAGAACATTATTTCTTTTAAGCAAATTTGAGATACGACTGAATTTGTGTTTATTACTCGTATGCTGTGAATGCCCAGCGAACTTTTCCCGAAATCGATATATATCTTTTATATATAAAAGTTGGAAATTTATAACTGATTAACCAAAGTGACTTTAAATTTTACAAACGCTGTACAAAATGTTAAAGAAAGTTTTAGCGATTTGTCAGCGAGTGAGAGGAAAGCTGGCATTTCCAGAACTATTGCAATTATTTTCGTGGAAATTGAAGTATAAGGAAACACTACATCACACTACATGCATGCAAACATGGAACTGCAAGGACATTTACAAATTCAAATCAAATGTTTGAATTAAAATTTATTTCACTTTAAAATGTTTAAAATTTCCCACCAGAGAATCATGAAATAAATTATTTGAATTATTTCATCAATTGTTTTGCACTTTATAGGAAACTTTTAAATGTCTTAATGGGAATTATTTCCCCACCATGGCCAAATTCAGGTAATTGTTGTTCTGGCAGGCTCTTTACGTCATTCACTCGCACATATCGTATGCAAATAATATTTAAATTCTTTAATATAATATAAACCGTGTTTGCGTTATTGGAAGGAACTCCCAACTCCATCTAAAGCTACTTTAAAAATCTTCTGGCATTCACTTTTCTATGCTTTTCTAATGAACGATAGTTTAAATTACCAAATATATTTTTTAATATATATTTTTCTTAATTGTAAATATTTGCTACGCGAAAAATAGCAACGTATCGCTTGTCACTATTCTGTTAACCGTGGCGTAGAATGCCACAAAACTTATTCCTTTATTTCATAAAGTTTGATATTGATATTGTGGCTGACATCAAACATATTGGAACTGTTTTGTGGGTATCAACAATGTTCAAAATAGAGGAAACACAACACTTTATGTATGCATGTATTCAAATATTCTTTTCTTATTCCATTACGCCTTAGAACATGCCCACATACACTGATACGTTGGGTAGTCAGGGTTGGATATATGAGAACATGATTTCATAACAGAGAGAAAATTTCGATTTATCTTTAATACAAAGGATACGCTACATGAATTAAAAAAGCGTGAAATATGAAAAATTAGCGTTTACAAATGCTTTTTTTTTTTTGAAACTTTCACGCTGAGAAAGTTTGCCGTATGATAAAAAATCAAAAGCAAAGGGTTTCGAAATAAATTTTCTAACATCAAATTGCTGCTATACAATTATGTTGCTATCCTTGAGCCAGATCTGACAATTATGTCTGATTTTTTATATCCTATGAACTCAATGCTCACTATAGTGAAACAATTTTCCTTCTCGCATGCAAATTTATATCTCGCTTATAGACATATTGTCTAAAACAAAAATAAAAGATGAAAAAACATAAGAGGATAAGTACATGAAATTGAATAGTTTTCCTCTATGTATTTTATATGAAAAAAGGATCAAATAAAGTTTTATATACAATCTACGTACAAAATGTTATAAATTGAAATAAGCACATCTATCTTAAATACAGTATTTTTATTTAATTTAATTTTATTTTTTTTGTAAAAGACTTTACACGGAAAACAAAACATTATGCTGCTGTCCTTGATTATTGGCATCGTACGCTTCTTAATGTAAGAATAGGAAATCCAGCCGCTTACTTTCATGAGAAAATCTGCAACTATTGGGCAAACGGAAAGTAAAAATTATGCCATCATAAAGAACAAGAGAGATGAACTTTGCAACAACGCGTTGGAATTATTAGAATCACGTCATCGAAGTGTGAGAACTTGGGCTGCTGGGACAAATGGGCAGTTTTAAAAATTGCGGTCATACATGTCGGCCGTATTGATATTAAATAAAAATCTCGATCGACATCGACTACTCTAATTGGACGCCATTTTTGTAATAGCCAGTTCGCAAATGGCACACCTTTTGGTGTTAAAGCTTTTAAAGCTCGTTCACTTCAGGAAATCATACCTACAATTTTGGCCTCCTCGAAGGAAACAACTTATCTTTCATAATTTCTTTAATTTTACTTTGAAGGAGAAGTCTCAAACACATGGCCCAGATTTATTGAATTCAAATATAAAAAAATTAATTTCATAACTTCAGTGCCGTTGCTCGATAGAGCGAAATAATGATACGCACTCGTGCGCCTAGGCCCATTGTAGTATTTTCATTAAAGTCTATTCAGTTGCATCTTATTAGTTTTGTCTCGAGTGCATTAGCACACAACTACTCGAAATGATACTTATTCCAACTTAGAACTCAGGACGACTTATAAAGCATAATTTACTTGCTCCTTTCATTTTTTATCTGCTTGAATTGCAACAATTTCTTAAGTGGCTTTAAGCATTTGGCTTTCCGTAATTATTATTTGCTCTGATATTGTTAAAATATTAGTAAGCGGTATTTACGTAGTGTATGTGTGCTTTTATTTCCTTTTCTGTGGAAAAAAATTAAGTGGAAATGTTTTTAAGGATACTTATGATGACTTAAATACTTGTATATGGAATTCACTTTCAGTAGCACACAAACCGAAAGGAATTAAAATATTTTCTACGTTTAAGCTCTTCTTGAATTTTCACATTTATAAAGAAGCAACTGTAAAGGATTAAATAATAATTACGTCACTGATAAGCAACAATTTTAAAACCTCAACCAATTTCCAGAATATGGTTTTCCTTCCAAAGAATTTTTCATAAAAATAAAATAAGCACTGCAAAATGGTTGGATCAAATGTTTGGCTAATGCAATGACTATAGTGGCATAATAAAGCCAAATTTACACGTATTGGATTGTTGGCTAGACAATGATTGGCAAATAAGTTTTAGTGAGTATTTTACTTTTATTTACTCGGCTGAAAATCGAAGTTTGTTATAGAGGATTCGCCAGAACAAGGAACAGCTTTTGCATTTCCAGAAATTCAGTAACACTGAAAGCCAGATAGTGAATAAAAAAGTTTGATGGGAAATAGAACATTCAAGTTAAAATACCTCAAAATAAATAAAAAACTAAAATTTAAATTAATTAAAAATTATATTGAAAAACACGCCCAAATTAGAAAAGCCCAAAAAATGATTTAATGCTTATAGAAAAAGTTGCGAAAATCGGGAAATGAAAAATTGGATCGCATGGTGTGTCGGCATATCTTTTAATTTTACAAAAACTAGTCTGCGACACATTTATCGGCACAATATTAATTAATAACTTAATTATTAACAAAGTTAATTAAACTTAGTGTTGATTAGCTAACTTATAACTGACAAGGATTTAAAAAAAATTATATGCTAATAAATTAGCTTCATTTTCACTAGAAGTCTACTATTCTGAGTTCTGATTTGAGGGTTTTTTCAATCCGACTGGTATCGTTGAGTAGTTGAAAGCAAGTCTTCCTTTTTTTTATATCGTAATACAAAAAGAGATGGGTAATTTTAGATTGAAAAATTTTATCTTAATTTCTCTTTAAATAAATACGAACCAACTGTTGGGTATCCAAAGAATGGCTGTAGAAAGAAAAATTGTAAACTTAATGAGCAGTACTTTTTTAAGACTTCAATTACAACTACCATTCAACACTTGGGCGCACATAATATTCTTTTATCAAAAAAAAAAAAAAAGCAAGACCAGTAAGCAGGACCAGTTTAGTAAAAATACTGAGCAGGCATTGAAAATTTTTAATAAATGAGGAAAAAAGCGATTTAACTTCATCATATTTATGAACAAGCAGACAAGCGCAGAAAATTTGTCCATTGTTATAAGACAAACAAGCATAATATTATTTTTTTTTCTCTAATTTATTTCATTTATGAGTACCCTACAAGTGAAGCGATTGCAAGTTCAATAAAGCCACTGATGGGATATTTGCTATCATCCTTGTTGCAGGTACTTTCATAAATAATGTGTATTGGAGAGTATTGCTTCGATGTATAAGTTTTTGTGACTCCTCGTACGTTTCATGAGTAAATTTGATTTCTGTTTGGAAGCTTTGAAAGATTATTCGTAGTGTACTCAACATTCGGTGTGGCAGACCAGACTTGATGTGTCTAAATGTCTGTATGTCCTTCAGTTACTCATAAATTAAGTTCTAAGTTTGCTTTTTAATGGTTATAATTTATTCGTAAGGATGTGTATTTTAGTTGTTGATTGCTGCTCTGAATGCAGTTGTTTGACTAAATTGTGTGTCTACAAACGAGAAAACTTTTCAAACACTCTTGAATATAAAATTGTTGTTGCAAAACTTTTCCATGTTGTTAGCAATGTTGTTGGCTTTTTTGTCACTTTTGTTAACAAGTACAAGATGGTGATGGATGCCAACAGCAGAGACGACAAAATATGTCCGCTTTACGGCATACTCTCTTTTATATACACTCTGTATCTGTGTAAGTTGGCCCGGCATAGATTTTAAAGCTAAAGCCTAAAAATGTATTATTTTTTATTCAAGTGGCTTAAAACTAAACACAGATAATTTATTTATTTATAATGTATTTTTCTTTTCAACAAATTAAAGTTGATTATTAGTTTAAAATTATCTTTAGAAACGTGTAGGCAGAGTTTGCAAATAAAATTCAGTTTTTACGTTATGAAACTTTGAAATATGTAAATGCATATGCGTGCATGCATAAACGTTCTTGTAATGCAAGAAATTTAACAAGAATATTAAATAGATGAAAGAGGACTAAACTTGGTGAGGGGAAATGTTTGTTTCTATTCTCTTCTACTGATGCTTCTATGCAATAAATGTTTAACTTTAAATACAGAAAGAAGAAAATTAAATGTAAAAGATCTCTGCAAAGTCATTGACTGAAAAATATTTGACAATCCTTTTGGGTTTGATAAATATTTATAAATTTTTTTATTTACATTTACTACAATTAAAATTATTTAAATTTATTTAAGATATTTTTCCAACTCTGTTTATTTATTTCAAGTTATTTGTAATATTTAAACGTATGCCAAAAATAAAGTTCGATATAAAAAGCTCTGTAAGGAAGATAATAATTTTGCCTCTAAATAAGACAAAATAAATAGGAATATTTAATTATCATACAAAATTTTAGTACAACATACAAAATACACCGAAACTAAGGAATATAATTACTTTGCTACATTTTATTAAACGAAAAGTACAAAAAGCACAAGTATCTATGAATCTAGTCTATGATGGTCTATGATTCAGAAATCACTTTCAAAAGGCTCATAAAACTTTACTTTAGTGAATTATTAAAGTTTCTAATTATTTCATATTTAAAAAGCACGAAATTCTCAAAATTATTATTTACTTTTTATATTTTTTAAACATATTAAAACTGATTATTTGTTTATATTTAGTATTTGTTCAAGTTCTTCCTTTAGATATTTTATTTTAAAAGTTCCCCGACAAAACTAAACAAGAAACCCTGCAGCATTCTAGAAGAAATAAAACTATTGCCGTTATCGCTGCTGTTGTAAGCATTTCTTTTTAACTAGTTGAACCCGCAAAGCTTTTGGCTTTGACCTCAGGAAAACAGCCAGGTTCTAGGCAGGAACAGAACCCGTGACCTCCATTTTAATAGGCTGCGCATTATTGATTCGCCTATGGATGCAATTAAATACAGTTGTTTTGTTTTGAGTGGCAAAACCTTTACCTATTCAAATAATGCACTCATACCGTATAAGTTATTACTTATGAACACATGAGTTACCGCTCCTTATAAAAGTCGCAAGAGTGCGGCACCGACTTGTTTTATAATTTGCAAAAGCTTTGCAGCTTTCATTAAAATAAGGACCAGTTTTATAATAAACCAAAAAAATTATGATCCACTTTATTCCACTATGTTTTCGCCACTTTATTATTTTATAATTTATTTTCACTATTTCTTGTCAGACCTCTTTTTATAACAAAAATGTTTACTTAAAAAAGATTGTGGATAAGATATCGCAAATGCTGTCGGAGAGTAACATCCGGAACAAGTAATCATAAAAAAGGCCACCCAAATACTTAGAACCATAATAAAAAAATGAAAGAGTGAATGGAAAACACAGAGGGGGAAAGCAAAGTAAATAACTTAGTATTATCAATAATAGTGGTGGATAGCACAAGTGGTAAGCTTACAGAGCTCATAGTTAGAATCCTAAACAGTTGTGGAAATGAAAGACTATGACTGCACTAGACCACCTCACATCTGTTGTCCACTATTCATTTTATCAACATTTAATTATTTGACTCAACACTGCGCTAACTATAATACCGATTAAAAAAACGACAATAGCATATTATATGAAAGCAATAAGTAAGACAAAAAAAAAAAAAATGGAGCTGCCAGGATCATTGAAGCAGTATGGTCGAGAGCCGCTGACAACTGCTACCATCGCACACTCCACATGAACAGCTGCGACTACAAAGTAAGGAAACACTATTATTGTCTCTTCTAAAGATTCGTTAGTGAACAACATTCTCGATAGGAAACAAATGGAAATAATAATGAAGAAAATGCGACTACAAATAAAAGAATGAAATGAAATTTGTAATAAAACAACTAGAAATGTTTTGTGTTTTATCCTTGATGACTGTTATTATTAAATACTGTCCCATGCACACACCCACGTGTATATACTTTGTGTCCATGGCATACGGAGAAGAAAATGTTATTAAAAAGCCGAACACCAAAAAATTATTTCTCATCTTCCTAAATAAGAGCGACTAAAAATATATCAACAGGGTCACTACATCCGGCAACATGGACTCTCATATGCATTAATCAACCTGTGGTCATGGTTGGCTCTTCCCAGGAATGGTATTTTCTCTGCTTTTTGAAATTGATATAACATTGATCTGCGCCAGCCTCGTAATTTAAATCTGAGTTATTCAAGATATCAAATCGCGACAGGATAATTTGGGCATTTTACTCTCAAGAATGAATTTATTAAGTTTATAGGTTAATTATTTTATGCAGAAGAAATGTTTATGGTATTGTTTTTATTTTTTGGGAGTAACTATCGTTCATCACCACTTAACAAAACCATGCAGTATATTTTCAATTTAACAAATAACAGAGCTAGTTAGCTTTCAGCTAGCGATATGCGTTATGAAAGTGACTATTGAATATTTGTCTTTTTTAACAATATTACTCGAATAATGTCAAAAATTATTCGTGATTTGGAATCAACGAATTTTTAGAATATGTACCATGCATCTCTGCATGGGTACAGACATTCCATCGTTTCATGCCAGATTATCTTGCTGTGTAAAATATTTATTTTCCGTGTAGAAACTTTTTATTTAATATGCGATTAATAAATAGAGCACAACTTTTTCGCTTTTTATTTTTTTTTCGATAACAATTAAAAAGTGTATTTCAGAGAAAATTAAATAGTGAAATTTTTTAGTTTTTTGTATTTTCTGAACAAACAGGAAGGCCTGCTGCTCTTCTGTCCGCTTTAATATTAATATTTTGTGTGGTAATACTTTTATGATAAAGATAGTTTTAAAAGTCATATATTTAATATTCCGAAAATAAAATAGGGTACGATAAATGTATATTTTTACATAACGTATACATATTATATAATTAACTGGCCTATTTTTCAACAGACCCTTAAAATTCTCATCCGATTTGCATGAAACTCGATTGTTTTTATTTTATAGAAAAGAAAATCGTTAACGGAATTGATTAATTATGAATTCCGTATACTCGTTAAACTAAAATAAAATACAATTTACAAACGTAGCGACAGACTACGTAATCTCTTCGTCTGCAGTGAAGGGCAAAAGAAAACGAATCAAAAATAGGAAACAATTAAACAAACGAATAAGCACTTACAATGTGCCATCAACCGCGCCAAGCAATATTTTCCAAAAAAAAAAAAAAACAACAACAAAAAAAGCAACAGAAAACCATGCAAGCATATCTGATAACATCATCTGTACCAAATTGCCCTGCAGGTCTTGGAGTGAATATAAACGTACTCGTATTAACTGGGCGGATGCAGGTGATTTTACGTTTACAAATGAGACATAATACAGTTTTAATTAATTTTTTAATTAAAATAGTTGCTCAGGGAGGCAAAAACAAAATTAATTAGACAGTTTTGTGAAGTTTCCATCATTGAAAGTGTAAAGTTTTATAATTTCACAAAGTACTGTCTCGAGAATGTGTCATCTATTTCATCTACGATTTTCGTAATTATTTTATAAATGTATTTTCTTCTTTTCTTATTTACACGTAACGAAGAAATTAACTAAATACTTGCATCATTAATTTACCTACTTTTCCCCTTTTCTGTTATTGCTGCTATCAAATATATTTTCATGTAAACGAGCAGGGGATTTATTACTTGCCTGCGTAGCGTATTCAAAGGACTTAATACGAACTTTAACAAGTAATACAATTTGTTTTAGATTTCTTCAAATACAGATCGGATAGGTAATATATGACGTTTTGTATCGCAAATAAATTCGTGATACTTTTAGAAGAGAAATATTTTCCATTTTTAATCGTTAAGCAATAATAATCAAAACAGGGTTTACACATGAAGTTTGCAAGCCCTTTAAAAGTTTTACAAGAAAACTGGCTCAATGTATAGTTTAATAAGAAATTCATATATTACTTTTCACAGAAAATAAAGTTAAAATTTTACAGAAATAAATTGTTCGTAATCCAAGTCATGTTTGTGTATGAATCAAGCCTGATTGGCTGCGTGCCAAATTAAAGACAACATTTTAAGTTTATTTTCATAACAACTTTAGCTCAAGTAAACTTTACAAAAAATAATTAAAGACAACAGTTCAAACTAATTAATACAGGATTATTACCTAAAATTTACATACGGCTGTATAGAAAGCCAGGAAACTTACATAAACATCGAGTGTTGAATTGTAACGCCTTTTAGGAACGTTATTGTTTTGATCTCAATTACTTTCCCCCATTTATTCTAGAGCAATTATCACACTGTTGAAATTCTTTTGAATACAAAATTAAGTGTCATGGTTTTTCACTAAAAGCTAATCGAAAGAGATTCATGTTATAACACAATAATGTTCTATAAACGTTGACTTGACAACAAATTTATCAATTTCCGTGAAAATACGTTTCCTTTAAATACATTAAAGTGTTTCTAATATATTTTTAAATTGACTAAACTTTCTCCTTACAACAGGAAGCTATCACACGCATAACGTTTGCTGATGCTTTCAGCATCAAATACTTCATCGTCACCGCCAGTGATGGAAGGAATGTTTTTGAGGTTTTATTTACTCATTTAACCGCAAAAAAAACTTTTGGTATTTTATTAAATATACTACATGTAGAAGTATGTTCCCCCCCACTGCTTTCAGCAGAGTCCATTGTTCAACGTATTTTTATTTGAGTGAAGGAATTTGTATGTAAAAGAGTGTAAACTTCTTAAAAGGGGGGAAAATATGAGTGACTGAAATAACTTTTAAATATTAATGGAAAAAGAAATTAGCACTTCCTCTTTAATGGAGTTTGCCAGTTCCATTGCTTTTACATTGCATTCATAGTTTTCATTTTTTTTTATGGTTTATGAAAGTCATAGAAAGGAGAGCGCCGGTTCTTTTCCTTGCAGGATTCTATATGTTTTCTGTAAACAAAGCGAATGTGTGCAGTTTTTGCTTGTTATAAAATATTTCCTCTGAGGGCAGATGACCGTGCTATCGTGCAGGTTCTGCCACTTAAACGCTTCCGTAGACAACAATTCTAAATTAGCGCTGGCCATACAAGATCAGAGTGCGATGTAAAATACATATATTTTTGTTAACAATTTTATGATAACGATAAGTATAATTTTCTCTTGTCTGCGGCTGCAAGAAAGAACAATACAAGACCCCCTCAAATACATCACATTTTTCAGGAAGATACCGTGAATAAATGACTTTTCTGTGGCAGTGTTGGTCTAATAACTCTGGAGCAACTTGAAGGGCAGCTGCATTCAAAGACTTTGATCTCTTGCATTTTGTGTTCTGTGTTTTGCTACCAGCCAGTTAAATGGCCTCAGCATCTAAATTGTATCGCCTAAAATGTTTTCCCAAAATTAAATTTTTTGATAATTTTTTTACTCCTTTACAGTTCTGCTTCTGCAGGACCCAAGTTTTGTGTTTATCTTTTAAAAAGTCTTTCTGCAAAAACTTCAATTTCGTCAGCGATAATGATCCATTCCATTTAATTTAATTTTGCTGTCGTAACTGGCTCTTTTTTCTTTACATGCTCTCCTTTATTGTTTATGTGACAATGATATTTTCTTCCTTTTTTAAAAGGAGTACATCATTAGTTTCAAGAATGTTTGAATTTTTCTTCAATTTCATAAAGGGAAAATATAAGATAAACAATATAAAAAATGTTTTTGTTATATTTTTTTATGGTTTCCTGCGACATGCCAATATTTTTCTGTTTCATTGTTTGCTGTGAAAAATGTAGTTTAAGGACAATGCAACAAATGTGAGGGGATTCTTCTACACACATATATGTACATGCGTGCGTGGTTACATCTCTATGTATATATAAATATGTAGAATATGGTTTTTTCTTTGTTGTCTCATTGGTTTGTCCGCTCATTCATTTGCTTCAATTCAGTCAGTCTCTCAGTCGTTTATGTAGAAAGTCAACCACAAGCAACAATGTTTTTTCTTCAATTTCTTTTATTTGCCAAGTTTTGTTACGACAATTTGGTCATTTATTGAGACCATTATGTTCCATGAAATTTTATGCTGAAGTTGAGATTTTTCCCCCTTTTTGCTACTTTGGCGAAATTCTTTTGTTTAAACATCAATAAAGAATTAATGAAGGGAATTTTCACAACACCCGCAAGAGTCTGAAGCATGAACTTAAATTTTCCGAATACTCGAATGAATAACAAATAATATGTATGAATAGGAACGAATATTGTTCGAATACTCAAATAAGTAATATGTAGAAGTAATCCATATATATATATGAATACAATTCAAAGTAAATTTCTTAGGTTGGCTTGGTTTATATTTTCAGTTATTTTTTAATCTTAAGTTCGGCTTTTGATATTTTTATATCGAGGAAAAATCCTTAAAATATAAAGAAAACCGATCTAATAACGAATAAAAAAGTAAAAATAATTTATACATTTTAAATTATGATACATTTTCGCTTTATAAATTACTTGCCTTATTATATCTCACATAAAGTCATAATTATCCTTTCTTGGTTCCTTTTGAACAAACTGAATTGAATTTTTTTTTTTTTTTTTTTTTTTTTTGAGAAAATTTCTCTCCGAATGACTATGTTGGAAGTAATAAATATTATAGTTATGCGATTATGAAGCACCTGCATGCTTGTATACATATATATTATTTTAGAAAAAATCAATTTTATCTTTTCTTCAGTATCTCCTATTTTATATATAATTAGATTCAATGCAGCCAGCACTGAGCACACACTCACACTAATCATGACACAATTTTTCAACAAGTTTAAATGGCAGCTTTTTCCAACAGCATTAAAACTAATTAAACATGATCTACTTAGTTTAATGCTTTTATAGATTACTGTAAAAGTAGTGATTAGACTTGTATATGAAAACTAAATCAGCAGTAATTATAAACCGGAGAAAAATATGTATATAAAGGAAATAAAATTTAATTAAGTTGATCTTAAGGATTATTTCGCGTTCACATTTTCTTTGCATTGAGGAATAAACCGTACGGTTTAATTGGAATTGTGAGAACTTTTTCGTGGAAAACTTTTAAATTTATAGGGTGTATTTTAAATGACGGAGCCAGTATAAAAAATATTATTTTATAATCAATCGCTTACAATTTCACCGATTGAGGGCAATTATTGCTTGCACATGTTGCCGTTCTTGCTGCTCTTCATGAGCATGAATATAAAAAATTTAATATTGATTTTTAGCAAGAGCTTTTCGTACCGCTGTAGTGTAGTGGATTTGTGTAGATTTGCAAAGCAAATATTTGTAAAAGTTTAAAAAGTAAACATGATTTTCGTAATTTGTTAATTGTGAGGATGGATTCAACATTTGAATTTTGCAAACTTTAATTAAAATCTTGCAGCAGATAGTAAAATATATATATATAATATAAAAATTAATTTACTCATATATAAGTTATTTTATATAATTAATTTTATTCTTAATTACTTTTTTTACCAAAATACAATAGCCGTCTTTAGAATATAAAATAATTAATAGAATCATCTACAAGTCTTTTTTATTTGATTTCAAATAGATTTTTCAAAATGAAATCTGGGTTGGATTACCTACGGCTGCCTCCGTAGGGGAATGGATAATGAAGAGCCTACTAAACTGGAGTTCGCGGGTTTGATTCCTGCCTAGACCCCTGTTTTCCTGTGCACAATCAGAAAGCTTTGCAAGTTAAATTATTTAAAAAAAAAAAACCAATGCCGCCAAGTCAAAAAACTCAAAATTCATATCTAATAATTCCAATTTCATAAATTCTTCTAAATGCTTTCAAATGAAATATATTACATTTATGTTCTAATTACTTCGCTACTTTGTTGGGTACTAAGATTTATAATTAGAAGAATTAAAATTCAATTTATTTAATTTATATAATAATTTTATATTTATGCAACTAATAAGCAAACAAAAATATAAAATAATTCCAAAGTTATAAATTGGAGACTCGCCTAAATACAGGGTGGGCCAAAAGTCACAATGGGGTTTAAAAAAACGAACTTTTTTGTTTATTTTTTTTTTTTATTTTTTTTTTTTAAGATTATATAAATAACATCTGGAGAATAAATAATGGAGGGATTTACAACTGAACAAAGAACAAGAATAATAGAATTTTATTACTTAAATCATTACTTATTACTTTTATTACTTATTAAATTTTTAAACCCCATTGTGACTTTTGGCCCACCCAGTATATTGAAATAAGCTGTGGGTTAAGACCTGATATCACGATCATTCCTATGTGTACCCAATATCAGCAGATTAAGGTTTGCATTTTAAAAAGGGGATTTCCTTTCGGTTGCGGAAAGCACTACTAAATGATCAGCAAGTTTATCATTTTAGTATCGGTATTTCATTTTGCATTTAAGGGAGCGATATCAATGAAACGTTTACCACAGAAGTTTGAAAGATTGGCCCCTTTAGCATTTTGGAAAACAAACCGAACCATTTATGCATTTTTAACGTTTCTCGCAAACAAACAATTCCCACTTCAGCAAATAATAGTTAACAAATTATAATCTTCTTTATTTGACATTTATTATTCACCCTTAAATTCTGCTTCGATTTCCCCAATAAGGACGAAACGTGATTTTTTTCTCTCTTTTTTTTTGGCAACAGAAGATAAATTATTATTGACAATTTCTTTCTAACTTGTTTCATATTTATTGAAATATTTTCAACAATAAAAGTAATGCAAAGAGAAACAAATGCAAATATTGGCAGAAAAATATACACAATCCACTTGAAAAACAAAATAAAAGAAAAATAATCTGCTTAATATTGTAATATAAACAGAAGGATAACAACTGGTAACAATACGCAAAGTGCCAATAAAACAAAACTTTAAGTAATTTTAAGGACAAACGTTTTCATTGGATACACTTTTAACCCTTAACAAGTCATTTATTTTATTTTTTAAATGTCACAAACACAATTGCAAACTGTAATATAAAAAGTGTTTAAGGATGGACTGCATCAGATATTTTGTAATGCAATGATGTCTACAACATGACACCCTCTCCGTCTTGTTCAAGAAATTATTTTAAAAATGTAAATAAAATTCCTATTACACGAAAAAAGTTTCTTATTAAAATTTAACCATTTTATTTATACTTAAATTATGATAACTGAGCTTTTAATGCATTACAAGCATAATTGAAGAAAAGGGCATTTGTAAAGAAATTTTTTAAAATACAGGGTGTCTGCCGGGAAGGTATACCACTTTGCTTGTTTATAATACTTGATTAAATGAAAGATAATGGATCTTATATTGATGAATTTTTTATTTAATATCAGCAATTATATATGTAAAACAATATCAGATAAATGCCCGCCTCTGTGAGCTTCACAAATGCGACCTCTTTTGAGGACATTTCGAACACGTTTCGTATTCATGTATTTCATTAATTTCATAATGAATATTTAGCTTCAGTTGCTCAATCGTTTTTGGTTCATTTATATAAATCCTGTGCTTCAGATATCCCTACGAAATAAAGTCCGGTGATGTGAAACCTGTCAACCGTAGAGAATAGTTAACATTACCATTTCCATTGTTATCCTGCTTGTATGCGATGTGACAATATCTTGTTGAAACGACATATTAATTAATCCCAAAGCATTCAGTTAAAGCATTCATGCTATTGGCGTATGTACGGCGGCGTAAGAGGTCTCTTGGGAGAAGCTCTTGAGCAAATGAAAATAAAAGCAAGTCCTTGTGCAAAATTCTTTTTTGAGGAGGAAACTGTGAACGGCGCCGTATTGAGGTTGATGGATTGTGTTGAATACTTTCTTGAGCAGCAATAATGTTTTCAGCCGATCTTCCAGTGCATTGTGGTCCACTACACCGTCTCTCTCTCTCTGAGAAATCATTCACCACCCGATAAATTATGCATCTTGTTGGCAAGTCAATTTATTGATTAAAACATGTTGGTATACCTAATATTTTTCCATAATAAATTTGTCAGGCCTCCATTTCGCGACTGCCATATATGAACTGCCCAGACTAATGTTTACGGGAATGGCGGCAAAAGAATATAGTATACCTTAGCGGCATGCACCGTGTATTTATAATTTTTGGTGTATTAGTTATAGTTTCAAGGAAAAAAGATATACACCAAATTAAAAAATTTAAAATAAATCAAATTAAAAAAGAAAAAAATTTGAAAAAAGGAGTTAAAGCAACGAAAAGGAAACAGATTGCAGATTACAGTGTGGAACACTGAATATGCGAAGGGCCAGTTACTAAAAAGCTACCAATTGTTTTAAAAAATATTTTTTAGGAAACGCTGGTTCGTGAAATTTTATTCACTCCTCACTAACAATACTTAAACCGACATAAAATTAAATCGAATATTCCAAACTAAATTCAGAAATTAGAAATTTTTTTAGTTGTTACAAAGGAATGGCAAAGATAATCGTAAGAATAATGTAGTGGGAAAAATGAGGAAAAAATTACGACGTTCTCTATTTCGCTGTACGCAAACATTAATAGTACACCATGTTCGTGGGTTCTAACCAAATAAGAGACGGCTTTTTCCTGTTGCACTGCACACAAATCCTTTTTTGTTAAAGAATATTTTAAAGGAAAGTTTCATTTGCATGTCACACTGCTACACCTTTAAGTCCTCTCTCTACGAGTCGAAGTTCTTACTAAAACTCACTTTCTGACTCTACGACCAACAATCGTGTTTCTCTAATCATCTACGGGCAGTAAAGTCCACTGAATAGTAAGACTAAGACAACTTCCTGAGTAATAATTTAGAACCGTGGAAATTTAGTAATCACAACGAAACTATTGAAATATAATATTTCATATAATTTTTAATGAAACATCAGTGTTATTAACTGTGTCCTTTGAAAAATTGAAAGTTTTACTACAGAAAGCTCTTATGTTTCTTATAGGTTGTGAAAATTCTTTGCAGCTTTTTTTCTCGACGTTTCCTTAATGTTTGTCAAGAGGAAAATGTTACTCCATACTCGAAAAGCAAAGCAAGACCGAACAGTCTGAAAGCCGTTATAATGTGAATAAGTAATTTTCTTAAAGTCATGAAAAAAATTTATTTAAAAATCTAAAGTTGTCATTCAAAATGTTAATATTTCCGACAATCAATTGCAAACTATTTTCAATAATATTGTTATTAATTTTAAAGAAAAAATTGTATTCAAAAATAATATTTGTTATTTTTAAGTCATGGAAATAGAACACACATTCCACCAGGGGACAAGGACTACACTATGCACAATGCACTTGAGCATGTAATCCATGATTTAAAATTTGTATGGAAATGAAAATTTTATGGAAAATTTAATGGCATTTATTGTAGAAAAATATTATCCTGCCTTTTCATGTAAAACGAGCACACCAAATTAGAACACGTGTGTGGATGATTTTCAATACCGTGTTTCCTTTTTCTACTTGCTTAAGGCTTTAATAAAAGTTAATGCTCCTGAATACTGGCATATGCTCGATACACACATAAATAAGAAGTTACAAGAGAATATTAAGTAAATGTATTTGTGTACTATATTATTGAACATAAATTTATAACTTTTCCTACTACAATATGTGATATCGTTGGTTTGCTTATTCAAGCATATAAAAAGTAAATACATTTTATAGAGTTGTAATCATATAAATATATTTTATTTACTTTTCTTCTCAATAAAAGTCTATGTGTATGTCTGTTTAATAGATATTAGTTAATACATATATGTGTTTCCGATTGTATTTGGATTAATACATGAAAGCTCTTTAGATAAAATAAGCCCTGATGTTAACACATGTTTATCAGAAAAACAAATATTCAGAAGCAGGGCTTGCTTTTACCTTCTTGTGTAGAATTGCATCAGTCTTTCATTTGGGAATTATAAAAAAAAAGTTTTATGTACTACAAAAGAATAAGAAACATGTAAAAGAGGAAGCGATATGTTACGGCTTTGAATTGGCTTACTGTGTACATACTTGTATTATCTTTTTTTTGAAAAAATTCTTGTTATTTAAAATATTGAAAATTTATGACAATTTAATTATAAAATATTCCCTGGAAACTAAAAGTTTTGGGGGAAAAAAACAGTCAAACAATTATATATTATTTACATCTATACCTTTTAGTAATATATATTCGCTTTTACTTTTAAGTAACATGTAGAAAAGTTTTTTAATTTATGCTTCTAACAAAAAGTGAATTAAAACTGTTTGCAAAGTGGATCCTCTTCAAAAATAAAAATGTAAAAAAATTGTCTAATAAATGAAAGAATTGTAATTTTAATTTATTAGAACTGACTTTTCTACCTTAATTTTAATTTAAATCACTTCTAAATAAATCTTGATAATTTTACAATTCAACTGCAACGTATTCCTGTCCATTAAATTGTTATTCATTGACGTTGCTGTTCTTCATAATAAATAGAAAACTGAAAGAAATACTTTTTGTTGAAATTTACGGCAGCTTTGGAAAAAAACTTTAACATTTTTCTTCATTGTAAAGTTTCTTGCCAGCCTGTGGGGTATAAAAATATCAAATCTAAAGTAAGAAATGCTTAATTTCCAGTCTGTTCTGTTGCCAGCAAAAGCGTTGTCAAGTCGAATAAAACGCAAACGTTTAGATTGGCGGCATTAAAAAGGTCCTGTGGGGGTGGAAGCTTGTCTGTATTAAATCGAATCTTGTTTATATTTTTGGCTAATAAGACTCCTTGGAATAGAAGAAATAAAGGAGTTGAGTAAACGAAATGAGCGGGTTAACAGTTGTTAAATTGTTTACAATAAACAAGCAATAAATGTTTTATGACCTCTAAAGGATAGCAGTTACACCAACGAGAAAAGCCAACAACAACGACGAATAATATTATTATTTATGATTTAATGATAGCATGGATAATACAACAACAATGCCGGAGTCTGCAACAATACAAAATCGTTTTAATGAAAAATAAATAAAAAATAAAGATAAAAGTGATACGATACAGTTTAGTATGGGTTAAAAAATGTATTGCAGATAATACTGGTATACAGCGAAATATGAGCGGCACAAGATTGAATAAGCGGAAACGACTATATTGGGAATACATTCCATATACACGGAACGAAATTATCAGTACTTTATAAAGAACCATTTTCTAATTAGGGATCCATATATTTTAAGTAAATTTAATACTAAAACCAAGTCGAATTTGTCCACAAAAGGCGTATCATTTCAATTTAGCAAACAAATTACAAAAACAAACTGAAAACAAACAGCAGTTTTTAAAAAATTTCTTAATTTTCGTATCACAAAAACTTAATTTACGATAAGCCGTAAAACAGGGTTTTAAGAGTCCACCTTGACCTTCTCGCACAAAATAGGAATTGCTGTATCGAAAGTTGTCTTAACAGGATTCAGCCATTCCTTCGTAAAAGGTATTTGTGTAATTTTTTTTTTAAATGAACTTTTTGTATTATTTAAGTAAAAAAAGTTGAATTTTTTCCAGCAATGTTGAATTGGATGCTCCATCATGTCATATTTGCTAAGGCTTTTGCAGAATAATACTTTATGTATTTCAATGGTCATGGTAGAAAGCAATTTTGAAGGAATCAAAACTAAGCATGCTTTGATTTCCGCAATAAGTTTTTGGAAATAGTGAAAGTATGCCGCAGAAAACCCTGTATAAAATAATATTTGTTCAGAATAAATGTTTTTACACAGAGTGAATGAATGCAACGTACATATATTGCATAGGAAAGCTTAAACAATTTTCTACATTTTGAAACTTCGTATTGCAGCCGTTTTGAGTAGCAACCTGATTAACTTTCTTTTAAATTACCTTAAAACCAACATTTTTATTGACCGTCTGAAAAGTTTTACCTAGTTACAAGCCCAATTTAGCACCATTTGAAAGGACGATTCATACACTTTTCAATTTTGAAGGAATCGTGCTTCAATCCCATAAAAGTCCTTTTCACTCCTTTTTCAAACATAAAATTCTTTCGTTTGATGTTGAGAAACACCACTGAATTTTTCCGTGTACTTTTATTCGCAGTAATAAAGCTGTCATGTTTGTATTTTTATTACTTTCATTGATTTTCTGATATGGTTTTATGACTTTTGATTTGTTGCGAGCGCAGCATAATCGGCGTTTCATGTAAGCGCTTTGACTTTACAAAACACGCAAATTAAGTATATCAAGAATATTTTGTTATAGCCTTTATGGCATATGAGTGTTGAAATACAAATATTCACACTAACATATCCACACTTATATAGTATAACTTAATAACAAATTGCAATTTTAATAATAATGTTTTATGACCACTGGCCGCTTTGGATGGATGACTTTAATTGCTTTCGCGAGAATTCTGGCGCGGAGTAGGCAAGAAAATACTCGTATACTCTTTATCTAATAAATTAAGAAGAATGACCGCTATGCCACCTTCCTGAGCAATTTTATGTTAAAATATATTTATTTCATTTAAATACACAAAATTAATTTAAAAAATTGGGTCACAGTGGAAATGGCTTAAAATTTGTGCAGTTATACCGTAGCATTTGGATAATGTAGAAAATATCAATAAGCTGTTTAATCTCGTTTAATGATCGTAAAAAATTTCATGATACAATTAATTATCCTGCTAAGAAATCCTTATCATCTGCTCGGTACACTTTTTTTGTTTTCTGAAGCAGTTTTCAACATGCAGCATATTTAACTAAAAAAAAATTTTGCAATAAAAACAAAAAATGGTATTTCTGAAATCTAGGAAATATAACTTTTAAATAATATTTTCTCGCTTGGTCTTAATGAAGTATTTAATAAAAATCCTTAAAGGAAAAACTCAGCAGGCTAAGGCTAAACTCTTTCATTGTTTAGCCTTCAAAACGAATAAAGCGCTCCTGACTCTATTAAGCAAAAATGCTTCTTTATACAATTTATGTATTTATTAAAATCCAAATACAACTGACAAGTTATTGTTAGAGGCGCCGTTGGCCTTTGTTTCGTTTTTATACTCTATTTTGTCTTCAGCGAGTTCTTTTTTAAGCATTTATTTCTACATGTTATTTATTTCATTTCATTTTATGCCTTTATGAAATGTCAACACGAAAATTTTTTCTAACAAAAAATGTATTTTTGTGGGGCTTTGAAAAGTGTTACCATTTCGGTTAACTGGAACAGTATGCAAATGAGCCTTCAATGTTTAATTGGTTATGTTACCAGACAGAAATTTTTTAGACAGTTTCTTTCGTTGATTTAAAAAATAGTTTTGTTTGTTAAGTTTGCATGTTCGCTACGGGTTTGCCATTTATGTTGTCCGAACTATCTTAACTTTACATGTGGCGTATAATCGATGGGGTGAAAGTAATAGGAAAGCTAGAGGAAAAACGGTGAATTGAAGGACGAGTAGGGGAAAAGGAGTTTGAGTTCTTTTCCCTGGTTTAAGGACTTTAGCCAAAAATACATTCGTAGTTAATTTTGATATATACTTTGGTAGAAGATAAAAGGCTAAGAATTCAAATAGTGCTTGCTTGCCAAAAGGAGAGCTTTCTACAGAGAATATAATATGGAAATTATTAAAAACTTTTTTAAGCATTTTAATATTTCTAGTTATTTAAACACACAAAACTCCCAAAAATTAATACACACCAGAATATTAACTTTTTATTCGAAAATAAAACGAAAAATTAATTGAATACAGACCATCCGTCAGGGAATCTTCATCGAATATTAATTATTCGTCATTCAGGGCATTTAAATGTCTACAAAGTAAATATTAAAGAAAGTTATATATATATATATATATATAGCCCCTCGATGGTATAGTGGTTAGTATACCCGCCTGTTACGCAGGTGTCAGGGGTTCAATTCCCCGGCTAGCCAAAAGTCAAAGGCCTCAGTAGCCAGTGCTTGCTTCTATACATATTGCAATTATATTCATATAATTGTAATATTTGGTAAATAAATAAAATATATATATATATAAATATATATATAAAGCGCAAGGTTGGGTTTTAAAGGTTACGCAAATGAATATAACGTGGAGAAACCCTGCTAAGCCAACTCATTTGCAAATCTACAATTAAGCGGTGACGTATGATGAATAATAAATGAATTTCCATATCAATCATACGACGTGGGGTATTTAAAATAAAAAAGTTTAGGGTATCTGATTTGGTTTGCTTGAGTAAGCAGAGAATATCATTACTTTCCCTAATTACACAATAATTAATTTTAGATATTATGGTTCGATAATTATTTGCTAGTATTGGCATAATTTATGTTTATTTCTTTAGGGAAACTTTAATTTTTTTATTTCTAAAAAATTACAACGAACTTGAGATGAATGTAAATGTTTTTGAATAAAAAAAAAACGACATTATTTCATTAATTCCCTTGATACTTCAGTTCTCGATTCCAACTTTTCTTAACTTAAAAAGAAAGTAATCTGATATCTTAAATAAATTCTTGACATTTCTTTTCTTAAAATGTGGCAACTCTTGTCCAGGATTTCAAGAGTCTAGATGGAAAATTTTCTTTCTAAATTGCTTTCACTTGCATTTGTAGTGGTTGTTGATGCAGACTTTTTTCCATCTTCTGAAAATAAACATTAGAGCTTGTGGCAGTATAATTTTATATTGGCCGATGTTCTGCTCTTTCCTGTTTTATTTCTCTCTATATATTATGTTGTCTAACAATTCGTTATCATATTGTTGGATCCTTATGCGTCCTTATCGCGCCACCAGATGTATAACAATGACACGTTTTGTTGTTGTTTTAACTTCAGCTGACGTTTGTCGGTTGTTATATAAGAGTGCCATTACTTAATGCCCTCAGAAGTTCTTTTCTGTAACTTTGCTTCTTTTTTCCTAAGTATTTCAACCTTAACCTGCTTTGGTAACGTAATACGCCTACAAATATTATATAATTTAATAAAAAAGTTATTACGAGGAAATTTCGTGAAATGAGGAAAGATGCTAGACAGGAGGTTTGCCTGTCAAATAGGCAGTTTTTGATGCGCGTTGTCAGAGTTAATTATAAAGATTTAAGCTGTAGAAACAATCTTGTTATACCACCAAGACATTTCATAAAACATTATTTTTATTTTTAAGTGAAATGTCTGAACATTAAGCATTGGCCTTAGGAAGCAATGAATAATAATTTATGTGAGAAGGCTAATTCCAATGTTGAAAGAAATAAATACAAGTCATTGATTTGCATATATTTATATTTCCTTTCATTTGAGTTTTTACTTGTTCCTTTAATTTTTGTAAAAATAGTGGCATATAAAATTTATGTCAAGCATGTAAATAATTAGGAAAACAAAAACATAAATTTAATAACTAATAATAATGGCAAAAAAAGTTTTTCATACAAAATTTTCGGAAAATTTTTAAACTTTACAAAGAACAAAATCATGTCACCCTCCTGTTTTAAGCAATATAATATACCGGTGTTGCACGGTATATGCATTTTATATCCTGTGAGAGTTTAAAGTAAAATATCCATTTTAAATAACATTACTTAAATTGTTTAATGCTTGCAAGGGATTTGTTTATATATTCATTTTTATCAATAACTCCTGTGTTAGTAAAAACCACTCATGTTTACACCGAACAGCTCTAAAATTTGAGAGTTTAGTAACAAAATAAATTAAATTACTGGTTTGTGAAAGCACAAAATTCGATGTAAACGTGTGTTATGACATTGTTGATTGGCGTTAAAGAAATTACCGAGTGGTTTTACGGAATAATTGGTGACATCGCTTGAATTAATTATAAAAATATGAATTTTGGACGTGTTGGCCATATTGGCAAAATATATAATTATTAAATGCACTAAATAAGATTTCTTTACAATGAATTTTATTTTACATGACAACATCACAGATGCGGAGAAATATTGGGAATCAATAATAAATATTGTTTAAAAAATTATGTAAAAAATAGTTCACGTCAAGTTTGGGTATTATTTATATCTGAATTAAAAGGAAGAAGGTGAGTAGAATGTCTTAAAAATATACTTTTTTGATCACATTGATAAAAAGAGAACAAGTTTTACGTTTACGAAAAATAAAACTATTCACAATACAATTTTTAATACTTCGAATATGGTAAATACAGATCCTTCACATGAAGTTAGGCCAAATATGTCTTACCAATTAATTTATAATGTAGATTTAACAACTAAAACGTATTTAATATAATTTGATTAACGAAGTGTTGTTATAAGAAATTTTTGCAACGTACAAAAACTTTATTTAAATATCTGTAGAATATTAATTGCGTCGACACTTAACTTTTTTTTCCACACTTCAAGACAGCTTTACCAATCAAGATTATTACAACGGCCTTCACACAAAACAGCTCAAGTATTTTAAGTATTTCCTGCGGTTACTTAATTTATTGCTTCTAAATAGAAATAACAAACCATAAAAACAACAGAGGAAAATCGACGAAACTGCCAAAGAGCAACAACTGTCAAATATACACAGTTTGATTCATTAAAACTAATAATTAAGTTGAGGCATTTGCACGCTTAATGAGTGCTTTTCAAGGGAAAATATTCAACAACTCATTAAAGAAATAAGAGCAGATAGTGTGCAGGAACGTGATAAGAGGATGATGTAACAAACTCGCATATAAAATTTATATCCCTTCATAAAATGTTAACTTACACTGTCATAAATAGCTACTTATGCTTATCGTATAAAGAGCAACTATTCTTACTATTTACTGCAAATAGAACCACAATGTGAACACAAACACTACTCTTGTCTGTAATAAAATGGAATCAGAATGTCAATTTAACCCATATTGATATTTTATGTGAAGTTTATTTTTGTTTTTCATTAAAGAAAAGCCAAGCATAAAGATAAAAGGCAACTCGCTGCAGACAGCGAGGCAGACAAGCTGACTCTAATACCAAACTATCTCCTAACGAATATGCTTTACTCACACATGCCTACACATATTTTAGCTTACAAGCGGGGAATCGATGTACTAAATTAGAAAACATTTTTAAAAAAAAAGGGGGACGATGTGGTTAACATATACAACGAGGACCAAAATGTTAGAAAAACTATACTTTCTATGCCGATATTTTAATACTGTGTTTGTTTTGTGCCATAAATAACTTTAGATAATGCCGATATTTTAATAGTCCGTTCTGTTCCGTAAATAATTTAAGATAATCTGAAATACAATAATCATATTTGTTAGCAATTCCTGCACAGGCCACTGAGACGGAATTAAATTCTGATTATTCTTTCAATAACATTTTAATAGCACTTTTCCACGAAACCAGTAATAAAATAATGAAGTTTCCGCAAAAAGAAAGTTTGTTTTTGAGCAAATTAATTTTTGTTCAAAAAATAAATAATATCTTAAATAACAAAATTATTAAAGAAAAGTGTGTTTATTATTTATAAGAAAAGTTGCAAAAAACGAAATCAATATGTAATAAATTTTTGTTAAAATTTTCTCAACCATCCGCGATGTTTCCACAATTTTCATGCTTTTATAATTGCAACTGGCTAACAATTTTGAAAAGATGACAAATTTTTTTTAAAATTATAATTTTTTTAACACTTATTTGGATGTAAAAAAGGGTTTAAAAATGCTCCTTTTGTCTAAAGAAAAGAAAATATTGGTGTTTAATTCTTAAGCCTAATAATATAAAACATAAATTAAATTAATTACATAAAAAGTATAGTTATATAATTTTTTGGATTAGATTTGAAAATGTGAAAATAAAATGTTTATATTCTAATTTTTTTCGTTTAAAGGAAATACTTAAATTTATACATCTTACCAAAAGTGATTATTTTTCCTTATATGCCGAAATTCGTTTTTTTTTAATACAATATATGATTTTTTTTTTAACTTGTGTTACTTGTTTATATTTATTTTCTTTTCTTTATTTTAAGTGTGTATGTAAATAGATACTTTAAGTTTATAAAGTTGGTTTAAATTTGAATTTCTATTTTTCCCATTTATTACACATAAGAACTTCATTAATATGTAAAGCAATTTAATTTTCTTTTTGTTGTTTTCTAAAATTCAAAATTATTTCAATTTATAAAATCTCATTACCATACCATGAGGACTTGAAATAAAAACAGCTGATTAAAAACAAACTTATTCTATGTAACTAGGCTTTAATTTGAATTTTTGATAAAAATGTAATATCTTAAACTACTAAATACGAATAAACTACTTTAGATCCCATTTCGAGATTTAGGCCCCTATTATGGTTCACAACAGTTGTAAATTTGATATTGTATTTTGAAATTGCGATTATGGGTTATATGCATTTTTTGAAGAACAACCCTGTGAAATACACAACATCTAGATGTTGTAAACCATAATCAGAAAAAGTATTACTCTACAATACAACACTTAGGTTTTGTGAACCATAATAGGGGAATTAAAGAATGATCCAAAATTCACTACTTTTGTGCGGATTATTTTCAAATTGAATCTGCATTATAAAATGTCATCACTTTTGCTGCACAATAAATGTATTCCTTTCCTAAAGTTCTCACGAAGTATGGAGAAAATTGCCGCAAGCTCTCCTTAGGCCTAGTAGTAAATCATTTAATTTCCAGGCGCAAAATCTTATAAAAAACTAGAAATAGAAAACTATTAAAAATTTGTATCTCTAAAACTGAAAGCGTGTAACCGCTTGCCGTGTAATTTCTGCTGCTAAATTAAATTCAAAGCGGCCATTAAAATTAAAGTAATTTTACATTGAAATCTAAAAAACTAAATAAGCCGAGTTAAGCATTTTATTCGCCAAAAGTGTGGAAATGCTTTCCAAAAAATCAAAAGCATAAAAACGTGCATGCCTGTAGTCTGAAATTAAGATGCGCACGTACAACAAAATATGTTTATGCCTACAATTAAATGAGCCCCCAGAACTACAAGTTCTGTGGGCAAGGAGTACGAGGGTGCGGTGTATGTATAATTACACAATATTATCATTTCTCTGCTCCGATTGAAGTTTGAGGTTACATTGACACAACAATACAGGAAATTGAAATGTTCATGACAATTCATTACATCAGCAAGTTTTAGTACCCAAACTGTAATCGAATGTGATGAAGGCAATATTATCTGCAACCGCACAAAAGCAATTGTGGATTCACAAATTGAATGGTTAATTCATAGATGGTTAATTGGTATGAGATTTGGAGTAACTAAATTTTGAGATTAATTTTTCTTTAAAAGCAGTCTTGTTGGATGCGCACTCCGTACTTCAACCGAATACGGTGATCGCAGTAAAGAGTTTTATATCTTTAATTTGATGCAAAAAAGGCCTTTCAAAATTTTAATATAGAATAGAACATATTTGTTTCCTTTGTTTCCACCATTCTTTTTTCATTGTCATATTTTTTTTTTCATTATTTTTCCATGCAACCTTTTTTTCCATCGCTTTGTAAATATTCTTTAATCCTGTTTTTAGTTAGAAGTGGATTTCATCAGAAAGATCTGGATTTTTTTTGAGTTCAATGAAATTTCATTTTAATTTTTTGCCGATATTATAAATATATTCCCTATATTTGCTAGTAATCGGGCACTTAAAGATTAAATCGTTTTTCGAGTTTTTATTTGAGCTTTCTGGCACTTTGCGTTCTATTATTTCATTATCCATCAGCACGAAACTTTTTATTCAATGAAAAAATACCACAAATGAAAAAAAGTGAATTGGCATTTTTTTTCACAGTTGATAAAAAAAGCATTATGTACACTTTATGAAATGTATAAACAAAAATTATCAGTTGCCAGATTGCTAATTCATCTGCTTGAGAAAATAATTTTTTTTTTTATATTTCTTATATAATTAAGATGCCATATTATTGTCTTTTGTTTGCTTTATATGATATTAGAAAAAAAAAATATTTTTAAAATCTAATTTTCTGACCCTTTCGACTCAAAACACTTTTTTCGAACATTGTCTGGTAACGCTGTGTATGAATAAAAGCAATCTAGTTTACAGAGTATTTTCTGTAAAAAGTGCAATAGTGATTTCAGAAGATGGTAATTCATCAACACTGTTTTCTCTAAAAAAAAAAAAAAATCAAATGGAAGTGGAGAAAATCAATTCAACTTGTATGTTTCTTAATTGCAAATGCTTACGAATTGGACGGCAATATTCTTCATGGCCAGATGGATTTAAATAACAGGCGCCTACTCATTCATGTGTATACCATTCATATTGCCTTCATGAAATGCTTTACGACTTTAATTTTCTCTAAATGTTCAAGAAATTCTGCATCTACAAGCTTCTCATAAGTAAAACACTCAACACATACCGATGTGGTGACATGGCCACCCAAGACAATGTAATGAATGACTGAGGAAATTTTGAGTAAAATTGGGGCATCATTACATACAAAATAAATTTAAGAAATTTTCTAAACTCTTATATAAAGCCATTTTATCTTACCTATAAGTTTTATATGTGTCTTTTAATTTGTGGCTCCAAGTTAAATTTAATATCCATCTTAACCACTTCAAACATAATACAATATAATGTGGAAAGTGTGCCCTTATGAGCACTGTAGATAAAATTATTGGGAAAATATGTGGAGAAAATTGGAAAATAATTGTTATTAATTTCCGTAAATCATTTGTTATATCTTTGGAAAGCTTTGCTTAAGTGGCAAGAGTGTGCAAATATGCTTTGAGTCATATAAGAAGGTAAGGACTGAAGTGGACATATTAAGAGCCACTTATAAGAAAATAATACTTAAAACGGACATATCTGGTGTTAATAAAATTCATTTTTATTTAATTTTATGAACGCTTTTTTCCACTCTATAAACTTTCACTAACTGAAGCCATAAAATTCCATAAATTAATACAAAATAACGACCTTAATGATCAACTCATAATAAATTAAATGGGAAAAGGAAAGAAATTATTGGATGGCTGGAATCTAAGAAAATAAATTATATAATAGCAATGCGTTAAACACATTTAAGTATGCTGTAAGTCTAAATAATAAACAGAAAAGGTAAGATAGTAAAAATAAAAGAATATTTTTGTTTACCCTCCCCACCAAAAAGAAAAAAAAATACAAGGACTCAAAGGCAAGCAAAAAGTATAACAAAATTTAGCAACTCTAATAACTAACATGTATTTGACAAAAGTTTGCAAATATTTGACATTTTATTATATTTAATAAACACTGAAAAATTTTTTATTAAAAACAAAACAGATTAAATTTATTCAGCGTAACACATTAAATAGTTCTTACGACAAGCCAGCAAATTTTTCACATACAGCTCAAAATGCATACTTTTTGAAATCTTAAAATTAAACCGCTTATTAAATTATTTAATATATTGTGTGATAACTTTTATAGTATACAAAGAATTTGAGGGGACCACTTTTTCTGTAATACTATGCGAAATATTCGTCCACTCCGTCAGCAGCCCTTCTTTTAAATCGTTTTTATTTGAAATTTTTTGTTTCTTTATATTATTTTCTAAAATTTCTAAAATTATTTCCAAAAATTTTCTATTACGTAAAGGTCTGGCAACTATGGTGGCTTGTTTGTATAAATGCTAATTTTCCAGTACCAGCCGAATATAGGCCCAAGTTACCACACTGTCACCAGCATGCTTCACGGATGCCTTTGTTTTCTTTTTTGTGTTCCGCCACATATACGCCATGGCATCTGAACTGAATATATTAAATTTGGAATCATCTGTGAAGATTACCGATTTCCAAAATGCAGAGTACTTGGCAACAGGTTCTTTTTTCAAAATTTACTCTATATGGTCTATTTTTCAGGTTAAGAAAAGTTTTCCTGCATGCAACACGGCGAAGAGTTTCGACACGACATTATTTCCCCATGTCAGACTCGACACCGGTGGTCAGTTTTGGAGCTGAAAGCTTTGGGGTTGCCTTCATTTTTCTTAAAATATATAGCTCGTCATCTTCAGATACGGTTATGTATCAATATCTAATTCTAACCAGTAATGAAATGCAAGGACATTCCTTTAAGTAAGCCAGGATTATTTTATTTAAAAAAACACAACAGACTTCGTAAGTTATTTACAAAATTCGTTACAGCCTTAATGTTGAATAAATATAAATTTATTTACAGAAATAATTACATACTCCCGTCTTACTTTTTATTCTGTCTAGAGGACTCGGTACTAAATGTAAGAGAACCAAAAATAAAAATAAACCATATAATTTATGTAGGGAAGAGTTACTAAATTTCCTATTCCAAGAGATTTGTACTTTGTAGCAAGACTATGGAATAACACAAAACAAAAGTAAGAAATGTCTGTAAAGTTTCCTTAAATCAAACTTTGCAAAAACTCAAGTAATTTACCACGTGTATGTATTTCCACATTTAATCACTTCACAGCAATAAATACAGCGGAAAATTCATTTATTTAAATGAACCGCATATTGAGACGAATGCATTAATTGCTTAAACGAATGAAATGGCCTTGATAACAACCTTAATTAGTAAAATGGTTTTGTATATTAATTAGAACGCTATAAAATTTGACTGGATATAAATATCAATTTATTAAGTGGCAACTATTTTGCCAATTACTTTACGGCGGTATAAAATGCAAGTCAAGCACATGGAATTAATGAACTTTTGAACCGAAACCAACAATTTTTCAATCGCACTAGTTTGATGTCAGCGCTCACAAACACTTATAGTTATTAATATTTAAGTAGGTAAGCAAGCAAGTAATCGATTGGCATCCCATCGAATGTCAAGCCATTGGTGTTTCAACTACAACAAGTTGAAAGGAAAAATGTCGGGAATGCAAAGAAATAGAAAGACATGCAAAACAAGCAATTTGGTAAAAGAAAAATGTTATTTAATACTAATTGCATCTGGCAAGCAATTTCACTTTTATCATCAACGTCAGCATCATAAACTGTCGCGATAAAAGAAGAAAAGGAAAGGAAAATCTTGGTATTTTCTACATTCGCAACTCCTTTTCACTTTCGTATTTTTGTTTCTTTTTCTGTAATTGTTTTTCGAAAAAGCTTCAGCTCTTCAATTTCCATCAGCACAGTAAGTCAGCCTGAAAAAGTATAGAACGTAATAATTTGGAAAGAATAGAGAAAATTTCAGCATGAATCATATCCAACGTTCAGATAAAGCATAATTTAATTCTTGCCTCAAAAACAAAAAATTTATAATTATGATTAAAATTTCTAGTTATTCAATTTATAAATTGTGTTCAGATGTGTTTATTGATCCGGCAATTATCGCAATTAATATTGAAAGTACGAAAATTCTAAAAGAAGTTTCTTTTCATTATTCGATATTATAGCAGAAGTCGCGCAACAGATAAATGAGAGTGAATTACGTGCAGGTCTAGTTCTCTAAAATAGAACCATATTAATTTATTGGAAATCATTAAAAAAAGAAAGGACTTTTAGGGGATTCATTTGTCTGCCAAGCACACTTGACAGTATAAAGGAAATTATCATGATAAAACTATTTAATTTTGTTTTTAATAATTGGAATAAAAATCATCTGACAAATAGTTAACAATAAAAATTAATTTCTTCTTACCAGCTCATGCGAATACCCCTAATGTATAAATTTCATTTAATACATGTGCATAAGAATAAATCTGTACAAGAATTTATTATAAAAAAAATATTAATATCACATATATAAATCTTCAAAAAATGTTAATTTATGTTCACTACATTAGCATTGATCTCGGAAATATCAATTTTTATAGTATCTGAAATACAATTGAGTTGTCTTTATTCAGTTGAGTATTGAAAAATCAAGAATAAACTAATCAATCAAATATATATTGAATTAAAAGAGTTTCCTTTACCCATCTTAAACTATAATCCTTAATATCCTAGCAATGTAGAAGACTAAACTAGATATGGAAAAAATGTTTCATACAGAATATATAAAGTTTCCCTAAGATATTTAATCAAATAAGAGGTGTATTTGTCTGAGTGACTTCCAGTAACTTGTATTTGCCTATTTCTATATCTCCAAATTGCTTTATAGCATTTCAGACATTATTCCTCACCGAATCAAACTTATAACGTATTGCACTACAAAAAAATAGTACGAATCATTCGTTAGTATTGAAAAAAATCACGCGATTCAATTTGTATACCCGATTTGTATTTTTATTCGGATATAAAAGATACTCGTATCTAAATACGAGTCTTTTTAATGAGCGAATAAGTGAGAAAAAATTTGCTCTTTGCTTTGATTTGGACTCTCTTTTTGACTTTTTTTTAAAGAAGTTAAAACTTAGCAGATAATATGAATGAAATAATTAAAAAACATTTCGGTATTCTAGAATGGACTTTTGCTCAGGCGTGCCACAATGCCTTGTTGCTGGTAGTTGCACAGCAAACTATTACACAAACGACATTGTGCAATGCTGCAATTTCTTTATTCTTCTAATGATTTTCCTTTCTGAAAAACTAGATGGCAAGTTCTGTAGTATATTGAATTACTTTAATTCAAAACCAGCAGAAAAAGCAAAGGAAAAAAAACCAATAGCTTTATAGTTACAATAATAAATTCTGTTTTCATCTAACATTTGTTTTGTTTTGGGCGAAAAAAAAATTAAAACTGTTAAGAAAAATAAATTTTTTTAAAAGTTATTTTCCTCTTTTATTTGTTTGTAGTGCTTTTCATTTTCATTAAGTATCACAAGTTTATAAACAATGCTGTCTTGAAAAGACGAACAAGGAGTCAAGCATTAAAGGATTTTCCGTATAATTTCGCCAGTAAATAAATGATTTTAACTAGATTTTAATGAGGTTTCAATTTTTTTTTTTTTTTTTTTTTTGAAAAATAATCATAGTAAAAATGAACGAAGACAATTCATAGAACTAAAAAGCTCAAAAAAATTCATTAATTTTCCATGTGTTTGTACTAAAAACGTCCGCCAATGAGAACTTAACAGCTCTAATCATCTAATAATTTTTCTAATTTTTCTGTCACGGTTGCTTATCGCTAAGCGATCAGTAGCTCCGTTATTGTTAGTTAAATATTCAATTAACAATCTACACATGAGATACTTAAGAATTTGAATAAAGTTTTCCTGGGGAAAATTCTTATTCGAATTAACGAACCATTTATGCCGCTCGCCTGATTTTGCAACAATGCATTACAAGTGTAGGGCACGTTCCTCTGAAAACTTATTTAAAAAAAAAAAAGAATAGTTTTCGAATAGTTTCCATTCTGCGTAAAAATAATCATTATCGAGAGGGTTATTCGGAAATTTAGGCGCTCATAGTGAGGCGCATGCAATATGCATATTAATAATGGAGAGCATCCTGCCTTTAAGCACTTTTAAATATTCCATTCCTCACGCGAACATTGCATAGCATTTGCCCAAAAATTATATTTTCATTAGATGATTCTACTTTCAATGAATCACTGAATCGCCGTCCTTTTATTAAAAAATTAATTTCTAGACCGGAATTAAAGTTACAAAAGCATTTTGCTGAATTACATCATAAGCAAATAAAATAGCTCAGCTTTACCAGCTTCATGCACAAAATAAACGCAATTTAAACTCTCATACAACGATAAAAAGATGAGTTCATGAACAACAAGAAGAAAAACTTTTCCGATTTTAAGGCTTTAAGCTATTTATATAATAAATTATTTAGCTCAAAACTTTCAAATGAAAGAGCATATTCTTTCGCTTTTCTGACACAAAAATTATTAAGTAAGAATGGAGAAAACGAAGCAAACAGAGATATAAACTGAAAATATTAAATATTAAACAATTAAAAACTACATTTCACAAAATTGTTTTAAAATATATTAAAAACTCATAAACATGCACACATACTCGCAGCAACTTGAACAGAAACATGATTGAGCATGTTATAAAGAGAGATTAACAGTGCTCGTAGATATTCATGAATATAAATTATATGAGTAGTTTAGCAAAGCGGAAAGTGAACAAGGAGCAGAGAACAGTGGAGAAAAAACAAGTATTAAAAATTTAGTTTTAAAAATTCATTAAGCAATACAGTAACTTTGCAAGGGCTGGTCGTGCGAATAACGATTAAAAAAGCACACGATGGTATCGACTGATGCGGTGATTTGTTGTTGCATTTGCAGGCAAAAGATTATTGGCATTATTTATCTTATAAAATAAGATGCAAGAACTAAAATTTTTACTTCAATAACGAATTACTTAAAAGGCAGCTTTTACATTAGAGTAAAACAAAAGAATAAAATCTTTTTTTTTCCGAGAAAGCTCGCAAATATCTATAAATATTTTTTATAGAACAAACATCGTAAGGAGTACTGTGGCTCTGTAATGGAGAGTTTGACGAAAAAACAAGGATTTTTTGGTAGTTTCTGTAAGCAGGTTTTATAGCCAAAATGGTGGAGCGGATAGGAAAGTTATGACCCAGCTCATAACTTAAAGTTGTGAAAATCACGATATTTAAAATTCCCTCAAATTTCTATTCTCCGATAATGAGCATTAGTACGCAATGAAGCAGCCGCAGGAGCCAGCATACACCGCTCAGGAATGAATTTAAATTTTAATTTAGTTTTAACGATTTAACTACAAACTATATATATATTTTTTTTTGTCAATTTCTACGAGTAAACTTTGATTTCAGTTCAAAGTTGTACAGGACGAAAATTCGCTATAGAGGGCAGGAAGGGCACAAAAACTTGCATCTATTATAAGTGAAAAAAGGCGAATTAGCTTTTTATATGAATTCAAAACTTCAGATTTGATGCTAAATCATATACTGGTGTCACTATTGAAAGACGCGTCGCTAACACTTCTTATTGAATATTATATGGAGAGTAGAAATGTATAAATAACAAGGTGGCTTAGAAGGAGACACCACGAAGCGAATTGCTTCGATCGCTCAGTGGTACTTATAAATGATTTACCTGCGACTCAAAACCATTTTATTAGCATTAACGATTGTAATTAAGGAACATACTCATATTTTATGTTTAATATTTTCAGCTACAAAGTGGAAAACAAATTAAGTACCAACAAGTTTTGTTTAAAACAAACTTATCAGGAGTTGAGAAGAAACATTCTGCTTCTCTTCCTTTTAAATATGTGAAAAAACTTTCATAAGTATGCAACAGTTGCCTTCAAATCTCTAGCACGTATGAGAGCTTCCGTACATTTCGTGCTTGCCGGTTTGTGTTCAAGTTCAATTTTAATTTATGAAGAACATGATTCATATTCATTTTAAAAGGTAGATGGGTAAAGCACAGTGAACACCACAAAATTGACACAGAAATTAATACACGGACTTTAAGATGCAGAACGAACAGCATTTGCAGTGGTAGGCAGGTCGTAATAACTTGATCTCTAATCCCATAAAAATATTTATGTGGAAGATAAATTAATAGAGCTGTTCCAATGATAACGATAGCGGCACGAGCACTTCATTAACGCGCTGGTTGTGGCTGTCGGCTGTCGGCTGTCGGCTGAATAGGTGTTGGTAGCAAGCAGAGGGAATATTTCTGAATAATAATTTTATGCTTAAGTATGAATAAATTATGAACACGGAGTTGAATACTAACCGGGCGGCTGAGGAATATTATTTCATTTGCAACACTTTAGCATAAAAGGGAATGACATTATTTATGTTGATACGCAGATTTAAGGATTTTAAGTGGAAACTAATAATAGCAACAGGAAATACAAGGACTAATTATTTATGATTTATAATTAAAAAGCAGTTTACGTGAAGTAAGTGGATTTATAGGAACAGTAAAAGGATCCCTCTCATAAATCAAATGAAATTAATTATGTGTAAAAGAAAATAAATTTTCTTTAAAATTATTAAACGCCTTTTGAAATATGAAAAATTCAAATATAAATTTTTAACATACTCGTATTTGATAGCCAGAGGCATGGCAAGGACTAGTTCGGGTTCCAGCAATTTAATTTTTTATTCTACATGTATGCATACTCCCCAGCCAGAGACTTTGCATTAAGTTCTAGGAATTTGCATCAACATTTGTTGGTGACGTGCTTAAAAGCAAAAGTCCTCAAACCTTAAAGAAAAGATTACTTTTCAGGAAGTCATTTTAATTCTGGAAATGTTCAAAATAAAAAGTAACACAAATAAAATGTAATACAATTTTTTGTGATACTGATTGCAACTACTCTCTGCACACTATATAAACAAGTGTTTTTTTTTTCTTGTTGATTTATTTATAATTTCTATTCAATTTCTATTTCTATTCAAATATTTTTCAAGCAGTGCCAAGGTTGCCAGCATAGGGCACATTATTGTTATTTTTCTTACGATCTTGAGTCGGTTTTCGTTTATTTTCTTTATTTTTCCCCCTTTTTTTCGAATATCATTTGACAAAGCAGATTTAAGTATATGCCAAGAGATTCTGTTTAAAGTGGATACCTTCAAGTAATTTTATCACTTAAAAGAATATAATTTATGAGTAGGCCACACCTAAATGGCCATTTTACCATTTTATCGTATTTTCAAGTTTGGAATTCAATTAAAGGAGAAATTGCAGGAGGACGCAAGGAGTTGAACGACAAAAAATCACTATAAAAATCGCAATATTTTGTGTTTTTCAATAACTGGCAAATATATAAGAAATATACTCGTATTTTAAGACAAAAAATCAACTAGAAAAAGTACTATAAACGTGAGTTCAGCTTAAAAAAATTTGGATTTCCATTTAAGAATTACATCCAGGAGAACGGATGTAGTTAAGTTTTTACCATTTTAACGTATTTTCACTATTGGAATTCAATTAAAGGAGTAATTCCATGAGAAAGGAAGGAGTTGGGCAGTCAAAATTCACTAAGGTAGCTACCTTATAAAAATCGCAATATTTTGTGTTTTTCAATAACTGGCAAATATATAAGAAATATACTCGTATTTTGAGACAAAAAATCAACTAGAAAAAGTACTAAAAATTTGAGTTCAGCTTAAAAAAATTTGGATTTCCATTTAAGAATTACATCCAGGAGAACGGAATCATCAAATCGCGCATCATCTTTACTTTTAGTTAAGTTTTTACCATTTTAACGTATTTTCACTATTAGAATTCAATTAAAGGAGTAATTCCATGAGAAAGGAAGGAGTTGGGCAGTCAAAATTCACTAAGGTAGCTACCTTATAAAAATCGCAATATTTTGTGTTTTTCAATAACTGGCAAATATATAAGAAATATACTCGTATTTTGAGACAAAAAATCAACTAGAAAAAGTACTATAAACGTGAGTTCAGCTTAAAAAAATTTGGATTTCCATTTAAGAATTACATCCAGGAGAACGGAATCATCAAATCGCGCATCATCTTTACTTTTAGTTAAGTTTTTACCATTTTAACGTATTTTCACTATTGGAATTCAATTAAAGGAGTAATTCCATGAGAAAGGAAGGAGTTGGGCAGTCAAAATTCACTAAGGTAGCTACCTTATAAAAATCGCAATATTTTGTGTTTTTCAATAACTGGCAAATATATAAGAAATATACTCGTATTTTGAGACAAAAAATCAACTAGAAAAAGTACTAAAAATTTGAGTTCAGCTTAAAAAAATTTGGATTTCCATTTAAGAATTACATCCAGGAGAACGGAATCATCAAATCGCGCATCATCTTTACTTTTAGTTAAGTTTTTACCATTTTAACGTATTTTCACTATTGGAATTCAATTAAAGGAGTAATTCCATGAGAAAGGAAGGAGTTGGGCAGTCAAAATTCACTAAGGTAGCTACCTTATAAAAATCGCAATATTTTGTGTTTTTCAATAACTGGCAAATATATAAGAAATATACTCGTATTTTGAGACAAAAAATCAACTAGAAAAAGTACTAAAAATTTGAGTTCAGCTTAAAAAAATTTGGATTTCCATTTAAGAATTACATCCAGGAGAACGGAATCATCAAATCGCGCATCATCTTTACTTTTAGTTAAGTTTTTACCATTTTAACGTATTTTCACTATTGGAATTCAATTAAAGGAGTAATTCCATGAGAAAGGAAGGAGTTGGGCAGTCAAAATTCACTAAGGTAGCTACCTTATAAAAATCGCAATATTTTGTGTTTTTCAATAACTGGCAAATATATAAGAAATATACTCGTATTTTGAGACAAAAAATCAACTAGAAAAAGTACTAAAAATTTGAGTTCAGCTTAAAAAAATTTGGATTTCCATTTAAGAATTACATCCAGGAGAACGGAATCATCAAATCGCGCATAATCTTTACTTTTAGTTAAGTTTTTACCATTTTAACGTATTTTCACTATTGGAATTCAATTAAAGGAGTAATTCCATGAGAAAGGAAGGAGTTGGGCAGTCAAAATTCACTAAGGTGAATAAGCTACCTTATAAAAATCGCAATATTTTGTGTTTTTCAATAACTGGCAAATATATAAGAAATATACTCGTATTTTGAGACAAAAAATCAACTAGAAAAAGTACTAAAAATTTGAGTTCAGCTTAAAAAAATTTGGATTTCCATTTAAGAATTACATCCAGGAGAACGGAATCATCAAATCGCGCATCATCTTTACTTTTAGTTAAGTTTTTACCATTTTAACGTATTTTCACTATTGGAATTCAATTAAAGGAGTAATTCCATGAGAAAGGAAGGAGTTGGGCAGTCAAAATTCACTAAGGTAGCTACCTTATAAAAATCGCAATATTTTGTGTTTTTCAATAACTGGCAAATATATAAGAAATATACTCGTATTTTAAGACAAAAAATCAACTAGAAAAAGTACTATAAACGTGAGTTCAGCTTAAAAAAATTTGGATTTCCATTTAAGAATTACATCCAGGAGAACGGATGTAGTTAAGTTTTTACCATTTTAACGTATTTTCACTATTGGAATTCAATTAAAGGAGTAATTCCATGAGAAAGGAAGGAGTTGGGCAGTCAAAATTCACTAAGGTAGCTACCTTATAAAAATCGCAATATTTTGTGTTTTTCAATAACTGGCAAATATATAAGAAATATACTCGTATTTTGAGACAAAAAATCAACTAGAAAAAGTACTAAAAATTTGAGCTCAGCTTAAAAAAATTTGGATTTCCATTTAAGAATTACATCCAGGAGAACGGAATCATCAAATCGCGCATCATCTTTACTTTTAGTTAAGTTTTTACCATTTTAACGTATTTTCACTATTGGAATTCAATTAAAGGAGTAATTCCATGAGAAAGGAAGGAGTTGGGCAGTCAAAATTCACTAAGGTAGCTACCTTATAAAAATCGCAATATTTTGTGTTTTTCAATAACTGGCAAATATATAAGAAATATACTCGTATTTTGAGACAAAAAATCAACTAGAAAAAGTACTAAAAATTTGAGTTCAGCTTAAAAAAATTTGGATTTCCATTTAAGAATTACATCCAGGAGAACGGAATCATCAAATCGCGCATCATCTTTACTTTTAGTTAAGTTTTTACCATTTTAACGTATTTTCACTATTGGAATTCAATTAAAGGAGTAATTCCATGAGAAAGGAAGGAGTTGGGCAGTCAAAATTCACTAAGGTAGCTACCTTATAAAAATCGCAATATTTTGTGTTTTTCAATAACTGGCAAATATATAAGAAATATACTCGTATTTTGAGACAAAAAATCAACTAGAAAAAGTACTAAAAATTTGAGTTCAGCTTAAAAAAATTTGGATTTCCATTTAAGAATTACATCCAGGAGAACGGAATCATCAAATCGCGCATCATCTTTACTTTTAGTTAAGTTTTTACCATTTTAACGTATTTTCACTATTGGAATTCAATTAAAGGAGTAATTCCATGAGAAAGGAAGGAGTTGGGCAGTCAAAATTCACTAAGGTAGCTACCTTATAAAAATCGCAATATTTTGTGTTTTTCAATAACTGGCAAATATATAAGAAATATACTCGTATTTTGAGACAAAAAATCAACTAGAAAAAGTACTAAAAATTTGAGTTCAGCTTAAAAAAATTTGGATTTCCATTTAAGAATTACATCCAGGAGAACGGAATCATCAAATCGCGCATCATCTTTACTTTTAGTTAAGTTTTTACCATTTTAACGTATTTTCACTATTGGAATTCAATTAAAGGAGTAATTCCATGAGAAAGGAAGGAGTTGGGCAGTCAAAATTCACTAAGGTAGCTACCTTATAAAAATCGCAATATTTTGTGTTTTTCAATAACTGGCAAATATATAAGAAATATACTCGTATTTTGAGACAAAAAATCAACTAGAAAAAGTACTAAAAATTTGAGTTCAGCTTAAAAAAATTTGGATTTCCATTTAAGAATTACATCCAGGAGAACGGAATCATCAAATCGCGCATCATCTTTACTTTTAGTTAAGTTTTTACCATTTTAACGTATTTTCACTATTGGAATTCAATTAAAGGAGTAATTCCATGAGAAAGGAAGGAGTTGGGCAGTCAAAATTCACTAAGGTAGCTACCTTATAAAAATCGCAATATTTTGTGTTTTTCAATAACTGGCAAATATATAAGAAATATACTCGTATTTTGAGACAAAAAATCAACTAGAAAAAGTACTAAAAATTTGAGTTCAGCTTAAAAAAATTTGGATTTCCATTTAAGAATTACATCCAGGAGAACGGAATCATCAAATCGCGCATCATCTTTACTTTTAGTTAAGTTTTTACCATTTTAACGTATTTTCACTATTGGAATTCAATTAAAGGAGTAATTCCATGAGAAAGGAAGGAGTTGGGCAGTCAAAATTTACTAAGGTAGCTACCTTATAAAAATCGCAATATTTTGTGTTTTTCAATAACTGGCAAATATATAAGAAATATACTCGTATTTTGAGACAAAAAATCAACTAGAAAAAGTACTATAAACGTGAGTTCAGCTTAAAAAAATTTGGATTTCCATTTAAGAATTACATCCAGGAGAACGGAATCATCAAATCGCGCATCATCTTTACTTTTAGTTAAGTTTTTACCATTTTAACGTATTTTCACTATTGGAATTCAATTAAAGGAGTAATTCCATGAGAAAGGAAGGAGTTGGGCAGTCAAAAATCACTAAGGTAGCTACCTTATAAAAATCGCAATATTTTGTGTTTTTCAATAACTGGCAAATATATAAGAAATATACTCGTATTTTGAGACAAAAAATCAACTAGAAAAAGTACTATAAACGTGAGTTCAGCTTAAAAAAATTTGGATTTCCATTTAAGAATTACATCCAGGAGAACGGAATCATCAAATCGCGCATCATCTTTACTTTTAGTTAAGTTTTTACCATTTTAACGTATTTTCACGATTGGAATTCAATTAAAGGAGTAATTCCATGAGAAAGGAAGGAGCTGGACGGCAAAAAAGAAGTAAGGTAGCATTGCCTTTTGACTATGTGATCGGCTATTGAAGCTGTAGGGTATCATAACAAATAACAGTATCTGCCGTATGTGTCGTCTTTCCATTTACTTCATTGTATTCTTGTTTTATGTAAAATGCTTAAAAAATTTTTAAACATGTTTTCGTTTTCATTTTCATTATCTGATACGATGTTTTCATTACATCTATTCGCTCCGTTCTTTCTTTCGCTTGCCTTTACAATAGATGTAATAGATTCTATAGAGTTGTTCCACCAAGAGGGATTAAAGCCACGTCTAACATTCTATAGATCATAAAATTTTTTATTTTTATGTTTTATTTTTTCTCCTTTTTCAATTTCGAATGAATTAAGGGTCAAGTTGTAAATCGTTTTGTTCTATTCCTAAATCATGGAAATCGTGTTTTATTACTTTTTTACAGCGGTTATCAACATCACACATCCTTTTTTTTTGTCGTAAAATCATGTAGAGTTAACAAAAATAAAATAACTTGAAAGAGAATGGAATGTGGATCGGCTTGTTTTGGTTATCTTCTAATGCGCAACTTGATAAATTTTCGTCCTTTACAATATCCTTCAAGGTAATAAATTGTTATAAAAAGCTATTTTCATTTAACTTCAACTAGAACTTCCTGCAATGTATTGCTGGCAATTTTTTCAATAAATTATAAGAGTGAAAGCAAAACTAATATTAATAATTATAATAAATTATTAGCTTTTATGACTTTTTCAGCGCAAAGCAAAAGCAGGACATGCATCACTTATTTTAAAAACAGCCTAAGTACATTTACTTTCTCTTAGCACAAAAAATGCTACCAGCATCAAAATAGCATTGAGATAGTTAATTGTGAAGAGAGTTATGTATTTATTTGGGTTTATTATTTTATCATGAGTAAGCAGTTGCGGGACACAGCAAATAATAACTTTTTCTAATTGCTTTTAAAGGAGAAACTTTGCCCCATAGTGTTAACCCATGAGTATCGCAGATTACACAAAAAAATAAAAGGAAAAATTAAAAAATATTAATGAAGTAAAATAAAAGAAAAAAGCTGACCTTTCGGGCAAGTTTTCAGTTGTTTATTTAGAAATCGCAATTGTTCCCCGAAAGCAAACATATTTTATTTCCCTCAAATACTCGTATACTTATTTGCGAGCAAAACAGTCGACTGCTTTAAAAGCTTTTCGCTTGTGCTCTAAAAAGAATTAAAAGACAAATAAGGATAGAAGAAATGTACTATTCGTTATCCAAACATATCGTGTTTCCTAAAATCCATTTTGCCTTTGGCTTTTAACTTCCAGCTGTTACTCAAATCGTTTTTAAATGTGCAGTATCGATATTGTTTACACTGGAATTTTCTTTAAAATTTGCAAGGACTAACAAAGGACTTCTTATGAGCAAACGTTGGAGATTTTTGTTGATTACTTTCTTCCCTACATTCGCATTCGCTGAGTGTAAGTATTGCTTCGGTAACATGTTCTTTGTTTAAAATTTATTTCTAATGAATGAAATCATTTCATTTCATTTCTATGCTTGTTTATCTGCTTCTTAATCTTTCTGAAAATGGAATGCAAGATATTAATGTTTGTGTTTCGCTTACTGAAATCAATACCATTAAATATTTCTTTCTTCTATTTGGCATGCAGCATGACTCATTTCCTTTTAGAAATTACATTTTCATTGGTAAGGATATTTGTGGGAATATGTGTCTAGGACGACTGAAGCTTCTGAGATTTAAAAGTCTGAGTAATCTTTGCAATGCATACGCATTTTGAATTCAACAATTCATTCTTATTCATTTTGGGATTTGCTTATTTTACTTTTTGTGTGCATACGAGTTTGATTTTAATTTTTTGCCGGATTAAAATAAACTTTTGCATCTTGTTTATCGTTGCATTGATTTTTCTCTATATACAAATATGTAAATGTATATGTATATATATCGTATATATATATATATTAACTTATTCCTTTCTGTGTAATTTAAAGAGATTTTATTGTATTTTTAGAACCGCTTTCCACAAAATCTTGAGCAGTTTTCCTTTCTGTATTTTAAATAAATCCTTCTTTGGTAAGAAATTATCCTAAACTAGTAATTAAATTTATTTAAAACGGAATTTGCTTTTACTAAGATTGATATTGTTCGCCTGTTTTAAAAGAAACTTTTACCGTAAATTTTATAAATTTTTTATTTTTACCTTCAAGTATGTAACGAAAGTCGCAAAGGCGTTCCAATTTGTTAGCATGCCTCGCGATTAAAATAGAACCTCCGCCAGAATGATTAAATGAGAATTTACGAGGCTTGTTTTCAAGCAACTGCTACTGGAAAAGAAAAAAATAGTTAAATACCAATGGAAAACTTGCATTTTTTTATTACAAAAAACCAAAAGCTGAAACTCTAAACTTTCAATCCACTGGCTTACATATATATTGATGGAAAAAAAAAAATATTTGGCAAGCATGTTAAACACAAAAACATTTTCAATTGCCCGATATTTATCAATTGGAGCACAAGGGGAAAGAAAGAAAATTGAAGGAACTCTTTAAGAAAACTGTAAATTTAGTTAGAGCAGAAAATAAATTAATTGTTAAGATCGAAGGAATTTTTATAGAAATAACGATAAGGTTGAAGTAACGTTAATAATAGAAAAGTTTAATATTAAAAAATCTGAAACTTGCAAAGGAAAGAATACGTTGCATAAAAGTGCATTTAATGTGGCCCACAATGTTATTCAAATTGTATGAGGATATGATGAACATCGTTCTCTTGTTTTATTTTATTTTATTATTTTCAAGAAAGTCCTTTACCTACTCTTAAATAAATTTCTAATGGACTTTCTTTTATTAAGGAACTTTTAAAGGGTTTAATAAAAAATTAAAAAATGCAATATGCAATATGCATAAATTGTTGCATTTTCACTCTTACAAGGTGCAATTGACTCAAGAACTAAAGCCTCTTGACCATTTCAAACATCGTCAATGGTCAAAATGGGGGCATGAAATGGCAAAATGAATGATAAATTTTCGAAGAAAATCATCTTGAGGTGGCATCATCGAGGCATATTTTTTCAAAAATGAGGCCGGTCAGGTATTTACTGTGAATGGTATTCTCTATCATAATATGATAACCGAATTGGAGGGTATGGATATGGACGATATGAAGTTTCAACAGGACGATGCCACTTGCCAAGATCATGCTAAGATCTTGTGATTTGACATAGTTAAACTCATTAACGGCTAAGAACCTCATGGTTTGGAGGTGTGCCGAAGAGATCGTAACCGCTATTCTGATCCATATCTGATCTTGTTCCATACAAGATTCTACCGTACCATGTTATCTTAAAAAAAGGAAACCATAAAGATTTTCTAAATAATTTGTGCTTTATTCAAAATCAACATCTGCCCTTAAAATTGTACCACTCTTTACTTCACTATTTTTTAATAAAAATTTAATTTTAACTTTTAATTTTTTTAAATTTTCTCAAGTAAAATTTATTCACTTTCTGTTAACTAGTGGAAAATTCATGATTTTCAGTACGGCATCGAATACTTTAGAAGACACTGAATGCATTTAATTAAATGGCATCTTTCAAGTGGGTGGTTTTTGCACTGGAGTTCATTGAACGCCACTTTCGAAATTAAAATACTGCAAATTGTGTAGGTTTAGTGTTCTCGCATTAGTCATTGCTTTTGCAAAATTATCTTTTAAAGAGAATATTTATTTTTCAGCAGTTGCACATACTTCCGCAATATATAAATAAATGACAGAGCTTTTAAGGAATTAATTGCATGAAATTATTTGAAATCATGAAAAAGAAATGGATTTCTGTGGCCATTTTTTAGATATTAAAACGCAAGTTTAATCGCCTTTAGTTTTGACAATACTTTAATAATTCTGGTTTCGTTTATAAATTTTAAATATTAAATAAAAATTCAGAAAGAATGAAGAAAAATAATAAAAAAAATTTTTGCCATAAAAATAATAATAAATTTTCTTCGGGTCGAAAGTTCTACTTTGTACTGTAAAGCGTTCAGTATTGTAGCCGAGTTGCTGATGGCGAGATTTGTAAAAATATTTAAATACCATCCCGAAGGATGTGATGTGTTAAGTGCCACTTTTCGAATTAATTCTTTTTATGTCACATAAGCCATTCAAGCATGATTTTGCTCAATACTTTTAATTTCTTACTTTCGCAAAGGCACAGATATGACGAAAATTTTAAACTGAATAATTCACACTTATAAGCATCTTTAAATAATATAAAATTATTTAAATTATCTCTGTAATTGAATGTGCTTTGAAAAAAACTTACTCGATTAATCAAATAAAATTAAAATTTGATATGCGAGAAAAATTTAACTTAATGTCGTTAAACGAGAAATTCAATATGACAAACAATCATAGCAAGCATTTTTGCTGTGATGGAAACAGTTCAATCGAAAGTACACCACTTCCTCCAGAAACTTGCTTTGCGACGGCAGAATGGCGTGCATGTGAATGTGTGTTTGGTTCATCGAGTATCTGGTTCCTTTATGGTACTTTATAAATGTTTGACTTTAATGCGACGTTCTAATGTCGTTGATTTTTGCAAGCGTATGCAGAATAAAAATAGAAAATAGAAAATAGAAAATAGAAAATAGAAAAAATTAGAAAATTTAATATTTCATTTTTTTGTATTGAAAGAAAATTTCTGAGCACAAATTCATTCACTTATGGCAAATGCATGTAAATGCTCATATGTACATACGTATAAATAAGTAAATATTTGCTGAATGTGTTTGTGCGAGTGTCTGCGGCATTCGTCTTTCCTGCTAACTATGTACATATATGGCTTTCAAAGCACACTTAATGTCTGTTTTTCTTCTCTCTGTAATGTTGTTTTCATATGAAAATATAAAAATATTTAAGAAAAGGAAGTTGATATTAATGTCCTTTGTTGGCCTCTGCTGGTGTATGTAAATTTGTATGAGTGTATGTATTCATAACGAAAATTCCGGCATGACTTGCGATTTTAAAAGTTATGGGAATACAAAGAATGTGTGAAGCCGACTTCTCGACTTCCTTTATGCCCTTATGTGTGGGCCTTAAGATTCTCTTGACGCAACACCGACACACGTACGAGCACATTACAAAATTGTTCGCATGCTTAGCGCTCAGAAACACTTGCCTGTTACATTATCAAGCGAAAAATCAATCAAATAAATACACAAAGCAAAAGGTTTATTATAGAACGTAAAAGAATTCCTTTGAAGTAGAATACGAGTATGTTTTCGGTGACATTTCAAAATATTTTTGTTTCTCTCCACTTTATATGTTTTGTAATTTTGAATGGCCACATTCAGTTCAATTCGAGTTAGATTATTGAACTTTAACAACAACCAAATACATTTATTTAAATAAATGCTTATATATGCGTACATGTAGCTATATGTGTATATGTAATGTATGTAAATATAAATTTCGGGTTTGCACTTAAGTGGCTTCTGTATTACCATAGCAAAATCATAACACAAACAAAGAATTTTCATAAGGCTGACATAAAAAAGGGAGACTGCCAGTGACAACAATCGCTTGTAGAAACCATTAGAATTCATTATCCAATTTAAACGCCTTTGAGAAACAAAATTCAACATTTTGCTAAAAATATTTAAAAATGTAAGCCGTACTAGTACAGGGTGACCGTCGGAAAGGTATACTATTTTATTTTGCTGCCATTTCTGTAAACATTACGTTATATTTGGCAGTTGCGAAATAGAGGCGTGGCAAATTTGTTATGGAAAATATTCGGTATGTCAAATTGTTTTTTTTGCCCTTTTAAACATTTTATCAAAATCACATATATGACAAAAATCATAATAAGGAACGACGCACATTTTCATTTCAAGGGATATGTGAATAAACACAATAATCGGTTCTGGGCAGTGGATCTCCTCAAATTATTCATCACTCACCCTTGACGGATCCCTTGTTTTTTGAAACTGAAAATGATATAACGGTAACTGTCGATTGGGAGCGATATCGTGGTATGATTGAAAACTTGCTAATGCCACAACTGCATGCTTTAGGCTTGATTAGCGTATGGTTTCACCAAGCCAGCCCCACATCGCATATAAGCAGAATTAGAATGGAATTACTGCGAGACCCCTTTACACAACTAGTTATTTCAAGAAATGGTAAATTTATGGAAGAAAAAGTTTTAGCTCGTAGTTTATATGAAATAAACGAAGGGGAACAGCACGAGTTCTGGACATGTGCACTTTGATACACAATCACGCGACTAATCCGCAAAAATTGGACCGAGTTCAGAAAATCGCCAGCAAGTGGCACTGCAGAAGTATCGGATATACTAAATATAATTGAATAGCCATTTATAAATATGGATATCTATTGAATTTTTTCTAATTATTTCAATTTAAAGAAAAATTCAGAAATCCTTGATAAATATGTATTGCCCACTCAGTTATTTTTTTAGTTCACATTAGCATACATCTTTAGCAGGCACACTATATTGAGTCCTACACAGATCTTCTCAGATTTTCGTGTAAACACAGATTAAATAAATTTTTAATTGTATCAGCCTTCTTTGGAAGAACTTACAAATTTAATCGTATATATTTCGTTTCTTATTATATTCGCTTCAGCAGCATTTTAAGCTTTTCTCAATAATTTTCTTTTTTCATGATTTTCTCAGAGATTAAAGTAGGCGGGGCCACAATGTTTGAAGATTTCTCGCAAAACCTGACACATGAAACCATTACAAAAAATCATTGGACACTCATGTGCATTCAGAAGTGCAGATGAAAATATTTTAACGTTCTGATGTATTTTTTCCTACAACAGACAGTGAATAAAAAAATATTTTGATTGTCATTTCAAAGAGACTTATTTCTTGTAAAGTCTGTGTAATTTAAAATTAAATTTATAACCTCTTGGCACACATGCATCCCAGGCAAAAACTTCAAACGACTGTGTAAGTCTCATATTATTTTGTGAAATTCAACGCACTTCTTTGTCTTCAGTTTTGTAAATTTTCTTTTTTTTAAGCTGCCTCGCATATTTCTTTCTTTTTTATGATGCCATTATTTACTCCAAAATCTATTTTTGTGAACATGGCGCCCTCATATACTGTTTGCCTCTGATGACAAAAGCTAAAAAATAGTAAAATTTTACATTTGTTACTTAATATTTTTTCCTTGTTGTAAATGCTAACATAATAGTGTAGACAAGATGTTTCTCCGGCTCAGTTTATTTCAGCACATTCACGTGCAACAAAAGGCAAAACTGTACTGTCAGCAGAAAAGTAAAAGAGTGAGTTTGTTAATTTAAATATAAATGAAAGCAGCAATCAGAATTTTTTTAAATATAAATCTTGAAAAGTCAGCATTAGTGTTAAAGGTCACTTGCTTTCACCATTGAAAATGAATCTAATGGAAGAATCAAGACAATTTCTATTTATTTGATTTAATTTTTAATTATTGAACTTTAATTATTGAAAAGTAGTTTTCGTTTCGCTATACCAACATCAGTTGCGTGGACTAGAAGATATAATCCGGCGCTCCCCGTACCAACACCACACTTGGCTACTAGTATTTCCCAAGAATAAAAGGTACAGTAGTAGAAGATTGTCGCTCACCTCTTTTTTAAATTTTCTGTAAAAAAAAAATATATCAAAAAGCTCAAAAATAGAAAAAATATGGAATAAAATAAAAATTTACTTGACTCGGTGATGCCAGTGAATGTGATTCCTGTCATATATTGAAAATCTAATGCATATAAATATACATACATATATATATGTATGTAGTTCTCAAACTGACATTAAATTTTGAAAACAGAAGCAAAATTACAAACATTTTCAACTAGTTACGGCCTCACTTCAAACAATATTCATAATAATGATGATGCTCTTCTAACAACTGATACAAATGCGAAAACGAGAAAAAGAAGCAGAAGCATCAACTAATGACACGACAAGAAAAGGTAAATTGCAAAATAGTTTCCTTTTAAAATCAAAACATTTTTCTTTAGCAAATTTTCATTTTCGATCGCATAAACAAATAATCAAATACGAACCGATACATGCACAAGAAGCAAATTTAATAAGAATAAAATGCCATGGAGACACATAGAAAATTTTTCCTTGATGTTTTTTCGCCTTCCTGTTTTATTAAATTTCTAGAAAAATATCCTCACTTGATGCAAGCAAGCGTACGTACCAGTATATACGAGAATGCGTGTATTAATAGGAGAAAGTTGAAGGGGAAAGTCACCTTTGCTAGTAAAACTACTTTTAGTAATTTTCTAATGAAAATGGAAATTGTATACTTGAGGCTGGGGGGAGCCTAAAAATGTCTGGATACAAGGAGGGTCGAATAGGTGATTTTAACCCCCAAATCGGCCTTGTGTGAAAACCCACACAAGAGTTATGAAGTTAATTTTTACAACGACTTCTTCTGCTGGGATTCTCCGAAAATGCTTATTGTAAAAATGAAGAAGAAAAGAAAAATAAAAAAAATAACTCTACCGACGACGTAGAAGAATCAATTCAGAATTTATGTAACGAGTAGGAATATTCGCAAAGCATCTGATCCTTATAATGTCAAACAGAACATCGATAGATGGTGGATGACACCATGCATACATACATCGATAATTTGTGTCATGAGACAGTGTAGTTTAGAGTCCCCAACGAGTTCATGAAAGGCCAGGAAGTTGACAACGAAAATGCAATAAATTTGAAGAGCTGGTATCAACGAGCAAGAGATCGTATCAACCACATTAATGATTATTTTATATTGTTTTTTCCTCCGCCTATTGAAAAGATAATTTTTAAGTAGGCGAACCGGGATGTAGCCGCGTAGTGGAGTTCTCATTTTGGGTCATGTGTACGTATATATATTACTTTTAATTCAACTTGTGTAATTTTTAGTTATAATTGGAATATATGTATTTAGATCAAAAAATGAAGCAATGCTAGAATTGTACGATGGTGATACGGACCACTTATTTATAAAGCGATAATATCAAAAAAAAAAAAAAAATATTTCACAACATGAATCGAGTTCTCCGTTTTTAAAAGCAGACGATGTCATATTTGCTATAGCGAGAAATCAAAAGCTAAAATTTATATTTACCAAACGGTATGGTGCTTTTGCCAAAAGGGACTTATGAACGCTCCCATAACCGAATTGTTTTTAGAAAAATGTATTGCAGAAAAACTAATTTAAAGTAAATTTATCATTAATTATATATGTGTGCTATTTTTTCTATATCCACTGCATGCCCCAGCCTGCAACCAGCTCTCTACCACTTGATCTTCTCTGTTGGTAACCTTCTTCTTTCCTTTGCACACCGCTTTATGATCATTCTATGCAAGCATATCACCTGAACCATAATTTTGAATACAATGTCAGTAACTTCTCCTAACTTGGCCACCTTATTTAACATCTTCTCTACGTGTCTTCACCCATTAGTTATAGTTGTAAGGAAATTAAATCAAATCAATGGATCATCTGTTAAAGAGAATGCCATTTGATATATTCAGGGAAAAAGTGGTCTGGGCTGCTGGTTTGGACTTTTCATAAAATAACATGAAAGTAAGAGTAAATTAATTTAATAAAGAATAATTACGAAATAGATTCAAATTTACATTGTAACTAATTGATGTCCTATTTGTTTTTATTCCTATTGTTTTTGTTGTAGTATTTGAATATCTTTACCAGACCAATAAAAAATTCGAATCCCTGATGCAGCTTGAAAATACCAGCCAAAGGTTGGATAAAATAAAAAAAAGTTTTATGGGTTCTTCCTGGGCATATAAATAGATACAATACCGAATAGAACAAATATATTAGAAAGCCAAAAATGAAAAGCACACAACAATTTATTTATTTACATCATTTCAACAACAATAAACCCCAAGACTATTCGTTCTGTGTGCACGTATTTTTCTTTCTACAAAATCTTAAACTTTTAACACAATTTTTATATTATTAAATTTTTAATTATACAAAAAGCATACTTATAGACATAAAAATATAATTGTACATAATTATAAAAATATAATTATAATATATTGCTGATGTTGTATTATGGAATGCAAAGTATAGAAAATTCAGCTATTTTATCAGTTAAATCCTCCCCTCACTTCAGTTAACCACCCTAAGATAAATGGACAGTAAATTTGGGGCCAATACTTTATTAAAAATATCTATTTGTTGAGTTTCTTCGCTTTTTATTTACTTCATTTCAAACTTAAGAATTCAATTTAAACCACACAGTTGCAAAAATATATTAATAACTATTTATTAAATAAATTACATGTCTCAAACATGCAGTAACGCACCTAATAAAATCAGCTTTACCTAAATAAAAATTTTTAAAAGAATATGGTTTCTAAGCACTCATTTACGACTCCGTAGCAGAGCTGACTTGAACAGAACATTTGGCATTGCAGCTGTTTGTTTCTTATGGTTCAATTTTTGGGAAAGCAAGCCATTTGTATATTAGCATACTGCCTCCTTGATTTGCATTTTTATTGATTACAGCCAAATATGTTTCAAGTCGAGTTGTTTTCCTTTTAACTTTTTAATGCGTCTGCTACATTTCGGTATTTACTATTTCATTATTACAAAGAAGAAAACAAATAAGGCACAGAAAAAATATTTGCAAAAATATCAAACAGCTGTTGCGAAACACTTGAGCTGAGCTAGAAATTAATGATGATGACTTTACATTAACCTTTTTCACGTGAGGGATTTTATATTGCAGAAAGCAAACAATTTACATAAACTTGAAACGAATGTTTCCTTCACTGAAAATATACAAAACGCCGAAATGTTAAAAGAACCAAAAAAAAAAAAAAAATGGGGAATCGTGCTAATTATACAGTAGCAGATTTTTTTAAAAGCAGGCAATTGAACAAGGATATTTGCTATTTTGATGAATGTGATGTCAAATATTGCAAGTACACTAAGAGAAAATATAGCAAATATTTGATTTGATGTGTTTGCCCAAATCTAAGCCATTTAAATTGTAAACCATTAATTGTCAAATAAGAGAATTTGTTTTTGGAAATTGTGTTTGAGACGTCACACAATGGCACGAGGCATACCAGTATATACCAAGAATAACCTCAAAGTGTTTTACTTTATTAGAACACAAACTTTTCTCTTGCACAAAATAAGAACTACAAGGTTTTAATTAGATTTTTTCAGGATTCCGTTGTTATGTGAAATCTAGTAAAAATCTACTGGTTCTGAAAATCTCTTAAGTTCTTCATCTCGATACCGTGTAAATGCACTACAAAACGTTTCTCGTTATGCCCAGTCAAGTTACTAATTTTGTGTAAAAATTTGTGCAATCACTTTGACAATAACTTAATAGGAAAAGGACCTTTTTAGGAATCTAAGCAAAAAATACATAAGCCAGACAAATTTATATAATAAAAACAGTATTTTTTTGAGATCAATTAATTTTTACATTAAATTATATATTTGCAGAGGTAATAATTGCATATGGGGAACACAGCAATTTAATTGCTATAGATCGCTCCATTTTCATTTAAATGTTCAAACTTCAATTAAATTGTTCTAATCAGAAATTTTACTTCGCTTTGAAGCACTTTACAAATCAGTTGTAAGGATATCATAAAAAAAGTGATAGGAGGAAGAAGGTGTAGAAGTTGGCCTCAGGTGTAGCGGTTACCGGTAACGCTAGTGTAGCTCACTAAGTCTTGGCATAACTCAATTTCATCTCATGTCGCAAAAAAAAAAATTGGCAATGAAAAAAGAATATGATAATGTGCTTTCCACACTACGAACATGAGTATAATTTCATTATAGTTATTTATTTCGAGCGACAAAAGTAAATTTGTAACATTTAAATACCCGTTTTTATGTTTCTTTTTTTAAACGATTTATTTGTATATTAATGTTGAGTCGTACAGTGTATTGTGGACAGAAAAGTCGTGTGTCTACTTAACAGCTCAAAAAAACGTCGACGAGTGACGTCAAAAATGCGGCAGAAATGCAAAAAGGTAATCAATTTAGTAACTATTCCTGTTTTCAATTGCGATTACTAGTCAAGTTACCGAATTGCAAAGACATTCACTTCACTTTACAAAATCGACAAATATTTGGTTTTGTTCAACAGAAAAACTTAATTAAAAAAAAAAACAATTTTGGCGATAAATATTTAATATATACAAAAAAGAAAATAATAATTTCTAGTATGGCAAAAAGGCAAGTTTAAGATAATTTAATTTGACATTAAGCATGTGAACATTTGCACCACTTAGAGATACTAATGGCGTTTTCTTTTCTACAAAAAAAGGCAACACTACCCGCAGGGAGGGCAATTTTGTGTTCTTTTCTCGAAAATGTGTTGCCCTGTGAAAGAGTTGCCTATTCTTTTCTAAAAAATGTTGCCCTTTCGCAGTGGAAAAGGCATTGCACTTTTGCCCTGAACAAATCAAGAGTGTAGAAATTGCCTTGTAAAGAACGTGGTTTTTATTCTTGCACAGCGTTACCAGAAAATGTTAAAAAAAATACTTCTGAGTTAAAAGAGTCAGAAAATTAGATTTTAATAATTATTTTTATATTTTGTATCATAAAAAACAAACAAAAGAACACTATGCGGCTGCTTATTTGTATGAGATATTAAAAAAAAAATTTTGTCTTCTCAAGCAGATTAATTGGCAATCTGGCAACTGCACATTTTTGTATACAAATTTCATAAAATATACAGAAAATGTTTGTTTATCAGCTGTAAAAAAAAGGCAATGCACTTTCTTCTAATTTGTGTTCTTTTCTCGTTATATAAAAAATTGCACTTTCACAGGGCGGGCAATGCATTTTAAAAAGGTACCTTTTCACAGGGCGACATTTTTAATGTAGAAAAGAAAACGCCATAAGTCTCTCCATTTTTAGCTTTGCATCACTAAATATCTTTTTTGAAAATAGAGAGCAAGTAGTGTGTTTCCAGATATAAAATTAATTATCAAACATCCATGACTGCCTACCTTAATTTCGAAAAATATTTATTGCTTAGCAAATTTATATGTGAATGACTTCTGAAAGTTTTAATTTAAGAAGAGCCATTTAAAATAACTTGCGGATGGGATATGCCGCATTATTTGAATGCATGTATGCGAATCCATTTGCTACCAGGGGTGGGCTACCATAATATTTGCTTGATGTTGTCGTAGAGATAAAATTAAACTACAAATACAACATGTAACAAAAAAAAAAAAGCCAATTAAGTAATCACCCAACTGCATAAAAATATATTTCTTGTCATAAAGCTAACAGCCTCTTACATGGCTTTAAATCAGAAAAATTGTACTTTTAAGACTACATCGAAGGAATAGTTAAATACATTCTTCTACAATCGCTTTAGCGTATTTATGCGAACATGCTGTATGTTTTCTATAATGAAATACACCAAGCTGAATAAAGCTTACAGGCATGCAACAGACTGAAGTATTTCAAAGGACATTACAAACTTAAGTACAAGTAGCTGGGGTGTGGGGTTGAAGCAATTGAGCTGCCATGAATACCAGAACAAAACATGAATGAACATAATAAATACCTGCAAGCTGGGAAGTCTTACCATTTGAACATACAACATGGCTGGTTAGCAACTGTAATAGACGGGGAAATGCATATAAAAGAGCTATTACTACATATATGAATACATAAGTACGTGTAAATGTGTGTGCATATGCACGCGTGTGTACATGAATCTCCCGACGTTCATCCTTATAATCGTAAAGTGATCGCCAACAGCGGTATTTGTCGCATATTAAATAAATAAAGCATTTTGTAAACGTGTTTCGTGTCGTGAATATGCTATTTATTCGTCTCTATATGAAATGAGTCGGCTTCAGAAAAGCAAGACACACCGCAGAGAAGGTATGTTAATGAATAATAGAACATTGTGCTTGGTGGCATTATGGACCTCCGGTAGTTTTTACAATAATCCCTTAAATAATGGAAAATCTTACGTCGGTAGCAAAAATTATTTTAAATATGCGAGACGGAAGATAATTGAATCCGAGTCTTTATAAAGAAATCAATCAATCACCAATTCCCTTTATGTAAGATTGATTTCGAGAACAGCAGATGTCTTCGAGCATGTGATGGAGATTTTAAACTACAAAGAATATTTTTTCCATCCGGAGCCAATATTATGTAAGGCCCGCCAAGATTCTGATATCCCTTGGACATTTCCTTATCAAATATCTCATAAAGTAAAATTTCTTTCAGATTTTATCAGCTGGCAAAGAAAAAATTGACTACACCTCTTAAATTGCACTCCCAGAATATAGCAACATATGATATTTCTTTGTTGTATAAAATAAGATTAATTCACCTCAATAATTGTAGTCTCAAAGCGTTCGTTTCAGATCCTTAAAGAAGGAAATTGGCATTGCATGCACTCATGTTCTTAGAGATATTGGCATGTACTCTCAGACTGCCTACGAAGACTACATATTTCTAAATAGACTTACAATTTTATTAAACAGCGAGCTTAAATCAGAATTAAGAATCATAGCATTGAAAACATTTTACTCCACTGTGATTTTAAGAAGTAGGCCAAATACTCATCCACGCATGTTGAACACTAAATAATACAAGTAGTAGGGAAACCACCAAGTGACGGCATCCTCATTTGCACTGTCAGGTGCAAAAGCCCAGAATTATGTGTAATAATTTTCAATTTGCTTCCAAGATATTCTAACCGAAGCCACGTTACCAACGCAAATGATATTCGCCACCACAGCGATGGTAAATATTTTATTACTTTTCAGTGTATGCGTAAAGTTGTGTAATGAAATCTCAGAAAATATTGGAAGATAAAATTGCCATAGAAAATCTTACAACGCAACAAGAAACGCATTAAAATTACTCAACTTAGATTTATTGTAGGTACGTGCAGTTGCTATACGTTTCCTTTGGGAACATGGAAAAGGAAGACGGAAAAAATTTAACTCAAAGAATATATTAAAAATACATGACTTTAAAGGTGCTTAAGACAACAGAAAGGTGATGTTATAAACTAATGCCAGAGATTGTGAGAATCTGCACGAGAAGATTTAATGAAAATGTTAAGAACGGATTTGATTATGCAGCACTTAAGGCAAATACATTCCACTTCAATTGTCTCAAAATTTCCAAATTAATATGGAAATGTATACCAAAGGAGAGTATGATTCTCCTCTTACGGTCTTGCAATAAGCATTTTATGCAAATTATATATGTATGTGTGGATGTGCACTGTACTGCATAGATATGCAGGAGGCGAGTGTGTATTACACAGACATGAGATTCTGTTAGCTAAATTCTTTTCGATGTATGTTCATAGCAATGCATAATTATATATTTTGCAGATAAAAATTATATCACAACTTTATTCCACAGTGTAATATATAATACAGTATATATATTGACAGCAACATACCGAGTAAGGTCGCCAAATACTATTTTTATTTCCGATTTTTCTGTAGGATATGATCTCATAATGATCTGCATTAATGGATTCGCCTTATAGGCTTATTACAGATACAAGTTTTTAAACAGTAAAAATAATTATATTTACAGTGTAAGCGAGAGTAGGATTTCCCATTGCGGCTCGGCCTGCAGATTCTATGGTAACTGTTACTCCATAGAGCAAAATTTCTTTTTGAAACGTTGAAGAAGTTCGCTTATTGTTGTCAACTTATAAATATAGAATAGCCCCACTTGACAGTCACCTTTGAGGTCCATTGCATCCTAAGATGAAAGTAAGCTTTATCTGAGAAGAAACTTGCTTCTGACTTAACAATATCCACACATTCGTCAAATTTACGATTTTCTAGGATTTCAAATTTTTTTTATCCTTTTTCAATGAAATGTATACGTGATGCATCGTATACGTAAGAAAATACCGCAATAAAACAAAACTTTCTACGCGCTACAGTAGATTGAACGCTCCATGAAAACATACAATAGTCTCTAAATTGATAATAGACGGCTTAAGAATATTTTGCAGCTACATTGTATATTATTGAAAGAATTTAGTCGTATGTTTTAATACTGTAGTGTCATATGCAATCCTTGAAGTAACTACGTAGGTGTATTCTTTTGGAAAACGAGCAGCGCCGAGAGAGTGACCGCCTTTCGATTGACTCATTTTCAAGACACATCGGTGAAGTTTATTCACCTCGTTTAGCATTTAGAGAATATATTGCCCAAAGAGAAATCGTCATCGTCTTGTATAATTTCACCGATTTGAATATGTATTTAGAAGCAGTATATTTAGGAAGCGAACCTTCTGAACTGAAATAAATTATATGATCGATAATTATTTTGGGATTTTATTTGATCTTCTATTGAAATTTGAAAGGAAGTTAATTAGAACACCTAATGGCTTATTTGAAACTTTTTTCTGTTTCTCACTTTATTATTGTTAATGAGCCTTTTGCTAATGACTTTTACAATATGTGTATCTCAAAAAAGAAAGTAGCTTTTGGCAATAAATATTTATATTATGTTTTGGCCGAATTCACGTTCACGGTGTTAAATACATCAATTCCTTAATTATAAACACTGCCAATTAGATAAATCTATAAAATATGTGACTTTGAGCAACATGTTCAATTGAAAATGGCTACAACGTAGTATGTAAGTAAGTTGGTTGTTGCATGTAGAGGTCCATGAGGATAAAATATTATAAAATTTATTTTTTTTAATTTGGCTGTCTCTGCTTACATTCCTCTATACGAAATACTAAGGAAGTCACTTCAACTCTTGCAGTCCTTTAAACGAGCAGAGTGCATTAAACGGTTTAATGCCATGCACACTACCAGTTCAAAGTAAAATTGTAGTTCTTCCTTTTTAAATCACTAGTTTAATTTCTGGACAATTACCAGAAAAATTACTCGTATGTGTGATGTTCGTATTTAAAAGAGAAAAGGAAATGCAAAGAAAGAACTTAAAACAATTTAATGAAGTCAATTATAAATGCAGACATGCTTTTGCACATGTCTTTTACACAAGCAGAGATCTACAATCCAACACAACTACCGTTCTGGATGGTTAACAAACGTAATTAAATAGAAAAATAAAATGAACATGTTGCAGCACGCGCGAAGCTAACAGGAAGCATTTATATTATGCTACAAGCTATGCAGTGAATAAGCTCAGCAAATTTCTATTTATGCTTTTCTACTTGTGCTCGCCCATTTCACACGTTTATTTTTTTCGTTAAGGAAAAAAAGTTTTTGGAGACAATGAGCGTAAAAACGTTTCAAGATGTTCGAATGTGGAGAATTTAAATTGTAATTTTTAGTAATTTGTTTGTGCATCCAACATTTTGAGAAACAGACAGAAAGTTTAGAAAGTTAATAATATATATATTATATTTGTATTTGCTTTGCTTTTTAGAAAGCAAAAAAAAAAAAAAAAATATTCGTATGGAAGCCGTGCAAAATTGCAAGCGGGAACGTATGAGTAAACAGTAAAAGGACTTTCGCTTCGAATAGACGCTTTTCGTATTTAAAAATATAAGTTTTATTTGAAGTATGTCTCATTGCCAGAGAAAAATAAAGAGATAAAAGATTGATTTTCAGTATAGCCTTGAAACAAGTACTTGTATGAACAAACTTCTCGGAGTGTCCTTAATAACTTCCTTAGGGGCTAGCCACTGTAAGTAAGCGCCATTAACCTTTTCCTTTTTTTTTGGAGAAACACAGCGAGAGAACGTGCTTATATGTGTTATCGTAGATGTAAAATCTTTCGCACCAGCGACTCTCTCTGCCTCTGTAGGCGAATGAATATTGCGTAGCCTACTAAACCGGAGGTCGCAGTTTCGATTCTTGCCTAGGCCCTTAGTGTTTTCCTGTGGTCAAACAGAAAGTTTAGCACGTTACTTTAGTTGAAAAAAACATTTCAGCAACAGTTATAGCATATATAGCACATGAGGAAAATCCATACGAATTTTTCATTTTAGAACAGCGGCTGGTGGGAATTAGCCATTCATGACATTAGCCCTCCGCGGCTGATAAGCTTTAAACCAGTCCTTGCAATGACACGCCCAATACTTATTAGCTTAAAACTGATCAGGCATGCTATAGAAAACACTGTAAAAAAAACTCCAAATTTTGTACAGTTCAACTGAATAATCAGTTTCAGTTTCAAATGCAAATTAAATCAAATGATTATCTTAGATGTAGCTCCTTGTTTATTCAGTTAAAGCTTTCTTCTACCATTAAACAAATATAAATACATTCAACGTTCTTAAATGATTTGAAAAATTAATTAAAATCTGCTAATACAACAGCAAAAGTCGTAAATCCTTGGAACAACTACCGAGAACATTGGAGTGGATGTCAAGCGTACACGAACACGTACACGTGTTCGTTATTTCGTACAGAAAACAAAACTTAATAACTTGCTGGCATAACAGATACGTTGCCCTCTTATTTCTTCTTTTATATTTTTATATACAATTCGTGTTTTATTCCAAATTGACACTTAATTAAATTGAACTTTATTTATTCGGTCTTCGCAGTTTGTTATTTTAGTATTTCACTTATCACATCTATAAAAAAAGCAATCAAACAACCAACTAGTTGTTCCCCACTAACGGCGGATGTTGATTGTACTCGCCTGTTCACCAGACCAAAAAAAGTAATTGAATGCCAATAATGTTCATTAGGAATAAAGAGGATACCATGCTCGTACAATTGAAAAAGTATTTAGGTCGATGTTTTGTGCTTTCAATTGGTGGATGGAATGCTGGATAAGCTAAACAGCACTGTAGAGTAAAACGAAAATGAATAAATTTCAAATACGCACACGTTCTGCCACTCAAACTCAACTCCATTAATCTCATACACATTTACATACAGATACACTCGTGCATATGTATTCCCAACCATAAACATAAATACATAAATATTTATAGGAACTGAAATGCTTTTAGTACGAGTATTGAATACTCTGAAACGTAAATAAATAACGCAGAAAATGGCAGGAATTTTGAATGGAAATTGAAATTCTCTACCAGCCGTCAACACCACAACAATAAGTTTTTACGGCCAGTAGTTGTCTAATTAGACTAAATTTAAGTGATTTTTTTGTAGCCTTGATTTGATTAAGCCAAGATTTATCCAAGCAATCATTCATTTCAAACGTACTGGCTTAAGTAATCGCTACAAGATGAATAATTATGGCTTTTTGGCGCTGTCGGTACTCGCTGACAGTGACTGCTGCCTTACCATCTTTTAGCTTTCCAAACATTTCCCCTCTACGTCTGACACGTCCATCAAAATGACAAAGTGAAATATTCCTGTTTAGAAATAATATTATGGGGAGAGAAAATTTTCCTTTTTTTCCAACATCGTACAGTCACAAACCCAACTTTAGACCATCTTGCAATTTCCCCCCTTCTTAATGTTGCCAAGATGGAGCAATTTTTTTTATCATTAATTTCTGTGTTTTGTAGCAGTTTAATAATTTCATGGCTTAAATCCTTGCAGCTTCTTAAAGATGTTCCAATGGAATGGTGTGAATGCATGTATGTATGTGTATGTGCTGAGGTTATTTGATTTGCAGTTCACTGTGTTGCTTGCGAATACTGTGTGAAGTGAAATTACGTCGCATTTTTAAATGCATTATTTTCGCCACTAAAGAAAAAATTTATTTTTAAACATTTTGCAATTTTCCTAAAAAATATTCGCAATTTGTTTTTGGCAATTTTTTGGCCGACACGCAATTTTTAGTACTTCAAAAGTATGCCCTGTACACTTTTATTCTTAAATCGTTTTAAAAATTCAGAAAAAAATTTTTAAAAATATTTATCATAATTATTAAATCGATAAAAATTTAATTATTTTCAGTTAAATATTCACATATTTAATTATCATAATAATTTTGCGAAAATACTTTTGCCTTGCACTGTACAACTGTGGGAAAGGCAATCTTTCTTACACCAGTCACTTTAACTTTAAGGGAATGAAGAAAATAATAGCAATTTATTGGCGTGTATGGGTGTGTTTCTTTGCAATTTAATTTTCTTAAAATTCTATTCCGTAGTTCACAGAAGGCATTGCAAGTTAACAAGGCATAATCCCATGTTGGGGATACTTTGTTAGGGATTGGGAATGTAGGTTACGCAAAAATTATTTGCAAAATTTTATATCATGAATTAAACAAGACAGATTTACTTATGTGTCCTGATTTCGGTTGTTTAAATTTTTATGTCGAATGGTCTAACCGCTTTTCGCCATTTTTACAGTTATATTAACATTTGCGAAATTTGCAATTTTTTTTTTTTTTTGGTTCTAGAAATAAAAATGCAATTTTCGTTATTCGTTTGGTTTTTTCAGTGTATAATTTTAAAATGAATTAGTTAATTTTTTTTATAATTTTAAAAAATTTTTATATTTGTAATGCAGAAGATTTTCCAACAAGTCTTACATTTTCCCATATGCCGCCATTACAAACAACTTCAGTGAGTTTTTCGTAATTTTTCCCTCAAAAATCAAAAAAAAAAAAAGGGCCAAAACCTGGAAGAGCTCTCGAAGTTTTTGTTTATGAAGGATAAATTTTAGTCGTGAAAAACGAGTTTTAAAATTAATAGTTTATGAAAAATGGAAATCAGTTGAATATAAACAATTTAAAAATAAGTCCACAAAAAAATATTTTTCAAACCCCTTAAAAGAAAGTTTATATATCGCAGGTGATAAAATAAAAAAATAGTATATAATAATAATAAAAAAAATAAAGTGACCATTTGGAAATTTTTGTGGTAAAAGTAATGTGGTATTAAATGTAAAAATATTCGTTCACGATTTTCCTATTTAAAGGAATTGTGAAATTGGCATGTCGGCTCAGTAGGAAAATCTTCTGCATTACGAATATAAAAATTTTTTAAAATTATAAAGAAAATTAATTAATTTTAAAATTATACACTGAAAAAACCAAACGAATAACGAAAATTGCATTTTTATTTCTAGAACTAAAAAAAAAATTGCAAATTTCGCAAATGTTAATATAACTGTAAAAATGACGAAAAGCGGTTGGACCATTCGACATAAAAACTTTGCTTTCAAAACGGCCGAGATATCGATTTAAGATTACAAAATTTTAAATAGCGATTCAAGGGGACTATTTTAATCGGTTCTGCTGAAAATCAGTGCGCCTAAAAAAATTCATGCACTCTTCAAGTGGCCACCTAGGACGTGTACGAGGTTGTCTTCCACAGCTGGAGTGCTAATGGAAAGTTTATTCAATATCTAAATTTTTTTTACTTTGCTATACAACGACAAACTCTTTGAATTTTTAATTCTTGCAACTCAAGTATACGAAGAAATTTAATAAATGAATTTATGGGAATGTATTAAAAATAAAAAAGGTGGCAACCATTTAATAGTTCTTATTATAAGTATATTAAGTTCAGTGGTAGCAACGTTTGTGTGAACATGAAAATATTATTTGTCACTTTCAAGACGACACTTGGCTGGCTTATTTAGTTAGAAAAAAACAGCTTGAGATACAATTTTATAAATTTGGTATAATCATTAATTATTAAAAGTTGCACAGTGTCTTCTCACATCTTTGTCTTATTTTATCGGTTGGTTCATCTTTTACGTTTAAGCTGATGCCAACAAATAAATTAATTTAATTTTGAAATGTTGTCGTTGCCTTTTAAAACAACACGAATGCAGAGCAAACTTTACGACTTTTTACAACAACCGCGGATAATTCAATTTGAAGTGTGTGGTTGTTGGTATGAAAACATATAAAACCAAAATAGTTAAACGTGTTATAACTGCGAAATCTGGTTTACTGGCAGCGGGGAAAAAGTGCCTAAGTCATATTTTGTAATTTTCAAATGGGTCCCTTTAAACTTGACTTTTTCAATATTTTTTTTACTCCGTATAACAAATAAAATGTATTTAAAACTTCACAACTGAGAACTTGAAAACTAACTTAAATTAAAAAGTTAACTAATTAGTTAACATATTAATTGATATGATGGCAACTTTACGCTTATTTCGACTTATGCAGTTGTTTCTTATATCCTTCAGTGACTATAAATACGTTATAGAACTAAAAGCAGAAACTTTCAACGAAGAACGGCAGGCACATCAGAATCTGTACGGAAATGAAAAAAAACTACAAGGAGGAAATTTTTAGACTCAAGTGGTAAAAAAGGAGCAAATACAAAATATTATTCTTGTATTCACGCACTGTATGTGAATACGAATTTCTCCAATGTGTAAACTACTTCGCCTTAATGGCAGTACTTTACTTAATGTCCGTATAATTGATATAGAAAACAAAAATGCGATATTGCCGTGAATTGAATCCTTGTAAATTGATGTTATTAATTTCAACAAGGATACCAAATAGCAAGCAAATTTAAAATTTTCCATTGAAAAACAAAAGCAGAAATATATAAATGAATTTAATTAATTTAACGTAATATGCTTCATTTAATGAAACAATTAAATTAATTGAGCAAACAATTAAAAAATGGAAGCCAATATAAAAGTGCACACACACACGCACACAAATACGAGAAAGTGTATTATGCGAGATGGGTCGCATCCCAAGCCAGTTGGCAAATATTTTCGCTCAATAAAAGCAGTAAATGTGACGAAAATTAATTAATTTAATTATTTCATCACATTTTTTTTTTTTTTACTAACCGCCATACTGATTTCAGTTTGGTTCCTAAGAATATAGTTTAGACGTCATTATAAATCACTGGTTTCGTAAAGTTTAATTTGACTGCATACGTTTCAAACAGCTGAAGTGTTTGAAATATTCGTTTTCAAAAAATTGCTTTCAGTTTTAGTATTTGAATTGTTAGTTTTCAAATATTTCCAATTTAATTTTAGAACTAAATTTTAATTAATAACTAAATAATTCTTACACAGTTGATATCCTTTTTGTGGAGAGTGCAAAATAATATTAGTGCTTTAGAAAGTCATTCACTGGCTAATAATACTGAGAACACCAATATAACAATTTAAATAATGTCCTGCTTTATGTTTGTCCTGCTTTAAGTAAAAAATGTTGTAATTGCTTCTGCTTTTAGTAAAAAGTGCTCGACTGCAGCTACTTGCACTATAAATTTTCTATTTCTAGACGAATTTCTGTATAGATAATATTTACTAATATATAATTACAACAAATTGTTCCAGGAAGACTTTAAATCCTGCCGTAAATTTCTGCACTTTTTCTTACGAATTTAATTTTTTATCTTAACTTGTTTTTGGTAAAACTTATGTATTTCTCTCCTTTTCAATTAATACAGTCTTATAAAAAATTTATTTCCAAATAAGCATTATTTTTCAATTTTAGTGAAAAACAAATCTCAGTAGCTCATTCTGTTTGACAAATTCACAACTTATTTATTTTTAGTTATTGACACTTTGGGAATTGACAAGATAAACTTGAACATGGTATGAAAATATTTGGGGGGATGCCTATTTAAGTGCGATAAATATTAAATATCAACTTTATATAACTACGAGGATTTATAAGGATATTATTATATTATATGTGACTAATGGAAAGTTAAAATATATAGGAGGTGTGATCAAAAAGTAACTGTTATTTTCAATATTTTGCAAAAGTAATTATTTAATCATCAATAACTATCTTGCCTCTTTCAAAATAATCCTCCTCAGATGCAATGCACATATGGCAGCTTTTTTTCCAAATTGATAAAAAATCGAAGAGCACATCAAAATACGGCTAACCTTTTTATCTGTCAAAAAAAAACTGAACAGATATAACAAGTATAGCAACAGATATATCGGACATGTGTACCAACATAACAGACAGAAAAAAATGCCAAACTCAAACTCACGAAAATTTAAAATACCGAGTTTTACTTCATCACACCTCGTACGTATAAATTTTTAGAAATTTTTTATGAGGATGTCACATGTAAACTATTTTACTACAACCCCGACAATACATCCACATGGCTACACGATCGGCTTACTTATATTTTTTGAGCGAAACTGAACAGAAATAGTGATGTGAGTATAATAACAAAATTCACGCACTCGTTTCCGTTTCCGTGTTTGTACCCTGTAAGTACATATATTGTATAGCAATAAGCTTAGTTTCTGAAACAAGTAATAGTGAGTAAAGCAGATATGGGAAATCATAAATAACAATCGAAACCAATTAAATATAACTTTAAATAAAATTTTAGTTGAACAGAACTTTCGTAGTTTCTAATTGTTTCATTATAAATAATTTCCGTAAAATTCATAAATTAATATTCAATCGACTTTATGAAAAATTGAGCATTCTCTATTCTTATGTAAACAAGAATCTTTTATTATTTGTATTGGATTTTATAAATATATTTTTACTGCATTTCCTCACTTCTATATGAATCCTCATAATAAATGAAACTGCAGTCTTTTGTTCATTCCTTTCACCACGACAGTGAGGCATCACAGTGCCTTGTGCTGAGTGTTTCAGACATCATGACGTTTACTTATTTAAATTGTATCTTTTGTTTTCATTTATGTGTATAATTTAATATAAAGCTTACGAACAACAACAATAACAACTGACATTGACATTATCACTAAAAGTCACAAAATGATTATGGCGAACATTAAATGTTTGTAAAAAGTGATACTTCAGAGATAAAATCAAAGTTAATACAAAACAATATGTGTGCCCGCCCTCACGCTGGAAAGCTTTTTATTTCTGCTAATAGAATAATTAATTCTTTAAAGCTCACTTTATATTTTTAAGTATTTTGCATAATTCCTATATCGGCAAAAAAAAACTCTCGTAAGCTTTTTCGTTACGATTCTCGAATTTGTACGAAACTCAGGTGAACAAAGTGTGGCCAAGGGCCTGTCCACACTTTCCCTTATTTTATACACAATTGGGTATCATATATGCATTCACACTGGCAACGACTGACATCCCATTTCCGCTCTGCGTCCGCAGTAATATAAAAAGTGATTTTGGAAGATAAAATAATTATATTAAATAATTGTTTCCAAGATGAAACTCAGTTAGTAGGGGAACTCATAGAATTTATGTAATGCTGGGCAAAGTGACAAACTGACGTATATCACAGTATAGCACGCAAAATTTATTACTTCGCTTTTGACAACGTATCCGTTTTCTTCTTTTCATATCCTGTTGAGTTGCATATGCCATTTTCAGCTTTGAGAGATGATGACTGAAACCAAATGGATCGGGAATATTGATTAATCGGTCGAATGCAATTATTATGCAAAAATTACAAAAATTTATATGAGAAAATTATATTTAATTTTTAATTTTACGCAACGTATTTTTAAAAAAAAAAATTGTAAAATAAATGTCTTAGGATTAAAAGTCAAGCAAAATCAAAGAAAGTTTGGAATCTGCATTATAAAATTGTTAGGGAATGTGATAAGTGCATTATATACAACACAATGCACACTGCTAAGATAACAAATATAATTCACATTGAAAATTTAAAAAAAATGTAAAAATTTGTAAAAAATTCATGTTTTTAGGCAAGACTTTTGAAAGTGCGGAGATTGGCTGTTAAATTATAAAAATAGAAAATTGTTTGAGATTTGCCAATGTAGACATGAGAGTAAAGTAGAAGAAATAACGAGGAATAATGCGAATTAAAAACACCTTATAATCGGTAAAGGGCGTAGTTTTTTAAAACTTATGGCGTTTTCTTTTCTACATTAAAAATGTCGCCCTGTGAAAAGGTGCCTTTTTAAAATGCATTGCCCGCCCTGTGAAAGTGCAATTTTTTATACAACGAGAAAAGAACATTAGTAACACACCCCGAAAAGAGAATCAGAAGTACGTATTTGTTGGAGATCTCATTTCAGGCAACAGTTGCTCTTTTCTGCACAGCTTAAGAATTCGTTTGAGATTCTTGAGGATAACCTCTAAAGCTTTCCGATTTCATACAGAGGAAAAAATATATTTTATTTTAAAATACTCGTATTTATGATGATTTGCATTGCATTTCCTGATCGATAATGAATACAAAGTTTGCAACATCTTACTTAAAAGCATGTAAAATGATGCTGAAATGCAAACGGGCGTGTGTCAATCACAAAAGAATTAATTTAATTGAATATTAACTTTATGTAGCAGCATTTCAGTGATGATTTGCTCTTTATAATTATTAAATGTTATGGCGAGTACAAACAGCCAACAATTGACGACTGCCTGCTAGAGACAACGTCTGTGAGTGTGGCCGCGCAACACAATGTTTATTTTATAATGTATGAAATGTCTTTTGTTGTCTGGAATTAAGTGTTCATTAAAGTAAATGATGTTCGTTCATTCATCCGTTTATATTCATCAAACCAGTTGTGCGCACATATTTCAATAAATCTGATGTTGTATATATTCTCGGTCATAAATTTTAATGATTATCATGGTTATTAAAATAAATTGAGAGGTTGTTGAAAAGTCTGCTGCAATTTGTACGAGCATTAGTCTATTAAAGTGTTCTTTTTATATAAATGAGTGCAAAAAAAGTTGCAAGTAGCAGCTGAAGGAAGCTTTACAATGCACCATTAAGCATACAATTGGGATTGTTCTTATCTGCAAGCCAGTTTAAACCCCGATGTTTTATCCTAATTTAAAGCCAAGTTGGTTCTACAAACGAGTCATATTTAATCGTTCATATGTCACACATCAATTTTTCCGCCATGAATTAATTGCAAAGTTTGGAACTGTAAATACTTTGTTAGATGGCCTTATACGTCAAACGTTAAAGTTTCCCAACTTTAGTTCTTTAGTTTCAAAAATATGCACTAATTGACAGGACAACTAAAGTGACAAGGAGTCATGTATTTCAACTCAGTTGGCAGTTGAAAAAGCTGATACATGACGAATAATTTGACCCCTATCATTTTAATACTTTCTTATTCTTGATTTGCAATACAAACTAAAAACTGAATGACAAAAAATTACTGCAAGTAAAAACTTTATTAATAAGAATGTACTAAAAATTTTTCGTTCCAATTTTTTGCTCCCTTTCGTTGCTTCAAAGTCCTTTTATCGTATTCCATACGTGTTACTAACAATTCTTACAAATGTGAAATAATTTTTCGTAATGAACCCACTTAATATTGTTTTTGCAGGGCCATGTATTGAGAGAATGGGACACTCTCAATAAATGGTAACTTAAAATTTGGTAGCGTTTTATTAATTGCTTTTACTTTAGCTATTAAATACTGCTACAATGGACGCCAAGAAGGATGCATGTATGCAAGTGTGCCACGCTTGGCCAAAAATTTTGTGAAAAGTACGTATTCTTCAACTGGTATCTTGCAAACTGTCAGATGCCCTAAAACAATAGCTACAAGTAAAAGTCACGTATGTTATATCAAGGCTTACCGATTCGATGTTGTTCTGTTGCGAATGCGCAGTAGGTTAACCTGAAAAAATAAAAAAAATATATATAAAAATTTTGGAAAATGTAGTTTTAGCCTAAATAATCAAACAAATAATTTAAGACGAATTAAATAATAATCAATACACCTGACACATAGATTAGATCACTATATAACTGATCTAATCCGACAAAGTGACATTGACCAGTGTTGACTTTGGCCTAATCCAAATATGACTTTATTGGAGTTTTACTTTGCTAGGCAGTGTAATTAATAATAATTGTCATAGAATGGAATTCCAAATGTAAAGTTATGATGATTAGAAATAATCGAATCGTAACCAAAATTACGTATCTGCAGTGAAAAGGATTCGAAGCTATCAATGGAAGTGATGTGTAGCCATGCCAATGATTAATTAACTTTTAACAAGTATGTGGAAACTGATTGAGGTACAGAGTTATTACAGAGTTAATAAGATGTCAGTTAAACCAGCAGGCTGTCTAAAACAATTTAAGCTGAAATATTTCATTTGTTATTTAGTTCCAACTGGTTTGTTTGCCTTTTAATGTTTAAGTCCTGCCAAATGTTGGTCAACACCGAGAGATGCCATTACATAATAAAAGGGTCCTGTTTTCAAGCTTTTCTCCTTTTGTCTGTCATTCAATAGCCCTTCTCAGTGTAATTTGTTTCAAATAGATAAATTTTGTATGCGATTAATTCAATGATGTCCGCAACAGTTTGTTTCATAAACAATTCTGGTACACTTGAATAACTTTCTGCCGAAATTATTTCAAACTAAAATTTATTCACTTTCCGGTGCTCCTTCATATCAAATTTTGTCACAGTATCGTCGCACCCATTATATAAAAATCGTATATATTTTTGTTTTTTCAAATTCTCCCATTCATAATTTGTGATAGAAAAGGAAATAAAATATTCGCAAATTGCAAAGAAAAAGGCAAAGTGCTCTGGCAAGTGTAATAGTATGAGTTTAAATATCAAGTGCCTAATAAATGTTAAAGACAAATTTTATATAAAAAATATTTTATAATTTTATTTCCATGTTATTAGGTAATACTTCCCACACCACATTTTTGTAATGGCCCAGCTCTTGGCATGGTAAGAATCCTCCTTTTAGGTGTTCCTTTAAATAAGAATTATAAATATGGAAACATCAAAAGAGGAAACTTTGCAGTCTTGAACCTGCTGTTTCCTCAGCCAGATGAATGTGTAGGTAAGATTCACACATTTATAAAAAGCATAAAGAATACAAAATATAAAAGGACAACAATATTATTTTCTATGCTGCGCCAACCACAACTTTCACTAATGTAAATCGTATTAAAACTTTTACAGACGAATATTTATCGTACGTATGTATGTTAAAATTGGGTTTCTGACGTTTAAATTATACAATTCCAGAAGAAGGAAACTAAAAGGAAGGGACGTTGCAGCAGTCAAGCGTGAAAGTAGCATATTATAAAGTTATTTGTGTCTTGTTATTTTGTGACCATTACAGCATAAATTTATTTTTAGCATTTAAAATTCCGACACACAACTAACGTAACTTTAGCAAAATCCACAAAAGGAACCCTCTTTTTGAGCATCCTTTTCTCATACAGTAAGGATTCTAATATTCCCAAAAACCAGAGGACTGTTTGAAAAGTTTTCTGAAGCGATGGCGTTTGTCAATTATTCGTCACCTTATTTTCTTTGAATATTTCTCATATTTATTTAGCAGCTTCACTTATATCTTTCTCATATCCTTTCTACGCAAGGATTGAGAACTTTTCATCCTACATTTTTCTAAGTCATATTTATGTTTGAAATAAATAGTAGATCGCATGTACAGTAAACATCTTGTTTATTAGTTAATATCTGAAATAGTTTTTACACAAGACACGATTATAGACAAAATTATAGCGGCCCTCGCACTAATAGCTCATGTCATTCAACAGAAAGCTAAAGGTGGTACTACCCAGGGGAATTTTCTCAAACTTTTTAATTCAAGTCTATTTACTTCATCCAACAAAGAAAAAATTGCTTCCATCAGTTTTGTATGATAGTATGGCAGCAGCAACACCTTTTTTTAGGATTTTCGATTTAGATTTTCGTGTGAATGAATCGTACGACTGTATAGGATAGTGAAATGTGGCCTTCATACAGATGTGTAAGACATATGGCTGTCTAAAATCAAAAGAAAAAGTTCACTTAAATAATCTTTAGCCAACAACTGATCCCGTTCCGGTCTTTTCAAACATCTCGCATTTTATTAATAACGTATCTATGAAAGACGTTTTAAACTCTATTGATGCGAGAAAAGGAATTAAAAAAAAGTGTTTAAAAAAGAATTCAGTCCAGCCTCGTAAAAATATATTTATGAATGGGAGCGAATAGCAGAAAGTGTATGAAAAGCGTTTATGTGTATGATTCCTTTATGTTTCACATGTTATTGTGTTATTATTGCTGTTGTTGTTTGTAAAAGTTCTTAAAAAACATTAACTTTTATACATCATATCTCAACTTTCCGTTTTTTTACTGCGTTAAGTACAGTACACAATGCCCAGCCTTATTTTATAACGCAGACATAACAATACATGCTTTGGTTTGTTGGTGTGTACAAACTACACATATTTTATGCATTATAAATGATTAAATACATTTATTGTTACAGTTGTCGTGTGCTGTATACTTTTAGGCTTACCGTAATAAAGTTTTTTTTTCTACGCACTCAGTGTGGAAGTTTATGTGTTTTCTTGTTTGTTGTTTGTTTGTTGTTACGGTTGTGTACGGTTTGAGGGGGTGTACACTTTTGTAACAAACTATTTAATATACATGTACGGGCTATCCACAAAATGATGCCACAAAACATTTTAAAAGAGATCAACATTCCGTTTTGTCTGTGTAGTAAACTCAAACATATTTTGGTTTTTTTTTTTGTGGACACACCCACATATTTAAAAAACAGCTTTTATAAAATCATAAATCCTTGATGTGCAGGTTTTCTACTTGCTAACAATTGCAGCAACTAATTTAGAAACATGTGTTTGTCTACTTAATAACTTTTAAAAGTTAACACTAATGATTGTTACAACTTTATTTAATGCGGCTCTTGGCAGTGTTGCGAACGGAATTTTGTAAAAAGCCTCAATTAATTAAAAAGAAATTAAAAGTTTTTAAAAATAAAATTTAAAACAAGTAAAAATGCTATATCGACTATGCCGAATCTTATATACCCTACTTCATGGATATGTTCTTTCAACAAAAAAAAAAAAAAGGAAGAAAAAGAACAGCTAAATTGTTGACATTTTACATTATAATACGAACATACTGCATTAATCAATATTCTAATTACTGTTCATGCAAACAAAAACTCAAACAAAACCACAACAAAAATGTTTTTGTCTCTGTTACAGCACTTGACATCTCTTTCTAAACTGTGAAAGAAAAAACTTTTTATTTTAACACTTCATATGCGAGAATAATCTAAATACAAACGTAACGCAATTTATATGTATAGAAATGTATTATAGTACACACATAGAAGAATACATCAATTCTTGCATCTATACATGCATGCCAATACATGTACATGCAATGTATGCATTCCCACACTCCAAGCAAAATATAAACTAACTCAAACACCAATTCATGCAAAAGTATTCTTTAATTAAAAACCCATAAGACATAAGTCTCCTGGTCTCCTGGTCTCCCAGGCAGTGTGTGTGGGCTTAGAAAATATAATAATAATTTAATATGAATATTCCAAAAAGCGTATATGTAAGCAAAAATATGCAATTATCCATCTACTAGTATTGTTGGGATTAAACAGCGAGTATGGCTGAAAGCTAAGTTTGGAACTAATTGATAAAGGCTTAAAGCTGAGCAGGACCTGGCTTAAAAATTTTTTTTACTGCAGCAACACATTTTACTTTCGAACTTGAACACTTTCCATTTCAGTACGGTGATAATGGATATATACTGGCTGCCAGCAGTTGCATATCAAAATGAATATTAACAGGAAATTCCAAACCACAGTCTTTCCTAAAAAGGAAAAAAAAATTTGAAACATTTTTTCTTTTCAAATATTTTTTTAATCAGAAATTCATTATTTTCTCTTTTATTTGCTTTCTTGCCATTCAAAACGATTGTTATTTTAGGAAAAGGTAAAACAAGAAAAAACATTTAAAAATTTAATTTTATTTTCACTTGTAGGACATTTGAGTGCACATCTGACAATACGGGAGGGAATTGTGTGTTTGTATGCTTGTGTGTGAGTAGTGTGCATGTGTTTGTTCTTTTAATATAATGTTTTATTTTCAAGCAATTAATTTTGAATTATGTCGCAAAAAAGTTTAAATGGTTTCACTTGTTAATTAACTCATTAAAGAATATTGATACACATATTATGATAAACGCAGTTATATATATGCATATATATATATCTATACACGCACACACAACAAAACACACATCAGTTATCACAACCAAGAGAAATTCATTCATAAATTTATAAGATAAAAATTTCATTTCTGTGCGAGTAATAAGATAAAACTGACTTTTTTTTGGAGAAATATCCGAAATTTAATTTAAAATAAGACAAATTTATGAATTACATATAAAAATTTTTTTATTTTTATATTAATTTTCTATTTAATTGGTTTTTCTATTTGTAAATAAAAAAGAAATTTATTTAAATTGTTAAGGTACGGAAGAGGAAACTTAATATCTCTTGCCACTAACTTTTAATTTTATAATATTTTCCACTGCATTGCTCTTATTAGCAATATGTTAAGATACAATAAATAATTTACAAATATAATTCCAAAATCCGAGTATTGGGTCAAAAGAGCTGGAGGCGTTAAATACGCATTTTTATGAAATAAGAAGGGGTTGATAGCGGAAGAACGTCCACATATGCGATTAGGTCAGGTAAACCAATGAAAAAGTAATTACAACGACGCGAGAGCTGCTTTTCAGCTCAGAACCGTTTTATGACTGAAGAAAATAAGAAAAGCACAGGTTGCATTGTATCGGGGTAATACAACGCAATATCGTCCTCAAGCCTCATATGATGCAATAAATTGGAAAAAAAAATTGCTGAATTGCGACAAATGTGTGCTACCATCGTGGGGCATAAAACTTTCGGCATATATTTTAAAAAAAATTTTAAGATATGAATGTTTCGCAAATGTCTTTAGCGAATTTAAGAATTTAAATCCACTTTAGCAATGGCACAGAAAGCAATTGGCTCTGCCTCATATCCTTTGCGAACTGATTAAAAATATTACACTGGCCTTAATTGTTGTGGAGCTCACACACTCGAATATAACAAACACACAAATGACATTTTGAAACGTGAGCATGCACAAAATTTTGTGGCACTACAGGACCTTTCAAGCCTTTCGTGCGGCATTGCTTTAAAGATCGTGTTAAAAAAGTTGCAAAAGCTAAATTTTTTATTCTCCCTGTATGCTTTTAACAAACATATTTTTGCACATTCTTTTAAATTAGCAATTCTTTATACATGCTCCCCATTATTTACATTTAATTGCACCTGTGGTTAAAATCCTTTATCGTTTAACTTTTTACGCAGCGTCAAGCATGCAGTTGACTGCAGCCGACACAGTAACAAATATTTAGCACTTTCTTGAATTGCAACAATTTCATTGTTGTTCGAATGAAACGCTTTTTTACGTGTTATAAGTGAGAGTTTAAGTAGACACGAATTGTGAGTGTAATAAAAAGAACACGACGTGAACATGAAACAGTTGCAATGCAACTGTAAATTCACTGCACACATTCTTAAACGCTTTCATGCACAGCCAGACTCCTTAGCACTCAGTCATTTTACAATTGTGTGCATTCCGTTGACATCGTTCATTATTTCAGTTGTCTCATGTGGCTTTAAAATTAAGGGGACCAGCATGTTTTAAGGTTGTTCTATTTAGCAAATGATATTTAACAAAAAGATTATCCACTTTGGGTAGTTCTTAAACAGCGTTGTTAAAGTTTTTCGTATAGCAGAATTACTGAAAAGGAGTACATCTTGAACAAAATGAGAAACATAAAATTGTTCATCGGTAATCTTAAACTTTGACTTTTATAAAAGAATTGTTTAAAGGACAAAGAAAACGAGGAAAAAACTTATAACTTGCTCACAAATTTGCCTTCTTTGCAAATTGTTTTAAGTAACGCTTAAATAATAATAAAAAAAAAATAGTTCATGACATTTCTTAGAGCAACATCAATCCTTAAGTACGCCAAATGGAACGAAAAAGTTTTGTAATTACGTTCTTATCCTTGCTTTGAAAGCAATGAAAATATTATTTGTTAAAAATATTTCCTCTTGTTCTACAGTTATTAGGAGGAAATTTTAATAACGAAAAACTTCTCAACGTTTAATGAGCCTTTTAAAAACAGCAAAGAATAATTTCAAAGGTTCTACATTCTGTTGCGACCGACATATTAAATGAATTTAAACGATGCATTCTGTCCCATTTCTCACTTTCTATTATCCTTTTTGCTGGGTTTTGCTGTGTCGCTACGTTTACAAAAGTTTCTAACCGTGTGTGCCATGGCTTGTGTGCTTTACAAATGTATTCATTTGCACTTCCGTTGCCACAAAAGCGGTTGTCTCAATCGTATGGGTGCCTGCCAAAAAAGCCCACCAACAGGCACAGGTGCAGAAAGAGTAACGCAAATTTATTAGCAGATACAATTTTGGAGCTTTAATGCATGCTCGCACTAATACCTAATGGCAAGTCGTTAGCTTTATTGGCCAACACACATGGCTCTCAATTATTTTCTCGATCTGGAAAGGTTTGTTGACAGTTGAAAAGGCCTCCCCCTTCTATGGAAGGGAAGATGCCTTTCTACCTTGATAGATTTTTTAACACAAAAAATCGATTCTATTTAAACAAATTAATTGGGGAAATTTATTCTTCCCGCTTGAGCTGGCAAGTTTTGTTTTAAATGTTATTAAATGAAACTTTTATTTACATTTATTAAATTTACAATTTCCCTGCACGTAAGTTATTGCTTTTGTTGAGTGTTTTTTTTTTTTTTTGGTTTTTTTTTTGTTGTTGGTTTATTAGGGTCAAGTGGTTGTTTAAAAACACACACAAGCACACGTGCATGTCTTTTTTTCTATTCTACAAAATTTATAATTTATAATTAATTAATTAATTCTGTACTTTAATGAGCTTCTACCATATACTTTATTATAAAATCATATTTTTTTTTTACTTTACTTTTGTTTTTAATTATGCAAAATTGTCAGTATATTGGCAGTAAAATAAAGCAAGTAGCCTTTCGCTGAGGTAAAGTGCGTTATTCCTAAATTCAAAAAGCTTACCTAACTGTTTAATATACGAAAATTGAAACTTTATATCAAAAGTTTATAAAAATCTATAAATCCTAAGGATTAAAGAAAAGTTTCTAAGCAAACTCGATCCTTTTAATTCCGTATTGCAAATAAAAGGTTACAACACAGAAGCTTCTGCAAGTTATAAAATAAATTAATATTTTTTCCAAAACGGTTTCGAAAAGTAATTTTAAAACAGAAATATTTATACGATTTTATCCCATAATCTGCAAATTAAAAATAAAATAACCTAAACTTTTTTGCTTGTGAGTCCTGCAGTAAACAACGATAGTTCCAGAACTCCGAATCACAGTGCTTTAAGCGACTTGTCTTTTCCATATTTTATCTTTGCGATTCGACATATATGTAGCGTAATAAGACGTAACCTACATCACCTTTTGCGATAAAATGAATGGCAGTCTTTTGTTTTCTTTATTTATTTTGTTCAATATTTATTTGGCAATATCGAAGTTGGGGACTACCCGCACTTATTGTACATTTTCTTATACTTAAGAAATTTTTCCTCTGGATCTCGAAGTTATGAACTACTCGAGTGTAACTTATTCCTCAAAGGAAATATTCCTACTTGAAATAAAATTTTGATGCACTTGTGATGTGAATTTCTGAAATAGTTTCTCAGAGTAGTTTTCTAAACGAATGAAAAATCTTTTACGAGAACAACATTATGAACTGCCCCAAAAGGCATAAAGCGTGTATCCTTTACGGATTTCAAGTAGTTTTTAGTTTTAAATAAAATTTATTGGAATTTTTTTCAGTGTATTATTCACAAAGAGTATTTCAATCTTTACACAAAGAAATACCTCGCCACAGTTAATAAAAAAATTATTTTTATTACTGCTTTTATTGCCGTCCTTTGGATTCAGAGTGGGCGGCTGGGATCTGACTTGAATGAGTTTAAATTATTTTAAGAATATCTGGAAAGTATATCCCATAAGAGTACATGTACCGCGGAGCTTTCTTAAATTTCCTGATATCACGAGATATTTGCATTCCGGGTCATCGGATATACAAGACATTTCTGCGTAACCGAGCCACAATGGAAAGTCCTTTATTAAGAGTTGCTTTGAAATGTCGGTTCCGTTTATATGACACGAACTTGAAATAAAACGCAATGATAAGATTGGCCACATCAATATACTTCTCCTCCTCCCCCTCATCTTCCTATTTAAAGCTTTTTATACCCAATGCTCTGTGGTTCTTTTCACCTTCAGTTCTTTGTACAAAGGCGACAATTGAAAATAATTTCATAAAATACTAAAAAGTAACACTTTGGCAAATGGAATGAAAAATGACTGAAATATCTATTTATGAATTTGAAATTCGGTAATAAATAAATTTGTCTGTTTGAAGATATCAATCATTTTATGACAGAAATAAAGCCCACTAAGGAGCAAAAGTGGCACGTACATGCGAAAGCTGCTTATCAGCAAATAAAAGGATGTTAAAACAAATACCTCTGATGGATTTCCCATTGCAAGCAGATCACCAAAAGTAAATGCAAAAAATAAATAAATTTTTAGAAAAATAAAACAAGCAAAACCAAAAGAAGGTACAGAAATAAAAACGTATAAACGAAATTCAGGCTTACAATGATGTAGTTTAAATCGTTTGTTTAAGGGAATATCTTTCATTTTTTCTGCTGCTTTTCGTATTCCTTAAGGGTTTGTTATCCAAACCAAAATATAAAGAGAAAAAGGCAAAAACTTCTTCATGATTAAATAAGAAATGGTTTAGAAAAAAGCAAAAAAGATCAATAAATATATTGAGGAATTACAAAATATTATTTAAGTGTTGTTAAGCACAATTTAAAATACAATTTTCTAAAGTTACATTTATCCAAAGGGGTTAGAACTCCTTGGGCACAAGAGTCTTAACATGTTGGAAAAATGAAGGAACACTTTGTATAAAATTAAACAATTTTCCGCATGTTAATGCCAAAAATAATTCTGTGGAAAATATTTAAACTTCTACAGTTTTTGGTAAGATTGTAAAAAAGGCGGCTGAAGACAAAAAGGTATGAAAAAAAACAAGTGTAAAAGCTAAACAACCACTGTATGGTCACACTGGTCGAATATTTGATGAAATATTGAAATTTTTTAAAAACTCCGGAGAATGATTTATTCACAAATATTTTATTTACTAATTAAAATTTTGTATTAAAGTCAAAAAATATTTTTTTCATAGCTTTCGTAGTTGTAGCTTGACTTCCGAGTAGACGTCTGAGAGCAAAATTATTGCATTTTATGCATTATAATGTAATAATGTAACAATCGGAAAAGTAATGAAATTCTATATATATATATACATAATTGTTTCTTAACAAAAAACAAGAACTTAACAATAATTCATTTAATATTTTTTTCGTTCTAGTTATTTTGTCAAATATTTGTCAAATGTGCTCCTCATTAAATTGAGAAATAATAATAGCAGCGCGCTTTATTATACGAAGATATATTTTATTTCATTTTATTATTTTTATTTAATCGTAAGAAAACTTTTCTGATATTACAAGTTTTTTAATAAATAATATGCAATAACAACTAATTGTAAGTATTAACGTAATTTAAAACTAAAAAATATATTTAGTCCTTTCTGAGGAGAAGAAAATATATTCACGAAACATTTAAAAAAGGGCCAATAACATTATAAACTTGTTTTATTGATATTAATTTTTTTTTTTTTAAATTACTCTCGTACAAAATAGAGATTGGCAAAAATAAAAAGAAAAACAAATTCTGATGGGCGGGCATTTAGAGATCTGCGCTTGTACAGGTATCTGTAAAAAGCCGCAATTAGACAACACAAAATGGTTTTTAGTAATTAAAAATAAAAAAAAAGATAATAAAATAAATATAAAAAGAAAAGAAATATAAAAGAACTTTTAGCTCAAAAAAGAGGAAGGACGACGGAAATAATTATATGATGCGCTTATTGAACGCTTTTAATAAATACGACCATAAACATTTATAATAAAAAATTCATAATAATAATAATTTAAAATAATTTAATAATTTAAAATAATAATAATAAAAAAAATAAAAATAATTTCAATTTATGTATTTTTCTAAAAATATAAATTTAAAACAGTTTTCATTTAAAGTTACCCTGAAGAAAAATGTATCTAGAGTTTAATTTCTTATTGCGAAATATAATTGAATTATTTATTTTCCCAATAAATTATTATATTAATTTAATTTTGTTTAGAAGTAGAAAATTTTGCAAGAGATCATAAATTAAAAATGAATAAATTAAAAAGTAATTATTCGTAAACGATATCTATTACTCGCAGCGTAACATCTCGTAAAAATTAAAAGGTGCCATTATACCATTCCCAACCTCTTTATTAATTCCAATTATAATATAATTAATTATATATAATTATTATATTATATAATTATAATTAATTATTATATTATATAATTATAATTAATTATATATAATTATCAATTATATATAAATATATATATGCTGGAAAAAGTTTATCACCACAAATTAGAATTAAGAAAATATTTTTTTGGTGAATTTTATAACTATTATAGTTTTTTGCGAATAGTGCTTCTTCTAGAATCATTTAACTAGTTGCTTGCAATTGCTTTTTCGCTACACTTTAAAATTATTATGGTTTGCCAACAAAGTCGCAACATTTTGATAAATTGACAATATAAAAATATGAAAGCAAAAACTTATAGAAACAAAACAAACTTTTAAGTTAAAAAAAAAAATTATTAGAATAAAAATAAAAAATATCCTTTTCTAGTAAAAAGGATTATCAATTGCTCTTATACGTCAACACTGACACACAAATCTAAAAAGTGTATGTTGGCAATTTATCAGGTTTTTGAATCTCTTTCATACATTTTTGTTATTGTTATTATTATTTTGCTTCCTACCATGAGAATGGAAAACAAAATAAATTATTCGCTCGTCCTGAGATAAATTATGCAGTACAAGAAGAAGGGAAAATACAAATCAACGCGCGAAAAAACACAAAACTGTTCCATCCATGAACAAACAAAATAAAGCAGGCCATATGTGCACACACAAACACATATGCTTATGCAATTTATATACGTGCATACACATCTCCATACATATTTGGATGTTCTTAAATTCTTTGATGCAAAGGCAACAAACACTCTCTTCATTATGCTAGAAAAATACAGTCGAAGAAAAAAGAAACGTATATTATGGCATTGAACTCATCAAATGCACTCGAGATGAATGCATTTACCACACAAACATGCAGTAGACACGCGCCCATATACACGTCGGCAAGTGTTTGATTAAAAAGATATAAATTTCGCAAAATAATTCCAAATTATGTTTGAAAGTACGCATAATGTTTCTCATTCAGTTTGTATTAGAACTATTTAAGAAAAAATGCACGCAAGCAAAATGGTTCTACTCCCACAGACCAAACAAAAATCAATAAAAGCAAGCAAAAGTTTTTAAAAAGGCAATTTATAGAAAACAGTAAATTAGCTCACCTTTTTATGCGAGGCTTTTGCAAATATTTTGATTTTTGGTTTTTATTTTTTTTGTTTTTATATCGAAGCACTTTATGGGTAACACTGGCAAAAATATTATTTTCTTTATCTTATTTCTTATGTTAAGCTTTAAGCTGCTTTTTATTGATTTCGCATGCAATTTCCTCTTATCAATATAATATTTCGTACAATATTTTTTATCCCTTTTTTCACCATATAAAATTATTTTCATACATTTATTATTTTCTCACAGCTCATATTATTATTCTTTTGCTCATTTGGTTCAAAAAATTCGCATTAAGTATTTTGATATCAAAATTTTGCCGGTAAAATTTTTTTATTTTTATTATTGATCAACATTTTACATGCAGCCGTTTTTAATGAAAATTATGATTTAACTGACTGTATGAAACACATAACGATCATCCTTTTCCATATGTGCATACGTATATGTGCATATGTATGTATGTGTAATGGCGAGTAAATTTTTTCTGCAATAAATAGTATTTTTAAAAATTTTGTAGTACTATTAAATTCACATCCAGAGTTTTATATTTTCCTTTCCATACTAGATAGAGCAGAATGCAAAATATATAATATTCTGCACTTTGTATAAAAAAATATATTTTCACACACTTGACTTATAGTATAGCAAACGAAATCTCAAATTTGCGTGAATTTCTGCGTTTTTGCCAACCGTTACGTGTAAAATTCACGCGAAGACTAAAATTTGCTTCGTCTTTCACAGAATCGTAACAGTTTTTCTAAAATGCAAAAGGAAATCTTCAGTCACACACCCGTTCACAAATATTTCTACAGCCAAATGGACCACAGTTTAAAGAATGCATTCCACACACCATCAGCAAAAACAAGAGGAAAACTCGTGCCCAAACTGTGGCATACGCACAAAATCACTGAAACTCAAAACAAATTTTATTACGCTCGTATACGGGCAGTCTACATACATTTAAATACAGCATACTTGTTATCACAAGAGCATCTTTGAAAACAGTTTCTCTCTCTCTCTCTCTCTCACTTACAACCGTCAAAGCAAAAAGCATGCAAACAGCATCCATATCAACTTGCTCTAAAGCAACTGGGATATTTTCTCAAAGAACTCTTTCCAACACGTGTTTCCACAAAAAGCAACTAAAACAATTTCTCGCTCTCTTTTTCTCTGATTAAATATATGCTCCGCTCTCTCCTTCGTTAAAACTTATAGACATATTTTGGTTTGTTTTGTTTTTTTTTCGTTCCTGTTTGTACTTATGCTTTCATTTAATACAAAATTTATGAAAGTTTTGTATACGATTTAATATTTATCCCTAATTTTATTCGTGCTTGTTCGTCCCATTGTTGTTTTCGTTGGTTTCGGATTTAGCCTGCTTGTTCTATATGTTCTATATTTAATTTTCTTCATAGTAGGTTAGGTCAGTGACGTATTGTATGAAATTTATGTTTATGTTTCTTTTACTTCAATATTGTTTATATGAAATTGTTTTGCCTTTCTTTTTGTATTGAATATGCAACAGGGTTACCAGAAAATTATACAGCAAATGTAAACGATTTTTTACAGATGCAAAACACATACATATAACGATAACATAAAGGGGAATATTTTTTATTATAGTTGCCACTAACATCACATTATGGAAAATTATTTGAATTTCCCTACACTATTAGTACAACATAAGATTGGTTCATTTTTTAGAGTATTTCAGCACTTGTTCCCACTCGGATTCTTATAAAGCAAAATAAAATGATAAATAATAAAAATAAATCTCAATAAATTACTAGAAATGTGTGCAAATTTTCCAAATTATTTTATATATTATATTAGCACATATATATATATATATATATATACAGACTTATGTACATAAAATGTAATTAAATAAATATAAAAGTATACAATTATGTATATTCCCCATGCAGTATCGAATTGTAATAATTTCAGACCGATATTGAATTGAAACTTCTTTCCGATTCCATTAAAAATTTTACCCGCACTGAGTTTAGGTTTTTCAGCAACGCTAACCATATACGTAATTCTGTCGGCAGTCGAAAAAACTTTCCACTGTACCAGAATGGGAACAAGGTGCATTAGTAGAATATTAAATTCGACGTGCTTTCTGTCGTGATTTACCAAGTGAAACACAAAGAAATGAAGACTGATGCACGATCGAAGAAATATGTTAATCACTGTATACCACATGATTTAATAAATATTTGATTCATATACAGGCTTACAGTTTTTAAAATTATGGATGAATTGGATACCCTTGAAGAAGACGAATTCAATAACGTTGCAATTTATGAAAGTACGCCATTCGCCGGAATCTTACCAAACCCAAAACAGATAAACGATGTGAAGATTACGCGGTAAAAAAACAAACTTTATTTGCAAATAAATGTGAAAAAGTGCTTCATCCCAAATTATAACTTTTTTTCAATAAAAAGTTTTTAAAATGAATTAATCAGATCAATTTTATAATTGGTAAAAAATCTTTTAGTAATGACGCCAAGAAACTTCGCCCCCTAATGGGTTAAATTACATTGATAGTACCATTTATCGAAATATTCGTAATGCATTGAATTTGATTATTGCAGGGCAGCTATTTCCTATGCGCATTCCTCCGTGTGTTAAAGCGAATCCTCGCGGAACATTTTGACTTATAGACATCAAAATGTAGACTTATACAACATCCAATTAAAGATATGTGGGAAAGAAGAAAAGCAAGAACAGAGGAATGAATTTAAATGGACTCATTTTCTTACTACCTTTTACTTGTTATAAGAAAATGTAAGAAACCAAATATTAAATATATTGAGCAGAATAAGTATTTGAAAAGCAAATGAAATGCATGCCACGAAAGTTTGCAGTTTTTTTTTTAAATATTTGTCATGTATTCGAATTATCAAAGAGCTGAATGTCTATTTAAAATGGGAAAATGCAAGTTTTACCTCACAAATTAAATATTTAATGCCACATTTTACAAAAGTACTTTATTATGCTAATACATATTAAAGAGAAATTTAACTTGTCTTCTTTACATGAACTAAAAAGACGAAAAATGGGGAGAAACACATTCAAAAAATCTATTGTTAATTATACACAAGCCAAAAGATCAACACAATTAACATTTGGTAAATATTAACATCGTCATGGCCTAATTTGAAATTCTTTATTCCTCTGAAATGAAAACACAAAACAAAAACAACAACTGTAATATAGAAAGGAAATTGCGAAATTAAGAATAAAAGTAATAAAAAGAAAAGTAAAACCATAGAGTATTGCTCCTTAAGCTTAAGAGTGCCGAAAGTTTAACGAAAGCAGTCGCACAATTACTTTCTGTAATGACCGAAATCCTTTTAAAATACACGAAACATGCTTTTCAGAATTGAACTTGGCCTCGTTTCACTATCCTTCGCAGTCGTACGATTCATTCACACGAAGGTGTGATAGTGACACCCTCCTCGCATAAAAGTGGCGTTGCTGCTGCTATACTATCATTCAAAACTAATACAAAAACATATTAATTTATTATATTTGCTCTGGCAGAAAAGGATTGATTGCCATTTTTAAGATTATTAAAAAAATTTATAAAATTAATTTTTCAAAAAGTAAAACAATATTTTATCACTTTTGCTAAATTTATTCAAAATCATACAAATTAAAAAAGAAAAGAAAAATTTTAATAAATTCCAATATAAATGAGACTTTACAAAAATTTTCCGGTTTTCTTTGTTCAGCTGCTTGAAGTAAAAGCAACTCAGATCGTACGAAAACTATGATTTTATGCCACACTATTTAATTTTTTTAGCCCACAGGCAAAATTTTTAACATTCTAAGGCTGTGTAGGATAGTGAAATGAGGCGTTCAAATTCTGCTATTTACATACATCTCGTTCAGAGACTGTGAGCATTCAACATTTTCCGCTCATAGCCTGTAAACTTAACAGAATTAGGTTTTCATAGCATTTTGAGGCAAAAAATTTAAATAATAAATAAATATAAAATTTTCATTTAATATTTAAAAAACCATAAAATTTCTAAATTAATATTCATTAAAATATTAATTTTCTACTTAAGAATTTTAAAATCTCATCGAATTAGATTTGGGTGTAGTGTCAGCCAGCGGCGAGTGGCATTTAAAATGTTTAAATTTTGATTCAAGTTGGCTTAGAATTTCAGATATTGTGGTTATAAAAAATCGGAAATTTGATACATTGATGCAAATACGAATTACAAGGAACCAAAGTATAGCTCTCGAAGATTTCAGAATAGTTTTTGCTTCCATTCAAAATAAGTTTATTTTAGAGTAATTGAATTTTAAAAATCTAAAACTTAATAAAATAGTTTTTTCTTAAAAAGCTTTGCTTAGAATAATAAATTTTTAGTTTCGAAGAAACTGTTAAGATTGTATTATATACATGGGTGCATTTTAAGCCAATACATCTGAGACTCTTTTTATACTAAACTGTGATTCCATAAAAAGCCATTTTTGTGGCTTGTATGTACATTTTAATATTTAAATAAGAAATCCATTAGAATTTCGTCTTTCTTCTTTTTTAACAGCAGCAAAAAATAGCAAATCTTTCAAATAATAACAAAAGCTTTAACGACACAGATTTGTTAGCAGCAGTAATTGCAGCAGAGCACCAATAACATCACAGTGCATGACTGGTACACATACACACATACTATATATGGATGAGTGTATCGCACTCGCCAAAAAATAACATTAGACTCGGAGCAACAAAAATAGTATTACGGAAATGCGTTGTTTGGCTTTAAAGTAGGTCATAAAGAAAAATCATTAATTTATGATGTTATCCTTGCAAAAATTGTGCAAATGCAAATTAAAAGACATCGCAATTGCTGATATGCAAACTACGGTGTTTGTAAGCTTTTGGGGACCAAATTTTGTTTAAATGAATTAAACAGAAAAGCAAACAACGTTTAGACACATTTAATTTGTTTATATAGATATTCGATATAGGGATATATTTCATGCGAATACTTATGCAACGTCTAATTATAACTTCTCCACACAGTGGGCCGATAAAGTGAAAAAATCGGTAGAGATCTATCTTCTGAGGTTATTGGGTTGCACTTTTACAAACATTACTGTGTCGCATTTAGCATTAGAAGCTTAAGGTGCCATTTAGTTGGTCAATCGTACGAAAATATATTTGTTTCTTTTAAAAAATATTAACTTTTAATTACACACATACAACTTTTGTCACACAGTGTCATATGTGAATTGCATATTTTTCTTTTTTGGAAACAAAATGTGAAAATTTTCATGGAAAAATAAAAATTTTTTGCATTTCAAACTTTAATGTATAAAAATAACCCAAAAAAAAAAAAAACAAAATAAATGATTAATTGTTTAATGACTTTAAAATAAATAAATATAATAAAAATATAATAAATATATTTTCATACGACAAATATGATAAAAAAAAATGAAAATAATATACTTTGATGTGAAGAGATGTTTTGCTGCAACATATTTTTTTAAATTATTATTCAGTATTTGCAGTGATCTATTGAATTATAGGTTTTTCACACCGCTTGCATCCGCTCATTTATATTCGTCCTGGTGCTTAAATTTTGTAAAAAAAAAATAAATTAGTTAATTAAAGAAACACGAAAGAAAAAATATTAAAATTCCTGCAAACATACAAATAATGTACAGGAAGTGTAAACTGCTAAAGTTTCCATAGAAACTCTTTTTGTACAGATTCAGCACAAAGAAGGGAGAAATGTAAGATGATTTAAGCTTTCAAAGAGAAAGTATTTATATTGCTTTACAAAGCTGCAATGAGACGTTGTGCTTGCAAACATTTTTAACAAGAAAAGGAAAAATGAAATAAAATGCATTATTTAGATTTTTTTTATGGATTGTTATTATTTTTTTAGTTTACTCAAATCTGTGTTTCTCCTCTCCTAAATATGTTGGCAAGACTACAAATTATAAGACGTTTGTTGATGACCTTTTGAAAATTTCTTGTAATAAAGTGAAATCTTTGTATCAAATCCAATAAAATGTTTAAATATTTAGAGAAGTGCACGTTGAAAAGATGAATTGAAGATTCCTCTAATTAAAAATGATGGAAAGATGGCTTCGCTTTATTGGATTAGCAAATATTTTTTATGATAAACAATTTATAACAATCTTTTCAATTAAAATAATTACGTATTTTAAATATTGAATTGATTTCTTGCAGCGGGCATATGCTAACTGTTTCGCTAAAGATCTACTGACGAGATGGGTTCTACAACCAACGAAATACAAGCCTTTCGGCCAACGTAGATTAACCACCCGACAAATAAAAGCAAATTGCAATATATTGGGGTTACTCCACTTATAATAATAAATGTTATTGCCAACTTTTGCAGGCCGTAGCTGATGTAAAAACAATTAATAAAAATAGTACCAAATAACACATTAACCGTTCATAACTCGATATACATTCTTCTCTGCTACTAATATATCATAATTCTGACACGATTCCGTACTTAGATCGGTGAAAACAAATCGTAATGGAAATTCACTTTAATTTTGTTTCTAAGTGAAATATAAGTGTAATGACGGACATATTAAAAACTATATTATACATATATATAATAAATTATATTATTATATTAAATTTTACTATAGTTTATAAAAAATAAATTACTTATTTAATTAATAAACTACTTTTTGTGCTATTTTAACACAAAAAAAAATTAAATTGAAAGGTCAAAGTGTTCAAGCTGGAAGGTCATGAGAGGTTTTATATTCCCCTGATACTCGATTCACTTAGCTTAACGTAAAAAATTATCATCGCAAGCGCTGATGGAATAACAGTGAGTCACTGGTATAATTCCTGGAAATAAGTCTACATCGAAGACTTCTGGAACTGAACGGCTTCAGTTTTTCGAAAACAAAGACCGATTACAGTGAGAAACCGCCACAACAAAGTGATAACATGCACTCAACATATATTAAAAAAAAAACCTCTAAACAAGACACTGGCAATTTCTCCAATAAAAATTCTTTATAGTGAAAAATTTGGATAGTTGGCTAGTGAAGAAACTTTTAACGGATTCGGCGTCTTATGTAAACACAGAATATGGTGGGGAAAAATAAGTTTTATTTCATTAAGCAGTGTCTGCTTCTTGTTGTTCAAAAAATTATAATTTTAATTTGTTATTTTCCAAAATGAATCATTTGAGTTTTTTAAATAAATTATCCTAAGCCTACTTGGTCAGATTAATGATAACTTGCGCCTCTCCCCGCACATGAAATCATTAAAAATGAATGGTCTAGTAAATGAAAAATGAAAATAAAACGGAAAGAAATTATTCCCAAAAACATACCGATACGCATAAATTAAGTACCTGAGATGTCTATGATAAAATATTGCAAACAAAAACTGTGAAGAAATATAAATAAAATTGTGTATTATATTTATTTTTATTCCCCACAACCTACACAAGGTAAATAGTATATACATATATAAAAAACGACTAAAATAAATACATAAAATATTTGCGTGATTCAGTTAAAAAAGAGCCAACTCCCAAATTTTAAAAAATTTAAAAGCAAAAAAGTATGTAAGGCCAATATATATTAATCAAAAGTTTTCCTAAAATTACACTTTTAATTATAGTCTGTCAGTATAAATGAAACGTGGGTAGATCAGAAATTCATTTTACAAAAAATAAATATAATAGCTTTTTTCTCCAGCTTAGAGATGTTATTGAACAGGAAAGCAATTTGCAATCTTGTAAAAGATATATTATAAGTTAGTAGCTCTAATACTGAGACCATAATCAACAAAAAATTATTAGCTTTGCCTTTTTTTATTGGCATTTAAAAAAAGGGGAATAATCTGTAAGAAGAGACAGTTCTGATTTTAAAAAACTTAATAATATGTGAAATGTGTAAAAATATTTTGTTACAAAAATCTATTAACAAAATAAAATAAATCTTGCCATATAAATAGTGATCTAACAAAAAATCGTAAAAATGTCTACAAATCTTTTCTAACCAAAATATGAAAACTTTAAAAGCTCACCTGTGAATGAAAAAATTGTGTAAATTTTATGTAATTTCAACCAACTTGGTGTCATTTACACGTTAGTCTTTAGAAGGCAGAACACACGTACTAGGCGTAATTTGTTCTACACATATCGTATTAGCAGTTCCGGTCTGGTCGCATCTTGTATTATTTTTTATAAAAAAATATGTGGACTTGGCTTCTTTTTAACTGCAAGCAATAATTTAGTGTATTGACGGCTGCCTCGATTAGTATGATGAGAGTATCCACAACAAATCAGAGCACTTACCAAACAATAAATCACAAGTGTCTTTCTTTGGTGCTCCTCTAAACACAGATCATCAATCAAGTCAATCAAAGTTCTACACTAGAAACAAGTCTCAACTAAATAAATTTTAACTGCTAGCAAAAGTATATCCGGCTAAACAGTAAATCGTTGTTAAGCCCTGAAGGAACGACAAAAGGCTGCAAATGTTTCAGGAATGCGAAACAAATAAATTAAATCATTTACAAAAGTATACCTTACAAATGAATTGCAAAGTAACTCTTTTCATACTGTTTACCTTCGCAGTGTCAAGCTAAAAGTGAGCATGTACTCGTATGTTATATTGTTAATCAGTTGAGCGTGACATATGATTCACATTTATGAAAACTTTCCGCCAATTGCAAAATATGTGTATAAAAATTTCTTTTATGTTCCGCACAACAGGTCGTATGATTAATATTGTATGATTAATTTTTATCACTCATACGCTCACGATTTTAAAGTTGAAAATCAGTTTGAATTGGTAAAATGATTATTGCCATTATTAGGGCACTCTCCCTTGAGCTCGAGGCAGTAGATTTTATGTTGAACTGACATTATGTTTGGCATCTTGAAAAAGAAAATATTTAAAGCTTTAGAAAGGAGAGACAACCAAGCTGATTAGGAAAGAATAAGAATATGAATTCAACAAAACCATGTAATAATTTTGCCCCACTGGGTCTTCACACAGGTGTGGTTTTGATAAAAAAAATTTTATTTGTGCAGAGAAGCCCTTTCTTTCGTCATGGAAAACAATTTTGTTGAAACCATTTTGCAACCTTTACTAATTTGCTTTTAGTAAGGCAAGGAGGCAGTATGCGAATTTACCTCTAAACAAAAACTAAAACAATTGTATGCATGATGAATTGATAATAAATGTTAATGGCTGGGCTTTCACTTTCACTCAGATTTCCGTACACTTTATAAAATACAACACCGTTTTCGTTTTTCTAATTTCAGCCCTTCAAACTCAAGAGATGAGATATAAAAAAATATATATATATGTATATGGAGGGGAATCTATTTCCGTGTTTTCCATCTATGCAGAAATTAAATTTTCAAGCATTTCTTCAATTTGTATAATTTTTTTATTGTAGGCAAATTTATTAAATAAAATATTCAATATTATTAAATATTAAAGTGTTTTAGTGTTTGTTGTGAAAACCTATTTTATTTTCATGTGGGAAAACACTTTTAAATATTTACTTAATTTGATTCCATAATAACGTATTCTTCTAAACAATTTCTTTGTTAATTAAAGGTTTAAAGTTAAAGGAAGGAAACTTAGGCAGCGGCATTTCAGTAGCATCTATAAAAGAGAAAAAATTAAAAAACACTAAAAATAAAAATAAAAATAAAAACTTAAAACAATAAACCTGGGCCCCACAACACAAATAGAACTGAAACCATAATATTTGTATGGATAAGAAATAGAGTAATGAACAACTTTATTATTATTTAATTCCTGGCTTATTGTTCTTTTAAAATAATTAAAGTCCTTTTGTAGAAAGAAAAAGAATACACAAATAATTAAACACAAAAAACAACTGAATCAAGATTTATAGACTTTTAAAAATGCTTAAAATATTGCAAAATTCCAAAGATTTGAAAATGCAAATATTTGTTAGCATAACTCAACTGCTCACAGGACACAAAGATATTTATTACTGTGGGCTCAAATCAATTGAAAAAAATACAAATATTAATAAGAAAAACAAGGATAACGAAATAATATAGCAAGAAGTATATGTTTCAAGAGTTTAACTTTGCAGTTACTTTGGCTCCTGTGGGAGCTCTTCTTGCCCCACTGAAAATTAAATAGGCAACAATTCTGATGTGACACAATTTATATCTTAAGGCTGTTGCATTTCTCTTTCACAACAAAATCATAAAATGAATCATAAAATTTTATTTCAGTATTTCACTAAAGGAGGAGTGAGCAGAAGCCCAAACCATTTTAATATTTCACTAAAAGAAAATTTTTAAAAAGGCGGGATAAATATCGTAATCAAAACTTTGGCAGATAGAAGGACATCTGATACGTAGTAAAAAGCAGATTATAATCATGCAGAGCTTTAAGTATTCGCAAATATTTTCATTGCCATAGAAATTCACGTGTTGGAGATTTAAATAGTTTTTGTTGGCGTCTGCGTGTGTGACTCTGTTTTTGTTAAATATACAATATAATTTAAATTTAAATTCAACATGTGTTTTCTTTACAGCGTTATAATATTATTAAATGAAAAATTATGTTCTTCTGAAAGCAAAAAAAATATATATATATACATATATATATATACGAGTGCGTGTTTGTTTGTATGTGAAGCAAATAAATGAATATGATTTGTGAATTTAAAAAGAAATCAGGAATTCATAACAAATGCAGTGTAAACAACTATTGGAAAATATTTTATAATGGATTTCAATCCTTAACTCATACATACATGCAGTTCATATGCAGTGATATCAGTTTTTTGCTCCGGAAAACGCAAATTAATTTAAATTAAATGTGAAATTATTAACAGAAGCTTAAAAGTATAAAAATGCATTAACTAAAACAGCATGTCAATTTTCGTTTGAGATAACCAACAACTGGTAGTGAAGTTAAAGCATTGAATGGGAATCATTTTAAAGTATGTACTTTGAAGTATTTATTTATTAATGCAAAAAGGAAATCCTCACAGACTTTATATCAATTCAATTGATTCTTTAATATTTTTAATTAAATTTTTCGTTCACGGTGCAGTCAGCAGTTGGTGTTAGGAGCAAAAAACCTCTCAAGATGTATTTGCCTTGACATATATCATCTATTAATCCTAGTTGGATGAGAAACAAGCAGTATCGTTTGGGTCAGGGATGCATTTCGGGGTATTCACTATTCACGGGCTCAGGGATGCACTCCGGGCACAAAAGACGGCTTCACACTAGTATGTAAGAAAAGGCCGTCGTTTCGAAACAATCAAAAAAGAGAATGACAGACTTATCACAAAGCAAATAGTATGCTTGGGATAGTAACATACAACCTTTTTTGGGGGTATTCAACCAAAGGTCAATGTCTGGGGTACCCTATCCCTAAAGAGCACAGTACGAAGGCGGATATGCCACCAAGGTGAAACATCGTACCCACTTTGGGGAACAAAGAGAGGATAGGATGATTACAAGTTAAATGGAATGCTTGCTTTTATTTTGGAATCCCAACTGCTACGGTGTGGATAGCGACAAAAATAGGAATAGCTATTAGAGAAAAAAAGTTGTTAAATTTAAATTATAAATTTAAGAGCAAGAAATGCACAAGAGCAAGCCAATGAAGGAAGCCTCTGGCATATTGTTTTTTTCTGTTAATTTCATTTACTGTCTTCATTTGGTTTAGACAAAATGCTTGGAAGTGGGTTTCTCACAAGTGGAAGTGGAAGCGGAAATGTTTGCCGCATTGAACGCACGCCAACAAAAGTCTCAAATCCGTTAATTTATGTAAATGCAGTGCATACATTCACGTTGAGAGCATTAAAGCGTTTAAGTAAAACATGTGAATAAAACTTAGCAACAAAACCAACATCAGGGAGATTTTCGCTTGCACTTATTATGTACAGCCCTTAATTATGAAGGCATAATGCAAGTGTTCATTGTAGCCTTGTTAACAACTGCATCTTATTATTGCATGTCTGGAAAATATTTTTAATAACAATATGAAATTATAAAGGTGTTACGCGCCGCTGTTTAAAAAATAATTAAGATTCATATTAAAAAATTACGAATAAACGGATTAATTAAGACCAGCATGAATTTCACAGTTCAAAATGTTTTATTCCTTATTTGTAGGATCACAAGTGATTCGACCTTATCAAGCAATTTTTTTTGTCTTTTTAAGAACAAAAGATTTGTCTGGTAAAAGTTATTAAATGTGATTTTTGTTCGTATATAAGAAATTAATCAGTTAACACTGATCGTATTTTTGAAAAATATTGTTACTGAAAAAAAAATTACAAAAATTTTTGGAAAAAGTGGGCTTCTAGTATTATAATAGAAAATATAATAAACTTTATTGAAATAAAAATTAATTAATTTTTTAACACAGTATTTAATTTGGTTCACAGATTGGGACCCTTATTAAAAATTGAAATTTACCCCAAAAATTGAAAAATTTTTTTTTGTCTTTATTTTTAGCCAAAATATATTTTAAACATTTAAAAACATCAATTAAACATACAAGAGCAATAAAAACACAAGTTTTTCATTAAAAAATGGACAGGCGGACGTTTTCAAAATTTCAAAATTTTTACCTCAAAATGCAAAGGGTACCCCCTTACCAAAAATCGAAAATATTCCCAAAAATTGAAAATTTTTTTCTGCCTTTATTTTTAGCAAAAATATATTTTAAACACATTTAAAAACATCAATTAAACATACAAGTCCAATAAAAACGCAAGTTTTTCATCAATAATACAGAAACGCAAGATTTTAAAGAACGACGATTTTTGTCCAAAAATGCAAAGAAATCGAAAAGAAACCCAAAATCGAAATATTCCCAAAAATTTAAAAATTTTTTTTTGTTTTTATTTTTAGCAAAAATATATTTTAAAGATTTGAAAACATAAAATAAACATACAAGAGCAATAAAAACACAAGATTTTTATTAAAAAATGGACAAACGGACGTTTTTAAAATTTCACAATTTTTACCTAAAAATGCAAAGGGTACCCCCTTACCAAAAATCGGAAATATTCCCAAAAATCGAACAAATTTTTTGTTCTTTATTTTTAGCAAAAATATATTTTAAGCATTTTTGAACATAAAATAAACATACAAGAGCAATAAAAACACAAGTTTTTTATTAAAAAATAGACAAACGGACGTTTTTAAAATTTCACAATTTTTACCTAAAAATGCAAAGGGTACCCCCTTACTAAAAATCGAAAATATTCTCAAAAATCGAAAAAATTTTTTGTTCTTTATTTTTAGCAAAAATATATTTTAAGCATTTTTGAACATAAAATAAACATACAAGAGCAATAAAAACACAAGTTTTTTTATTAAAAAATGGACAAACGGACGTTTTTAAAATTTCACAATTTTTACCTAAAAATGCAAAGGGTACCCCCTTACCAAAAATCGAAAATATTCTCAAAGATCGAAAAAATTTTTTGTTCTTTATTTTTAGCAAAAATATATTTTAAGCATTTTTGAACATAAAATAAACATACAAGAGCAATAAAAACACTAGTTTTTTATTAAAAAATGGACAAACGGACGTTTTTAAAATTTCACAATTTTTACCTAAAAATGCAAAGGGTATACAAGTTTTTCATGCAAAAATACAAAAACGGATGTTTTAAAAATTTGACGATTTTTCATTCAAAAATACACAAATGGAGGTAAAAAGTGAACTACTTCAATATTGTTTGCTTCTATAAAAAGTGATGAAGGAAGTTAAACTTTCACAAATTCGTTGAAAATAATTATCTATTTGTTTTATTTTTCTGGGAAGTTTAATGCAATAATGTCTAACTAAATTAATGCATAACCACTCGGTGCTATTTTCTAATGATGTTTCCTAATATATTGAAGTTGCTTTTATACAAAGTATTTTTTTTTTTTGTTTTTCGTTTTTAACGTATCACCTGGTACTGTTTCATGAAATGTTATTTATATACATAATTTTTTGATATATATATTTACGAGTATATTTATTGTCAAACCATTTACTTTTCATAAATTCTTAAAATTGCTTTCAACTTTTTAATATCTTCATACTTCATCAAGTTTCCGTTGGAAAGCTGGAACAAAGATTTTTTGGAGGTTTCCCCCTTTTTTTGGGAAGTGAAACATGCTCAAAAGGAATTCATGTGGTAAAAAAAGTTAAAGTTTCATAGATTAGGGAGGAGTCTATTTTAGGAAGTTGAAAAAATCTCGACTTTACTATGAAACTGAAACTGAATACATTAAATTTATGCTAATCAAGAAGTTGGTCGGTTGCTTGCACCAAAAGAAAAGTTAATTCTCATTGTTTTTAAGTTTTATAGAAACGAAAGGGTCATACTAATATTTGTATAAACACACACATACTCCTACATAAGAAGAACAGCAGAGAAAATTTGTACTCCACGTTGCATTCATCATAAAATGAAAAGCATTTTAAAAGTTTACGTTACATTGAATATGATGAATTGATGTTGGATTGTGAACTGAACGTTAGTTCAAATGATCTAAAGAACAGCTGACGTTAATAGATTTTCAAAGGGTTTTTGGTCAGAAGCGAAAATAACCAATGTACTACAAAAGCCATAAAAATGGAAAAGCGAAACTAAATTTGACAGCAGTTACCATCAGTGCCTCTGCATTGGTAAATGATTATTTCCACATACATGCTCGTCCATTTGCATGCTGCAACAGTTCTACAACTCTTTTAAATATCGTCAGCCACATCTACATCATCATCTTTGTCAGTTTGACTTGTGCAAAGTTATTTATCAATTGAATTATTGTCTGCACTCTTTTTTCTATTAACAAAAATTTCAAACAATTGAATACATTTTTCCACCCACAGCAACATTAATAAAGTGTATGAAAATGATGATGACATGGCGGTCGGTCACGATATGTGAACTGGGATTTATTGCAACTGTCTTCCTTGTGGATTTCTTGAAAAGCAAATACGTTTAATGCAAATAAGTTTAATAATGATTTATTGAAAAATATATGCACGTTGTATATGAGGAAAGTTTTTGAAAAAAAAAAAACACTAAAACCAAATCCTTTTGACAATTTCGCCCACTACAAATTTTTAAAAAAGGACATTAAAGCATTCCAAAAATTAAAATCAAAACTAACATTTTTAAATATTGAGATATTATTTAGAAAGGGAAACAAACATATGTAACAATCGTACACCAGTGAACTCTTGTTGAATAGGCTCGTCAGCTTCCGCTTAAAAAAAAACTCATAGACAGAATTTGCATGCAAATGCCGTTACTTGATGGATGAATGTTCCATGGAAAATGTTTGACCATTTCATTTTATATTCTTGTCTTTTTTTCAATTATTATAAGCAAATTGTATTGTAAAGGAAAAAAACTGTGTGCATAATTTTTGAGAGCTCATAGTCAGCGCTCTGATACAACTGCTGCATAAAGTATAATCCTTTTGCTATGCGAAAAAAAATGTATTCCGGAACATGCAACAAGTGAAGAAATTAAGTTTTTTTTATGCTTTGAAGTATGCATAGTCAGTGTACACTGATCTCCATAATACGAAAACAACAACAACAACACCAAGAATAATAACAAATTAAAACTTCCAACAAATTGCCTTTGCAGGCCACCCTTATGATAATTTCTGCTCCTGCAGGGAAAACATAACCATACTAAGGAATTAAACCAATAAAGTTTTGCGATTCATAATAATTTCTTTTATAGCCATTCAAACATCAATTTCATTTGAGTGAATTTATTTGCATCAATTAATTGTTCAGACACAACATTCTCAGCTTAAATTTGAGTCAATTCTCTGACACAAATCAAAGAACTTTTAAATATTTACTTAAAATTATGAAACTGAAGTTGACATTTTACTCAGTGCCCACAAGTATAAAAGTTTTGTTTCCGGAACGGCTCCATTGGCTATTTCATTAAACTTGGGAGAGGATTTCAAATATATTGCACATTTTAAAATTGATCACTTTCTGGTAAAATTGTGCCTTAAAATGCCTAATTTTGCTGTGCATCAAAATCCTGACGGCAATGATAAGCAGACGCTTTGCAATAAGTAAAAAATAAAGATCTGAAAAAATATATGATGTAAAAAGGTTGCGTGGTTCACCTTACTATGATTAAACAGTATCAGGAGACAGTACCTTTGAATGAATTATAGAGAAAAGGAACTCCTATTTTCATAACCCCTCCCGAGCGTATGATTATATTGATTGTTTCCAAACGTTTCTACATCCTTCAAATATTGGGCTCTTGCAAACTGTCACATACAAGTTGCAAGCACCACAAAAGCAAACCAATTGGAGGATAGATTTGCATTTCTCTTCAGAATCATAAATATTCCAATTACTGCATCCGCAGAAACAGCAGTGCCCAATATATTCCCACATAAGCTTAAAGCTAATGAAAGGAAAAAGCCAATTGGAAACTGTCAAGAACTTGCATGCTTACAAGGAATTTGGTAACAACCATGATCATAATTGCTTTTCATCCGTTCGAGCGAAAAAATATTAGGAATATAAACGATATATACAGATAATTTCCAAAGAAATGTTATAAAATTCTAAGCTATGGAGGAAAAAGCTATAACGAATAATGTATCAAAAATATTTGAAAAAAAATTACAATTTTTAAGCTCCATCATCGCACAAAATTCCATTTAAGGCAGCAAGTTTTTGTCCATCTGAGACTGCTACTCTTTTCTTTTAACTTTTTTGTTTGAGCCATCACAAAAATTATTTTGGCAAAGTTAATATAATCCAACTAACAAAATAGACGAGTTGCTGAAGTTTGTATTTTAAAAACTAATTCATCTTTCCAGTGAAAACCAAATAACTGAAAGTAAATTCCACCACCAACAGCTCAAAAGTTAATTGGAAACATTTTTTTCTAAAGTTATTTGAAACGTTATTTTTTTTTTTTTTTGTTGCATTTACTGGAGCCACAAAAAATTCCCTCTTTGGCATTTTGGTGCAAACAAACCATCACATATGCAACCATTTAGCAAATGCCCAACATACAATAAATGAAATCCTTCCACTACATGCTTTACATGTGGACTGCATTGGCTCATAATATTTCTTTCAGCTTAAATACAACGAATAATCTATTCATTTCAGAGTACTTTTACAAAGCAAGCAAATCTTTTTGCCTTTGCTGAAATTATCGGAGCTAATGAGCTTTCTTTATGGGCCGCAGGCACAGTATTGAAACGGTTTATATCTGTTGGCTTTGTCACTAATTATTGAATTCTCCAAAGCAGCAATAAAATCCATCAAAAGCCAAACCAAAGTTGAAAAGATAATGTTGGGTATTTTTTAAGAGGTGCACAAGATTTAGTTGGGAGTGGTGCTTTATTTGGCAAATTAGTTTTGCTTAAAATACAAATTCAAAGTTTTTTTATCTTGGCGAAATGGCAACATTTATAATGGGGATTATTCATATACATTTGTGGAAACTCAGGAAATCTATATTAGGTAAGCTTTGTATGGTGGGTGAGTCATTGTCTGATCAGAAATTGTTTTTACGCTTCCATAATTTTTCAGGCAATAATCTTGCTCGCATGTCGTTCCAACAATACGAAGGATCGTAATTGATTTACTCGTAGGCAAAATACAAAATAATTTAAAACTTTCAGATACAAGAATAATTTCACTCAATGAAGATCTTACCACTTGACCCCACTTTCTGCAAAATCCTTCTTATCCTCATATACAAAGATTCGCAAAGCTACTTAGGTAGGCGATGAAATTGGAGCTAAGAAAATAATTAACCAGCATTACGGTTTCAAGTCTTAAAATTTGAGTTTGCGGGGAAATTTCTCATACTTCAGCGATCAACTTCATTGTTTGCGAGTACACATTGGCGCCAAATGCAGCCTCAAACATACAATGTTGGGAGCAAGAAAGGAGCTGCAATAGAAACAAAAACAAAGAAAACACCTCCAGCATTTACCAACAGTTCGTCGTCTATTTGTGGAAATAGTTTTCGAGCGTCAACATTTACATTTTGTTACAACGCCGCAAAAAAAGGGCGAAAGAATGCATATGTATGTGTGTATGTACGTATGTATGTAGACAATAAATTTAAAAAAAAGTGCACGCATACCCACGCAACATACATAATACATAAATATGTATATTCCCATTAGTCAAAAACTATAGTGGTTAAGAAAACATCAATGCAAATTAATTCATTTAATTTAAAATGCTGGAATATAAAAAACTAATTTTTAGCTTTCTGAACTGACATACGAGAACTTTTCCTATTAACTGGAGTAACAAAAAAAATTATATATACATATATATTTGAATGCTTTCATATTTGCAATAAGATAAGTATACAGATAACTATTACAATTAGAGCTGGTAGTGAAATAGATATTTCGTGCAGCACTGTGCCCCCATAGAAAACATGAATATATTTTTGCTTGAAACTTAAAATAAATGCATTTGTGTAGCTCAACTATTGAAACAATTAATATAAAACAACATGTAAAACCGGCATTCCTCCTCGGGATTAGAATTTATTTTACTAAAATAAGAGACAACGCATGCAGCTGGTTGCCAAATATAAAAAGACTAATAAAATAACAGTTTTGTATAATAAAATAGCACACAACTTTTTTGAATATAAATGTATCCTTTTAAAATTATATAAATATTTTTGCCAGAATTTTATATAAAATATATTTTCGGCAGAACTTTTTTAATTTTTCAATATTGTTAAAAACATCTTGCAGTAAAATGTAAAACTAGTTTTTTGTTAATTTTTAAACTACATATTTTATAAATTCGAAAATTTGATATTCTCCAATTAAGTTTATTACTTTTAAAATTTTAAAAACAAACTTTTCTAAATATAAGTTTTAATGTAATTTGTTTTATTCGCTAATGACAATAATGTTCCAGTAGATACTTTAAGCTTTAATTATTTTTTTCGAAATTTTTAATGATTCTTTCGTTAACACTTCAGAGGTTGGTGCAAGTGATGGGAAGGGGAAATGCAAAATGTGTTGCACTTTTGCAAGAGCAGTGCTGAAAAGTGGCATTTATCAATTGTTTTTGCTACGAGGGTTTTAGAATTAATTATTACTCTTTATTTTTCAATAACTTGTAGTTTGTTTTTTTTTTTCAGAGCGTAGAGTACGTTGTATGCCTGTCATATGTGTTGCACTTTTGCCAGACCACTGACTTTCTATAAGAAATGTATTACTTATTAGTTCAGTATTTTCATTATGGTTAGTTAGTTTTCGCAACAAATAATATATTTAAATCAATAATTCCTTTTTTTATTAATTTATAATAATAATTTAATAATAACCTAAAATGATAACTGCAGAAGTCCAATGCCAGAAGGCCTGGAAGAGCATTTACAAATTTATTAATTTCAAGTCTATTTTATATTTTGTATACATGAGTCTTCCATAGATTGCTAATAGATATATTTTATATTTAAATCCTAATAAATGACCAAAATGATTATTCTACGAAGAATCCTTTTTGAGGAATGTTGCTAATCCCCAAAAACTGCACAAGAGTATTTCTTAAAATAAAATGCAGTCTATATATTTAGTAAATGTATGTATTGTTCTCCCAATTTGCTTCAAAAAGTCTTAGACTTTCAAGGATTTCATGTTAATCCTTCATTTAAATAAATGGAAAGTATAAGTACAATTGAAAGAAATATAATGTATGAAATATTATGAAATATTAATATTATGAAATATTAATGTAATTTTTTTTTTTTTTTGTATAAAATTATTTTTTCTTGATTATAAAAATGATTTTTTATTATTAGACAAAAAATGTTTGAATTTATTTGAGAATGCTTCGAACTATTACAGGTGAATAAGGAAAGATAGTTTTTAAATAAAAAAATTTCTAATATCTCTACACTAAACCCTAGTGGTCCTTCGCGTGTATTTCTATGTCATGCTATTTATATAAGCCCAACTGTAAGAGCGTACATATATTTATTTATGTAGATACCAAATTTTAGGTTCATTTAGTAGTTGTGCAAATATAAAATATTTGTATACTTTAAGTGCTTAGTAGCGCTTTTATAAGCATGTATGGGTGCAATGTTTCAATAACTGAAATAGCTCGAAACCTCCTGTTTACTCCTGCCCACCTCCACAACTAATATTTGTAAATAGACAATTTAACTAGCATACACTCATCAAGAGCATAAAACCAAATGGCACAGTATTCATACAAACACACTTATGCATGTGTGCGTGTGTGCATGTGTGTATGTGGGTGAATGTATTTAAATAGTGGTGTATGCATCCCTTAGACCTTATCATTATTATTAACGTCATTATCCTTTATATAAACATGACTATTCAAGATGAGGAGTTGCAGTGGCAAAAGCTTAATCAGTATTATCGTAATTTTGAAAAATGTTGATATTTTAATATGTGGCTTTTTTAGAGTATAAAAGAAGTATTTTGATGTGGGTTTTGCGGTTCACATTGTAATTGGGTCAAAGTTAGTGCAGCACCGGAGCATGAGGAGTTTGATGATACTGCCAGTGCAAACTATTCTATATGTGAACTTTTGAAAACATGATTGCTTTTCAGCGAGACTTGCATGCAGTTTAAAAAACCAATATGAATTGTCCGCCATTTTGAGGAAATCATTTAGTGTAGTGTTTCCCATTATTTTACTATTATCGTAAGATTGACTGTCAGTCCGGAATAAATTCAGCATTACCTTTTTGCCACAGTTGAAGATGCGGAGAAGCCACGCAAGATTTAACTTTGCTTCTCTGTAGTATTATTTCCGTATAGAGGATAATGTTAATGCTCGTTCTTAAACCGGAATTATTGTTATTTTACAACAGCCAATGGTCTCAATTGGGAATGTATATTTTAGAGGATTAGCTTTAGGTCGACACAGATATCACTTTTAAATGACATATAACAGGTTCATGCTTCATTGCCGCTTCTAGCATGGATGATAAACTTCATGGTAGAATTCATGATAGAGTGGCTTATGGGTTGTTAATACCTGAAGTACGAGACTATATCTTGTTGCTCAAGACTATATCTTGTTGCTATATCATGATGTTAATCATGAGATTAAAGTGAGGAGGTTGAGACCAGCAGATTGTGCTGGAAATACCTCAACAAGAAGCTTGCAAGCTACTCGGCTTTACTTTAGTAAGAAAATGCAGGCTGTACAATAATTAATCACTTTTTATAAGAAATTGTGGGTCAGATTTTTCATCTGCCTTAATGTAAAACTTATAATGAAATCTGTTGGGGTGCAAGTTTCAGAAAATATTTGAAAGCCTTCGAAATGTAAGAAATCAGTCGCAATTAAATGAGATACTGAATAAGTAAAATACCTTAAAACAAGCGACGAAAGTAAAATATGTTAAAATGTATATTTTCGCTTTTAGATGGCCGTTATTACGAAAGAGATATTCCCCATCACTGGCCTACTGTAAAACTCCTTAACTAAAATAATGTGAAATTAAATAATCTACTAATCAGCCCTTATACGCAAACAAATCGATTCATAAATCAGTACAAAAAGCCCACCTTTCATAAGCAATATTTCGTTGTTGAAATCTATAATCTTAAGACTGGCGAATTATATTTATCAAGGGCGATAAATCCAAATGCGTTAAACGTTTACAAGCTTTGACATCGTCATTTTAAATGCAACATTTAAATTTTGACACTAAAGTAGTTATAATAGAGGCATAAAATTAAGCTGATTATTATGAAGATGCAATTATTTTCATTACGTCTAATTATATGATTTATTTGGTTTTAACAATTCCTGTTGCTGCAAAACTACTGCTTCTATTTCCAAATCATGTCGTTAGTGAAAACTCGGTGGAAAATATAGACAAGCAAGGAAGACAAATAAACTAGTTAGTATTTCTGGCGTGTTAAAGTTTAAGACTTTACAAATTCGATTACAAAGCAAAATGTTTCACTACTGAATACAAAGGCATCGCATAAGAAATGGATTATTTTAAGTTGAAATTTTTTCTAGATTGAAAACAGGGTTGCCATTCAATTAAACAAATTAAAAATTTATATAACAAAAAAATTCATCGAAAATTTTGTAAAAATTACTTACGTTTACACACTATAAGCAAAGTAAGTACAAAATACGCAATTCAAGTACAAAATTTGTTGAAGGACTTGCAATGTTTTCATACACATTTTTCACTTAAATCGATTTTCTGTACTACGAAAAGAGCAGGTAAGTATTTCCAAATGAAAACAAAAACAAAATAATAATTTCGCTCAAGTGGAAATAAAAAGTTTAGCAAGTTTAGGTGAATGTGAGACGTTTAGTGTGATTGACAGTTCGTAATTATTAATTTATGCTTTTAAAATAATTAAAAACTAGATAAGATGGGATCCTTTAGGGACTTGAGGGGAAGGTAAAACATGTTAATATTTGGCATAAGAAAGTTATTGTTAAGCCCGCTTCTTCTACCACACAATTTTTAAGCGACTGAAAATGTACAAGAAGATTTTGGTTGGGGAAAGCAAGAATGGTGTTCGAGAGAGTAAATTTTTTTTTAAATAGCGGTGGCCACTTTAAGGGTATAACAATTGTTCCCTGGTGTAAATTTCCAAGCATGAAGCTTTAGCGGCTACCAAAAACGGCATTGTCATGTTGCGCAAGTTTATGTATGGAGATGTAAAAGAGTTTCCGTTGTTGCCACGTTCGGGAAATACAGTGCCATATATAACGCGCTTTGAGTTGAAATTTTAATCTAAAAACCGTAATCGAAATATGTGAAATATTAATCCAATGCAGAAAGGAATACATCAGGTTACAACTGGCAATCGCCAAGAGTCCTCTTTTTAGTAATTGTAGTTTGTTTTTAAAGTACGCACTACCACTATAAATTATTTACTTTTATTGAAATAACATTTAAATAATTGTAATTCTGCGATAATTATTAGAGAAGCATTAATTTAATATATAAATAATACAAGAGAAAACTATAAATTTTTAAATTTTTGTATGTTTCACTTATGATTGCTAAGAAAATCATAGGGAAAAAAATGTTGTGGCACGCTTTACTTTTTATAGGGCACTATTTTGCATTTATTTCTTCCTCAATGCTCGTGAGTTACATATTTATTTTTTCTATTAAAACCAACTGCCTTCTTTGATATACTAAATGTAAAGAAATTATGTGGCCGCTGTTACCGAATACGATAACGATGGCATCTATAAAACTCCACATTATATATCTGAACCAGCAATAAGCTACAAGTTTTTACTACAAAGCAAAAGATGTGGATTTTACGTACGAGTATGTGTCGATATTTGCAAGATTTTATGCTCGTATATGTAGATGTGTTTGCTTAAAGCATGCAGGTATTTGGTAAGTTCTTTTCTTTATATACATTTGGGTATACCCAAACTATTCATTAGAAGCATAGCGCGATACACTGTGGAATACATTGTTATATTAAATTCAGAGACATGAGCAAGTTCCCAATTATGCAATATAAACATACAGTTTGTCGAGTAAATATATGCACCAAGTATAAAAAAAAATATTGAAATGTGTGCTATACCAAGTGGGAGCTGCATTAATCATATATACCATTAGCGGAAAATTATTCTACCATCGTATAAAGAATCCTGTAAAGTTGCTAAGAAGCAACAACAATAAAAATATCTAAAGAATTCTTTACATACGTACGTGTAAATAGAAGACGCTCAGGGGAGGCCTGGGACCAGGATCTAGAGCTTTTGCTTCTTTCTAGGCAAAAAATACCCATTGAAATAGGCCTGAAGATTAACGCCATTCCCCTAGTAAATACCTATGAGTACCTGCGGGTCTACAGTGAATTAAAATTTCAATTGCAATGTACATATAGATGACGTCCGAATAAAATAAGAAAAGCTGAAATAATCGGGTACCAAGGGAAGCATATTTCTCATTAATAGAATCACACATAAGGCATGGCATAACAGAGTTGGGAAACAAGAAGCTTCACCAATCTCAATACCAAATGCTATAAATATTGAAAGCTCAAAATCAAAATCAAAATTGTATTCATCAACATCTAACATGAACTCGAATATAGTAGAGAATTTGAAAAAACATGGAAAGGAAATTGTAAGTTATCCCATTTCCTTAATATTCTTTTTTAATGAAGGCACAGTGGACGCCAATACATATTTAAATATGTTAAAAAAAACTTAGTCGGCGGTGCTAAAAAATTTCGATTTATCACTGAGACTAAACCAAATTTTAGGTTTTACCAGAACAACGTAGTTGTAATTTTTTTGATACTTCTCATACTGAATATAATCAAGTTAGAAATTTTGTGTTGATTGAATGCAGTTCTCCTTCAGCTTTCCCTCCAAGCAAAGTAAATAAAAGCTGAAGGACAGCAAGAATCTAAACATTATGGTTTTATAGCCAACAGCTTTAGAAAATAGAAGGTGAACTATTTATTTTATTTCATATTGTAGTGAACAGGATCTTCTTCTATTCCAAAGATGTAAATTCACACTTCTTTTTCCACATTTTGTCATCTCAAACCACCAATGAAAACCCCATTCAGCCAAGTAACAGTTTAATATAATAATTTTTTAAATACGAATATTTTCAGCAAATTTTATACGCACTCAAAAATCAGTTGGCAGGATTTGGCCATTAAATATCTATCGTACGACCATAAAGCACAGATATGGCTATAAAATATTCACACCAAATTGCGGTTATATTATTATGGTTATTATTGGAATAGTTTAAAAACTAACTCAGTCGCAACCAACACAAATTTGTTAACATTTAGCAACTAGTAAGTAATTAACTGGAGCACTCTAGTAATAGTTACTCTTGCCTTTTCAAACAAAAATGTCATAAATATGCACAGTCACCGCTTGTTTCCCTTAATATATAGTATATAATTAGCCTCTCATTGTGTTTGCAAACTTCTTTATGAATATTTAGAATACTTGAACAATGAGTTGGAAGGAATTTAAACAAAGACAAAGCGACCGCAGCCAACAGACATTGCAAGCACGTACAAACAGATTTGCTTATAGAGAGAAATAATCAAAATGTAAATTAATAGAATTAAGTTAATGAAAGCAGCACCGCGCGGCTGAGCGGAAACTCGAAAGCGGCAGAGCAGGCTTGAAGAATTAAGCAGCCGCTTCACACACATCGCGAGTCTCACAATTGCCAAAGCAATCAAAGGGCAGCGATACTATTTTTTCCTAATCCAAAATATAATAAACACATGTATTGAAAAATCTGAAAAAGTATTTCTTTGTGTGTATGGGTGTATAGGGGTATGAGTATAAGAGGGAAATGTGTTACAGCTGAGCTTCCTATCGACAAATGAAATGTTTTAAAGATGAAAGCAAAACAAAAAAAAAAAAAAAAAATAAGCATTTGCATTTTGGCTATGGATTCATGCATCATAATGCAGTAGTTGTTTGGCATGAATATTATGGCAATTTGAATAGAAAAACCTTAATAAAACATTGTCATCCAGCAAATGCATACACAAACAAAGTAAATGAAAATGTAAATGGCACATCCGAATATTTGAACGGTTTGATCAGCATGCATACAGAAAACACATGGCGCTGGTCGGATAAATGTCATGGACGCCATAACATTGCAAATGTCTGGCCGTTTGTTTGCTTAAGTGGACAAAAGCCTGGGGTCGCGTTGAAATCGATACAGCTTGAAGGGGTTATGCCGTATAATTACTAACCGTATAATTTTTTTCTTATTTCGTCCTTCCAGCAATATGTTGCCTTAAAACACTTGCTAAGCAAAAGCTGCTAATATTTTCAGTTCTACTTCTTCCATCAATTGCACGTGTTGCTTTCATTAACAGCACTAAACAAACTATGCAGGTCTCAAATAGCAGTTATCAAAACAAGAGCACTTTATCTAAGAACGCAAAGGCATCAATAACAAAATAAGCTAAAGGTATTTAAATAGAGATAAGCGGATTGGTTGCAAAATGGTTCATGTGATAAAATCAACAGTTTTTAATAGTTATTAAAATTCAAGTTCATTTTGGCAAAATGATTAGAAGCCTTACTCACTCATTTAAGTGAGTTCCCTTAATATTAGTTAAATTATTAAGCTATAAATACTCGTAGATTCAATTATGAATTTTTGTATTGCTAATTTACACACTAAAGTTTTCGCTTTCAACTACTGCTTTGCTGGTATGCAAATGATTATAATAAACCGATTAAAGTTTGTGGTATATAAAGTGCATTTATTGAAAAGAATGGATATTTGGCTAAATGAAATTATTTGCTTCGCAAGTAATCTCTTTAATAAAAAAGGAAGGGGGAAAAACTGAAAATATCAAAAATATCAATCATTTCCTTAACGAAAACCTATATGGGACATTTAGGCAACAGAGCACAAAATGGAAAAGCTGCTCCCGAGTGGTGACATAAGTGAATTACGCTGAAATTCAATTGTATAAAGTGAATGGCACAATCACAAATATATTATGAACAGGTCGTAAGTATTTTACTATTCGCACTTGTGTTTCGTTGTGAATAATTAATTTAACTCACAATATACGAGCACGTCAGCAAAGTGGTTACACAAAATATTTGCTAAATATTCATGAACTAACATGAACTAACATGAACTGAAGTTTGTTGTAATTTGTCGTAAATGTATTGAATATTATTTTATTTTTATTCAGTTATCGGCTGATGTAGTAATCAAGTTTTATTAAGATGCTAAACATAATTAAAAATTTAATTACGTCTGCTTCAAGAAATTAAATTAAATATTTAATGAAATTTATTAATATCAGTGGAGTTACGCCAATTGAGCCTATGGAAATTAAATTCCAGTTTTCTTTTTTCAAACAAATTTTAACAATTAAATAATTTTTTTTTTACGAAATGCATTTAATCTATCGGAAAAATTATCATCATCATTATCTCATTATTTACATGTCTGGCAAGTAATTTAATAAAGTATTTCCATTAAGTTTTGTGTTTTCAACCAAAATGCGAGTTGTGCTTAAAGAAAATGTTTTGCCACAACTTTTATATACCAAAATCAAATAAAAGTACTAGTTTTTCTTCAAAGTGCTTCGTTTCTTATAAATTTATTTTTAAATTACATTTCCAATTACCTTTTCCATGAATAATTAGTCTAAAGTTCTTCTAATGAGCATTAAAAAAAATTAATTTGAAATTATAAAAATAAATGCGGAAAAAATTTTTATTATAAAAGTAATAGATTTTCTTGCAGGCTAATCAAATTTATTCTAATAAATTAAATAAACGTCAAATCATCAATGAAGTGGAATGAACCGAAAGCAGGGAAACGTACTTGAAGACACTAAATTGCTGAATTATGTTAACCGTGTATGACAGATTCGCAACAAATTTTTTAAATACTCGCACATTTTAAGATCTCTCAAACTTTTTTAAATAGCCACTCAAACTACCACAACTTTTATAAAATGAAAAATTTACAAACAATTTAAAAAAATATATTACGTTCTCGTACAATAAGGATACAACGATTCAGCAAAGATACATCAGGGTATACATCCCAATAAACATTTTCAGTGTAATTTCAAATAAGAAATCAATATACTGCTGAGTACCTTTTTTTGGAAAATAACTATATTTTAATTTAATTTAATTTAATTGGTTGTGGAAAACCAGAACAAAGAACTCTCATATGGTGCATTCTTCAAAATATACTAGAATTAAATATGAAAAAGTGAAACCTAAAATTGGTTCTGCTAATCCATGACAATCAATCCATGGCGATCAATTAAAATACGATCAATAGAAAATACCACATACTTTTTTTTTTTTTAATAAACATGCAAATAATTTAAAAACAAAATTTAAATTTATTAGAAAAAAATTATTTATTATTTTCCTCAAAACTTTAGTATTTTCATTTGCTAATAGGAAAATACCAACAGCAATGCAAACCTTGAAGCCGCAGTACTACATCTCTGAAACAAGCAGACATGGACTCAAAGTGAACAGTATACGAGAGAGTATCTTCGAATTATTTCACTTATAGGCACATATTTTGGGAATACACAATTTTTCAATTCTGCTCCATTATAAAATAATATTTTCGAATAAATGCAGCGGAACATAATAAAGTCAACTTACGATATAATTTCTTCCTCGTAGTGTAGCATGTTAAAATTAAAACAAACTTGTACAAACTACAATGAAGTTGGTTTGAAACACAATTTGGTTTAGTTTTAAACTACTGCACGTCCTAACTAGTTTAACTAAGTTATTTAGAATACAAGAATAAATTCTTCTCTTGTTTCACTAAAGAATTTCACTTTATGGAAGATGAGAAAATGAAACTTAGACGTTCTTTTTTCGGTAGCTCCTCTTCATTTTAACTAAAGGATAACAAGGGGACAAATGGTTTTAATTTGTCTTTTAGTTCTAAAAGCAAGAACTAAAATATATACGAGTATATTCCATATTCCACCATTTGTTTTAAGCTAAAAGTATGTATGGTATTTAGCAGCCTTTAAAGGAATGCATTTTTTAAATTTTTAATTTTTTTTTTTTTGCTTTACTTTATAATAAAAAATTAATGAGCAAAAACTTTCCGATTTCAGTTTTATAAGAAAATAGGTGTAATCGTATGGAATACCAAATAACAAAAGAATGAAAAATATTTAATTTCTATTTAACATCTCGACATTGACCTCCTAAATATTACTCATTGACATTTTCTTTTTCTAATATTCTTATAAGTATATTTATCCTCATCCTCATTTTTTCTGTCCAACGTAAATGTAAAATTTGAGTTCTAAAATATTAATTATTGACTTCGAACAAAATCCAGACTGTGGAAATAGACTTTAATGCTTGAAAAATGATTTCTTTCCTTGAAAGTAGAAAACTGATCTGATAAAGAGTATGGGGAACATTCTAATCGCTCTTAAACAAAGTCTGGATTTTATTCGAAGTGAACCAGAAAGCAACTTTTTTACTTGCCAATTAATAAATAACTCGTTTCAGAGCCTAAACCAAAAGTATTAGCCGACACTGTATGATGTAATTTGTCTGTATTCATCTTCTACTATTCATGATCTAAAGCTTGCCAGTTCAATTTGCAACAGTGTATTTTTGCTTAAAAGTGATTAGAATGTCCGCCACTTTTTTTTTACCAGATATTCCTAATGAGTACAAAAAAAATTATTTTTCTTTTAAAAACATTTTATTTTTCAAGCATTTCAGTTCACTTTCGAAACCTGGATTTTGTTCGAAGTGAACCTGAAAGCAACTTTTTTCAACTTGGGCATATAATTTGTATAATTATCCTTTGAGTTTTGAAAAACATTTTACTCCTTTCTTTAGCTGCTTCCTGTGACAGCATATCCTCGCATTTGATAGATGACTACTATATAGAGATGTTTGGATGGTTGCTTGGATGAATGAGTGGATAACATTCAAGATGACTTTTATACAATTAAGACAAACATGACTGCACACATGCATAATTTCTGCCAAAAAAGAGGAATATGTTTTTCATATGTACAAAAGCAACAACAATAATTTGTTGAACAACAAAAAAGTATGACAAATTATTACTTCCATATACTGTTGTCAACTTTTGGCCTTTTCTACTTCCATTTGTGGCTGCTGCTTGTTCGATAGATCCTTCGCCATTATGCTTACGAGAAAATATTTAAATTTAAGAAAGTATTAAATTTTTCGGATGGCGCAATATTTTTACCCACTTTTGTTTTAAAGATAAACTTTGGCTAACTTGCATGTGAAATTTTTCAAAAAACTTTATTAAACAGTTGCCGAGCAGTGTACATAAACCATATTCTCGATAAATGAAGATTCCAAGGAAACTAAAATCTGAGAACAAATGAGAGCAGGAAGAAAACGAAGGATATGCAGTAAAGTTTTGGAAAAATGGCATAGAGGAGGAAATAACTTTTAATTGATATTGAGAATGAAATGTAATTATTTTCCAGGTAATCAAACTACAGGTTGGAAAATAAAATTAAACAATTAAAATTTCTGTCCTCAAAACAAACAGTTGCTTTAAAAATAGCAATTAAGATACATAACAATAAAAACAAGAATTTAATTAAATTATGTTATCGAATACATTTCACTGTGGTTAATTGGAATATTTTTTTATTTATATCTATATATAGATAAATAGTGTCGGGGTGAGTATGTGAAGATATTCACATTCAAATTAACTACAAAACAAGCTCATGATAAAGCAAATCGCTAAGTGGAATGAGGAAATGAACTTAGAAATATTAAAAAATATAAAATATATAGTTTGCTTATTGCATGTTTTGATAACAAATTTATTGCAATATTCACCAGCACAATATTGATCAAATCAATTTCAGCTGACGAATTATCCTACTTCAAATAGGAAATAAATGTAGCAATTATTTTCTACATCAAGGAAATCAAAAATTAGTTAAAAAATTTATATTCAATTTTTCTTTTTTCGACTGCGCTTGCAATGCAATTATTTTGGTAAATTATATTTGGTAAAATTTTGGTAAAAATGAAAGAGTTTTAGTATTTGCAATTCCAGCGTATAGGCAATTCCACAATGAGGAGTTCGGATGTCAACTAAATATTATTTATTATAGAATAAGCACTACAAGTCAATTTATATCTAAATTTTCTTTTAATTCAGTTGTACTAATTACTTCTAATATAAGGTTTAGAACTTTACAACAATACGACATGATGTGCATACCCCTTACAATTATGTGCTTAAAATACACCGCTACATTTCCATTACAATTTCTTATCCAAAAGCTTCTATCAGATGAAGTAAAATAAATTAAATTAAAATATGCATACACTCAGCAGCACATGTGCTTAGAATTTTAAATTTCCTTAGATTGAATACAACAGCAATGAAAATAACAATAAAAATATCTTTATTGTCGCGATCACCTAATCAAAGAAACCCGTTTGGAATTATATAATAAAAGGCACAGAAAGCGTTAACAAAAATATGAGACTTGCGGAAAAAGAATGAACATAATAAAAATTAACATTGACCATTATAAACTGGAATTAAGAAAAACAAATAATAAAATAAAAATACTTGTATTGGCAGCAAATCAGGCATGGAAAATCGAGTATAATTAATTCATTTTAATGTTTTGCAGGCGCAGAAAAGATACTTTTATGAAAACTTTTGACACTATGCCTACATTTACTTGTCTGTTCTATGGAGCTTTTGATATAAACTTATTAATAGAAATAATCATAATGATCTTTCTTAAAGAAAGAAAAACAAAGCGAATTAAGCCAGCTGATCGGGACTGGCAATTTCCTTATTTGTGTAAAATTGTTTGTAGATACATACAAACAAGTTGATACATACATAGAAACCAGAGCAATCTGATAGCTTAGGTGGCATATATAATCCTAATGAATTCGCCTGGCCATGAAACAGCAGATGTTAAAAGTGTACCCTACAAATAAAATTAAAAAAAGAATTAATAGAAATCAAAAGAAATCCCATATTAGTTTTTACTTTTAAGGTAAAATAACGACTATTTTCCAATTATGCAATCTTGTATCGAAACTTGTCGTACAATTGGAAAAAGTTTGTGTTCCATGCCTGCATTAATACCGCAGTTGTATCAACCTGCCATCGCAGTCAAATCATAAAAAAGTTGCATGTCTCTTTTTTGAAACAACTTGCTGAACAGCATTTAAACAAATTCCGCATAATGAAAAACGAGTTGTAAATAAGTCAATACCAATTAGCATAATTACAACAACTATAACAAAAAGATATTTCTTATTTCATTAATTTTCTATCTCGTTGCAAAACAAAGAAACGAATTTAATCCTTTTAAAAATTATAGGGAACGCCAATTGGTTTCAGTATGAAGGCGTATTGTCTTTGCAAAAATGGCCACATGTTGACCCCGGGGATGGTAACAGACAATGTATGCAGTCGACCTAACGAATCCTCATCTCTTGTAGAGTACACGTAAGTAGGTTAGTAGCTCACCAGCAAATATCAGCGACCACGTTATAAGTAAGATGATCAAAATTTTCCCGTCATCGTGACAGCATAGATTGGCCGGCCCTCCTGGGAAGAGAACAAAATCACTGTTCCGCAGAAATACTTACTGATATTTTGATATGACAACTAATTGCGTACTGCAAACAATGAGAACACTGTACAACTGCTTCAACTAAGAAGCCACACGTACGTTTTAATATGAACAGGGCATGAAAACTACAACAAGTAGGCACACGTTTGATCAACAAGCCAACCAAACAAAACACTCGTATTTGAAATTAACCGGCTTAAGTAGAAACCAAAAATTTGGTTTCTTTTGTGTTATTATTGAGTTTTCAAGTCAACTACTCCAAATTGAAAGTGAATTTTGTTTCTGCGAAGAGTAAAACAAACATGTTAAAGCCTCTGCTTCTCTCTCTCTCTCTCTTGCGAAAGGAAAAAAGGCTGAGAAGCAAAATATCAGCAGAGAAACAATAAAGAAAAAGTTCACTAGTGTAAACTCAAGGTGGCTTTGATTAAATTCATTTGTTTTTTCTACAATTTTATTTGATTTAATTTTTTTTATTTTTATTTATTTTTTTTTTTTTTTTTTGATTCGTTAATAATGATTTTCACCTTCTTGCGATGACTTCAAGTGGAACCGCAAACAGTTGACGGTTTTTAATACAACGTTAAAGACGTGGTTTTGCGCTTTATCTCTCTCCCCGAAGTAAAAGACTGATTTATTTTATAAGTGTTCGGATTCAGATAACAACAAAAAGTCATCTAAATTAGGAAACTCAAAGCTTTTTCAATTCGATGAAAATTAGTAATTGAATTTGTTTGCTTTTTCAAAAAGAAAAGGAAATAGCAAAAGGAAACAAAATACACTTCATTTTCAATAATTATTTTAATAAGAATATAAAAATAGTCATTATGTCTAATAGTATAAAAGTGTTTGTCATACTTTCAGTGCTGGGTTCATTAGCCAATGGTAAGTCTTTATACGTTAACACCCGCTTACATAAACACAAAATGTAAATTTGCATTAGAAATATAAAAACCATTCAGCGAAGAAAACGTTAATGCTTCTACTTCCGCATTTTATTTATTTATTTTTTTTCTTCAACTTAATTAAATTGAGTATACTTTTGATAGACGTTGCAATAAATTTTTAAATATTTTGTAATTATTATATATTTTTTCTCTTAATAGTTCCTCTTATTTATTGGATTTCTACAACAGAGATCAAAGTGGTTGCTACTGCCTGTTGCAGTATTATTTATATAAAGCACTTACGAGCGAAATTTTAGAATAAAGATTATTTACTTAAAGTCAATTAAATAAAGTCAGTTCTAACTAAATTTGTGGAGTAGTATAAAATGTAATAGAAAAGTTAACAAAACAGCTTCGCAATAGAGATGTGTAGGCGTCAACTGTTGCCATTTACAAGGTGGTCGCAGTTCAGAATCTTTACACAAAATCATCAACTGTAAAAGAATTCCGTAGAAAAGCCTTTATACAAGAGCTCCTGCAATGCCATTAACATTTCGCTGGAAATACAATACCATCCATCATATATTAACACCTCTTTGAAAGGCAAACATCAGTCAGACGTGTATGCAGTCCCGATTGTTGCTTTATAGTATTTCTATTTGACTGATATATGCACATAGATTTTTAAAGATACTTATTCGAAGAAAGCTATGGCTCTAGCAGTATTTCCTACTTTCAAATGAAACATTCTCGTACCGTTTACAGTTTTTCAAATAATAATATATTCGGAAGGCTTAAAAGAGGATTACATGAATATGCAAATGCTGTAACAATTAAAAAATCCTGTTACAAACGTTAGTAAATTTAAGTTTAAAAAAAAACGGTTTTGTGATCAAAGTTTTTGAGTTATTTCATTTTTTCTATAAGCAAACATAATCGAGAGCCCTCATTCTGCAAAGTAACTGCATCGTAAAACCTAATGTCCATTCTTGTTAGATTTCCTGAATAGCTTTTGCAAGCTTTCGCCATTATTAAAAGAAATTGATTAATTTCACAAAATTATTACAATAATTATACAATACAACGTGTATATTAAATAATATGTAAACATATACATACATTTATACATATGTGGATATGTATAACGCTGTAACATTTATAAGTTTTTGATCGAATTTACCATTTTTTATATTCTCTTATTTCACAGAAAGTAGTTCATCGGTTCGAGAATTATTACGACATAAATTTTGTAGACACATGGGCGTAACTATAATTTAGAAACTATAACTTGATTAAAACCGTATATAAAATAAGTGTGTCACTAATTTCTAACTCTTTGAAGTGGGTTTGAGGCTGAATGTCGATATTGTCCCGCTCCTAAAGACGCAAAAAAAAGTTTCACAAAAATGTCAGCAGACATGTCTTACAAACTACAAAAAATCACGCTTGCCATTTAATTCTTCTTTCAAGTGTTGCTTTAACCAATTGCTCTTTACTTCGCCACACCTGTGACTATTTGAAATATTTTAATTTTCATAATAAAAAATTAAAAACTCGCAAATACAAATAATAATAATATACTCGTATACTACACAAAAGAGATGTAGTGTTGAGTAGAGTTGTGGTCTGGTATGACTAGTTTTTTTCTGTTTTAATATCTTTCTTCTCTATTTACAAGAAGAAAAAAGAAGCAAAGAAAACTCACTCACTCACTGCACAAAATAATTTGCATCACATTTTATTTGCTCCTGGTATTATTTTCTTGCCGATCCATACAAATACACCATCGCTCTCTACTAAAAAAAAACGGCAACAGCGGCACTAGTGAGTCAGTTGTATTTATTTATGCACCAAAATATAAAAGAGGAAAAATATTATGAACAAACGAATCGTGCCTTCATGTCTGTCATGAATTGAGTAACATTGGAAGTGTGTTGGTAATATGCATTCGCAGATGCAACCATAGGTATGTAAATCGCCATGTGAATACCCAGCAAACATAACACTGACTACATGATGAGACTTGCAAATACTTTCCAGAGATGAAATAATAATTTTATGATGTACACCGGCATGTAAAAATGGTTGGCTACACAGGCAACAAAATAATGTCATTGGCTTAAAAACATATTGAGCCAATAAAACCAACTGAAAAATTATTTCACTAACCGTCACAGTGCCTTATTTTCTCAAGCTTTTTCCCAACTCTTATAAATGGAGTCTGGAAACTATGAAATTGTCACTCTAAGCCTTCTGCTATATCCACTTACTCATGTTTGTTGGTTGCATAAGTTTCTCAGTGGTTCCTCATATATTCCTTTTTTATTGACTTTTGTTCTTATCATTAGTGTATCAGTTTCTATTTTATTTTAAAATCCATTTTTTGTGCTATTTGACTATGCGAGTGTCTATCAGTCTGTCATATACAGTATGCAAATTATGCTATTAATGCATGCATGGAAACCGTGCTTAAATTGAAAAGGAACGATATTTAAAAATTATATCTTTCAGGACTCTTTTTACTGTACAATTTTATTTAATCCTTCTGTGCATATTTATTAGATTCTTATAAAACAACTTCAATTGATAATAATTTATAGTAAGTGAATTTAAAATTAAATAAAACGAAAAAAATAAAATGTGATAAAATAAATTGTTATACGTTACACAAAATAAAATAAATAAAAAATTTGCGTATCAGCATCAAACACATAAAATAAAATGAAGTGGCATAAAATAAAATATAATGAAGCACAGTGATGAAAAATAAAGGAAAATAAAATAATTCAAAATCACATCGATATCACATCTACATTTTATTACGATTATAATTACATTAATATTTACTGAAACGTTTAAACCAATAGCCAAAAAAGTATCTATTCTACAGCGCGTAGTAGAAGATATCATATATACATATAAAGTAAACAAAAATAAACAAAGTAATTTAGAATGATATAAATTAAAACTTAATAATGTAAATTATATTAAAATTAGTAATCCACCAGCACATAAAAAATGATTCTGTTCATAATTGATGTCTGCCATTCCCAACCCTGAGAAAGTAAACTTTTCATAACTACTTGTCAAGTGTGTCAGCAAAGTTCGTATTCGTTCTCGTACATGAAGTGGCATCTCATTTGTTTTATGTGAAATATTTGCTCTTTATTTTCCATCCGTTTTCGTTTCACGGTGATTGTGTGTGTGTGTGTGTGTGTGTGTGTATGAATGTGTGGGGGATGGGCGTTTCAGCTCTTCTTTTAATTCATAATGTTTTAATATCTTTTGACATTTTGCCGGAATTTTTTTGACATTAAATATTATTTAATGTCTCTATATGTATCCTAAATAAACTAATTTCTTGCATTTTACGAGCCAGGAGTTTCCTTGCGACAGTTAAGCTTTTAATACATACTCAAATTAATATTTATAAAAGTAATGATTTTTCTCATATTTTTATATGCTTTCGACATGGATTGGTGGAGAATAAGGTCGATAAAAGCAATACAAAAGAGAATTCTTAGATAATAAAATTTTTATTAATTTAACAAGGGGCCGAAATTGCAATACTTTGATTATGGGAGTGTGCCTACTTTCACCGAAAAAGAAACGCAAACCGTTATCCAAAACTTTGCTAACTTGAACTAATTTACTTCAGAAGTTTACAATTCTAATTTTAAAGTCGATATTTACAATAATTACGCAATTTTAACAAACGCGTTTTTTTCATGCACCATATGCCTGGAATGTCGAACTTGAAAATCCCAGACGTATTTTTTAATTTGCTATAATGACTGATTTTACGAGTATTTGAATGTATTCTAATTTTAATAAAAAATTTTAATTCCATTCTTAAAAAATTAGCATTTGCTGATCACTTCGATTTTTATTTACTGGATCTTCTTTTAATACTCGTATATTCAATAAAACAATACTTTTCCGAATCAAAGCGAAAGTTGCGTAACACTTTTTGGGTTGGCTTAAATTGTGATATGACAATTCGTAACGAGTTTAGAGATTGCACTTCTAAATTTGAAAAAAATATATATATAATTTATGCACAAAGTCTTTCATATTGTTTTGAGTAACGCAATTCGTTGTGAATTAAATTGTCTTCTCAAGCTGCGACAAATTATCAAAAACACTTTTAATATCAGAGATTTTCTTATTGCACATACATATTTGGTTATCGGATGTCCTTGTACAGCCAAACATTTTGAATCGAAATTTTAGGCTAAAAACTAAAACAAATAAGAAAAAACCTGTCCACCACCAGTTACTCAGTTCAGTTCGAAGCACAAACTTCATGGTCAATGTTCATAGCCAGCAACTAAAGAAATTTTGCACAAACATCTCAATATTAAATGAGATACATATATTGGAAAACAAAATCAGGTAAAAAAAAAAACATAAATTTTAAGCACTGTGAACTAAAACAAAATTATGCAATCGTTAAATAAAGCAAAAAAATCGAAAAGCTGAAGGTAGGCGTGTGTGTGTGTGCATGTGTACATGCAGTCGAAAAGAGTATGCGAAAGTGCGTTTATGGTGGCCAATAGTGGAACTGTGTTTTCGCTTTACTCGCTTCTCTCATTTCACACATTTATTTCTTTTTTATGGCTGTCAATACCATATTGAAAGTAACCGAGATATTTGCTTTGTACATACACATACATATGCATATTTAAAGTTAAACAATGTTAAGTATATACATATATAAATGAAACTGGTTAATACATGTTAACTTCGGATGTGTATTATTTTAGTTATTTGCTGTTAAAGTTGTTTGCTTTTCATGCACTTTCTTTGTCATGGATTTTTGAGGCTGTCACTCTCGCTACTGTTTGGCGCGTGTATGATTTTTGCTCTTATGGCTCTGCTGCCGTGGTTTGAAAGCTCCATCTTTTCATTTTTGTTTTATTTGAATCATACATTATAAACTAAAATCAAAATGATTATGTAAAAATATTTTAAATTTCAAAAGGCAAATCAGAAACACATTTTATGTACACATACATTCATATGCATGTATATATATATGCAATTGATTAGTTATGACATTGATGCATAAATGAATACATACATATACAAACATGAAAATCCAGAGGTAATTAAATATTTGAAAAAAAAAAGAAAATAAAATTTTAACTATTTTTTTTTGCCATCAATTTTTATGTTTTTAGAATTTAATTTCAAAGTTTATAAAACCGAATATTTCTTAAAAGTTTTCCTGAAAGTTTTCAGAATATGCAATTGTGGCACGATTTCGCTTTAAATCAACTTCATGTTTCTCGCAATGTTTTCAAGTTTATTTTACGCTTTATTAATGTTTCTTAATTCTATACCTCAGTGTACCCTTTGCATTTTTGGACCAAAATCGTCATTCTTTGAAATCTTTCGTTTGTCTACTTTTTAATGAAAATCTTGCGTTTTTATTGCTCTTGTAAGTTTATTTTATGTTTTTAAATGTTTATAATATATTTTTGCTAAAAATAAAAGAAAAAAAAAATTTTCGATTTTTGCGAAAATTTTCGATTTTTGATAAGGGGGGACCCCTTTGCATTTGTGGGCAAAAATCGTCATTCTTTAAAATCGTGCGTTTCTGTATTTTTGAATGAAAGACCACCGTTTTTATTGCTCTTATATATTTATTTTATGTTTTTAAATATTTAAAATATATTTTTGCTAAAAATCAAGACAAAAAAAATTTTTATTTTTGGGAAAATTTGCGACTTTTGATAAGGGGGTACCCTTTGCATTTTTGGGCAAAAATCGTCATTTTTTGAAAGCGTTCATTTGTCTACTTTTGAATGAAAAACTTGCGTTTTCATTCCTCTTGTAAGTTTATTTTATGTTTTTAAATGTTTAAAATATATTTTTGCTAATAATAAATACAAAAAAATTTTTTTCAATTTTTGGGAAAATTTTCAATTTTTAGATAAGAGGGTACCCTTTGCATTTGTGGGCAAAAATCGTCATTCTTTAAAATCGTGCGTTTCTGTATTTTTGAATGAAAGACCAGCGTTTTTATTGCTCTTATATATTTATTTTATGTTTTTAAATATTTAAAATATATTTTTGCTAAAAATCAAGACAAAAAAAATTTTTATTTTTGGGAAAATTTGCGACTTTTGCATTTTTGGGCCAAAATCGTCATTCTTTAAAATCTTTCGTTTGTCTACTTTTTAATGAAAAACTTGCGTTTTTATTGCTCTTGTAAGTTTATTTTATGTTTTTAAATGTTTAAAATATATTTTTGCTAAAAATAAAAGAAAAAAAATTTTAGATTTTTTGGGAAAATTTGCGATTTTTAGATAAGGGGGTATCCTTTGCATTTTTGGGCAAAAATCGTCAAATATAAAAAACGTCCGTTTGTCACTGAGGTGGCTCGAAAAGAACTGATTGTATTTTTATTTCATCTTATTATACAAACTTACTTAAACTACTCTTATACTAAGTTTTATAATACTATATATGTATGAATGCTTATAGACATATATGTACATAGGTAATCACGAAGGTACACACGTACATATGTATGTAAGTAGGATTCGTTACTTTACTATATACGTAGTTGAGTTTTTAAAAATTTGTTGTTGTTGCACAGTGTATGAGTGTCGCGTGGTAGGGATTTGCTATTCTGATGCTGCACAATAATTTACTGGTATAATCAGATATCATCTAATTCCAATTATAAATGCGTTAATATGCATTCAAGAAACAGCTTATATATTAAAATAATTGCATATTAAGAAACATGTTTGGTTCTGATAACAGATTAAGGATGAAATTTAACTGTCTTACAAAATTTTCTGCGAAATTCGTCATTGTGGTATGTTTTGTACGAGTATGTTTTACCATATTAGGGTTTATTTTCTATGCCACATACTGGAGAGATCTTACAAATAATAAAGCTTTCATCTCTCTGGTGGTGATGATAACAATATTCCATTCATACCAACATGCCAGAATAATGCATGTCGTGAGTAGGTAAAAATCCTTTTTCCAAGTAGCCAAGCAAATTTAAATTTAATTTAATGTCTAAAAATTTAAAATTTGAAAAAATTATTAAATAAAAGTGTACTTATTAGTTTATTTTCAATTTTAGATTTTGTATTTTTTTTTACAATCATAATAAAGACTTAACTTTTTCCTAAAAGCTGTGTTGCTGATAGAGATGATAAAAGACAATAATTTTACTAATGATTGATAAATAATTATATTTGCAATTTGGTTATTCTAATTATTTGTATTAGTTATAGTTTGTGTTTTCCACGGAAGAATTTTCTAGGGTAACATATAACGGTATACGTTTTCTTGTCCGGTACTTCCATGAAAACGTTGTTTTGGCTAAAACATGAAGCAATTAAACACATTAATAATGGAAAATTGCCGACTACGTCTTGATAAAATGAATTACAGAATAAGATAACAATTTTTAGATTGCTTCAATAAGAATTGTAATTGTTAAGCAATAATATATTGCACAGAATTAAATATTTTCATATGTAAAACAAAAACAACAACTAAAAGTTTGTTGCCGCACAAATTGCAAAATAAAAAATCGCACAAATTAAATACAAGAACAACCTGCACGTATAAATTATTTAGTGAAAGGTAAAAATTAATGAATTGCCAAAAAACAACAGCAATAGCGGCAGACCTATAATTTAATTAAATTTAAATCTGAAAAACAAAAGATTGGCGCGTGTTGTAGCTTCTTAGAAAAGCTTGCTTAGTACTTTCTGGAGCAGTACCAGGAACCTCGAAAACCACATAGAAAGGGTTTGTAATTTATTCAATCATTTTTGAAGTACAATTCCGGTTGCTTTTGTGCTTGTTTAAATGGCTTTTAACCGATACCCTTCCGGACTCGCTTACGAAAGTAAGACACTCTTTACAATATTGGTCGGTTTGGCAGCTTTTTTTGGTCTCAGTTATTCCTCAACTCAATTGGCTTTTCTTGGTATTTCAAATTTGCCCCATACTGCAAAGCGTACCTACTTACACTTGTGATGCATATCAGCGCTAAACAGGTTTATCTCTTATAATTCACGACATTCGCCTGATAGAGAATATACTTTCTCGATTCGATTGCTGGCACTGTTTGCAGTTCAAATATTGTTTCCTTATACTTGTATAGCCAATTTCCTACTAATATTATAAACAAGGAAGTTTGACTTTTTTGTGTGCTTGAAAGTTGGATCCAAAAGCCGTTTTCGGCATTTAAGCGAAATGTGGTATGTGCAAGGTGCATGGCATAGGCTAGCATAGGAAATGCGTTGTGTATATTTACTGGCTATCTTGGGCCAAAAGTTGGTGATAAACTTTGTTCCGACCACATTGTTTTTAATAGATGATGCTTGTCTAAGTAAGTAACTCTCCAAATGTGTCAGGTGGCCTAAAGTCATTGCAAACCCAAATCAGATTTGAAATAGTGAATGGTTGCTCCTGTCCCTTTCTGGTGTTTTCGTACTTTCGCTGTATTCCACCAAAATGTAACCGGAAGAATATTGTTGGAGAACTAGTGCCGCATCGATACTAGTAGTCGGCAAGATTTTTTCAACATGTATTGCTTAAGACAATGGGGAAGGACATTGAATAGAACGCCTTGCAGTAATTCCTGTTGTACTAACCTATGATTGTTATGCATATTCTGCGGGACGACATTTCCCGCAACGTCTTCATCACTATGAGGATGACAGTCTCATACACTCAAACACTAATCAAAAAAAATTTCTTACCAAAATTTTTTTTGGTAAGAATTTAAACTTGTAGTTGCACAACAATGCTGATTTTGAAAATAATATATGGGCCCATAACTTAGACGATGCAGTAGTAGGCCCATGGTCTTAATATAATTAAAAAATTAGTACTTTGGTACTTTAGAATACAATGGACTTTCTGCAGACAGTGTGTGGCAATAGAAGTCATGAGCTTCTATTTCATAAATTTTGGATTGAAATAAGTTTTGCTTTTAATCATGTAGCAACTAGACGGCATTAAATATAAATGCACAACCTCAGTGCTCTATGCGTTTGAGCGCAGTACCTTCGTAGCCGAATGTAGGCAGGTGTTCAATCCCTGCCTAGAACCCGGATGTGTTCCTGCGTATAAGAATAGCAGGAATCAAATCTGGTTTGAAATTAAATAAAATAAATTTTCTACCACAAATTCAAAATATTTTGTAGCACAAAAATTCTTCTCGTTTTGTAATTTTACTTTATAAAACAATAATGTGCCACAACATTTTCATATGTTACAAGTCTTTAACAAAACACTGACACAGACGCGTATGCAGGTAAAAATATTTTATATTTAATTTAATAGAATTTCCTTTTTTTTTAAACGGTTTTATTAAAATTGATTTTATGAAAAAGTGTCATGCATTTTTGCGAGCAGAAATAAAATTTGTGCACATAATTCGCAAATGCATTTATAAAAGTTTTGTGTGCACATCGATATTATGATTTCTGTTTTTATATCATTTTAATAAACTCCACTCAACTGAGATACTGCAAAGTAAATTGAACACTGATACTGCATTCATATTTTAAACGCGATCTCTTATGTTTTGCTGCCGACTTTTAAAATGCGACGAAACATACAAATTTAAATGTTTCAATTTTTTCGCAATATGTTGTTCATGATGTTGTTGCAATTGTTAATGTTATGTTGTATTTATTATAAAAGTTGTTGCCGTTGTTTGCCATTCGCAGTTAATTTTGGTGGAAAGAAATGTTTTAACAAAAAATAAAAATAATAACAATAATAATAACGATGAAAGAGAGAAAGAGGTATGAAGTCGATACAAGCAAAACCCGCATTTGTTGCAAAAAACATTAAAAAAAAAAACACTATTTTTAAATAATCTGTTGCGGCAATATGAAAAGGGTTACGGGGTTAATTTGCTGAAGCCTTTGATGAAAAACAGTGAAGGCTACTTCAGAAATAAATTTAATTAAAAAACATATTTCCTCTTTTTATTAAATTTATTTTATGCACCAAAGCGTTAAAAAAAATATCTAAACAACCATTTTAATAAAAATAAAAACTAATTTAATAAATTTTTTAGCAAAAATGTTGCTTTAAAAAAATTAAGAAAAAATTATTTCAATAACGATTGACAGCAGCAGTAAAAGTATTAGAGGAATATAAGCGAATAACGTTGGTCCCAAATAGAAAGGCCCTAACTTGCATTTTTTGTTTGGTTTTTTTAATTCATTTCAATGAAATCACTTAACAAATCTATTGCCAAAAAAGTGGGAGTTAGGGCATTTCTACTTAAGGCATAAAAGAAAAATTGCAGACTTCTTCCCTCCAGCCCTTTGAAATAAATTGTATGGGCTTGGCTACGTTTGAGCATTGGAGTATCCGATTTCCTTGCGTAAGAATTTTACGTTACGTGAAAACTTGTTGAAGTGTATTAGACAGCGAAGCAATCTTACATTCTCAAAGCGCTACAAATCATTGATTACTTCGGCCTAAATAAATATTTATTTGCCTATCAAGAACAGTGCCAGATACATTTAACTGATTTAATACTTTTTTTAAATATTCGATTATCGCTTATTTTTCCACATGCACATTCGATTATTCGTCTTGAGCACAGATCCATATAAAAGGACTTGAACCGATTCTGACTCCTTTGAGATATATCAATTGAACCTTTTTATTTCAATTTATGAATAAAAACAAAACTTTAAAATATAGAAAAGACTAATTAAAATAGAAAATGCCCAGTGAGATTTAATACTCGTATGTATTGAATTTTTTTTAAATGTATCATTATGTATTATATATACTTCTACACAGCCTGTTACTTTCCCGAGTTAGATTTATTTATCAGTCGTTGATGAATGCAGAACTCTAAACTAATTCTCAAATAAAAATGTAACTGAAAGAGGAAAACAACTTTACTGACAGAAACTTTATTTCAATGACTTTGGGAACGTTTGATAAATTTCTGTTTCATGTTTTCATTAGTGTACACCAAAACTTTGCCATTTTTGGTTGAGTGCATCTGCCTGTAACTACTGCAATAATAGCGCTGCAGCTACAGCTCTATTGCCCATTCAAAACTATGTGTTACAGAATACAAGCCAAAACGAGTTGTAAAGAAAATAAACTCACTCAAAATGTTTTAACAAACTTCGAATGCAGTTAAAACTTGGTGCACTTAATTTGTTAGCCTCCACTGTTCGTATATTATACAGGAATAATAAATAGATGGTGTTGTTCATTTAACAATAACAATTTTTATACAATTACATTCGCTAATTAAAATTTATTATTTTGCGCGAAAAAACAAACCTATTAAAATACGCTCGCATTTTTTGTTAAGGAAAATTTTCATAAATTAAAAAATCTTGGAATATTAAAAAAAAATGTTAAAAAAATTAAATTAATTGTCAAGCATCTGGACGTATATCAGTGTTGAAATGAAATAAGGCAAATATTTAATCATTTGCATGTAAGGAAAAGTGTGTAAAAACTACAAAAATTATTATTAAAAATAATTCCATTAAAAGTTTATACAAAAACTGCATGTTTGCTACATGAAGCATATAAAAAAAAATTTAATTAAAAACTTATAAATTTCACATTCTTGTTATTTATGACAAAATTCCCTTAAAATATTATCAATTGTAATCTTACGTACGTCGCCTTATTTATTGGTGCAAATACTTTAACAAATAAGGACTCCGTGCTGTCTTCTACTCAAATACTCGCATGTATAATTCGATTGCAAATTTTAATTCATTATTGAGAATGTTGCAAAAGAAACACAATCTGAATTTTGTAATTTATAATTCATTATTGTAATTGCAATACCAAAGTGGTAGCAATAAAATTGAAAACAAGAAGACAAAATGAAACTTTTTTAATTGTTGGCAATTTGGGTCAGAGGAAAAAAACTATGAAAATTAAGCCGAAAATACATACGAGTTGAGCACAAATAATGTGCAAGTTAAAGCGAAAAAATCTTAAAAATGTAATTGGTTTATCGCGTTTTTACCAAAGGACACATGCCAGGATGCATAAGCAGGAGACATAACTCTGTTGGGTAAATAAACATTGATAGCGAGAGGAAACCGGCTAAAGTTTAACAATAAATAAGAAATGCAGTCAACGAGATTCCATAAAAGCTCAAAACTATACACCTTTATTGAAAATTGTGGTAAAAGAAGAAATAGCACGTTACTCCTGCGGTGGCACACGCAGCCAGACCAACAGGCGATTGCTGGTCATAAAAAGTAACATTAAACAACAAAAAAAAAAAATGAGAAAAGGTCCATTACTTGTTCAGTTTTTACACAAGAATATGTAAAATTAAACATTTTTTTTTTAAAAAAAATTCTACGAAATTTATCTCATTTACTTTTTCTTTGCATGCATTTAAATATTTACTGGAAAATAACTTATTTATGCCGTCGATTGCGCAAAGACGTAAATCAAAGTTCATAAACTCGCCTATAAATTGAGTAGCTTTTTTTCTGAGTCTTCTTTAATGCATTTTTCAGATATTCATAAACTTGCAGCGTAACGGAGTCTGAACGCAACCGCATACGTATGTATGCCCTAAAAAATCACAAAATTTTCTTTATTTTTTGTAAAGTTACCAAAACCTCATTCAAGGAATTATTCTAAATTAAGAATTAAGAACGAGATAACATCTTTCACATCGAAAATGAACTTGCATGAAAACTTGCTAAATCTTTTAAAGCAAGCAATGGCGCGAGTCCTTGCAGCTACTAGCTGCAGTCTGCAGCTAAAATCTGCTCTAAAATCAACAAGTCTAAATGGTATGGTACACCTACACCAACTATTTTAACCATATTTGATTACAACTTTGAACATTTAATGGTATTATTTGAAAAATATTTCAAATTTAGCTCAAGCAAATCATCAAACTAAAATCATCAATTCGGTAAACTAAAATGTATTTTGTTAGTATGCAAACAATAATAACACTGCAAATATTGAGGCAGCTATTTAAACGAATGCAAACAAGCACTATGAATATAAAATCAGCTACTCAATTTTGTATGTGTATTTTTCAGTATGGCAAATGAAAAAAGTTTTAAGACAAAATTATACAATAGCTTCTAGGCGGTTTGTGACCTTGACACATATTTTGCCGTCTATTACACCTCTCGTTATTTTCCCTTTTTAATTAAGAAGCCATCGTTCGAGAATATTGTTAGAATTTTGAAAATTTTATATTCGAAATAATATAAATACCTAATTGTGTAAGAATATCGAAACGACATTCCACTATTGGTCGAACATCATTCCCCAATCATGTAAATTATTAATGGAACTAGTATTATTTATGGATCACTTCTATTCTCTAGATATTTAATTTTAACATGCTTTCGTACACCAAATGCTAAAATTTTGAATGAGTTGAATAAAAGCCTCTTTAAGACCCCTTTACCCCTTATATACCCCTTATAAGTAAATAACAACATATACAATGCAACACTAAACTGTTAAAGCCCTTTTTTCCATTCTATTCGAGAGCTTAAAGCGAAAGCAACGAGAGGTATGATAGCTGATCAAATATGTATCAAATTCACAAATAGCCTCAAGCTTATTGTGTATTACTTTCAGCAATTCTTTTAGGATACGTGTTTCCTGAAGTAATCAACCGAATTTATTCAGCATACGACTTTTCGGCTGTCACATAACCTGCAACCTTATTTTTAATATATTCCAATAGCACAGTACCCAATAGTAAATTCTTCCTTCACACTGACTTCAAGTTTGAGTATCAACAAAATTATCCACAAAAACTAACCGATCTTGGAAGCAATATTGTATTACTTTTTGCAGAGAGATTTAACTCCTTCAATTATTTCCACAACTTGAGTTCATAAACAGGATTTTTTTGCAAAACGTATGTGCGATGTAAATGTATGTACGCGTAATTATACCTGAATAAATAATTTAAATTTGATTAAAAACACAAATATTTGACATATTAAAAAATAAGCATGATTAAATAACTGATTGTGTTTATAAAACTAAAACAAAAAAGTTTTTAATATTACAATGCAATTAATTTGCAAACAAACAAAAAGCTTAATATGTTAATGCATGTTTGCAAAAAGTGAGCAATATTTTTTGTTCCATTCTTAAAAAAATATCCTGTCATGCATATTTTTATACTAAAACGTTGAGAGTGTTCACTACGTGTCGTAAAATTGTAAAAACCATTAATATAAAAGTCGTAGTTAAAAAAAAAAAAATTCGAAAGAAATAGCTTTTGTGGAATTTATAAGGATTTCAGCTTGGAGATATTCTTCTACAATTTCGATCATCGGAATGAAAAAATATTTTATTTTTAATTTTTATTTTTCTTCAAGATTAAATAGGTCTACATATGTATATAAAACGACTTCAAGTTAAAAATTTCTTCTTAAATATATAAATGTTCTTTCTTAAATAGTATTAGTTCTCCACTGTGCATCTTTGTTAATAATATTTGTAATAAAATTAATATTGCGTATGTTCTCCGTAATTATATTACAAATATGATACGAAAGGATGCATATGCAACTGCAAAAGTGGGATACAAATTACAAGACTTGAAAACCATCAGTTTTAAATGAGAACTGGCTTACATAACTATCGCTCGAACTAGATGACAAGCTGTCATTCAAGAAAACAGCTTTCAAAAGCACTTTTCGTTGGCACCAAAAGCACTGATAACTGGATGTACTTCGTTTGCAATTGCGTTGCATGAACAAACATGTAATTGTTTATTAAAAACAAGTAATAAATTTGCCTGCAGCATCATTGCATTTTGCATTAACATGTGAAGTGTGTTAGAAAATCAATTTCAGATAAGTTTCACATGAAAAGAAAATTTTTGTCCGAAATTTTTTGCCACTCAAAACCTATGTGGGCATTTACTGCGTTTAACTAATAGAATATACAATTGCCGGTATTTCGTTTTAAGCAATCCTTCTTGAAGAATTCTGCATTGGCAAAATCAATTAAGAATTATAAAAGCTCAAGCACGGAAAGGACTTGAAAAAGTTTTGCAATACAACACAATAAGCAAACTCTATTTGACTATAAGGGTGTTATTCCGATTGCGCACAGATCATAATAAGGAAAATTTAAATATAGTAAAATCAAAGATTCAAATTTACGTGAAGAAGCGAAAATGGCCCCCTTTTAATAGTTGTTTTCTCAAAATTAATATTATGGTAGAACGCTGGAAGGCCTGAGCTTGTGAATTCAGTCCCTAAAAAAATTCTCAGGAATTTTTCTCAAGTGCTTTAATATCTCATGTATCAATTTAAATTTTTTTTTTTTTACGTTAGGAAGAAATAGTCACGAGTGATTTAATGTTTAACAGCCAATAATAAATGTCGATCACAATATATATCCGCTCAGCTACATACTCCCTCACAGGTCTTCTCTTGCATTATTTTATCAATGTAGTAGAAACCGGAAATTGTTTGTAGGTTAAAGATGCTGCCAAAAGCCACATTAGAAACGCCTTATAATTACGACACACTGTGGCCTCTGAATTCCCGGCCTGACAAAAAAAATATATTGTAGAACGCAGAAAATAAAATTTTCCAAAACATTGTCTAATAATGGCAAGTCTATGTAAAACCTATTGGATATTATCCCAGCCGCCTCTATATTAGAACCGAAATTCTTTATTTATTTTCATCCCCTTTACAGGCATTACGTCATTTCATATAGAACTAATTTAAACGTTTTGTCTAGTTTGCTATGCAAGGAATACGTCGAGCTAAATTTTGTTTATTGGATTTAAATGCTTGCGAAATTTATATAGAATATTTGCTTTGCCTTCAGTTGGGTTTCTTAAGAATTGCTTAAGGTTTAATTAAATGAAAACTAGCCTGGCGATGGTGTGTAAGTATTACATTATTTAAGGTGTTGTTATTATAGAAGTCGCATGAAGGATCTTGTTGGCTTGGGGTGTGTTAATCTCTGAGTTCGGAAATGTTTCTTCAGAAGCCAGTTAGTAGTCTACAGAAAATTCTTTTAATAAAATTTAATTTCTCATACATAATGAATTGTTGTATGTTTAAACAATTTTGTGTTAAATCATGTCTCTTTAATTAGTTCATGTTTTGCCTTTGCACTGTAAGTGGCGAGCATTTAAAAACAATTTATGCATAACAGAAATGAGCCATTTTAAATTTTAAACCAGTAAATAAATATTTTATTCAGATGGCAATTTTTTTTTAATAATTAAATTAGCATTCGAATCATGTTTGTGGCAGAAAAAGCTGTTTGAATATTTAGGCTAACAAATTTATTAAAACATACTTTATTTTATGTTTCGAAAAAAGTTACATTCAATATGAATAAAATACAAGCCTAGAGGTCATAAAGCATAAGTTTACTTTTTATTAATAGAAATTTTTTAAAAGTATAAAAAATAAAATAGTTCATTTTTATGCCTTTTTCTAACAACACATTTGTGTACGAGTAGTCTAGTGGCATTAATATTTTTTTATTTCCTAAAAGTTCAGCACTTTACATTTACAAGCAAATTTTTATGATGATATTAGTACGAGACTACACTTGCAAAAATTCAGGTAAACTCATGCCAATTGAATAAGTATCGACCATCCTTGAGGATTCGATCTTGGAATGAAAAGTTCTATATGTCTCAATCTTTAGTTTAATAATAATCTTATTTTTAGTGTCTTTTTTTATTTTTATCTTCCAAAATCTTCCCCAGGAGATTATTTATAAATATTTCTATTATTTTTAAATGATATTTAATTTCATGGCGAAGCTGAACTATGATTTGTGAAATGCATGCAAATGTCCATCCACAACTTTCTATTCACTTTCTTAATGCAAAGAACACGGAAGACCGCCTTTTAAATAATGGATTAAAAAGTAAATTTCTCAAAACGTTAATTCATATACATATAAGAGAAAGAAATAAAAATATCTCATGAGAGTAAAGGAAAATTTTTAACAATTAAATCAAATTAAATTATATAAATAATAGTTAATTTCAGACAAAACTTTTTTTCGAGTTACAAACTTTGACAAACAAAACAAAATCCTTTGCAGCATACAATTGCTCTCAAAAGCCGCCGGAGAAATACAAAACAGCATTCACAGCAGATCTTCAGAAACACTGCAAAATAATTTTGTTCGTTCTGAATCGGTTTTTTTCTACATACTCGTAATCTGCGTACGAATCAACCCCATTCGTTGTTTGACAATTAACAATATTTACTAGAAGAAAATAACGATTTAAACTGATTATAAAGAAGAGAGAGGAGAAGAACTAATGAGAGGTTTTTTAACCAATAACAATAACAACAATTTTCTTCTCGATCCAGCTAATGCGAAAGTGCATATGAAAAATTCCTTTGCTCTTTCATTGCATACAACAACAATAAATCCATAATTGGATTTGCAAGGAAATTTATGCAATGCCTTTGCAACTTTGAAATGGCACAGTGGGCAACTCACCTCTCCGAACACTGAATAATAAATGAATAACAATTTTTATCAGTGTATTTAGCAACATTGTAGCTTTTTTCTTTTTTTTTTTTTTGTACGTACCATAAATGACTAAATGTACTTTTTTGTATTTAATTGCAACTTGTAAAAAGTAGAAAGTAACTGCAATTGCATTCATATAGAATATGTGTCTGAATAAGTGAATGAAGGTATTCGAGAAAACAAAAGCAAACAGAATGTTTTTTTTATAATCTCAAGGCTACAAAAAAAGAAGCAAAAAAATCTAAAACTCAACTCTATAGATGTCGGATTTCGAATGTATATACGAATGCTTTAGGAAAAAGTTTTAAAACTTTACCCTTTTTCATGCAAACAGGAAATAAAATTATAAAAAGAACATAATTTTTGCTTTGAAAATGAAAAGTTTCCTTTTTCACAAGCACATTTTTATAGTCAGATTCTAAGAAAAGTTTTGGTTTTTTTTTTGTGTTGGAAACTTTGTAGTTAAATAAAAATGATTTAACTTAAAGAATTTTAATTGGAGTGTAACAATTTGAAACAATTTACTTTTAATTAACAGTTTTTTTGTAATGCAAATATTTCATATATAATGTAAATAATTTATGAGTATTTTTCTTTGCATTTTGCAGCCCAAAAGGAAGACTTCCAATGTCCCTCACAGATCGCGAATGGTAATTATGCAGATCCTGTTACTTGTCGTCGTTTTTACCAGGTAAACGAACCATTTTCTAAATAAGATTTTATGTGTATTTTAGGAACGGTCTAATTAACAATGATGAACAGCGTGGCTTTAGTATATTTAACTTTTGTTACATGCACCCAACAAATGGGTGCATGAGCTATAAAGCCCATAAAAAATATAAGGTGAACTAATCTAATTCAGCTGGTCATCGAATGATGCATGAACTGCCGTGAATTCTGTCATATAAATACCGAATTCAGACGATCATGACATGCATTGTATCGGAATTAGAGCCCCTGCTTTTAAAGTAGCAGCCCCTAATTTTTATCTGCCTTAGTAGTAAATTTTATTCCTTGTTTTACTTTTCAATGAAACAGATTGCTACAGAATGAGGGTGCCGAAGTCTATTTGCCTTCTTATGTATTATCATTGATAATAATGTAAAATGAGCAATGGCTGGTTTTGTGGCTAGCGGTGCGATAAATCCACCATCTCCCAGTCAGAAAAAGACGCTCTAATAGTGCTAGCATATTTTATGTATGTGCACATGTAAACATTCCCTTTTCTGAAGCAATAATTGTTACGAGAAGTGAAACATTATTTTTTGAGCCTATAATTTTGAAAAATTTACAGAAAACTTCCAGAATTAGTTATCACAAGATAGGCCCTTGAAATTGTATTCAAAAATGCTCATTTTAAAATGCTACTTTAATATAATTTTGTCTCTCAAGAGAAGGCAATGAAGGGCTTCTTGAATTGCAGGTAGTAGTAAACTGAATATTAATAAAACGATTTAAAATTATTCGATATTTTCTCGAAGATATTCATATACTATTTTAAATATATGAGTGATACACTTTAAGCTAAACGTTTTTATAACGATTTCATTTATACACAAATATTAGATAGATCAGTATTGCAATTATTTAATATACAAAGAATATAATAAAAATTGCATTAAAAAAATATATTTCATAATGTCAGTTGATTTTTCTGCAAGTTGATATAAATTGGAAATTTTTCTCTATTTTTCCATTTTGTTTGTTTTTTATATTAAAACAAGTGAAATATAAATGTTTGTTTTTTAGGTTCCGAAAAAAGACTACTTACAAAATCGATTACAACTATCATTACAAACTGTTTAATACTGTACTTTAATGGGTCTATTGCCTTTTTAAATTTTTTTTAGTGTGTTGATGGCTTCCCTTATTTAAATCGTTGTCCTTCTGGACTCTACTTTGATGATCTGCAAAAGTACTGCACTTTCAAAGATGAAGCTAAATGTGGTCCTTTAGCAACAAGTAAGTTCTGACAAATACTTTTCACAGTGATTTTGCAAAAAATCTCAAATAATATGAAAACTATTCAAAACTGAATGTATTTCAATGCCGCTTCACACTACATAAAATCCACATTAGATTTTATTCGATTACAGTGCTATTTTGAAAAATAAAAATTAAGAAAACATACTCATAATAATATTATTGGCAACATTGTTTATAAACATGAATGTATATAAACAAACTTTTATAAACCACGTGGAGAAAAATTATAGTTATGTATATGTACATATATATACATACATATAGTTATATTCGTATAATTTATAGTTACTAATTTTTGCTTCATTCGTATATCTTAATTTATTTGTTAGTAAAAATTTGACGTGCCCACACATACAACTATACACATTGATGTGTAAGAGTATATACACAACCCAAAAGCAAAATAATTATTAGTAATATTAGTATTCCAAATTAACAATTTGTATTAAAAGAAGGTTATAGGAATTGTTACAAGAATGTTCGAAAAAAGCCATAAATATTAAAATAAAAATAATTCACTTAAATACATTTTTATGCATAACGTTATATGTGACTTTCAATATGTGCATTTTGAATTTTTCATGATTACCACATTACCATTTTTAACACTTTGGAATGAAACTAAATGTGTGAAGCTTAATGTTAAGCTTCTTAGCATTTTCATTATTTCTCCAATATTTCATTTAATAAATTTTTAGACTACGAGTATTGCAAATTTACGACATCGACAATTTCGAAATTTTCTTTATAGTTGAAAGAAATCTGCAAAATTTATAACCAAATTATTAAAATAAATGTATTAGCAGTTGGGTCACATTCGATTTTGTATAAAAATCTTTCTGCGCTAAGTGTTAATTAATCTTTTCCGTGTTCATAAAAATTTGATACATTTATATTTTATTTCATGCATTAGATTTTTTTCCAGTCCTCTTAACTATTTTCAGCACTTTAAATGAAGCTGCCCATTTAATCACTTATCTACATATGCATTCCCTTTGTTTTATTATTTTCTGAACAAAAGTTTCAGCTATTTTTGATATGATTTATAAATTTCAGTCTTATTCTAAATTGGAATTACTAAAGACTGATTTCATTAGGAAAATCATAAAAATGAAATCTATGGAATCGACACAATATAAAGCTCCTTTAGATCGTATCTTTCCAAACTAACCATTTCGAAGGTGCACTGCAGCTTGAAAATTTATACTTTATGATTCACAAACAGAAAACAGAAAACACTTTCTTTACAAAAAGTATGTCTGCAGTACAAATACTGCTGTATAGAAATATAGTTAGACCACGTAAACCACATACAAGGAGACAGAAATCGGTATACCAAAATATACACCATGTAAGAAAGTATAAAAATTTTATTTTTAATGTATACTAAATAATATAAAATTCAATTGCATTGTGTGTATACAACACGCAGAGAGCGGGGAAACACTTCAACAGTCATAGAAAATAAGGCACAGTGATTATAGGTTATCATAAGGACGACGGAAAATTGAAATCCATATTTTTAGGGATTTTTTCTTATAAATATCTCTTAAAATATTTCTTGCATAATTTCTTATGAAGCGCAAATATCTATTTAATTCACGAGATATTATTATTTCGGAAAAACTTAATAAAGTTGGGATTATCAAATACATTCTTCTACTGTAAGGACAATAGTAAATGAGTGTTATAAACTTTATATTTTCATACGCAAAATAAAGTTTGTTCTCTTGAAACCATATTAAATTTTGTCGAAGCATATTTTTAATATCTTAAGGAATAATTGTAAGATTTACTTAAGTATGTACGGCAGATATTCTGTAAAATGCGCAAAAGAACTGGCTGATACCCCAAAGTAATCAATTTCAATTCATTTTAAATAATAACTAAACGATAAATATAAGCGGAGAACAATTTTAGGATAAATTTAAAAGAATAGTCAAATATACTAATATTGTATTGCGAAGCAGTAACAAAATAGTACTAAAGTTGTTGAGGGATCAAAAATATGTTCCAAAATCATTGGATTCTTAATCGTTACATATAAAAAGTAAATACAATTTCGATCTGGCAGTATTAATGCTCACAAGGGGCAATCACAAAAACTAGTTATCTTTTTGTATTACTTTAAATCTTTTTTTTTCTGTATTCATTTTTTACACAAATGGACCCAGTGTACATCTAGGAAATAAAAGGCATTAAATAACAAATTGAACTGTAAGGCTAGCTAATGCATTTTGCAAATAGACCCATACTAAACACAAGCCAGCAGACCCATACTCAAGCAACCACACTCACACAAAGATAATACATTTTAAATTCATATGGATGTTTTTTTTTTAGAATAGAAACAAATACCAGTCATACATTATGACTAGTTCTTACCAATTTCAATAGATAAAACATATACACTCAGAAGCCAAAGCTTGCATTTCTATGAGTATAAAAAGCAAAAGGATGTTAGAGATTAGGAAGCAATTTCCAACAAATGTCGCATAATTCATTTATAGAACATGCTTTCATATACAGAAAATAAAAAGTATTATAAAAATAAGAGACAGCAGAAAGTAACACTAAGGAAAAAGCAACAGCAGCAACAATTTATTAAGCAGCGCAAAAACATACACAGTCGCACAACATTCAATGAAATAACAAAAAAAATATATTTTTTTATGTTTTTTTAATATTTTTCTGAGCAAGTGAAAGCAAAAATACCTTAAAAATCTTTATCTTCTGCTCTCTATCCGCCACCGTATAATACTGGTTTCTCATACCTGGCATGTAAAGTGAGTGAGAAGTGTTTTTAAAATAATTTTTTTTAGTTTTTTTAAGAAACGTCGGCAAAGGAAATGCAAAAAATGATTAGAACCTTTATCATGATTTAAGCTTTACTGTCTATGTGCGCTCCGTTTTAGAGAAATAAAAGTGTTCAAGCATAAATAAAACAGGAAATAGAGCATATTTCAACCCAACAGGAAAATCCGGAAGTATACACTCTTTCAAATAAACAGCTGTCTGCATGTGTGTGTATACCTATTGTGAGTTACAGCTATTTCAACTATTTTGTTTTAAAGATTGTAAAAATAAAAGTCAACGTCTGGTTTAAAGTGAAAAACAAGATGAAATTGTAAAAAATTAACAAAGTCAGCAAAAATATTAAATGAAATAGAAGAAATTGAAGAAAGAGATTTTCCGCTAAAAAATTTTTAATGCAGCACTTATGGGAAATGACAAATTAAGAAACTTTCTTTAGTTGCCTAAAGCAAAGCTTATTATTGTTATATTTAAACCATTAAAGAATCGACATAATAAACCATAAAACTAAAGGCAAACGGTTATTATACAAAACAATTCTAAACTAAATAGAATAAATAGAACTTATTAGGAGAGCAATGATAAACTATTAACAGCTGTAGCATTTTGCAAATAGCAAGTTTTCTACTTTAACAATAAAAACCTTTTTTATTTTTTTGGAAATAGTTTTATTACGATGGACCAAAAATTTAACAATAAAAAAATTTCTTCGATCTAAGTTTTATCGAAACAAATTGCTTCGGAATATCAGAAAAAAAAAATAATTGAACATTTAACAATAAAAGATAAAAACAAATTCATTAATTACCTCTTCAATGTAACAGAAAGACGCATGCCAAAACCAGCTCTGAAGATTTCAAGTTAATTTCCCATTTTATCACAGTTTTACAACAACTTAAAATTAAACTTTTAAAATTTAACTTTCAAGAGACCAACTTTATTAAGCAAACATTTCTTCCACAAAAAAAAAACAAAAAAACCAAAAAAAATATTTAAGTCTCAGTGAGCCACAGAAGAAGATTTTAATAAATTTAAAGAAGGAAAAAGTTTTCAGATAAAATTCGATATAATTTGTCAAGTTTACTGCATTCAACTGTCGCAAAACTGCATTACAAAATGATCCACTGTTGTGCAATAGTACACTAATGAAAACGAAAAAAGGTTTGTGTGCCTTTTCTGCTTCAGAAAATAAAGAAAAGACAGTAAAAACTTTTCAAGGAAAGTTTTGTTAAGAAAGTATAAAATGAAGATCATAAACTTCAAAAAGAAATGTGTATGTATGCATATGTATCTTAAACTATGCGAATGAAACTTTAAAAGGTTGCAACTAAAAAAGGCTGCACTACTTTTAAGTTTAACATAAAAAAGGCTATAAATTAATCAAAAAGGCATAACCACAAAACCCATTTGTATATACTTTTAAAACTTGAAGTAAATTTTAACAAAAAGTAATATATAATTTGAAATTTTTTAATTCAAAAGAATTTTGCATTGAGCGCTGTTACTCATTGCAATCAGTTTTACTGAATTTGCTGTTGAATCGATTTTTACTAACTTGGCAAACAACGAACTGACTATCGAATTTCAGATAGAATATCAATCCCTTCAAAATAGTTTGAAGTTATTTTTATTTAGAAGAACAGCATTCTCAGCTTTGCCAATTATTTTAATTACATATATACATATATCTAACTATAATTTTCAAAAGGTTGCTAAAGTTGACTGCAAAGTATTTCATGGTGTCCTTAATGTGATAATATTGCCATTCGAAAATAGGTATAATTTTTTGCTCTCTGGTACCACAAAATATTTACACTTCGCGCAGCTATATCTTTATTCCGCCATTAATAATCGACAAACCGATAATTCTCATATCTTCCTTAGATACATCTCCAATAAAAGAGCAATTTCTATTCAAAATTATCCTGAAGATATCCCACTATATCCTCAAAATCCAAAATATCGTTGCTTACGATCAGGGGTGCAAATGCGATAATCCGCAGCAGAAACTACTCATTTTGAAGCCAAGCCGAAACAACTTGACCCTTAAATTATTTACAATATCAATCACTTCCTAAAATCAATAGCCATTCGAAAAATTCAAAATCGTAGAAATCCCTCTACAAATACCTACGCGATTGAAATTGGATAAAAAATATACATAATCACAAAGAAATAACCCACGATTGAGCAAAATTTTAACTTTAAGAAAAATATTCAGAAATTGAATGCCAAGAATATCTATAAATCCTCGAAAAACACATTGACCTCTTAAGAGCAATACCTCTAGCTAATTACCTGGCATTCTTAAATAATGGAAATAATTATCACCAATAATTATCGAGATATGTATATTTTTATATCTCTTGGCAAATGCATTTCATGTAAAATAGGAATATCAACCCTGAATTCATCCAATACCAAATTGGGTTCCACAGTCCTCCAAACGTCGACAACGGCGCCAACATTAAAATTTAGTAAATTGAGTAAATGACGGCCTATATACATTTTGAATATCCTTCACCAATTCCAAATATTCATTCTTTGCCTGGTGGTTGGTTAAGGACCTATAACCACCCAAAAAGTTACTAATTCTGTCTTCCAAAATTAAAGGACTAATGCCACACAAAAATGATATAATCGACATAAATTCCCCCATCAGCGCGCTTTTCTGCGACTTTCTCTCCGTTGGCACCTCACTATATAAACCAGCTGAAGTCTTACATGCAACCATGGCAAATTGCTTGACTCCCCTTGCGGCCGCGTTATTCCCATTTTCGCCTCCCAAAATTACTTCTTTTTCAATCCAAAGTAGCCTTAATAAGCAGAACTGAAACTTTAAATCAAAATACATAAAAAATTAATAAAAGACTTGAATTACTTTGTGTAATAAATGCCTTTTAACTTCAACTCATTTTATATAGAATTAAAGAAAATAAATTCGTTTTTTATTACGTGCACCGATTTAATTTTTTGTAAATATTTGTAGCGAAACAAAAACTTTTCATACAAGAAATTACAAAATAAATTCCTCTCTTCATTTGCTTCATTCGCATAATAACCATCATAATGAAGTGAAACGCAAAAGTGGGCGATGCCCTAAAAACTGCCTTCCCTCTACTCACAACAAATTATTACATGCGTAGCAGTTACTATACGCAGTCATCAATAAAAGGCACTTTCGCTTCACTAAACAGAACTTTCATCTTCAATAAAATAAGTTTCTTCAAAATTCAAAATATTTAAAGATTTTACATAACATGTGCCATAAGCAGGAGCCGAAATAACAAAAAAGAAAACATTATAAACTCATGACATGAATGTATAAGGATCATACTTTGTTTACTTTAAATTATCCTTTTTTAGACTAAGAATTCTTAAGTCCATACGATAAAAGTATGGAGTTCCGCTGTAGAATCGTTCAACCTTTTTCGTTAACCCCGCATTAGCCAACTAAAAGTTTTCACTTTAAAAGTGTTTAATATTTTATATTTTGAATAACTTGCGGCAGCTTGAGCGACTAAAACTAATTTGAAAAAGATGGTCACACATTATGGTTGACACGGTTTCTCGCAGGGCGGCTTGCTTTCATGCTAGAAAACCATCTACAACTAAAATGTTATAACTTTTTTTCCACTAATTTATTTGCAGCTAAAAATTTCTACACTCCTTTTTATTTCTTTAAATTTATATTAACTAAAAAAGTAATATATTATTTTTCACTTCATTAAATTTCATCTAAATCTCTTCATTTTCAATTAAAAGAAATATTTTAAAGAAACATTTACTTCTTTTATTTAATCAGAAAATTATTATTTCTTTTGCTTGCTTTAAATAACAATTTCACTTGAATTGTATTGTTAACAATTAATTGAATGTTAAGAGAGAAAAGAATAGAAAATGCATTTAGAGTACACATCCATACATGCCGGCATACATGCATACATACACACATGCATAGAAGTATATTAATTATCTTTTCAAGCAGACTATAAAATTCAAATGGAGAATATTTTGCATTCACAAAAGAATTTATATTGAGTAAATTTTTTCATTTAAATCATTTTGAGGAAAAATATATTATATAAATGCAAAATAATACAATAGAATATCCCCTAAGAAATGCACATTCATACTCCTATATACGTACAAAAATACATCCTACATTCATGAATATTGAAAATGCTTGAAAATATTTTACAGCATTATAAAAAGATATTTATTGTCTTTACATCCAGCTGCAGTACTTAAAAATATTATTTAAATATTATCTACATATATTTTTATAATTGTAAATTATTTATTCTAAAGATAATTTATTTTTACATATCTATACAAACATAGCTATACGTATAAATACGTCTATATATGTACATGGATACATCATGGGCCAAGATTAATTTCAACTATAAAGGATTCTAGGAGAGTTTTCCACTAAAATTATCTTCATATTAAATTAATTATTTGGTGGCTCTTTTTATTGTAAAAAATAGTCTGATATATTATTTGTATATACCATAATATAAAAATATCTATATTAAATATATTATAGATATTATCCCAATTCATTTATATCAATAACTTTGTTGGTTATTCGTGAATATTTAAAAGCACTCTCATTAATATATCTTATATATTTCTTATATATTTGCAGTAATTAAAAAACACAAAATATTGCAATTTTTATAAGGTAGCTACCTTAGTAATTTTTGACTGCCCAACTCCTTCCTTTCTCATGGAATTACTCCTTTAATTGAATTCCAATAGTGAAAATACGTTAAAATGGTAAAAACTTAACTAAAAGTAAAGATGATGCGCGATTTGATGATTCCGTTCTCCTGGATGTAATTCTTAAATGGAAATCCAAATTTGTTTAAGCTGAACTCACGTTTATAGTACTTTTTCTAGTTGATTTTTTGTCTTAAAATACGAGTATATTTCTTATATATTTGCCAGTTATTGAAAAACACAAAATATTGCGATTTTTATAAGGTAGCTACCTTAGTGAATTTTGACTGCCCAACTCCTTCCTTTCTCATGGAATTACTCCTTTAATTGAATTCCAATCGTGAAAATTCGTTAAAATGGTAAAAACTTAACTAAAAGTAAAGATGATGCGCGATTTGATGATTCCGTTCTCCTGGATGTAATTCTTAAATGGAAATCCAAATTTTTTTAAGCTGAACTCACGTTTATAGTACTTTTTCTAGTTGATTTTTTGTCTCAAAATACGAGTATATTTCTTATATATTTGCCAGTTATTGAAAAATACAAAATATTGCGATTTTTATAAGGTAGCTACCTTAGTGATTTTTGACTGCCCAACTCCTTCCTTCCTAAAAGTAAAGATGATGCGCGATTTGATGATTCCGTTCTCCTGGATGTAATTCTTAAATGGAAATCCAAATTTTTTAAGCTGAACTCACGTTTATAGTACTTTTTCTAGTTGATTTTTTGTCTTAAAATACGAGTATATTTCTTATATATTTGCCAGTTATTGAAAAACACAAAATATTGCGATTTTTATAAGGTAGCTACCTTAGTGAATTTTGACTGCCCAACTCCTTCCTTTCTCATGGAATTACTCCTTTAATTGAATTCCAATCGTGAAAATTCGTTAAAATGGTAAAAACTTAACTAAAAGTAAAGATGATGCGCGATTTGATGATTCCGTTCTCCTGGATGTAATTCTTAAATGGAAATCCAAATTTTTTTAAGCTGAACTCACGTTTATAGTACTTTTTCTAGTTGATTTTTTGTCTCAAAATACGAGTATATTTCTTATATATTTGCCAGTTATTGAAAAATACAAAATATTGCGATTTTTATAAGGTAGCTACCTTAGTGATTTTTGACTGCCCAACTCCTTCCTTCCTAAAAGTAAAGATGATGCGCGATTTGATGATTCCGTTCTCCTGGATGTAATTCTTAAATGGAAATCCAAATTTTTTAAGCTGAACTCACGTTTATAGTACTTTTTCTAGTTGATTTTTTGTCTTAAAATACGAGTATATTTCTTATATATTTGCCAGTTATTGAAAAACACAAAATATTGCGATTTTTATAAGGTAGCTACCTTAGTGAATTTTGACTGCCCAACTCCTTCCTTTCTCATGGAATTACTCCTTTAATTGAATTCCAATAGTGAAAATACGTTAAAATGGTAAAAACTTAACTAAAAGTAAAGATGATGCGCGATTTGATGATTCCGTTCTCCTGGATGTAATTCTTAAATGGAAATCCAAATTTTTTTAAGCTGAACTCACGTTTATAGTACTTTTTCTAGTTGATTTTTTGTCTCAAAATACGAGTATATTTCTTATATATTTGCCAGTTATTGAAAAACACAAAATATTGCGATTTTTATAAGGTAGCTACCTTAGTGAATTTTGACTGCCCAACTCCTTCCTTTCTCATGGAATTACTCCTTTAATTGAATTCCAATAGTGAAAATACGTTAAAATGGTAAAAACTTAACTAAAAGTAAAGATGATGCGCGATTTGATGATTCCGTTCTCCTGGATGTAATTCTTAAATGGAAATCCAAATTTTTTTAAGCTGAACTCACGTTTATAGTACTTTTTCTAGTTGATTTTTTGTCTCAAAATACGAGTATATTTCTTATATATTTGCCAGTTATTGAAAAACACAAAATATTGCGATTTTTATAAGGTAGCTACCTTAGTGAATTTTGACTGCCCAACTCCTTCCTTTCTCATGGAATTACTCCTTTAATTGAATTCCAATCGTGAAAATTCGTTAAAATGGTAAAAACTTAACTAAAAGTAAAGATGATGCGCGATTTGATGATTCCGTTCTCCTGGATGTAATTCTTAAATGGAAATCCAAATTTTTTTAAGCTGAACTCACGTTTATAGTACTTTTTCTAGTTGATTTTTTGTCTCAAAATACGAGTATATTTCTTATATATTTGCCAGTTATTGAAAAATACAAAATATTGCGATTTTTATAAGGTAGCTACCTTAGTGATTTTTGACTGCCCAACTCCTTCCTTCCTAAAAGTAAAGATGATGCGCGATTTGATGATTCCGTTCTCCTGGATGTAATTCTTAAATGGAAATCCAAATTTTTTTAAGCTGAACTCACGTTTATAGTACTTTTTCTAGTTGATTTTTTGTCTTAAAATACGAGTATATTTCTTATATATTTGCCAGTTATTGAAAAACACAAAATATTGCGATTTTTATAAGGTAGCTACCTTAGTGAATTTTGACTGCCCAACTCCTTCCTTTCTCATGGAATTACTCCCTTAATTGAATTCCAATAGTGAAAATACGTTAAAATGGTAAAAACTTAACTAAAAGTAAAGATGATGCGCGATTTGATGATTCCGTTCTCCTGGATGTAATTCTTAAATGGAAATCCAAATTTTTTTAAGCTGAACTCACGTTTATAGTACTTTTTCTAGTTGATTTTTTGTCTTAAAATACGAGTATATTTCTTATATATTTGCCAGTTATTGAAAAACACAAAATATTGCGATTTTTATAAGGTAGCTACCTTAGTGAATTTTGACTGCCCAACTCCTTCCTTTCTCATGGAATTACTCCTTTAATTGAATTCCAATAGTGAAAATACGTTAAAATGGTAAAAACTTAACTAAAAGTAAAGATGATGCGCGATTTGATGATTCCGTTCTCCTGGATGTAATTCTTAAATGGAAATCCAAATTTTTTTAAGCTGAACTCACGTTTATAGTACTTTTTCTAGTTGATTTTTTGTCTCAAAATACGAGTATATTTCTTATATATTTGCCAGTTATTGAAAAACACAAAATATTGCGATTTTTATAAGGTAGCTACCTTAGTAAATTTTGACTGCCCAACTCCTTCCTTTCTCATGGAATTACTCCTTTAATTGAATTCCAATCGTGAAAATTCGTTAAAATGGTAAAAACTTAACTAAAAGTAAAGATGATGCGCGATTTGATGATTCCGTTCTCCTGGATGTAATTCTTAAATGGAAATCCAAATTTTTTTAAGCTGAACTCACGTTTATAGTACTTTTTCTAGTTGATTTTTTGTCTTAAAATACGAGTATATTTCTTATATATTTGCCAGTTATTGAAAAACACAAAATATTGCGATTTTTATAAGGTAGCTACCTTAGTGAATTTTGACTGCCCAACTCCTTCCTTTCTCATGGAATTACTCCTTTAATTTAATTCCAATAGTGAAAATACGTTAAAATGGTAAAAACTTAACTAAAAGTAAAGATGATGCGCGATTTGATGATTCCGTTCTCCTGGATGTAATTCTTAAATGGAAATCCAAATTTTTTTAAGCTGAACTCACGTTTATAGTACTTTTTCTAGTTGATTTTTTGTCTCAAAATACGAGTATATTTCTTATATATTTGCCAGTTATTGAAAAACACAAAATATTGCGATTTTTATAAGGTAACTACCTTAGTGATTTTTGACTGCCCAACTCCTTCCTTTCTCCTTTAATTGAATTCCAATCGTGAAAATTCGCTAAAATGGTAAAAACTTAACTAAAAGTAAAGATGATGCGCGATTTGATGATTCCGTTCTCCTGGATGTAATTCTTAAATGGAAATCCAAATTTTTTTAAGCTGAACTCACGTTTATAGTACTTTTTCTAGTTGATTTTTTGTCTCAAAATACGAGTATATTTCTTATATATTTGCCAGTTATTGAAAAACACAAAATATTGCGATTTTTATAAGGTAGCTACCTTAGTGATTTTTGACTGCCCAACTCCTTCCTTTCTCATGGAATTACTCCTTTAATTGAATTCCAATCGTGAAAATTCGTTAAAATGGTAAAAACTTAACTAAAAGTAAAGATGATGCGCGATTTGATGATTCCGTTCTCCTGGATGTAATTCTTAAATGGAAATCCAAATTTTTTTAAGCTGAACTCACGTTTATAGTACTTTTTCTAGTTGATTTTTTGTCTCAAAATACGAGTATATTTCTTATATATTTGCCAGTTATTGAAAAACACAAAATATTGCGATTTTTATAAGGTAACTACCTTAGTGATTTTTGACTGCCCAACTCCTTCCTTTCTCCTTTAATTGAATTCCAATCGTGAAAATTCGCTAAAATGGTAAAAACTTAACTAAAAGTAAAGATGATGCGCGATTTGATGATTCCGTTCTCCTGGATGTAATTCTTAAATGGAAATCCAAATTTGTTTAAGCTGAACTCACGTTTATAGTCTTTTTCTAGTTGATTTTTTGTCTTAAAATACGAGTATATTTCTTATATATTTGCCAGTTATTGAAAAACACAAAATATTGCGATTTTTATAAGGTAGCTACCTTAGTGATTTTTGACTGCCCAACTACTTCCTTTCTCATGGAATTACTCCTTTAATTGAATTCCAATAGTGAAAATACGTTAAAATGGTAAAAACTTAACTAAAAGTAAAGATGATGCGCGATTTGATGATTCCGTTCTCCTGGATGTAATTCTTAAATGGAAATCCAAATTTTTTTAAGCTGAACTCACGTTTATAGTACTTTTTCTAGTTGATTTTTTGTCTCAAAATACGAGTATATTTCTTATATATTTGCCAGTTATTGAAAAACAGAAAATATTGCGATTTTTATAAGGTAACTACCTTAGTGATTTTTGACTGCCCAACTCCTTCCTTTCTCCTTTAATTGAATTCCAATCGTGAAAATTCGCTAAAATGGTAAAAACTTAACTAAAAGTAAAGATGATGCGCGATTTGATGATTCCGTTCTCCTGGATGTAATTCTTAAATGGAAATCCAAATTTGTTTAAGCTGAACTCACGTTTATAGTACTTTTTCTAGTTGATTTTTTGTCTTAAAATACGAGTATATTTCTTATATATTTGCCAGTTATTGAAAAACACAAAATATTGCGATTTTTATAAGGTAGCTACCTTAGTGATTTTTGACTGCCCAACTACTTCCTTTCTCATGGAATTACTCCTTTAATTGAATTCCAATCGTGAAAATTCGTTAAAATGGTAAAAACTTAACTAAAAGTAAAGATGATGCGCGATTTGATGATTCCGTTCTCCTGGATGTAATTCTTAAATGGAAATCCAAATTTTTTTAAGCTGAACTCACGTTTATAGTACTTTTTCTAGTTGATTTTTTGTCTTAAAATACGAGTATATTTCTTATATATTTGCCAGTTATTGAAAAACACAAAATATTGCGATTTTTATAAGGTAACTACCTTAGTGATTTTTGACTGCCCAACTCCTTCCTTTCTCCTTTAATTGAATTCCAATCGTGAAAATTCGCTAAAATGGTAAAAACTTAACTAAAAGTAAAGATGATGCGCGATTTGATGATTCCGTTCTCCTGGATGTAATTCTTAAATGGAAATCCAAATTTGTTTAAGCTGAACTCACGTTTATAGTACTTTTTCTAGTTGATTTTTTGTCTTAAAATACGAGTATATTTCTTATATATTTGCCAGTTATTGAAAAACACAAAATATTGCGATTTTTATAAGGTAGCTACCTTAGTGATTTTTGACTGCCCAACTACTTCCTTTCTCATGGAATTACTCCTTTAATTGAATTCCAATCGTGAAAATTCGTTAAAATGGTAAAAACTTAACTAAAAGTAAAGATGATGCGCGATTTGATGATTCCGTTCTCCTGGATGTAATTCTTAAATGGAAATCCAAATTTTTTTAAGCTGAACTCACGTTTATAGTACTTTTTCTAGTTGATTTTTTGTCTCAAAATACGAGTATATTTCTTATATATTTGCCAGTTATTGAAAAACACAAAATATTGCGATTTTTATAAGGTAGCTACCTTAGTGAATTTTGACTGCCCAACTCCTTCCTTTCTCATGGAATTACTCCTTTAATTGAATTCCAATAGTGAAAATACGTTAAAATGGTAAAAACTTAACTAAAAGTAAAGATGATGCGCGATTTGATGATTCCGTTTTCCCGGATGTAATTCTTAAATGGAAATCCAAATTTTTTTAAGCTGAATTCAAATTTTTAGTACTTTTTCTAGTTGATTTTTTGTCTTAAAATACGAGTATATTTCTTATATATTTGCCAGTTATTGAAAAACACAAAATATTGCGATTTTTATAAGGTAGCTACCTTAGTGAATTTTGACTGCCCAACTCCTTCCTTTCTCATGGAATTACTCCTTTAATTGAATTCCAATAGTGAAAATACGTTAAAATGGTAAAAACTTAACTAAAAGTAAAGATGATGCGCGATTTGATGATTCCGTTCTCCTGGATGTAATTCTTAAATGGAAATCCAAATTTTTTTAAGCTGAACTCAAATTTTTAGTACTTTTTCTAGTTCATTTTTTGTCTCAAAATACGAGTATATTTCTTATATATTTGCCAGTTATTGAAAAACACAAAATATTGCGATTTTTATAAGGTAGCTACCTTAGTAAATTTTGACTGCCCAACTCCTTCCTTTCTCATGGAATTACTCCTTTAATTGAATTCCAATAGTGAAAATACGTTAAAATGGTAAAAACTTAACTAAAAGTAAAGATGATGCGCGATTTGATGATTCCGTTCTCCTGGATGTAATTCTTAAATGGAAATCCAAATTTTTTTAAGCTGAACTCAAATTTTTAGTACTTTTTCTAGTTGATTTTTTGTCTTAAAATACGAGTATATTTCTTATATATTTGCCAGTTATTGAAAAACACAAAATATTGCGATTTTTATAAGGTAGCTACCTTAGTAAATTTTGACTGCCCAACTCCTTCCTTTCTCATGGAATTACTCCTTTAATTGAATTCCAATAGTGAAAATACGTTAAAATGGTAAAAACTTAACTAAAAGTAAAGATGATGCGCGATTTGATGATTCCGTTCTCCTGGATGTAATTCTTAAATGGAAATCCAAATTTTTTTAAGCTGAACTCACGTTTATAGTACTTTTTCAAGTTGATTTTTTGTCTTAAAATACGAGTATATTTCTTATATATTTGCCAGTTATTGAAAAACACAAAATATTGCGATTTTTATAAGGTAGCTACCTTAGTGAATTTTGACTGCCCAACTCCTTCCTTTCTCATGGAATTACTCCTTTAATTGAATTCCAATAGTGAAAATACGTTAAAATGGTAAAAACTTAACTAAAAGTAAAGATGATGCGCGATTTGATGATTCCGTTCTCCTGGATGTAATTCTTAAATGGAAATCCAAATTTTTTTAAGCTGAACTCACGTTTATAGTACTTTTTCTAGTTGATTTTTTGTCTTAAAATACGAGTATATTTCTTATATATTTGCCAGTTATTGAAAAACACAAAATATTGCGATTTTTATAAGGTAGCTACCTTAGTGAATTTTGACTGCCCAACTCCTTCCTTTCTCATGGAATTACTCCTTTAATTGAATTCCAATAGTGAAAATACGTTAAAATGGTAAAAACTTAACTAAAAGTAAAGATGATGCGCGATTTGATGATTCCGTTCTCCTGGATGTAATTCTTAAATGGAAATCCAAATTTTTTTAAGCTGAACTCAAATTTTTAGTACTTTTTCTAGTTCATTTTTTGTCTCAAAATACGAGTATATTTCTTATATATTTGCCAGTTATTGAAAAACACAAAATATTGCGATTTTTATAAGGTAGCTACCTTAGTAAATTTTGACTGCCCAACTCCTTCCTTTCTCATGGAATTACTCCTTTAATTGAATTCCAATAGTGAAAATACGTTAAAATGGTAAAAACTTAACTAAAAGTAAAGATGATGCGCGATTTGATGATTCCGTTCTCCTGGATGTAATTCTTAAATGGAAATCCAAATTTTTTTAAGCTGAACTCAAATTTTTAGTACTTTTTCTAGTTGATTTTTTGTCTTAAAATACGAGTATATTTCTTATATATTTGCCAGTTATTGAAAAACACAAAATATTGCGATTTTTATAAGGTAGCTACCTTAGTAAATTTTGACTGCCCAACTCCTTCCTTTCTCATGGAATTACTCCTTTAATTGAATTCCAATAGTGAAAATACGTTAAAATGGTAAAAACTTAACTAAAAGTAAAGATGATGCGCGATTTGATGATTCCGTTCTCCTGGATGTAATTCTTAAATGGAAATCCAAATTTTTTTAAGCTGAACTCACGTTTATAGTACTTTTTCTAGTTGATTTTTTGTCTTAAAATACGAGTATATTTCTTATATATTTGCCAGTTATTGAAAAATACAAAATATTGCGATTTTTATAAGGTAGCTACCTTAGTGATTTTTGACTGCCCAACTACTTCCTTTCTCATGGAATTACTCCTTTAATTGAATTCCAATCGTGAAAATTCGTTAAAATGGTAAAAACTTAACTAAAAGTAAAGATGATGCGCGATTTGATGATTCCGTTCTCCTGGATGTAATTCTTAAATGGAAATCCAAATTTTTTTAAGCTGAACTCACGTTCAATCTAGTTGATTTTTTGTCTTAAAATACGAGGATATTTCTTATATATTTGCCAGTTATTGAACAACACAAAATATTGCGATTTTTAGCCGCGCAACTCAATCCCTTCTTCTAGAATTTGGACTTATTCCCTAAAGATTTGTATAACTTCTAAATATAAGAAAAGTGGAAATGTCATCAGCTCCCAATTAAATGTAAATGGGAAATTGAAATAAAATCCGTATCATTTCCGCCTGATTTCTATAAGTCTACCGATAACGAGATACGATTGCATTTATTTGATTTATTTTTTACAGCGGTATTATGTCAATAGAGTATTCTTTTCCCAAAAATATATGTACATATAAAGAATCAACTTGAACTTCAAATTTATTTAATCTGGATTTTCGAAGGTCTCAAATGTATGTCCTAAAATGAAATCACTTATGGGAACATACTCCCGAAAGTGTTTCCTTTGTTTTTTGCAAAAAATAGATGTGAAATATGGTTAATATGGATATAAAGCCAAAACCAAGCACAAGCATGATTAAGCAAGCTATATGCCGCGTAATAAATGTAGCAGTTTCAGATCTATGAGATCCTGTTTACATTGTACGATAATTGATCTTGGATTGATTGTTCGATTTAATGATGGAATTATTGAAATTTCAAATTAGCTCACAAAGCGACTTTAAATGCCTCTTATTTAATAAACTGTGCAATATCGCATAAACTGAAATAACATTTCTCACAATAAACAATCTAATTTGAACGATAACGTATTAATAATTTCCATTTTTATTACATCAAAAGAGATATAGGAAAAAAATCACCGGACAATAAAATTAAATAAAAGATATTTTATTGTCATTCAATAAACAATGAATAAATTACGAATAGAGAAGAGAACATACAAACCGAACAAAAGAACATCTACAATTGCAAATATTGCCGTAAATTAATAACATTAGCATAAATAATCATTTATTACAAAAGCGTATAATAAAAATGCAATAAGAAAAACAAAACATCACTGTATGTAATCCCATAAAAAAATAAATAAAATAAAAATAAATAAAAATCCTTTCGCACTTACATTCTCTTTCGCATGCCAATGCAGTTGACTGTTACACGCACACTGCATTCATTCCATTTTATTGAAATTCTTTTAAATGGAATTTTTGTAACAGACAAGTGTAATTTCATCAGAATTTGATTAGATGTTCAAAATAAGAAAAATAACAGCATACAGGTGTTTGTCATTTAAGCTTAACATCAAATAACTTTTTGGCACTTAGAAAAGTCAGAATCAGAATAAAGATAACACAATTTTAATACTCGTTTTATTACCCGTAGCACAGCAGAGCACAGTGGGACGGATTATAAAATAATGAATATGATATAAACTATTTATTAACATGGTAAATAATTACACACCCGTATACATATATATTTTTTTTTAATTTAAAATTTATATTTACGATCATTTCTACTGTATGCAACTAAATCATAAATCCACTTGCAACAACAATGTATTTACTTTAAATATTTAACTTTAAAACGAAAAACTATTTATAAAAAGTTTCTCTAATAAAAAATAAATTTAGAGATAAAGATGCATTAAACCAAAAAATTCTTTAACAATAAATAATTATAAATACATGTCGGAACACAAATAGGCCACAGCAAAATTTCTACATATTTAAATTCAAATAATTGGCATACTGATCAAGCAGCATAATTGGAAAATAAAAGTAATTATACTTGAGGATGACAACTTTTTAAGATGAATAGTTCTAATAAATATTTTATTAAAAATTAAACAAAATTAAGGTCTTAATAATAATATTTTTACAAACCAAAACAAATTATTTTTATTTACGCCTTTCAACGTGCCAACTCTCTCAGTGTAGTATGCCATTGTAAATGATATTTATCGTAAATTGAAATACAATCAATTTTAAGTGTATTTGCACTGAGACAATTTTTTCTAACAATTTTAGAAAAGGTATCACAACACAGTATAGCTGAGCTGTGATAAAAATTCTTTGTTAACAGTATGTCTGAAAAGTATACTACTATGTTGAGCGTAAAATTGCATCCAGTCACATAAACGTGTAAATATGTATATGTGTATGAGCATATGTAGGGGTGTGTATATCGGTTTTAATTTCTTTTTATTTTCTTAAAATAGATTTTACACATTTTAAAAGAGAAACATATAAGAAGAAATTGTCACTGTTTTATGTTGTGTAAGTGTGATGTGTATTTGTTTGAGTGTGTCCATTAGACTGCGTATGTGTGTGTAAGCATAGATTGTAGTCTTAAAAATAGAACAACACAATTTCATGCATTATTCAACAAAGTCTGTTCTTTGCTGTTTTATTCACTTTACAACGACGACACTAAAAGGCAATAACAACAAAAACGAGTAATCGAAAACTGAAGATTTGATTCAATTGATTGAAATTACTGATGTATAAAGTGCATTTTGATTTTCTTAAAATGTCAACATATTCACAAATGACAACACTTTTTAACACACACACCCACATAATACAATACAAAAATAAACTGCATATGTGCATAAGTATGCAACGCACACCCGCACACAAACTAGCTGCAAGTGTAAAGTCATGTAAATCCTAAATTGCAAACAAAAACATTCGATTAGAAATGAGATAACAGTACACATGGAGTTTGTTTAAGGTCTGCTGCATCTTCCTTTCCCCTTTTGGTCATATAATGTTTTCCTATTATCATTTATGTATGTGCATATGTATGTGTATATAATATTTGTGTAAATTACGATTATACGTGTCACATTTAGTACGACTTATAGAGATGCTTATGAGGATGTATTTGCCACATTCAGCCCAATATAATACAACATTTAAATGCCTTTTAAAAAATTTATCCGACATATCCTTGTAATTTATTTATAAATAGAAAAATATATTGCAACTACACACACATGTATATTTTTTATAGGAGGAGAGCTGTCTGTATGTACTCTGCCACTAAGCAGTCGCTTATTATATTCTCCAAATAAAATATAATTATTATGTTTGTTCTACACTTATATGTTGATTAAGTTAATGGCGTTTATTGTTCAGTGATTCTCATTTAGTTTTTGTTACCACATACCTATAATAGCAGCAAAACAAATTTATGGAGAAAGCTGCTAAAATTATTTTCAATTTCAAATATTTAGGCTATTCACAGCAGGATGGTTATCAAGTTAAGTGATTAAATGATTTTAAATGTATTTCAGCAACACCCAAATATTTTCAAGTCAATGGTAGCAAAATTGAAACAGGGATTCAATGATGGGATGAAAGGGATTCGCAAGTGATGAAAATTTCATCAGATTTTTCCAAATTATTGAACAGCTGATTGCAAAGTAGATAAGCAATATTAAGGAATGTCAACTATAAGCTCCGATTATTTTTCATTTTGTAAACAAATAACATGATAAATAAACTAACATAATTAAATATTAATTATCATTTTTTATTATCATAAACAATTCAGTGCGTTTTTGCCACATACGTAATTAATTAGTAAATTTCTATTTCTATCATATAGTGCATAAATTTAAAATTAAAAAACGTGGCTAAAAGTTAGCCGCCATACCATCTCTAATAGCCAGTAACAACCTTCCATTTAAATTGCAATTTTCAATTCTTCCGCAATCATTTCTTTTAGCACTCTTTTCCAACGAATCTTATTTATTTTTAAAAATCTAACAGTTGCTCCTTGTATTTATTTCCAGCACCGGCTACAGTAACCGAAGCACCTGCTGATAAAGCACAAAAGTGCAACATCGAAGAATGTCAACTGCCATACTGCTTTTGTTCAAAGGATGGCACCCAAATTCCTGGTGGCTTAGACATCGATAAGGTAAGTTTTGTAAATACTTATCTAAAACATATTACCTCTTTTGTTAGCTTTGAAAGAAAACGCAATAGTTAATTCTTTCATGTTAAATGTGGATATGCTTGAGCGTATTTGTTTGCAGGAAGATTTAGTACTTTCCTTTTAGAAATGCGTTTTTAGAGAAAAAGATGTAGAGAGAAAGAAAGAGAAAAGAGGAGAAGTTTTGGTTTAGTTTTGGATCAAAACGACAGGGAGAAAAAAAATATTGAAGTCGAAACAACCTAAAGGAATGTATTCAAATTTTGTATGCATGTTACAGTTGAAATTTAATTCCAATTTTGAAACTTGCTGTTTACTTATATGGAGAGCAGTTTTCAATTAAAATGCAAATAAGCGATTTGTGAAAACCGTAATTACCACAATATATCCGCAGGCATGCTTAAATTTTATTTGAAAGCTCAGTATCATTAAAAAAAAGTATGGCTATTAATAATAACAAGACTTACGAAGACGTTTTAGTATAAAATTTTTTGCAACACACGGATTTATTCTCTAAAATGAAAAAAGCCCACAGTAGTTTTTGCGAATAAAAAACAAAAGCAGCAGATGTTATAATCAAACTTTTTCTTATCCCGAAAAAGAGATAAAAATAGGCCGGTCTTACTTCCATAAGGCATAAAAAAGATTTCACACCACACGAATTTTTCCCACATGCTTTAGAGGCATCTGTTAATTGATGTTGAAATGATCAATTGGTGAAGGCAGAATAACAAACCCTTCCTCTGGAAACATGCTGCCAAATAAAAACCTGATATTGCCTGCTTCGACATCAGAGGCGCTGCAAAAATTTACTCTCGTTTCTCTTTCAGTATCGCTTCCTGATATATTGGATAAGTTGGCAGTATCGCTTTAAAGCTTACAATCAAAAACAATTTACAAAATTTGAAAGGTATTTCTACTGGCTGGCAACTGCAAGGAGTATAAGCTAATAAGACTAAAACGCGGTATGGAAACATTTTTTTTTGTTCGTCGACGACACTTGCAATTGCACAACATTAAAATTGACAGCCTCTTTTCACATAACAAATGCATAATTCATGCGATACCACAATAGATTTAACAACTTATCTAATGATTGATTCACTTCAAGTCACAAGCAACTTTTTAAAAAGCCCATAAATAATAATAAATATCTGCGGGGAGGAATAAAATAATTTAATACACTTAAGCAATTTTAAAATTGCTATGCTGTGTTTTCGTCCTTTTAAGTGACATTTTCTATTAAGAAATATGCGCATTGTTTTTTATTGCTATCAACTGCAACCATTGCCGCCATGTGTATGTACTAAAAGTTGCAGCTTCTTTTCCTTTTTGTAACCATTTTACAATTTTATCCTTTTGTGTTTTATTGATTCGTTTTATTTATTATAGTTTTAAGCAAGCATCGTTTGCAAAAGGAAATTTATTTATTTTACTATTTCGTATACAACACGAACGAGCGGATATTCTGTTTTGAATAACTGAAAAAAATATACGTGTAGCACAATGCACTATTTCTTCCAAAAATTGTTACTAAAATATTATAAGTTTCATATGTTGCAACTGTTGTTGAGTTCTTCTTTAGTTCTTCTTTAGTTTGCCAACACAAGAAGAGCTTGCAAACTTATGTTTGCTACAGCAGCATTATGTTTGTGTCAGTTGACATCCTGTTAATATTTTTAGTGATGGCATTCCCCTTGTACAATTTATCCTCTCATTGCAAGTACTACTAACAAAATACTATCAGATTTACTCTGTTCGAAGTCAAATAAACTAATATGCTAATTTACCTTGTTTGCCATTACGCTTAAGTTAGCATATTGTAAAATTTATCTTGAAGGTTAAATTACAATTTTTGGATAGAGGCTAAGCAACTAGCGAAACAAATTCAGTTCGATTAAATATAAAGAAATATATAAAACATAAGAAATGCAAAATGCATGTCATTTTAAGCTTTAAAAAGTTACAAGAAATGATTTCGAAACTCATTTCCATTCAAAATCTGTTGAATAAACTCTTTAAATGATTAGGGCAGTCACAACACAAATATTCAAAACCAATAGGAGACTTAGTAATATCTCTCCAAACTCCAAACTCCAAACTCCAAACTATAAACTGGACAAAATGGTTTCTCCAGCTCTATCAATGTGCTTATGCACTTTACTTTTTTCAATGCTGCTAAATTTTTTCAGAAGATATTTGAATATTAATTAATGAAAATTACAGAACACATTTACAAAATGAAATATAATACAAGCGGCAAATAATTTTTCTGCAACAATTTTCATGTTGTTATCAATCGAACCATAATGTTATACAAAGTCTGGGATACAATTGCAAAACATGACAGACACTTCAATCAATAACTCGTTGAATAAATTAATTAAGAAAAATTCATAATCAAAATTGCATGTCAAATGCATTTCAGCTACTTATTATTGATCTACAGTGATTACATACATACATATATATTTCACAAAAGCTTTATGCAATAGATTTGTGTAGCAGAAAAATTTAATTATAATCATTTTCCAATGAAGAGCACGAATCGATTGAAAGCTAAAAGAAATGAGATTTGATTTTTAATTAGTGCAGTTGCACTTGCACTTTCAATAAATTACTGGCCGATATATGTATTATTGCATAAAAAAATTCTGTCCTTTTGAATAAACAATCTCTTTAGTTTTCTTTTCCAAGGCCAGCAGCTCATTGTATAGCCCCCAACTCATGCATGCACAACTTCATGCGCCGGAATTAGCAGAAAGAAATAATTGTGGCAGAGAAGACCTCATAATTTTTTTTTGTACGAAACTTGTCACTTTTGGAATACTGCTTGCTATCACTTTAATAATTATTTTTACTTCGGCGATGAGATCCTGCAAGCACGGTCTAGCACATTGACGTACATTGTCTGCTGGTAGATTTCAAGTGCCTATGACTTTCTGAGCTCAATAATATAATGACCATTTAAAAAATAGATATTAAAGTAATTGAGAAAAAATTCGGAGATAATGATGGAACACATACCATTAGCCATTTCTAGTTGGTCTGCTTGCTTGTTTTTTCTTTCTGATGTCAAAGAAATATGTATATATGTAAAAGCGCATCATTGGCTTCTATTTGTTACTATATTTATTACTTTAAAGGTGTTTGCAACATATAAATTAGAATTAAAGTAAAACACTTGAATTTTTACTATTTTTTTAGGTTTGAGTGATCACGTGTAGGCTCCTTACATGTTAAAAAGGCAACTGATATCTTTAAAACCTTAAAGCACTTCAACGTTTTTCATTCATAAGTCATAGCGTTTTCTTTTCCCTCTATCGTGCTTAATGGGAACAATATCAATAATGACACACTTTAAGGGCAGAAGGAAAAAACGCACAAAAAAAAATCATTGTAAAATGACCCCAATATAGCAGATTACTCTGATTTTAATTTTATGAATAAAACCGCAGAAAAAATTAGAGAAGAGATTAATGCACTTTTGCGGCAGCAGGCTTAAAGATAAAGTATCTTTTTCTATTTTTGCTTTAGTATTTTGAAATTTTAAAAAATAAACCATCAAAAGCGAGGGAGAGAGAAGCTTTCATTCAATTTTATTATTCGTATGCTTGAGGTGTTACTACGGTTTAATAACCACAGCTAAAACATCTAGAAATCTATGGAAAGTGTCAAAGTGTAGTAAAAGTATTTGTTGAGCAAAGAAAAATAGGAAAAATATCCAATAGTACGGCGTAAATGCTAAAATCAAAATCATTCAGCTGCACTTAAAGGTTATTATAACGATTCCACAACGAATGAAGAAAACAAAAAACACAAAAAAGTAGAACATCAATATGAAAAGTAGAAAGAAAAACCAGGCTAAATTAAGGACTATTTTGGACCTTTTTGAACACTATTTCAAAATTTGTGCAGTACATGTTTCGAAGCAAGTGTGAGTCTAACATTATTATTATACGACTAAATTGTTGTGTAACATTGAACTTGGCCACCACAGACTTTGCCATAAAACGATGCAATTCTACTCTACAGGAGAACAAATTTTGCTTCCTAAAACTATAAAACGCGTGTCCTGTATTTATATGCCCGAGTATTATTTTGGCTAAAGCTTGATGATATAATATGTTTTTAATAGCAACATTTCTCTCAGAAAGCAACATAAAGCTCGATAACATGTTTTAGAAAATATTTTTGTGAAAAAGTGGCATTTCGAAAATATTATTTATTTTCGAAACTAACTTGTCTACATAAGACATGCAATTGTTTAATAATATTTTTCTAAAACTTTGTGCAATTTCGTCGTATCCTGTGAGTTTATTACATTTATTATTTGGCTGGATTCGTTCTTCTCATTGTTAGATGAAACAGGAGAAGAGGACGGCACAGTATTTTCTTATTTGTAATTTGAAATTTATTCTACAAATTCTTGAAAACAATTCATGATTTTTCCATTGTATTCCGAATTGCGTCTTCAGATTTCAAAAATAAAAAATGAAACGAATAAAACGAATAAAACGAATATATATGTTATAACCTAAAACGTTCATAGTGTGAACAAAGACGAAGATTGCATACTGACTTTCAACAGAAAATAAATTAACTAATACTCTTCCTGTGTTTTTTCCTTACCCTCCGTTATAACAAAGTCAGGTTTTTATTCTGATTGTTTTCATACTTATCAATCAGTTTTTGTAGAAGTAGAAATTTAAAGTTCTTGAACTCTTCTCACAGCATGAAAATACGGGAAAAGTTTTATAGACTCATAAAAAGTATGTCAAATGAAATAGTTCGGTATCCATAGCCCATGGAGTAGGGCATTCAAAAAATCTATCCTTTTAAATGCACTTTATTTACATTCAGCGCCAAAAAAAGAAATGTGTTGGTAATACAGAAAATGAAAAAACCAACTGAAGTGCATTTGAAAGAAAAGCTCTTACAATAAGTGGAGTATCGCCACGTTAATATTTTTTTTCTATCTCTTACTTTCTAGTTCACAAAAAAGATACTGATGAAATGTTATTGAGAATCTATTCAACGGATTCCTTTTCACTGACACTAAATATTTATTTCACCAACGCAAATACAAGGCCCATTTTATATTCTCTTACGTTGGAGTGAATAAGAAGGATACTAAATTATCAGTTTTTCCTCTTTTTGCCATAATAGAAATGTAAATATTATTTTTATTTGCATTTTGCTATTCTTAGCAGATTCAGATTGTATGGGAGGCTAATTTTAGTTCCATCCATTTATATTGCATATAAAATTTGTTATAATTTTTTTTAATAGATTTTTTAAATTTTATTTGTCAGCTTATTATTATGGACATAAATTTTTATGGATTATTTCTATATCATTTTTCTTCTTGATGCAATGACACTCTTGCAATGGATCATTTAAGTGATGAGCACAAACAATTTTACTGGTTTGTTTGCAATGATTTACTTGAGTTTAATGATAGTAAAAGCATGAAGAGCCAAAGCGAATAGAATTATGTTATTAAATAGAACATTTTAAAATGGATGGCATCAATTACAGGAAAAGTTTTGCGATTATGCATAAACGAATATTGAATATGCTCTACTAATATTATTAATAACGAAGATTGTGGGTCTGGAGCATGCTAAAGGTTAGTTTGGGTTAACTACTTAAGCTGTTTATAATATCTGTTTATAAGGGTATCAAAGGATCTGAATTTGCTTAGATGAAAAATTAAAGCATTGATCCACTAGTACAGTGCACTTGCAGAGACGATGTGTGACATGACCGACCAGCCAATTACTCTTCTAAAAAATGAAATTTATGAATTTCTATAATGAAAACATTCCTAAGACTTTCTGCAAAATTCCTAAAACATACTTTCCAATTAGCCTATGATTCACTATCCTACACAGTAGTATGATTTGTCAAATATAACGTGTCTGCTTGAAATGTGTGAGAGCGAGTCCCAAAAAAGAATCTGTTTGATCGTACAAATTGCAAAACTTTATAAAAATTTACGTAAAATGATAATTTCCATGCGATCAGAGTTGCATTTACTTCAGGAAAAAAAATTAGTACTGGATTATTTTCCAATTCAGTTCAGTCTTTCTATTTTTGACAGTAACTTTACGACTGCAATCTGTAACACAAATTTTACAAGGACACTAAATTCTAAGTTGTATACTTGGACCCCTGATTTTTCATTTACTTGAAAGTTATTTAACAATGTGGCATTTTCCTTAAACGTAGTTGATGTTAATTTTTACAAAATTTAGACAAAACTATCTAATCTTTCTAATTAAATGTACATATTTATTTCAGGTTCCGCAAATAATAATGTTGACATTTGATGGTGCCGTCAATCTGAATAATTACGAACATTATAATAAAATTTTTAATGGCAAACGGCAAAATCCTAATGGCTGCAATATACGGGGTACATTCTTCATATCTCATGAATACAGGTTAGTTAATGACTAAAAGAATTTAAATCTCGAGAGAAATATTCCTTCCCCAAACCTTTTTCTTCCCAGTGTTATTACCAAATGGAAAATGCAAATCTCTGCAATTTTGTATAAAATTATTTTCTAGAAAAGTTAAATGATTCATAAAAATTACGCTTTTGCGACAATTACATATGCATATTCAAATTTATTAAATGTTGAAAAAATGCTTCTACTATAAAATAATTTTTTATTTATTTTCTTTTTTTGTTTTGTTTTTTGTTAAAATAATGTCTTAACAAAGGCTGCCGCAGAAACAATAGCGGAAAATTTACTTTTTGCCACAAGATATTTTTGAAAAGTTCCTTTTCTCTTTGGTCAGTCGAATATTTTTTTTTCAATGCACGAATGTTACTTCTAAAATACTTCATCAAATGATAACACTCTCCCCACAAGAAAAAAATAAACAAACAAAGAAGTAAAGAAAAACTATTTCAAGCATTTTTACTATAAAACAAAACATTTTCAAAGTCTGCCATAAAAACAAGCAACTGAGAAAAAATGATTAAAAACATTTTTAAGTGCATGATATAAATTTATGAAGACTTCCATTTATCGTTGGTTAAAATTATTATTTTTTCTTTTGCCACTACAAAACTATGATTTAGTGGAATTTTTTGCTTATTTTCCGATTTACTGAACCACGACCCTACTCTTTAAAATGATATTTACCACAGTTGAAAGAGAGGGGAAATATACCTTATAGAAATATCACAAAATATTTGCAAGATTGTATTGAATCTTTTTAAACATATGAATTAGTTTACAAGCTTAAAAATTACACCATTAAATTTTTATATGGGAACCTGTTTGAAAATTTTGTGCGTCAAACTTCTCTTCGTCCTTAAAATGAAAAACCATTAACTTCCTTAAAGAAAAATGACTTTGAATAAGAGATGTGTTATAAACTAGTTTCAAGTATTACGAATTGCCTTCATATTTTTCCTTTAATTTATTTCTGAAAACAGCGACATTTATGTTTACTTACAAAAAATAAACAAATTATGTAAAACTATCAGTTTATTTTTATTTAAACGTTAAATTTATGAATATGAATTTACGTTCAAGGTAAAACAAACATTTTCTTATAGATATTACTATTTTTATTACTTTTATTACTTAATATTACTTTTATTTCAGAAACAGTTGCATAAAAATTTTTCATAGAATTTTCTGATAGCAAATGCCTTTACATGTAGTCTAAGGTTAAAGGCTAAAAATTGCCAACGAATTTTAATTCCCAAGGACTTGGGCATGGGAGAAATTTAAATTTATTCACATTCAGCTCAAATTTACCAGTAATTATTAATCAATGCAACAATTCTTTAAAGCGTTCAACTGAATTATTAATATAAATCAAACTAGTATTTTTTTAATAAAAATCTCATCTCTATAGGGCACTTTACTCCATCCTTGAAAACTATAAACAATGGCAAATCTATTACCTTTTAAGGATCATTCCACTTTCTTTCCGTATTTTAAAAAAAAAAAAATTAAATATTCTCAACAACTTTTCTATTATTACTAAATGATTAAAAATTCTTTTAAAAACAAACTTTGCTTAAACCTTCTTCAAAGGCAATTTTTCAAGAGAATTATAAAATACATAACGAATATAATTCTACAATACAAAATGACAATACAATATAATGAACGAGAATAAAAAGTACTTACAGTCTACTCGCAAATTGTCATAAGTGGCAATGCAAGGCATACTTTTTTATTAAATGCAACACGATACAATAATAACACATTTAGCCAATTCACAAACAGTTCTAACATGTTGCAAGTATTGCATTGCCATATAAAAATTTATTGCATTGTAGGCAAAAAACAGCTGACTGTATAACACACTCAAAGTACGAGAGCGCAGAAGTAGTGTTTTTATGTGGGAAATTGCAACAATATTTTTATGAAAAGTATCAATTTACGTACATGCATTACAGTAAATATGACCAACATAAATATATTTCCAGTTTAAAGGACTTTATTTGACATAAAAAAACCAGTCCTTTTTATTCTTTTTTTTTTTAAAAAATCCCTAAATTTAACCATTTGCTTGCAAATTTTAAGATTTAAATTATATATTTACGGGTTTGTTTCTGGGAGCATTATGGCTTTACCCGCTTTTACCAATTGAAATTAATACATATACGAGTACACAGCTATAGATTTGAAATACCTCTCATTATTCGGAATTATAGCCGTAAGTTTCTTCGACACGAAACGGTTTTTTTAAAATAACATTTTACATTTTTAGTTAAAAATTAACAACTTAAAAAAAAAACTCTCGTTCACTTTTTGCAAAAAGTGAGGCTTTAATTACACTGCGTAAATAAGAGCAACGACAAATACAAGATTATGCGATTACTACAATTAAATATAGAATTTAAAATGCAGTTGATGGTCGAATTTAAAATGTTTTATAGAAATATTTTTAAGATCCTTTAGAATTGTTAGAAAGGAAAGGGTTAAATATTAAGGACCAAATATACACTTTGGCCATTTGTGCATGACTGCCTTGCCACGAAACACGTACCGTAAGATTTACAATAGAAAAAAACAACAACAAGAAAATCAATTGTAGATGCAAAATAAAACAAAACTTTTCTAATTCTATTTTTGTATAATCCGGTTAGTAATTTTTCTAAATATTGAAGTTTCAGATGGAAATAAATATAAACCAAATTAACAATATTTCATTCTTCTAAAACTTGATGCCATTGTCAAAAAGCACACACACACACCAGAGTATTATTCGTTTCTACTCAAATAAAAGTACACAACAAAATTAAATTTTAGACAACAAAAGGCGTACTCCCACTATCACCTTTCCTCTTCCCACAACTAAACAGATAATTTAAATGGAAAAAAATGAAATCCAATCTTAAAAACAAAAGAAGGGCATTTATGTGTAAAATTGTATGAAACCATGTTTTATAGCTTCTTTGCATATTTTTTACGATGGAGAAGCATGCAAAAATAAATAGAAATACAAAAAAAAAAGAAAAAACAAAAACAAAACTAAAAAACAAAAAAACAAAAAAACAAAAAAAGGAAAAAAAACCTGTGGAACACAAAGGATTTTGTAATTGGATTACAATGATCAAACATAAAGAATATTTGGCGGTTGTGCTGTGCTTCATAACGCGTACATGGAAACAATTATTATCGCGTTGAAAATATCTAAATGCAAAGTTAACTGTGGGACTACGTGTAAGCCGAAAGGGTTTCACTAAAGGGCTAATAATAACAGGCACCAGCTGCAAAGGCCTTTTCTATTTAAAAATGTTTTGTTTTGTTGCGGGTAATTAGTTTCCTATTTATTTAAGGTTAAATAAAATTTTAACCCCGCGCCAATAAATTGATTACTTGCGAAAAGTTGAGGTCTGTTTCTCTCTGTCGAACAGAGTGTGAACTCGTTTAGCCATTTCCGCTTTTAATTCCTATGCAAGTGTTTGGATCACTAGAAAGTTCTTTAGGTGGATTTTCGCAGTTTGTAGGAACCATACTCGGCGCACCCATACCTTTATGCTCTAGTTATAACAAACCAGTTTATTTTTATCGCTAAGACTTGTTTTCCCATTAAGAAGTGGCATAACTCCCTCTGCCCTGTTACAGATCTCAGTATAATTCGTTATTCGAATGTTAATTCTTTATTCTTGTAACGAAATTGGATTTGCGTTCAATGTCAAGATATTATCATACATTCCCTTTATTTATTTTTTATATATATATTTTTTTTTAATATTTATAAAGATTTTAAATCACGATAATTTAAAATTACCCTGCAGCAGTTGGGCCATGTAACTACTCGTACTATCGATATCAATTAATTTATTGCTTGAAATAAAATAATAAAAATCCGAAAAATTATTATTTCCATTTACAAAAAGGCTCTTACTCAGGGTGCTTTACTTGACGAGTTTTTCCTTTTACACGTACAAGTTTTAATTGCGTTGTGCTGTGTATAAAAATCGATAGATAATTTTAATTAAAATTTGATTATTAACCAAAGTAATTCAAATTTCGAATAGAATACGCGAAATAAATGCCACAAAATATGTGTTGGTTATTGCACCCCCATACAATATATCTGGTAAAATAATTGTAAAATTTTACATTTGCCGGTGGAAATGATTGCTTTGTAATATTCCGCAAATGTTAATAATAATTGATCATGAGTAAAAACGCAAAATATTATATGTATACAGATTAGTTGAGTAACCAACTTAGGCGCAAGTAATGAGGCAATTTAAAACACAAGTGCATCGTAAGAATACACCTACAAAAATCGATTCATAATTTTTGGTGCAGTATTTCTCTAACTTTTCCGATTGAGATTTAAGCAGCACATGTTATTTTAGTTTCCGGTTCGTACGCAATACATAAATTTGGATCTAAAGGTTACTTCCGCCGTCTGCCGTCGCCAGCACATAACACGTTATAAAAATAAAAAAAAAAAAAAATTTTATTTGATATAAAGCACGAGTATCTCAAATGTAGCAGATGGACTCAGCATAAAGTGCTGAATTCTGCATAAAATTCTATTTATAAAAATAATAAATTTAAAAAAAATATATATATAAAATAAGTACATCGCAAAAATATTAAAAACATTTAAATTCTTATGTATTCTAAAAATGAATTTTCATAAAAACATAAATGTTTCAAAACAGATTTCCAGAAATCTCTCAATCATTAATAATAACAGCAATTTAAATATATTTGTTTTCACTCCTGAAAATTTAGAAATCATCGTTTTTTCATTGAAAATATTTTTATATATTATTTATTAGTATTTATATTCTATTAATATGTGTATTATTGATTAGTATTAATTTCAACGCCAATTCAATATCCTCAACGGGAAGAGAATAAAATATCCTTGTTCTGCCATAGAAGAAAGATATTCGGTTTTCTATTTTGGGAACCGCTGCATATTAAATTTAAAAATTTGTTACTTTAAACCATTTTTTATTTAAACGAGTGTGTATTTATATTTATTTTTGAGGTGTATAGGCTGCTTCCTGAATAATGAATATCAAAGTACTTTTATGAGACCAGAGTTTGTTTAAATTTTGTAAAATAAATAACTTCAATGTTTTTTCTCATATTCTCATTATAAAAACTTCGTTTTCACCCACCAATAAATCCCAAACCTGTTAATAGTTCTATCTTCAAAGTGTCTCGATACATGTCCTGCGAAACTTTTTCATTTAGTGGTCAGTAAAATCTCAGAAATAAAAAGTCATTGAAGGAGAATTAGAAAATAAAAGAGAAGATAATTTACTTTTGGAAATCTAATTAGAGTTTTAATTCAACATTTTTGAAACAAAATATCAACTACGTAAAAACAAACAAGCAAACACACAAATAGTTGTTAAGCGAATAAAAACTAAAAACAGAAACCATTAAATATTTTTGCTGTTCCCTGCTAAAACAAGTTTAAATAGTTTAAAACAAAGTTAAAAATGCTGTTAGTATAAATGTACGGTTACAGAAGGAAGAACCGCAAATACATGTGCTTGCAGTTGCACACACGAGCGCACACGTGAACTGAAACAACAGGAAATTTGTTAACAACTAAAGCACCAACCTGACAACCAACATGTTAAATGAAATCAAAATATTAGGCAACAAAAAAAAAAAAACAAAAATTTTTTGTGAATAATTCAAGCTGGCAACACACGTCACAATATATTTGCCTTCAAGGGATAATACAGCAGAGGCAACCAAATAAAGGAAAAAAAAAATACGAATCATGTTAAAGTAATAAAAACATTAAAAAAGTGACGAAATTTTATAACAGAATTTTGCAATGGAAGTGATACAGTTGGCCCCAGTGTACACATTCCATTGTGTTGGAAACTTGAGATGCAGCAAAAAGCATTACTTAACCATTTGGTCATTTAACCATTTCGTCATGTCCAGATATGATGGTCTCAAACTGTGGAAAAATGATTTAATCTTTAACCTTTTGAACTTAATCACTCTCTATTAGTCACTCTGCATGTCACTTCATTCATGAAAACTCGTACGAAAAATTTAAACAAAATATTTTTGTAACTCCCAATTTTAGAATTTACTATAATCTAGACTGCATTCGTTATCGCAAAAAATTTTGTGAACATCCGTGGTTGTGGTCAACTGTGATATTAAGAAATTAAAATATAAAATGCATCATCACTGTTGATAAAACATTATTACGAGATGGATGTTCACTTTGTTAACAAAGTTTGAAGTAATGCCAGAAAAACGAGAGCAGAATTTGGAAAAAAGGTGTTGGGGAAGGGGTGCGTTATATAAACAACAGCTGTTCTTAGGAGCTGTAAAAAGCTGATACTTTGAAAATGAAAGGTTATTAGAAAAGTTTCAAATATTTTTAGATTATACTACACATTTTAAGGTAAAGTAATGTATTTATAAAGTTTCATTCTTTTTAACCCATTGAGAGAAGAGGGTGCTGTATGGACCCATTAAAAAATTTTTGTAATTTACTGTTCAATCAATTTTTGTAATTATTTTAATCAGAAATATCAGAAATACAAAAAAAATAATAGAAAAATACAAAAAAATTTATTTTTTTCATATTAAATCCTTGGCATTCCATGTCGTGTTCAATATAAAGCATTTAGTTGGAACGGGAATTATCATTCAAATTCGAATTCAAATGTTTTCCAACAGCAGTTTGTGGGTTAAAGCTCTGCCAGCATTATAAATATTTTGCAAAAAGAAAATTAAGTTTTTCTATACAGATACATACTTATGCACACACGCATATTTATTTTACTACATTTAAACCTTTACGCAGAAAAAGTTAGAAAAACTTTCAGTTTTACATTTTATTAGAAAAGAAAAATTAAAAGGACTAAAGGCTAAACAAACCTTTTTCAAAAACAAAACAGCCTTATCATGTAATAAAAATTGTAGTACTTTTTCTGCTATACAAATAAAGTACCGAAAGTGAGAAAATAAAATTTGGGACATGTAAATTACCAGTAATGGAAGGGATTAAATTAATAAAATATTTTTTAAAAGCTTTTACTTCTTATATATATTAACCGCATCGGCAAACCAAAATTCGGAAAGAAGAGAAATATTTCTTTCAATGTTATATTACCTTACTTTTGCTAATTGTGTCAAAAGCGAACACAAATTATTTTGCCCCAAGAACTCTTATTAATGAAAAAATGTCTCCAAATGTGTACATTTCAAAGCAATTCTGTGCCCTTAATTGCTTGGCTACGATCAAGCCAAAGCCATCTAATCTAGCAAAAATTTCCATACGGCATTGTCGCAGGGATGCTCGAGGAATAATCACCATTATGTGAAGTACAATGTTTTTACAATATATCCCACCAAAAATGTTAAAAAAAAGTTGCTCCACTAAAAGGGCATTCAAATAGTTTTGACATTCGCACCCAAAAGCAAAAAAAAAGATATATAAATTCCATTTGGCCACAAAAACGATTGTCTCTTAAAATTTTCCAATGAAGAGTTGAGTAAAAAATAAATTCAATGTCAATAGAATTGTTTCGTTGGAACACACTTTTAAAATTCTAATTATGCATTGCTGCTACACTAAAAAACTTTTAAAATAATCGATTGGGATTTATATCAAAGACAAAGAACTAAGAAAAAATCAGCCCTCTACTGCCGCTCCTTTCTTTCGTTGCGAATTAGACAAGAGAATGTAAGACACATAATGCAACTTTAGGAAAAATTTTAAAAATTTCCAGTTGCAATAAAAAATTCTCGACATAAAAGCTCTCTCCGATCAGAGGAAGACATGAAGCATTTTGGCAACAATTTTTAAAAGCTAAATGTGTAAAGAAGTTCAAAGGTGAAACCAGTCTTATAGTTTTCCCGTCGTCGCAATGCAAAAAATAAAATATCAAAACAAAAATTAAAGTGCAAAAACCAAAATTTCTCTTCCTAAACTCATTTTATTTTCATGCGTGTTTGTGCAACGTCAAGGATTATACAAGAGGTTTCAAAATATAATTAAGACTCCCAAAATGATAGTTGTTAAGACTCTCGTCAAAATGAACCAAAAGCCACATATTGTATTGAAAGCCAAATAATAGTGCTGCAAGCCAATGAAGTAGTGTTAACAAAACTTTTCAAAACGTATTAAGTGAAATTAGTTTAACAAGTGATGCAACAAATGCTGTTGCGAATCGACATACAAACACAATTCAATTTTTGTATGCCAGGCTATTTTGCGTTACAAGCAGATTAGGCGGTAGCAAAAGTGCGTTAAAGCCCTCAAATTGAAAATGGAGCTTTCAGTTCTTCATAAATACTCATACATACATATGAACATTTTAATTTAAAATCTTATATTGAATTTAAACATTAACTGTTTGTCTCTTTAATTTATATACTCGTATTATGCCGTTCGTCCTTTTAACTCATAAATCACTCCCATATGCTCGTTAAAAAGTTTTATATAATAATAAAAACACAAATTTAATTACTTTTATAAAATTTTTCTATACTTAACTTAAATGTGTATTTAACTAACAGCAAGCAAACATTCTTTGACAGACATTGACATGAATAAACAAACACAGCCAAACAAACTAAATCAAAATAACAAAGTGTCACTTTCAAATCTCATAAGCAACACTGGAATTAGAAGTTCTTCGAAACCACAGAAAAACCAAATGCTAAAGAGCAACACACAATGACAATAAAGGCAGGAAGCAGCAGAAATATCATGAGACTAAACAATAGAAAAACCAGTAGAATCAAGTAAAGCTTAACAATCGAGCAAAGTCCAACGCTGGATACGCACTTCACTTTAATCAGATTTTATCAATAACATTTTCGCAGTAAATTTTTGACTTTTTCGTCTTGTAAACATTCCTCATACACATCTCCCCTTAGATTCATGTGTAATAGCCAGTCATTACTTTTCTATAAATGGTTCTTTAAATTATCTGAATGGCCAAAATTTTTATTCGGCAAAATATTAAGAATACATTGAAATTGTTACGTTTCGACTCAGCCATATAATTATTAAAATTAAAAAGGAAATAATCTTTAGAATTTATATGATTTGAATTGCAACTGAATTGCACAAGGATGCGCAAGCACTCTCTCTGCTCCGTATATTAGTTATACAAATTAATTAATTTTAATTAATTTTTTTTTAATTTTTTTTAAATTTAATTAGTTGTTTCTTAATCAAATTTCCCAAAAATGCATTTAACTCAAACCATTTTGTCTTTGAGGATCTAAAAAATCTGTGAGCACAAATACAAAAGGTAATGAAACATTAATTAACAAATTTGTGATATCAATTAGAATTTTGTTTGTCTCTTTCCCACGTAAACTAAATAGCAATTAAGTTTATAATATTTATACATTAACTTTTATTTTATTAATAAATATACTATTATATTGGGTTTCCCATTAGGTGCCTACACACCTTATCCAAGTCCAAGTTATATCCGCATTCAACAAACATTTGCTTTAAATTTTAATGGAATGAAATTTCATACTTTCAATTAATTGTTTCCATCTCCGGTTTCACTTCTTATTGTGCTAAACGCACAGATAATTAATACCCAGCAGTACGCGCACAATTCACTTTTCGTTATGAATTTCATTTTAAATGCATGTGGCAACACATCAAAACTCGTATCATAAAATATCTGTGCAAAAAAAAAATAAATAATTTTTGTAAAAAGTCAAAACTATGGGGCACACTTATTCGTTCGGATGTGCATGTTTTCGTATTGTGTACCACGAGTTTCCTTTTATGTCAAAATGTGTTTACGTGGGAGTGTTAACTGATAACAAGTAGGACCAAAGTTTGAACCATGGGGACTTTAAAAAAAATTGCAGAACGAGCTAATTTAAAAAAGTTAAATTAAATATCTATATTAACGATTTTTATTTAATTAATTAATTTAAAAAAATATCGCAAAAAAATACCTTTTATGTAATTGTTTGTGTATTGATAATCAGAGATTATAATTATATATAATTCGAAAGGCCGACTAAGAAAGATTTTAATATATAATAAACTTTTGATTTGCAATAAAAACAATTTAGAGGAATAATATTAAAATTTTTTTTTGAAAATAGAGAACGCCAATAGAAAATAAATGTGCCTTTAAATGTGTTAATTCCACATTTTGAAAGAGAAGAGAGCTTCCATCAATAAAATTGTAAAAGACAGCAATTGCAATGGCATTAATAAAACTTTTTCCTGCCGGTTCAGTACTGACCGCAAGTGGTTTTTGAAAGTATAGTTTTTTCGAACTTTGAAGACGAAAGATGTATTTTTTACTCTATTCTTATTTATAAAAGAGTTGGAAAGGGAGAAGGATACTGTCTCACAGTAGATGTGCTCACCATTTAATAAACAGAAATACTAAAGAGTAATTCTGTAATCTCAGTGATTCACAATGTGTTCTCGCCATTACTTGGAATTTTCAACGAACTAAACTCATTCTGATATAATTGATTGATCTTTAGAAAAAGGATAGTCAGTTTGTGGAATCTGAGAGCGTACTTTCAAAAATTTCACATCGCAAATTTTATTCAAATAATCCTCCAGTTATAATGTCTTATAGCAAGGTGACAATATGGCACATGTGAGGTGTGCATAGCCTCAATTCCACAACTCTCAATCAAACGTGTAACCAAAATATGTACGCCAGTCTAGAATAAATAAAGAAATCACTCTTTTAAAATAACTGCATTATTTGGCAATATTAACTTGAGATTGTAATGAAATAATAAACAACATCAAAATGATTGTTTCACAAATTTCATTCTAATGAATTTCCCTCTCTTCTTATACAAAAATAGTAAAATTGTATTAAAGCGTTACATTTGTAATAAGTCTCATTATTCGAGTTTTCCCCCCGCCCTTACTATGGTAGCAAGAAAAATGCCACCAGTGGTATTGCACAGCAATTTAATATTTACAATTAAAATGGAATTATTTGCCGCAAATTAATTTATTTATCATCACTTAGGCATTCATTCCCACTTCTCCATACAGAACAATTTTGACTAAACCAATTACTTTAATATGTAATTAAATTATTTAATTATTCTTTATGCTTTATTGCCGCTCAGATACTGTGAATACACCGAAACAAACATTAAGCTTTTAATTTTCTTTAACAATAAAGTTTCAATCTATTCTGTTACCTCATAAACAAAAAAAAAAAAAAAACCTAAATACTTTCATATAATAATTCTCATTTGGAATAAAACAAAAAAAAAAGCTTTTAGAAACGTTAGTCGTTTACACATAAATGTTAACATAAAGCAAAAAATAAAAAAAGCTGCAAAGTGATCCATTAAATACTTAACCTTTTATTATCATAGTTTGGGGTCAACATGAAAAGAAGGCCTTAACCTAAGCCAGCCAGCAGAAGAGTTATTCGAAAGTACAACTCCTGCACACAAATGCATGAAAACGTGAGTGCATTTGTATGTGTAGCTACATCTTTTTGTACGACTTGTGTGAATTAGAGTAAGTGAGAGTTCGTGTGCGTACAACTGTGAGCAGTTTGGACACAACAATTCTCCTAAATATCAAATGCTACAATTACTTTTTTCCATTTTCTGTTTTTTTCTGTTCGGTAAGTTTTTGTATCAGTCGGCAAAGCCCTAAGGATATGATGATGATGAAGAGAAGAAATTTAGATGCATTCAACCATCAAGATACTGAAAGCAGGGAATAATAAACTTTTTTTATTTGCGAAAAGATTCCCTGCAATGAAACTAGATATGTATACCAAGCGATAACTTTGACTGCAAACGAATAAGTTAGGCATACGTTACTTCTAATTCATGCTTTTAGCTAATGATGTCAATATGACACATGCGATGAAGAATAAAATAATTTGGCACTTATATATGTATGTAGGACTCGTTGAATGTAGGAAAAGTAGAAAAATTTTTGGAAAGGATTTACTTGCCGGTCGATCTGTCACTATGCCGGAATGGAAATAATCGGAATCATCGTTAGAGGAACATCTTATTTGTAAAGTTTCATCAAAAATATTTAAATTACTTATCATTCACAATTTGAGAATAGAGCTTATTTCGTTTAATAATTCCCAAAAATACACGCAATCATACAGTGATAACATACTCATGGCGTAGTATAACTAAAACTCTTCTGGCGTAAATTGTCTTTGATCTTGTTGGAAAGAAAAATCATTTTCTTCTGATATTCAATACTGATTTTCCAAAAAAATATAACTTGAATTATAACTCACCAGAAAGTCACTTATCAGTCTAATATGATCGTGCTTATAGCAATATTTCTCAATAGTTCGATTAATCTCACAGATAATCTCACTAATTCTTAACGCAGAGCAAAGTCGTCGTGCTTCGGTTCTTATTGGGCAACAAATGTTCGCTGGGTATACTTTTCGACTTCACATATGAGTGTTTGTATGATGAAATTTTGTGCTTTAATTGTTTTACATCTGCAAGTAGGTTTGGAAAGTTATTCTTCTGTGCTGATTTTTGCTACTTCGTTACTTTTGCTTATGTGAAATTTTCAAGTGTAACGAGTGCTCTGGCGTATGATGTTATTTCTTTGGAAATGTAACCTTATGATCATTCTTGATATTTTAGTAATAGTAGGAGCGCTTTACGCAGCAGGCTCTACATCAGATCCATTTCAGTTTCTCATACCCACAGTACGCAAAGGAGTCAGTATAAAGTAGCCAATGTTTGTTTGTAGCTATCAAAGAGTTTGGTAAAAAAGGATATAAAATAAAATTGAAAGTTATTTTCTTATTTTCTTCTAAAGGATTTAAAATAATTTAATGTCATTTTGGTATATGTTTATGCCATCAGTTGGCAACTTTTTAATCATAATCTTTGCTTGATGAATTCAATTTGCTGCCCATTGCACATGTTCCTTTCGCAGTTAAATTTAAGCAATTAAAACTGCCTTTCTTTAGTCCTTGTTGGCAATTAAATAATGATAAAGTGTAATTTATTTGCAAATATTGGAATATCCTTTGCGAAAGTAATTTTATCTTTTGAAGCCGGTTTAAGCATTTCATCATTGTCATGATTTTTAAGGACTTTTTTGTTTTTAGTATTATAACTCTTGTTGATATTTCTATTGCATTATTTGACTCTTTGTTTTTCTTCGCTGGCATTTAGAAATTTTTCTTTCATTCATTTTCATCATCACCATCATCAACATGATTTCCTGGCCACTTGTTTTCTTCATTTATATAATTTTTTTTTATTTATTGTTTCTAAGCTTTTGTTTGTTGTGTAGCTTTGTGATTTCATTTCAGTTTTACGAGTATATCCCATTGCTGCTAGTTTAATTTTTCTGACTTTTCTTAACTTGTCAGTGCCAGTTAACAAGTCAAATTGTTTGCCAAAAAATTGTTTGATTCTTATGCCAAGTACAGACAAGACAACCGTTGCGGCCAACAAGCCATGTTGCTTTCACTGTTGCATCGTCTGCAGGGCGGTTCTTCATTTAATCTGACTTTCTTTGCTAAAAACTACGAAAATGCAACGGGCGTTACCTCATGTGTAGTCATCGTCATCGCATATTCAAAATCAAAAATATTTCAAAAAAAAACAAGTCCTGGAACGGAAGTAAGAATTGCAATCCGGAAGTCAATATGGAAAACAAAATATTAAGAAAATTGTAGGCAGACGCAGAGGTCGTAGAAACGGTAGAAGTGCAAGCCTAAACCTGTGAGAAATCACAAATATAATTCACAAATTTTATTTAAATTATACAACATTTTATTACACACACATGTATTTTATTTAGTAGAAAAATTTTTTATTACAAATGATTTTTCGTAAAAATATCTCGTATTTCTGCACTATTTAATTGAAATGGTTTTGTTAAGCTTTTATTCATTAGTAAATTATAAATATTTCTATAGTAAAGCTTAAGTATTGTGTGAACGCATACGAGCATATATATGTATATATTTACAACTGAAACGATATGAAAAATTGACAAGAAAATTTACTTTGTAAAATTATTTCAATACGGCACTCATCAATGTTATGACGTGCGAAAGTCAGTTTTGCAAAAAAATTATTAAAATAAATATTTAAACAATATTTAATGTACATGTATAGTTTAAGATTTAAATTCCATTTTATAGTACAAACAACCAAAAATGAATTCATTATTTCTTATTGTATTTTAACATAAACAGGAATTACATTATTGTGCAGCTCTTGCCATTCTCTCGTTTATTAAAACAATTATCTTAATACTTTTCTTGATTTTATTCTTGTTATAATTAATTTTGGTTTTTCTTTTGTGTTGCGTTTGCAGCAACTACCAGCAGATACAACATCTAGGCTACGCCGGTCATGAAATTGCCACCGAAAGTATTTCACAGCAACAAGGTCTTCAGGACAAAGGCTACGAGGAATGGGTTGGTGAAATGATTGGTATGCGCGAAATTTTACGTAATTTTGCCAATGTCTCGGTTAATGATGTTGTTGGTATGCGAGCACCATTTTTAAAACCTGGCCGCAATACACAATACAAGGTAAGTGAATGGGCGGTTATGAAACTGTTGAATATTCATCAGCTTCTCAGCACTCTGGTGTTGTGTGTTGTGGGAATAACGTAACAACAAACAAACGAACAAAAAATTCCTTGTATTTATGCCAACATTTTTATCAACAAATGAATTTGTTGGTTTTTCTTTCTTCTTATTATTCTCAATTGGAAAAATAACCAAAAAAAAAAAAAATAAAGAAATCATTCTGCGAAATACACAAAAACAAGTGTCAATGATTTTTCTTCTTCTTTTTCCCATTAGCACATTCACGCACTTTCAAGCGTAAATATTTTAAAACTCGTCAAACTCTGCTGGACCAACCCAGAAAACATGGAGGCGGAACACATATTCCGTCTGAAGCGAAATTACTTTTGCCTGTGAATTTGAAATCACTAAAATTGTATAAAGGAAAAGAATTTCAAGCTTCTCCGATATTCCTATTGCCACTTCATAATGTGTGCTGGGAAGTCATTTATATTCCTGCGTTTCAATGCATTTGTTTCTACTTCAATTATCATGCGTGTTATATACTTCGTACGTATGGATGCTTCCATCGCATTTTATTTAAAATAAACCAGAGAAGAGCAATCATAATAAAAATAGCTAATAGTTACCAAAGATACAAGTTAAGATGTTTATAATTTGAGCATTGCCAAGGAGTTTCATAAACTTTTAAATTAACTTTTAATTGTTGCAATTTTATATCACATGCAGGGCAAAGTTGATTTGAAAAATGTTATGATATTTGTATTAGTTAATAAAGATAAAATAAAAAACTTTAATATTTAAGTTGACACTTTTTAAACTTAAATATAATTAAGAAATCCACTGAATTAATAACATTTTTAATTGAAAAAATTTACACAAAGTTTATGTGAATGGATTGCGAGTATCAAATATTGAAACAACATCGAACTCGAGTTTACAAAAATTTACTAAAATATTTACACAATTTTTTTACTCGAATATTTTTCAAACATAATATATGCGTAAAGCCTCTTAAAATTGGTTTCGCAGCTCCGCTAAATCACATTTTACTTAAAAATCGTATTGCAGTCATGTGAGACTACTAATTGAAATTGAATGTATTTGAGAGCTATTTGTAATCTACATGTCGAAAAATGCCATTTCAACTCAGAATTGAAAAAGAATTTAGTTACGTTACACTTTGCCCATATCATATTCAAAAATTTAACTTAATTACTATCACAAATAGGTGTATGCATAAAGTCGATAACACATTAACATATCCTTATGAGAAACTCCCATGCCTTTAACGAGATAGCAATATGTGGGTGTGTATCTATGTATATATGTAATTAAAAGGTATTGGACTATAGGGAATTATTTCACTCTAATATGAAAAAATAAAAGCAAGGAGAGACAGTAAAAACATGAGGTTTCCAGATGACACCACTGCCGCAAAACAAAATTTATATATCTGCGGATTTGACTTTTCAAAAGTGTGACTAAATCAGCTGCCTAATAGAATTAGGAAAAAAGCTTTACTTCATATTCACCTCAGAATAATATTAAATAAACTACTTGTGTGTGAAATGCAGTTTCATTTCACAAGTCTTATTAAAAATATAGACCGACTCGAAAAAGTTATACATACGTCTGGTGCAGAAATATTATAATAAACTTATTTAGCATCATTTCAATGAATGTTATTAGGAATGCCGAGCGATTGAAACGTACTGGTAACTGATAATGTAAATCTTGCGGGCCCATCTCTGGAACTGATTAAAGAATAACCTTTTAACTTCAAGAAATAAAATCAGATTTCGTCGTCGCATGAGATTCCACATCAAGCGATTTTCTATTTTAAGAATTTTACAAGTGCCCATTATATACAATTAAGTTGAATCTTAGCGAAACTCGACGGACATTCTAACAAACGCAATATGTAACGTAGTTGTTACAATCTTTCAAATAAAAAATGAATAAAAAATGTGGTCAAAAGTTCTCTTTTATTTAATAATTTTATCTAGTAAAACTGACATTGAAAACTAAAAAAAAATTTTTTACAAAATTTTATTAAAATCAAAAATTAATAAAAAAGCATCCTCTCAAAAAAAATGTATTGGCTGTGTAGATTTGAGCCCCTTTTCCAGCCTGTTGCAGCAGAGGCGTTATAGTTACTACTGCCTGTTAACTGTGCCATAACTATTCGATAACTTGATAAATAATTTCTTCAAGGAAGAATCCTTTTTAAGTCATAAATACATACAATTGTTTGTCTACAGGTTTTGGAGGACTTTGGTTACATTTACGACAGTTCAATCACCGTGCCACCAGTACCTGTACCCGTCTGGCCGTATACTTTGGACTACAAAATCTCTCATGAATGTAAAAGTGGTACATGCCCGTCGAAAACTTTCCCTGGCGTGTGGGAGGTTCCGCTTAATACTCACTACGTAGAAGGCTTTGAGGGTGGTCATTGTCCTTATTTGGATCAATGTGTTTTGCATAACTTGGATGAGAATGAAGTATTCGAATGGTTGCAGGAAGATTTCTCACGGTACTACGAACAAAATAAGGCCCCCTACATGATGCCTGTCCACACAAATTGGTTCCAAACTAAACCCTTAGAAAATGGTTTGCACAAGTTCTTGGACTGGGCCTTGGAACTGTAAGTATTTTTCTTTTTTTTTTTCTTTTTTCATAACAAGTATAGCCAGATCATTAAAAAGAAACTCTAACAAACCTAAATGAGAGAAGCGCTCGTGTAAACTGTATAAGTGGACAGTAAAATTAAAAAAAAGACCATCCACGTGAAAAAAGCAACAACAAAAGTAAGTACTACATACGAGTATGTAGGAGTATATCCGATACAAACTTCAACTCGCACGTTTTAATGAGAAAAGTTTAATTTTTTACTAAAAAAAGAGGGAAAAATTATACTTACCGTTCCACAAAAGAGCGCAAACAAATGAAAAACGAAATAAAACAACGTAAAACCACCTGCAAATAAAAAAAAATTAAATAATATAAAATTACTTGCAGTTAAGTGTTGTAAGGAATGAGAATATAAACATATAGATTATAATGGATGTAGCGACCATAAGCCGCCATGTTTGAAGTGGCGTTTGCCAAGCAAACTTTCGTAATAAAGTTATGCTCAGATAATATCGGTTTTTTCTGCATGCAATCTTTTCCTTTATCATCATCAACATCGCCGTTCTCATCACCGCCACCAGACTAACAAAATTGGCTAAAGTAATAAATGTTTTACACAGAAAAAATTAAATAAAACTTTAGTAAAACGAAAATGAGTTGAAAATAATTTTAGAAAAATGGAAATGTTTGTAAAAAGTTTAGAAAAACGTCGTTCTTGTAATAGAATTTTTGCTGCGAGAATTGGACAGGCATGTATAAAATCGTTTAATTTATCAAATGCAAATAAGAAATGCGACTGTCGGGCACAATCTGAATATCACTTGGTGGAAAAGTGATATGAAATAAAAATTAAAAATTGTTTTTAGCGTTCAAAAATTTTTGAATTTTGTGATTTTATACCGTCCAGGTAAATTGTTAGCGATTTTTTTAATTGCAGGCGTTCTCCAAAAAATCTTCAATGGTTGCCAGAGTAGCCAAACATTTCTATCAATGAAAATATGTTTGATTTTGTAAAACAAAAACCATTTACAATTGAACATAAATATTATTCTGTATTGCTCTACATTTATTCTCCAACCGTTTTATTTTTATGTTCAGGAAACATAAAAATAAATAAGAGAAGAGCTTAATGATCATAATAATAATAGAGATAATTATGAATATTTTTCTTACATTATACTTAAGACTGTAATTAAAAGTCAATAATTTGTATTCGTAATTCTTAAATGGTTTTCCTCTTAAATCTATTACTAACAACCATTTTTAATTGGAAGTATATCTAATTGTTCTGAATTTTTCATAAAAATAAAAATTTAGAATACTTTCCTTTCTCTTCACAAATTAAACTAATTTTCAATACATAAAAAAATTTCGTCAAGTCAAAATATTTTCCAGCAAGCAAAATTACACTGAAAACGTGAGTTTTTTTTTCAAATCACATTTAGGGAATTAAAAACTCGCCTCGTTGCAAATCTTGTGTTTTCTAGAATATGCCTTCTTTGATTAGGTTGCAAAAAATAAAAAGGAAAAAGGATTCAAAAATTAATTGGAATTAATTGGATAAACTCATGTGGGTTTGATTGTTAGAAATTCATAGATTGTTGTAAATGATTTTTGGTAACAGCTTCGAAAGCCTATTAAAAACAATCCAATTAAACCTGTGACCTCCTGAATGGTACACTAGATAATTACCAAATGTCCTGCGGTTATCCATACTGGCAAGGAAAGGTTAACTTGCCCAACGAAATAAAAGAGTTGTACAATTTCCCAAAAGAGGATTTTCCACTTCGAAGCACATGTTATATATTATATATCTGATATAATATTTATATATCGGTTGTAGAACACCACAACTTTTAAAGCTCAATTTATAAACTCCGCCCATTTACATTAAAAATACCCAAGTTAATCTTTGATTACGAATTCTTACAGTACTATAGTTTTCAACTTGATTTCATTTACGTGTAGACGCGCCATAACTTTTTTGTTGGCTTTTTTGCAACAACTTTGGTTAAAGTAATCGCTAATGAAATGAAAATATCAGTAACAATGGTGTAAAAGTTTATAATTTGATTTTAACAATGGCAGACGCGTTAAAGGACATACTGAATAACAGCTTTTTAAAATAAAATACATGTTGGCGATGAAGGTGACAATAATGATGGGAAAGAAAGCAAATTCAACAAACGAAAAAAAAACCTCTTGATAGAAAGATTGAGATTTTATTTTGTGCGTAAAATTTAACTTTTAAAGAATTTAAAAAAAAAAATTTTTAAATCAATATTGTTAAATTTTAACCTAAAATTTAAATTTTACTTGATGGCAGGAAATTGTAATGATTTTTTTTCTCCAACAACACTGAACTATTTATTGTTATTTTTTAACTTTTTTATTAATCACTGCTACGCGATTTTATATTATACGTTCCCTTTTTGTTAGGAAAACAAACGCAAATATAAATAAAGCTAAGACGTAGTCCATCTCTCAAGTGTCATACAATTTATACAAGAAAAAGCGTAATTGAAAACCAAAGAGATAACTAAAGGAGTTTTGCTTGAGTATTAGGTGTTCTTTTATAGGGTAAGAAGTATTTTATATTTATTACTCTGATCGCCTTAACTGGAGGACCAGCTTAAATCTACTTTGTGTTAAAGCGATGCCGAAAAATCTATGTTGCATTTAGATGGTGATGAAACCCGAGGTTACGTAAATTAATAAGCAAAAAGAGCAAAGTTTTCCACACTGCTAAATTTCTTAGGCCACACAAGTCCCTAACAGTAGAACACGACAAGGATGTGGGCAAACTCAGAGAATTTCAGAATCACCAAAGCGAATACTTCGAAGTGACAATAGGCTTCTTTACACTACTATGCACCGACCCGTTGTGAAAGTCAATACATTCTATCGCAACTCACTTTATTACGCCCTATTTTAAATGAGGTACGACTTCAAATGTGTATGGTTTTGTTAGGGATAACGGGGAAATGAAAAAGGAAACGCCAACCCAGATACGGTTGCTACCATGGCTTGATTGCTACATATGTAATAATTTTCAAATCGCAACTATTCGTGAGAATTTTTCGGCCCTCAAAAAAATCACCTCTTCTTTCACAAAAATTATTGAAAAAAAAAAATTGAATTTTTCATAGGAATTTTTAATTAGTGCTGCAAAACATAGAAAAACCTATTTGAACCAAAAACAAAAAAAAAATAAGAAAATTTTATTGAAAGGAAAACTTTTACATATAGAGGCGCAAAACGAGTGAGAAAAAAGTAAATGCTCGAGCCTGCTCTATTGTTTGGCGGCAAACAATATTGACAGTTGTTAGAGAAGTTTTGCAAAACAATACGAGAACTTCGAATGCAAATAAAAAGCTGTAGCACGGTCGACCGAATTAAAATTTAATGAATGGAACAGAGAAATGGTTGGAAAAACATGCGATTGGAGAAAATTTTAAATGTATTAAAAAAGTTGGTACCATAAACATATTTTATTTTTCTGCACCGTTTTCTAAGCTTTTTCTCATTTAAAAAATTATTAAATTTTGAATTTAAAGATTTTTTATATACTCGAAAAAAAATTAAATTCTGAATTTACGGAATGATTCAAATATCCAGCGGTAATTCTCCTAGCAGCAGCATTTCTCAAGGGGAGTATTTCAGAGTGCTTGTAAAAGTTCACAAACATTCATTCGTTCAAACATTGTTAAGGAAAATTATTGACTTGTATTGCAAATACAGTCACTGTACTACACATAGACTAGTAAGCACAACCAGAAATCTTTTAATGTTACAGGAGCAAACAGAGGCCACGTGATATAATCCAGTTATAAAATACGGATTAAAATTCAATTATTAGACCTTTTATTTTTGGCGTAGTAGAAGCTGTGTAGGAACACAAAAAAAATATATTTGGAACAAAAACAAAAAGCGAAGCAAATTTTATAAAAGGAAAAAATATAAAAAAAGAAACTTTTACGGCTGCTCTAACTTAATAGATATATATTTGAGGGTCTCTACCTAGCCCAGCGAGGCTTCTTCGCATAATAAATAAGTAGCCTTTTAAACAAGAATTTGAATAATTTGGAAAATCAAAATACATAGAATTCATTTCAATATGAAACTGTATGAATATATTTCGAATATGTTCCGCCAGTTACTAACATTTTCGAGTACGCAAAACCAAAATATATTTAATATTTCTTCTGGCGATACACCCAAATTCCATATTGTTAATTTGTCACTTAATCAATCTATTGTGTTTTACAGCCCTGACGTTTACGTATTGACGGTAACTCAAATGTTACAGTATATGACCGATCCCAAGGAATTACGTGATATAGCCAGCATTGAATCCTGGAAATGTGACAAGAGCGTAGCTGTAGCTCCCAAGCCCTGCAACATTTGGAATACATGTGCTCTGTCCTTCAAAATTCCCGAGCAGAATGTTACCGATACTCGCTACATGGAAACTTGTCGCGAATGCCCCAACGTTTACCCTTGGCTGGGTGATGCTGCTGGCACTGGTATACAAGGACGTGACAGTTATATATTCTCAGGACCTATACAAGACGCCGATGGCGAAAGTGTTGATGAAAATTAAGCATACTTATAACAAACATACAAAAAATCTCAATAGTATCCAATGAGGCGATTTCATTTGCTACAAAACAAACAAATGTGCCAGGATTAATTTTCATTCAAATCCTTTTTCTTTCAATTTAACTATAAACATCCCTTCCATATCTTTTTAAATTGTTTTTTTTTCTAAATTTGCAAAATATTTTTTATTTTTGTTTAGAATTTATGTTTTTAGGCAAATGAACTTCATAAATACATTTAAAATAGTTTTTAGATACAAAACTATGAAACAGAAAGCCGAAATTCGTATCAACTTTGCTAGTAAATAAGTTATAAATAAATTTAATTCTCCTTTACACAAAATAATAAAAACATTATATCATTTTCGTCTCCGTTTATTTTCCGTTCAGGAACAGCAGCTGAGGCCACGACAAACTTCTTACCGTGGCAGAAAATAATTATTATCATCTTTCAAATGTTTATTAACCTCAATGAGAAAAATAATAATAAAACAGGGAGCGAACGAATCACAAGCAAATATTTGCATAAAAAAATTAAAATTCATTTTATTTTTCCAAAGTTTTTCTGTTGCTTTCCTAAGAATGAAATTATGCTTTTTAAACAAAAATACACAATAAAAACAACAATGCCAAGTGACAGTTTACTTTGAAGTTATTGAAAATTATATTTTTGGCACGGGAACGTAAACAGAAAACATTCTTTACTTTTTATTGGATCAATGTGGCCATTCCTAGGCAATGAACTTCATTATTAGCAGCATTCGATGGTTACAGAATCCAATACAGTATTAAATTTATATATATGTATATGTGTATGCTATACGTATATTTACATACATCCGATGTTGCAAATTTTCGATAACGCTGAGGCATAATTACGGTTCTATGCCGTTAACAAGTCGAATTATCTTATCCTTTTGATCACTAATTGTTGCTGGTTTATCGATGTACTTCTTTTCTTTCAAATAATTGTGTGAATATGAAGTCAAATGTAAAGAATTTTGTGTTCAGTAGTGGCTCTAACTCGGTCAAAATGAAGCTCTTCAGGAAGTGGTCACAATGGCAATTATCTGCATGACGAAACAAATCCTTATTCTTCCTTATCCACAAAAGCGAAAAATTAAAAACGTGCTTTAAGCATTTTCAACACATCATATTACGGGTAACATTTTACAAACAAATAGTGAGCCCAACTGTACGCGAGTGTGCGTTCATTTATCGATATCTGCGACTACAGCTGTAACTATTTTAATAACTTGTGGGGAACATTTTTGTAACCATTCTGACCAATACACGTTCTGACAAATGAATACTTGACAAACATACATATCCACTCGCATTTTAAAATATTAAAGCTAAAAAAGTTTCCTTTAAATATATAAAATGAAATTAAATATAAAACAATATTGCGTATTGATGAATTATGAAAACAATATCTGTGTCCCCGTCCACACAAGGTGTATCAAGTTAATGCCAAAGAAGCAAAATCAAAAAGCCATCTAAACCACAAACACAATGCTGCACCAGAAGACGTGCTATAAAAAGTGTTTGTTACAGATGTGCCTTCATGTGCATGGGCGACAAAACTAAAGCAACAGCCATTTACATTTTCACACTACTCGCAGTAGCAACACGACTTAGTCCATAAGTGTGTTGTAAATTCATGTATACATGTGTTTAGAATCTACGCATCCGAAAACACATGTGCACATCTGCTGAAAATATTAATATGGAATCATTGAAAGCCATGTTTGCGCCACACACTTTTTTACTCGTTTTGTGTAATAATCACTTTTAGCTTGTGAAAGTAAAAGAGCCATTCATTGTTAACACGATTAAAGTTGCTGAATTGAGAATTGCAATGGAAATGGCACGGCGTAAAGTAAATAAAACTTTACCAGGGAAAAAGCAAACTTACACTATACTATTAATAAAGGCGAAAAGTTTATTACAGGTTTCTAATATGCATTTCAACAGATCAAGATTGGCGAAAACTTGACTTACAATGTCTACGTAATGTCTATCTGCAAGATTATATTACCCTGTATGGTATTCGTCATTAAGTGGATTCCGAGAATTCTTCTACAAATGTAATATATGTGCTTAATAAATATTTTTCATTTTTCAGCAAATCCAAATTTTTGGTTATTTTTCAAGCACTTTTCAAATCTTAATAAACATTTTAAAATTTGGTTTCCAATATTTGTCAGCATTCCTCCTTACGCTGCAGAAATTTGTCAATTATTATTGTCAATTTGGCGAGCTCGAAATGAGATGAAACTTACAAATGTGACTGCCGAAAGCAATCGCAGGCTTGTCACGTGACACTCAAGGATTTGTTCCTTATGCGTAAGGCCTGTGTCATTTTGTGAATAAAGAAAGAATTAATAAGTACTCGTAAATTAATTATTTAAAGGTTAGAAAAGATAATTTTTCTCCGTCACAACAACTAAACATGTTTACTGTATAAATTAGCAAGAACGAAATTACGTGGCATACAGCTCGATCTGCAACTACCATTTGTCACAACTACAATATCCAATTACACACCAACAAGATTCCCAGTACTCATTAAAGATTGTTTTCAACAGGAACCATTCGAGATTATTTTTCTAATATTTCATGTGCGGGTAACTAAGATTAATGAAGTCAGTTCAAATAGTGCTATAACTTCTCTTTGCTACTGTGGATTTAATGCACACTGACTCCGACAAGTATAATTCTGAAAGTTGTAATTACCAGAGTTCATTCAATTACTATATGATATTTCTTCAAATGTATGTATTTACAAGTAGGTTCGTACAACTGATTATCTGCTAGCACATTCTTACTTCCGCAGGTACACTCACACACCCCAACAGATTACGTAAGAATTTCAGCACTTTAATTTGTCTAACTGTGCATTCAAGTTGTGTATTCGATTTACTTTCGAAGCTCTTACAGGTAACACGTGCCCACAAACATACGAGTACACACAAGTTTTCCTACTAATTGACAAACTTATTTTTATGTCTGTAGCTTTTACTCCAAAACACAAATGTTTGAACACATTTTCACTAGTTGTGTAACTTCGCATATGTGTAGGTATTACCAAGTTAAGTATTTTCATACGAGTCCGCAAGGGCGCACATTTTGCACAAATTTAAATCAGAGATGATATCGTGCTGAAATTTTAATATAAGTGCTACTCATGATCTGGAACCTCTCTTTGGAAACAAAACTTTAGACGTTTTCGTTTTAGTTGAATTTAAAATTTTCAGAAACTATCCATTAGATTTGAAATCATACTCAGGTAGGATCGCACCTAAACTACGTAAATAATGTTTCTTTCTAATCCAAATCAAGATTTTGCAGCACTGTGTATGTATGTATGTGCGTGCAGTCGCACGAGCTTCCACATAAACACTACACCTCACAGGCCAGAGTCATTTGAATTTCGTTTCGTTAGAAGTTTGCTATACGAAGTTTTCTTATTGTTCTATGAAATTTTATTTACCTTTTTTGCAACAAATTTAATTTAAACCTTAATGCAATCAATGAATGGCAAGCTTATTTTTGTGGATTAGTTCCTTGAAGCCCTTAAGCTGAATGTCTTCTTTAAGTTAAAGTTTTCCATCCGACTGAAAAACCTTTTTATTATTTTTTTTCGGATAACTTATACTGGTAGGTAAAATTTCAACAAATGGCCATTAAGCAAATTTGCGTTTTCGTATTTAAGAGAAATGCACACACCCACACGCACACACACACAAAATGATTAAGCTGTGTTTGTTGAAATTGCTTTTGGGCTAAATAATTTAAGATAACATGCAGAAGGTTAGGAAATTTTAAAGGCAGCAATTAAGTTAACATAAAATGGATTCAGTTTTATTCCTACATAGTTGGGGCCAGTAGAGAATTACTTCGTATAAATTATTATGAATCTTATTATATAGAGTTTGCAAATATAAATATTTAAAAAATTAAATATAAATATGTCACGGCATATGAGCAGCCACTACATACGCTATTTGACTATGGCAAGACCACAAGGAAAATTATAAATATTCAAAATTAAAATAGATTATGCACAAAATAGTTCCTTTCGTCCGTTTTTGGCGGGACCACATTTTACTTTTAATAATTTCTCTACATGCCATGTTACATCTTTTATATCTATATGTACATATATAAAAATGACGTGCATGTTAGCGATCGATAAACTCAAAAACTACTGAACCGATTTTGCCCAAATTTTATATGCATGCTTTATGGGCTGTGAGGAGTGTTACTGTGTAGTTTGAAGTTCGCTCGACAGATGGTGCAATTTTGCTGAAGTCTTTAAATTCTTAATCACTGTGTAGCGCCGTCAATTAGTGCGTTACCGACTCAAACGTAACCCCTTTTCGTGAAAAATAATAAAGTAAATAAATAACCCGTCTTTATCTTGGAACCCATCATCAATATTCTTACTCGCTAATGAAGACAAAACCAAAAACGCAGTTTATCGAAAAGCATAGCTATAAATATATTTTTATAATTTAAATAAAATATGTAAAACATAATATATAATTATAAAAATTTAAATTTTTACATTTTAAAATACATGAAATATGAAACCAAAATATAAACAGTGTGTGTTATTACAATTTTGATTTTTGGATTTTTGAATAAAACATTTTTTCTATTATAAATAACTAAAAATAATGATTTTAATTTTCTCCGAGTGACCGTTCAAAATAAAAGGCCCCAACTAACAGTTAAATTACAATTTGTATATAAATATTAATTCTGTCATATGTTGGGCTCAATGGAGGGCAACACAGTTTCTAACAGAATTAAATTTACCAATAGTCATTATAATAAAGAATTATATAAAAAGGTAAAAAGATTTTAGTTGCAGCAAATAAGAAGTCTATTTTCTTGTTTCAGTATCTACACGGCTTGGTATTTTAAAATGAGCAGTTCCAAACATATAACTCTGTTGCCCCATCTTGTATTTCAAGCCGAGCGTGTTTCAACAAAATTCGATTGTTTAGTTAATAAGCAATTAACAGAATTTTGGCAATTCATATAATATTTCTAGAGAATTAAAAACGTATTTTTTCTCCCCTTTCAATCAAAAGCTGTACTTAATTCATAGATTTAGCTGAAAGAGTTACATTAAAGGCTGCAACTTGCACCGAGCTTAAATTGATTGACAATCAAGCCAGGAAAGTTCCAACGAAAAAGAAACCAAATTGAAATATGAGCATTCATTCTTTTTATTGATTTCTTCAAATAGAGCAAGTCGCCAACAATAAAAGATATTTTGTTTTAAATATTATTTCCTTCCCGTCCTTTAGCCGGATTATATGGTTCCATATACAGATTGCATGTTATATGAAGTTATGCAATATGTAAGTTAAGGCCAGGTTTTACTATCCTACATAGTCGTAGGATTCATTCACACGAATATCTGATGTGATACGCTCTTATTTTAAAAATCGCATCAAAATAGTGTAGCTGACGTCACACTATCACACAAAAATGATGCAAACAATTTTTTGTTTGCCGATGGAAGTAAAAGCCACTCTGATCGCGTGAAGATATTGATAAAAATAAACAACTTTTAATTTAATTTATTATATTTACAGCAATAAAGCAAATTTGTTAACGCCCCAAACTCCTTTAGGGGTAATCATTCCCAGGTGAGTGCAAACTATCTGCCACCCAAAAATAAAACATTTCTATGTAACTTCAAATAAAAATAAATCGTATGCAGATGATAAATTTTTAAGCAATTTAATACGTTCTAATCAATTCATTTATGAGGAAAAGGAGAGAAACACAAATTTAGTTATTTGCTAGTAAAAGCTTGAGGAGAGGTCATACCCCTAGTACCGCTGGTCTTAGAAAAACCATTTGGATTAAAAATTAGAAATACTTACGTATTTAAAATTAAATATAAATAATATATAAATAATTAAATCTTATAAGTCGGGAATAAGAATGTACATATAAAAATTCATTGCTTTCGCATAAAATAAAAAGAAACTTTTGACATTTTTTTACAAATTTATTTTCTCCGTTTATTTGAGTTTGTTTATGCAAAAAGGAATTAAGAAAACACAAGGACGTCTTATCTATTCGCACATATGTAGAGCAACAGCAAGGACCAAAAAATCTCTCAGACGTATTTAAGGACTTTAAGGTAAAAGGAAAAGGGAGAAAGTTTAAATATTAATGTGTTGCCTTGACTTGAGTGCAGTACTAAATATCGTGTGTTCTAAGATTTTTGTGGCAATAAATGTAATTATTTATGCAACGACCTTGTCACTTCGTTGTAAGAATCTTGTAAGAATCTATAAAGACATTATGGCAACCAGTGTTGCCATAAAAGCGGAATACAGTTTATATTTTCTTGGTGTTTGTTAATTTAGTTATAAGTTTTTTGTATAAATGCAGAATGAAAAAAATTTATGATCAGCAGCATATAATTTTTTATTTTAAAATACATTGAAATTAATTATTTTGGTTATGCGCTGGCTGCCATGTGCATTTTACTACGCTCTAATGCTGGTGATCAGGGAATTGTCTTATAAGAACTACCAATTTAAGGAATTATTAATTAAAAAGAAATGGGAATTCCCCTCAAAACAAAGTTGACAACAAAGTTATAACAAATTCCAAACGAAAAAATTGGTTAAAATTTGCAATTGTCTCTGATTGCTGCCAAAGTGAAATGTTGGTTACGACTGTAGTGGACGTTTATGTCCTGTGAATACTGTTGTGATTCAGAAATATGTACGTTATCATGAACAAGAGTAACTTTTTGCAAACCATTAAGGTTTCATGCTTTTCTGGAGCTTAAGGTATTTGAATACGTACATATAATATATCACAGTTAAGAATACTCAAGTACTTCGTCCGAGTTCCTCGTAATGGTAATGACTCTACGCTAATCAAAACAATACAGTAGTAAAGACTATTAAACAAAAGCAATAAAACGCCACAACCAAGTTTTTCTTTATTTTATTGAATAACTACAGTTGTTGCTAAATAAAAAATATTCTCCGGTAAGTGTAAAAAAATTAGTAAAAGAGGCGTAACGATGGTACACGGAAAATCTTGTAGTTATTTCCTCTTAAGAGCAAATGTGGCGCGTTTATATGTTCGCACATTGTCAGTAGCAATTCTCGTATGCCTCTTTATAAGAATGCACCACAATTTACTTGTGAAGCAACAAAAATATTTTTTCAAATTGAATTAATTTTAACAGTTGAAATTCAAAAATATTTTGAAATACATTTTTTTATAGACACCGAAATATTTTGTTTCGTAAATTGGAAAATATTCAACAAAAACATTCGCTTCTTTCACACAATTTTTATTGTGTGAAATCTAAAAGCATTTAGGCAAAATGTTTTACGGCTTCAGATAATTTTTTGACTGAAACGAAATCAGTTTCCCATATAAACTGTTGAAACACATTGCTGGTGCTGAAAAATTTCTTCTTATTCTCATTTCTGGAAATTTAATTTTTTCTGTGTATGAATGAATGATGATAGTCATGTTAGCATTGGCGATTAAAGCGTAATGATAATGCTTTGAAAAAGGCGATAAACTTTGTTTAAATAGACAATTTATTTTATGTTGATTGCTCTTGTGTTTCAAATTACGGTGTTAATGGTAGATTGTTATTGAAATTTAGGTAAGAAAAGTTTTTTTTTACTAAAAAGAACTACAAGAAAAAAAATATATTCAGAAGATGTAATTTTTATGGAGAATTTTGTCCAAAAATGGAAGAAAAGTTCGTTATGCAAGGAAACGAAGAAGTAATTTTGCTTTTTTGTCATACATACACACTTAAGTACGTACATACATAAGTAAAAAATATATACATATATGTATATATATATATATATATTTACGTTGGAAAACTAACTATAGCTTTGGTGTTCTAAACTTCTACATAGTAGAAAAAACAGCTGTTACAGTTTAGTGCCGCATTTCCACTGAGGTGGACCGAAGTGGATAGACTGATGGCAATCAAGCTCGGTTATTAAAAATATAAAATAAAAAATACGTTCAGTTTTTATATACACGGAATAATAGAAGAAAATTGAAACCAATTTTAAAATGGACAAGAGAATTATTGTAACAAAAATTAAAGATTAATACCTTTTTAATATAAAACTATAATTTGCTCGCACCATTTCTGTAAAAATCTGTTACATTCATAAAATGAGGAGAAATAAAACTTTACATGCAATTCAAGAGTGAATGGTTTGACTAAAAATACGTTTACAAATCACAGTTTAAAAAGGAGAAATCAAGAGAGAACAACTCTGTTACATATTAATAAAATAATCACCAAGAGAGAATAAATCTCTCACATATTAATAAAATAATCAACAAGAGAGAAAAACTTTGCTGACTAAAAAGTAAAATAATTTGCATATTAAGAAAAAAGTAACTGATATAGAAAATGAGATCAAAAAATCTAAAAGTACTTACTTTTATATTGATATGTTTATTTGGTTTAAAGTTAAATTTAAGGAGAAACGCGAACACTTTTCAAGTAAAAAGAAGCATAATATCGAAACTCCTTATAGTTAATAAAAATTGTAAAGTCAACCACATGAGACTTTGTAAGACGATTCTAGAATTTATCTGAGTTCTTTAATTCTTTTTCAATTTTTTTTTTCTTATTTTTAATAAGAAAAACACCATTCGGTTTTATTTTTGGTTAAAAATGAGTTTGCTCAAGTTCGCTGTCATTCATCCACTCAAATTTACCGATTTAGACACACGATTATGCATATTTACCACTGTCCGCGATCACATTTCAGACTGGCTGTCATGCTTTGTTTTTAGTCGCTTTTTTTTAATTTTATATCGAAGGCATACCGAACAAGCTGCATAACTTTTTTTCAGAGTTTCTTGTTTTCACGTCAGGCGACACGACACCGACACGACATCAACACGACACCGACACGGCAATACACCGACATGACACTAACACGACACGTTTTCCAGCCCATTCACACTCCACTAATTCTTGATAATTACATAATTCTTTATTCGATTTTTAATCAAAATCTTTATTAAATCTTGCCATATATCCTAATGACTATATGTATGTTCAAAGTATGCATGAATATTCCTTTAACATCAAAAAATATAACATCAAGTTCACTTGCTCGTATTACTTCAGTAGCTTACGAAGTAAAGAATGTGTTGTTTATAATTCAAGTTTACTGCGAATATTTTCAATGTTTATTTTGTATTATGAAATCAATTTAGATTACTGTTACGTAAAATGGAATAAATTTCCATTGGGAAATTTGTGAATTTTGTAACTTGAGTTCCATGCATCAAATCCATGCACAGTTATTTAATCGCAAAATGCAAAAGAGCATAAAATCAGTAATTAATTAATTTTTACTGATTTCACTCTGCCACTAATTCTATGTTGATTTTAATTGAAATCTCATTAGCAAATGTACATAATTGATTTGTTTTGAATTTTATGTTCAACAACAAACGCCCTCAATATGGCTAGAAGTATCCTGTTCAGACATAAATGTTAAGTGAGTCAATTGATTCGAAAAAATTAAGTGTTTACACACGACATTCTCAATTTGTCTTTATACGATTATCCTTCACTGCACTCATGCTGCAAAAAAGTTTGCGTTACGCATTTGAATCAATTTATCAAAGAAATTATGAATTGATAAAAACATTAAATTGCAGGATGTGGCTTCATTTCTGGACTAAATCAAATTGCAAATGTGAAAGCTATTTTATGTGTAACCGGATATATATCCAACAACAATTCCTTTTACTAGTTAATATTTTCGCAATAGGCAATAGACACTGCAGGAAAGCTAATTTCATCAAGTCATACATACATTGGGCACAGTTTTTCAGTTTTCCGACAATGTGTAACAAACTCACGTGTATTTTACGGTGGTTCGAGGTACGCCTCAGTTCGGCACAGTGTATAGCAGCTGAATCCTTCCTGCGGCATTTGTTATTAATATTAGATGCAGGAGCTAAATTACCTCATTCGATATCGAGTATTTTTTGTCGAAATGTAACGATATTCGTTATCGAAGCGTAAACAAACACTCATTTTGCGGCGCGAAACAAAACAAGGAAACAAGAAACAAAAGAGAGACGCAATTAAAATTGTATTTTTTCGAAATTTTTTTGCAACAGTTTTTGAATGTGTTTATTTCAATACAATGTAAATTTAATTGTTTTTTGTTTCTTTTTTTTATTTTAACCATATTTGGTTCATCCTCTGATTCCAAAGATGAGCAACACAAAAATACACTTAAATTCACTTTAATATTAATTTATTTTATTATTTTAACAATTTTTCACAAGCTTGTCAAATTTCAGTTTTCTTTTTCGTGTTGTTATTTTTATTCTCAAATGTTTACAGCAATGTAAAATATAGTAGTAGACATTTAAATTACAATTGAATGCCGTGATCCAAGCAATTGAATGTGTTTATTTCAATACAATGTAAATTTAATTGTTTTTTGTTTCTTTTTTTTATTTTAACAATATTTGGTTCATCCTCTGATTCCAAAGATGAGCAACACAAAAATACACTTAAATTCATTTTAATATTAATTTATTTTATTTTTTTAACAATTTTTCACAAGCTTGTCAAATTTCAGTTTTCTTTTTCGTGTTGTTATTCTTATTCTCAAATGTTTACAGCAATGTAAAATATAGTAGTAGGCATTTAAATAACAATTGCATGCCGTGATCCAAGCAATTGCAACTATCGAAAATTTTATTGTACACGAACGGTAATCGATAGCGAATGCGGTAATTATTATACAAAAATTTAACAAATATGTTTTATTAGCTAATTGTAATTTTATGAAAATTTTCATAAGCTTTTGCTTAACATAAAAATCTGACATTGTTAGGCCACACTGTCATATTTTTTCAGCAAAGATGCTGAATATATTGATTTGAAATTCTTTTGAAAATTTGAAGTCTACTCTGCTTCAGCAGATTGGTCTCTAATGTATGTATGTATGTACATTATAATCCCAATTGTCCCACCGTATAATGTTTACAAATTACAAGAATGTATGTATATACCATGTACATGCCAATATGCAAGTAAGTTGGTGTGAATATTGTGAATTGATTTGTGAATGTTTTGTTAGTGGATTATTATAGATTTATGACAATTCAGTTTAAAATTAACTGGAATAAATTGTGAATGTTAGAATAAAATAGCGGCCTTCATCACTTTCCTGATTTTATTTTGATTTAACTAATGACATTTTTAAGCATAATCTAAAACAATTTCCCTGCGGATTGGGCATAGTTAAGCAAATGTAAATTTTTACACTTACATATTACACACACATACATAAGCACACACATATTTATTTTTATGTTGATAGGAAATATTTAGAAATGAAACAGCGATAGTTTTCATAGCAACAAGCAAACTAATTACATCTGCCTTCAAAGTTATGAAAGAATTATTTTTAATTTTTGATTTGAAAAAGTAGCACGTCCATATGTAAATTACAATAAAAAATTTTGCTCGACGCTCCTATATTAGATAATATATATTATGTACGTAAGTATGTCGTTGCTTTAGTAGGCAAAGGATGAAACTAATACATAAATAGTAAGTATGTAAATATAATTTGTTCAGCCATATACATAAGTACATATATTTATTTTGTGCTATTGAGTTTAAGGATATTTTTTTAGGTTTTTATAGAAATTGTTTTTTTTTTTTTTTTAATATTTCATTGCCGGTATTGAAATTTAACATCAAATGTAATTTATGGCAGTTCTATTTAACACCAACGATATGTAGAGACATTTATTTCCAAAATTTAGAAAAATTTTATAGCCAAAGATTTCCAATAAGTGGCAAAGTACGCAAGTGTGAAAGAGTAAGCGCGCGTTTATTTGGCCATTTAAGAGCAAAAGTTTAAGTGATGTAGTCCAGCAATTACATGGGAAAAAGCATAAACAATCAATCCAATCCAATCCCTCCACCGCTTTTGTGCACAGACATTTTCTAAAATATCGAATGTTCAAATAAATAAATTATAATTTTTAGGCTTGTAAAATATCAGTTGGTAGTCAAGGCGCCGTATGTGTATAAAAATAAAATGTAAAAAATAAAAATTATTCATAATCTGCAAACCTAAAGTTCAGGCTTAAGTCAGCCTGAACTTTCCAAGATTGTTTCATTAGAACAGAGCAATTCCTCATAAGTTTAACTTTTAATTGAATATCAAACATGTACGTTTGCTGATTTCATATTTACATATTTACGTGTATATAGACAAATAAAACGATGATCAAATATACTCCTACGTCAGATAATCACACGGTCATGTAAATATTTGCAGGGGGTGAATGTCTGTCGCAAACACAAATCCATTTAAAATAAACATTTTAGTATCATGTTTGCATTTACAGCAGCTCCAATACAATCTTAATGTATATTTTTTGTGTCATTTTATCATTTTGTTTTGCAACATCGATTTGCTTTTGTTTTTGTAGACAGTTTATGCTGAACATCTCTTGTGACCCAGTGAAATTGCTCCCAAACAAATTTTAAAAGTTAAGGTTTTAGTGTCGTTCTAAGTGCATGTTTGGGCATGCACAACTAAACATACGAACACACACACGCAAATGTAGGCTCAATCACTCACCTATTCAAACCATATGCATCAAAATAAATTTCAGATTTAACATTTCAATTCTAAAATCGCCATAGAGGACATGATTCACTATGCCCCACAGTCGTACGATTCATTCATATTTTATTTTTATCTGAAAGATAAATATGTTCCGTGTTATTATTTCAAAAGAAAAAAAAAATTATTTCTTTCATTATGTTTAGGAATTATTTAAAACTTTTTCAACTATATAAATTTAATTTGTTTGTTTTATTTTGTTTTCTTTTTTTTAATAAAATGTTTATAATTAAATAAATCAATTCTTTAGGAAAGTTTTTTTATGTGTTCCAGCTAATTATTGACATTATAAATAATAGAATACTCCGAAGACCGTCGATTACTCCTGCACATTTATTTTTGTTCGTTATGAGCGCCAATATGACAGAAGTTATGGTTATGAATATTTAAATCAAATTGATATTCAATGAAAGTGTGAAAGTAAACGGGTTAATCCACCAGGACCACGTGATATAACACTATAGGATTTTTTTATCATCATTGCAAATCGAATTTTATATCGACTATAACTGTAATGCCTAAAACTCTTTGAGGAAATTCTTAACATTTCACTAAATCTGGTTGACAACCATAGAAAAATTTAACAAAATGCCATAAACGAAATAAAGAGTACTAATCCATGCACAAATGCTTGTCCTTTTAAATAAATTTATCCTTAAAAATGTAAACTTTTATAAATTGACTTTATTTTAGAAACTCTCCTTTAACTTGTTAACTAACGAAAATGTAAAAAATATTTAGAATTCATTTTCACCCTTTTAAATGTTTCTTTTTATTCTAATTTCTCAAATCATATCACATATGTAAATCCATACATATGTACGTATGTAAACATGTATTTATTTATTAGAATTCAGACACATGCACACTTTTACATAAAGTCAACACTTTGCATGCGTAAGTATAGAAAAATAACCAAATAAAAAAATCTTATACAGAAAAGGGATAAAAGTAAATGCTTACATATTTATAGTTTAGTTTATTTAAGTAAAATTTTAGTTTATTTACATTTTATGTGTTGAATTTTAAAATTTATGATACGCAACTAAAAATTACAAAATAAAATTAAAAAGGAAAAACTGCCACTTATGCAAGAGTGGCTTGGACGATACTCTACTTTGTATAAAAAGTTTTATATTAATAACGTCAATATTTATTGATAATTAAAGTTGCGAACCTTTTCAATTATTATTTTAATTATTTAATTTAAACTACTTCTTGAATTACCCTTTGCAAGCAGTTATTAATAACAAGGATTACGGCAAATTTTAAACTGTGTCGGAATCGAACCGATTATCATTGATATCTTCGAGAGCAGTCATGCACGAGCCAAAACATATTTTTCTGATTTGTATATTTTCATATGTTATTAAACAGAATAATTTATTTAACATTTATTTAAAACATTTTATTTAACCGTATAAAATTCATACATATTTTATAAATTGCATAATTGCAAGGGAAGTTAAAAACTTTTAATTTTCTAGTTATTATCAACAAACTAGTTTTTGGTAATTCGTGCATTTGCATATGCAACATATCCTTTGACATGAATACACACGAGCTCATGTAAACGCCCAGCATTCGGTGTTATTATTGCTGTCACTCAGAAAAAACTACGACATAAGGCCATCAACTGTTGTTTGCCCCATCGTTCCTACGTTTTGTGTGCAAAAACCACATAAAAAAGTAACAAAAAAATTATTTAATAATGAATCCTACACAGTCCAGAGAAGTGTTGTTGTAGGAGTATATAAATGTCATACAAATTGAACATTTTTAGTTTTCTCCATATATATTCTAAATTTAAAATGCTTTGATATAAACTTGTAATAACTGATGCACAAGGCTATTGGCATGAATATCCAATGTTGCATTCTCGCATTACTTTGGTTATGGCATTCATTTTTATTCGTTAGAGCATTAATTTGAAGAATAAAGTACTGCCGAAGCCTACATAGTACCATTATTCCGCTTTGCCGCCACCTCTATATTTTATTATTTCTTATAAAAGTTCACATAAATTTTTAAATTTCGCGAGTGCTATTTAAGAAAATCTGCACATGCACTTACATACATATGTAATTAACAAGTTTTTAACAATTGCAATATTTTTCAATTTCGACCTCCAAGATCTTATTAATCGCATAACACGTTATCCAATCTGAATCTACTTATATATTATCGACATCACATTAAAGTAAATCACTAAGCAACTCGTGATATTTGATAAGGAAATTTTATTTCAACAATTTGCATCCTTTTGATGACTTTCACTGCATATTTTTAAATAAAGTCTAACATTTTGCTATTTGTGCATGTATATATAATTCTAATATCCGTCATAAAGCGTGTAATATATGTATTCATGAGAGTGTAGCACGGTCTCTCTATAGTCGTGTTTTTGAACTACTGGACAAATACTTTCAAACATATTGAGGCATATATATAGATGTATAAGGATATCAGATTTATTTTGAATATACACTTGCACAGATATTTATAAATTGTTAGTATGTTAAATAAAATGTTTTCGTAAATGGCATCAACTCTTACAACAAATTTGATTTTAAACATTCGTACATACATATGTGCGAGTATGTATACTAGTATATACATATATCCCTATATTCTTCTGTATTTGCTGCATATGTGCTATTATAGTTTCATTTAACCCAGCCATGTATGCAACGTACATCATTAGTATGTAAATATTCGTTAGTTTCAATTACAACCAAACAGCAACAGCAAATTGTTCTTGTAATTCAACAATAATTCCTTGAACAACAAAGAAAGTTTTTCCGTATTGATTTTTATTTCCTTCTCAAACAAAAATACAACTAAAATAAAACTTCGGAAAAGCAATTTCACATTGAGACCCATGGCTTTAACAATATTTTTTCCTTAAAATATAAGTATTTTAATCCTGGGCAATAATCACAGAAATATTTGATAACTTCCAGCTAAGTTCAAATAAATTTAATTTATTGCAAAGCTCACTTAAAAGTTTGGTTTAATATCTTTTATGAATTTATGTTATATATTCTCTGTATACCGTACGATGAAAAATTAAAAAAAAAAACGCAACTGATTTGAAGTGGTCGCAATTGAGTCACTATTGTAAATATTAACCCATAAATTGTTCTCGTGATTAGATTAATCCCGATTTCATTTTCTTTCTTTAAAAAAATCTTTCCACGAATATAATCTGAAGAAGTACCGCTTTAACTTTGCAATCGTTATTCATATTATGCATTTTTTTATACATGATGACCGCAGCAGCCAGTGTAACAATTGCCAACTATTTGCATACTACTGTAAGCCTTCCTCGGAAATCAGTAAAGAACGCCAAATTTTTTTTGCTTGAAAACTCAATACATGGAGAAAATTTTTCCCCTAATGAGGCATTTGTTGGGTGAATTATGATATAATTATTATTTCAATATAATCTGAATTTTATTCATATCTAAAATCTATACAATATTTACTCGCAGCAAGCAATGGGAAAGGCTTTCGGAAACATTGAAATATTACATTTCCATTTTCCATTTTCAAAATATATTTCATCGTATTTACAGCGTAGGCCTCCGTTGGCGATGCAGGTTCAATGAGTGGAAAAAAAATGCCCAGCATATTTACCAAATTAAATGGGTTGGATAGTGTCCAATAGACACCACGATACTTAATTTAAGCCTTTTAAATTTTTAGTAAAATACTTATATTTATGAAGCTATGTATATATATATAAACGTACGTTTGTAAGTATTTATCATGTGATTTACATTTCATGTTTGAAAAATATTCGAAAATAATATATTTAGCAAAAACTAGGAAATTATATTTAAAGAAAAAATATTTTTTAAGGCTATATAGAAAATGTGCAGTTATAAACTATTTTTTAATAATTATTTCATAACAAGTGGAAGCATTAGTAATAATGCTGAATATGCAGCATTTGTTTGTTCTCCATATTTCCACATACAAAGCGCAACTTACTGTTATACATCTTTCAAACATGAAATATAAAAGGAACCACAACTAATTGCAACTCTCCTTATATATAATCCCAGTAATTTCGCCGTCTTTTTGTATAATACAGCGTCTATATGTAAAGTTTTAAAACAAATGTTACAGATTTGACAAGATATATCTTTATAAATGTCATACTTGTTTCCACTGTACAAGATTATAGTGGGCGGATTAAGGTTTGGCTCCAGTTTGCACGCTTGTTCTGACAGTGCCATTCCAATGCCAGACATTTCCGGATTTATTTTTCCTTTCGCTAAAAAATGTTATTAATAGGTCAGTTATCCCCTAGTTATTAATAATAATTTTTCGCCTGAAGTATATATTCTCTTACCTCCCAGACAAAGGCCCTGACGATTTGTTAATAAGCAACCAACAGTTTCAGGTTGTGAATTTCTACGAAAATTGGTAATAGAATTTTTAATATTAATAGATAATTATTATATTTACATATCATTTAAAACTTTTTCCAATTGCTGTTCCATTTCTTATAAATATGTATATGTATATATAAAATTAAAAATTTCTTTCCAAAAAACGTCGACTTTCTTCAGATTAATAAACAAAATACATCAAACATCTGTTTATTTGTTTTTAGAGATGGTACTTTTTCGACTAATCAGATGTAACAGTGATGCATTTTTAAATTAAAGTAAACATCACGTGGTTCATACTGTGAATCAGCCTGTTCGCGCAAAATATTTTTGATTTACATTGACATGAACCAAAAAATTAATCAAATAAGCGTAAATTTACCAAAAGATGGATTCGTTAAATTGATTAATAATTTTAATACCTTTGTGTCATATAAAATGCAAATTTGTTTATAATACTTGATCATTTCGGAATATATATTTCATATTTCAATATGTTTGAAGCGTATACTTAACTACTTCTTTTGCTACAATAGCCCACAAATTCGCATACTTTCTGATTATATTCTTTGTCATCTGAATGGAAATACCTAAATTAATAATATGTAAAATTTACAACATAAATAAAATAAAGTATGTAAGTTGAACATTTTTGACATTGTAAAGATATAGTAATGTGAAGAAGTATTCTGGATTTGTTGATTTTTTGTAAATTAGTATTAATGGGGAAAATAGATTTAAAAATAATAATCTTAAAATTAAACAATTTCATATTTATCAACAAATAGCATGTTTTCTGTTGAAAATTTTACGGCGTCGTCATTGTCAACTAAGACCACATCGTTTGCTTTTAATGCTGCATATGGAGTTTTTGACACAAACGAAACCTTTCAAAAAAATAAATTAATATAGAACAAATTCTTGTAAAATTTTTCATTCATAACCTTACTTGAAGTGGGAAAAAATCTCCAGGTATAGAGGAATTGCAACTAAATTCCATAGAACCGGATTTATTGGCGTTATCAATAACGGGTACATTCCAAGTAAGAATATGTTTGCGAGCATCATAATTATAGGTGCCATCATATTCAGCTACAGAAGGTTGTACATTCATTCTAAAAGATATTGAGAAATAAAATAACTAAATCTCATTGTGGTTTAAAGAAAAAATTAAACTTACGGTATAGGAATCACAATAGAAACATCTTGTAGTTCCAAATGCTGAGCTTCTAATTCATATTCTATATTTACATCACAACCACCCTCGCCATTTTCAGAAGGCCAGCAGTTAACTATAAAAAAAATATAAATATATAAATATTTATATATTTTTATATAAAATAAAAATATTCCAAAAAATTATTGAAAAAAAAACATCTATATTTTATGAAGCAATAAACTCACTTGTTAGCGGTATTGCCGATTCATCTTGTGTTACAAAACGCCATTTTAAAACCCCAACATCCGTATTCAGTGGAAATGGTTTAGAGGGATTTTTTAATCCAATTACTGAGCGACTCTTAAACAATTCCTTATCAACATTGGGATGCGTTTGCAATTGAATGCCATGAACATCATTATTTTGCAATTGCACCTTTATGCGGCCCAAATTTTCATCGGTTATGCGTAAAGTTAACAACCCAGAAAGTTCAAATTGCTGCAGACCTCCATCACGACCAATGCGAACAGTGAGTTTATCCTCCATTTTTAAATGAACACCTTCCGTGTGAATGTCCGATGCAATTTTAGCTTTAGCCGAAGCAACTGCAGCACTAACACCACTAGTTACTGGAGTCAAACTAACAATTTTTTCGCCTTCAGATTTCAATTGATCTACAAAGCTATCAACGTCCTTGGTTTTGCCTCCTAATTTAAGAGCATTGCGTGACACAGGTTTTCTAAAAATCAGATATACAAATAAAATTGTATTTCAAAAGTTTATCACAATCTTACTGTGCTTTAGACACTACTGGTTTGCTGTCTATTTCCACTGTGGGAGTACTATTAAAACTACCACTGCCTCCTATATTACTACTACTGGAACCAAAACCATCAGAACTAAAGCCTAAACTAGAACGCCCTCCCATACCAACTGCAGGGCCACCTCTCTTAGCAGATTCCATGCGTTGTCGTTGCAACTCTTTTGCTTTTTCTCGCATTCTTTGTTTTGCTTCCCGTTCTTGGCTTTGACGAACAGCTTGATAAATCTTTTCGTCATTAGAATCCATTTCAACGTAAGTTTTAATTTGCGCCAAATTAACACTTTCTCTATAGCCCAAGGCAACAATCTCGTCAAACGCAAATATCAAATTAAAAGCATTTTCCAAAATTTCTTTCTCTTCCAAATTGTGGCAATATTCGGGTATAACCTTAGAAAATAAGCGCAATGTTTCCAAGTCTTCTAGGATATTACTTGCCTTAGTGGTTATTAAAAGCATATACAATTTTTCCATAGGCTGATAAACATAGCGAACTGAATCCGTTTCCACATATGTGTGCTGTTTTCCTGCAGTCATTAATTTCGGAAAAGCAGCTAATAATCCCTCAATACGAGCTTTAGTCATTTCAACGAATTGGCGAGATATAATGACTGGAATATATAATAATTAAACATTAAATAAAACTCACTCATTTGTAGACAAAAACAAACCTTTTCCATTTTTGGTACACACAGCAGCCGCTACCAGAACCTATTGCAATTAATTAGTATTATATTTCACTCTGAAACACAAATTATCAATGTATACGTACCATTTTAATTATATTAGAAAATAAATTCTTGCAAATTAATATTTAATAAGTTTCTATTTTCTTTGCGTTTTACTTATTTTTAAAAGAATACTTTTATGCACACTAGCTGACGTGTTCGATTATTCATATGTAAACATATGTATGTCTCAAAAGTCAAGATGTATGGAGCTGCCATATTTTTTTAAAAACAGGAAAACAAATTTTAATGGGTTAAGAAGTGGGTAGTCATATTTTCAGTTATATTAAAGCAAATACTACTGAATGTTTTACTATCCTGTGCAGTCGTACGATTTCTTAAATAAGCAATGTCTAGTGAAAAAGTAAAATAGTGTGGCCCAAAAAACACATTTTTATGGCAAACAAAAGCTTTTGAAAATTTTCATAATATAACAATTTTCATTCGATCAGAGTTGATGTTGAGGAGATTTTTTAAAATTGCAGCTTTTCGCGTAAATGAATCATATTACTGTGTAGAGATGTTAAGGCTCTTTTTTAGCTAATAATTCAGCCACCTTAAGCTACTGTAATTTTTTACTGAAGGCCTTGCTTCACTATCCTACTCAGGCAAACAACACATTCACACAAAAGTTAGCCTTATTCTTTATGAAATCAAAAAAATGGTGAATATGATGATACACCATATTTTAAATGTATTACGAAAACATATGTTTTATATTTGTTACATGCAAACAAAGAATTTGTTTTATTTGGTGCTGTAAAAAATCTGGATTAAAAATGTATATTTCGAATGATGAAAAATTTTATATATTATATCATATATTAAAAATAATAAAAATAAAAAAATTAATGGTTGAAGTAAAATCAATACTGATCAGACAATATCTATAATTTTATGAACATATTCAAAGACTTTTACAAGTGTATACAACTGTCAAAAAAATAATACGGTTTTAGGTTACAATATAGTAGTTTTTTTAATACTGTGTGGAATGCTGAAACAGCCCTTTATGGACAAATTTTATGACTATAAAAGGATGAGAATTCGCCAGCATACAAATTTATTAATCTGGCAACTCTCTCGCAAACATTATGATGCTACCTGGTTTAGTGTACCAAGTTTTTGACAGCAGAATAAATATAAATTGGCGCAGAATTTCAACCGCTCTATTTTTTGCTTTGTGAAAAATTAAAGTCCGTGTACAAGTATTGTGTATTAGATTTTATGAAGAAATTAATTTTTTTCAAGGAGTTGAAAGTGTAAATAAAAGATTCAAATGAGTTTGGACGATACAATAAACGCATACTTTGTGGTTACAAATAATGCTGGAACCAAAAATTTGGAAGAAGACAATGCCTACAAGGATCTTAAACGCTCTATGACATTTTTGCAAAACCACATTCCGGTAGAAAACATACGGCAAATAAAAGCAAGCGAAGGATTCCCATTAATAGCTTCTGGTAGGCTATCAAAAAAAGATGTCTTTATATTTGATAATTTCGAGGGAGACTTTTTTGATCAACTACAACAGACTAAATCAATTATAATTGGACCGCCTTGTTTAATAAATTGCTTGCTAAAAAATCAAGAGATACCATTAGGTACCAGTCCTGTCTTCACCACGGCTATGAGAAATTTACATATATCGGCCACGGGTATTACACCTCAGGAGAAGGAACAATTGAAAACAAAAATACAATGGATGGGAGGTCATTATTTTCAAAATTTCAGCAGATCTATAACACATTTAATATCGAACACAATAAAATCGGCAAAATATGAGCATGCAACCTTAAATGGCATACCGGTAATGCATGTTGACTGGGTTCGAAGGGTATGGGAGAGAAGCTGTGTTAATGAGGATATTTTAGCAACTGATGTCGAGTTTGATAAATTCAAACTGCCCATATTTTTTGGTACAAACATAACTTGCACTGGTTTACAGACAGATAAGAAGAATGAGGTAAGTCTTTTCTACTACGCCAAGATTACGTGCATAGAATCCTGACTACTACTTGCTGAAGGAATATTTTTCTATAGATAAGAAAAAATATGTCTTGATTAATAATATATATCACATTGATGTTTAATTTTGTAAGGTGATGCGTTTAGTAAACGAAAATGGTGGTACTTATCATCGGGCTTTTCGATCGCAATTGGTTGATATTGTCATTACTGAAATAGATAAAACAAATTCAGAAAAATATGCAGCTGCCGTACGTTATAAGAAGGATATCCTATTGCCTCAATGGATATTTGATAGTGTGCTTAAGGGTTTTGCTTTGCCTACGAATTCGTATCAAGTAAAATCATTAAAAGTCTCAACGCCAACAAAAACCAACCAGAGTATTCCAGATTTTACGGCTATTGATAACACGCAATTATCGGATATATCACGCATTAGCACGGTTGATTCTAGACGTCTTAACAATACAGTTAATGATACTATATGTTCTGTTATGAATGAATTGCAAAGTGTTCCAACCTTTATAGCACCAATTGGCCCTGTTTCAAAAGATTTAAAAAAGGATGTATTGAAAAATCCTGGCTCTAATTATAAATCAGTGTACGAAAATATATGCCCCCAAGAGGCTAAAAAAGCAGGAAGCTTTCTAGATGGTTGTTGTATTTATTTAAGTGGATTCCGATCGGATGAGAGGGAAAAACTAAACCGGATTTTGAATGTGGGTGGGGCTACGCGGTATGATGTGGTCAATGAGAAAATAACACATATAATAGTAGGATATTTAGATGATAGTGAATTTAAATCCTGGAAAAAACATAATTTTTTGGGAGGTAAATAAAAGTTATTTTGTAGTAAATTTTCAGTTTAATTATAAAGAAGATTATATCTATTCTGTTAAGCTAGTTTTTACATCTGATAAATTTCTTTGGCGCTTATGAAAAAAAATAAATATATGCTTATGTATATACTCATTTTTAACAAATTTTTATTTCTAGCAGGTCATATTGTTCGTTTAGATTGGCTGTATGAGAGCATTAAACTCAAACAGCCTGCCAGTGAAGCGATATACCGCGTTTCTCTGCCTAACTCGCGTGAGCCGGACGCTCCTTCACCTTCGTCAAAGAGAACATTACGCTCAATGAATCACAGCTTTAAAAATCCGGAGAAACCAATAAAAAAAAAATTATTTTCCAAGGATTTAGAAAAAGATTGTAATGATGAAAATGAAACTATTAAACCCTCCGACACATCGCCTACACAGCATCTAGTGGAAGCTGCAGAGCAAGATCTAATTGCACAATATTCGCAGGAAAATGTAGCGAAAAAATCTATACCTGTACAACAAATAACCGTAAGCGATGACTCTGTGCCTAATCCTATAGCTTCTTCAACGCAAGCTTTGCAGAGTGAACCAATTCATCAGAATATGAAATCTGTTCCAGTTCATTCTAAATCTTCAGATTTGACAGATAGTACTTGCATGACTATAGATTATGAAAACTTAAATTTTTTCCGAGGCTTGTCGCTGTATATTGATAAACGTTATTTTCCTGCCGAATTCTACACACAAATGATAGCTGAATGTGAAGCAGCTCAAGGCAATATCGTTACATCTACGTTTCGAGATACAATTGATTACGCAATAGTTTCATTTGAAAACACCTTCAATCCAAGCCATTTACCGGTTAAGGCCAAGCAAATTGTAACTGAGTTATATGTGGTAAGGACGAGAATTATACATTAAAATAAATACTTTCTTAGTTCCAAATGTTGACATATAAAATAATTTTTTTATATTGATTGCAGGAAAGTTGCATAAAAGCTAATAAGTTAGTTCCAATTGAATATTACCACAAACACATACCACACACTGCTGATAGTCAGCCTCTAAAAGGAATGACCATAGTTATATCTATTTATTCTCTATTAGAGAGAGATTTTATTGACTCGATAGCTCAATTATTGGGAGCGAAAGTAAATAAAACTTTTGTGAAAAAAGAAAGACCTCTTTTAATATGTCCTTCCGCAGAAGGTTCAAAATATGAAGGTGCAATTAGATGGCGGTATCCGGTGGTAACTTCTGACTGGCTGTTGCAATGCGCTAACACTGGAGAGAAAGTCTGCTACGGTTCGTACTTAGTAGGAGAAAGTGCAGATGATTTTCCAATATCACCTACATTAGAACGGAATTGCAGTAAAAATGAGCAGAAATTAACTCCTATAATTCCAAAAACTCCGCTCAGTTTGGAAATTGGTGGAGTTGAAAATAATGTTGAAAGTATGGAAAACTTAAGAAAAAATAACACAAATCCCAGCTCAATTGAAACTTTTACACCATTGAGAAATAAAAGGGTTTCCGAATTGGCAGGTCCTGGTGAAAATACAAGGCTACCGTTGTCTAATTCGAAAAATTCAGATCTAGAACTTCCACATACCCCTACAAATCATTTTGCACAAGCTTCTTATAACTTTGATTTCATGGAAAAAATTTTAAATGAAATAGATAATGAAGATGAGCGGGAGTGTCTTCGAGAAGTTCTTACTGAAATGAAAAATAATCAAACTCCTGAACTGGAACGCATAAGGCGACAGGCATGCACTCCTATTAACCGCAAGATACCTACACCTAAAGGTATTCCCGATTTTTGTACCACGCCAGAATTTGAAAGGCGTATGGCCGATGAGTTTGAAAGACGTTGGCGTTTACCCACAAAAAAAATTAAGGCGGATACTCCAATAGATGAAATACGTAAACGCGTAATGAAAGCCACCTGTAAGGCTATGGGTATACCTTTTACTGATGGAAACGAAGAGCAACCTGGAACTTCTTCAGGAAAAAAACATTCTACTGGGAAAGTTTTACAATCTAATTCTGTCACTCCACTCACCAATAACATTGCGCGGAGTTCTTCATTTATACCCAGATCTATCTTTTCGCGAGTGCATTCCAGTGATAACTGCGATGACGACCAAACTAATAACTCCTTTCAATATCAAACGGAGAAAAGTAGGAAGTCAGAGGCTTTTGTACTTGCTACTCAAAGTCCTATTGACTCTATAGCCAGAAGTAATGAATATAATGTCACTTCACCTTGTGGCTTAGGGCAAAGATCATCATTGATGGGAAAATCTACAATTAACTTTGATAAAATTAGTTTTGAAGAAACAGATATTGCTGGAAATGTGAACTCTTCGGGAAATGCTACAAATTCCAAATCTTCTGTCAAAGCAGAAGCATCACCAGAAATTAAACAAATTACAGAATATTTACGCAAGTGTGATACAAAGCGACAGAGTTTAAAACGTACCCGTGAAAATATTGGCGGTGCCCAATATCCAGGGGACTCTATGGAAACTGAAGCCCATTATGTACAACCGTTTGAATCGGAACAATTACATACACAAGATTTTGTTGGATGGCGTGATCCTGCAGAATTTGGTGCGCAGAGACGTTTAATGGTACCAGATGCAACAATTCAACATAAAGGAACCCCTAAATTCAGTATATCATGTTCAGATGAAGAAACCAGAGATGAAGTCATTGGTAAAATATTGCAACTAAGAGGAGAGGTTTGTTTTAACAATATATAAAAGTATTCTTATTTTTATTGGAAAATACTTTTTACTTAAAGGTTTGTGCGAACTTAGTTAATTTTGATCCAGAGTGCACCCATTTCGTGTGTGAAAAACCGAATCGGGGTGAGAAAATGTTGGGTTGCATTTCATCTGGAAAATGGGTTTTAAGTATTAAGTATATTGAGGAATGCTTTGCGAAGGAAGTTTTCATCGATGAAGAATTGTATGAATGGGGAAATTGTAAAGCTCTTAATTTACCTCAATTGTCAGCCGATGAACAGATTATTGCATCAGCTGCTCATCATTGGCGCAAACAATTATCATCAAATGTTTCTAACAACAGAAGTGGAGCCTTCGCTGGCATTAAAGCTATATTACGAATTTCAGGTCGTAATATTGATGCCCTCAAAAATGTTATTAAAGCGGGTAAGGGTGAAATTATTGAAGCATCATCTCCTTTTTCAGGTTGTAACATTTCACTAAAAGCTACACATTGTTTTGTTGATGCTAAAAAGTGCCCTCTTCACTTTGATGATTATCAATTTCTTAAAAATAATAATATATTCGTTTTATCGCAAATGTACATTAATGCATTCCTAATGAATGGTGGTGATGTGGAAATGTCTAAATATGAGATCAATATGTAAAATTTGATTTCTCTATAATAACAAAAATCATATAAAATGATGTAAAGTACTGATTTTATTTTGAATTTTTATTATATTTTATGTTATCATTGTATATTATCGTCCAATTCGTCCCCTTGGAGTGTTAAGACATGTTCTTATGAATATATTATTGTTAAAACAGCAAACTATTCGGGCATTTGTGAAAAAAAAGCCGCAATATGAATATTTTCCGTTGAAATGAAGAAAAACAAGTTAGCATTCTACCCCGACGATATTTTCATAAAAGTAATATATTTAATATTTTAGATATATAGTTAGTATTAATGATATTACATAAGTACTTCAGAGCTAAACGTACTAAAATAAAAACAGCAATTGAAAAAATGCTACAAATATTTTGCTATCCTTACAATCTTGTGAAAATACCCTGCTGAGTTTTGGTAAATCGTATTGTTGTCTTTAATTTATAAACTTGTCAAATTTTAAAAGTGGTTTTTGTTTTCGTATATTTCTCTCTCATTCAAATATGGTAAATGTTTTTTAAATTTGTTTCTCTGGAATTCCTATACATATGTAGATCTGTATAACAACACATATTGCTGGTAGTTACATCGAAATTCTTAAGCAGCCCAGCAAGTGTTTAAGTCAAATTACAAAAAAAAAAAAAAACACTTTAAAAAGAGTGAGAGTATCATTGCCATCAATATTGATTCGTGCCAAGAATGTCTAGTTTTTGATTCCTCAATATATTTATCACACATTTGTATAGATTAAGTAGTAATTTAAGTAATTCATTTCTGTCGTAATAACCAGCATAATATTGGTTGAGATCTATTTGCCTAGTCGTGTCCCTGGAATGCAGAACTAAATTTTCATTTATTAGAATATTTTAAAAGTATTGCTAGAAATCCTTTATTCATAAATTTCCTAATAAACAAAATGTATTAATAAATGTTGAAATTGATTAAATTACTCATATGATAAATAACATGTACTTACACCAGACTTTCAAACTCTCCAATCCCTAAATTAGTTTAAAAAATGTTCCTATTTTGAAGAGTGATTTAGGAAATGAATGCGAGATTTTCTTAATTTTTTTTTGTAAATATCACACATGTCTCTTTCCAAGGTTTGTTAATATTTTTATTTTAATTGCAATAGGTTTGTAGTTTAAATAATTAATTACAATATAATTATAGTTTACAAAAGGATTTTCGTGTAATTAGTACTAAATAATTATTTGATCTTGCACTTTTACATTAAAATTAAGAGAACCAATAAAGTGTTATAAATTCTTTTTTTCAACTAAATTAATACAAATATTTCACAATTTTTTTTTAACAAAGTTATTAAAATATACACATATAGTTATTTATATCGCTCAAGCCAAATACATCACCTTTTGCGAGCGGCAAAGTTACTATCTGTAAAACCACTCCGCTTTGGTAATCTAAAAAGATTATTTTTCTCGCGTATTTAAAACTAAATAAAAATTAATAATTTAAAAAGTAGGAGTACATATATTTAAATTGAATTGAAAAAAGTTTATGCTGAAGAAATTTACATTGCATATTGTAAAACTATTGGAAACTTAAGGACAATGTTTATTAAATCCATTAATTTCCAAGCTGGCTAATCAGAAATTCCAAAATATTGATGATAAAATTTTGAATAAAATAATTAAATTAGATCGGCTTAAAAAACTAAATACATACATATATTTGATAATTGTTGACATTTTCAATTAATTTTTTTTCATAATATACACCAAATAATAATATTTTTATTATCACGATGAATTTGCTTGTCTTGTCGTCAAGAAAGAAAAATTTATAAAATTTGTTTTGTTTTTGTTGTTTGATTAGGATTATTAAAACTTTAGTAAATTTCGGAACTGCGTTTAATCTCGCGACTGTTACCACGTTTAATGAACCAGTTTTTGCTGTTATGAATCTTTTGTTCATTTTGTATACGTTGTTGCTCCCTATTCCTCATATACTTATCTTGCCATGCCCTGCTGTCATCATCATCGCTTTTTTTTGGATCATATTGATGCTTTTGTGTACGATAACGTTCCTTTGATATTTCTTCAGAATCATTAAAGTGTTTAGTGTATCGTTCTTTAGAATTGTCTTTACGGTTTTTCTTTTCTTTGGAATTACCGACTGAGTTATCATGCTTGGAGTATTTTTCATATTCTCTACTTTGCCTGTTATCACTGTCAAAAGATTTTCTATATTCTTTGACAGGTTTATGTCTGTCGCCAATTTTACCTTCTGAATAGTCATATATATTATGTTCCTTTAGAGAAGCAGACATATTGAGTAAATCAGGTTTCGGGCGGTATTTCTTAGTGTCATAAATGGGCTTATTTTTGGCAAATTGTTTTTCTGGCCTTTCTGCATTTACTTTTCCGCTAAAGGCCTCCTGGCCTTGTTCGATTGGGCTTTCCTTCATATCTTGCAATTTTTTTGCTGCCTCTTCAAAGGTTTTAAAAGCTTCAGATTGTTGTTTCAGATCCTTCAATACCTCACCGAATTGGTCAATTAAAGAAGGCTCATTAACTAGTCCTTTTTGTACACACATATTGACAATTTCTACAAAATCGTCAGGACATTTGTAAGGACTTTTAAGATCTTTCTTAGTAATAAGAATCGGTTTTATAGTATCTCCATTTCCTGACCAGGCTGTAAAAGTTTCGCTACCTTTGTAATCTTTATGTTTAGCACTTTTCTGCTGTTTAGGATTATTAAGAGAAGATAAATATTTTACTTGTTTATCAAGCAAATCAATTTCGACCCGCATCAAATTGTTTTGTAATTCGATATCATTGAGCTTTTGCTCCAATCCGTTTGGGTAGTGATAATTCGCAGAACTCTGTAAAGGTTGCCAGCTGGGGTAAAGAATTTTACCAATTAAACCCAATAAGGCTAAGCAAACACCCACATAAAAAATTCCTTTTAATCCTCGTTTCAGTAAAGGAGCCAAACCGCTGGTAGGAGCCATAGTTAGCAAATTGTTATTATGTGGAGCGGCAAATGCTGTAGAAGTTTTACGTCTTTGCCGTAATTGTTGATCTGTTCTTGGATCTGCACCTTGCAGCAAAGACAGAGGTAATTCATCATTTTCAATTTCTGCACGCATGTTACTTAAAATGGTATTATCCGTTTGGTCATTTAAAGAAAATTTCAAATTTAAGTCTGGTAAGTGATCTGCAACGAAAGGATGAGGCGATAGGCGATCAATACTTTCAGTTTCGCTAATAATGGAAATCCCATCCGAAAAATCGTCATTGGTAAAATCAGTTGAACTGTAACATAAAAATATTAGAATGACACGTTTTCTTATAGAAAAGCCACGCTTACTACTTTAATTGCGATTCCATTTTAGTTTCAGTTTCTTCTTTATGGTCTTCTTCGGCATTATCGTCACTTTTTAAAATGTCTGTACTATTTTCACTGTCGCTCATTAAACTATCTTGAAATTTACTCTTTTTGCCACTAACTAGAGTCCATGATTCCAAAGCATCCGAAGAATCGTTACTGGTGTCATCATCGTTGGGGCTTCTTGTTAAAATGTTAATGTGATCTACTGATTCAGGAGTTGGTTTCAATATTAATTTTGTTTCTTTCAATGGCTGCACTAACTTCTCCTTTTTTCTATCCATTCTGCTCCAATTATTGGGACTTTTGCACTTCTAAATTTATGTATTTTAAATCTGAAAGATAATTAAGATACAAAATTAATATACGATTTCCAGATATTTAGATACTTAGTACATAACGTATAATATAAATATGTATGCATTGCTTATGGAAAAAAAAAATAAATTATCATTATTGACACAACTTTGGGCTAAAGCAAGCTCTTGCATTATCGCAATTATTATTGAGCTCCTGTCAGCATGGCTATTTGATTGCTATGCAATAGCTGATGCGCTTAATCCTACTCTTTTATTCAGTCACAAGTACAATGAAGGCGGGCATATGTTCCAGTCGTTCTTTCCACATTTGCATTGCAAAATATGTACAGATAAATAAATATGTTTTTAAAAAATTATTATTTTACCTTTAAGCTTTCTTAATACGTATTATTTATTCATATTTTTAATAACTTACTTCTACGATAATATTATGATGAGTTTAATACGGAATATTTTCAAAATCAAATCAAACACACTGTAGATTTCCTCACTTTGGATAATATTTATAGAATTTTTCTTTGTTTCGCTTAATGCACTACGGAATTTTAAAATAAAACACATACAATTTTCTTAGCTTGTTGTCTTCTTTGTCAATATTTGCCTACTGGGCCATTAATGCGAATATATGATCTTTAAAAATAAAATTTTGAAAAACAAAACACAATTTTATAAATTTGTTTGTAGGAGGGATATTTTGAGGGATGGCAAGTTATAGAAATTGATGTAATTACATTTTATGAGTACCACGTGACGAACGACGAGTACAAAAACAATCTTAAAAAAATAGCCTTATTAAATATTTTCAATTTTATTTAATTTTATGGCGTTTCCATTTTTGCAAACAACTAGCATGTTCTTTTTATATACTGTAAGTATGTTTGTATAGGCTGGTGCATACCTATACATGTATGTATGTATATACATATATTCGTACCGTTGTGGACACTAGTAAGATTAGCACATCTAATGTGTGAACTCTGCATTCAATTCATTTCATTTATTTATGTTATAAAAATTAAATATGTACAGTTATTGTGTTATCTTTTTAAGAATTACGACTTATTGCAAGAAGAGTTTAATCTGATCTAGTGTTTAATTTAGTACAATCTTCAATATTTTCATAATTTTTTTTCCTTACATTGATAAGTTTTGTGGGACCCTTTGCATTTTTGGGCAAAATCGTTGTTCTTTGAAAACATCCCATTGTGCATTTATGAATGAAAGACTTGCATTTTTATTCCTCTTGTATATTTATTTTATGTTTCCAAATGTTTAAAATATATTTTTGCTAAAATTAAGGAAGAAAAAAATTTGCGATTTTTGCGAAAATTTTCGATTTTTGGTAAGGGGGACCCTTTGAATTTTTGGCAAAAATTCATCAAACTTTCAAAACGTCCTTTTGTGTATTTTTGAATGAAAAACTTTACTTTTTATTGCTCTTGTATATTTATTTTATGTTTCCAAATTTTTAAAATATATTTTTGCTGAAATTAAAGAAGAAACAATTTTTTCGATTTTCGCGAAAATTTTCGATTTTTGGTAAGGGGGGACCCTTTGAATTTTTGACCAAAATTCATCAAACTTTCAAAACGTCCTTTTGTGTATTTTTGAATGAAAAACTTGCATTTTTATTGCTATTGTATGTTTATATGATGTTTTTAAATGTTTAAAATATATTTTTGCTAAAATTAAAGAGGGAAAAAATTTTTCGATTTTTGATAAGGGTTGACGTTTGCATTTTTGGCTAAAAATCGTCAAATTTTGAAACCGTCCGTTTGTGTATTTTTGAATGAAAAACTTGCGTTTTTATTGCTATTGTATGTTTATTTGATGTTTTTAAATGTTTAAAATATATTTTTGCTAAAAATAAAAGAAAAAAAAATTTTTCGTTTTTGTCGAAAATGTTCGATATTTGATAAGGGGGGACCCTTTGAATTTTTGGCAAAAATTCATCAAACTTTCAAAACGTCCTTTTGTGTATTTTTGAATGAAAAACTTTACTTTTTATTGCTCTTGTATATTTATTTTATGTTTCCAAATGTTTAAAATATATTTTTGCTAAAATTAAGGAGGAAAAAAATTTTTCGATTTTTGCGAAAATTTTCGATTTTTGATAAGGGACCCTTTGCATTTTTGGCTAAAAGTCGTCAAATTTTGAAAACGTCCTTTTGTGTATTTTTGAATGAAAAACTTGCGTTTTTATTGCTCTTGTAAAATTTTTCGAGATTTGGGGTATATTTAAATTTTTGATAAGTGTCTGTCTCCCCTTTTGCTTTTTGGGCCAAAATCATCATTATTTGGGTTGCCTTCGATTTTTTGTCTATATTTTTGACGAATCTTTTATTTTAAAAAAACACGAAAAAATAAAAAATGTATGTATATATTTTTTTAAAATACCTTATGTATATAAAATTAATATATACGATGCTTACAATTATAATAACTTAGAGTTGTTATTTTAATATTTCATTGTATTGTTAAGTGCAGTTAACGGCAAGTCTATGTATTGTGTTATTATTTGCAATATCTTCTTTTAAATTCCCCATCTTGTTTATTTTTTGTTGCATTCTTAGTTTCTATATTGTACATCTTTTCCTTACTTTTTCTTCTTCATACATTTGTATATCTAATATTTTGGAACCTTCCAAGTCGGCTGGGTGACCTGTATTGCCTAGTATATGTTGCACAAGTCGTTTTTTCTCCTTTTTAATACATCGGTTAACTTTTTGTTGTGCCGATATACATATATCAGATCACGAAGGTCGTTCTCTTTTCCTTTATATTTTATTTCGCAGACCACATTACTTTGTTTCTCTTGTCAATAGGTGTTTTTGTTTTTGAAAAATCTCACCGAATGGTTTATTTGGTATACATGCATGTGCAATATTAGTGTTTTTGTTTTCATTATTTCCCTTATCTGTTTGCTGGTTACGGATCCTGTTATTTATTACCGATATGATAACTTTGTATGGAAAACTATTTTCTTCAATATTTTATGTATAATTTTTTCTTTGGTTATCTTGTAAAATTTTTTATCGCTAATATTTAAAATGTTTTATTTTTATTTGTATTGTTAGTGTTATAACAGTGGAACAGTGACAGGGAAAACCCTAAAGGCTTTTATTAAATAATTTTTTAAAGCTTGATATATATAATAAACAATATATAGTGTATTTAATATAAAGTATAGACACAAAAAATAGTTTAAGATTAATACACGAATGAAATTGTGCCAAAGCCAAATTCACAAAAATATAAATAAGTGCATACAATGGATGTATGTAAGTATATTGAATATAAAAGCGTTCTACGATTGTCAAAATCATATAAATTTTGAAATAAAATTAACGCTATGAAAAATGAATGTAAAAGGATAGTAATACTTTTAAGGAATTTTTTAAGATATTCACACTTTTCTTTCTGAAAAATGTGAATAAATTTTATATTATAATTTCAAGAAAATTTAAAACAATAATTGCAAGAATTAGATATGTATGTATGTAACAAGCATTATGAAGCAGAACTACTTAGGATTTAAACTCGACTGTAAAACCTGCATTATTACTATAAAGTTTTACTCAGGGAACAATTCCTTTACTCTCTCCACGTTTGAGAAAGGAATTGAGGTGGTCGTTAATAAAATGTGTACTATAGAAAGCTGACTTTGGGTTCAAATCTGGCAGAATCGAGCAAATGCTCGTTGCCATCTTCACTATCAAATTTTCTATTTGTTTTTGCAACAAGATCTCCTGGATCTCCCTACATTAGCAAAACTCAGTTAAGAATTAAAAAGGCAAAATGCCGTTAAGAGTGAGTACGGCATAAATGTATTTACATAGTAGCTGCGCATGTAAAGGCGAAGGAAAAAACGGAAAAAAGTGCGGACGATGTTGAATGATACAAAGAAACAAAGTTTAAAAATCATCAATTTGCTAACAATTCAGAAACCTTAAAGAGTAGCAAAGGAAGTTAATAAATAACTCCAACGCGAGAAATAAATACTAAATCCCGAAAAGAATTTTTGTTATCTTTGCGAAGACTAAACATGAATATATTAGCGGCTCATTTGGGGATTGCATATTACGAGAAACTCTTTAATAAATCACATAAAAACACTAAAATTCAAAGATTCAATGAACCAATAAAACAACGATTACTCGGTTTCATTGCGATTTGTTCCAAAATCATAAGTTAAATCAATTAGCACCATTATATTATTTAGTATCTACAAATTAGATTCTACTTCAAAACAGACATTTTTGTTTCTCCTTAAATGAAAGTCGTAGAGAAAAAACTTTTCTAACACACTGAACGGCTAATTTATATCTTTAACCAAGTAAATCAGCTAAATAATTTGATTTTGTTAAACTTAAAAACACACTTTTTGGTTTAAGATATAATATGTACATATATGTATGTATGTATATGTATTGATTTATTACGGCCTTAGATTTGTTTTGCAAATGCAAACGTATAATATCTAAGTACGTATGTATATGATTTATACATTTATCTTACGTGACAAGAACATAGTATGTTTTCATGTTTTTTTTTTCTTAATAAACTTGTTTTTCTAATAATATTTTCTATATTTAATGTTTATTTTCCATTTTCAATTGTCACTTGTTTGTTATTGCGCAAAAAGCAAAATCACACTTTTTTCTTTTACAAAATAATACGAACCATTAGCTTTGAATTCCTTTAAAAACTACGTCTGCTTCACTGTGCAGCTTATTTTGCGATGAGTTTAAACGATTCAAATTAAAAATTCTTTAAATTTAATTTTTTCTTTTCTGTTTGGTTAATACCAAAGTCAATTATGTCGCGCTTTGTTTACTACGTTTTATATTGTAAAGGGATATGTTTAATTTTTTTTGTTTGTGGAATAACTCTACAAAGTTTCTGCCCGCCTTGCCAACATTAAGAATTTTTATTGGAGAATTTTTTTATGAATTGTATTCCAGTACACACTTAGCACAGCTGACGCATTAGTTCTTTTTTCACCTTTTAAGTTGTTACAGTTTTATTATAATTGTGTTCTCTTCAGAAATATTTGATATAACAAAGAAAAAAATTAGAAATTTATTATTAAAAAATACAAAACCTGTGAAAAAGATGCTTTTAGATTGGTTTAACGCAACAAATGATACATTTACATAGAACAAAATTATAAAAAAATGGCAGTGGGAAACAATGCGTTCTAAAACAATGTAAAATGTCAAAATATCACGTTCAAGATTATAATGCGATAGTACCGGCGAATAACGTGGGCAATTTAGAAGAGAAAGTAGAATTAAATGCAACAATACAAGTTGCCTTCTATTCTAATACTAGGCAACTGATCAGTTGCAACAAGTATGTATTTAAACTTTATTAAAGTTTTATCACGGTAAACTTTGTAATTAGAAACTGGATTTCCTTACAAAACATTTACATATATATAGACAGCGACATACACAATTGTAAATGGTTTATGTCTGAGAAACGAATGGCAACAATAAATAGGTGACTTTAAAACCATGTAAGTATTGACAATTTTTATAGAATAATGGAAGAGATTAAAAGCAACAATGAATATTTGTATTTGCTACTTTTAATAGTTGCTTTTTTTAGTATCATTTTTAAAAATAAAGCCATTTCCATGATCGTTAGTTTTGAAAATTTTAAAAAAATATTTACAGTTTAACTACATAAAAAAAACAATGTTTGTTAATATTTCATTATACCGTTTTTATTAAAAGTCATATAACTATGCAACTAAATTTTACTTCGTACAACAAAAGTTTTATTAGTTAATTGAGAGCCAAGGCAAAGTATAACTATAATTAATTTTTGTATTAAGTCGAAATCAAACATGCTTAAGGTTTATCTATATATTATTTTGAAAAAAGGCCGTTATTTGAATGTTAGTTTATGATAAATGAAATACATATATAAATGGACGACACTTTATTCATATGTTATGTTTAGTTTTAATAATTTTTTATTAAATTAAAGAAAATTAATTAGTAAATATTTATACTACTTTGTAGTGTTGCCAAAGAAGCGTGCCATTTTCAGCCTCATATTCCTTAACAATCTTGTGCGTTTTAACTCACCATTTTCTTGCTGTTGTTCCATAATTCTTTGCACCTCATCCGCCTCCGACCCACTCTCCCAATCAAAGGCGAGACTTTGTGTTCTTACTGCGCTGGACGTGCTTATTTCTTGTATATGCCGTTGTTCTGGTTTAATCTGTTGCAATATCGGAAATTGTTGTGGTGTAGCTTCTCTTGTAATCGGTGAATACTGATTTTGTGGTAGAGTGTTGGTATTATTGACATGCAATAATGGTGAATATTGCGATTGTGGTGTTTGCTGTAGTATCACAATTTTTGATGGAGCACGATTTTGCTGGTTTTGCTGCTGCTGCGGACTTGTCATCACATAAGACTGCTTAGGAGCGTAACGTGGACTAATTTGGTCTGTTAATAGTCCAGCCTGCTGTGTATGTTGTAGTCTCTGATAATGTGGTGTCCAATAGATTTGACTCACTTGTTGACTTGAACTACGATCAAGTATCAATGGAGTACTACGACCATCGTGCAAACGGGGACGTATTATTTGATGTTGCTGCACCAGTTGTGGTTGTTGATGTATAACCGGTTCTCTGACCGTTATATAGCCGTAAGTAGCACCGGGAAGGTTTGGTAGCTGGTGTGGGCGTACATATTGTGGTTGGGCGTATATTTCATTTTTCGGATAAGCTGCAACTACTTGTGCTGGTTGCAATTTGTCGCCATCTACTAGTATGTATTGTGTTCCCTGTCTAATATAAACAGGTTTAAATTCTGATTCTGTCCTCATTAAATAGTGGGATGGCTGTACTGAGGTAACTATGGTTCGATGGGGAATTTCATATAATTCAGTAGGATTTGATTGTAAACTTCCACGTTTAACCACATGAGCATAAATGGGTGAGTTTGTGTTGGGGTAAGTGGCGATTTCTTGAACAATTGGAACAAAGTGATCTCTACCTGTTCCTACTGGCAAACTTTGCATTCGTTGTGGCACTTGTGGGGCGGCATTCATTCTTGAAGTGGGCCTTCTGTGGGTCTCTACAGAAGCATAGGAAACTGGTGAAAGATCGGTCGACTGTTTTTCATTAATGGTCTGTGGGGGAAGATTTGTCTGATTGATAGGAGTTTTACTAAGAGATTTACGACAAAATTCCTTAATTTTCTGCAATATTTCATCCCTGGTTAATAATCCTCCAATGCGTCTTGCAGGGTGCGCCATATCATCTTGCTTTTTCCTCAATATGACAGGAGTTTCTGGAGTTTCAGTTTCATAACTTCGTTTTGTGTTAGTTTGAACATGTGCCACGCCATCCGTTATGCTTTGACAACTTGTTTGGATATCCTGTATGGTTTGGTTCGTTCCTAAATTTTTTGTGCCTACTATAGGTTTACCATCTATGATTTTTACTTGCCTGTTACTGGATCGCATAACGCCTGAGAAGGTATTACGCTGAGGAGATCCCCTTGTAAAGTTTTCATTATTTTGAGACATCAATCGCACTAACGATCCTCCTGGTAAGTATTCATAAATATTTTCTAAGGGTTTATCCGCTACTTGGGTTTGGACAACCGCACCGGGGTTCTCCTGCTTGCGCTGTTGCTGCAACTCCAACTTTTGTTGCTGCTGTACTATTTTTAGATATAACTCTTTGTCAGTTTTTTCCTTAATTGCTTTTAGCCTTTCCCATTCTTGCTGGCCCACATATATTCCCAACTGCGACCCTTTTTGGGGTATAGATGTTATGGGAGAAATGTTTTTAGTTTCACTAGATCTGATTATCTGACCGTTTCTAACAGGAGTGGATGTCAAAGGTGGGCCCCCATTAACCGTAAATGAGGTCTCTGCTAAATTTACATTTTTTGTCGTAACAGTTGAGGCTGATGCTAAAGAAATGTCACCTGTTACGCTATTCGATCTCTGTTGTTGCATTCGCACAGTGTTTCTTCTAAAAATCGCATTGCGATCCATAGAAGAAGAACGTGGGAATATTTGCTTTTTATCGGTAGATTGCGTAGTCCGTTTAGGTATCATACTTTGTCGTTCAAGAGAACGTCGGAAGTTTGTATCATTCTTTTGTAGATTATCCCTAGGCAAAGTGTACAAATTGTTGTTAACTGTAGTAGATGTTTCGCTTAATACAATCTTATGGTTCGCATCACATTTACCGATTCGCTCTTTTGAAAGTGTACGGCGTGGGGGTTTTGCTATAGTTTTAATTTGCAACTCCCTTCGTTTAAAGCCAGGAGTAAGTGTAGGATTAACCGATTTACTAGATGAGATTTTTTCGCGAGAATAACTATTGTTTTCATTATTTTCAGCGTCTGTTAGTGCACTTGAGATAGAAATTGAAAGATTGTCGCCACTTGCATAACTTTTGCGAGATCTCTCTACTTGTTGTTTTAGCTCTAAAGTCTCCGCAGGACTTAGCAGATTCCCTCCTTTAGGTCGGCCATGGAAACTTTGCCGTTCTAAAACTACCCTCTTTATCGGTTTAACAGAACAATTTTCCAAATAGTTATTGGGTTTACTATAATCGTACAAGGATTTCGGATTTGGTTGTGGTTCCTTAGGAGTTGTTTTTCTTCTTGAGGCAAATATGCTGTTAGCTAATAACCTTTGAAAAACAGAGGGTTTGCGATTGCTTTCCGTAGCATCAGCTGAGTCTTGTTCATGGGAAAAGTGTATACGTTCTGGTTCGGCTTTAAAACTGATTTGTTTGACAGTTGTGGACTGTGATCTACCATATATATTTTGTGCACCATTGGGTATCTTTTTTGGTATTAATGTTAAACCCTTTTTATCTAAATAATCTCGAAACTCTTTTGATTTAATAGTATTAGTAAAAGTGCCCTGTGGAGGGGTCGAATCTCGACTTAAAATACCTTCATCCTTATGCGACATGTTCTCCGATTCATTTATGGTTTTTCCCTGATTCATCATGTTATTGTCATCGCTGGATTCACTTTTGGTTAAAGGTCCTTCTATTTCATCTAAATCATCTTCTGATGAAATGTGCAATTTCTTAACTCTTTCATCAAACTTTTTAGCATTCTTTGTCACTTCCAAGGGATTATAAAGGCTATCATCGAGATCTGTTCCTGTTTTTATTTTCAAATCAGATAATTCCGGATAATTGGGTTTTGAGCACTTCTTAAATGTCAACGGAAGTTTGGGATTTATTTCATTTTGTCTATTTTTCAAATCCTTTAATCTATCGCGTTGTTGATCCGTTGCTATTTGTTGTGGCTTTTTCGGAGGCTTCTTAAAAGCTAATTCTTTTAATTCTTCTAATTTAATTCTTGCTAATACTGAGGGGTCATAAACAAAATATGGATCGGGATTTTTAATGTACGTTTTCACATATTTCGATTGTTTCAACACTTCTTCGGTAGTTACGAATTCATCCGAAGGTGATTTAATGTCGTCGTTAATTTTACGTTTATTAGACTCGTTTTTTAAACGTTCCCTTTCCTTCTCTTTCTCCCGTTCACGTTCCCGTAACTGTTGTGTGACAGTTTTGCGGACGCTCAATGTTGAACGTTTTGCTGGTACTGGTGGTGGAGTTCTCTTTTCCTTCCTCTTTACGTTGCCGATAGTTATATAACCGTTTGTTTTGAAAGGGTTCTGTTGATCAATAATTGGCTCACCTGTAATAAATTTCGTAATTTTTTCATCGTTCGGATCAAATGTTTCTAATTTTTTTGGCTTTGTCTTCAAATTGTTTCTGCCAGTGGTATCTTCATCTTCTGTAGTATTAAATGAATGATCCGTGACGTCTGTATCGCAGCCCTCATCCAGTGAACTATTGTGTACACACTTGGTACTATTAAGATTTGTGTCCTCCGATTCGTATAATGAGTTACGTTTATCTGTATCTAATGAGTTTAATGAAGTACTCTTAAGTGCGTCTTTAAATTTATGTGATAAATATTCGCTACTGCTCGTTTCTATAACCGTACATAATGACTCAGTGCTAACATCATTGCTGACCGGTTCTGACATGACGCTTCGAAGGTGTGGTATGTAAAGTTAAACGTTTTTCCGGGAATTGATAGAAATAGAGGTGGATGTAGGGATGGAAAAGGAGGAGTTGCTAAAGAATTGTTTTCTCTGGTAATGACGTGCATTGAATCTTCCAAATGTTATACGTATTTTCTGTATGTAAGAAACTGCAAAAAATGGGAAAGAGTTAATTTAATTTTATAGGAATTTATTCATGCAAATTTTGAGGAAGCTGCCTATTATCCATGTACATACATGAAGTATCTGATCCACTAACATGCGGATGATCGATGCTGTGAAGCAAGAACAATTTTAAATATTGCACCTCTCTGACTAAGTGCAACAAGAATAAGGAGTGCTTAAAGGACTCTGTGTATGACAAATGCTTGTTGAGTTCGAATGTGAAAATATCATAAGAATTTACAAAAGCATTTGAAATTGATTAAATTAATTAAACAATTTAAATCATAATAATATTAAAAAAGAAATACGTGTGTCTATAGACGGTAAATTATTTGAAATAAATTACGAGCATATAAATTGTATGCTTTGCATGGTAGATACCCGACTTGCGCTTAAAAGCAGAAAATATTAAATTGCTCAGTGTGGTTGAATGTCTAAACAGGGTATTGGTATACATTTTATGTAAATGGGTAAGGGAAAATTACAACAATTTGGAAATGTTCAGAAATGGAGTTGAAGCACAAAAATTAGGCTTCGTAAGGAGTAATAACTTACTTCAATGTTGTTTCCTCTAAACTTTTTTGAACATGCCGCAATTCCATTTACCAATCACTATAATAATTAGCGGCGGTTGTTTTTATATCTCCAAACAGACACAAATGCAATATGTATCTTTCAAAGTAGCAAAAGTACAATTAGTTGTTGTAAGAGCTCCTTTATCTTTGAAGCCATATGAAATATCTAACCCAGTTGGCCGCAATCGAATGTCTGAAAAGAGAAGTGAAAAAGACGTGATAAAAACGCAACAATCAAATTAATATAAATAAGAGAGGATGACTTCGATTTCCACTTTGTTGGAGTTGATTTTGGCTAGATTTGTCTATTTACATATATATAGAAATATTATATTAATTTTGAACAGTATTTGGATTGAATCTTTATTCGATCTTGATGGTTTTTAGTAAAAGGAGTATTTTAATAATCTGGCTTAAGTTCGTTAAATTGAAAATGTTTAATTAATTTAAAAAATAAAAGAATATAACTGTGGTGCGACCATGCATCACATTATTGTCGGAGTACGCGAAATAAGAATCGAATGGATCCAACCCAAGAAACGCTTTTGTGTTATAAAGTGTCATAACTGCGTTGTAAACGCTGTGAATGACTTTACAAATTTCCACTCGTTTCACATATTTTACATTTAAATCACCAGATTTAGTTTAAATCTGAATTCGATAGCTTTGCTACACACGCAGCCAAAATCAGAAAATTGTATTTAATAATATGTTCATGTGTGTTTACATATGTATGTATGTAAGTATGTAGTATGGAATTAAATATTTGGGTCCTGTTTAATACACGAAATTATTGCCTAAAGCAGACACCAGAAATAAATGAAAAGTACTTTCTAAAAGTACTTTTAAAAAGACTTAAAAAATAAAAAAAAACTCTCTACAACATTCAATTATTCTTGCTCTCTACGGCTTTTAGAACCCCCAAAAACTCTGTGAAAGTTATACATATCCAAATAGCGAAATTGCTTTCTTCGTACATTTTTACGAGACGAATTTGTGGGGAAGTTTTGGAATAAATTTTCGTAATGGGAAAATGGGGTTGAAAATAAAGTGAACAGAAATAATTTTTATTTTTACTTCAGCGGGGTTTAAATAAATGGGTGGATTGCAGTTAAATACTATTGGTATGACCATAAATAGCGTAATGCAAGCAATATCAATTACAGAAGTACATTGAATTATAGCAGCTTTGAAATACGTTAAAAAAATTAACACGCAAAGGAAATATTTTTATCCCTAGTTTAAAACTGAAAAGTATTTGCTTAAGATATATTTTTTAAAAATATTTAATTAAGTAATTATTAAACACTATTATTTTAGTGATTTGACAGTATTATAAAAACTAATTTATACGCAAATTTTGTTTAAAAATAAATTAAAAAAGAAGCTAAAAAATTCTACTTTCCTTGAAATATAGTCTGAATTCGTCTGAATCGAAAAAAATATTTCAAAATGTTGGAATAATCGTATATAATATTATTATAATAAAAGCATTACTATATTTGAATATAAATGTTTCTTTTACTATTTTTGTTATCTCTGCTATATTGGCAAGTGTTTATCAGAAGAATTGCGGAGTACAGCACAACCAGGGATGATACGGTGGCTAATTTTTTGGTCCTTGGCAATAGAATAGTATCTAGTGACTTACTTAGTCCAGTCAAAATTTCTCTATACTATTAATGAAAGTAGAACGTATTAAAGTATTGTTAGGAAAGTTTGAATTTGAGGGGGAACATTTCAACATTCAATTGAATAAAGAAATAACTTTCTACTGACTGATTTGAAATAAAAAAGGGAATAAAAAATTAGTAATTTGACAACTAGGCTAGAACTTTCAGAACTTTTTTTCTATACACGACTGCGTAAACAACATATTCTTGTCGGAAAAAATATATGTAATTAGAGTCAAGCTCGTGCTACCTTTATAATGATAATGCTTAAAATTTTTTCGTGCAATTCAGATTGATAAAGTACAATTTTAGGCCAGTTTAGGTACAAATTTAGCACTCCCTTGCCAAACCGGTATCTGAGTTGCTGGCCAAGTGTAGACATGCTGACTGACATAAATTATACTTATAAAATTACTGCAATAAAAATGAAAATGTCTAGTCAATGCGACACACTCCTGCTCCCGAACTTATGATACATAACAAAATTTGCACCACTTTCTTCTTACTTGAAACATGTGCCAGCCCAAGGCTGAATAATAAAATTTCCTCTGTAAAACAATTCAACCAAAAATTAACAGCAACTTACTTAAAATAAGGGTGAATTTTTAATGTTGCTGCCACTAAATGCATCGCCATAAACGAATGTATACAATAAATTAGCAAGCAACCCACGCGTCACTACTTTTTCATTTGATTTTTAATATTTGCTTATTGGGAAAAGAACGATGGGGGATTCCTTCATTTATGTACAGATACATATATCGTGGGGTACGGCTTAATACGAGGCAAAGTTTTAGAGGTTCACCACTACGGTTGAAAGTTTGCCTTCCATAAAACGATTCTATGGCTTTTAGTTAGAGGAAAATGTGGGGAAACACCTTCAGTTCTATTGCTCTTTATATAATTTTCGAAAGAGAACTACAGATCAGAAATACGTCAGGCTGGCTTGACTATACAGATTTGTTTGTGTATTTTATTACAAAAATTATAATTGTTATCACTAGAGCTCCATATGAGAACATCAATTCCAAAATAAATAAGTTTTGAAGTTTTGCCGCAAATTCACAAATGCGACCGAATTTTTATTGCTCGAATTTTTATTAGTGCTCAATAATACAATTGTACCACTGAAATTGAAAAAAGTACAAAAAACAGAAAATATATTTAAATGTATTAAAAAACGTGTATGCACATACATACACACACACACACCCACACAAATGTGCATGAGCCATATCACTTTCAATGTATTGTAATTTTTCGAACTGTTAAATATTGACATTTCCTGCATTGTGATACGGTAATTTAAAATTAAACAAATTTCATACCTCAAAATAATATTTTATTATTTACTTTATTTATTTTGTTTTTAAAAAATTTCGGCGCAATTTTCTTATATTGAAAATATAAATACTATATATCGAAACACATTGCAAAAGAGCATCCATCATCAAGAGGTTTCTGTCGTGCCTTCCCGCACTTCTGCTCTTAATACAAAATATTTTTAAAAATTTTTCATTTCTATATAGTAATTATTAATTTTTTAACCTTAAAATATTTTTTTTATTATATATAGTTTATTCTTTAGGCTTTAGGTAAATTAATAAATCAAACTCTTTGAATATTTACTACTTAATTATTTACTTACTACTGAGAGTTACGAGTTACTACTTTTAATACTTGTGGTAAATTGTAAATTGTCCCTATACTTTTTTTCCAAACAATTATTCCTTATGGGTACAGATCGCAAACAATTCGTCTACAACACAAAAAAATTTTATAAAAAATTATATTTAACCTTCATAATGTGTTTAAATGTAACGACGGTAAAGCTTTTTGGGTCAAATTTGACCCACATACAATATTTAATATAAAAACAATTATTTTCTTCATGTGAGTGTACTTTTAATTACAATACTTTAGTTTTAGCTTTATTCAGTGTATTTTTTGTTAACATTTATTAGGAATATGTTTGTATTTTTATTATAAAAAGTAATTAAATGACACCTACAATTAATAAACAAGTATCGTTTTATAAACTTGTATATTAATTATTGCATTCTTCACATATAGTTATTGTATTAGAGTGTTGTTTACATACAAATTTTTTACAACTACAACATACAAGTGGAGTTTTATTATCTGGTTTGGGACATAATTGGCAACGACTTCTTTTTGATGTATTTTTGCCAGGTTCATACATTTTTTCTTTGCATTTTACTGAAGCTGATACATGCTGTTCGCCTGCAAAACGTAGATTTTGCGCAATTTCTCGTGAAAATTGTGCTCTTGGTAGCGTTCTTCTCCGCTATATATATAGGGTGTTGTAAGTTGCATACCTAAGTTTTCTAAAAAGTGCCGACGTATGGCAAGACGGTTTTCTTTCCAGCCGTGGTTGGCCGATGTAAATAATATAAAAGCATTCTATGCCGATATATCTATTATATTGCTAAATACTACTTGAGACCATCGATTGGTCTTCCTTTTACATGAATAACATGATACAACTTTATCCTTTATCCTTTATTTATGACTTTCTTCTCCATATACAAACTATTTCAACACAATTTTACGTAGCAAAAGTTCAAGTTTTTTACTCCGGCTCAAATTTGACCTAAAGACCTTACATGCTAAAAATTTTATACAAGCTTTTTCCCCCAATATTTTTTTCTAAAAACCTAAACTAGTTGTTCGTATTTGAAAATAAATAAAAGTCACAAAATATTGAAAAAATTAACTAAGCCCTTTAAGAACAAATTAAAATTTTCTTTTAAAATGGTTCAAATTTGACCCGAAGGCCTTATGAAGGTTAGTTAAGAAAGATTTTATGCAATAAACTCTAAATATTATTAAAGCACCCCAACTTAGCATTCAAGTTTAAGCTCGGATTTGTTTAAGTTTTTTAGCTTGTCGAAAAATAGTGTTCTACTTATATGTGACCAAAATGCCCAAAGCAAACCCTCGCAATGGTACACTGAATCTGTGAATATTTCCTTGTTGGCGCAAAATGTGTTCACGATTAAGAAGTGAACGCATCATAACTGAGTGAAAATAATTACAATAAATTAAAAAAAAAATACTGTTCCCATAAATATTATAGAGCTTGAAAAATTTTGTTTAAATTTTTCGTGGCTGTGTAAAATAAGCGAATATTTTAGATTTTAATTGAACATGAAGAATTCTTTTTGGGGAGGGCGTCGCTCTTTTATTATTGTTTAAAGGTTTTCTATTACGCGGGAAGTCATACAATAAATTTTGTTTTTCTAAAACTATTGTAATTAGTTCAAGTTAATATTTATGTCAACAAGACCGAATGGATGAAAGGCAATCATCCGTACAACGGCAAGATTGGGAATCCATATGTATTTTCTATAAACCAAACAAAAAAAAAAGAGTATATTTTTAAAGAAATTATTAGTTTTTATTATTCTATTTTTTAGTTGAAAATGATTGAAATTTATAAACAAAGTTGTTGATATTAACAGAATATTATTCACGACTTATAATATGTGACAGACGGGCCTCGCGAGCTCTGAGCATTTGCCTTTCCATATTATCTAGAGTTTCGTTTAGGTCGTTCTGTGCAGTCCCAAATAATCGTGGCCTCACTGTTTGTAAATAATTTAGAATTATCGCATTAAGTCGTTTAACTTGCCTTTTACCTCGGAAAGTATGTATTGTATTGCTCTTTACGATATTTTCGAAATTCTTTGTGGTAAATGCTGTTCATCTATCGGATACTATTTTTACTGCCAGTTCGAGAAATCCAGATAATTCGCTCAACAAATTGAGCACTTGAGAGGTTTAGTGTTCTAAAAGCCCTTTTATAAAATTTTGTACACGTGAAAATTCAAGTGGTTCCAAGTGGTCGATATTTATTTGGTAGAAGAATATTATCAAAAGTGATTTGAAATCTATTAGATTGTCTTGTTTACCAGTTCGTCCTTGGTTGAAATAGTATGTGATGCAGCATATATGCGTCTACGCAGAATTGTGTTTTACTCCATTTCACTTTGCGATATGAACTTAATTTTAGTTTTCATTGCATTGCCACAACCCAATCAGTTACATAATCAGTTTCATCAGAGATCTGCTAACCGCGTCAACATGAGTTAAAGTAATATTCCAATAATTTCCACCAATTTCGATTTTTTTTTTTTTTTGCTACAAAGCTTTTCTTGCAGTACCACAATCCTTGCTGAATTCGTACTGATTTTAAAAAATAACGCAATACCATGAAACACTTCCTATCGTTTGAGATAAATACACAAAATTGGCAACACTGCTCCATGAATATATGTTATATATGTTATAGAACATAAACATTTTGTAGACATTCTGAATACAGTGTTGTCAAAGTGTCTACGTCAATTGACTGAACAAACAAAAAGTTTGTTGGTAAGTATTGTGGCAAATCCTGCTGCTGGCAGTATAATAAATACAAATAAATAATCCCAAATATTATTTATTTATCATAATTTTTTAAAATAAGAGCATATTTCCTTTTTAATGTGCGTTACAATGGCGCCATTAAAACATGTCTGCATTGTAAATCAATTTTAAACACAAATTATGTACTCCTTTTTTAATTCAAATATTTTAAATTTTTTTTTTTTTTTTAATATTTATAATTTTGCTTTTGATATATTTTGCGTTTTCATAGTGGTGTTCCAAATTATGTAAATAACCAAAAAAATCGTTTATATGCAATAACAGTGCACAATTATTTATTGCAACATTCTTTCAAATGGAAACATGGTAGTGACCACTAAAGTTGTATCGTCTACGGAATTGCGTGTTTGTCAGATTTACATATAAAATCTAAACATTTGTTTGTGTCACTTTACCCTACAAAGTTTTTTGATTTATTCGTTTTTAAATGTAAAAACATATTTTCTTGGCGGAAAATATCAAATTGTATACTATTAAAGAAATGATGGTAAGAAGAGTGAAATCCGAATTCCAATATTGTTTGATAATTTTTGTATCATGGAGTGCTGAACAAAAACGTATGTACGTATATACGTATGTGAAAAGTCTTTACTTTATTGCTCTGTCTAAACGAGGTATCGGAACCTATTGGCTGATAAACCAACAAGATTAGGCTTATTAAGGCACAAAAATTCAACTTTGGTGCGGCAATCGTGCAAACGCTTATTATGTAGCCATTCAGCAATTAAAGCGATAAAAATAAACCAATCGGCAAACGAATAGAACGATATAGAGAATTATTTATATATTTACTATATTGTGGAATTAAATTTTTTTACGCATAAAGTGAAAACAATTTTAATTTTGGCAAGTCTTTAGTTACAGCTTAGTTGTATTATAAAAGAGAAATTGTGTACTATTCACTTAACGGGGAAGGGGAATCACGTTCGGGAAAGGAACTCTTTAATCTCTCTTTAATATATATATTCGTTGACATAAAAAACGTGTTCGAAAAAAGTGGTTGAAGGCTTTCCATTGTAGTAATGATGATGAGTTAACGCAACGCATCCCCTTTTTCATCTGTGGTGAAATTTCTTTACCTTGGCAATAATACAAGGGACGATATTCAGGGTAAAAGGGGATATAAATACATTAAAATTTTTTTTTTTTATTAAAATTTAATTAAAATTTTGTCTCGTAGAGAAAAAGCTTTGCGAAGGATTTTACTAGTGATAAATCTTGAAAAAGTATAAGTAGATATACTTCACTTTACAATATTACATACTCCACATACATACTCTAAGGCTTTACGATATAACATTTGGCGAACAAAAAATGTGTAGTTACACACATATATATATACACTTCCTTCTGTACATTTTTCACATCAAATGCAGCTACTTACGTAATGGCCAACCCTAAACTCCTTTACATGAACACAGAGATATAAAAAGTATTTCCATTTCCATTTAAGTACTCGTAGTTTTTGTGAGTGCAACAACAACAATTGTCCACTCCTTTTGCCAATATTTATTTATTTCCAACTCAAAACAAGCAAAAGCTCAATTTCCTCTAAACAAAAGTTTGGCATTTCTGGATGCTCGAATGATTGAAATTCAGTAAGTTTGTTCGCTAGTATTGGAATTCAAATGGGGAACAGAAAAATGAAATAGTCTGTTGTTGATTTTCTCGTCTGCTAAAGATTTGTTAAAATCTTATCTATACTTTCAGATGCAAAATATTATTTATCTCTCCACGTTTTTAGTGAATGTGAATCTCTGCACGGTCAGTGTTAAGTGCAAGACCGTGTTTGTATTACTGCATTGTGATTGCACCAAAACGTACAGTCAACCCGTCCTTTAGATTATTATATAACAATGAGAATACCCTTTCAAAGAAGAATCAATCTCTTTGTAAAGCCATTTAAATGAAAAGCAGATGGTGTATTTTAGATCTTGTTGTGATGAAAATTATGTCTTGTTGAAAAGATTTTTTAATAAACTAAAGTTTTTTTTTTGCGTTAAGTAGCAAAAATGTACTTTTATAAAAATGTATGATAGCAGAATGGCAATAAATTATATACATTTGCGAAAAAATCGAGCTTAAAAAGAGATTTTACCAAATTTTTAACTCTACTTTGTTAGATATAATTCAAAATTGGAACAAATTTAATAAAGGAAATATCCGGTTCGTGCTTTGTATTATATAAGAAAACGGCAAAATAAACGAGGAATTCGATTCACTCCATTCTTGTTTTCAAATCCACTTTAGAAAAAGTTTAGGTTAATTTAATAAAAAATTCATTGCAAGCATTAAAATGTTTTATACTTTTTATTAAAACAGTGGTAAGTGAATATAATCAAATTAATAAGATAAACAGCAATGCTTTAGCATCCATATAAGAGAAACCAAAAAAGGAAATAAATTAAAGAGGTAATAAATACTGAATTTGATAATCAGACATTATTAAAACCATTAAACTGAAAAACTTATCGGCCCAGTTTCTGATTGGCTGTTAAATTTTTCCAGTGCAGGAAAAGCAATCAAAATTATTGAAGAGCTTAATAAATACTTACCTAATTATTATTACCAAATTATTGTTTGACTTTTAGCTTTCTTCGGCTTACCTAGAAAAGAAAACAAATTATAAAATATATAAATTTTGTTTATAATTTTAAATTACAATGATAAATATGTATGTATGTAAGTGCATGTGTAGTATGCAAAACTCTTATTCGTATATCCTTAATAACAAGGGAAAAAGTCTTAAATTTTATTTTACGTTTAAATTTAAAACGGGCGGGCAACCAAAAATTTTATTTATTTATGATGAAAACAAATTATTTGTCTGCTGCTTGAAGTGAATACAACTCTGATCGCATGAAAGTTGTCATTTCATGTAAAATTTTCATAAAGTGTGGCAAATCGTAAGACAGGATACATGTGATATTTGACAAATTGTACTATTGTGTACGATAGTGAGTCATGTCATTTAGTTGGCAAGTTTTCGTTGATGCAGTTGCGAAATTATCTTTCGCAAAATATTTTATATTCTTTTAAGTTTGGATTTCGTCCAAGTACTTTTCGAACATATACTAACACATTCAAACATTAAAATATTTATGTAGGGGGTGTAAATGTAACATTATAAATGCCCAGCTGACATTTACACTTACAGAAAAAATATATGACGAAATAACGCAAAGTGTAAAGAAATATTCGAAATGGAAAAGAGAAATGATAAAAAAACAAAAGAAGTTGATAAAAAATGTTATTTTGCCTAGAAGTATGCTTTGAAAAAGCAACTCTTTTAAGTGACTCCGGTGACCCCTTTTATGAAAAAAGTTCTGTAATTAATGCAATCTTAAATTTTTTTTTTTTTTGGAAATCCTGCGTATGCTAAAGGTATGATAACATGCAAAAGAACTTTTTTAAACACGTTGATTTTTATTATAGCAAAATATCTCAAAAATAACGAAACCCTTTCGAGCAGCGTCCTTCTAAACAATGATGGCAATTTTCATCTTTCCGCATTTATTGTTCGGAGAAAACACGATTGAATTTTTTAAAAATAAATGTATCTACAAAAGCTTTTTTTCTGTGGAACACCACCGTACCAAAGGCATGAAAGTTATGCTGTTTATGTGGCAGTAATAAAACATAAACTTACAACACATTTTTCCTTTTGTATTTTAATCTCCCTCAATGTTTTCACTTAAGGATAGAGAAGAAGCAATACTATCACTATTTGCAATTCCAATTGCGGTTACATACTCGTAGAAGCAAATTGTTATGATGTCTATTGAAGATTGTAGAAATATGTTATTATATATCTTTTTTGTTAAAAGTTCATCATTGTCATGAGGCAGCATAATAAAACTTTATTCTGAATATTTAATTTTTATTTGCAAAGCGTATCCTTCGGTTAGTGGTTTAAAATGTAAATTAGATTTTGTATGGAACACATAATAGTAATATTTTTTTCTTGTCGCATTGTGTTTGTTCTGAAATTTATACTTTTAAAAGCCTTCAATGCCTTCTCGAGCGGAACTCTCTACTGATAAATCGTATTGAGGAACCATCGCATTTACTGTGCTGCATATCCATACGCCTGTTGTTATTTGTCCTTTAATTTTCATTATAATGGCATGATATGTATTTCTTTAAAAACGCAGACAAGTTGAAATGATTTGTTATAACAATACAAACACAAACAATAAGATCTGGTGTAATATTGGTATATAGTACAACTTAAAATAAATCCTTTTCCAGTTTATTCTTAAACACAATGAATCTAACTTCACAAGTAGTTGATCCTGCCGCAATTCGACTGCGACTGACTAATTCATAATTAGTTATCATTTTAATTGTTACTGCATTCGAATTATTATTGAGCAATTTACATTAAGGTATGGAGTTAATCAGCTTCATGCTAAATTAATTTCAGGTTCCGACTTTCCATTGTGCTTACCGCATATATATATATATCTAGCAGTAAATTTATATATATGTACGTACATATGTATATCTCCATAAATGCAATTACATACGTAATAAAACAACATAATAAAATACATTAAGTTGAACGTCAGAATTCAGCAAATCCTAGAAAACCAAAATGTATGGCATGGGGAATACTTGTAGTTAAGAGAGCCGAGTAGAACTTTTGCTATATTAGATTCAGTTCATATTTTCAAATGTTATATTTCGTGGTTTTTGTAATAATGATACATAATAACACATACGATTTCATTCCTCCCCACATGCTCTTGTTGCGTTCATTGATGCGAGTATAATTACCCATCACGCATTTACGCTCGCACTCCAACGAAGAGTTCGTTAAACTAGCAAAATTTCTCTTTTAAAAGAGATTTCTTGGAGTCTAAAAAAAAAAAAATTCCAGCAGAATAGAAAATGTAATTTTTACGAACAGTAACGACAAGAATTCCATAATGAAATTGGTCGTTCAGTGATCAAAGCAAATTTGCGTGAGAATATGCTCGCTAACAACTATAATTGATTCGTTTTTCCAATGACCAACAATGAAATTTGGTTTTCAATTAAAAGTTAATATTTTATAATTAAACAGCACCAGATTTTTGTTTCAACTTTGATTTTTGTTAAGCTTCCCGTACATTTTTAATTGGAATTTTCCTGCATGGGACTCAGTTGATGCCCTCAATAAACAATTTCATTGTATTTTATTGGTATTGGAATTAATATTATACAGAATATTTAATTATGAATAAACATTTTTGTAATGGAAATTCAAATTTGTGTTTGAAATTGAATTTTGTGAAAAATTGCTCTGCTGGCTCACATTTGCTATTCCGAACACTAGTTTAAGTTGCTGTTAAAAAAAAATTATTTAGATCATAAGATGGCATGCAAAGTACAATATATGTATATATAAAGTCTATATTTGTATACTACAGTACGTGAGTGTACATATCGTATTCGAATGTACTATTTGTTAATTTTCTAAAATAAATGAAACTTTTTTTTCCAGTTGATATTTTCTTATATTTGCGGTTCTTCCCCTAGGAACAGAAAAATATTCGCATATCATGAAGTAGCACGGCTTAATAATATTTGAGGCAAACTAACGGCCCACATAAATTATCCGGTCAGTCCCACATTAATCGAAATATTTTGTAATGCAGTTAGTTATCAGAAAGGGGTAAGTCTATACTGCGATGCAGTGAGACGCTAATGATTTTCTCCTGTTAAATATAAAATAGCATTTTACAAGCCTGGCGAAATATTTTAAAAATTCATCTCCTAAAAGAGCGACATTTTTGTGGTAGACAAGAAAACACCACTATATGCAATCTGCACTCGATATCCATGGCTTTTTACGAAATTGTAAGATTTCTTTCCCGGATTCATTAATTTCTCGTCTCTGATTTTTTTTCGTATTATTCTATAATAGCAGTTCTTTAAAGTTCGTCCTCCTACGAGTAAGAATTTTAATATTGCTCTATAGGTTTCATTGTCGCATTAAAGATTATATTCATTGTTTTAGTTTTCCATGACTTTTTGCGTACTTTCGAATATTTGAGATCTTTTGTAGTTAAAAATAAGCTGGAAATACTAATAGATTTCAAAATACTAGAAATGAAGCTATTCCGTTACGCAGAAAGTAATTAAAATGCTTAACGACATACGTTTGCATTTGGCTAATCGACAACTTTTCGAAATTGAATGCAATTGTGAAACGTTATTCTGTAAAAGAAATCTTGAAATAACATTTTATTACAGCAGATAAAAAGTTTCGGATTAAATGTATATGCCTAATGACCAGTGTGGCCTAAAAATGTTTAATGGGACTAGTGAGCAAACCACAGATGCAGGAAGGACATAATCAATAGAGAGCGTAATGCTTAACATACTGGAAGTGTTTATAAAGTGTTTTTATGTTTTCTACTTAATTTTTATTAATTTTGAATTTAGCCTATTTCTCAGCTGTCTATAGTGCTCGTTAAAAGTATGTGTACACTTTCACAAACAGTACGCCTACTGTAGTGGTTTTATGTGTATTTATGGTTTAAATTTTTATTATTTTTGTTATTAGTATTTTTAGTATTATCTTTGCACTTCTGCAGCTTTATGCCAGCATTAAAATGCCGGACTTTATGTAAGAAAATCAATGTCGACTCCGTTAAGGTTCTAGATTAATTCCTCCTTTATTAACCGAATTTGGTTCTTATATGCTAAAATTTACATTGCCTTGCACATTTATTTTGTTATTGCTATAGTATGAATCAAAGTAATTATAAGCGTGTAAGTCATAAAAGAGTATTCAAATTACAATATGTTTAAATAGTAGCAAAGTCAATGAACTAATATTTTCTATTGTGCTGATATCGAAATTTTGTTTTAGACATAAGTTCATAGTGTGGCTTATAGTTATAGACCCACTACACCCTTAGTCTTTTAGATTTGTGTATATTCAAAAATAAAAAGAATAGGTTCAAATATCTTCTTTAACATATAGTTCTTAATATTAATATTTTACATCTTTTCTTAAAATAGAGTGTTTATTATCTTAAATATTTTCTTAAAATAGAGTGTTTATTATCGTAAATATTTTCTTAAAATAGAGTGTTTATTATCTTAAATAGAGTGTTTATTATCTTAAATATTTTCTTAAAATAGAGTGTTTATTGTCTTAAATATTTTCTTAAAATAGAGTTGTTATTACTGAATATAGAATTGTTATTTTAAGTATTTCTTTAACATATTTTTATGGAAAGTTCTCATTTTTGAGTTGTCCATCTCTACTACTACATTTAAATCGCCTATATTTATTACTTTGTATGGACCTCTGTAAGGAGGTTCATATTTTCTTCTGTTTTCAACTTTAATTAAAACTAAATCTCCTATGCTGATGTCTATACTCTTTTGTTTTTCTATTGATTCTAATTTTCTTTTAGTTTTTATTGCCGAAATCAATTCATGTGCTTTCTGCAGTGAATAACGTAGTCTGGTTTTTAGTTCGTTTGCGTAGTTGTCCAGATTATATATTTGTTTTGGATTCTGTATGTCGTCGCCTGGTAGTCGTGGAAGTTTCCCAAAAACTAACTCAAATGGCGAATAGTCGGTGTCGACACTTGGAGTTGTGTTAAAAGCAAACGTAAAATATTGTATCCATTCATGCCAATTTGTATTTTCTACAAAACTCAAGAAATATTCGTTTAGTACGCGATGGTTATGTTCTACCGTTCCGACTGTTTGGTGATGGTAAGGAGTAGAAAAGTTCTGTTTTATTTTTAATAGTGCACAAATCTCATGCATTAATTCGTTGTTAAATTCTGTGCCCCTATCTGTTTTTAAAATATTGAATACACCATATTTCAATATGACATGTTCCACTAAAGTTTTTGCTACTGATTTCGCGTCTTTAGATTCCATCGGACATGCAATTACATACTTTGATAGTTCGCATTGAGCAGTTAGTATATATCGAAAATTATTGGATGGTCTTAAAGGGCCAACTGTGTCAATTACAACAATGTCGAAACTGTTTGATGGTGTCTCTGTTATTTTTAAAGGTTCTTTCGTATGCTTAATTTGTTTGTTTTTTTGACAAGAGGGACAAGTTGTAACATAATTCTTAACCATTTTATTCATATTTTTCCATATGTACCGCTGTTTTAGTTTGGCTAATGTTTTTCTGACTCCAAAATGTCCACTATGTGGTAATTCATGAAATTCCGCAATCAATCTGTATTGTCTTATGATTTCATTAACTCTTTTTGGCATTTTGTATAAAATTATATCGATATCGTTGTTTCGCAAATTATTATATTTCTCTTTTAATTTTTCGGCCGTTATATATTTAAAAATTTCATCGTTTTCATATAGTGCGTACGTTCTTAATTTCAATCTCTTTAATTTCAATAAAAGTTTCTCCAAAAATGTTTCGGAAAACATAGGATTTTCGCTTTCATTGCATATTATGCGCGTAATTCTTTCATTTCTTTCAGTTTCTTGCTGCAGCTTTCTTTTATATATAAATTCTATTCTTTGAAGTTTCTTTATATCATTTATTGACGTGCATTCCCACATATGAAGTTGATCAGGCTTCTGTGGAGATATGCCGTCTTTTTTGTTATTTTGAACGTTCTTTAAGTTTTTATTAATTATTTTATCTTTATTTTGCATGCTACGCGTTATTGCCAGAGTTTTCTTTTCCTTTTCATCGATGTTGATTGGAATCATGTTTTTTAAAATGTCTGAGTCAATTCGTATTCTTGATAATGCGTCTGCATTCGTATTGTTAGCTCCCTTCTTGTACACTATGTCGAAGTCATAGTCTGATAGTTCCAGTCTTATGCGAGTCAATTTAGAAGATGGATTCTTGTGTGAAAATAATGCTATTAATGGTCTATGGTCTGTTACAACAGTGAATCTTCTCCCGAAAAGATATGGTCTAAAAAACTGTATGCCCCAGTGAATACCTATTAATTCTTTCTCAATGACTGATTTATTTTTCTCGTGTTTACTCAATGATTTGCTTGCATATGATATTGGCAGATCTGTGCTGATTTCACCTTGTGAAAGTACTGCTCCCAGTGCTGTATTGGAAGCGTCTGTTGTTAATATAAATGGTTTATTGAAGTCTGGGTATTGTAATATTGGTGGGTTTTTTAATTTGTCTCTTAATAATTCAAATGCTTGTTGGCATTGTTCTGTCCATTTAAACTCTACTTTCTTTCTGAGTAAGTTGTTGAGATTCATGGCGGTTTTAGCAAAGTCTGGAATAAACCTTCTGTAGTAATTGCAAAAAGCTATAAATCTTCTTACGTCATCTGCGTTCTTTGGAATAGGGTATTGTTCAATTACCTTATACTTTGTTGGATCGGTCTTTATGCCATCCTTTGTAATTAAGTGCCCTAAATACACAACTTCATGTTGAAGGAAACAACATTTTTCAGCGTTTAGTTTTAGATTGTATTGTTCAAGTCTTTTGAATATATTAATGAGATTTTCGTTGTGGTGTTTCAAAGTGCAACCAAAGACAATAATGTCGTCTACATACAAAAACGCCTCTGATTCTAGTCCTGATAATGCTATAGTTAGCATTCTCTGAAAACTATTTGATGAAATTTTTAGTCCGAACGGTAATCTAGTATATTGAAAGTGACCGTTTTGTGTTGAAAATGCTGTAAGTGGTCTTGATGATTCGTCAAGTTCTATTTGATGGAATGAGCTTGTCATGTCAAGAGTAGAAAAATATTTCGCTCGTCCTAGTCTATCTAATACGTCTTCTAGTCTTGTAAGTGGGAATTTATCATTCACTATCTTGTCATTTAAGCGCCTGAAATCTACTACTAAGCGCCATTTCTTTACGTCGTGTTGATCTTTCTTTGGTACAAGCAATAGAGGTGAATTATATGGACTAATTGACGGTTCAATTATCCCGTTCGTCAATAGTGCTTGCACTTGCGTGTTTATCTCATTTAATTGTGTTTGGGGTAGTCTGTAATTTTTTGTATATATTGTGCTTTTGTCTTGTAGTTCAATGTTCTGTCTGTAAAAGTTATTTGTTGTGAGTTTTTCTCCTTCAAGATGAAATAGTCCTTGATATTGTCTTATTATATTGTATAAGCCTTCTTTGTTTTTCTGTTCTAAGTTTTTAAAACTTATTGTTTTTAGTAATTTCCGGAATCTTTCCTCTGAATGATACGCCTTATTTTTATGTGTGGTTTTGTAAACATTGAAATTATTTAGTGGTATGGTTTTTATTTTTAACATTGATAGTCTAATAGGGGTTTCTAGTGAGTTCAGAATTTTAATGTGGCGGTTGCCATTTTTCGGTATTATTGTATTTGCTACAAATACACCCGTTTCTATCTCTTTATTACACACAATACAGTCTTCACTTATTTCAATATTTATCGGTACGATTTGTTCACTCCTTGGGGGTATAGTTATGTTACAAAGTTTTATTTGTGGTGGTTTTATTGGTATTGTTATGATATTTTCCTCAATATATAGTTTTAAAGTGTATGTGTCATAGTCTATACTAGAATTATATTTGTAAAAAAAATCCATTCCTAGAATTCCATCTGTGTGTATTGGAAAATTATTTTCGACTATTTGGAATTTGTGTTTTATACTACAACCCTCAAATTTTATACCTAACTCGGTTGAGGCAATTGTTTGTATGAAACCGTTTGTGATACCATTTAGTCTACATATATCCTCAAAGTCTCTGTCATATTCCTGTAACATATCTTCTTTACATAGGGATATTTCAGAACCTGTATCCAGTAAGAAAGTCAGTTTATACTTTATGTTCTCAATAGATAGATGAACATAATTTGATTTATTTGTATTTATTGTGTACAGTCTTAGTTTTCCCTTGTTGGAGATTCGTTTCGAGTCTCCAAGGCTTGCAAGTTTCCCTGTTGTTGTATGGGTCGTACATCGGAATATCTGTTACGTTGGTTGACGTTGTTATAGTTTGTATTTCTTCTATTTTGTACATTACTGTTAAAGTTTCTGTTGTTCCTGTTGTAATTATTTGTATTGTGGTAATTCGAATTATTATATCTATTTAATTTTCTGTTGTTTCTGTTTTGATAATTTCTAAAATGTTGTGGTTTCTCGTAACTTCTGTTTTCGTGTATTGCGTTGTAATGGAATCTATTCCTGTAATTGTTCTGTCTATTTTTATTAGTATGTCTATCTATGTGAAAAATTTTCAACGCATCGGTTGTTTGTACTAAGCTTTCTTGTGTACTTGCTATTTCGAAAGCCTGTGCTAAGGATTTAGGTTGGGCTGCAACTACAGCAATTCTTATATTTTCCTGTAGGCCTTCTTGAAATATCTTTTTCTTCCAGTTCTGAGATTTGTATTAATGTCAACTCTGCAATCAATGAGCTTATTTTTTCCCTATAATTGAACACATTTCCTTTTTGCCGAATACCTCTTAATTCTGAGTGAAGATTAGCGGATGATTTTGTGGACTTAAAGTTTTTATTTAACGCTGCTCTTAGTTCCGTCAGTGTCTGTGGTATATTTTCTGTCATTAAAATGTTTCTTACTCTATCGCTAATTTTCATGGCTATTATATATTTTATTAAATTAAGTTTTCCTTGTTCATTAAGGTCTTGTGAAATCATTTCTACCATGGATAAAAATATACAAAGGTGTCTTGGTTTTCCTTCGAAAATTGGAATTGTGTCTGATGCCTTCTTGCTATCGAAGTTTGACATAGTTGAATTTGTATTTGAAGTTGCCATGTTGCAATGTTGGTTAAGTATATCTAAAGCTGTTTTTCTTAGTGTTCTATATTCTAAAATTTTTTCTTCCCTTTTTGGACTTGATAAATCTGCAACTAATTTCCCAAAATCCTTGCTCAATTTATTAATTAATTTTATTTTTTCTTTTACTGTTTCTCTACTATATTTTCTACTTATGGATTTTTTTGCGTTTGATATTATTTGTTTAATTTCCTGTTCTATCTGATCCATAAATGTATTTTCTTTATATTTTGTTGTTTTTCTATTTTTCTTATTGTGTTTTTATGTGGATTTACGGTATTTATCAAAAATTTGTTTTAATAAGCTTTATTAGTTCTGATAAAAATTTTACAATTGCGGATATCGCTTCTTTTTTTTTTTGAAAATATTTAAAAAAGAATTTTGTATGCAATGGTTTTATGTGTTTGTGTGTTTTAGTTTTAATTATTGCTTACCGCATTATTTATTATTTGTCTTTTTATATAGTTTTTTGCAAGTATCCAACTTCCTACCAATATTATAATGATTAACATTCCTAAGATTATTTCTAAATTTATGGATACTTTATTTTCGTTGACCGCAAATGAATTAGATTGTTGTTCCACATTAGTATCGAGTATTCCCATTATGTTGCTGTTTTCTAAATTTTGCTGGATTCTATCTTCAATTTGTGACGTTGAGTGGTTCATATAGATGTTTTCCACTCTTGTTGTTTAATTTTATTTAACTCCTGTATCAGTCTCCTCTTCTGTTCGCCCAAGCTGATGTTAATTATTCGTTGTAAGTCTTGGCACTTTTTCTCAAATTGTTTTTTCTTTCCACCCCTCTTTTTTGGAATGTACGGTGTTTGCTCCGCCCTATACTGTCTGATGAATTTCTTTTGCTGTTCTTGGCGTTGCTTATATTCTTGTATAGTTAAACGTTTAGGGCCAGCCTCCTTCGGTGTCGGGATATATTGTGGTGTCTCTACTGTGTTATACTTATTTATATGTTCCGGGACGTACTCTACCTGTTGTTCCCATTTAGCAAAAATTTTATCGATGTCCTCTTGTGTTGTCATTAAAAAATTTGTTATATTTTTTTTTTTTTTTTTGCAATATGTTGTAAGTGAAAAGTTTGGCAGGATCGCCATGTAGTGGTTTTATGTGTATTTATGGTTTAAATTTTTATTATTTTTGTTATTAGTATTTTTAGTATTATCTTTGCACTTCTGCAGCTTTATGCCAGCATTAAAATGCCGGACTTTATGTAAGAAAATCAATGTCGACTCCGTTAAGGTTCTAGATTAATTCCTCCTTTATTAACCGAATTTGGTTCTTATATGCTAAAATTTACATTGCCTTGCACATTTATTTTGTTATTGCTATAGTATGAATCAAAGTAATTATAAGCGTGTAAGTCATAAAAGAGTATTCAAATTACAATATGTTTAAATAGTAGCAAAGTCAATGAACTAATATTTTCTATTGTGCTGATATCGAAATTTTGTTTTAGACATAAGTTCATAGTGTGGCTTATAGTTATAGACCCACTACACTACATTCTACATCATAAATCTTACAATTGGGCGAGACCCGTTCATGTGGCAGCTTAAAAAAGATTCCTGGTTAAAATATATACCGCAAAAAAAATGTTTCATTTATTTTAGTAAATTAACAAAATCACGTGATTTGAAAACCGAGTGGAAAATAAAGGAAATATTGTTGCCATTATCTTATAACGCCATTGATTAGTCAAAATATATTTTTGAAATCATAAAGTAACAAAATACAGTTTGGCATAACTGAACTATAAAACATTGAACACATTCACCATATCAGGTTTCTGACAGCGAAGTGAATGTCTGTAATGCTTAAAGCTTTTCTCAAACGACTAACTATAAAATTTGCGTTTGTTGGGTAGGCAGCAGTGGGCTTTAGTGTGTGGTAATGTGCCTTCAGCTGTAGGGTATTTTTTATTGTAGTCTATGAGTGGAGTACTTTACAAGTAGATCTTCTTAAATTGCTGGCTTGTCCACATGTGTATATGTTCATATGATTTATATATATGTACGTATATATACATATGTATTAAAATGTGTCTGTTTTTCTTTTCTTGCCACAGACTACCAGCTTTTTATGAATGTGGTATATTATAAATCGATAGTGCTGCAATTGCTTCGACCTATTTATTTATTTGTTGTTTTCTGATGAGAGTGTACGTTTTCTTAAAAATTGTTGTAAAATGTATTTTAAGATTGTTTCGGGTCATTTAAATTTTTACAAACTAAGAAAGAGTAAGTAAAATTCATTGGTATTCTTTTCTTGTGTAAAAAGCGGACTGAAGCATGAATTTCGAGTAAAATTTACTTAATTATATTTATTAAATTATATGCAAGCAAACATGTGCACACATACATACATATGCCATAGTTGACATTATATCAAAAGTGATAAGAGTGACATTTTTAAATCTATTTCTAAATTGGTGCTGATTATTAGTTGATTAAAATTAACTATAAATATAAGTTTGGGAATTTAATTGTGACATAATCGAAGAAGATTTTAAATGCAAACTGATTACTAAAAGCAAATCCCAATTTCTTAAATCAGAGAAATTCAGTTGAAATGAACAGTTCAATCAGTCCTCATGTCTGATTTCATTATATATGATATATAATTTAATACTTTTCCGTTTTATACTTAAATTGGAGATCGTGTTCTGGATTTCCCACAAATTTTTTGAAATAGTATGTTGAAAAATTTTTATTGCACAATAATATTTAAAGATCACAATAATTTCTTTTAAACCTAAAAGGAAGGATAATAGATGCTTTTAACTTGTTAGTTCTGTGCCTCACAATTTTGAAATTATTAATGATTCTGCTCCTTCCATAACAGCATTAACATCTCGCATGACAAAAACACATCGATCCTGAACACAGATGGTAATTACATACGACTTTTTATGTTAGAAATGTGATATATTGTTAATACTCGTACAGTAATAAGCCAGAAAATTAATTTCAGAACTGATGCTGGTAATGTAGCGGAGAGTTATATATACTTAATTTACAACAATTAAATGAAAATTAAGTAATTTGCAACGTTGCAATAGATTAAAAATATTTTCTTTTTTTACACTATTATTTTTCTTTGTTGAGAATTGGAATTCCAAATATTTAAACATTTTGTTATTGCTCTTGGATATTTTGCAATTTAATTTCCATTGATCCCTGATCATTGATCTCTGTGCAGTGGGATGGAGAAATATCGGAAATTAAAAAAAAAAAACTTTATTAATTTTTATAAATGAAACGGCCTTTTGCTTCAAGAACTTGAATAATTCTACTGAATACTTATTATATTGTATTTAATATGTTTGTTTCTCGCCGTTGTATTTTCACGATGAAACACATATGTACGTATCTATATGTACGTACGTACATATCTATGTATCTGACTGTAAATGAATGTGTGAATGTGTGTGTGTGGTTGCTACTTTATGATGATACTCGTACATATTTTACAATTTTACTTGCATTTGGGTTGTTAAATCAAACCACCGTAAATGCAGACTTCTCTTCATTTTCTATCGTACTTATGGAATACGAGTATGCGTTGTTGGGCTTATTAAGTGCATACTTTCTTGCAGCATTAGGTTGCGGCAGTTGTCTGTGAAAGTGCAATGTGGTGTTTCCTTCATTATTACTCGCACTACTTGCTCTGGTTGCTTGCAATGCTGACATCATTGACCCGTGATATATGGGGGTTTCTCCTCTGGGTTCCTCTCTCTGCCAGTTGATCCACAGCTTTAATATATTTAACCACACTTTAGACGCAGTGATTTGGTTTTGTTTTCTTTACGAGCACACACAAATAATTATGTTGTTAGTACTGATGCAGGCTTTGTTGCTGTTCAATATGCTTCATTCTACATACGCTGTTTTCTTTTGTTAGTAAATTAATAACTTATCGAGAAATTTATTTGATGTATGGCTTCCTAATAAAGTGACCGCAGTTTCATAATTCATTTCCATTTAAGTTTTTAAAATGTTTATTTAAATTCATTCCAAGTGCTGTTGGCAGATGATCGCCCTTCAAATGACTGCACATTTGACTTTTAGTAGCCAAGTGATGCTGATAATTGTATCGAGATTTAAATGAAATTAGTGGCAGTTTCCACTATAAATTTTCTTAAATTTATTTAAGCGCGGTAACAATATACATAAATATCTTTCGTTCATGTGTATGCATGGATATACTTAGGCACATACATACACAATTAATTGTCTATGGGCAAGTACGAATGTACGGGGTTGTGGGCTTATCAGCAAATCGGCAGAAAAATGATGACTAATAATTTTTTTTTTTTTCAAAATAACACCTATTGGTGCATTTATTTTATAGCAATCTAGTAAACTTAACACCAATAAGCTTTTTAACTTTAACTTAAATTGATACGGTTAAAATTACAAAGTACTTATCCTATGATATACACTTTTTATTTCTGGTAAAGTTAAATATTTTCGTCACTATATACGTTCATGTGACTGAGTTTGATGTTTTGTCTATAGTTAGCTCACTATTTAACACAAGTTCAAAAGCTTTCACTCGTTTTAATCGTCTGATTATGACAACATTGTCGAGGAGCTGGTGAGCCTCAGGTTGAAGTCTTCGTTCATGACTTTGTGCAAATTTTTTGATAACGTTGTCGACAAACTCCACATCCAAATCCAAATCCTTATTTATGTTGTCATCTCTGATGTACCACGGAGCATTAACTATGGCACGAATTACTTTATTTTGGAATCGTTGAATAATCATTCTATTGCTTTGAGTGGCGCACCCCAGAGCTGAATACCATAAGTCCAGATTGGCTTAAGGACTTGCTGATACCAGAGTAACTTGTTGTATGTTGACAGGGCAGAATTTCTACCCAATAGCCAGTACATTTTTCTGTGACGTGTGGTTTCCACCTCAGTTTTGCATCAATGATCACGCCAAGATATTTCGCTGAATTCTCGTACGGAACTATTTGATCATTTATGTGGACTGGTTTGTGGTCGATTCTTTTATTAGTGAAATCAACATGCACACATTTCGGTTTCGTTGAGTAATAATATATAATAACTAATAATATATAACTAATATTTTTAAAAATATAATTCTTTTTTTATTACTCATATATAATGCATGTTTTATCGGTGGTATTTCATCTCGCCTGTTTGTCATTGGACTATTGTAACCATTTGGCGTCTGTATCCAAAATGAACTATAACTCATTTGGCCACACTGCAAAAAGCTGCCAAGTGCTTTCAAAAAGGATACATACACATATAACAAATGTTGTACATGTCACACTTCTGAAGTTTCAACGCAATGAAAGTGAAGAACGCAGAAATTTTAAAAATTAGTGCGTATGGGCACACAGGAAATTTCCTTTCCCCTTCCTTACTCACCCCCATCTTTTTCTCTTTCTTCCAAAATCTTAAAACTTGCATTATTAGAAATTTATTGCAGAATTTTGTTTGCAGCAGAAATGAGAAAGAAGGCCATAAACATTTAAATTTTTTTATGGGATACTGCCAAATTTTAAACGAATTCTAGATTTATTTACACATAATTACAGTGTGTGGCAAAAACACTTCGAGAATAATAATTTGATAAAAGACTTTTAATAATAACTTTTACCAATTTGAAATAAAAATTTATCTTTGCCATTTTATGGCATTCAACGTCATTGAATGGTATTCCGAAGTCCTTTTTGACTTAATTTCTTCCTTAGAACAATTGGAAATGTTCGATCAAGCTTTTCAATACTATAAAATTATTTCTATTACAATTCAAATTATTATTTAGAAAAAATTAATTTTATTTATTTATTTATATGTGAAGGGAAATACTTCTACAAGGAGATTGTTCAGCCAAGAAACGAATGCTCTCTGGGAAGTTTTGTAGGAACCTTGATACGATGTACTAATCAGAAAGTATGGTCTCTTGCCAAAAACGTATTCCCTTTAAATTAAATTTTTAAAACGATGTTGCATGTTTGGTCCAAACTTGTGCGAAATACATTTATTGATACTGATCAAATTATTTTGACACTGTAAATGTAATAAATATGGTCAATAGAGTTATTTATCTCGAAAACTGCAATAGTGTACGTGAAATGAATTATAGTGTTTGAAATAAATTTCACGGCATCAATATTTCACTGCTCACAAACTTATTACGTATATATAATTATCAATATTTTATCGTAGAAAGATTACGCGCTTCGATGTTTAAAATAGTGTCAAGGAAAGCACAAATCTTATACTTGGAGACAGCATAAGGACGATTTTAGCTCAAAACATATTACGACTGACGTTTTTTTATCTCGCTAAAATACTAAACTTAAAACATTTTAGCTTTTAATATTTTTCTTCGTTCTATCGTTCCTATCAAGAATGGAAGTATGTACGTTTTATACGTTGAAATCAATCACATGAAATAAATTTAATGCCACACTTTTTATAAATCATTTTAGTGATAAAACACAAAAAAAAGTTGGCGTTCAATAGTGTGTTATTTCAGAGTTGGGGAGACAATTACAAACACGAAGATTAAAATGTTAAAACAAGCCAAACATCACTTTAAAGCCACACATCCATATGTGTGGATGTGTCGTTATAAAAACTGGATATTTTATGGAATCAAACAAATGAGTGTACATTCAACTAAAATGTGAATTTGCACAGACTTGTGAATGCATTCATTCGTAGCAGACGTATTTGATTTGAATTGATGAACATGGTTTTTCGGCTCCCCACAAGGAGAAGCTGGAGGTAAGTCTGTTTTCCCAGAACAGACATACTCATTCATGTCATTGAGCCGGAGTTTGAAGAGAGTGATAGTGGTAGAGGAGAAGAAGTATTGGAATTGTCCTGACTTCGCCCACAAAATACTGTTGCTGAAGGCGGGGCAAGGAAGTTATGCATGCTCGACACGTGAACGTGCCACCAACAATTAGCAGAGAAAAATTTATGAAAATTTTACATTTTATGACTGCTAGAAAAAGGAATCGACCCCACGACCTTACTAAATAGTTGAGCCAACGACCCAAGCTTTGCCTGTACACGTAACTCCAATAACTTGCAGTAGGGTACATTACACATGACCAATTAAAGAGAATGGAGGTAAAAAGAGCAACAATTTAAAAATCAATTGAGATATGTATGTATAATTTACATATGGATACGCACATAGAGAAATAATTTAAAAAAAAAACCTGTGGGCGTTTCATGTTAATCTACCGATATTATTTTGACGTTTGCCAATGATCATGAAAATGCTATTTGAACTTGACGTTTTACGAAGCAGAATCAACAATATTGATATTGAATAATTTATGGGGAGTTTAATACACATCTGCATTCTTAAATATCTTGCTAAGCTGATATTTTACTTATTAATTGACTTAATTAAATTTTTTTGTTGTTTTGGTTTTTTTTTCTTCAAAAACTTTTGCTTGAATCAATATTGGTTGTAAATGGGATGCCTTGAACAAATATTTGGGGAATATAAATAATATTTTACACATTTATTTTCTAAAAATACGATGATATATTTTAGTGTTGGTACTTCTAGGCTCAACAAAGGATGTGTGTAACTGCCAGCTTTATTACTTTATGTATTTCTACTTTTCATATATGTTTGTGTGTGTGGGTGTGTGTTTTGACCTTTTGATATTGGAGCCCCATATCGAACTTTTGAATTATTTCCTGGCCTTTTCAATTTCTTTATTTTTGTTTTCCTGCTTAGTGCCGAAAAGATATGCCTTGTAAGAAGCTAAACAATTACTTATTGAGGGTATGCACTAAATAGGGAAATGCATGCGAATTAAAAGAAAGCCTTTCCAAAAATTATGGTTTAAGTTTCTTTTATTAGATTGATCTTAAGACTTTTGTATGTCTATACTGTTAACCTTTTACTTCTACCATTTCTTGTCACCCTTATTTCGGTGGATGGTAGTGTTAATTATGTGAAAGGATGTAACTTGCGTGCATGCAATTATACATATGCACATACATACATATATATAACATATCATAATTATAACATATTTTTTCAATAAGCTCTGGACAAAGCAATAAATTTGGTATCGTTCCTAACAATTTTATTAAATTTCCTACTTATTTTCGAACTGTCAGCCCACTGTAAGGGGTATCACAATTTCGTTTAATTTTTCAAAAAAAAAATGTAATATAATATTATATAAAATATAATAGTAATAGTATTAAAACTATTTTGTTCAATTGTTGGTAATAGACAATGTTTTCTAGAATGCCTTAGAAAAGGCATTAAAAGGTTCGGAAACTGAACCGAATATCCAAACAATTTAGTTTGGTAGGTGAATGAACAGTACAGTACATGGTACAGTAGAATGAAATATTTTACTTCATTGCGTTAGAAATATGTTTTAATTTAAATGCTCAACGCCCAGTAAATCAGATGTTTTTATCTCTGCATACAGTTACCAGATGATGTTAAATAAATCAGACTTTAAATCAGTTGAATCAGAAAGTAATTTTACTATTATTGATTAAAAGAGTCATAACGATATATTAATTGTGGAGGATGACATTCAAATAAAAGAATGGCCAATGATTTATTACATATATTTATATCTTATAATATGGATAAAGTATTTTGACAATAAATATTCTGAGAATAAATTTTTTAATGATTTCCGCTTATGACACTTAAAACAGTATTTGAAGAGGGATATCCAGATATTTTATAAAAGTATTTTGTAGCAAACAAGGCCTACAGTAAGAAACACATAGCAAAAATTCTGCTTATATGTAGTGAATGCCCTTATTGTTATTTGAGCCCAGTGGAGAAGCTTTTGTATCCATTTGCGATTTGCATTTCCATTGCAATATTACAATTACTTGCATTGCTTTGACTTTTGAACTGAGTTTTGAAAGAACTGCGTCGCTTATAGACAACATGTTGTGCCAACAATACTCACAACCACTTACGAAAAGTAAGCATGAGCAGCACGCACTGTTATGAATAAGAAGCAAATAATTACAATGACCGGGAAGATTTAGCAATCAGACAGAAGCGCACGTCGTGGCAAATATAAAGAAGTTATAGTACAAAGACTGAACTGCTTCGCCTACAAAGGTGTTGCAACAATAATATGAGCAAAGGGGGGAAAACATTGTGATAAAATCTTTCATTGTTGCGACTGCAAAGGTTGCTTCTGTTGCTCATTTTAATAGTGTTTAAAAATGATAATGTTGAAGACGCTGCTGCTACAGTGCAGTTCATATCAGGCTTTTGTATTTACTCGTTTTAAATGATTACACACACTATTTGTTTACTAAACTTTTTCTTTTTTCTTTAACAACTGGTTCCACAAGCTCAATCGACAATAATAATACCACCGACCAACAGAAGGACAGACATAGCAGCGCCCAACAAACAAACAGATTTGTATGTTGAACAGTGTGTGTCTTTTTATAAAGAAAAAGTTCACTCCTTTTATTGCGCCATAAACGAAAATATGTATTAAAAAATATTAAAAAAAATAATTTCAGAATCTGAAAAAAAGTTTTACATTCAAATACAAAAACGCAAAAGAAACGTACAATTCAAATCAAATTAAATTTCTTACTTCTGCCGTTGTCAGTTTTATTTATGTTAAATGTGTGTTTCCTTCTTTTTTCTCTTCGAAAAAGTTTAAGACGTGATGAATGACAAAACCCACATGCAATTAAGGTGTTATTTATACTATTGAAACAAAGACTAACGAAGAGCGGATAAAATCACTTAAAAATTAAAACGAATCCAGGAAGGGAAACGGTTCTATCAGTGGGCGCTTTTGGACTTTAAAGTTTAGCAAAGATTTTTCAGTGATTTGTTAGCGAATTTAATCAATTCAAGCATTTGTGGTCCTCATAATTTTCAACTTCTTACAAGGCACATCATTTCATTACACAATTTCGAATAATTTTTGTTTTTGTATAAAATAATAATATATCACAGCAACAACAACACGTTAGCCGGTGATTAGAAACTAATTGCCACAATATTTCTTGCCACATTAAACTATCGTTGGCATGATTAAACATGAAGATTAAGCCTAGCTAATAATTCCAATATCTATAATTTTAAAAAATTTATGTATATATGTATATATATATCTATATGAACCTCTTGAACTAGAATTCTTATTCCGATAGCTTATTCCGTTCCTTGGAATCAATCAGAAAAACTCATAATTAAAGAATTGTCTTTTTCTTAACGATGGTTATAAGGAAATATTACAATTGCACTGCCAGCATTTGTTGCGTGCCTTCTGTTGGACAGCAGGTGAATAAATTAATAAATATAAATATTGTGAATACAAAATGTGTAGTACACGAGTATGTCTTTATAACTTTGTTACACCGTCTGTTCTTTAAACTCTTGCAATCCATTCACGCTATTTGGAATTATTTTAATGCCATCCCTAAACAAAAGCCGAAAGCGGAAAGCGGAAAGCGGAAAGCGGAAAGTTTTTTTCTGATCAGCGTTACCGCTGAAGTGACATATCTAAATAAAAGCAGCAACGTTATGTCAAAAGGATAAAAACAAGGTTATCCATCAAATTAATATAGTGATCCTGATTATTTAAAAATGATCAATAGGGGCAAAAACCTTGTTTTTAAAAAGAGATACCCATTTTTTTTTTATTTTTTCTTTTAGGAGCAGTTTGTTTCACACTTTCTTTAGATATTTGTCGTACAAGCCTGTATTGCAAGCCCCTCCATGGTATAATGGTTAGTATACCCGCCTGTTACGCAGGTATCAGAGGATCAATTCCCCGGGGAGCCAGAAGCCAAAGGCCTCAGTAGCCAGTGCTTGCTTCTATACATATTGCAATTATATTCATATAATTGTAAATAAATAAATAAGCCTGGAATGTGATGAAATAGCTCTATAATTTGGTCTTTCATATTCTAAATTAAGAAAGGAAAATAAAACAAAATATATATACATATATTGGAATGTAATATATTGGAAATATTTACTCACATCCTTTTTCTAAATTTAAACATATTTTTTTGTTGTTTTTTTGTTTACAACTAATTTCTGCTACAGCTAACTTTACTATAAAACGCTCCGTCAAATCGGATTTTCCAATTTTCGCCTTATTCCGGTATGCTTTATACAAAAAACTTTTGACAGCTAAAAAACGCTTGTCGCTTTTGTTTAGGGATGGCATTTACATATACTTCACTATAAAACGCTCCGTCAAATCGGATAGGCATGAGAACTTTTGACAGCTAAAAAACGCTTGCCGCTTTTGTCTAGGGATGGCATTTACATATACTTTCTTCAGGTATGGCAGCATCGAGGGTCGTTTCTTGTATACCTTTTACATAACATTGTAAAAACTTTTTACATACATTTTTAAGGGTTTCGTTAAAGAATTCAGCAGGAATGCTGAAGTATGTTTTATTTATTTACTTATTGTTGCTGGAAGTTACTCAAACGCAAAAATATTTATTGTTCTACGTATTCGGTTGTATTTATGCATAAACATTTTCACATCTATGTATTTTAATTTGCATTTGTTCAATCACAAAGGACTGTATTTATTTTGGTACAAAAGAATTATGAATTAGAATTATGAAAGCTAGCGAATGCTTTCTTTTTTTTCTTATTAAAAGTCCCCCCTTGTACTGCACAGTGTCATGGCTGCTTAAGACTTTGTTTCACTATCCCACACGGTATTAGCACATGTCAAATTTGGCATGTATTATGAAAAAGTATTCTAATGTAATCTAAAACCGTATTATTTTTTTTGATATCTATTATTATATGATAGATCTCGTCTGATCAAGTACATTTCACTTGTTTTAAATTTTTTATTATTTTTAATGTATAACCAAAACTGTAATATATACATATATCTTTTTTTACTCTTTGGAAATATACACTTTTAATCCAGCTTTTTTAACAACACCAAATTGAATAAATTACTTTGTTTGCATATAACAAATATAAAACATATGGTTTCGTAATACATTTAAAATATGGTGTATCATCATATACGCCATTTTTATTTAATTTCATAAAGTATAAGGCATATATAGTTGTAATTGAATAAATTACTTTGTTTGCATGTAACAAATATAAAACATATGGTTTCTTAATACATTTAAAATATGGTGTATCATCATATACGCCATTTTTATTTAATTTCATAAAGTATAAGGCATATATAGGTGTACACTTTAGTGTAAATGAGTCGTTCGACTGTGTGGGATAGTGAAGCAAGGCCTTTACAAATAATTGCAGTGATTACAAATGGTTGAAATATAATTTAACGGTTTTTTGTTTATTAAATGGGGTATTTATGATTTAAATAAATTGATGGATCATTTATAATATATTTCTTTTCTTCTTTTGCTTTAGAGGAATACATGGAAAATGGCAAGTCCAGCGGGGTAATAGCTTTGTATGGCTTTGCACAATCTTATCAAATTAAATACGGGAGTTTGTCATTTTCAAAAGATTTGAAGTGATATTGTACAATCAGAAACGAGTTTACTTCTCCTACAGGCAATAATTTAATATTCTTTAGATTCCCGCGGATCAGCTCGTCTTATATACACAAGTATAGAATCTATTGAAAATCATTAAATGTAAATTTGTGTCGTAACTGCTCTCTAAATGAATTGCACTTTTTGAAAAGTCTGTAGGTATTACTGTAAAACTAATGTCAACGTTTTTTAGTGCTGACTGCTGCAGCAGCCACGACAGTATTTCATTTCTTGTTGCAATAGTTTACATAAATTTACTATTACGACTACAAACACACTTTTAATATCACTGTTGATGTGATACACCCACCGTGCAAGGCCTGTGTTTGTTGTGTTTTCATTCATTCAATTAATTTGCATAAATGCTTTATGTGTGCATATGGATATGTATGGATGCCCGCCCCTCTCTGCTGTTAACAATGGCACAGATGTTTTAATTTATTTAGTTTCGTATTTTGGTATTTTTATTTTCTTTTATTTATTGTATTTATCAAAAATGTATAATCGCAGCGAATTCGGATCATGTGGACTCACTCTCCTCTGATTTTGTTTAAAATATGTTTGTAGATTCAAATGAAAACAACATCAAGCAGTTTCATCATCAGCTATAGTACACCTGGTTTACCTCGTATTAATTCACATTACTTTTTATTTTTATTACTGCTGAACAGCATGCATTCATTTTCGACAGAATGCACATACACATACACCGGAAGGCCCTAAGTCGTATTTTTTTGAACTAAATATGTATGTATATATACTTTGAAACCACTAAAACATTCTATTGCAAAACAAATACGATATGTAGTTACGATATGTAGAGACATATTTACAGGGAGCAAAACTTAATTTTACAGTAGTGCCATGACCGGTTATAATTTTTACCGCAAACAAAGTTATTAGGAATTATTATTAATAATAAACCGGGATTTAATTATCATGGGAACTACAAAGTGAATGTGTGGGCCGCAAGTAAAGTTTAGGGAAAATTGTTATTATTATTGCACACACAGGCATGCTGGGAATATAAATTAAAGCGCACGTTGTTAAGTGGACGAGCATGTAATTAGGACAGAAGCACTGCATTCGAAGCAATTCTAAAATGCTTAGACTTGCATAAATTTTTTTTTACTAAAAATTGTTAAATTGTGAGCAACCTAAATAAGTTAATTGTGCATGCAGACTACATAGGCAGCCTACGGTTCTTACATTTTGGTGTGTGGATCATATTGCCACAAATAGAGATCTAATGGGCATTCTTTGGTGTGCGATGTTCTTAAGTGAGTTTGTTAAAGTTTCGAATACGGGTATTTATTTTAGATTTCAATCATTTTCTGTGTTTTGATTTTCAAAATTTTAAATGTGTACGTGTATGTGTCTTCACTTATTTGTAAATTTTTATAGTAAAGAATTTTCCATACAAAGTTTTTTACATAAAAGTTTTTTTTTTTCCAAGAAAGTTTTTTATTTTTCCATTATCGTTTTATTCATTAAATACATTTCCCCTGTTGGTCATTTGGGCAAATGGATTTACTTTATTGTTCGTGTAAACACCGCTTCGGTTTTATATACGTACAAAAATTTATAAAAAAAATATATAAAAAAAATGTCTAAAAATTACAGCACTTTTAGAGGAGGTATAATTCATCATTTATTTTACTACTATATATTTTATAATTATATGCTTTTAATTTATGGTTTTTAATTTATTTAATTCATTTAACTTTTTTTTTAATTTATTTTAATTTAGTTTAATTCAAAATTGAAGTTAAAAAATTGCATTAAAATTTGCTTATATTCTTTTTTAATTTTACATTTTTATTTTGTTTTATGCAGATTTAAAACAATTTTTTATTTTATATAAATATTTTTTGACTTTTATTTTCCATTCAATATTTCTTCAAAGGCTTAGTTGGCTTCTTCAGGAATTATAAATTTTACAAAAATTAAAAAATGCCCTTTTCTATGGCATTTCACTAAAAATTAATAAATGAATAAAAATATTTTTAAATACATTAAAATTTAATAACAAACTGTCTAGGATATTTTTGTAGTTGTACAAAGAGGTATTGGCTTTGTATTTATAGTTATGAACCGGAGTGTGTATGACGTATTCTCTGAGTGTTTTTCGTAATTTTTATCACATTAAAAAATCTTAAAAAGTAATTTCATAACTAAAATCTCTAAAAAACATATTTGATGATGATTTGCAATAAAAGTTGTATCCTCAATTTTAGTGCTCTTTTCTTTTGAAATCTTGAAATTTTATTTATTTCTTTGGATTTTACATACGCACATACATACATATAAATATTCGTATTGTGTTTCACTGCCTCATTTCGCGGGCGTGACCAAGTATTTCCTTTTGGCTTATTTTGTATTTATTTTAATTTAAATACATTTTTAATGTTTGCCTCTCTCAAATTTTTAAACCAACATTCGAGTATTTTAAATAAACACCAATAAACGCAGTATAGACAAAATCGGTTTAAAAAAAAACAATTAAGACAATAACTCTCCTGAAATATACGGATTAATAATTCTTCAGGAAGGAGAAGAAATATTTTGTTTGCCTAATTAGTGAACTCTTTCACAAAATATTATGTAAATATTGCAATATTAATGTTAATAAAGGCGAATCTCTCTGGGGAAGTAGTCACTATTGTGGGATATTGGCTATAAGCACGACGAAAGGCGAAATCTTGACTTGATTTCAAGTGTAAAAGTGTGAGGAGATCATTCGAAATTTGCATCTTACGCCCTACTGTAGATGCTTGGAATGTCCGTTCAGTTAATATGAAATACTTTCTAAGTCATTTTTTTTGTAATAGAAGGTTAAGAGATGTCTTACAGAAGTTCTTTTGTTTTGTTTTGATTACAGTTGATATTCCGTATTCTGGGAGGCAACGAGGTTTTGACGTTTTCATCTAAGCAAATAATTTTTTTTGCAAACACGAGTAAATTACTTAGGTATTGCGTGGCGGAGTAATCGAGCATGCGTCATTCAATCAAAGTAAAACTTGTAACTGCTATATTTTATTTTTTTGAATAGAGAAGGTTCGTAAATGCATCCCTCCGCTGACAGTGACAGAGTTACGAATGGAACCAAATTGAATTTACCTTTCTCTTATTAATATCGATAAATTTTCCTCAATATCAATTGTTATCGTCTTGCATATGTAGATAATATTATATTGCCTATTAGTAAAACAAATAACATTATCTAAGCAAAAAAGTTTTCTTTTTTCCTTTCAATTAGTACAGTGAGTAATTTGTGTTGAGGTAGATAATTCTAATAAAGTTAAAACTTACTAACTTCTGTCAGCATAATTGAAAGACTCCTTTCATTAAAAACCCATACGAACATTCGTTTTCGATATAGTGGCCCAGTGGGGCTATTTTCGATTTCAGACTGATTTGCGATTGTTGGAATCTGGAAGAGATACAAAAGGACTTTTGAATTAATTTACGAACAGAATAACCCAATTTCAAGGACATTTTGATTTAGTATAAAGTATAAAATTGTAGTATAAAATTGTAGAAATGAAGGAGGATCAGACGTGTGGACTTATAAGTTACATCGCACCCACCGACTATTGCAAAATGTTGGTTTCTTACCTTTTACCAGTTTTTAGGTTCAAACACCTTCCTAAAACTCGCGTAGTATAAAGTATGCTCTGGCAATTGCACTTCGAACTTGAAGAGAAATAGCTTTTAACAGATTTTCATATTATGCACTGTACTAAACTTATAGGGATTGCCATTAAGGAACTTTTAATTTAAAATATTATTTTATTATATATATATTATATATATTATTTTATAATATATTTCATAAAATCTTTATGAAATTCACAACAGCACAAAATTTATAGACTCGCTTTATTTAATTCATTGCGAATTAAATTAAAAGAAATAGTAGTCAATAATAATAACCGCTTATTTATGTAGATTTCTATTTGTCGAAAAACGTAACGTAACCTTTATTACATTTTTTTCGTGTTTATCAAATTTAATTTACGTTATCAATACATACTCGTACACGCATACATACATATATATTCCAAAGTAGTTTTATCATATCGACAGTTGGATGGGCATCAGCACGATATTTTATACTTTTCCAACGATTAGCATATATATAACAAATAATAAGCTGACAGCCGATCGAATCGCCACACACATGTTTATTATTACTATTTGCCTAGAATTTCAAGTGCTTAAACTTAACCTTCAGCGCTGATCTCGCTGTACTGGCTCCACTGTTTGGCTTGCTATTATATTTGAACTACTCGCCATTTAAGTGATATTTTATATAGTATAATGCCTGTGCATGCAACGTACGTACTTGCTTATCAAAAACATCGCAAGATAAATAAATAACTAACAAGAAAAAAGAAATAACTTTCTGAAATGAAGTACATACATCATGTATGTATATCGAAATGTGTACACAATCATACAAACATGTGTAGAGGTGTGTGTATATTTACACTGGAGACCCGATTTGCGTCATTTTGATTCTAATTTCCATTGCTGCGAACCTACAAATCGAATATTGTAAACGATTTCACAATACCATATAAAATTGGGAATACCCAATTATTCTGCTATGCAAGAACCAAATTTGGAACTCAAATTGAGCATATAGAAATGGTTTAAGTCGACAGAGAAAGCTATGGGCATAGTAAGGATTGTTGATAAAAAAAATTTGCAGCAGGAACTAGGAATAGTAGGAATTGCTATAATGGATAATAATCACTGAAATAAGTAATAGATTTTATTACTAATTATTTAAATTTTTGACCCCAACAATAAAAAAAATCACAAAAAAAAAGTGATCCGATTTAGGTGATTAAATTTGGTACGAATTTGTCCGTAAACATTTATTTTATATACCTGAAGGCTGAAGTTTACAAAAAAGTACGGATATTGTTGCCTAAACACCAAAGCAGGACAACGCACTATGCGAAAGTCCTGCATCCCTTTTTTACATGGAAAGTTTACATTCACAAAGACTTTTCAATTTTCTTTTAAATTTTTTTCGGTATTCACAAACGAAGAATTTTACTTTATAAAGTAGTTGCAAGAATAACTGCATAGCATGAAGTACAACCGATTACGTGTAATCAGATGAGAATATATTTTACAGACTTTCTATGTACAGACATAAGAGCTTTAAATGAAATGGCTTATATATAGTGTTTGGACTAAGCGAGTTTCAACAAAATACGAGTAGCTTTAACTTTTTAAAAGTTGAAGAAGAAGGCAATATATATATATGTATATATCGCTTTGAAGTTTTTCATATTTTTTATTTAAAAACAGAATAGTGGACATATTGTAACCTCCAAACGGTTCAGGAGTATTAAAATTCTTCGGCTTAGGAAGTAGAATTTCATTCTAATAAAACATACACATACGACTATACGAGTCCTACATACGTTTCAAGGTTTCAAGGATATATATTTTGCCGAATTGAAAGTGTTTCCGCATCTATTTCTTTATTATGGAGATAATTGATCATTCTCGACTTCATTATATTCAAATTTCCTATTATTTTAATTTAGATTGTTGACCGACATACATATGCTCTCTGGTGCCTCCGTCAATGCTATTATATGCAAATGTGTGCCCACTTGCCCACTTTTTCTTTTCTATTTGATTGTTACTTAAGCAACACCAGCAATTGCTGCGATACTGTTTTGAAAACACAACATCACACAAAATAAGTCTTTTTAATTTTTTATTTATTTTTTTTTTGTCTTATTTATTTAAATTATTGAACTTTTCTTAACCGCATAATACTATAGATTAATTTCCAATGCAGTGTGATAAAATTTAGCCTGTCTTTCTTAATTCTATTAAATTTGAATTTTTTTATATGGATGTTTACATAATAATAATATGTGGTTTTGTGGTTTTGTTGGTCATTAATAGGATTAAGTTATCTAATTGTTATTAGGGTGGTTCACTTAAAAATGCATATGTAATTTTACTTCAGTTCAAAACGATGACTTTTATAACACACACAATATTAATACATAGTTTTAATCCGAAATACCTCGTAAGCTTAATCCTTTATGAAAATGTTTTCTATATTCCTTAAAGGATGCTTTCAGATTATGATGTAAATTAAAAACGAACAGTGATGCATAGGGATTTCTATTACAATCGATAAAAGGAGTCCCAATAAATAAAGATTTTCTATAAATGACAGTTTTCTTGTATCAGAAAAATGCTTTTAAACTTTTTAAAAGTCGGCCGCAAACCGAAATTATTAAAAACATTTAAATTTTTATTGATTACGATTCATTACATCATGCCATTATGTGTTACAAGTAACATTCCAATGCGAAACCATTTATAATTTTTCTCAGGAAAAATGTTTGACTTTAATTGAATACCTTCAAAAATTTATAGGTAACGCAATACTCACACCACAAGCCAACAACCATAAAAAACTCTTGCTTTTTCAGTTTGATCATAAAATTCAAGCTATAAAGCAGATACAATTAATTTCAATTTAAATGATCTAGTAAGCCAATTGTGCAAAAGCTGTGACAATTGCTTAGAGGCGCGTTAATAAGCAATTAATAAGCGATCAGCTATAAAAAAGCAAAAATGATTGAGAATGGTTTTGTAATTAAAGTAACAAGTTTTTTGCGCCATTATTATCAAATTACAAAAATTAAAAATAACAATTTACAGATATTTGAGACTTGATCAGAAATATTTTCAAGGCCGTAAATGGCTGAGTGAATGAGGGCTGGCGGATTGATTTAGTAAGTCATAGTTGAATGTGAAATAGTAGACTCATGCAATATTGCATTTTCTTTTCCTGAGTGTAATGTTAAACTACATCCAGCTGAGGTCCTGAAATAATCAATTTCAATTCTGATTAATATTTGCGATAATTAAATTTTTAATTAAATTCTTTTCATATTTCTGATGAATTTAAATTTGACGTAGCAGTAAAAACTTGCTAAAAAGGTAAGAAATAGGGTGGATTTAAGAGGGTGGAATAAAAGTGATGGGACGGATTTTAAAAGGGTGAAATAGAAGTGATAGGACGGATTTCAAGAGGGTGGAATAGAAGTGATAGGACGAAGTTTAACGGGGTGAAATAGATTGACCACAAATCGTTTCTAACTGATCTTTATTTAAGAAAATAAAATTTAACGTATTACTGATCCTTCAGGGCTGCTCATTCGAGACCTAAATTCAATTTAGTCTTAATCATGTAGTACAATAATTACGATGGACTAATTTTCAACTCTGTTAAGTTAAAAAGGTGTGGAATTTCGAATATCTGTAAAATACGAAGGCTGCAGAAATTTCTAAACCTCACTTCCAAAGATCACTGAATTAATTTCTGATAAACTTTCTTAACATTAATATTCCTAAAAGAAAATCTTAGGATTTTTTTCCCCCTTTATTTTGTAAAACGACTCCTCTTCAACGATGTTGCGTTTTGCTGTTTCAAACCGCGCACTTGTTAACATTAAAGCAATTTTATCTTTCTTTTCTTCGTTTATTTGTTTTACAACGAAATTTAGAACGAGTTTGCGAAATTTATGATAATTTGAGAAAAGTGAACAAATAAACTAAATATTTTTCATTTAAAAATTAATGCAATAATAATAAAAACTAAAGTCAAAAATGGCGAAATTTCATTTGAATTCACTCAATTGTTTTTTCGTTTTTTATATGAATTTATATGATGATATTGTTGTTGTAAATCAACAAAGTGATTGTTACGCTCTTGTTGTAGCAAAAAGAAAAGAGGAATAAAAAAGAACCGATGGATTGAGTACGTACTTGCATTGAATTTGTTATATGGATGGTTGATTGGATGAATGGCTCATACGTTTGCTTGCTTCACTAGTTCGCTGCATTCGAAACACATGTCCATCTATGCGACATTAGATATGTATACTGTTTAATGGGCGTACTAACGTGGAGTTACTTATTTCTATATGATGAAAACTTTGTTAACCGTTTGCTTTTGACAAGCAACCGCTCACAATTTTATAAAAAAAAAAAAAAATTTATTATGCAGGGATTGAGTTATAGATTGTACAACACTTTTTCAATTCGATTGTATGTCAGTTATGCCATTTGAATTTTTAGTTCAATATTAACAACAATCGCAGTATCGTACTTGTACTATGATGAATAAAAATGTGCTTCACAATTCAACTGTTGAGCAACAGCCATCGCTGCTATCATTATAACCGCCATCAGCTGTGAAACTTTATATTCGTTGGTTGCTTACATTCTATTATGTTAAAATAGACAAACATCTTTTTAGAAAAAGAGCTTGTTTTTAATAAAACCCATATGTCAAAAGATATCCATATCTTTATATGAACGTATCGACACCCCGCAGCCTGCTCCTTTTATAGTGGTAGACATTTAGCTTACCAGCCATGAGTTTTTGCACTAGTACGTGAAAACGTCTTCAGATTAGGACTTGCAGTTCGCAGTTTTGTTCTATTAAAAATTGCCATCAATGTAATAAAAATATTTATTTAAAAAATTTAATACTTTCTTCTAATCTGTGCCCCTTTTGCAATTTGATGCAAAAGTCGCCATTATAAAGAAGTATATATGTATGTATATGTACATACATGCAATTCTGTGCAAAATTGTGGTTGTTGTTGTTCTATTGGAAACAGGACAAAAACTCACCAACCTCTCCATTTTTCTCCAAAATTTTTTGGAAATTATTTTGGCCTGTTATAGTTGCTCTTATTCAAAATTTTCTAGGTCGAAACAAGATGTTTGTACAGACCAATTTTTGCCTCCACTACCTCAATGCCAATTGTGATGAAATAAAAAAAATTTATAATATCCAACATTGCAGGACGTTATAATTTTGACATAATACTGCTGAAGTGTAGAGGGTCAGTGGAACAGTCTTGCAAATTCGAAGATTAAATGTAAGAAATATGAAGAAATTTTGATTCTAAAAATTTCTTATTGATACGAACTCGATTATGCTACACTACATTTTCAAAGTGGCTACTCCACTGGAATATTTGACTTCAATTAAATTCTTTCGTGATGCCTCATATAAGAGTAAATATCAACTAATTTACAATTCCAAAAAAAATCGCAAAAATCGCACGACTCATTTACAGGAAAATCTCACAGAGGTCTGCAATCAAAATACTGATTTTCATAAGTTTTTGCTAAGCCTATCAACAGTGCCGAAATATCGGCCTAATGTTATATTTTTAATTCAAAGTATTATATGAAGAGGCATTCCATATATGAGAAATCTTGTGATTGTATGTAATAATGATAACCCAACTGCAATTATGAAAAGTAGATACACCTGAAATCTTTTTAAAGGTTGTTCAGTGTCACTGAACATAAAAACCTGAATAACTTCAAAATGCAAAATATTATATTATACATTTTTTGTGCTCCATTTGTCTCTTTTACACGTACGGTCCAGCACATGCAATTATCTTTCTGTCACACTTTCCAAATGTCTCTTCATAAATAAAACTGCAGCGTAGTGTAAATTGAATGCTCTTTTTGCTTTAATTTGTTTTTGGCAAATAAAAATATGATTGTGTATGTGTGGCGATGTGTACAAATGATACGAGGCTATAAGACGAAATAAGATACAGAAACATAAAACAAAAAAGAGAAAACAAAGTCCTGAATAAAAATACTTGTTTGTTATTATGCAACTAAGTTGCAATTATTGCTAATATTTGGGATGAAACTATTCTTTTAGTCCCGGAAAGTATTCAAAGAGCACACACGACATATGTATATTGCAATCCTGGCAGCACACCTCTGTGACCTTTAAGACCTGGAATTTGGCTTATGAGTGGCGTATTATTGTAAGAATTAAGATTTATCTGACACTGCTGACAGTAATTTTCGGGGTATTTATATAAGAAGGCAGTTGAATAGGGGGATTTTAAAAACCTTAAATTCTTCCACAGCCTGAAGAATAATTTTTAATTGTTCCAATCGCTAGTACTCTCCACTAGAGTTCTGCAGAAAAGGTGTACCCCATCTTTACCGAGAAACCAACATATAAAGTTCAAAATATAACATTGCGTCAATTTAAGAGTTTGGACTACAGTCCATGAATGAATTTGTGTTCTGCTTTATACTGAAAATTAATGCCAGAATGAAGAATAGGGGTAACCTGAGTCTAACCATGAATAGTTGGAGTTGGCACTAGCGTTTGCTTGTAAAAGGAAATAATAATGCACAGCCTACTAAACTGGAGACCCTGGGTGTTTTCCTGCGGTCAAGCCAAAAGCTTTGCAAGTTAAGTTAGTTAAAAATATATATATACATATATATATATATATATATAATACATTGTATGCATATTTTGTAATATAAATCCCTAAAAGAAAATGGATGCCTATGCTGAGTATGCAACACTGGTGCATAGCAGAAAGAGAAAAATGAACAACAAAAGCAAGTAGAAACACTACTTCAGTTGGTTCTACCTATTTCGGCGATGTTCTACTTCAATTTTATTTGGTTCTATTGTTGTGTAATACTGTTTGTAGCTGTAATAAATGTTGACAGTAAAGTGTTTATTTTATGTTTGCATTGTCTTTGAAAAAGTTGTGATATTTTGCAAAATATTTGCTTTGTGCTTCTGTAGGGCACACACACTTATGCACACATACATACATATATAGTTCATAATATGAGAAGCAAATTAATTTGCTTTCTTGACAGTCCGAAAGCACATTAAACTAATTGTTGTTTCTCTTACCGTTCTATAATCGTTAAACCACAAAAATAATTTCAATGCTCAAAAAGAAACTTTCCAAACACGCCTTCCTTTCAAATTAAAAGTATCTTCTGGTTAAAAAAGCCAAATTAATGTCAATTCTCTGAACATGCCCGTAAATTAATAATGGTAATTTCTACAAAAAGAATTATAATGCAATTTTCTGTGCAAAATTATTTCCACACAACTCCAACCATAAGTATTTACACACATACATATCTATATATAAAATTGGGGTTGCAAGAACATACTAGGATACATACGGATATGTGTATGAACGTACCTGTGTACCAGATACAAGCATTTGGCAGCCGGCTTAAGCTTTAACGTATACAACCGGAATACATCACATTATATTATGAATTTCAAATCCTTAATTATCAATTTGCATATGGAATTTTTGCTGGCGATTGTCAGACAGCCAACTACAACTTTCTTAATTTTATCATTATTGCCATTATTCATTATGGCTTATTATGGTAATTTTTATTTGTTACTGAAAACGAGATGAAATTTGCATATTTGCAAAACTCAAATTATTTATTGTACGATTGCAAGCTTAAAAAAATGCTTCTCGTATTTGTTTTGAATGCATTTACGACGTTTATGCACGTACCAGTACTTGGGAAAAATCCGCAAATTTGATTACAAAAAGCTCTCCCATATAAACATAAAGACATATGTACATGTCGCGTATGTATGACGAATTTATAAGTGGTTGTGGTTGTGTGATTGCTTTGTTCTACGGCTGTTAAATATCACCACTCGATTGAAATCATTGTGTGATTTACAATGTGCACCCCTTGTTCTTGATGCACACATTTGATAGACTGATAATCAATATTATGGAATTTACTGTTTTATTGTGCAATAAAAAATAGTAAGCATGGGAATGGATGGCGACCATATGACTTTTTTAGCTACTTGCTCTGAAGATAGAAAATTAGAAAGCAGAATGGACAAGTAAATTGCTGATAATGAACAATACGTGCAAGAATATCTGTATGCCTTATGCAAGAAGGTGAAGATGGTACCTTCTCATGCATAATTATTCCACTTTCAAAAGCAAATTAAATTTTTCCTCGCATATGCCGAGCCTATGCACAATTACCGAGAAGCGTGCACTCTTTAACAGTTATCTGAGGTATATTATCACTTAAGATACCCTTAAAAAAGTTTGGCATTACAAAATCTGATAGATGCATAAAGTCAGGATGCGTCGTGGTAGTTTACATACTAAAACGCCATAAAATATTTTTCAGTGTACAGGAGAGAAATTATACAATGTAAACTATCAAAAATCTAAGTTTCTTCTTTTCAAAACTGTTTATAACTAACACACTGATATTCTACAAACCAAATTTATTTGCAAGCAAACACCATCTGCCATGAATGTAAAAGAGTTGTAAGATGCAGTAAATAAATAAAACTTAGTACTGTACAAAATTGGGCCAATAATGTCACATATGAAATACAGCATAAGAGTTAAATACTTGTAGTGTTTTTGAGAGAAATCAAAAGATTGACGAGAGCTTAATGTAGTCGCATAACTTGTGATATATGTAGCAGCACTGTTTACACCTTTCGCGAACCTCGTACTGATATTGTATATTCTACGGGTTGAGGCATTTCCTGTTATATGACATTTCATTCGGCTAAGAGAATTGCGAATAATATATATTTTAAATGTCTCAAGTATCAAAATCTGTTAAAGTCGTTCAGTATTATATAAAAAAATTCGTAGAGTCCTTATTGTTTGATTTACAAACTTTGTTTAAACGTGCAGAATTTATTGCAGCTGGAATCAACTAATTAATTGCAATTAATTAACTTTCCAATTTATTTAAATCAAATTATTATGTAGACTTTAATCACTTTGTATTTCACACTGTTGTTGACGACACGACTTCACACTGACTCAGCTGTGGAATCTTCTACACCGGCTGCATATCGTGTGATCATTGCTGCTTATATGCTCGGGCTAGATACCAGCAGTGTTCGGTTACGCATTTTAATTTAAACTCCTGGTAACGCTACATTAATACAGTAAAAAGGGGTGTGCAACACAAGCATGCAATGAGCAACAACGTAGTGTTGGCAACCTCTGGTATGATTACAATCACAACAAAAATAAAAACTGTAGTTATCCTAAGAAAACATGGAAATAATAATGATGCATTGCATTGGCGTAGCAATATGTACGAATACTATAGGTTGTCCGTTTTTCTGACTCTTAAAGGGAAACTGCAATACGGTTTTTCGGAAACATATTTCTTTACAAGATTATATGTATGCATGTGTGTATTGTATGTATATACATATACGTCAAGGTAGGATATTCTCATAAACTCGTTCTGCAAATCTCCTGTAGAGAGCTTGTAAATCTCACAACAGCGGAAACTTCTGATCTTGGCGCATATGACGTTCTAATGCATATCTAATTTGAACAGCAAAATATTTTTGCGAAAAAATTATATTTTGTGTCACGTTTAATTTGCAAATATGATTTGTTTTGTAAATTCTTCGAGTTTCTGCTCACGTACACATACATACAAATGAAACGCATGTAAACTTTATTAATTAACTTCATTCCACTGCTTTGTTTCTATCAGCTTGTCTCCTTCGGCAATAAATTAAGGATATTTTAAATACTTGTAAACCTGTAGAAGTAAATTTTGTTTTAGTTTGAAAATATCACAATTTTCAATACACATAAATAAACTGTCGGATATTCTCACCGTCTAAATATTTTTCACTAATAAGAATAAAAATTCAAAGAGCATTAGCTTCAACTCTGGCCACCACATAACCATAGACTGAGGTGTACAACTGCGTTACGTCATTTAATATTTCGTTTAAAGTGATCACGGTATGTTCAAATAACAAGTGCACATGCATTGCAAAAGCTTGAATATTTTATACTCAAATTTAATAATCAATTCAATAATTTTCTTTATTTTCAAGTCTTAACTTTAATATTTTATCAATAATTAATATTTTTAAGTATCGTGGTATTTAAACGTTGTTAAGGCACAGTTAGTAAGTGAAGATGTAGAAATTACTTAAATGCTACGATTTACTGGTACAGAGCCTACGATTATTCGTTGTTTCAGTAACTGCATAATAAGCTACAAAGAAGCAACTGAAAATTTTGGACTCAAATAATAAATCCCATTTAAGAAGACGAATGGAAAAATTAATTGCTAAAACCATACATATTTTCTGTATTTAACATTTCCTAACGTAAACGAGGCCTTTATTTTAAGCAAACGAGAGATATGGACTTTTCAAAAAGCCGAAGGAAGTAATCACAATTGATTTCCACGATGCCATGGAAAAAAGGCAATAATTGTCTTTCCATTTTTAATTTCTATATGATTTACTATTTCTGTCTAAATGTGTAAATCATTCAACTTGAAAACTAAAGTGAATGAATTTAAGATCGTAACGAAATACAAAAATTCAAATTTTGTCCTTCGCCTGCTTCTAAATAACTTTTTCAACTTTGACGAAAATTACAAAAATACCGATTTTATATCACAGTTTTTATTTTCTAGACTTGCTTGTGAACTTGTAGCCTTTTCTACGAGTAAAGGAACTCTCTCATTAGAGTTCTCAATTCCTTTTTGGGAGTTCGTGTGTAGCTCCTAATTTTGAAACGTTTCCAAAGGCATTAGCTCTAGTGACGTCATATCTATTCTGTGTGTATTAAATCATAAATATTTTAAAAACACAACGCAGACGTGAGTGTTCTGCTTTCTTGCTAACTTTCTCATAACAACTAGTTCTAACTTACAAAAGCGGCGCCAGCTTCAATAAATCTGTGTTCATAAATTAAGTTTGCTTTAATTGTTTTCCTTTTTTGTTTCAATAACAAATAACTTGAAGCCGTAATAAATTTAATCGCAAGAAAACAGAAATAAACTTTGAAAATGTGTGTCAGCGAACTACTGCAAGCCGGTACCGGCATTATGCTTACCTGCTGTCCAGCTGTCACTTTGCTTATAATTTTTATTTACTTAATGCGTTTGCAATGAATACCCCTCTAGTTATTCAATAGTAACGCTTTGTGGCATGGCTTTTGTTTATTTTTGCCTTACTTGGCTCGTAGTGATTTAAGTCGTTATGACTTTATTTGGCAGTCATGTCGTGCTCATGCACTTGAGTCATTCGCAACACTGGCTAATAATGAAAATAATTGAAGACAATTAATAAAAAGAAACTTCATGCGCATAAACAAATAACATTCGTTTTATGTGTATTAACTTGTTTATTTTTGGCTGAATTATGCAATTGATTTATTTGTACACGCTTCCTTCATATATCATTTCCTTCTGCTGTTACATGTTTGCGCAATGATTTCCTAATTCCACTTCCAACCCGTTTTGGAGATGGGACAGCACCACCTGTTCCCTGGGAAGCTCTATAATTTCAATTCTAATTATTGCTATTATTCGAAACTCATCGGACACGATTCAACCGATATTTGTTTGAATGACGATGCGGACGAAGCTTTTGAAGAAAAAATGAATTTATAGTCAGCGATGTTAGTAAATATTTATAGCTGCACATGCAGCAAACTTACTAGTTTATTATTACTTGCAAAGGTCATTTTAATTAGCTTAAAAGTAAAAAATATAACAAGTTTTCTAGTTTTCATTTCGGTGCAAACGTCACCCTCCCTTTTCCAAGCTAAATGTGAAAACTTATGACTTTAAGTTTTCAAGTTGCAACGAAGTATTTTGGCTTGATAAAATGTAGAGAATTACTTTATCAGAGTTTGATTCTTTCCAATTATTGCTTAACACGAATGTTTTTCGTTCAAGCAAAAGCTTGACTTCTGTCCATAAAATTTAAGGATTTCAGATTTCTATTCACCCGATATCCTTGACCGATAGCTCAATACTTTAACTTTGACCTATTCAATTGTTATTGTACTCGTAGCTTTTCACACAGTTTTAATTAGTCATTTAATGCTTTTATTTGTACTTTAATTTATTTTTGTTGTTGTTGTTTGATGGTGAATATTCTATTCTATTTAGTAAAATTTCAAAAGATATATTAATTAAAGTATTACTGTAGCAATTTAAAATAAATTTTAAATTTAAAATATTTTTTCGATATTCTAAAAGTGTGTGGTGCGTGCCAAAATAATTAAGGTAGTGAGCCTAGAAAACATTTCTACTTCCGTAAGTAACACTTGAAATGGTCTTTGAGTTAACTGGCAAAATATATATAATAACTGATCAGTAATCTTATTCGGTATAAGAAACATAATTACCAATTTTTTTTCATCATATAAATAGATAAATTTATATTCGTATCGGCATTATTGCTCGTACTGCCAAGCCGAACTTGCAACTATAAACTTGTTACATGCACATAGTTTTGGTTTGTTGGGATATGGATACATTTGTATATGCACGTGTGTGTGCACTATTAAAATATGCAAGCATACATACAGCCCCACATGCATATGTATGTATGTATACATAAATGAAATAATTTGAAACTACACTTCTGTATAATTATTTGTTACGCTTTGTAAACTTCCGGAGAGCGGTAAACAAATTTTCTTTATTTTCTTTCGCCGGTGTTTGTTCCGATGTTCACTTTCCAATAGCTTTACTACGCGCATGCGATTCCTCTTTTACATATTTTTGACATTGGAACCCTTTCTATTTTCATTGAAACTTTTACGTATACAATTTTTTGTTTTTCTCATTTCCTTTTTTTGTCACAACTCAATGTTGCTGAGAATGTGTCAAAACATTCCTTCTAGCACGTGTGTGTTTTGTTTATAACAGGTGTTTCTTTATTAATAAAATGCATCCGATTTGAGTTTTACTGAAACAACAAAGCAAAAAATTATTGGTTGCTGCAATGTGTGCTCAAGTTGCGTTTCCATTCATTTAATCGTTCAATTTATATTTTGCATGAATTTTTCTTTTTTTTTTCAAAAACTCGTGTGCGTGCTCATGCACATGCACGGTAATTTATAAATAGTAACAACAATAGAATCATAAAGAAACTGCTTAAATAAATATAAAATTTCTTTAGTATACACTTAAATATCGATTGCAGTTGCACAGTTTTGTTTTTAATTTTTAATTTAGTGGCTAATAGTGCATATATTTTCTATATTGCGTAATCGTATTGCTTTATTCAAATTGATGTTGTTGGAATTGACCCCTTAGGAAATTTTGATTTTGTTTTCAGAATTCATTTAGATACTTACAAGTAAGTGGAATACACAATATGATTTGGAATCACATGTACTTACATGCTTCTAAACAGCTTCTAAATTACTAATGAGATTTCAGAACTTTGAGTTGTACAAAGGATATGTCCAATTTCCATGACGTCAACATAATTTTGGCCATCTGCGGATTAGACTATTATCTATTTCTGAACAGTAATACTAAAAATCCTTTCGAGTTAAGTAATTTTTTCGTATCCTTTGCTTTTTGTAGAGTTTGTATAATAGAGGCTTGATAGGCTAAAATCCTAAATAATACGCAAATGCCCTGTAGGATTAATCGGTTCACAATTATTTATTATAAACCGAGAGCACTCTCTTTTTTTTCGTTATTCCATTAAGACCTATTAAAAATATTTTTTTAAACTTGCTACATAATTTGCTAAAAAGCCTAAACAAATTAAATATATATATATATTTAATATGGCTTTTCACGTATTTCTGAAAACATATTATATTTCCAAAAGCTGTCAAACACTTTTTTATGCTAAACACTGAAAAACTTAGTTGGCACAATTTTATTTCACTACATTTTACATCGGTTCGATCGTAATAAAGTTGGTGTTTTACTACATTCGCGTTTTAAGCTTATTTCATGACTGAAATTGTTTAGTTATTTTTTATTCTCCTTCTTGATGTATTTCACCGTTTTGTTAGACAGCAGAACGTTTATATCTCACAAATTTTGTTACATCATAACGCACGTACGTAAAAAATCCACTACTTTAAAAGCAATATTTTTTATGGTCAATTTCACGCGTATCGTGATAAAAATTCATTAGTTAGAGCTTCCCTTATAATTATAAGGCAGATATAAGATGGTGGTGTCATGCCGCCGTAGAGTATGAAAAAAAACTATTGTCTTTCACTCGTTTGTCCATTGCCCAAAGAGGAACACAAAATTTCCAAACTTTCGCATTTGTCAAAGAGAAAAACTCTTTTACCGAAAATGCTAAAAAAAAGCTCAGCAATATTCAGCAATTATTAAACCCCTTTAAAAATCCATTGAGCCAAAGCTGGAACAAAAGATTAAATAATGCAGTTACTCAGCTGATGCTTTCTAGTGACTCTGATTCTAGTGATTGTCAGCAAATGACAATTTGGTATAGGGAAATGTGAATCCAATTGAAACCGTATTTTTTTACCCAAATGAAACCGTGCGAGCTTGTTTAAGCTGTTAAAAACCAAATGTAAGCTGAGATATTGTAAAAGATAACTTTGTATGTTGCATTGTATGTTGCATATCTAAAGAAGAAACCTGAAAAACAATAATTTGTTTTTGTATTTAATATTCATAGTCGGAAAAATGGTAAGCGGAAAATATTTTAATTACATCAGCAATTCAGACGAATATTGTATTTAAAATTAGATATAAGTAAAGTTTTATTTTTCTATTTAATAGTAAGCATTTCATTATTGTTTTCATTAACATGTTTATGTAGGATGCGAGATGAATAAGTGTACATGGAAATAATTGGGTATTCCGTTAAGTGCGCTATACTTTTAAAAGAAATTCCTTCAAGTAATCCTCTGGCGTTTCTTTCCACCGTTTCTTTTTGTAGCAAGCGATCATTAATACAGATGAAATAATTTGAAATCGCTAGATTTGTGGGGAACAGTTACACAATTTACCCCTTATTGATACCGCCCATCATAAATAATATTGTACAATATTTATAGCAATAAATTAGAAATAAATACAACTCCAATTGCAATTTTAACAGCAACAAAATGCCACTTCCTCCTTCAACGCAGAAAAGTTTGCGATTTATTAGACTGATTTTACAGATCAAAATAGTCGCCGGCAATCTCTTCTAGGTGTTTATTTATTTTCTTCACTATGTGCCTCATATCGTCGCCGATTCTCATCGTTTTCTGGCAATCACCAAATAGACTATCAAAAAAAAAAAAATTATTTACAAAAATTCACAAAAATTCGTGAGAAAAATCGTTTCATTACGGTGGGAAATGAACACGTTTTAATCCACTCAAAGTTACGCACTGAAGCATAAATAATAAAATCACGTTTCTAAACGAGTGTGTTCTTTAAACTAAAAAACTTTACAAATTTGTATTGTAGATTCAATTCGAGAAATTTATGCTACAAAATCGTTTAACTTGACAACTGCATTGAAAAACAATAAAATGCACTCCCGTTTTAAGTATAAAAGAACTTTGGCCCGAAGTCAAGTTTCCTGTATCGCAAAAAGTAAACAATCGTTTCCTTCAATGGCCAAATCTCATATTTCCTATAAGGCGTTATTGGTTTGTCTGTCAGGCTATTGATACAAGTGCTGAACAAATTCAAATGTTTATTTTATGCGCAAAAATACTAAGTCTGTGTTGAAAGTCTGACTGGCCAACCGTGAGTGTGTTTGGCTCTCGTGCACTTGTATAATTGTTTGCCTGGGCTTAGTCGGATGACGTTATTTTTGTATGTTCTCGTATTTTGTAAAAGGCTCTGTATTACTATATAATGCTCGTATTTTTTTTTTTTTTAATTTTTGCTATATTGTAGAGTAAATTGCCTGCTGAGCGTTTTTTCTTTTGTTATTATCATGTTTTTTATTTAATTTTAATTGATTTTAATATACTTTTTTTATTCTATTATTGCTGTTGCCTTTGTAGCCCCTTGCGGTAAATTAACGATTTTGTAGGTAAAGTAACTGCTAAAGCTGAACGAATATGAGAAGCAAGAAACGAATGTACATAATAAAAGTAAAACTATGACACCATACATTATTTTACTAAATGCCTGAGTTTCTTGTTTGCTCGTCATCACGGCCAAACTTATTACAGTGCTTTTGTACTTAAAAACTAAAGTAAATGAAAATTTTCAATTGTATGTACATATGTATGTATGTATGTTTGCACACATTGTTAGATGGGAAATGTTGTAGATCTAGAAATACAAGACAATGTGTACTGCGTCAATATTTGAATTTGTCTAAAAATATAATAAAAATAATTATTTTAAAAGTTATCTGAAGCTGACGATTTCAGTTGTAATGCATGAAACTATATACCAAAACGAAGGCACTTTACGCAAAGATTACTCTATCGGTGCCAAAAAATCATAATCTGCTGAATACATTCCAGCTCTCAGAATATCGTCGAACATTGCAAAAATTTCTTTAAGGCTATCATAGACTTTCGTACGATTCATCCAAACGAAAATCTGACCGTAATGCCCCGCTATTTTAAAAAATAGTTTAAAATGGCATTGCTGGTGCCATACTATCACACAAAAATGATGAATGCAAAACAATTTTTACTTTGCTGATTGAAGTGAAATCAACACTGATTGCATGAAAATTGCCATTTTATGAAAATTTTCATAAACTTATGCTTTTCCTAGAAATCTAACAATTTTAGGCCACGCTATCCTATTTTCTCAGCAGAGATGCGATATTTAACAAATCGTACGACTAAGTAGGATAGTGAGACATGCCCTTTAAGTGCATACCGGTTAAAACAAAACCTTAAGACAATTGATGCAATATGGCAACACCACTAAGTCATATTTAATTTCATCAGAGGCTTCAAAAAGAGGTCTAAGCGGTTCCAGGGCATTAACAATTATTTACCAATTTACTATTAAAAAAAAATTTTTTTTTACTTTTTAAAATATATTGCCTTCCTTTCATATATATAATTAATAATATTAAATTTAATTTAAAATTATTTAATTAGTAATTTGAAGCAGAAGAACAGCAGAAGCATTTCGCTACTAATTAACGCCCCGCAAAATATTATGTGTGGCATAATAAGACAATTGTTGTTAATCAATTCTCAGTCTCTTTTGATTTACTTCCTCAGAAATTAAATTTTATATTGTATATGAAAATCAAAGTGGTACCGGCAGCAGTTCTTATTCCCTAAAAATTCACATCCTTTTGTAAATTAAAAGGTGACTGGGAACTCAGAGAGATAAATAGAATATTACGAAAACAAAAGAAAACAGAAAGTAAAGAACAATAACAGCCCAACGCAATAGCAAAATTATCTCTGCAAAAATTCCGAATGCGAAGTCCAAATGCGAATGGCTTGTTCAGATATAATGAGAAATTTTTTTAAACAGACACTCAGGTTTTTCTATAAAATTAGTTTCTACAAAAGAAATAAAAATAAATATTGTGCTCTCATGGTCTCTTTATGTACTCACAATCTACCTGCTGCAACGAACACTAAACCTAACTTATAAGTTGAACACTCGTAAACATATCAGTATGCACTCATATCTGTGGCCAGAGAAAATGTTGTACTTCAGATGTACCGTTGCACGTCTTTATTGCGTAACTTATGTGCTCATATATTGGTTGTGATTGCCTTATCAGTGCGGTGTCTAGCAGCAATTAACGACGTGACATGTCATTAAAATTTTACTCTTTTGAATGTATGTATGGATGGGATGTGTTTGTAACTGCAGCAAAGCAAAGTAAACCGGAACAGAGTGGCAATGAAAATGATAAGACATACAACAAAACAGTTACTTAAAGACATTAAGAGAGGAAGAATTAAATAGTATTAAGATCACAAAACAATTAATAAAAATCACGTTTACGAAATGCATGCATACATACAAATTTATTAAATAAATTAGAAAATATTAAATGATCTGGCAAGTAAAGATGATAATAAATCATTCGCCAATAAAAAAGTTACAGTTTTAAACATGGAAAGCACTTTTTTAAAAATTTATTCCTTAAATCTCTTAATAAAATATTAATTATTTTGAAATCATTTCATTGATTATTATATTTTCTGATGGTAAAAAACTTCCAAGTAATAAGAATGCACCGGAAATAATACTTTCAAATTTGCTCTGAAAATATTATACACATAATATCAAGTCAAAATTCGCCAATAATGCTGCCGAATTGAAAGCAATATGAGTGACATGTTGTAAATCGAAGCTTAGAAATGAATTTTGTAACCACCCAACAACTCCTTAGGTATCTATGCTTGCTGATGATACATTTTCCTTACTACTACGGTACTTTTCAAGTTTTTAATTTATTGGCATTAGCTGTCATTTTAGAAGGTAATTTAATATCTGTATGTTTCCATGTAATACACTTTGACCAACAACTTCCTGAAGTTGAAGTCCTGAATTATGGCGTTTGCCAAAATTAGGAATTTAGCAAAAATAAATGAAATTTAGAAACCATAATTTGGAATATTATATATTAGAATGCTTTTGCAGAATCTCTTGATTACATACATTTTTGGGTAAAAATCGTCATTCTTTGAAATCGTTCGTTTGTCTATTTTTTATAAAAAACTTGCGTTTTTATTGCTCTTGTACGTTTATTTGATGCTTTTAAATGTTTAAAATATATTTTTGCTAAAAATAAAAGAAAAATAAATTTTTCGAATTTTTGGGAAATATATTCAATTTTTGGTTAGGGGGTACTCTTTGCTTTTTTGGGCAAAAATCGTCATTCTTTGAAATCGTTCGTTTGTCTATTTTTTAATGAAAAACTTGCGTTTTTATTGTTCTTGTATGTTTATTTGATGTTTTTAAATGTTTAAAATATATTTTTGCTAAAAATAAAAAAAAAATACATTTTTCGAATTTTTGGGAAAAATTGCGATTTTTGGCAAAAATCGTCAAATTTTGAAAACGTCCGTTTGTGTATTTTTGAATGAAAAACTTGCATTTTTATTGCTCTTGTATGTTTATTTGATGTTTCTAAATGTTTAAAATATATTTTTGATAAAAATAAAAGAAAAATAAATTTTTCGAATTTTTGGGAAAAATTGCGATTTTTGGTAAGGGGGTACCCTTTGCTTTTTTGGGCAAAAATCGTCATTCTTTGAAATCGTTCGTTTGTCTATTTTTTAATGAGAAACTTGCGTTTTTATTGCTCTTGTACGTTTATTTGATGTTTTTAAATGTTTAAAATATATTTTTGCTAAAAATAAAGGACAAACATTTTTTCGATTTTTGCAAAAATCCTTAATTTTTAGATAAGGGGGTACCCTTTGCATTTTTGGGCAAAAACAGTCACACTTTAAAATCGTCCGTTTGTGTATTTGTGAATGAAAAACTTGCGTTTTTATTGCTCTTGTATGTTTATTTGTTGTTTTTAAATGTTTAAAATATATTTTTGCTAAAAATAAAAAAAAAATAAATTTTTCGAATTTTTGGGAAATATTGCGATTTTTGGTAAGGGGGTACCCTTTGCTTTTTTGAGCAAAAATCGTCATTCTTTGAAATCGTTCGTTTGTCTATTTTTTAATGAGAAACTTGCGTTTTTATTGCTCTTGTACGTTTAGTTGATGCTTTTAAATGTTTAAAATATATTTTAGCTAAAAATAAAAGAAAAATAAATTTTTCGAATTTTTGGGAAAAATTGCGATTTTTGGTAAGGGTACCCCCTTTGCTTTTTTGGGCAAAAATCGTCATTCTTTGAAATCGTTCGTTTGTCTATTTTTTAATGAAAAACTTGCGTTTTTATTGCTTTTGTATGTTTATTTGATGTTTTTAAATGTTTAAATTATATTTTTGCTAAAAATAAAAGAAAAATAAATTTTTCGAATTTTTGGGAAAAATTGCGATTTTTGGGCAAAAATCGTCATTCTTTGAAATCGTTCGTTTGTCTATTTTTTAATGAAAAACTTGCGTTTTTATTGCTCTTGTATGTTTATTTGATGTTTCTAAATGTTTAAAATATATTTTTGCTAAAAATAAAAGAAAAAAAAATTTTATATTAATAAATATAATTAATTATTATAACGTTGACGTTTTCATTAAAATAAATTTAAAAATAAAATAATCTAAAATCTATGCTTTAAATTAATTGAACATAATTAAATTTTTTAATATAAAGAAAATGTCAAATGAATTATAATAAACACGAAATTGCAATAAAAATAACCTTTTTCCGTTCATTTCCTATTTTAAATTTTTAATTTGAATTGTTTAATTTGATTTGATTTGTCCGTCGACAACAACAACACTGGTGATTGATGGAGAAAATGGGATAGAAAAATTATTATGATTTGTTGATCACTTTCATAGTCGATCGGGTTGTAAAGCTAAAAATTTTTAACGGCTTACAATCAGCTGCTTGTCATTTAAAATGGAAGATACCGAATGGCATCGTGGGCCAGGTTATGGGTTTTGGCCGAAATGAATTGGTCTTTCCTACCATTCGGCGTTGTAGAAATCAAATAAATTTACTCATGTTTTAGGTGATCAATTGGCCAACTCTTCTCTAGCAGGATGAATATAAGGATTGCAGCTCCGGCTTTTTTTTTGTGACACATATGATTTAGGTGAAATGATTCCGCACGGACTTTGATATATGTATATGTATACGTATCATGTATGTATATCTCTTGCGTTTGCTACCTTTTGCATGCTTATTTTATGCTCATTTGCTGATAATTCTGATAAATACGATCGAGGCGAGTGTAGCGAGTATGGATGATCGTGAGTACATGTATTATTTCTGCTCTTGCATTTTGTAATAAGGATGTCTTCCATTGCCATCAATGATAAACAAGCTCCAACCTTGATTTTGAGTGCATGTTATGAATGCTCTGCTAATATAGTTTAGTGATTCTTGTAACACACGAGTTACTCACATTTTATGTACTCTTTCCTAATTTTATTTTTTAATTGGAACAAATGCTACAACCGAATAGATAGCAAACACTGTTTATTTGAAATACGTGCTGATTTTATTAATTTTGTGGGCACAGCGGACAAACGTACATGGTTTCTTTTTATTGTGATGTGTTTAAGTTTAAATTTATTTATTTTTTGAACGTTTTGCATTTTTTTATTGTTGTTTAAATCTTAAGAATGGCCGTACTTGTATTGAAATTTTTTTTATATTAAAAACAGAATTTCATCATTTTGCTAATAAATATATCGCTTCTACTTACTGATCAACTTCAGAATAATTTTAATGAAAAATGATGGTAAAAATTCAGCAGAATAAAAGAGGTGATAGCAATAAACTTAAAAAATGATTTGAAAAGATTTTTTTTGCAATACAAGATATCGCCTATGCACATGCATAAGTAACAACATCGGAAAAACTTCCTCTTCTATTTCAAAAATGTATTAATTTATAGATCCTCCACAATCTCAAAATTATTTCCTTTCTCACATCGCCTTATTTGTTATTTCTTATAAATTTTATTTTTGTGATAAGTCCACACTTTATTCCCAATTAATTTGTGTAACCTAAATATTATTTTCATTTCTTTATAATTTCCAAATTAATTAAAATGTAACGATTCAATTCTGCTTCGTGTGCATTTCAGTCTTGATTACTTGCCCGCTGCTAAGCATTCCATTGAATAGAGTTAAACATTTGATTGATAACGAAACACTTTAAGTGAGGAAAATTGTAATGGGATACGTCCGATTGCCGTTTTGTTAAATAACACAGGGTATATGATGGGGTATGAGGGTGAAAATGTAGAGGTGTGGAGGAGAGAGGGTCAGTTAAAGAAGCATTAAATTCTTTATAGAAAAATTAAACATATTCTCCATATCTAGATTTCTCCGAATTGTTCATGGTTGGCGTAAAAAATTCACTAATCCAATACTCTACTTTTGGTAGACTCAATACCTCAATTAGTATGACTTTTTTGACGACGTTTTATTTTAGCACAACCGATATTAATATTAAAGTAAGTTTGGTTGGCATTTTGAATAGATATAAAATTGGATACAATGCACATTTCTGCCCTTGAAGCGTGCGCCAAAGGTCGATCTTGCAATTGCAATTTTGATTCTCAAATTTATAATTATTATAAAAAAATATAAGCCTAAAACTTAGGATGTACTCTACAGCGTCGTGGCTTGTGGGAATCAACAGTATTCATTACCAACTTTATATTATTAAAATAAAGTAAGAAACAACGAACGATTTTTGTCGTGTTAAAGCTAATTAAATTATTACGTTTAACTTTCGCACTTTATATTATAGAAGCTTAGTACAATTATTAATATACATATTGTATATTTTTGGTTTGGTTTGGAATGCAATTGGATATTGGGGGTAAGACACGAGGTCCTCTTACCGCTTTTCAAATGATTTTTTTTCTTATCAAAAAATCAGCTCATAAATTTGCATATATAAATGATAAATATGAATAAAAAACTGCATATTCAGTTGCATTGCATTAATTTAAAACCCATTCACAACTAAATTTGGTAATACAATATTTCAATACTCTGTACTTTTCAAGTGAAGTAATTAATTTGTTTGAATTTGGTTTTTATTTACCTTAATGTCAATGTTGAATTATTCCAAGAAAGATATTAATAAAAAAAAGTAAACTACTGATAACTTTTATTTTAAGGGGGAGAGCAGGTAGGCGGCAGCTTGTTATTTTACAAAATAATTTCCTTTTGATTTTATTTGCAGACAATATTCCTAATTAATTTTTTAAACATTTAATTTTTTTTTACATTTTTTTATATTGCCAGCAAGTATTATTCAACTCCAGTTAACACTTGAAATTGCTTCACTTTTATTTTTATAACAATTAATAAAAAAAATCTTGTCGTGAAATTCGTTATCGTTATTTTCTCTGTAGCAGGTAATTAAATTATAAAAATTAAATTGTTGTTTTATTGTCTTGCTCTAGAAACGTTGATAATTTTCCTTGCTTTTTTAATTACGCTTTTTGATTATTATTTATCTATCGTTTCAAATATGTGCATATATATATATATATATATATATATATATATATATTTTGTATATGTATATTAGAATTTTTTTTGCTAGTAGTGGTAGGCTTTCATATTCTTTGTTTTTATAAATTCACTGAACGCCCAAACAACAAACAACATTTATTGGGAGGTTGACATTTATTCTATTTGCGTTTGAGGGGTGCGAAAATAATACTGGAATTGTTTTTGGGTTTTTGTAATAACAACCCCAAGAATACAATTTTATATCAAATTTAAACAAAGATTAGCACTTTGGATTTTCTTTTCTTTTTTTTTTTAATAACGAAGTGTATTTTAAGCAGAAGTTAACCTTTGAATTGCTCTTTGAGGGAAAGCAGCTGCACATATACATGAATCACTTTGACAAGTAAGGAATTCCAGTCGTAATTGAGAGCTAATAGAATTCTAAATTATTTTGCGTTTTTATAAATAAATGTTGAAATTAACTTTAGGAATGTAGCTTGTTTTGTAAAATCGGAAGCGTTTCGTGAGAATAACCAGCCAGCTCGAGTTCTCGTTACTAACTAAACTAACATGCAGTTGTGCCTGTTTACAGTTGGTTGTCGTTTCAATTCGTGTATCTTTGAGATACTTTTTAGCCTCTGTTGTGCGGTTGCGGTCGTGTGTTCACAATTCAACCAGCTGTATTTAAGTTTGTTTACTTTGTATTATATTATATTATGGTTTGAGTTCATTGTGTTCCTTTAAAATGAACCCTCTGCCTTCAAGATGCGGCATTTTTCAAATGAAGAGAGTGCCATAAACAAAAATCTAATAGGCTTTTTGGGTCTCTCATTTAGATTATACTGCGACACAACTCGGACAAACGACCAATTTGTATATGTACATACATACATATGTATGTATATGAATATACACACCATCATGCGGTAGATCTGTGTCTATTTTATATGCGCGTGATCGATATTCCCAATATTGAAATGATTTTAGTTGCTGCATATGCAAATGGCACTGAATAACAACACATCTATTCAATTATGTCAACTACAGATTAATGTAAAAGGCTACATAAATGGAACGTCGAAGTTAACAATGAAGCGGTAATTATGCGTAAGTACTGCTGTATAACATCTGAAATCCTCAAGAGAAGAACTTACAGCTTGCATTGGCTTTTAGGATAAAAATCTAAGTTAAATTTGTATGAGAAAGTAAGAATCTATTAAACCAGAACAGATCTCTCAGATCAATTGACAACGCTCCATGCTATGCGCGTTTTTAATTAAAAGTCGAAAAGCTAATATTCAGTAGAATATGAAAAATGCTTTGAAATGGATTTTTGGTAGGGGGGAAACAAAGAAATTTATTTATTTTCGTAATTTATATTGTTAATCATAAATGTTGCTTTTATATTTGATTCCTTTTGCTAATGTTTAAAATATTGTTTAATATCTTATTTTAAATTCTTTTTACAATTTTTTAAATTTTTTGCAATTACTCACATTAATAAAAAAAAGCCGGCAAAGAGCTTAATAGTTTCAGGAGAGTAATAATACTTAATAGTTTCGGTAAAGTGATGGCACCCATGACTAAAGGAGTAGCTAACTTTTAAAATAGCTGCGATCATGGAAGCAGTCATTCGAATTCGCATACCAATAACCCTATAACCCTATAACCCAATATAATTTTTACACCTAAAATTTCCCACTAAGTACTCTTTATTCCCTGGAGTTCACAAGTAGCGGCCAAATTAAGCCACAAATTTAGGATGGAAATCCTCAACTGTGAAAAAAGTGAAGAAATTTAGGAATGTATGCTTCCACACATTCAAACTAAATCTTTCCCCTCTATTTTCATATTATAATATTGCAAACTTTTAATGAAATCATAAGGAAATTATATTTTGCCTAAATTTCGTAAAAATTCTTTCTCTTATCTCTAAAGTCTGGGCATAAGTTCACCCACCATTTTTCCTACATAGATCACCAAAACCATTAAGGTATAAGAGAAATAATCTTCCCCTATTTTGTGTCACAAAGTGAGAATTTCTTTTGGAATTGCCAATCCGTAAAATAGTTGAATTTAAAAAATTATTATTTTTATTGGAACCCAATTAATAAAATTCGACATGGTGCATGTTTGAGCTGCCACTGCCACGAAAGTATTTCCCCCTCTTTAAGTCATAAACACACTGGCTGCCACTGCCTCGAAAGTATTCCCCCCTCTTTAAGTCATAAACACATAAAAATAATTTTTTAATTTTTTTTTATTTAATACTAATTTATCTTAATTGTTTGAAGCACATTTCAAGCAACAATGGCTTACAAATAAATTCAAGTTGGATTTCTTTCAAATTTTATTATATAAATTTTATTCCAATAAGAAATGAGTGTGTTCGGTTTGTGCTTTTACATAAATTATGGGCAAATTTGTAGAGTATATTAAATATGTGGACCAAAAAGCAATACTTCAAAATAGGAAGTAACTATATATTTACATCTATTCTTATTAAATAAAAATAATTGTTTAGTTTTAGTTAGGCAAATTCTTTTATTTCCGATTTTGCTTTTGTAATTTTTTATTGAAAGTGCAACAAAGGCCTGACAGCGGTTTTTCAGTTTCCGGTTTGAAAATATTTAATTTTTCTCACTTTGAGAATTTTCTATTCAAAATTTATATTCTTGAATTGTAATTTGCTTATACATTGAAAATATATTCATTCAATATTTAATTAAAGGTAATAAATTCGCAAAGAAGTGGATTTCCTTGTAAGTAAATTGAAAGAATTCTATTGCAGGGCGAAAAGTGGATTTTCGATTTAAAAACATAAAAATAAATATATACATTTCAAACGAAATAAGCTTTCTGCTTGGATATATTTTTTTAATTTTTGATTTTATTCAAAAGTGAGTGAGAAAAACCTAAGCAGATGGTGAAATAGCGATTTTCACATCACAGTTGCTCCTGGGGAATGCAATTGAGATATTACATCGCATGCCAAAAAATCGTATATCCTTTGAATGGTATATCCTTTCATCAAGTAAACATGAAAAATAGTTGAAGTCCATTTTCCTCTTTTTCTTAGACAATGCTTTTTATTACAATAATTTTTTATTATCAAGGACAATGTTAGAAGAAAGCTCCCGGAATTTTGGCAACATGTTGTTCACACGTCTATCTAAGACAGTCATGATGCATTTGAGACACGTAATTAAATTTATAAATAAAATTCAAAACTAAAAAGAAATTGTTCACACAAATTTCACAATTTAGCACTATTGATGTATAGACCCATACGCATATCCTGAGAAATTTTAAAACACAGTTGCATTTTCATAGCCTTCTCGTACGTACCTTTTTTACATTCTGCTGCCGCAATGCAACCATGTGCACTAAAACACCTCATTGTGACAGTGTTTTTGTAATTGTGTGTCTTGTTTCTTCCCTTTTGGGTTTGGTTTCATTTGTTTATTTTGTTACGATTTTGAAATTTAAATTTTATAGTTACACTAACGAAAAATACTAATAATAAGTGGAGTAAATAAACAGTCACATGCACACACTAACACATTTTGGTTAACGAAACAAAGTGAAAAGATTACACTGCATTTCGACTGCAGTGCGATGGAACAAAATACATTCCCACACAAACAATCCGTTTACACAGCCATTCCTTCTCTGGCTGTTTTGTTTAGTCAAGAAACAGTACAATGATGAAGCAGGGAGAATGTACATAAAAACAACACGAATTTAAACCGGTTCCAACTTAAAGTAGAAGTTTTATTTTTTGTTGGTTTTTGTTGCACGGTTTTTATTTGATTGTGGTTTGGCTTTACTTCATTTCAATGAACCACATATAACGAAAAAACGATCGATGCTAATTTTTTCCTTCATGCAGAACTTTGCGCTTCCGTATACAGAAAAGCAAACCAATTCTCTCCAACTAAAATTGAAAGATTTTTATCAATTAAAACTTGATTCGTTTGAATGCTTTTTTATTAGTTAATAAAAAAATTTTCACATTGATTGATTTAATTTACACTCTTTAATTAAATTGTGTGGTTTTCGTAGGAGTTTTAAAACTAACATTTCACATTATTTAAGAATCAAACATATTTCTCGTTTCGATTTTTATTGTATTCTTTTCTTACTGCGACCACTTACAGTCCGCATTGTTGGCCGTCACTTTAAAACAAACCTATAGAATGCTTAGCGCAGACTAAATGCTGAAGAGAAGCTTTGATCTAACCAAAAATATTCAATATTTGTACTCATACATTTCTACAACTACGTATGTGTGTATGTTAAATGTACAATCATGTATGCACATACACCATCATATGCATACATGTGCAATTAAATCATTTTCCAATGCATGGTAAATAAAGACTGGTTTTGATAGTGTTTTTCGTATTTTTCTTTCTCCTCTGCTTTTGTTTTGTTTACATTGTTGGACACAAGCGAGGAAGTAAAAGCTTTAGATGGGCTTATTTGGGATAAACGATTACAGTGTTGTCAATCTCAACGGAGAGCCTATGCTCTACATCTTGTAGATACATATTTCCGATAGTACCGTGAAAGAATTTTACATAAAATACTGTTGGAGCAGTTTGATCCTAAAAAGCGTTATTTGGTGTTTTTTTTACAAATTTGCAAAAGGGCATAAACTTGCTATACGATGGATTTCCATTAACAGTGTCCATCAACTGATTAAAAATTTTGTAAGTCCTTAGCTAAATACTAAAGATAATACTTGCCATCTTAAAGTAAATATGTGAATTATAATCGCAATCAATCCAAACAGAACTTAGAAACTTGAAAAGGGTGGGAGAACACCCATATTACTTGAAGCAGACCAACAGCCAGGATGTAACATTTCGAGGTTAAATAATTGCTTTTGCTTTCGTTGCTGATGTGTGTTTGACTATGAATAACAAGTGTGATAATAGAGGAGCTTTGCGCTACCATTTACAGAGAGGCAAAGCAATAAAACATGCTTCGTTTTAGGGTTTTCAGAAAATAATAGATATAAAATTTTTTGAAAGAAAAGAAAAATTAATAAGAATTTCAAATACCGAAAGAAATCATTCAATTCCGTCTAAGTGACGAAATGAGGCTGTCGATGGGCGAAATCAACTTCAAAATCTTCATAATCGCCACTCGTTTCAAGCTAAAGCTCAGTATCTGCACTGATTCTAGTTTACAGGTTTCTGAGTCATTAGAAGAGCGAAAAATTCGTTGTAAGGAATTGGTCTTGGAGCTGAAACAATATTCATTTAGAGATGGCCTGTAGACATCAATGGCATTGATTTAGTGGCCCCTTTAAGCCATTCGGTCAAGTTCCTGTTATAAGTTTTCAGTTAATTAATAGATTTAAAATTTTTCGTTCAAGCACGCTTTTGAGGTATATGAATAGTAAATAACCAGGCGTGAAGATTTAAAATGTATATAAATCGCATGAAAACCATACACGAAAGATGGTCATGCCAGTTGACATCCTCGACAGAAAGCGAGTCATTGCGCATTTCAATGAAAAAATCGTATCGTTTAATCAGTACAGGATTTTCCCGACATGTCCTTTTAACATCTCTTGATTTAAATTTTCATTTTCTGTTTTTTGCAAAATTTTTCTTTTGTTGCAGAAGTATTCCGAAATGTGGCATATGTAAATAGCAAAATCAATTTTGCAATTAAATGTGAAGCTACAGTTTCCTATTGCAGTGCTAGAATCGTAAGCTCCAACAAACAAAAAAATAGTTAGTTATTCATTACATTCTATAAAAGTGTTAGTTATTATTTATTATTATTTACTTACTTAATATTACAATCACATATATGGCTCCCAAGGATATAGGTTATAAAATTAACATTTAAATATATTATGGCGTGGATTTAAAGTTATTGTACGTACCTTATTGATTGTGGCCTTAAATACAATACTCGCGCCTTGTAAAGCAGAATTTTTACTAAGTCGTTTATCTCTTTTATTTAACACTGTGCTGGTTCGCTCTTATAAAGAGTGGCAACCTGGTGCAAATGTATTCTAAGATCTGGTAACATTTGAAGGCATACGTTAATTTAAATCAGGAAATCTTTTATTGAATATAACTTTATACACCATGCATTATGTTATAAAGTATACTTCTAGGCTTACAAAACTGTGGAATTTATAGTTTAAATTAAAATTTATAAATTAAAATTATTTTTTAATGGAATGGAGTTATTTTATTTATTATTTTTAATGGAACTGGGAACTGTTGAACATTGAATTATAAACTTACGCTCTTTTCCTTTTAATAACTGAAAATATTTGATTTATAGAAAGGACAGTCCACTAGCATGTTGAAGTTAATGATGATGCGTCGGATTACAATAGCAAACTTTCGTGTTAAGAAGCAGAAAAATGTTCTGCTAACATAATGAAAATGAGACGAGCACGCCAACATGTGTGGCAATCTTGTCTACTGATGACTAGAGCATACAACACAGCACGACATTATCAACTTTTTCCTGTACATATACGTTAATTGAAACTTGTTCAAAAATTAGGAAAAATTAAAGACAAGCCTTCTGAAAAGAAACAGTACAAAGAACTGTCTAAAGAGATTGGAATCGAAGAAAAAACCATTCTTGTTTGATTTGTTAGAAATACTTATATGCATAAATTTTCTCCCCCTGGTGGTTGGTAGTTAAGCAGCAGTGAACTAACTATTGATTTTAGTTGTGGCACAAACTATATATTTACATCCCTCACAAAGTACGTACTTAGTGGTTGTTGTCTCAAATAGGTTAATGTTTATTTCAATCGCCGCTTGCTGCAAACAATACGCTCTACATAAGCGATTGACTGCTACGTTTTCATTGATTCCCGATTTTTATTTACTAAACGATAAAAGGATTTGTAATGCAATTTCTCAAAAGTGGGAGCACATTCTATAGCTGAAATTTAAATATTTTAGCGTTTCGAGATTCTTTGAAGATCTGTAAGGCATAATAATAAATCAGTTTTATAAAGCTTACTGTTAATTTAATCATTCGTATAAATATTTCGCAATTCAAATTATTTAACATGGCAAAATTGTAATAAATATAAAAAAAACAGTAATTTTTCAAATTTTTGCGTTCAAAGAAAAGCTATGCTATTTGAAGAAACTACTAAATAAACTACTAAAATATTAAAAATTTTAATTGTTAACACAAATTTCACATTTGCCTTAATTATAATTTAACAAACATTTTTTTTTGCGTTTACTGATGTTTATATGGATATATTTACTAATTTACATGTCATCGGCTTATCAACGTCAAATCCGTTAAAGACATATGTTAGGCAGAAAAGCTGAAAAGCTTTGGTCAAGCCATTTTTTTTCAACCATTTTTTCAATGGTTCATTATTCACAGGATTTCTTACACCGGATGGTTTGCATTGCTTGAAGTCTGATATGAGAAGAAACAAATTAATTTAATACGTGTAGCGAAAAAACTGGGACTAATTCCATGCTTACTGATGAATGGCCTGAGCACCAATGAGATGCATCGTATAGACTTACTTAATTACACAAGTTTTTTAAATAATAATTAATAAGTGCATCAGTGGAGCTGATCACAAAGCAAGGGATGCACCCAACAGCTATTGTGGCCATCTAGTCTGCTGTAGCCTTGCCGTCTATTATGTAACGTTGCAATATTTCTTCAGTGACTATATTGGATACTATTTTCAGGAAAAGTAAACTCATTTATACCATCTTTTCCCCCCATCCTTAATTTTTTCGAGAGCACATAAATTATTTGATAACGAACAATAATGAAGGCTAACTGTGCTTTTAAAATATTGGCAGATTATAAAATAAATATATTTACATAATTTAAGTTTTAGGGTTTTTAAACACCAAAGTCCTCTGGTGCTTATCATACACGACCACAAATCAATCAAAGTGAAATTATTCAAATGAATTTCTTATACGTCTAGACAATGCAGTTTCATTTAAGTAGCGGCGGTCATATTTTCTGGTCATCACCGAAAGCTACTGTGTTATTTACGAAGATATTTTTTCGTGGTAGGTGTTCATCACGTCTAATGATAATTTGGAAAAAATATGTGCCATATTATGCACGATCCCCTTTGGGTAAAGACAAGTAAAAAATTCATTTGCTATGCACAATTTTGCTTTACTCCCTCCTTTGTGAGTGTCTTTTGTGCGACTTAAGCCTTGACCTCAAAAATTAGACAGTTTCCTTTACCTTCTCGTTATTTGCCTCTGAAGGTTGTGTGTGAGATTCTGTTCTGTTGTTACCTTCACTATCGTTTTAATGACTTTAATAATAGTCGTATTGTCTTGTATAAAAATGATGTGGCTTTTTTGGCTGACATTTATTTAATGATAAGATTGCATGCAAATTGCACACTTCTATACCAAAACGCATCCCATCTAAATTTAACTTGCCTGCTCAGCCCTAATAAGAGTAGCAACTTTATTTAATATTATTGTTAATTAACCTAAGAAAGGATCATTAACAGAAATTATCCTCGAATAAATTATCCCGCATTATTCTCGTAAATTATGAATTTTCTCCTTCTAAGACCAAACCAAACTTAATAGATTGGAAAAAAATCGAGACGTTAATTAACCCGAACTTGAATGATCATCGATGAGTTTAAGCATCGTAGCATTGAAATCGATACCTAAATTTTTGGGCGAAAGAGAACTGGAGGGATGTGTCTAAAGCTACAAAGTTTCTATGCACTCATTTTCCAAACGAAAGGAAAATAATACTGCCTTTATTAAAGATATAATTTAATTTTTTTTTTGCCAAAAACTCCCAAAAAATTATATTAAATTTGAGTTGGTAATATATTGAAATGGATTATTGTGGGTTTAATGCAGATCTTCGGGGAACCTCTACACAAATGTTTTCATAGAACAACTGGCGATCTAAGCAATTGCTGATCACAATTAATTGGCAAATATGGGAAAACCAACTTGTAAGAAGAAACACAAACTATCCACTTCCTTGTAGGTTTCCCTGAAGATCTGCATTTAGCATGCAGTGAAATGAGCATAGGAGCTAGCTAACCGTACAGTAATCCTTTTCATTATATTACAATTGACGAAAAAAACAATGACCATCCCACAAGTAAAGAAGGAAAAGACAATGTTTCTCGCTATAGCTGCGTAAGTTATGTACTCTTCATGCGATAAGTTGAACGAAAGAAGTATGAAAACGTAAATTGATTAATTTTTATTAATTATTTAATTTTTTTAAAAATGATTTTCAAACCGTGACTAGAATAATTCATTACGTCTTGCTCATGTGCACTGGATATTAATAATAAACGTTGTCCTCCGTACAATATAAGAAAAATATTCCCACGACCGAAAATAAGTCTCAACAACAAATTGCACACTTCTGCGTATAACCCACAATCATAATAGCCTCAAGATGAATAACCAAGTTGCTCCACAAAATGTACAAGAACATTCCATTCAAATAACACATTCAACATTATCACCGAAATTAAAATCCTGGCGAAGTAAAAAGCCACGGTATAAAAATGAAATTTATTAGTCAGTTGGTTTGAAGAATGATAACACTGCGATTTAGTAGCAATCTTAAATAGCAGATCAAGTTTGGAGTGGTACATTCATATTTTTAGTTATAAATAAATTCCTTTTTACACATTCTAAGAATCTCCTGGCAATTTCATACAAAATATAGAATAAATATGGACAAGATCATCGTGGAAAAGCTTTAACAGAAAATATGAGCCATGAAGTCAAAAAGTCAATTCATTGATGTTTCTTAATTTTAGAGTTGGGTGTAACAAATTGGTTATACTACCGAAAAAAATCATTTTTCGAAGAACTATAATTTGAAATTGTGAGCTTTACATTTTCTGCCAGATTCGTAACATTTCTTTATGAATGAACCATCGGCACCATTGCTGGTGTTGTTGTTGAAACAATAAGCATAAAATCTGAAATAAAGAGCGTTAAAGCCGTAGATCAATCCTTGGTTAAGTGAGCAACTCCCTTTTATTAATTGTAATTACGTAAATGAATGGCTTCTGGTCTTACTGCATTTGCGTACGATGAGAATTTTATTTCAGAATTTTCTTTTTTACATCTCCTGTTCACTGATTGGCTTATACACTCCTGGAAATTGGAAAGCACTATTAAGATGACCGTTTTACATACAAAGCTAACATACTATTTGAAGTGATTACGATTTTCGTTCATTTTGCTGACGAGTTCGTTTTACGAAATAATATTATATTTTGAATTGTTATAGTTTTGCACAATTTTCAATATGAATATTCCGATACTTTTTAAGATTCTGGGCCGTAAGACTTTTGGTTTTTGTGAAATACTTTGTAATTCATTTTAATTAACTGTCATTTTATGAAAACTTTCAAAAACTTTTGCAAGTTGTATTCGACTGTCAAAAAAATAATACGGTTGTAGGCTACATTCTAATTCTTTTTCATAATACAATCCAAATTTGGCATGTGTTAATATACTTGTATGGGATGAAGATGTCTATCAGTAAACCGACACTCATTATAAAAATGATATATTTAAAATGCTCCCGTTTACTGTTTAGAGCCCACCATTCCATCAGATGCCATTTTTAAATGGCTAATCATGCAATCTATGAATCGTAGTATTCGAGAAGTATTTCAGATAATTTACGCTCAGTGTCGCTTAAACGCAAACATTTCCAAATAATTGAACTAAACTAAAAATTTTAAATTTCGCTGCAGTCTCTACCTGATTTGGATATTTTCGCCGCCAAATTATATTACATATATATATATATATATTTTACCAGAGGTTAATTATATTTAAAATATAGTTAGTTATATTAGTAAATAAAATTCAACTTTTTGGTTACTATTCAAAAGCGATATACAAATAAAAATATATTTGAAAAAAATTTACCTCTCGCAATTTTCGTCTGGTCACCTCAGTTAGTCGGCTGACTGGCTTCCAATAATTTGCCAATGAAAAACAAGAAGAAAGCCTGATACAAATTAGTCATCATCGATGTCCCAACGTACAAGTATAAACCACACATACGAAAAGTCAAACATTAAATCATTTCCACATTTGCATGTATATCATCAGAATCGGCATACTAAATCTTTATATCAGAACGAAGTTAAGTATTATAAGAAAATAATATTTTCTCAGGCTTTAAGGTGAAGAGGATGCAGAAGAAAATCAAAAAGAACACAAAATAAGAAGTAAAGTTAACTGTGTGGCATATCATTAAAGCTGATGCATGATTGTTTTTTAACTCGCTGAGCTGCTTACACTTGACCGAATGTAAGATAGAGGAAGGATGGATGCTGGAGAATAGTTAATATGCAACTTAGTAAGAGTAAAAAGTACGGCTTGATGGATTGTTGTTTGGAGAAATAGCACAAGGAATATATACATACGTATAACAACACAAGATTCACAAATTGTTATAATGTCTTTTGTTTGATATTCTTGCTGGTCCGTGCAATAAGTAACACAATAAAAACCTTAAAAGAAATGTATAAATATAACCACATAATTCCCAAAACACTAACAACTACGATTCCCTAATGGAAATCAAAAAAAAAAAATTTTTTAAAAGTTGAGGATCCCAAAAAGAATGATGTGATTTTATTTGAATGTTTTTATGTATCTTGTGTCCTAAGCCAAAGTACTAACACAATATTTGAAAACTAACCACATCCAAATTATTTTAATGTTTTGTTGCAGCTACTGTGAGGATGCGATGCTACTGTCTTTAAAAAATTTTCTTTTCATGGTTTCTGTGCCTTCATCTTATTTTAATTTTGATTTTTTTCTTTAATTTGATGACTGTAATTGACGCTTTGCAAATTTGATTTTTCTTCTTGCAGCAACTATTTACTTTTTGCGACTACAAGTGTGTGTGTTCTTGTCGCCTTTATTGTATGGCCACTTGATGCAGACTTTATTTTCGTTTTACATGCAAGTAGCTGCCTACCGATAATCATTTCCGACCGCATCACCATATCCCGTGTTTCGTATTTTATTCTTTAAGACCAGCCTGCTAGAGGCATTGGGCTCAATTAAGTAAAAAAGAGAGTCGCTACTTTCTGGCATGTTAATGATGTGCGAGTGTAGTAATTAGCAATTTAATATGTCACAGTAATAAATAATTGAATTTTTGTACCGTTCTGGTACCGAATTACCGCATTCGATATCATCGAAATGTGGTCAACGTGGTTCACGGTACTCTTTATCAAAACGTATTTACCCGAACTTGCATTTGCACTCAAAACAAACAAACAAACAAACAAATACTAATTTTGTGGTTCGAAACAAAACAAAGAAGAAAGAAACAAAAGAAAGACGCGATTAAAGAAGTAAGAATTTTTTTTTGGAAATTTTTTTGACATTTTTTTATTTCAATATAATATTTTTTTTCAATTTTTTTTTTTTTTTTGTATTATTTTTTTTTTATTCTAGCAATATTTGGTTTATCCTCTGATTCAGAAGATGAGGAACTCAAAAAAAACATTTTATTAATTTTACAATTTTTCACAGATTCGGCAATTTTTTTTTTTACGTTTTGTTATTATTATTCGCATATGTTTACAGCATTGTAAAATGTAGTAGTAGGCATTTTAATTACAATCGAATGCCGTGATCCAAACAATTTTAAGTATAGAAAATTTTATTCTATACGAATAGTACTCGATATCAAATACGGTAATTTGAGCCGTGATTACCTCTATTTTCACTAAGCGATGTAAAGTATACATTCAAGGACAATCCCAAATAATTTTATATCAGTTCTATTGCATTTTGCATACTACATTTTTAGATACAATTCTTGTTAATGGAACCTATATCTGATTTAAGAAAGTAAACTTAAGCGAACGAAACCAGGCACTCGAATTTGAATCAATTTTAATTTCTTACGCACGTGCATATGTCAAGTTTTTTAGTTTTATAAAATGTGTAGAAATACTACGAAATTACTCTTAAGCGAATACAACTGTGTGCAAAAGTATTCGCTAATAAATGAAAATAAAAAATGACAAAATAGCAAAAACGAAATATCATTCAAGTTGTGGTAACTAGGAAAAGTGTTTGCAGGAATAAAATTATCAAGATCTCTTAATGGATATCTTAATGGATTATTAGATTCCGTTTCATGTAAAAATGAAATGTGAAATAGTGTAGTTGCAATTGCAATAAAAGGTGAAATAAAATGGAAAGTGAAAAATCGTGTTTCATGTGTGTTATCTACTCGAAATCCTCTAAAAATATTACTTTTGTTCTCAATATTATAAAAGTTTGTGTTTCCAATTTGGTATTCATAACTAATATACATACATACATATATTCCAATGTTTAATCACGTACTACATAGCAGTTTTCAAAGCTGACTGTGCCAAATAGGGCACTTTAATAAGAATTTGTTCAGGCTTGGAACCAGTGTTATACATTTATAGATTGTACTCTATTTTAGATATTGATATCGTTTAACACTTATAAACAATTGCCAGAAGAAGACACTCGGACCAAATAAGAATTTATGATAAATAATAGTTTAATAATATACATATGTATGTATATCGTATATTTTCACTGTAACGATAAAGTGTGCTTCTCTCAGTGCTTTTAGCCTACATGTGAATAATAAATTATCGCGACTTAACCGAAATGTCAAAACTTCAGTTTTTGTACGAGTATAGCCCACACACTCAATCTTTCATGGATCTTCAAAAGGAAAAAGAAAAGGAAAAGAAATATTATGTAAGTAAAAAAAAGTATTTTAACTAATTTTATATTGGAAATTCAATACGCCTGTAACTAGCAAATAATTAAGACTCATAAATTCAAAACTGAAGTTGAAAAAAAAATAAATACAAAAACTAAAGTGCTATGCAATAAACTTAGAAATGCATGCCATTTTACAAATCTTAAATTTAAGATTTGCAAAGCTCTTTAAAACGAAAAGTTTTTCTCAAAATATATATTTCAAAAAAGGAAAAATTTAAGAATTATAATATATTTCACGCCTTCCACATAGTCTTCGTTGACTCATCTCATATGTGAAATGCACTTCTCCGATGCAAAGGTTGTCCACTGTACTAATTCAAACACACATTCAGATACTCTTACATCCAGATACATACATATATTGTTTTTGTAAGTGCTTACATTTGTATTCCAGATAAATATGAATATGAACATGAACATAAATTTATAAAGATGATTGCGTGTTTAAGCATGTTAAGGATTGTCACCCATGCCATGCGTCAAAAATATACACAAGAGCATGAAAAATATTTAGGACTCACAACTGATTCAGAACCAAAAACAACGGAATTGTATTCATGTCATAATTACAACAGCAATAAAAAAAATAAAAACAAAAATCACAAATTCGTTAAAAGAACACTGAAAAAGACGAGCCAAACACAAGCAACAAACATGCAATTTTCCTGTGTTATATTGTTAATAGTCCACACGAAAGGACACCCATTTTCAGCCTGTCAACCATGCCTTTGAAAGTTTCTCCGCTCTGCTTACGAAACCAACTTTATGTGATACTTACGGTATTTTATTTTGTAGTTGATGGAGCATATGTGGCGTCTTTGGTCATATGAAATGGGTCTGTCATAAAGTTCGAGACAACATGTTTAAATTATTGTACACTTTACTCACTCATGAAATATTAAAATGGTCATAGTTTTAATTTTCATTTTTTTATTTTAAAGTGAATACTTGGTATGTACGTTGAGCAATTTATTTGAAACGTCACCAATTTATAGGCTCTATGCTTTGTAAGCGGCATGCATGCCGCTTTGATCAGCTTAAAGCGGCAATGGTCGAACACAGATAACTATGCGTGCATTAAAAAACACACTATAAAAATATTTTAAAACAGATTAAACAAAATTAAACAAGCCTGAAGCGAGCCCAGAGTTGATTTTTTTCATGTTAAGAAATTAATACGAACGAAATGAGTTTGCTTCAGAACACTTACAGATTTTAAATTTCACACCGATATTTTTAATTTGCATGTCACGGCTGGAAGTATTGAAGTTGAGAGATCTTGTTATTAGGATTGTTCCGTCTCAAAGATTAAAATCTAAAATGAAGTGCGAAGACTTGAGAAATTTAATTATTTTTGTAAAACATTTGTTTTCTTCAAACAGTTGTTTGTTTGCAAACTTTAAAGCAGCTTTTCCGATTTTGGAGTATTTTTGAAACATTTTAAATTCCACTGAACTATTTTTATTTGAATTAATTTTACACAATTTTTAAAAATTATTTGATGAAAGTTCTATTCGTGATGAATAAAATTTTTTAAAATTCGGGGATTCTTTAATTAAATTCTTATTTATTCTTCTTAACTCTTAAATATTTTACTACGAACATGTTCAGTGTGTCCCTTTAATTGTCTTTTATTTTGAAGAGAATTAATAAAGTGTCTTTTTACTATAAAAAAAATTATAGAAAAAATAGAAAAACTTAAATTCAATACACAATGTGGAAGAACCATCCGATAGACGTTATTTTTGAAAAGAAAAATCTTTCTTAATTAAATATAGGCTGATTTGATCAGTAATTAGTAGATATATATATGTATATATATATTTTTAACTAACTTAACCTGCAAAATTTTCGGCTTGATCGCAGAAAAACACCCAGGGTCTAGGCAGGAATCGAACCCGCGACCTCCGGTTTAGTAGGCTGAGCCTTATTCATACCCCTACTGAGGTACCTTTCATATACGTTTTAGTTTAAGAAGTTAGCACTGCTTTCTGTATTGCTTTACCCGATAGACAGAGGTATTTCTCATCTAAATCTGTGTTTCTATTTGGTTGCATCCTTTTTGGAACTAAACTATCTTGAATAAGGCCATTTGCTGTATTATGAATGTTTATGCACATAATTTTTAATCTACTTTTATGAAAGTTAAATAATGAAGTTATTTTATTGCTAAATTACAAGGATCAGTTTTGTTAATACTTTAAATAGTTGCATAAATTTTCAACTATTCATAGTTTAAATAATTTATGTGCTTTAGTTGTAATATCTCTAATCTTTGTTGTTTTTGCAAGAAAATAAAAGTTTTGTGTTTCCGTCATGTTGTCTTATTAAATATTTATAAACTCTTACATGCTTAATGTGTATTTTTTCTTTTTCTGGCAACAAATCTATTGTAGTTTGTAATCCAATGTCGGATATTGAATGTAATTTATCCCTCTATTTATTATTTTACTAGTGGCCATTTGCTTGCCCCATACCGCTTCGGTATTGCAGTAACGGGATATATACTTATTTGGGGATTCTCTTATTTAGATTTTGTTTGTTCATTAGTTTCTACCCAGCAAACGCTTTACTATACAGATCCTAAAAGAATGAGAAAGAAAAATAATAGTTAAAGATACTATGTTGTTATGTACTCGTAGTTTCTTAAATTGAATCAATATTCTTTAACTTCGGCGCAATCCAATGTGATATATGATCTTTGCTTACTTATTTCATAGACTCGTATATCTATGGTTGCATTATTAGAACCCTTTTCCTTTCAAAGTTCTTCAAAGGATAACTTATTATCCAACAAAATTTTGATAAATTACTAATCACTGTTTTTGTGAAGCAGATACTGAAAGAAAAAACGAAAGTTATTCCCAGTTATTTTATAACTACTCCGAATCAAAAGCAAATAAAAGGGCAATTTGGTTACTCTTCCGATTTAATACAGGGAAATGCAAAAGCGCATTTTAAACCTAAATCTGTAATTAATTAATTCACGATTTTTGTTTCACTTTGTAAAACCCGTTCAGCCATAATTGCAAATGTAATAGAATTTTTATTTTGTGGTATTTATCATTGAGAAATTTCGTAAGTGTACGGTAATAATAATAATTCTCGTAAGAAGCTTTCATAGCAAAATAAATGAATTTCGTTTCAGCATACAACAGTAAATAGACTGGCTGAAATTACTTAGATAACTTATAATTAGAATTACTGATTAGCAATAAAAGGAACTATTTCCCATTAGATATGGAACTGCGGAGGAAAATTTTTTTCAATCCATACAAGAAAATATATTATTGTTTATATTATTACTTTAATATTTCTGTAATAGATCAGTGACAAGAACTTTACATCTCAAGAAAGGTAATACAGCAGGTACATTTGAAAAAATATTCAGAATGGCAATAAAAATTTCAAATGCTTGATATCTGTTTGCTGGGTTATTAACGTCTGTTTTTTTTTTGCCATCAAAGTCCTTAGAGACAAAACCAATATTGGTATTGATAACTAGAAATAAATCAATGAATATTTTGGGCGTCTCAATATTTCTTTCTATCTGCAGCAAATGATTGACGAAGAGTTATTTTTTGCAGTTTTCGTAATAGAGGTAGAACATAAATTGCTGCGGAGTTGTTACTAAAGTAGTAAGTAAGAAGGGCACTAAATTGATCATTTATTAAGAAAGTGGATTCGCCTTAATTTTAAATAAATACTTATTTATACACGTCTCTCAATGTATTTTTTTTATAACAATTATTTCTATAAGCATTTGTTTTTTCCATTGCGTATCAAACACTTTTTATGTTATAAATCGTACTTGAAAGTAGAAAAAAAAATTAATTATATTCAATAGACAAAAAAAAAAAAATATAATAATAATGATGCAAATTAAACACTAACACTTGGACTCAATCAGAAAACTCGAAAAATATTGATAATTAAAATATTGATATTACGACTTACGCAACGGTGCAAAAACTCTCAATTATCGCACGAACTTACTTCAAAAACTAAACGAGAATTACTGCCGCAAAATTATACTCGAAAATGTTACGATCTCAAATATCTTACTATACGTAAGCAAGTTGATATAAATAAATGTACTGGTACTGGTTTAGAGTGTTACAAGTACATACATATGAAGAAGTTATAATGTGCTTTATGTTGTATTTAAGTTCGATTGCAAATACTTTACGAAAGCCAATTGAACATTTTTTTCATTTTTGGTTTCAAAGAAACATTTCATCTCAAGTTCCACTCTACTCCATACAAAATTAATCTCAAACTAACGCAATCCTAGAAGATTATTGCTTTCTTCACATAACCTCTAAAATATATAATTGGATGACAACTCAATTACAATTGCGAGGAATTACACGACTACATGCAAGCAAAACTAAAATTTACATGTGTAAAGCAACACTGGCCAAACGTTTTTATAAAAACCTGCATCTACTTAAAGAACACAACATATTTAACACCAGTGGCCTAGACGTTGCTACATAGACTCTGCCACCATTTACCCCAAAAGTCCAACAAGGCTGTCCAAGGCAAAAAAATTACTAAATCGTACATTTGAGTGAAAAATTAAAACGCAACTTGCATGTCATAAGTATTAAATTCCAATACAAAAACCACCCAGAAAATCGGAACATGAACATTTCAACTGCACCTGCAATGAAAAAAATATGGAATAATATTTACTTAGGCATTTATGCACCGACTGCACAAGATTTCTACTTTAACAACTATGAGGAAGATATAAAACTGCAGAATTGTTACTGTGATGAAATGAAGCTTGCAAGTTTCGGCTGTTGAAAAAACGTAAAGACGCACATTATGGCCACAGGGCAATATTAGCGCCTCCATGGTAAATATACAACACTTGTGTTATGTTTTGTTTGTTTTCTTTTCGTGCCATAAGAAGTTGGCAATATGTGTTTGGAGTGATGTGTGTGCATTGCTCATATTGTTTGTAATATAATATAATGTTTCTAATAATTTGCTGCTAATACCAGTTGCCTTCTGCGAGGCGAAGAATTTTAATTGACATCATTGTTTTCTTTACTTATGTTTCCATAAAGACCGTCCCTGCTATTCAATTTAAAGAAATTGGTATGATTAAATTCTTTGCTAATAAATTGAACCACGCCCTTTGACTCAAGCAGAGCAGATATTTAAACTCCACAAACAACATATGTATGTGTTGGCTGCTTCAGGAATAGGGTTAAGAAAAGGGACAGATAGAGGAAAGTTAATTCTTTCCTTTAGCGAGTTTTATGTACCTGTTGGCAGTTTTGGAATTCGTATGTCTTCGCCTAGTAATTTCCAGTGCATCTGGTGACAAAATGTGAGGAGCAATTTCAATCATTTTGGATACCACAATTCGTCCGAAGGACGATTCCGCAGAATATTAATTTTTTATTTTAAAATACATTGAAATTGGGAGTTGTTGTGTGTCAAGTGTCTGCTTGCGCATTTCACTCTGTGCTAATTTGACTTTGGTTTCATGACATACGCCCATTAAATATTTCATGACTGTGGCTTTTTCTTTTACTTAGGCATAAGTTTGTAACCTTAAGCCAGTGTATTATCGAGGTGCACCAGCGCCATCGGTTCACTTAAGAAGAGTCGTAATAGGATCGTAATGGTCATTAAGAACTCTTTAACTTGAGCGGTGTTTTGTATAGTTTTTCCAAAATATTTTCCCATATACCATATATCCCTCAAGTCCAGGCTTTCAATAGTAGTGGTTACTATTGGCAAAGAGTATTAGTGCCCATATCCAAAATCTGATCAGAAGATCTCATGGTTCGTATTGAGATATTGTTAGGAAAGTTCTTAAGAAAGCAGAAAAAATTTACATCGCTCCAGAATATGTACATAGTGGTCTTTCCTGTAGGTGCTTGCCTGAATTGATGTCAGTTAAGTAGAAGTTCAATATGATCCAATTTGATAGTTTAATTCATTTACAATCGAAGAGCTTATCGTGACGGAAGAAATTTTGTGAAATCGAAATTGAATGCAAAATTGAAATTCTGATAAATAAATTTGCATATTAAATTCCAGCAGATGAATTACCAAATCACATTGAACTATAATCGGCTCTTCTGGAAACTCGGCTAAGTTTGTGCTTTGCAATATCACAATATCACATAGATGTGTGTGGTGGCCATTTAAGTATGCGCTTTGCAAAATTTAATCGATTATTAATTTCTAAATATTAGTGGCATCAAAATTTAAAAATTTCTTTGCACTTTTTTCGGATTTTTCAAAATGGGTGTACATATTTCCATTCAACAAGGAAGCAGTCGCTGAACAGATGCTCTATAAAATACAGTTGAATTTATCTTTTTGCACAAGCAAATTTCCAATTTGATATTTTTCATTTCAACAAGGAGGCACACACGCACACTTCATGTGCTCAAGCTTAAGGCTATGAAAGGAGTAACATCAGCCACAAACGAAACTTAAAGTGCAACCAGTTGTGGAAGTCCCGAAACAGTGACGGCATTAAGGAAACTTCAGATTCAGGCAACGTTAGTGCGATTGTATAATCAACGTGCATATACTTATAAAACATTAATTATTTATGAAGTATTAGTGTAATTATTCAATTTACAAACGGTTGGCGCTCTTGCATTCACTCTTTTTCGTCATATTTAAAACGTGATTACTGCAAAGATGACCGTTTTCTTAACGAGCAAAAAATAGCGTGAGGCTGTGGACTTAAATGGTCAAGTTCATTAGTAATTAGGACATCATTATTATTTTTTTTTGTTAATAAATTTAACATGCAAAGCATTCGGGGTGTCCGCAGGACAACTCCCAGGTTCTAGGCAAGTATCGGAGCAGCGACTTTCGGTTTAGTAGTCTTAGGATTGTTCATTCACCTACGGAGGCACCAAAATAAATTAAAAAGGTTCGAAGTAGTTGGAAACTAATAATTATAATTTATAAAAAGGATTTTCTTTTCTACGGATTTTTCTGTTATTTCATTTTGTTTAGCTATTGATATGCTGGAAACATGGTCACCTTGACTTTTGCAAAAACTCAGACGACATCGGAAGATTGTTTGATTTTTATGGTAGGTGCAAGTGCGTATACAAGAGAATCAGAAGCTGACGTTACTTACTAATGATGGGAACCTGTTGGCGCTCACCTCAATATACAATAAAATTGCCTCCAGAACTTGCTAAGCTAATATAAATTTCAGCTTTAAATAAGACATCATAATTAAGCTTAGCTTTTGTTTTTTCATCATTGCATGGAATAGCTTTGGTTTTAATTTGAGTAGTACGATCAATCATAGTGCTGCTCACTGGCTTTGTGTATTGGAAGGTGATTCAGTATATTGAATAAAATGAAGTATTTACATTTATTAATTTTCACGGCAATGGGTGGAATTTCTTAGATCTGCTCTCTTTGAGTTCTATCGAAAATATTTTAGGAATAAATATTTACTACTGTAGTTATTATTTTTCCTCTATTGAAAGTAAAATGCTTTTTCCGTATTCATTTCGAGATACAAACTTTTATTGACGATGTCGACTGTTCTATTTTTTATGAATAGGAAATATTGCACTCTCGTTATAGTTTGTAGCTTCTCTGTATTTGTCAGTTTAATAACTTGCCAGCAAGTCTTTGTTAAAATTTCCGCAACTGAAATAAATTAGAATTAGGAGAGCATTAAATATACATCATTAGTACTTCTATATATGATTATTTTATATTTTATTATATTTTAAAAAGATTTATATCTTAAAGCATTTGTCGCATATTATCAATTTTGCTGTGTTTACTTCAAATAGTTTTAGGAAAAAACACGCCATTAATATTAAAATGTATAAAAATAAACATTTTGAATTACTAAATCGGAGGTCATGGGTTCGATGCCAGGCTAGACCAAGGATGTTTTCCTGCGGTCAAGCCGAAAGCTTTAAAAAGGTATCAGTTGGTGCCATAACATTTTTTGGACGTTATGTATTACCTCCTCCTTATGCGAATGTACATTGAACATATTTAGAGTTATATAGAGGGAGTTGTTTTATATATTCCCATTCACACTTTACATACTAAATCACAGTTATAAAAAGGTTGATTCATTACGCCGTGGCTTCTAGAAAGTAATTGATTTGTATTACGCGTGTGAATTTCTCATTTCTTCGCATGTCCGGCAATGTAAGTAAATGAAGCAGTGGCCTTATAAAAGCATTGTAAAATATATATTCTCTAATATATATATTCTATATTATATATATTCCACAATGTTGCAGTCATCATCTAAATAAAAAGAGAGACGAAAAACACAAACATATTGCAAGTTCAATGAAAATACAGCAACAACAACGTTTTTTGAATAGTAATTTTTATTTGTAGATGTTGCTTTTTATGGAAGTTGTTTATATGGAAGTTGTCTGTTAAGCTGGGTTGCATGTTTGCTTGTTGACGCTGTTTTCATTCCCGCAAGTAAACATATTTGAGTTGCATTTCTTGCAGTTTGCGTACTGGTTACTTTTATTCTTAATTTATGCAAATTACTGCACATGCGTGTGAACACATGCTTCTGCTGCATCTTCTTTGTTACCGGCAACATACCACTTGATATATTCATTCTTTTTAAGAAAATCACAGTAAAATTGTAGAAAGAAGTTGTTATCAGTTTTCGTTTTTTTTTAATCAGCGTTGAACATTAGTTTTTAAAAAAACTTTTGATAAAATAACTTCAATTATCACAGTTTAATTTTCAAATGTTAAAACACATTACTCGTATAACATATTTCCGTATAAGTTGCAATGATGTGGAAGGTGGTACGGATATCAGCCTCTCCAATTCTAAATTAGTGAAGTCGTACTCCTATACGAAACGTAGCAGAGAGTCTGTAAATTATTAGGTTTTCTCATTCCATCCTACTGGCTCTGAATAGTAAAATTCATTTTAAAAATTGGATGGAAATACTTTTTCATATTCAGAGATGCAATCAGCTTGTTATTGGGGAAATCTAATTTAGACATTTAAATTCGACATTTTTTATTTGGTTATATTTTTGTAAGGCAGTTTAACTTTTATCTTTTCCTTTAGAGATAAAATTGATCAGGTTTGAGTACTTTAAAAATATTATTTTCTGCCGAATGTTTGGATTTAAATGATAAATGTTCACACCTTTTTTCTGCTCAAGTTCTCAAAGAATGGGAATGAATAATTTCATCTGTTTTTGACCCCATTTAGAGCACAGCGGTGGGTTTTGATAATAATATTGAAATAAAATTTATGTTTGTAAAATATTTTGTCGCATTGAACAACAAACAAAGGACACAAATCAAGCACAGGGCAAAACAGCACATATTGAGCAGAGCATGCGTAAAGATTACACATACTTGCAGCTTGCAAGACAACACTCCTCGTACTTGGTTAAATATTTTATACACATTTGGACACTTTATAAGAATATGAAAATAAATTAAATTTCTCTTGTAGTTATTTTGTTTATCTTTTTTAGTGACTCTTGTTGTGAGCTTTATTTATAATTGGGTCTCCTTAAACAAATGTTGCGCATTGATCATTTATGTACATCCTGTCGTCAGATTCATTTAAACTGGAAGATCAGTAACTACTTACACACAAAATCCTGCTTATTGTTGCTTTAGTTTTGAAATTCGGTAAAAGAAACTTTAAATGTTTTGAAAAAAGAATAAAAAGGAGTAAAATGATTACATTTCACGCAGGGATAAAAAACAACCAATTCCACTTCATCACCTCCACCGCCACCAATGCCCACCGATTGCTCTTTAAGGCACTTATCCAACTCCATGTGTTAACTTTTAGACCATGAACCGTTGCCAATGGCCTGAGGCGCCAATGTCTTAAGCACCACAGGAGGTTTTAGTTTAGTTCAGCTCGTTTTTGTTTTCTACTCACCTTATTCGCTTTTTGGGACTTCAACATTTGCAGATAATCTAAACTGTTGAGTGCATATGTCCATGTGTTAAAGAACTTTAAAATAGCATCTGCATCTTTTACTGTCCACAAGACAAGTATGAGCTGTTTATATGTGTGAAGGTATCTTTTTCAGCGTTCCCTTCAAGGGATTTTGGTCAACCAATCTAAGTTATGAATGTTAATAAGTCATGTTCCTTTTTTAAATTTGGTTGTTAGTTTTAAAGAACACGAAACTTGTAATTATAATGTTTATATTGTTTGTTAGAATTTTTAATTTAGTCAACCGATTGTGTTTTTAATAACCATATTTTTAATTTTAAAAGGAGCTGGGAAGCCTTATAGAAGGGTTAAAAATTATACTTTATATACTTTAGTAAGTCGAGCTAGCCGAAACATAAGTAATATGTAAAACAAAGTTAAAAATATGGATAAGTCAGGACCGGACTATACATGCTTCGATGTACATATTTATATAAATTAGAAAATGCAGTTTTTTAAAAGCTTTTTTTTCCATACCAAATAAAAAATATTAAAAAAGTCTGTTGTGTATATATAAAATATTATTTACGAAACGTTACTTAGGCGAAGAATGGCTCGATGAGATCTCAAGCAGGAAAATACAATCTGGTCCTTTGGCAATTACTTATGTGATCGATTTAATATCACATATTACTATATAAATATTATTTAATAATAGTAATAATTAAAATAACTATAATAATTAATAAAATATAATTTATAATTATTAATTAATTTATACTAAATGCATTCGTGCACACCTACATCTTCTCATACAAGTGTACAGGTGTGTGTATGAATATTGTTTTATTTATGTCGCATATGGATGTGTTCCTCATGACGCAAGTATGGAATTGCATGTCATACCAAATTCTTTCCGCAAAATTCAATAGATATTCATGTCAATTCCCTAAACGGAATCGTTTCTAAGAATGATGAATTTTTAAAATCCAATAAGTAAAATAACTTTTTGGTCCTGCTTTTCAACTGCCAAATTGGTAACTGTTTACAAACATGAAGTATTAATATTCAAACTAGCAAAATCCTTCAGTCTTATTCAAGAAAACACGTCTAAATGAAAAAATATGGCGCAATAAACAAAAGTGTAAAGGAAACAATGCCATCAACGAAATAGAAGTATTAAAAAAATTAAAAATTTAAGAGAAAATAAGATTTGTAACACATTTTTTGAGTTATTACAAATATAATTTTGAATTCAGATTTTATATTTTTTGACAATCTTAAAAATTATAAATGTGGTTAATGGAAAAAGGTACACACCGTATCCTTTTTATGGAGGAAGAAAAAGTTATGCACCGTGTTCTCTGTATGGAGGACGAAAGCAATAGTATACAATTCGGCATCCGTTATTAGACTCTGAACGAATAGTGAATTAATTGGCAAAACTAGCACTCCCTCATTTAGCGCTGGCTGATTTAACGTAGTACTCAACTTACTTTGACAATGACATAACTTGTAACAGCAGGTTCCCAAATATTATCTCGGTCGCATGCCTTGCTCGATGTGTTCGTATATTTGCCACTGACTAAAAGTAGTGATTACTTATGTTTATCAGAATTTAGCATATACATATATACATATATCTTTATATGGGTACATTATAGTGGAAGATATTCGTTTTCAACCTACAAACAATTATAAACCTTCCAAAGAGTATCCCTTTTACTTGTGAGGGCACAAAATGTATTTAATTGGTACAGTATGCTGATTTATTATTAAACATTTCAACATTTATTAGAAGGTAATTTATCAAATCATTGATAAGCCATCGTCCCTTTTGAATACTCATAAGACAAGTAGCAGCTAAAAAGAACAACCTTCCGTATTTGAAAATAAACCCAACACTGATAAGGCCACAATAAGAAAATATCCTTACAGGTTATCCATACAGTTTACCATAATAAATGGTATTGCACCTTTTAACAAAAAATTCTAGTAATCCATCTCAAATGTCCGTTTCTAATACATTTATACAAAATGTGCCAAAACTGCACAAAGGAAGAAAAAAGATACATACATATTTTACATCCACTTGAACAGAGAGAAATATTGTGTTATTTTTTTCCAATACAGTGATGAATAAAGGAAAGGATTCGAAATAAGAAGGATATGGTGCTTACTAAACAATCTATTATAAAACTTAAAGCGTGCCAATAAAATTCTTTATACAAATCTTCTGAAGCGTTAAAACCATAATGTCAAAAAGTTTCTCGAATATCTTTGAAAGTCCAACATATTGCTACTTACGTTGAAAATCCTTTCATGGACAAAGGGTATTTAAATTGACAAGCGGAAAAGAAACTATAAATGTTTTCTGCTCACACGCATTTGTTTAACAACAAAGTTGTTTTGAAAACAAAATCTAATCCACCTCAGGAGTACAAATGTCAGAAATATAAACATGTTTTTGTCTCACATACACACCACAACATGAAGGAAGTGAATGATCTTTAAAAGGGTTGCGTGGGGTTTACTTTTTGGCTACCAAAAGGATAACAACTTAGGTGAACACCTCTCCGACCATAGTGTTTTTTAATGTTTTTTTTTTTTGCTTAACAACAACTTTAAATATTTAAAAATATATTATAATTTTCTCTCTGCTCAAAACATTACATTTTCAAATGCAATGTGTACCTCACAAGTCTTGCAATAAAGGATTGTTAAGGGCCGATGTTGATTTTGAATAAAACACATATTATTTAGGAAATAATTGTTATTTCTCTTTATTCTGATAGTATGATATAGTTCCATTATATATAGAATAAAATATTGGACAAGGTCCGCATCATCACTGAAGATGATTTTCTTCCAAAAATTTGTCATGCACCGCTGCCATTTCATGCTACACAATTTAAAAACACAACGTATTAATTATTGGCCCACACCAGCTGATTTCAAACAACAACAGCGAATATCGTCAAAATTATAATGAAATTCAAATTATCGTTATATATGTATATTTTCTCGATAAAAATTAGTAAATCGCACTACAGTTAGCACTCCTTTAGCATGTTCTCTAAATTTGAAAAAGAGAAGCATCAAACCCATTTTAAGTCATATTAATATATTTTATTTTTCTCAACAATCTCTATAGAAGAGCCCTCCATTGACGTCTTCACCTTTTTTGGGCATAAGAGTATAAAATTCTTAAGCCACATTTCAAAAAGAAACAATTTACTCAGCGCAACTAATATTTGATGAGTACAAATGAAAAGAGTTCGTACTGCTTCCATTTTAAGAAGAGCATTATAAACGAGCATTATTTTTAATGTATATCATTGCTGCAATCGGTTGTAAGCTATTATATACTCGTATATAACCTAGAGCTGCGCATTAAACACCTACAAGAAGACCAAAAGGAAATAATAGGAACTATATAGATTTGCATATTGACAGGAGGTCATTTGATATATTCTATTAAATTTAAAACATAATCAGTATTAAATTTTCTTTCAGTACTTAAGCGTGTACAACAATTTGTTAAACATTAATCAATTAAGTAAAACATTAGGTTTGAACGCAACTAATCATGCTCCTTTCCTTGTTTCTCTTTTTCTCTCCAATTTTACATAACGTCATGAACTTCTGCGTCTTAAGCAACCTCTCACCTGATGAATTCATCTGCGGTCTTAAATCAATTAATGTTAACAATTATAAGATTTGTGCAATTCATTTTCACAACACGACGTACCGGTACGCGTATTTCATTTCCATTTAGATGCGTATTGACTGCAGACAATGTTCATTGTACTCATCACAACATGCGGTAGGTCGTTTCACGTTGCAAGAACACACTTTTTCCTGTAACTTAAAATAACGAAAATAAAATAATCGCAAAATTTGAAACCAGAGTTATAAGATCCTCTTCTCTACAGAACCTGAATGTCCGCCTACTTGTGTTTGATTGTGTATTTTGATCGGTCATCAGAAGGCTTGTTGTAGTGAAATTTAGCCTCTTCTTCCTTTATTACAGGCTGTTAAATAGGGAAATACAAAAAGAAATACTTTTTATGTAACATGATCATAAAATATGTATATATGTATGTATGTATGTGTGTACATATGTATCCTTTGTTAAAGAATTTCGACAACTTTCTGACACCGCAATGAAGCAACTTTCAGACTTTTTTTTTGATACACCAATAAATCATAAATTCTTGAACACAAAATAAAGACTGTGTTAACTCGTGGCGTTTATCATTAAAAGTAATTTAACAATTCAATTTAATTACATGTGAATATATATATGTATGTATATATATGTATATATATTAAAGAATAAGGAAATCTTTAATAATAGATAAGTCTTTATGTGCATACATATAGGTAAGTGATACGGATATTTTACCTCCTCGTTACCCACAAGGAGGTTCCATTACTGGAACTGAAATTTTATTGCTTTTTATTGGTCCATGCTCTGCAAGGGCATGCATAAGTCTAGTAAAAAATTTGTGACAATAACAACCAGTTTGCACAATGTAACCAAGTCGTAGATTTCAAAGTCGCCAACAACGTCAGGAAATAAAATTATTTGGAACAAATTTACAATAATTTTTTTTTTCCGAAATTATGGTAAATTTTCCTAGTCTAAGTCTTACTTAATAATTTTGATTGCAGTTTAAATGGAAATATTGAAGAAATATGTAGTAAAGCCGGCATTACGGAAAAGTCAAAAAACCTAGAAAAAGTACTGAAAGCAGTGTACAATTAGTCATATGGATCCAATTAAAAAATAGTATACTGGGCGAGCCATTATTCCAACTTCACTATTTGGATCTTTGCCGCTTCTGATGTGTACTTCTACATGCATACATATGAGCAATGCTTTGGGAAACACTCTCCTCTGAAAATGTTCAGCAATTAATCATTATAATGTTTTACACTCCTAAATTTTTCATGTCAATTGGACCCAATATGACAAAAGCCTACAAATAATATTAATGATTTTATATTAAAATGCAAGCAATTTTTTTAAAATCATCAAGTCAATAATAATAAAACGAACTAAAATAAATAATCGATGGGCATTCGTCTGCTAGAGAGCGGAGAATAAAATTTATGATGGATAGACAATAAAAAATAAAACAGAAATCGGTGATTGACAAAACGATACTCATCAACGCTTAAAAAAGGCATCATTACCAGAACAACAGGACATCTCCGTTTGCTCATACAAATCGAAACCCAACGAAATTGTTAAGAAATAAAATTTCATTCGTATTAATAAACGCAACAGCAACGCTTTTTAAAAACTGCACGCAGGAGCAAAATCATGCGTGTTTTGTTTTTTTACATTTTATTTCCAGTCTGTATGTGGTAGTATAATACATGCGACCAATATCAATTTACCCAGATCCACACATGTATGTAGAATGCAAATGTCAATGAAAAAAGACTTGTCTTAATGACTTGTTTGGAAAAATTTATTTAATTTCTTTAATTTGTTCTCAATTTTATTAAATGGCGTAAATAAAGGATGCTTTTTATGCAACTTCATGTTTCCACATGAGAAGATTCATAAACAATCCATCCACAGTTATCATATTTATAAATATAAAACTTACAATTTTTCTAATTAGACGTATGTACATACGTATGTGCGTTTAACTTACATGGGAAATAACTTACAAAGGAAAGAGTAGAGTGTGTTTTCTGGACTTGTTGCAGCGATTTTACAATTTTTTGCGATTTAAAACATAATAATTTGCCCCCTTGGAAGGGACTTGGTTTACATATCAAACACACATCGGCTCAAAGTACTAAATATGTACTTATAAAAAAGGTACTATTTCCAAAAGAAATAAATACTAGTCTGTGTGAATTTCAAGTAATAATAGAAAAAGCTAACAAATAATGCGCGATTGATATTCCATCTGGTTTATTTAAGGTGACGTTGGATTTGTGTCCTCAGTAACACTCATTCCAAAAATTACCTGCGTTAGCCGTTCCTTTTAAAATTACGAAATCATTATTAGTATTCACATGTACGTAATTCGACAACGGTAGAGATGGCATGGTGTAAACTGGACGAAATTACGGCTTAAAGATAGATCCTTGTAGACAAATCCTTTCCTTTATATTTCTGTATACTCTTTTCTTTATCTTGCCATATTTCATCATTTACACGTGTTTACTTCAATTATATTAATTAATTATATATCGAAATGTGTTAATTTAAATATCAACACGTCATGTTTGTAAATGGTCTCCTTCAACTGAAACAGTGACTAATCTGACCATCTAGTCTCAAATGAACAGAAAAATGATTGATTTTAAAATATTCGTTGTTTACTTATTTGAATGAAGAATTTTCCAGTTTTTACTAAAATGAATTACTAATATTAATTAACTAAATATTTAATAAATTTAACTAAATTTTTGTCTATATTTTATGAAATTTTATTCAAAGCAACATATCCAAAACTAATTTTCCACAAAAGTTCCCGGTTTATGTAAATAAAAAATATCCAACTTAAAAAAGTTTTATATAAATTTTAATGAAAAAGCTGTTTAAGCTGTTTAATAATTGTTTTATTTTATTCAGTACTCGTATTACCTACTCGGATTTTTTTTCGCATAATCCAAAAATATATGGTCGAAGTGTTTTAAATATTGTAAGATTTGAGAAGGCAATAACAGTACGATTTCTGCTTTAAAAAGCCGTCCTACAATATCTTTTCAAAGTGGAGCAGATCCACAACTTCTGAATTCTTAATGATTCCGCGTTGCCTTCGTTTACAGTGGCTTTGAAGGAATCTGTGGCATGTACTTTACGCCTTAAGTAACGAAAATAATTCTGTTCTGAAGGTAATTGCTGATACAAAAGCGTTATAAGATTTTGAGCCAAAAATGTATTTAATGTGAGAAACATTGTGTTAATTGGCAAATAACTATTGTTGTCAAGGCAGTAAAAAATAACAGAAAGGTGAAATAAGATAAGTTGCTAATGAACACGTGTTATGTGTTACGTGTTACGTGTTACGTAAGTGCCAATTACTTGATCATACATAATGTCATCATACGGTTTAAAGCACAATTTTAGTGGTTGAGGCCCCTGATCTTTCGGTTCATCTAGCATTCGCACTGGTTTCACGGTATATGGCAAGTACGATCTGCTTTCAAAGATGTTCATATATTTTTGACACGACGTATTTATATACATACATAAATGTCCTTAGTTTGAAGTGGAAAGGGACTAACTCGCATTTTTCCAACAAATTTTTTTAGTGATTTCCTATAAGAATTTTTTTTTTGTTACCGAATTTTATTTGATAAAAGGGAATCTGTTTAAATTAATGTCACTTAATAAATAGATGAGTATTATAAACAATATCAGCTAAAATCAAAATCAAAATAATAATCGGCTTAAAAGAGTAAAAAACAGCTTCTGAATACAAAAAAAATCATGAATAAAACTCTACAAATGTGTTTTTTTTCTGACATTCCCCAGAAGATCAACTAGTAGTCATAAATATCAAGTTGACTTTCAGCTTTAATCAATCAAAATTATTTGTCACTTTACATACATTTAATTTTTTTTATTTACGATTTTTTCTCTTTTCAAAAATAAACATAAAAACATCACACATAGAAGAGTATAGTATTTATGGTGGTCATATAGTATTATGACAAAATGCTGGAAGAATTTCTAAAATATGAACGAGTGTATAAGATTCCTATTGACAATGTGAGGGGGATGGTTAAAACAGAGTAGAGAGGCAAAAAAAAAAATATCAAAACATCATTTATTATAAAAAATTAAATTGACAAAAACAAATGAAATTCGTTTTGCTTTTCATATCGCTGCAACTATTTGACAACTGGATTCACACAAAACGAAAAACAAACTCTTATTATAAAGATTTTGATACTGGACTTAAAGAGGAGGTGGAGAGTGTAAAAGCAATATTGGTAAAATCACAAAACAATTATCTACAGGTAAATAAGTTGTTCATAAAACAAGAATTGGAATGTGAAGAAATTGTCTGAAAGGTCATTAAAGAAATTTAAATCAACACTTGGAGTCTTTATTGTACTCATTTGATTGTTTGTGCCCACAACGAGTTAATGTCTTTTGCTGTTGAATATAATCGCAGACAGCACTTGCCCGTCCACATTATATACCTATCAGGACCTTAAATGAAATCAAGCCCGGCAAATGGCGGCCTTTGACAATTTCAAAATATATATTTATATTACGCAAAGTAAGTAACGTAAAGAAAAGATTCCAAACAAGCCTAATGGTTTAGTAGTGACCAGGATCCAACAATTATTACCCCTACGTTGTAGTAGCCGCTTACAATGAAGAAGTAGAATAGACAAGTGGACGACGGCAGTAGCGAATAGCAGAATTATAAGTGGGTATATTAACTTCCTGTGGGTCCACATTTTTAGTTGAATGTTACAGTTGAGGTGAAGATGTAAGCAGAGAAAATTACTGTTTGGTCCACTTTATAAACAAAAATGGCCTGAAATGGCATTATAAGATTAATGGCGTAACATTTCCTCTCCCCACAGAGTTCATTTCATTTCCACTCTCTACGTAAGTGCTGGACTTGCTTCCTTGGCATTTGCAGCTTTGTGGTCGCAACATATTGACCATTATCAAATAATTTGACATACACTATCGCAAAAAAATTCGATGCGAGAGAGTTTAAAGACTATAGAAAGTTCTTCTGTACTTTCATAACAGAAGTGTTGTCAATATTTCTATGCTATATCGCTTTCGTTAGATATTTTTTTTTTAATATAAGTATGTATGATTTTATAACGTCGAAAGTGATGACAAACTTGTGGTAGCGAACATAACAAATTTAAACTTTATTGTATGAATGTCATAGAGTGTCAGATTGTATGCTTGTAACTCCATGGAAAAAATCGCAATGTATGCAATGAAGATTAAAAGATTCTTAAAATTGCCAACAAAATCGAAGCGCTGTGAAGTTACCCAATTAGTCAAAAATATATTCCAACAGAAAACTTGAACTATTTAAGATGATGAAATAAAGCTTTTCTGTAACGGTTTCTTTAATTGATACCTTCGCTGAAGGCAAATAACGGAAAATCAAAATCGTTCGCAAACATCAAAACGTTTTTTTGTTTTTGAAGAATTGAAAAATTCAATTGTAGCAAACGGTGGTAAGTCAAAGTGTGGCATGTTATATTATTTTATAATAGTTTAAAAGAATTGTTGTTGTGGTTCCAAAAATGTCGATTGAAAACCTTTAAAATGCTCTTGAATGGACGAGAAGGACTTGAACAGGGTAGTAAATATGATAAACATGTTTAGCATCAGTTTAACATATTTGAAAGATCTTTTCGAAAAAATAAGAAATCTTTCCCTCTGAAAAGTGATTTACTGTATGATTGGAAACAAGTATACTAAATTTTTGGTCGAAATTTTTATTATTTCTCTTTTTAATTTAATGTACATACACTATAGAAATAGCAGAAGTTTTTCGATCGGAGCAAGTAATGAGCACTATATTCTATTTTGCAAAACACTTAATTATTAAGTTTTCATTTTCATTTTCATTTATAAATGTTAAGCACAAAACAGTGATCTACAATGCTTTTAATTAAAAGCTTCCCCACGAAAGCCTTCATATGAAGAAGTAATTTAAAGTCAAAATATAATTAAATTCCTTATTATGGTTTATGTGTGCAGACAGTTGTGAGAGGAAAATCACAAGTTACTTATGAATATGCCTATCATTTGACTACGACCTTTTTAACTTGTCTGTGGTATTTTTGGCCGTATATAAAGATGTTTGAGAATAAGTTTCATCTGCCTTTTAAAACCAATATTACGCAAAAAGTACAACAATAGTATTTCCAGCAAAAACAATAAAGAAAGAGATTTGTTGAACTGACGGCCTTAATTCGAAACAAACCGAAAATTCTCCTCAACTATTTAAACTCTAACAATGTCAAAGACAGACATACTCGTATAATTGATAAATTTGAAGTCATTTTTTAAATCAATTTAATTGTAATTGTTCGGTTTCTAACTGCTTGCAGACGAATCCAGACTTTGTACTGGACCAACTACAATTCGTACAAACGCAAAACTTAATGCGGGCATACAACATTATTTGAAGAGATTCTGTTCAAACGCACACTAGACAAAATAAATTATTAAAAATATTGAAACTTTTGACTTTAACCTCAATCGCTTTAACCACCTCGCTGCAGAGGTGGAGTGATAAATGTTTCTCACTAAGGAATGACAAAAGCCTTCAGATAATGGTCTTGTTTATAGACGTACACTTGTCTGGAAAAATTTAACATTCATGTGATGAAATAGCCACCTGATGGTTACAACATTTTTGATTTTTCTTGGGCTTTAACGAGACATGTAGACGTGAGACATTGTAATTATGGAGTTGTTATATGTATTAGTGCTTTGGTGCTACAAATCCTTGAGTATCAAAATTTTCCTTTAATACAAAAATTCGAATTTTTTTTGTGTGGCCTTGAAAAATGTTGGATGGAAAAATGACAGGATGCATGACGAATAAAGTAGATCAGTAAAGAAGTACATGTGAAAAGCTAAAGATTGCTAGTCGTGCATTTCTTATTACCGTTTTGAAATTTTTTTACCATTAGCTAACAATCTTAGAACAACTGAATCTTGTAATGATTTTTTGATACTGGATCAAGTAAAAGTAGTTCCTTGTATGAAACACAATAAATAATAAAAGTAAGATGCAGTAACAAAATATCAACTTACAAATTTAAAACGAATATCTATTAAAAAAATATGTTTTTTTTATATATTACAAAATTCATAATAATAATCAAAAGAGTTGTAATATAATTAAATGTTTTTGAAAATTAAGTTGTAAATTGAACTGAAATGTGTGCAATTGTATACAACAATATTTTAAAATTCTTTAAAAATTTAAAAGTTATCAATTGTTGCTAATGTATACACCACATACATATATATACATATATATATAATACTATAACTACATATCTTTGAATAAACTAAAGTCAATCTCTTTTGTTCTTTCTAGGAAACAATTAACTGGAAAGGGGTAAGTACCGATTACTGTATAGGAGAACATACTATGGTTCGCTAATGTATTTATTCATGTTTGTGTGCATGTAAATGTAGGTATATACTCGTACAATAAACTCGGCTTCCATGCCACATGTTATGTCGACAAGGTATATTTCCTAGCCCATTTTGTTACTACAATTTCCAACTGGCACAAAGTAATCTCGACTCGATCAAACACAAAAATTTAAACTAGAAAAAAGTCTCGCACTTTTTTAAATTTGAGTTGCAATTAATAAAACTAGTGAGAATAGCAGCGAGTTGATATTACAGTTTTGTAGTTTAATTCAATAAGAACAAAAATTTGCCTATTTCTAGCAAGTGGCGATTTGGCCCAGGTACAAGACAAAAGTATATCGAAATATTATCTAAAGTTCCATACAATTTTATTTGGGCTGTTTTTACTTTTTGCTGAAAATAGTCTTCTTATTTGGATTTGATAAACTTGTTAATTCTTTTTAATTTTTTTTTTTTGAATATTGAGTTGATATCGTTACATATCGATATATTATAGGTAATGAAATCTGTAAAATTTACATGTGCATGTATGTAAGCACGTGCGTAGATACACCCATGTACAAAAAACACACGCTCATATATTCTTACATACATATATTCTTGTTTTTTAAATGTACAACTTTCACTTCGTTTACAATTGTTGTATGCTCAGTATATAAAAAAAGTATATTTAATACTCTTCTCTAGAATAAGAAATCAATTCCATTTCAAGTTGATAACACCCCAACCGTATTCGTTGTGTCAGCAACAATTCATGTTGCACGGAAACAGTTCTTTCGTCTTTACTTTCGTGTGTCAAACTAAATATAAATTAAAAGGTTAATTATTATAAGGATCCTTGTGTATTCGTACTTATGTTAATGTATGCATGCATTTCCTCCTCGACAAGTTAGAAAAAGTGAAAATAGAACTTAAGAACTGACAATTTTTCAAATTAAAGTCAATGGTTGAACAATCTTATATGTGCATACCATATGCATTTGCAGTCTGGAGTACACAAATACATCCCTACTCAAATACACCCCCATATGTACATATGAACATTTGTATCTATATACACAAGTAGGCAAGAGTACACCTGGATTTTTTCAGCCCCATGCATATGTATGCACATACATATTTGATTAGAAAAGCAACTAAAATTAACATTTCTACCATAACAAAATAATAACAAAAAGAAATGAAACCCTTTTTTTGGCAAATATTCCAAGTTTTTAAGTGCCACTTTTTAAGTGTAACTCCCCTTTTATTTGCCAATTTGTTTTTCAAATGTAACCCCAAAAGTGTTTGTGTACCATTTAATCAAACTCTTTCCTTTTATTGTGTTGTCACTCTTTTCTTATGTGTCTTCAAATTTTTAAAACTTTTTGCTTCAAGATCTGTGGAGTAAATTTTCATTTTCTATTTTCTTTCGGAAAACACGGCATATTCATGCAACTTATTCTTCTTTCAATTACCTGCAATTATCGTAAATTGCTTTGCGTCATTTACGGTCATAAATAAACTTTGCCGTGAAATTATGCTGGTGTCATTGAAGTTTTCGTGATAAAATTTTTGCTTTGTTTTGTGAAACTCCGTTTTAGAAATGTCTGAGTTCAGTCAACATCATATTTCTGGTTCCATATTCATTTTTGTATTACAGAGGCAATAAAAATTCTGCATTCTTTGGCTACTTTAACAATAAATAAACTTATAAAATGATTATAAAAGCGATGCCAACATCTGATTAGTAATATACATATATTAAATATTTATATCTTAGTACAAGGCGTATGTGGCCGTAAAAGGTATAAAAAAATTTATAAAATACGTTTTCTAGACAAAAGTCAACTAGAATTGGAATGCAACAAGCGATTGGTGCAGGAAAGTTAACGCCAATAAAGGCGGTTTGAACCACCTTCAAACTGTTCAAAAATATGTACCAGATTATACCACTCGTCAATTTTTAAGGTTAAGTTGTGCATACTCTTTAGGGGTACATTATCTGATACTAAATGCTAATCGAAGTATGTCATGTGTATATATATATGTCATATATATACATATTTTATATGATATATAATATTATAATAAGCAATATTATAAGTATGTATTTAACCCATGTAAGGATAAATATATATTTACATAGCTGAATGTGAGATATTGGCGAGCAAAACTATACATTTTTAAAACTCTTTTGTCCAGTCGGCCCATACATACTCAAAATTAGGTACTCCTAATAAAATGTATCAATTATTTACTTTCCCACTTTAAAGTAAAAAAAAGCAGTTCAAGCAAACGTTCAAATTAATCAAAGTGTTCGGTTATATATTGCATATAAAACCAAACATATTTTTGATAGAAATCGCGTGACTTGAAATAATTCTAATGCAATGAATTATAAAATATGTTAAGTATAATATAAAATTTGACAAATATGCCAAAACACAAGGTGGCACTAACTTAAGAGAAGCAGTGGCCCACAACAGCACAACGCAACACAACAGCATTTCTTCAACAATCAAGTTATTATTAAAAAAATAAATAAAAGAAACGAAAACATAAATAAGAAGTTTTAAAATGAAATCAACACCAAAGTCGGAATAAATAATACAAAAATTGAATTAGAACATTTCTAAACTGTAGATTCGACGAAGCACATTCTCACAAATAAATATTATTGCCTACATGCCATGCTTAAGGCGCATTTTTAACAAATCTCTGAACGCCTTCTTGCCTGCAGAAGGGAGAACATCGTTTTCTTTCATTATTGAAAACTTTGCGAATATTGGCAGTTCAATAATAAATAAAATTCATCATTTACATACTCCAACGGTAGAATATGTTATTTTTTCAACTACTTTGATACTCCGTAAGGAAACTATAACCAAGGCATTCATCACTCCGAAATTTTATTTACTGTAATTGTGTGCATGCATGTTTTTTTTACTATCAGACCGCTCAAAATACACATTTTGAAAATGTGGTAAATGTAGCGCATTATAATATTGACTTATAGCTTACATTAGACAAAAATAATGTTAATTGAAGAAAAAATTAAAATTTATTCGCAAAAATAAAAAGAAAAACTACACTTGACGTTCGACTTGATATATCTTTGACGCAATCAAACAAACGCAATCAAATAAACTCAATTTTGCAATACAATCAAATTGCCATTTGAAACGCAAACCACCTTGAAGTTTCAATTTCTTATAACTCTGTCCATTTAATATAGTAATAAGGTATATAGTACACATATATATTAATGAGACAATGCGTCCAGGAAAGTCCTGGGTGCGTCCGCGAAAAATACATTTGTTGGTATTCTTCTGACTAAGTAGTCAAGCTATATCATGATGAAAAAAAATTCCAATTTTCGATTTATTGAATTTTCAATTTTGGAATTCCACTAAAGGATGAATTCCAGGAGAACGGAAAGAGGTGGTGCTATTGTATGTTTAGACTTTGTTTTTAAATGCTTAAAATATATTTTTGCTAATAATAAAAGAAAAAAAAAATTTCGATTTTTTGGAATGTGTTAAATTTTTGATACGGGAGGACCCTTTGCATTTTTGGGCAAAAATCGTCAAATTTTGAAAACGTCCGTTTGTGTATTTTTGAATGAAAAACTTAAGTTTTTATTGCTCTTGTAATTTATTTTATGTTTTCAAATGTTTAAAATAAAGTTTTGCTAAAAATAAAGGACAAAAAATTTTTTCGATTTTTGGAAAAATACTCAATTTTTAGATAAGGGGGTACCCTTTGAATTTTTGGGCAAAAACAATCACACTTTAAAATCGTCCGTTTGTGTATTTTTGAATGAAAAATTGGCGTTTTTATTGCTCTTATATGTTTATTTTATGTTTTCAAATGTTTAAAATATAGTTTTGCTAAAAATAAAGGACAAAAAATTTTTTCGATTTTTGGAAAAATACTCAATTTTTAGATAAGGGGGTACCCTTTGCATTCTTGTGCAAAAACAGTCACACTTTAAAATCGTCTGTTTGTGTAGTTTTTAATGAAAAGTTAGCGTTTTTATTGCTCTTGTGTGTTTATTTTATGTTTTCAAATGTTTAAAATATATTTTTGCTAAAAATAAAGGACAAAAAATTTTTTCGATTTTTGGAAAAATACTCAGTTTTTAGATAAGGGGCATTTTTGGGCAAAAACAGTCACACTTTAAAATCGTCCGTTTGTGTAATTTGTAATGAAAAATTGACTTTTTTATTTTTTTTGTATGTTTATTTTATGTTTTCAAATGTTTAAAATATATTTTTGCTAAAAATAAAGGACAAAAAATTTTTTCAATTTTTAAGAAAATATATAATTTTTAGATAAGGGGGTACCCCTTGCATTTTTGGGCAAAAACAGTCACAATTTAAAATCGTCCGTTTGTGTATTTTTGAATGAAGAACTTGCGGTTTTATTGCTCTTGTATGTTTATTTTATGTTTTCAAATGTTTAAAATATATTTTTGCTAAAAATAAAGGACAAAAAATTTTTTCGATTTTTAAGAAAATACTCAATTTTTAGATAAGGGGGTACCCTTTGCATTTTTGGTCAAAAACAGTCATACTTTAAAATCGTCTGTTTGTGTAGTTTTTAATGAAAAATTGGCTTTTTATTGCTTTTGTATGTCTATTTTATGTTTTCAAATGTTTAAAATATATTTTTGCTAAAAATACCAAAAAAAAAATTTTCGTTTTTTTTGGGAAAATTTTCAATTTTTGGTAGGGAAAAAATCGTCACATTTTTAAAAACGTCCGTTTGTGTAGTTTTTAATGAAAAATTGGCGTTTTTATTGCTCTTATATGTTTATTTTATGTTTTCAAATGTTTAAAATAAAGTTTTGCTAAAAATAAAGGACAAAAAATTTTTTCGATTTTTAAGAAAATATTTAATTTTTAGATAAGGGGGTACCCTTTGAATTTTTGGGCAAAAACAGTCACACTTTAAAATCGTCCGTTTGTGTAATTTGTAATGAAAAATTGACTTTTTTATTGCGTTTGTATGTTTATTTTATGTTTTCAAATGTTTAAAATAAAGTTTTGCTAAAAATAAAGGACAAGAAATTTTTTCGATTTTTGGAAAAATACTCAATTTTTAGATAAGGGGGTACCCTTTGAATTTTTGGGCAAAAACAATCACACTTTAAAATCGTCCGTTTGTGTATTTTTTAATGAAAAGTTAGCGTTTTTATTGCTCTTGTGTGTTTATTTTATGTTTTCAAATGTTTAAAATATATTTTTGCTAAAAATGAAGGACAAAAAATTTTTTCAATTTTTAAGAAAATATATAATTTTTAGATAAGGGGGTACCCCTTGCATTTTTGGGCAAAAACAGTCACACTTTAAAATTGTCCGTTTGTGTATTTTTGAATGAAGAACTTGCGGTTTTATTGCTCTTGTATGTTTATTTTATGCTTTCAAATGTTTAAAATATATTTTTGCTAAAAATAAAGGACAAAAAATTTTTTAGATTTTTAAGAAAATATTTAATTTTTAGATAAGGGGGTACCCTTTGCATTTTTGGGCAAAAACAGTCACACTTTAAAATCGTCTGTTTGTGTAGTTTTTAATGAACAGTTAGCGTTTTTATTGCTATTGTGTGTTTATTTTATGTTTTCAAATGTTTAAAATATATTTTTGCTAAAAATAAAGGACAAAAAATTTTTTCAATTTTTAAGAAAATATATAATTTTTAGATAAGGGGGTACCCCTTGCATTTTTGGGCAAAAACAGTCACACTTTAAAATTGTCCGTTTGTGTATTTTTGAATGAAGAACTTGCGGTTTTATTGCTCTTGTATGTTTATTTTATGCTTTCAAATGTTTAAAATATATTTTTGCTAAAAATAAAGGACAAAAAATTTTTTAGATTTTTAAGAAAATATTTAATTTTTAGATAAGGGGGTACCCTTTGCATTTTTGGGCAAAAACAGTCACACTTTAAAATCGTCTGTTTGTGTAGTTTTTAATGAACAGTTAGCGTTTTTATTGCTATTGTGTGTTTATTTTATGTTTTCAAATGTTTAAAATATATTTTTGCTAAAAATAAAGGACAAAAAATTTTTTCAATTTTTAAGAAAATATATAATTTTTAGATAAGGGGGTACCCCTTGCATTTTTGGGCAAAAACAGTCACACTTTAAAATCGTCCGTTTGTGTATTTTTGAATGAAGAACTTGCGGTTTTATTGCTCTTGTATGTTTATTTTATGCTTTCAAATGTTTAAAATATATTTTTGCTAAAAATAAAGGACAAAAAATTTTTTAGATTTTTAAGAAAATATTTAATTTTTAGATAAGGGGTACCCTTTGCATTTTTGGGCAAAAACAGTCACACTTTAAAATCGTCTGTTTGTGTAGTTTTTAATGAAAAGTTAGCGTTTTTATTGCTATTGTGTGTTTATTTTATGTTTTCAAATGTTTAAAATATATTTTTGCTAAAAATAAAGGACAAAAAATTTTTTCGATTTTTGGAAAAATACTCAATTTTTAGATAAGGGAGTACCCTTTGCATTTTTGTGCAAAAACAGTCACACTTTAAAATCGTCCGTTTGTGTATTTTTGAATGAAGAACTTTCGGTTTTATTGCTCTTGTATGTTTATTTTATGTTTTCAAATGTTTGAAATATATTTTTGCTAAAAATAAAGGACAAAAAATTTTTTAGATTTTTAAGAAAATATTTAATTTTTATTTGCATTTTTGGGCAAAAGCAGTCACACTTTAAAATCGTCTGTTTGTGTAGTTTTTAATGAAAAGTTAGCGTTTTTATTGCTATTGTGTGTTTATTTTATGTTTTCAAATGTTTAAAATATATTTTTGCTAAAAATAAAGGACAAAAAATTTTTTCGATTTTTGGAAAAATACTCAGTTTTTAGATAAGGGGCATTTTTGGGCAAAAACAGTCACACTTTAAAATCGTCCGTTTGTGTAATTTGTAATGAAAAATTGACTTTTTTATTTCTTTTGTATGTTTATTTTATGTTTTCAAATGTTTAAAATATATTTTTGCTAAAAATAAAGGACAAAAAATTTTTTCAATTTTTAAGAAAATATATAATTTTTAGATAAGGGGGTACCCCTTGCATTTTTGGGCAAAAACAGTCACACTTTAAAATCGTCCGTTTGTGTATTTTTGAATGAAGAACTTGCGGTTTTATTGCTCTTGTATGTTTATTTTATGTTTTCAAATGTTTAAAATATATTTTTGCTAAAAATAAAGGACAAAAATTTTTTTCGATTTTTAAGAAAATACTCAATTTTTAGATAAGGGGGTACCCTTTGCATTTTTGGGCAAAAACAGTCACACTTTAAAATCGTCTGTTTGTGTAGTTTTTAATGAAAAATTGGCGTTTTTATTGCTCTTATATGTTTATTTTATGTTTTCAAATGTTTAAAATATATTTTTGCTAAAAATGAAGGACAAAAAATTTTTTCAATTTTTAAGAAAATATATAATTTTTAGATAAGGGGGTATCCCTTGCATTTTTGGGCAAAAACAGTCACACTTTAAAATTGTCCGTTTGTGTATTTTTGAATGAAGAACTTGCGGTTTTATTGCTCTTGTATGTTTATTTTATGCTTTCAAATGTTTAAAATATATTTTTGCTAAAAATAAAGGACAAAAAATTTTTTAGATTTTTAAGAAAATATTTAATTTTTAGATAAGGGGGTACCCTTTGCATTTTTGGGCAAAAACAGTCACACTTTAAAATCGTCTGTTTGTGTAGTTTTTAATGAACAGTTAGCGTTTTTATTGCTATTGTGTGTTTATTTTATGTTTTCAAATGTTTAAAATATATTTTTGCTAAAAATAAAGGACAAAAAATTTTTTCAATTTTTAAGAAAATATATAATTTTTAGATAAGGGGGTACCCCTTGCATTTTTGGGCAAAAACAGTCACACTTTAAAATTGTCCGTTTGTGTATTTTTGAATGAAGAACTTGCGGTTTTATTGCTCTTGTATGTTTATTTTATGCTTTCAAATGTTTAAAATATATTTTTGCTAAAAATAAAGGACAAAAAATTTTTTAGATTTTTAAGAAAATATTTAATTTTTAGATAAGGGGGTACCCTTTGCATTTTTGGGCAAAAACAGTCACACTTTAAAATCGTCTGTTTGTGTAGTTTTTAATGAACAGTTAGCGTTTTTATTGCTATTGTGTGTTTATTTTATGTTTTCAAATGTTTAAAATATATTTTTGCTAAAAATAAAGGACAAAAAATTTTTTCAATTTTTAAGAAAATATATAATTTTTAGATAAGGGGGTACCCCTTGCATTTTTGGGCAAAAACAGTCACACTTTAAAATCGTCCGTTTGTGTATTTTTGAATGAAGAACTTGCGGTTTTATTGCTCTTGTATGTTTATTTTATGCTTTCAAATGTTTAAAATATATTTTTGCTAAAAATAAAGGACAAAAAATTTTTTAGATTTTTAAGAAAATATTTAATTTTTAGATAAGGGGTACCCTTTGCATTTTTGGGCAAAAACAGTCACACTTTAAAATCGTCTGTTTGTGTAGTTTTTAATGAAAAGTTAGCGTTTTTATTGCTATTGTGTGTTTATTTTATGTTTTCAAATGTTTAAAATATATTTTTGCTAAAAATAAAGGACAAAAAATTTTTTCGATTTTTGGAAAAATACTCAATTTTTAGATAAGGGCAAAAACAGTCATACTTTAAAATCGTCTGTTTGTATAGTTTTAAATGAAAAAGTGGCTTTTTTATTGCTCTTGTATGTTTATTTTATGTTTTCAAATGTCTAAAATATATTTTTGCTAAAAATAAAGGACAAAAAATTTTTTCGATTTTTAGGAAAATATTTAATTTTTAGATAAGGGGGTACCCTTTGTATTTTTGGGCAAAAACAGTCATACTTTAAAATCGTCTGTTTGTGTAGTTTTTAATGAAAAACTTGCGTTTTTATTGCTCTTGTATGTTTATTTTGTGTTTTCAAATGTTTAAAATATATGTTTGCTAATATAAAAGAAAAATATTTTTTTTCGAGATTTGGGGTAAATTTCAATAAGGGACTCCCTTTACATTTTTTGGCCAAAATCGACGTTCTTTGATTTTTGAAAAAATGCAAGTTCAATTTTCTCTGCGATAAAAATACAGAAAAAATACAGAGAACAGGGCGGCAGAAGGACAAAAGTCAATGAACTTCCCTTGTCATAAGAAACCGGAATATTATTATTTGGTCGGAACTTAACATTAGAGAAGTTTCAGCCCTGTATCAAACTTATTAATGCTCCTCCATAATTTTTGCAGCTGGTTATAGGAATATGTGAAGATATTTCCACAAAACGTAGATTATAATGCACAAAAATAAAATAATACTAAAATGTGAATACAGGACAATTTTATATAATATTTTACGATTTGATGTGTAGTGCAGCACCAATGACAATGAGCTTACCAAGCCGTTTCCAACTATAATTCCTGTTTTTTATTGTTTTCTTTAATTATTTTGATTATATTTCTTAAAAAAGTCCGTCTTTTATTTTAAAAAATATTTGTATCGCTGCTTTTCATACAAAAATAATTTTAATATAAGAAACTCTGATTGAATAAACCAAAATTGTTATCTGAATCATCATCTTCTTTATTCAAATTCAAAGTAAATATCACATCAAGGCGATTTCCTCTCTTAACACTGATTCTTTATAAAATACTTCTATGCCAGAAGTTAGAGTAAACATTTGACATTGTAATACAAGATGCCATAGCGTTACCAAATAGAAGAAATTTTGTCAAATCATACTAGATAAAAGCAAAGCCAAACTCGATACCTTCAGAATCTTATTAATTCTGTAGACTTCGCCATGTACAAATTTCTTTATATTTCCTATACACTTGGAAGAAGTCAACAGTTAAAGTTGCCGCTCACGACTATTACTTTCTTAAAATCAGACAAACAAATATTATTTATAACTGTTGAATATACGAAACAAGAAATCATTAATATTTTGCACCAGAATTTCGGTTACTGGCTGCCCTCAGTGCAATAAAAAAAGAAGAAAACAAACAAACCGAACTACAACCAACAATTTTTGTATGTTTCTTTTAAGAAATTTTTAACAAACTCGTTAAAACTCGTTGTCATCATCAACATCATTTGGTCATTTGGTTGTGGCAAATGCACCCATTAACAACAGTAAACATATGGAGTATAGTTTCTTTTTGTTGCTACCACCCTTGCCAGATGGGACATTTTAAATTGTGACCAGTTTTGCGGTTTGTCTGCTTCATTGTCTTTTATAGCTTTTTCACTCTCGCATATATTGTGTGGGAACCAATTATGAAACATGCACTCCCACTGGCAACATCTAGCATTTACTCAGCCGCCAAAGTTATATAAAACACGCCCCCAAAAAGTTAAATGTATATATAAGAAATAATAATTGTGCATATGAATTAATATTTTGGCAGAGCAAACCGACCAAAATGTGGCAAATCAAATTTTACTGGTAAAGTATTACCATAAACGGCATATTCTTATTAATCTTCTTAATTTTAATTCAATTACATCTTTCTTGAGCTTATACAGTGTAAGAGAAATAACGGAATATAGGAAAGTTAAATATGAAATATCCTGCAAGCTAGTTGAAGGCCGATGAGGAAAGTACTTTAATTCAGTGAAGTCCGTTACTTTGGACTTTGCAAAGCAACGTCCAAAGCAATCATTGTTATAAGTCAATCTACTACAAGTACAAGTTGTTGATAAAAGTTGGTGATAAAAATTTCATAAGAAAATTGATATCGGTGGGCCATATTTAATTACACTTAAAAGTTTGTGAACGAAATCGGCTCAACAGCAATACCCTTTTTCATTCCGGGACTTATTTTAAACGACTCGCAAATTTAATAGCATTTTCATCTGGCAACGGCGGACACAAATTTGTTTTACTATCAAGAGAACGGAGATATACTCGTATTAAGAAAAGTACTTGTTACTTTATGAAGTTGGCGACGAGTTTGCGCAACATGCTCTCACGTTGTGGTGTTATTAACGCGAACTGTGTTACAGACGCCACAAAGCCGCCGATTCTGTTTATTGTTATTCGTCCTCTGTTTAAATTTCCCATTCGTACTGTTGGAGAACAATTTTACATGAGTTTTCAGTCCCTTCTGGCAGTTATTTGTATCTGGCGAGTACATGCCATATGATAATTAGGTTTTTCTTTTTTTCATCTTTGCTAGTTCTTACTCTTATTTGCCATGGTGGTACGTGTTATGTTCGTAATGTTTGGTCCAACTTTATATCTCTTATTAAATTTTCTTATCATCTCATTCATTTTGGTGCAATTGAAAGTCCAATGCAATTTTGTTTGTACTTGTTGGATTTGGCTGATATATTTTGTATCGTTCATGCTGCAAAACCCAGTACAAATTACTAACGATAAGTGTTCTACTTTTATTCAGTTCTCTCTACCTTTTTACATATTTATGTTTTTTTTTAATTTATTTTCATTGATGAGGTATTTTTTTTGGAGTCCAGCTAGGCTAAAATTGTTTTAACTCAAATTAGATCAAAACTCATTTAAGAGTCATGAAATCCCGCCTACTGCTTTGGTAAACATGCAGAAAATTACAGCAAAATATGTACTGAAAGGATTTCTTTTTAATAATTGTAGAATCGAATAGATTTTGACAATGTGACAATAATATGTTAAAACTTCACGTGATATGCTTCCTTAAAACAGCACTAAATGTTGATCTCTCGTCTCTGGAGGGGCCTTCACACGATGCCTCGCGAGTATGCCTGTGTATGATCATTTCGAAAAATTTATCTTCACTGGCACCGCGGCCACAGATACCTAGTCCACAATCTTCGGATTATGCGTTACAAAGCATTCGGCTCTTCTTATAGCACTTTTTTCGCATTAGCGTTTCATATTATCATTAATTATCGAAATTAAAATGATTCCCATCACTGCGGAATTTACATGAGACATTCATTACTTAAACTAAAAGGCAAATCTGAAAGATTTAATTTATAACTTTCTATACATTTTAATTAAACCGCTTAGTGTAAAAAGTAAAAAAATATGAAATTAAACACTAAACACCAAAAGGCAATCACACGCACTATCCAAAAGTTATTCCACAAATAAACAAATCGAGCACACTGGCATAACAAATCAAAAAATAAAAGAAAAAAGATTTAAATTCAGAAATAGGTTTATGAAATGTTATGAAAGTAATTTATCAAGTTGAGCGCCTGCTGTTCATCATCATCATCGCCGGTTTGAACAAAAAATGAAAATGTTATTTTGTACTGACTCGTGATAGTCGCCAAAGTCAAGGGGCTGGCGAAGAGATAAAGAAACCAAATCAGAAACAGGCATGATCGAAGATCATGGTCAAATCATCATAACCATCGTCATGTGAACTGTATAAAAACAGCTATTGGAATAAAGGGCGAAAAATTACGTGCCGCATTGTAAACTGATTGACGATGTCCCACAATGGCCAAATGTTTGAATGCGCAGACAAACTTCAATTTACATAATGAAACGTTTGTCAAAAAACCAATCAAAGCTACGTATGGAGAATTGTTTTTTGTGTGAGGCAGCTAGAAATAGGAACACTGTAATTTTTTTTTCTATAAATGAATTGAAGAGAAACCTAAAATTAAGCTGTGACGAATTACATTGTAATGGTCCAACACCACGAGGTGGCAATATTTTTTCAAGTGGCTTGGATAAATTATCTGGCTATTGGTTTGTAGAAGTACTGAAGATGTGAGGCCTACATGGGTTGGTAAAGGTTACATTGTATGTAAATACATGCATACACTTGTCTCGCATTTAACCCATGAATTTGGGAAGGAATTGTTTGTTATTTGCTGTGCTTCAAGTCTACAATATTATAAAACCGGTTTAATTTCGGTTGTTTAAGACGTTTTACTAAATTCAAAGTAAAATTTGTTGTAACACTGTAATATTGGATTTGGGAAAAAGGGGTTTGCACTTATGGGAAATGCGCAACGCGGGAAAGTACAGAGCAGACAGAAAATTTGACAGCGATAAGTTGGTTCAGTGAAAATTTTTAAGGCTTCCAATATCGGTAATGTTCGGAGATATTAATAAGTGGATACAAAATATTTTTTTGTAATAGAAATGACAGCAGTATTTTTATTGCAAAATCACTAATGAATAGATGGACGGGAGCGAGGATCTTCACGAGATGATTACGAAATAGAGTTAGGAGAACAAAATGGCCGGGGCACTCTGCATGATTTGGAATACTTTGATTTTGTAGACGGCTAGTTGGAAGTACGCACTGTACTACATTGCCCTGAACGGATGTTTCCTCTGTAGCGGTACTGCAATACCCTACAAGGCTATGGATCAAAGAGTTTCCCTTTGGGACGATACGGTTGCCGCTGATGCCCTAGAGAGCTATAGAGCTAAAGAGCTATGGCCTCTGCTAGAAACAAAATCGCGTTGGGCTTGAGTTGGGAGGAGTGGCGAATATTATTGAGATTCGAAGGTGAATGTTGTTCGGGACTGTCTCATTAACCCCTTTCGATCTTTATTTTACTGATGCATTCTTCCGATTCAATTAGTTATCTGTTGATTGAAAATGGCTGGCCTTTAAATGGCCAATCCAAGGCATATTCACATTTCTCAAGCTGGAAAGTATGTGCTGTAAGTTATCCTTAGACATGAAAATGCCAAGGAAATAATGGGTAAATTCAATTCCTCTTTAAACGAAAGGAGAAGGAAGCATTTATGGGTTAAAAGAGTAGAAGAAAACATTATCAGCATCATTCAGAATATTCAATGCTCACAGTCGGTGTGCAAATGGAGTTTCAAATGTTGATGTTCGCAAAGAACAGAAAACTCCCAGACAACAAATAAATGATGATTACAAGTTCATTATTTTTAGGACGTTCTTTACCCTGGAATTGTTTATTTAAATAGAAAAAGAAAACTATGATCAAAATTGATCGAATATCTTTTGTATTTATTTTGTATCCCGCTACGAATTCAAATGTAACTAATTTTTTCTTCTTGGACAACAAAATTGATCTGCGGCAAGTATTCTTTATTACTAAACTCTCATCAATATATGAAGGCAAGAAATTAATCTTGTAATGTCCATATGAAGACACCATAAGGGACACCTTTAATATTTTACCTTTAATAATTTTTTCATTACTGTAAATATTTGTGGAAACAATTTCTGTTATTCGTTCACTGTCTCTACACTCTAATTAATTATATTTCTTTTCATTTTGCCAAGAACTAAATGATTTCTTTAAAAAATGAGTTCCTGGAAATTTTGCACAAATTTAAAACATTTACCAAGTTGCAACTCTGAGTGTAAAAATGTAAATGCAAATGAAATTGAGCGTTATATTATTATATTATATCAAGCTAGAAATAAGGCATGATTAGGAGAGATAATTTCTACGCGAAAGATGTAATTAGATCGGGAGTACGCAACGTCGTTATTTCACGCAAAAAAAAAAAAATTGCTTACAATCTGAAGATAAAAGTGGAAAATTAGAATTTGCAAATCATTTTCAAGATCAAACCCCTACACTCTCTTTAAAATACATGTATCTAACAAAACACTGCATCTTTCCTAAGTAAACCATAAAAACTAAGCCAAGCTACTAGACATTATTCGAAAATAATTAGCATAAAATTTGGAAAAAATGCATTCAGTGAAATTCAACCTGGCAGACATAACAGAGTTTGCCGCAGCAAGTTAAAGCATGAATGGGATAAAATTACGGTGTGGGTTTCAAAGGGTGCGTCTGGAGTAAATTCACTACAAGACTACAACAAATGCTTCTACCACAGCAACTAACCAACCAAGTGACTACTGAAGAAGGATAGAAGAAGAAGAAGAGATGCAGTACATTGACTATAAAAAATTTTTTAGCTGAAGGAAGACAATAAAACACGGCTTAAACTACAAGTACGAGCGAACACTATTTGTTTTAATGCGGCAACATAATCATAAAAACACAATTACGCCCACACTCTCAACAGTTATACGAGCATTCATACCTCTATTGCGTTTGCTGCTTTGAGACTTACGTTTTAATACAATTCTTCAATTCTTGTTTCGGTTCCCGCAAAATGTATAGTTGATGTTGCATTATGAATGTTGCAAAACCAAAAGTATTTGTTTTTGTAGAAATGAAATGAGTATGTGATTTTTTTGATGAGTGGATGGAACAGAGGCTTTAAATGTTTCCACCAGTTGGCAAAACAGATTCTCTGTCGGAAGCTGTAATGGGAGTCACTGTTGCTAGACAGCGGAACATAATATTCATTAACCTTTTGATCGTGAATGTTGCAAAAAATTATTATTATTATTAGTCTTGTTTTTGCTGTTACTGTTGCTTTTGCTTTTGCTTTTGCGGTTGAATTGGATATTCTGGCTGATATTATTGAAAATTATAGTGATTGAAAGGATAATGCTTGAGTTCTTTTATAGTAATATACATATGTATGTATGTACGTAGGTATGCATGTATATTAAAATGGCTTGATCATTTTTATAAAGTTTTAAGAATGACATACATACATAAATGTAAATTAATGACATATACTTGGCTATGGATAAGAATATGTACATATATATGGATATATTGGTATGTGTATATATATGTGTATATGGGCTTATGGATAGGAATATGGATATGGATTTATTTTACATAAAGGATATGAGCGACAAAGAATTCGGCAGATACAGTATAATTAATATTAGGAATATCTTAAATGATAAGTTTTTCTATTTGGTTAATTTACTGTATCGATTCAAAAACAAAAAAAAGAAGAAGAATGTAAAATTTATAATTTTAATTTAATTTCTAATAGTTTTGGAAAATGGAACCGTAGATTGAACGTACTTTGAACAGGAAAGATGAATTTTATATATCCATGAAGTAAAAAAATTGCAAAAGAGAACAACAACACTTTTAATTTTTCAGGCATTTAAATACACTTTAATGTGATTGTTTTCTAATTTGCTATAACATAAACTTTTTGATGAAATAATTTTAACTTTTTGATAATATATACCCAAATATTCATATACAAATTTTAAAAATGGCTGATGCTTTTGCGAGCAACTTAATAGAGCGAAGCGGAGATCTGATTATGTGAAAGGAGTGGCTATTGATATACAAGCTACATATAAGGAAGTATAATATCGGGTAATTCGATTTTTGTACTCCGACAATTGGCGTTTAATTTCCGTTATAATTTCTTTGAAATTTTTCTGGCAGTTATAGAACAAGTAACGCATAATTGCATGCGGAAATTTGATACTATTAATGGCATCTACCATGTTGGCAGCTAAGCTGGAAAAAGGCAAACCAAAAAATGATTGTTGCTATTTAACTTATCCTGCATACTATTTTAAAAAATCTTTATGAATTGCAATCATTCGTATGGTGTTGAGTGAATTGTTGTTGTCTGCTGTAAAAGTGCCTGATTTTGCACGGTATCAATAGCTTGAACACTGGATTTCATTGTACTTTCTCAAATTGTCCAACAAAAATTATGACCAATTTTGTAAATCTTATTATTATGGTCCGCATCGTACTGAAACTTGCAGTAGATCTTAAAGAAAGACATTCCAGCTTTACTCTGTAATTTTTTTAACTTGCAGAAAGCGAAAAAAATGCTCCACAAAAATTGGGGTTAAATAAGCATGATTACTGCTGATTTTTTGAAAGAGAATAAGACGATAGAAAAATTTCAAACACTTTAACAATAGTGGCAAAAAAGCAACACTTTTGGCCAATTGCGCTTACGACGATACAAAAAAAAAAAAAAAATATTAAAATCGCTGCCGTAAAACAAACTCCAAAATTTTAAGGTTTAACAAACTTTTCACTTAACAATGTTTTTACTTACACAATGTAGCGTTTTCAGGCAATTTGCCTTAAATAATAATTAATTTTCATTGAGAGGGAGGCAGCCAATACGAAAGAAGCACGACAAGAAAAACTTATAAAACAATGAGTTAAATGATTTATGTGATTTCAAACATGAGATATTGTCGTTTGCCATTAACAGAATCCAAAATTAAATTAAGAAAGAAAAAGATAAACTCAAATTAGTGCATACCATGTGATAGTTACTGGAGGAAACGGAAGACAGCTTTAATTTTTTCGCCTATTAGCACGTGTTTTTGTTCGCTTGGCTTAATGAGCTTTGCATGCGTTTTGTGTGAGTGAACAATTTGGTTTCGTGTTTGATATTCTATTACCGCTTTAACAACATTTTAATTATTTGTGGCTTTTGTTTTTGGAATTATTCATCATCTTTATGGATGTATGCATGCATACATACACTTCCATCCCATACGTACTTGAATAATCATACAAAGTACTAGAGTCAAGTCTTATGAATTGTTCTTTAAGTTACAAAGATTGTAGCATTTAACATCTGGAAAACTACTGGAAAAAAGTAAGACTGAAAACTGGAAAAGAATTAAATATTTTATATAAAAATGTATGCCCTAAATATTAAAAACATTTTATTCCACAATCGTAAAAACTATCGCCATGTAATAATTTAGGTCCCCATTTGGTTCAGTCCAGCATGCAGCGTTTTATTCCAAAGAAGACATATAATACGTTGTAGAATTATATATTTTTCCTTGTTGAAGAAGGATGTTTCCCAAATTATTGTATGAGAAGGCGATGAAAAACGTATATGAGTTTTAAATAATTGTGCAGGACACTTTTGGGTATGTTTAACGTCTCATTAGTATATGAATACTAGTGCCAATTTTGGGTAAAGGGTTTCATTATTCAGTACTCACAAATTCATTATGCTTTTTTATAAGTGAGCAAAAAAAACTTTCGCACTTTTCTGTGAAAGTATTTGCTCTCCTTCATTTTTTAAAGGAAATGGCGTTAGGAGTTGTTTTCATGATTTGAATGTTATAACTGACAAACAGTACGTTTCAACATCGCTTTTCCGACTCGTCTTGCGCAAAATATTTCGTGCCGTTTCCGCTATCTCGAAAGTGCTTTGGTGTTCGGATTTTCGATATCCTTTTGACGTCTATAGCCTATAATTTATAATGAGTTGAAGACTCACAGTGTGAAAAATAAATTTAAGCTCAGAAAAATAATGAAAATAATATGCAAGACATTAAGATTTAAAATAATTTGGCTATTTCGTTACTCCTTCTCTTCATTTAGGACTATACAATAACTTGAAACAAAAATTATGTATGGACATGTGTAAGCAGGCATACAAATGTTTTATATTTCACGCAATTTTAAACACACTTTTTTTTGTTGTTACTTCTTTGCTGTCACTTGTGGGAGGAAATGCAAGTCACCGATAAGTCGATAGCTTTCAGTCTTTAAATTTATTAGTCTTCATAATCAAATAATTCAACTATATTGGTTAGCCGCTAAGGATTTTCCATTAAGTCCTTTAACAATTTCTACACATTTGTAATCGATTACAAAACCAATTTTGTGAAAGGCGTTTGTAAGAGGCAATTCAAAGGCGATAAAATAAAATTACTCATACGACTACTTCAGTCATTGTATATATAAAAATCATTCTTAAAAAAATGTAGTGATTTATTAAGAGACGCTAGAACTCCACCCAGTGCCATTCCAATTTTCAGCTACCACTCTCAAAACTAGACTCGATGGTGTTTAATATTTCAGATGGAGTGACTCACTAGTTGCGTTGTACATTTGAGTTTTAATTCAGCTGCAATACATTAGGCTAAAACATAAATAAGGTAACCCTCTCCGGCTCATGACAAACAATCAGAATTTAAGTTAAGGCCACGGTGGCACGCGAATTTAAAAACATACTAAAACACACATATTTAAAACGTCTATAGTTACTTCAATTTTCAAGTTCGTTCTTCCTTTGGATTTTTTTACGACTACTTATTCCGCATACTACCTTCTTACTGATCATAGCCATTTATGACGATCTTGTCTTGGACATAAATCCATCTTCATGTTTTAAATCATTTTTGTGAATATGGGCCTAACCTTCGAAACATCACTAGCTAATATTTCTTCTTGTATGTCTTTATTGATTTAACATCGAAGGTATATATTCAACGAATTTTTTGATAATCTACCATTTCGTTGAAATACTTTGTAAACTCTAATGTGAACCGGACTTTTTTAAAATCAATTATAGAGGACTATTCGCAAAATTTTAAAAATTTATAATTTAAAATTTTTTTTAAATTTCTTTTATAAATACAGTCGTTCTAAAAAATATCTGCATCTGTAATCAGTAATCATTTTATTACAAAATCATTTACTAAGATAACTAGTTTTCAAAGTTTCCATTCAGCTAAAAATTGGCAATGAGGTAAAAAAATTTAAATTCTTATCAACTACAGTGTATTAAAAATATGTTTCCTAAGTAAAATTCCTAATTTCATAATTTTGTAATTAATTGGCCTAAGGTCCATTTTTTATATTACATAATTATTTAAATAGTGATACTTGTCACACCAATAGCTACAGGCTCAGTATGAGCGTAGGGTACTAAATGATGCACTATTATTCTTCATATGCGGGAGATAATTATATATCATTAAATAATAAACAAACAAAAAAAAACCAACAAGACGTCCATCACTGAATGTGGGGGCTGCCTGTCTCTTCTGAGAAGCAAACGGCATTGTAAAACTGACATTTTGCAAATACATTTTGACTACGTGATAGAAATCATTATTATGATTATCTTCCACCGATTGTGAATACCACACTTTTTAGTTGACTTTTAAACGTAAAAGAAATAAATATTTTTTATATAACTTCGTTATTTCGTCTTTACCGCATGATTATTAAAATCATTATAAAGGAATGCTGCTTGCTTAGCCAAGTCAGTCTTGTGCTGGAAAAAATTTACGGTTTAAATCAGCTCATTTCATGTGCCACTATAAACTTTCAAATTATTTCATGTTGTTTGCAAATTAATTTAGATTTTTGTTGCAATTAAAATTTTGAAACATTTTTTATGCCAATAAGTTTTTGTGTTTGCTTATTAGTTGCCTTCCCTATTTGTGTGAATTTAATAAATCAAACTTTCGGTGGCTTTAACTTCTTCATTAACGAAATCTTACGTCATATTTAACTGATCAATCACAAGTTTTTAAAATCACTTTAGTTTTGACAATTAAAACCATATAAATGCAATAAATTTAATAACTTTAGCTTTTTATGTAACAGATCTTCCGCATTAATGATCATTAGTGACTACATTTCACCATGATGGCGAACTGTTAACGCACTGAAAAACTTTCACATTGTGTAAATAAGAAGTAAAATTGCTGGCTTACCGAAATGACCATTTTGCAGAAATGTGTCTCGATTTTGTTTTTTATATTAAGCCACATATTGCGAGTATATGGCCAATTAAGACCTCCTCCGGAACTTGGATTGTTTCTAGAGCATATCAGCCGAATATTTATTTATTGTGCGCAGGAAAATTTCCAGTTTATGGGCACGAAAAAGGAAGTGCAACTGACAAATTAAGTTACAATTCTAAAAAAAAAAAACGTTCAAAATATTTCACATACTGGAATAAAACTTCATCAAGAAAATAAAAGTATTCTCAAAATTCGTTTTACACTCAGCAGGTACTTAGCAAATAACAATGCTACGAATCACAATATCATAATTTAATAACTTTACTAACATTATCTCATTTTTATACAAAATTTTTCTGAAACATAAAGAAAATAAGAGTCTACACTAATCGTATGAGCTTCGGGTATGCTGGCATATCAAATAATATTTTATTACATCTCAAGAAACAAAATCTTCGCACACGATACGTAACGAATTATAGTTTCTTAAATTAAATGTAAGTTATTTGCCGTCAACCGACGTACTTGTACTAAAAGTTCCAGTTACTAAAAGTTCTTCAACACCAGGTAACAACAGTAACAGTTAACAACGATAAATTCATTTTAGTGTGTTTTGGAATATCGTGTGCTATTACCCGATATTTCTACAATTTTTTATCGATATCGACATAAAAATGAGAAACTTATACCAAATTTGTTCGATATCGTATATTGTGATTAGACTCCACTATTTCCGAACAAACTGTAAAATTTTAGTCTTAAAATCGAATTTTCCAATATCTAGTAGAATTTGGGATATACTGTAATTTGCTTATAATGTGCATTTTCCCTGACTTTGAAATTTTTTCTAAGTTTGCATATGCCAACTGTATGTTGTGAAACATTTAAACACTTTTCTGATCAATGTAAACTTCGCCAGTAGTTTTACATGTATTAATAATTCAATTGACCACAAACTGTAATTTGTAAACTGAGCCAAATTACAATTATAGAAGTCCAATCATAATAATTTGTTTAGTCGAAGTAGTGAAAAGTTGATTTATGTCACTGCACTACCTGCATTGAAAGTCGTCAATTTATTCAAACTACCACTGTGTTCCTGCCAAATAGCTGACAGTTGCAATTACTAATCGAAATGTCATATTTGACCTTTGAAAGTGAACACATGGCAATATCGATAAAGCGATAAATGTGTGGTTTGTTCAAAATCATTCTCTATTGTCAACATTTTCACCAAATTAATAATGTACGGAAAGCTTAAGATATCCGAATTGAAATTACGATTAAATTTCATTTAGAAACAACGTTGTTCAATATTGTTCTTCAGTTAGATTCGCGTAAGCTTGCCCTCCATAAACATTTATACCCGTGAGGAAATGAGTGTAAAAAGTTTTTAAAAATTTACTTTTAGAATTGTACTTTGTGTTGTAGTATAACATATTTGTTATACTACATATTTGTTATACTACAACGTTCATATTTCTAATCACTGTTAGCAGAATTTCCAGCGATGAAATTGTCAAAAACTACAGATTTCAATCTGAAAAATTTTCAACACATTTCTTTCTATTTTAATTGTTTTATTACAAGCACACTTGCTAACTTTACTTTCAACAAATATAGACATCTACACACACAAATATAGACTTCTCTACATATACACATATGTACATATCTATGGTATGTGGCATAAACTGCTACTTAATCAATCACCTCTGACCACAGTAATGACTAACACTCGCTGATAAGAAAACGATTAAAAACCAATAAGGAAACTAATGACTAATACTTATAACGAGACATATATTATAGGTAGTTAACATAAGATTTCCATGTTAATACGTCAGCTGTTCTGTTTATTTAGAAAAGTCCAGAGAGCAGATATTGCATTTCACTATATATAATATATGTATATACTCGTATGTCGTGATGAAAAGATTATTGTAAGATTAAAAATAAAAGTCAACAAACTTAAAATGAAATCAGAATTCATATATGTACGTATATATATATATATATATATTTTCAAAATAGATTTAACATATTTAACAAATTTGAACACTTGCCTTTTGTAGTTTTGACTAGTCCTTTGTGTATAGGAAGGATGCCTTTTAAAGAATCGCTATCTAAACGATTGCAAACTTTGTTTATATTTAGATTCACCTGAATGAATATTCCTGCCGATTATATTGCGAATACAATTTCGAAAAATTTTAGGCAAATCGCCATTTAAATCGCCACTAGTGTATTTTGAGAGGTGAAAATCGTCAAAATGCATAGAAATCGTCAATTCTGGAAACAGTGTTTCTAATTGTACGCAATAATCGTTATATTATTTTAAGTTTAATATGCAAAAAAAAAAAAATTAAATAATTTTATTTCGCATAAAAAAATTAAATCATAGAAATTATTAAGCTTTTGTTTGTGTAAATGCTGTGCTAATTTCAACTTGCAAGTGAGCATTTTCTTTCATTTGGATTATAAAATTGAGAAATCGTTTCTGAATTTAATTGTAAATCACTTTGCTATAAAATTGTGGAAAAAGTGAACAAATAAACGAATACTAATTATATATCTGTGACAATTGACGACGATGAGAAGGGTTTTTCATAATGGCTCTCTGGCCATCTTGCTCAGTGATCTTCATACAGTTTCGTTGCTCCGCTGCTGCAATATACAGCATGTACTTCACGTGTACTCCTGTATTAAGTCCAACTTTTTTCAACCTCCTTCCAATACAGACAGACTTTTATAAAGACAAATAACACTGTAAATCAACACACACTTTTTCATAATGAAAGGAGCACCTTTAATTGGCTTAAAACAACATAAAAATATAAAATTGGTTCTAAACAACGACAGTTTAATATTTAAATTGTTGTTTGTGGCTGTCTTTTCAAATTTGTTGCGTCCATGTGGTTCTCTTTAAAGTTGTGTGCCACATTCTTAGTGATATGTGTCTCGAAGACATGACTGTTGTTGTTGGCATTTTAATAATTTAACTGCAGACTGGCTGTACTCGGTCCACCAACAAATTGCAATGGAGCATGATTTGATTTGTTGACGTTACCTTTAAATAATTTTTATGCCTGAGAGTAGATAATACAAGTCAACAGACAGATTATCTGGAATTCTTTGTTGCTGTTGTTGAAAGAGAGGCAGTTAGTCTGCAAGTATTCTTGACGTTCTTGCACAAATCATGGCGGACAAGCACGCACACATACATACCTTGCAGTATATAATTAAAAGTGTCAATCTTTCTAATATGTGCTTGCATAATGCATACAGCTGCTGATACTGTTTAAATGATCCATAGAGTTTTGCTTAAATAAGTTTTATTTCGGCACGTCTGTTGCTATTTTGTGTCGCCTGCGTGACCATTTCTTCTCTAAAAAGGACATGAAAATTTTTAAGGTTGTTATAAATCTGAACTTGAAATTAGTGTAAATGAATAATTTTATACATCCGTTTTTCTTTTAATTTTCGTTCTTAATCAAATTTTATGATTTTATTAATTTAAGTATATCCAGGAAAGGTAAATTTATTTATATTTTAAAAATTGGGTGTGATTCACTAATAAAAACTCCTTATTGTTGTGGCTGTAAGTATTTGAATAGCAAAATTGGTCTGATTGTGATTTGTTGTGCTTGGCAAGTCGTTTCACTAAAATATTGCATTTCACTATCGCATTTTCGAATATATTTTGGTGTTCGAATTTTTGTACTTAGACGTTCATTTAATATTATTCTCGGACTGTATTTACACACGTCAAATTTTAATTTTTGGATTACTAGTTTTAGGTGAGAAAAAAAACAAGTGGACAACTTCATGCACTCTCGACTCTTTTGTTTTCTCATGCATTGAAGTAAATTTTAATTTTTGAACTTTTACCTATAAAAGTATGAAATAATATTTTAAAAGAAATATTTTTGTAGTATAAGGCTGTCTTTTACAAAACTTAGCTGGTAAGGCCTAACTTTTCATATGTGAATAAAACAATTTTTTTATTACATATTTTATCCGACGACGACGCTTCGTTAATATTTTTTCACTTCTTTAGGGAATTTGTCTAATTTATTAAATTTCAAAAAAAGAAAAAAATATTTATTATTATAAAATCTTAATGATAATTACTAATCTTATTTTAGTTCAGCTCTCAGTGTATTTCAAGGTTCAGATTTCACTGATATCTCTTGACAAACCTTTCTTCTTAAGGCGAAGAAAGTCAATTGACAGCACAATTCGATTTAGTAAGACAATAATCTTTGTTGCCCTTAAACACACGATAAATTTAGAAAAAGCAAATAACGTAATAGAAGAAGACGAATTTAAAGAAAAATTAAAAATATAATAAAACTTAATACTGAAAGTAATTAAAATGAAAGTTCTAAATTTAATAGGAATCCTTTCAATTCCTCTTATGTTTAAAACTTCCTCACAATTCCTTTCAATCCATTTGCTTTTTTTAACATTTTTTTTTTTTTTGCTTTAATTTCTTTTACTTTCTTTTTCTATTTTACTTAAACAATACTCGTTGTCTCAGAAAACTGCATTTTAGACTCTTTTGGTCTTTCATCACGGTGAATATAAATTTGTAATGGCAGAAAGGCTCAATAAATAGTCGAATTGCTTTTTAGATTTTCATCAAATGTTGCAGGAGAAAAATTAAATTCCTTTCAAGGCTATTATAACATTAAATACTAATCATATACATGTACATATATATGTACGTGCACATATACGGCATGTGCATCTACTTTTATTTTAGCTATTTTGTCTTAAGCCACAACAAATTTCAACCAAACACCATGTAGTCATACTATTTAAAGCAAACTGGTAAGAAAAATGAAAAGAAGACAAAATAATAAAAGCTACAACTTCCAAAAAGCCCAGAGAGTCAGCTAAGTCTGCCGCTCTGTTCGCATCAGCCACATCTACTTTAAACATCCACCTTCTGGGAAACAAATGACTTTCAGTAAACACCCAAAGAGATTTTCATAGAAAATCACTACTTATAACACAACACACTCCTGTTACTCAAATATGCAACAATTTACCCGCAGCAAGAGTCAAAGATAAGCAGACTGCTACACAAGCAGCCATGCACACATATTTCCTAAGTTTCGCTCGCGTTAATGTTACAGCTCCTGATGCTGAAAATCACAAACTGTTGCCAATGAAAAGAAACAAAAACCAAAGTAAAAGCAAATCAGTTACAGCAACCGGCAAAAGCTGGCCCACGGTTTTCATTTGGATGGCTCGTAGCTGGTGCTGTAAATACGGCTAAAAGCAAAAAAGGTTTCTAACTTTAAATAACGCAGACAACCATCCAGCCTTTCTGCCATATGCAAGTTTTATAAGATTTTTTCTTTTGTTTTCCTGCAGAACTTGCCATATTCACGTTTGACTCAAAGCCCCTTAACAAAAATCTTAGTTTTGACAATGCGTTTCAACGTCAACATCATCGTCAAAGATTTGTCGAAAGTATGGCGAAATAGTATTTCTTGATTTTTGATATTTATGTTGTCGCCCATTTAAAGTTTGTGGGTGAATTTATCGTTGGTAGTGTTCACTGGTACGAGACATAAAAACATAGCCGAAATAAGTAAGCTTGAACATTTCTAACTTTAGCTTTTTCCTCTATAAGCTAAAGGATCCGATATGAAGTTATGACTTCACAATGAGATCTAGAGTTGCCAGATGAATAAAACTTTAAATGGTATTAAATAAAAAATTTATATTAAAATAATATATATATTACGCATTAAAAGTTTTTTATTTTGGAAAAAATTTGCTTTGTGGATAATGCCCCTAATGTTGGCGGGCCATAGGTCAACTGTAAGTAATATGTGCACTCTAGCACCAGCTTTTAGTTTATTTTTAAAATTAAAGAAAGTGAAGATCAGTTGTTGAACACGCATAAAAATAATGTCAGAGGTATTTGTAATATAACTGGTTGCCTTTCAAAAAGCCTCCACACACTTTCCATGCTACCTTAGGGATCAAACTGCAACAAACTTACAATAATATTAGTACTATAATGCAATTGAAGACATGCTCAATCAGGCTGTATCTTCTCTCAAATATTCATATCAAAGCGGACAATCTTCCAGCCTGTTATGGCTAAGTCCACTTATGACTAAAATTGTACGCTGTTAAGGTGCATAACTAAATAAATAAAGTCGTTAATAAGTACGTGATCTAGAAATGGCTAAGATGTTGCGCTCGATCGCTACCTCAGGTAATTGTTCATAGATTCCGCTTGAGTAGCAATTAGCTTATTTAGCACAGAGCTCTATCAAGCAACACAATTGATTGTGGAGTTATAAATTATACATCAAGCATGCACACAACTGGAATTAAGTGATATAAAAGCGGACGGATATAAACCTCTATACAACTTCGACGAAGCTTAGTAATTAATAAGGCTTATAATTTAGATAAGATACTACTAATTTTATTTTTTGGGAAAATAATAAGAAAGTTAAAAGAAAAAGTAATTAAAATTTTCACAAATGAATTTTAGGAGGAGCTAAAATTTATAAAAGCCACCTTTTTATTTCTACATTGGCCGAGAGAATAACATTTTCAAACAATTGCGACAATGTGAAATATATCTTGGAAATGAGGACTATTAATAGCACAAGCAAACCTTTATCAACATAACGCACAGACAAAATGCGAATAAGTGAAACCACACATTGCGCCAAGTTAGTGCACCCCACTGTGCACTAACTTGGCGCCATACAAATTTAGTAAGTGTGAGATTTTTTATCAGTGAAATAAACACCTCTGATGTCATATGCAAGAAATACAGCTCTCAATTAAAACAGCTGATGAAGGCATAACTTACAAAACAAATACCGACATTATATCCTTCCATAACTAATAAACATAAAAATGGTAAACATGAATATGAAATCACTCTCAGGTAACGCGTGGTTACGTTACACTTAACTCAAAATGGAAAAAAAAGAAATTTTATAAAAATAAGTATTCTCATTTAGTTAATGAAATCGCAGAACAACGAAAAAATTTATTAATTCCCAATATTAATATTTAGTAGAACAATAAATGAAACATGATTCTCTAACATACTACACTCTACTACGCTACACTCACGCTAAAATTGATGTGTTTCCATTCCATTTGGAAAACTCGCATCAAAGTGACAAAAAACGAAAACTGACAAAAACTCAGTCAATAAAATAAGTGAATTTAAAATTGAATTTATAAGTTTTCAAGTGTCAGGAAGTGCTTTCCATTCAAATGAAGTACAGTTTTTAGAAAATCCTTTTGCTCCACGTCTTTTCATAAAAGTTTAAATACAATATAAAGTTTTATAACGTCTATCTACAGATGTTAAAATATTAACCGGTAAGTAAAGCAACAATCACTTGTGCAACTTAATGACTTTTTATGTATCAGCAGGAAGAAATTGCAACACCAAATTATGTTCGAGAAAAGAAACAACAAAAGCAGCTGTAATTGGAATTGGTTATTGTGTGTACTTTTTTGAGAAAAAGGTTTTAAGCCATCAACATTTAAATAACTGACGTGTGTAACGTTATTTTCGTCACATTCTACATACGTTTTGGCCCGTCTTAAGCTTAATGTTTAATGTGTATCCAATAAATTCCTTAAAACGCAAAAAACATGAGTCTTTTTATTGCCTTATACGCTTTAATATGGGCAAATCTTTAGATGTTAAGCGAAATAATTGACCGTTGCTTTAATTTTCATGTAAAGTTGGTAATTGTTTCTTAACGCTACTTTACTCTTTCCCTTCTCACCCTGCTCATCGAGCATGCTAAACACATTCTAAGATGAATAATATATGTAGTTATATGTAGTTTGTAAGTGTGCTGGGATATGTTGCAAAAACACCATTCCGCGTGTGTTTATTGCTGTTATTTACTGGGTGTGTAGAAAGAGAACGTCCTGAGAACTTTTTCCTTAGTACCAACATTTAATTGTTTAACAGCATCAGTGATAATTTCAAAATGGTAGATTTTACCAAGCAAAAAAAAAAACCTGAATTAGGAGCAAAATAATTTCTAAAATTATTTATTTTATGAATATGTATATTTTATGAAAATTTCCAAAGTTTCCAAGAATATTATTAAAAAAAACCTTAGAACAGTGTAAGTTATACCAATTTCAATTCCACTTCCCAAACACGTTCTTATTCTCATGAGCATACTCAGGTGGTTTACACAATTATATGTGCTTCTACCTCCCTTTAAGACCAATATAAAAGAAAAAACAATATGTAAGAAATATACACGCGTGAATGTGGCTCAGAAAGGATTAGCTTGGCGTGTGCATCAAAAATTCTAAGCACTTCTTCTGCATATCTAAATGCACTTGTATACATATGTATGTGCATGACTGCAGTTGTAGATGTAAGCATGGATTAGTGCATGCAGGGAGTGTGAAAGTAGTTCCCTATTCCATGTAGTCGATTTGGTTTTTTACCGTATTGATGATCCTGCCAGCTTTGTGACTGGTTTCATCGTCATCTACTTCGCCCATTCATTGCAGATTTGAGTCCATAAACATGAAAGTGGATTGTATAAAATTCATTGGCATTTTTTAAAAGAAATTTGGTACATGCATATACTGATATGTATATATGAGTAAAAAGGTGTAAAAAATAGAACACCTGCTATGATAGGCGCCCTCCCCTCGAAAGGAAACAGAAAACTGATAACTATTTTACACTTTGTGTGGAAATCATAAAGAACTTGTAGCATAACCGATATTTCGCTATTAATAGGATCTTGTCTAAACTACGATCCTTCGATGTTTTCGGTAAAACTCACTAGCCTATATATTCCCATCTTTCCACAGTAAAACTCTCTCTCAGAATTGTGCAAGATTAAGTTGCAGTTACATATATAAACTGTTTGATCAACTTTATCCGCCAAAAAAAATTTTACAGAAAGTTCGGTTTTATTATTATATCTGAGTAGAACCAAACTCCTCGAAAACGTACACCCACACCCAGATACCCATTCAAACACAATATTTTAAAGTTCCAAAATTCCCACATAAATGTTACTAGCAGCCTAAAAGAAAATAGAGTCCTTGCAGTTTGTTAACAATTTATAGTCGTCGTTGCATGTGGCTGGTTCTGGTTCCAATTGCAAGTTGTGGTTGATGTTGTTGTATTATTCGCAAATTACAAACACACACATACAAAACAGAATACGGTAATAGTTTACACTGCATTTAAGTTGAAGATTCTTCACGGTGTATCTATGCGCATGAAATGCAATTTAAAAAAATTACATGCAATATTCAAAACAAATTCACCCTGAATATAAAACTAAAAAAAAAAAAAATAAATTACCAAACTTCCTTTTAAAATCGAATCAGATAATTAGTTGATAAATTGTTTTGGAAACACAACCAACAAGATTAAAAATAACGACGGTTGGTACGGTAGACAAAATGAAACACAGAAGGACTAGATTGGGAATAGATTTTATTCAAACTCATTCTTGCCACATATTTATGAATACTAAAACAATTCCTTGTGATTGTGTGCAAAATAATGGCAAAAAATAATTACAGCTGTTTATTTCTTGTTAACAAGCTACATGTAATTATATACAACAATATCAATAACAACTTGCAATTGGAACCAGAACCAGCCACATGCCACGACGACTATAAATTGTTAACAAACAGCAAGGACTCTATTTTCTATTTGCCCAATTGCTTTAGACGCTTTAACTGTTTCATTGTACACTAAAATAGTTACTATATTCACCTGAAGGCAGAACCATACATACATCAGGCACACACATATGTGTATTGGGTTTTCCATTAGGTGCTACACACTTTAAATTTAAATATTTGTTTTTTTTTAATTTTGGAACTTAAAGTACTAGTTTATATTTTGAAGACAATTTCATGAAAGAGGATTTCACTGGATACCATCCTTCCAATTTTAAAGTACTTTTTCGCCTAAAGCCGGGTTCAGTTCACCAATGATGCGTTCAATATTCAATTTCAACCCATCAATTCTTTGTGTTTGCATAAACCAACGAGTTCACATAACAGAAAAAAAATAATCATCAGCCTGGACCCTATTACAGGTAGAGTTGTTTCCATCAACAACCAATTGCATTTGGAATGAGAACCAGCCACATGCCACGACGTACATATGTAAATGGCTAACAAATAGCAAGGACTCTATTTTCACTATAAATAGTATACCACACAGCCATCTTAATGGACGCAATGGTGGCTGATGTAAATTTGAATCGTTGTCAAGCAATATCTTCTTCGGGACGAGCAGGTTTTGCTCTTGTGAATGATTTAACCTCTTGCAAACTTCTTTTATTCCTTTCGAATCTCCTAACAGTTCCACCGAACCATCCAAATGTGCATATCCCTACTCGATAACCCTTTATATGAACACATCCGCAAAAACATTTGTAAGTAGATATATCCATACATAATACATATACATATAATATATATATATATATAATATATATATGTATATGGACACGTATGTAGGTATGTAAATGTATGTATCCACCTATAGATGTTTTGCGTATGTGTTCATAAAAGGAGGTAAAAGGAAATAATATTTTGAGTAAAAAATACACGGCAGTTTCTAGCTATTATTTGCAACAAATGTGTCTTAAACATGGCCAACTTCCGCTGGTGGTAGCAACACAAATATTGTTCCTCTCTATTCGTTTCAAGCACCAAAACGACGTGGCTGTAAAAAATAGTTTTTTGAAATTTTCGAATTGCACTACTTCCCAAAAAGTGTTGTTTACTTATTATTTTTTTTTTGCAGTTTTGTAGGTAGATTGATAATGTTCTGAAATTAATAACTTTAACAGATTTGATATTTCGTCAATGGGGAGCATTCACACATGAAGTAATTGTGCAAACTAATGAAATTTATAATTCTTAAGAACTTAAATGTAATTTCGTATTTGAAAAACTAAATAAAATGTTCTGAATAAGAATACGAATTTAATTCGTTTTCTTTTTCTTTAATTTTTAAATTTTTTTAAAGCATTTGATTAAATCATAAAGTGTTCATTGTACTTACAATTAACTTTTAGCACCCGCTCTGGGTGAAGTATTGTAAAATTGTGACAACACTTGAGGTCTACAAGACAAATGCATTTCTCTCTGTTGTGCAGTGGTTCTTGAACTTCAGTTCCACACTCTTCTATTAGAATGTTGATTCTTTATCTGTCTACCTTTTTTTCGATCCGCTACATTGAAAACTATGTAAACCGTATCTGCATTAACTTTTCAACATCTAATTGTGCCCACATATAACATGTGTTTAGTTTGGAAGTCACTAACAGAGATCCAAGAGCACAGGCCCACAATATCCCATGGCGGTATTGTGATCTTTGATAAGACGATATTCTGTTCCCTCAAGAAGAAATACAGAAAATGGTCTCTGGAAGGGGCATCAGGAACAGAGTTGAATATATTTGAGAAAAGAGATCAATTATAGGGGTTTCCGCTAACAAGAAAAAAAAATTCTTGGTGATCATTTCATTCTAAAATTATTAGCGAAAATAAATGTTCTAGATAATAATCGTGCTTTCAAAATTATTTTAATGAAACACACTAAATTATATTTATGATGCATGTTGATCCTACTTTTTATTATACTTAATTATAAATCGTCCTTTTAACTGAGTTTGCAATGAAACACTTTGCAGAAGGGTTAAACTAAAAACAAGTGACTTTTGCACTTTAAGCCCCATTTAAGTAATTTATAAATTTTATAGTTCCGCTACAACATTTTCTTGCGCAGAACTATCACCACTTCTTATAATGTAAACCAATAGAAGAATTATCAGAATTATTCGCTGAAACTAATTCTAGTAAAGCACAATCCTACAAAGCTTCTTCTTAGCTTACGATTCGCCAACAAGAATTATTTTTAAACGTTATATTTAACGGCGTGTCTACTGCTTCCATGACACGACCTCGCACAAAATTTTGCTCATTACTTTAAAATTTTGCTTTTATTGAATCGCATTTATTTAACCCCCCCGAAAAATAAAATGCAATTTGCTTTAAATTTCGCGTCAAGTAATTGCATTTCAATTTTTTTGTTCTTTTTCGTTTTTTGCCAAGATGGTAGACGATAATGAAACAGTTGTGCAATATACAGGACAAAGTATAAATGAATACCTTGTATGTACAGGCAAGATAAATGCGAGCCCATTGTGCATTGATAAAACTTAAAAAAAAAAAATAAAGTTAGAATGTTGTAAAGAGGAACTTCCTGAACAAACGACACATAGGAAACCTACTCGTACGCATCATATGCAAAAAGGATATTTTTCAATATTTCGGCATTTGCTGGTGCCAGACTACCAAAAAGAATAATTAAAAGTAAGAAAATAAATGAATAATAAATATTAGGAAAATACAAAAATTATTTCAAATACATTTTTATTTTATTGACTTCGAATGTCCTTGAGTAGGAATTTAGTGTCTTTAAATAATTAATAGTTTTATTATTTCTCCAAATAAAGTAAAGATTAATTTCTTTATTTTATTTAAGGAAATTTATAATGACAAATTTATCATTATGTGATATTACTTTTATACTTTGATATTTCAATTGCACTGAAATTCGAAAGATTAAATTTGACTTGAAAATAAAATGGAATTGATTGTTGTGGGGTTGTAAGGCTCCTTTGCGGATACCACTGTAGTATTTACAATATTCATAATAAATTTGAGAGAATGAGATAAATATGACTCTTTTCCTAATAAGATAAATATGTTGATACATATCCATATATATATGTACATACATATGCATCTCTATATAAGAATAACAAACTATAAAATAATCGGATTTAGGCAGAAGCTGAAGGGAAGGCACTTCCTGGCGTTGATTAAACAAATTCCATGAAATGGCATACTTGGCTTATACAAATATTTCTACATATATATATCTAGCTTAAAATTCGGGCCATATAATCATTTAAATGTCTTAAATTTTGTTTAGTTTTTTTTTTTAATATAAAGTGATATGATGCGCCAGCCAATTACAATTTTGGCTTAAAAATTTAAATATCTGGCAGCACATGCGGAAAACACACAATGGACGAATGACGAAATTTTTGTGGTCGAAATTCGTCATATGAAATGAAATCTACAATAAATCCGTTTTTATTACAAACGATGGCTAAGGACGAAAAAATCTATATGACGTGACCGTGTTTGTTTTCAGAGTCCAAAAATTTTAGCAAATACTCGTATAGTTAGTTTTCGCACTAATAATTGATTTCTTTTATTGTAGTTACAAGAAACCGACTAAATTCTTAACTATACCTTGAGAGAGGCTGCCCACACAAAATTCCTTTTGAGGAGTCTTTTATAACGATGAGGATGTAAATAAATGTCATTAAGAACATTATCATCGGAGTCTTCTATTTTTGTCTTACGACAACTCACGTCCCATTTTCTCCTTGGTTGACGAAATATCGCAAACTAAAAATAAAATAGATAATTTCGAATACTAAGATTGCCGAGTTAATACCTTTAACTTCCAAGCCTTTACCGCCACAATTTTTAATAGGTACGCAGAAACAATTTTGGTCAAAACTGTATTATTTCAAACAAAAGAGATGCAAAAGATAATTGCTTTCGTTTTCAATATTAATAATCCACTTGGCATAGAATTCTGCACATTTTAATAACTATTGTTGGGAATTAAGTGATTATCGGAAGATATACATATACAAAAACCATTAAAGAATTTCTTGAGTTATAAAAATCGTAAACTTAAAGAATCAATTGAAAAATAAAAAAAAAAAAAAATTCACAACGCACAACTCGTACGACTTACAAATAAAAATTTTGTTAAATGATCAATAACTCAATAACCTCTGGAGGCAATATTTAGCTAAAATGTCAGTTATCCTTTTGGTATTAAGTCAATTATTCAACAAGTTTGTAATCACACCAAACTAAAATAAAATAAAAATGAATTGAAATAAAAAAATAATAACGAAAAGTAAACATTTTTAAGATTCGTAAAAAATTACGGCACGAAAACGCAAAAAAAGCATTAAAACCATCTGACAATGCAACAAATAAATTCATCGAATGCGAATTCAATTTGCTACCGAAACTTTTAAAATGTATTGCCAAAAACGTCCACCTAATCTGCAAATAGAAAGGATTGCCACGGATTAATGAATAAGGAGCTTTTTCTTATGTAAACTGCAGTGAAAAGTTAATAAAAGACGGCAAAATATTGGTAGCCGAAAAAGTCTTTTCGTATTATATCAATAGATGTAGGTGCAGTCGTATATATCCAGTGCTACCAATCACATTGTGTTATACCATATAGTGTTGGAAAGATTAAATTCGAAGAAGTTGGAGAAAAGTTACAGCTGTTGAAAAGTGAGTGAAAATAATTACGAAATGAATGATTGAATTTTTTTAAAAGTCTGTAATTCTGCCCGGCGAAAAGCATCTGATGACAGTTTTATCGCTCATAAGATTGGAATATATATTCCAGTTAATATATTTTGAAACAAGGAAATTGCCTGCATAAACTACTCGTATTGAACACGTCCTTTTTACAGAGTTGGTGTACAATTTATGTTTACTTTATTTTTATTTGTCATATTGCTGTCGCAGCATTCCTTTCGCCTTCTTGATATCTCGAAAATAGTGAACCAAGTAGAACACATTCTGCAGTCAAGCATTGGTTAACAAGTAAACCATTTTTCCTCTGTCTACAAACTTATTTTTTTTTATTTGTTCTACCGGCATTAGTTCGTCTAGTTAATATTTTTCAATAAACTTTAAGCAGTTATTGCTTTATACGTAAATTTCTAAAAAATATATCAATTACAAAAAGTCCCGACAATCTTTTCATACTTTATAACAGAATGAGATCTCGGATGATTCAAATGTTGCGATTTAGTAGAGTCTGTCGTAATGACGTGGCAGTCGGCCACATATTAATGTAATAAGTCCATTGTCGTTTTCAAATTGAGTTGCATGTACTCGTATGTATGCAATTGGCTATTATGTATGTAACTGTTACCGAGTAACCGCGCCTATTAACCAAATTGGTTTGATTGATTTTGTTATCAGCTGATATAGCTTAGCTGCGGATCCCTAACTTTAGGCAGCGATCTATGTGAAAAGCAAACCCCTCTTATTACCCGGTTTTGAGACGCCGAACCGTGGTACAAATTCGTAAAGAAATTTGGTTTGTCAAAAGCAGTAGTGGCAACCCTTTACATACTATTTCCATGTTTTCAAATAAAACCTGAACCTTGATTAGGTCGAGATTTGTTTTGTTTTCTTAACAATGTTTTTTGTGTTGTTGGTTTTATTGCCACATGATTTTGTGCGATAAAAGCAAAGTGCTATTCAATGCTGTTACGTATTGAAGTTGATACTTATTGCGGCTATTCGATATGCCACACTCGTATTATATGTCTGTCTGTATTTCTTGCAGTTGTTGTAATAGCTTTTTTGTTCGCAAGTGTGTGTAACAAGTCTTTTGTATCGAGAATTACCATCAATAACCACAATTCACCTAAAGCCACCAAAAACCCTGCAACAAGAACAACAACTAACAACAAAAAGCACAAAAAAGCGTAATAAGCCAACCAATGATCAAGAAATAAAAAAAAAGCATAAAATAACAAAATAATAAGTATGTCTAACCATTCAGCAAACAAAACAAACTTGCTCAAAATCAAAAAAAAATAAAAACATTAAAACGGACAGTATGAAAGATTAAAAATGAATTCGAAGCCAGTCAAAATTTAACATGAACCACCAACAAACCACCTGCTCCGCCTTTTAACAATAGAATGTACTCTTTATTTTAATTTAAGCCAAATACACACTTATGCATATTCATGTGCGAGTGTATGTGAGAATGTGCATATGTATGATTATGAACGAGTGTATTGAAGATTATTTCAACTATTTTAGCTGTTTAAATTGCCTTTTATGGCAAGCCAAACACAGATTAGCTGAAAACAACAGTTTAGGCCCCGAACCCGTGTTGGGCGTTTGGCAGATTTAAGTTTGTTGTTCGTTCGTTCAAACCGTATGATGCGGCAGGATTATAGAAGGCTTTGGAGACAATTTTCAAGATTTAAAGTTTTTCTGTTTCAATAATTTTGTATTCGAAATTTATTAACATTTGCTGATTACAACAATTATGCGATTTATTTTAAACTATTCTGGATTACTAAAATTCATCTGAGTAATCGATCTGATGTATGTATATATAAGAAATATGATACCGGAATGATATCAAAAGAATTTGATGCGAAATAAGTACGTACTCGTATGACTTTCAACAATCGGAAAGCAAAAAATTGAACATTTTAAATTGATTTAAGGAGAGAGCTAATCAGAAACATATATTGCACTGCGTTTACAGGCTTATGATTTACAAAGAAAAATGTTTGTATTACATAAAATATTATATGTACGAATATATTTTATCTGAAAATACAACTTGAAATGTTCTTAATATAAATACGTTGAATAAATATCTTTTCTAATTTTACCATACATTACCATTTACATTTCAAGTTAATGGCTTGGTGGTCCTTACAATGAGTCCTAATTTTATCGTATTTATCAGCATGGTGAATATTTTCTAAAAATAGTAACTGGAGTGAAATTACTTGAAATTACGTTAGTATGTCACATGCGTTAAAAATTCAGAATTGGGAAAAACAAAAAAAATTATTTATTTTAATCGACAAGTTTCACGCGGGTTTTAGTTTCCCGTATCCTCTTTAATATTATTATCTGAGAGATGGTCCGTATGTGAAAGCATTTAAAAAATAAAACAATATCTATTACTACAGTACAACCCCAACAATATTTACAGGTGCATTTGCGTAGTTATAATGACCACTAGAAGGTCGTCGCTTTGACCTTGTTTAGATGATAAATAGAATCGATGTCACGAAATGCACACAGAACCCTTATCACAATGTTATCTTAGGGAAAAAGACTGTAAGAAAGGCCATTAAAAGGTACATTATCTGTAGAGATCGATCATTAGCAATGTAGAATAAGAACGAATTCTTTCAAGGACTGCCATGTTAGCAATAGGCAATTGTTGATATCAGAAAACTGTCAGTATGCAAAGATAACGCAATTCTTAGTTTCATGTTAGTACACAAATTAAATTTGGTGCTATCAAAGTGCAAAATTTGGACTTACTTCATATATGTGCAATTTGATGTCCTTCTCATATACACTTTTGAAAAGTATATGTCACACTGTCAATCTTCATTATACACTATACAATACTTCCTTACATAAATCATATATGTATGCACACATAAAAAAAAATTTGTCAAAAATCGATTCATAAAAAGGTAATTTGAATACACTTATCGACGTCAGCATGTAAAACTTATTTTCAATGTTATTTAACTCCTTCTGCGTTTAAGTAGGCTTTGAGAGTGATCTTGTAATAAAAATCTGTGGAATGTCGCATGTCCTTTGCAATCATTCTACGACGTCACTGTTATTATGATCGGCCATAGACATTATTGTAATCGTCGTCATCATTACCAGCACCAACAGCAATAAAATGAGCCAATGTTGATCTGTGGTGTATGGTCTTGTAGCACATGATACACCACTATGAATACGCCACATTTAAGATAATTTATTATTTTTAGTTTTTTGTCTGAAGCCACAAAAGTCGTGTCCTAAACGCCCCTTTCGATCCATTGTTATCGGATTAAAACGTTGCTATTTCTTAAGTTGGTTTCTTATACATTTTGCCTTTATTTTATTTTGTTAGGGAATGCTGGCTGGTTGCATAGTTCAATGCATTCTTAAATGCAATTGATTACAATGTGTATCCTCAATTGACCGCCAGCAAGTAAATTATATTTGCTCATTTTTTATTTTGTGTTTGGACACTCAGCAAGCAGATAGTTAGAACCGTAGACTCTGATGACGAACATATCACAAAATATGAAGGTGCAGGTGATTATAAAAATAGCTTTTTATGATTGCTGCTGCTCTAGTAATTCTTGGTGACTTAAAAATGAAAGCTTTGGAGCAATCTTGAAACCTTCAATTACAAGTGTATGCACTGAGAGGAATGAAAGAATGCATAAAATTTTTTATATACATTTTCGGAAAGAATTTGAGGAACTGTTCATTTTTATTGAAACAGACAATCTTGCTGTTTCCATTCTATGCTTGTGAAAACTGACTACCAGCGTACTTTTTTATTATCCCTCCATCATAAATTTTTAATCTATTTCGTGTGCTGGTTGAATTAAGTGTGCCTAAGTCCACATGAAGGCTCTTACTTTAAGATATCTTTCATAAACTTTTGCCAATCGTAATACTTTTCAAGAAATCTCTCACACGGATTTACTTTGTGCGATAGTTAGTGATTGTGATTTAGTAACTGGTAATATAGACAGAGAAAGAAAAAAAATTAGTGGAATCTCGTAGTATTAAAAAACAGCTTCTAATTCTAATTCTCTCCCGCTCAAGCTCCTCTCTTCTTTAAAATTAAAAATTTAAATATATAAATTTTTTGTTTTATATTTTTTTTACTGCTGATGCAACACGAAGATGAAGAGAAATATCGAGAAATAAAGATAATACATTTCCGATTTCCTACGATAAGATACGGCTACGTGTACATGTGTTCCACACTCGTTCCATAGTTTTTAATATTTTTGTTACTGTAGTTATTCTGTAGCTCGGAAACATTACACTGTTGTTATTTTGCGTTACTATTGTCAAAAAAAAACCTTCTTGTTAAAAAGCTTGACCAGTCAGTCGGGAACAATGTCGAATATGAAGTGATTGCAGTTCATTTAATCAAAGAATCGATTCTGTAAGTAAGCAAAATATTGCAATAAATTAGGTATTATGCCCAACTTTTTTTATTAATTTAATATTAATTTGTATCCGAAATATAAATAGTGTGTGAAACTCCACCTTTTCGATAACGCGTTTGATTTATTCCTTTTTAAAAGCAACTTTAAATTCACGCGGGTGCTTAAGATACTCCAACCAACAAATATAAAATCTAAGAACAGGAAGAGGAATGCCTGAACACCATGTAAGAACGTAGTTGTTTAATTGTTGAAGGCAGTAGCAAGTGAAAAGTTGCGTAACAATTAAGAATTTTCGTATTATATTATCTAATTTCCCATATACGTATATAATCTAAAAGGAATTAAAATGTAAAAATATCCTAAAAAATTATGTGCGGGTGTAAATGAAGAATCTTCTTTAAACACAAATTGTAATAAGCACGTAGCACGAATAATATGTATTACAGATGCAAGTTCCAAACACGTAGTATTTTTTTTTTGGTGAATTTATTTTCCTTTTGCTGCTTTTTACTCAGTACCGATAGTAGAGCTTTTAGTTACTCTTTTTGTTACTGCTACAAGTTTTATTTTTTTTGTGTGGTAACAACAATAGCAACTGCAATAAATATGTGCATGTATATAATGTGTATTGTGCAATCAAACCACACGTCCACATCTAGTGCTACTGAAACCGATTAAATTTAAAAATTTCATTCTACTTTTACTTCTTTTATGAACATAAGCCTGATACATAAGATTACACACAAAAATTTACAGAGAAGTGATAAAATGCCAACATTTGTAAAAAATTCCCAATTAGCCCATATTACACCAAGTGATGGAGTGATGGACAGTATTATTAGCTTGAACCGAGTTAGATGTTTGTTTGATATCAAACGGGAATGGCAACCACGATACTGCAATTATCCATAGATTGTAATTTTCTTCCCGAAGGAATTTTGGAATATTCAAAATTTATCAACCGCCTCCATCACTTCAACGTTTTAACAACAATTATCGCAAGAGATCTAATTCATCATTCAAAGGTGGTATTCGAATACACGAACCGATTGAATCGTAGTGATTTTTGATTTATTAGTAAGGACATTATTTACATACTTATTACACGGCTTGAAAGAAACGTATATGTAATTCATTTATATATTATTTGTAATGTATTGTTGTTAAAATTCCAAATTACCGCCATTCACAATACCGCTTTAAACTGACTCCAGTCGAAGATGGAACGACAAATAACCTTTCTTGCCGTTTAGCTCGCCTCCAGCTGGAGATCTCGCCCGCTAACGTATTATCTTATACGATTACGAATTATTTTCAAACTAGTCGGACACGGAACTCAATGCAGATTTTTGAAGGAATGAAATTACAGTATTAAAGTAGGAATTTTAAATCTAATTGCTTTCAACTTACACAAAATATACTTTCACATACATACATAGTTGTGAATCGTTCTAATGTACAAAAAGAGATGAGTGTATTTTGTACATGTTATATTTGCAGTTATAGGAAAACAATGTGTCCCGGACGCCAAATAAAATACCATAAATTCAAAACTTAAGACAATGAGTTCCGTTCCTGACGTTTAATTTTATATGTGGCAACAACAAACATTTTTATATGTATTACTATTCGTCGAGTTATCGTTAAACTTAATCAGAGATGTGCAACAGAGCTACTACATGCGGGATTTCTAAAGATTTACTACAATTCTATCATTTACAATTCTGTTTTAGCAACGCGCGTACTACTTCTAACATTTCTACTCAAATATACGTAGAAATTTTTTTTTCCTAAAAAAATTCCATTATTTTCTAATGGCACTTAAAGTAATAAAGAAATTTCTCTTTTCTCTGCTTTAGCAAGCGGAGAAATATGAATAGTAAATAATAACTATATATAATATAAGGAAGTAATTTCTCCAATACTCTTCAATGGGGTAAGTAGGCAGCTCCCATTCGCCCTTCTTGGTTGTTAAAGACGTTAATAGCAAAGGAAAAATGTTTAGGGTAGATCTGGAAAAATTATCCCAAAATATAACATTTATTACGCAACCATTTTTTTTGTGAAATGGCTTTTTTTAACTGTATTATATGATGAAGTTCTGATTGCTGCTTACGTTTCCTGCAATATTAATAGGTCATCTCGATGCAAGTACATAATATAAAAAATAACAAGTTGCAATATATAAACTTATTCGTTTGTTTTTAACTTTTTTTAAATTAGTTACACTCAGCGAACAGTAGAACTAACCCGTTCATGAGACCTGGCGGTATACTTATACTATATTTTTTTAGATGTTTGGTGCCTTTGGTAGGCATTTGCAGTTAAACATTCTCGTACACATGTAGATGCATCTATGCGCCTCACGGTATGCAACAAACATTTTTAACCCTCGGGGGCCACATCCGCTTTTATAATTCACTAAAACGAATAAGAAAATGCTGAAACACAAATCCTTAAAAGAACTTAAACATACAAATGCGTTATTTTCCGCAACCATACCACTCACTCCTATTTGATATTTCGTGTTTTGTAAGGATGTTAATGTTATAGCGACTAACGGTATAGGTGTCTATTGATCCTGCATTGGTTAAAACGGAACATAATCACACACACACCTACACTTACTAACAACAGAACTAAGGCAAACCACAATTTATTTAATCTAGTGTATCAGCCAACGGCAACAACAACAGGACGCTTGTAAACAACAGGGCTGCCACGTGCTCTCTTCCTTCTTTCCCAAACAAAGCTAAAGAAAGTCCTAAAAACCTAGAAATTTCTTTTACAAAAAATTAAAAGTAAAGTTCTTCTTAAATGTTCTTAAGAGAAATATTTATATTTATTATGAAAAAAATTATTCACAATGATTTTGGTTTTCCGATGGAATTTTTTGCAATCTCACAACGGACCTACTACAGAATATCTAATTTAAAAATTAAAGAAAAATTTTTTAAACAATGAATTTTACTTTTCATATGATATAAAATATGCTCATTATAGTGCTTTTCCTTTTTTTTTTTTTTTTGAACAAATACAAAAACGTTTTATATCTATATCCCATAACTGGGAAGGAAACCCACCATGCTGGCAGCTTTATTGGCAATGCACGAGTGCATACTAATACAGAGCTTAACACATACTAGATAGAAGCGAAAGAGTTTGCTTTCTCTACTTCTTTCTTTGTTCACGTTGATGTAATTGTCTCTGTTCTGTAGTAACATAATTTGTGGTCCTTTTTTGCCAGTATCGTATGTGTATAAATACATGTACACACGTTTATTTCATTGTTTACATTTATTTCATTTACCACATTATGGCGATTTTCTTTCTTTTGATCTACGTCCACATATTTTTTAATGCATGCCTTCTCGTCTGCAGTCCCCTTTCAAGTATACAGGAAGGACACTAAGAGAAAACCACCGGAAGGAAACACTAAAATGTTATTTTTTTATTTTTACTTGATTTATTTTAGTATTACTTGAGGTTTCTATGCTTGTACAAAAGGAGAATTTAGGGCGGACAATAAGTGGAAATACCAGTTCAAGATATTTGGTGAATAAATTAATAAATTTCGTTATGATTGGAGGGAGTAAGTAGATTTCTGAATAGCCTGGTTCCACATTTTAAATTAGTGACAACCAATTCTTAACACCAAGTAAATTCAGATAAAAAATACAAATTATTAATAGTAAATCAATAAAATATCAAGAAAAATCAATAAAAATTTCTTGGCAAACTTTTAGGAAAGAATTCAGTCTGATTAAATAAATGTAATATGGGAGTAATTGAGTGGAAGGGCTACTGGAGTGGTCAACCAAATGTTTCTTATTTATACTTATCTAATAAAAGTTATTTTGATCTTCTTCTAAATTCTCTCCAGCTCAAGGTCCTCTTTCTTTTATTAAAAATTAAAATATATAATTATTATTATTTATTATTTCTCAATATTTTGCTACTTCTTTGTGTAGCATCATTAAGAATAATATTAATTTTATCTTAGAAAAATGATCTCTTCCGTGAGATCAGATCACTTAATTCCGTCATGTAGATCACTTACTTCAATCATGTGGGCGAAAAAACCTGTTTTGTATTTTCTTTTGTGTGTGTAATAGAGTAACGCAAATAACGCCACTTATATATGTATGGAGTCTTCTAAAAGCAGACTGAATGCTGTATTTAAAACTAATTGAATGTTTAATAAATTTAAGTGCTGTCAGACATTTTTTTTTGCAATCTTGTAGCAATTATATTCAGTTCTTAGTTTAATAACCTTCCTCAAAGTTTACAAAATAAGACTTCTTAGATTTAATACCTGACACTGTTTCTCGTTCTGATATTCTGTGATAAAACATGAGAACTATTTTATTAAATCAACTTTAATGTTCTGTTCACATTGATCAACATATTGCGCAACAAAAGTTTTATATGTGAACAGGGTCTCATTATGTAAATAGAAATATAAAAATATCGATTTTAAGAGAAGGTCTTTTACATAAAAGAGGTAATTATTTGTAATATCGTTACCACTAATATTTCTCTATTTTAATTCCGTCATTAAACTAAAATCATCAAACGATCATTAGTAGATCTATAAAACTGATCGCACAAAAAATGATCACAGAAAAATCTGAAAGTGAACCAATAAATGATATTTACTTCGAAATAAAATTGTATGTCTTGAAACAATAAAAAACGTTAAACTAAATTAAGTTTTGTGGTGGTTACGCCTTGTTATGCCTTGCGGTAGGCTGCAACAACTTATACCCCCGCCTTCCCTTAATAAAGATCAGTGACTTGTAACAAATTTTTCGTATTAAAAACAGGGGTCAAAAATAAACCAAAAGACACACAAATAAATGAAATGATACCATTTTCATGTGTCTGCAAATGTTTCTCTCTCAATTTTTTTTAAATTCATATTAAAGCCACACCTGAACGTCAAATAAAATAACCACATAATAGACCATAATTTATTTAGACGAGTATTCAAGTACGTCTGGCTTGGAACTCAAACTACTAATCCAAATATTTTCAATACATCTAAAATATTTTAAAACCATTTTAATGGGAAACTAGTTGCTAAGCCGTTCTTTTTCTGTTTTGGTTTCCTTGTGTTAATTGTCAGCATTATTTGCTTTTTAGCTCATTTGATTTCGATTGACAAATACATTTTTTTATTTCCTTGCATTTAATAGAATCATATTAATAAAAGCACAGAACTCACAGATATCGAAATTGTAAAAGCGCAATTTATATAAATATAATATATATTATATCTATGTATATATTTATATCGCTTGCTACTTGAATCATATCCTATTGTTTATATTAATAAAAAAATAAAAAAGAATTGTGTGCAATATATGGCCCCAATGCCACAAGGATAGTCATGTCGCTGTGCCTACTGTGCTTGTGTAAATTATTCAATATTCGCCGGAAATTGTGTCCCCAGATCAGCTTCATTCGTGGCTTTCTTCAAAATTGCATTTACTGTTTTTCAAACCATTGTGCGGTGTACGCCTTCTTCTTTTCCAACAATCATTTGAAAACCGGCATCGTTTTCGTGACTATTCTGTTCTCATGACTTTCCTCCGAAAATGCTACTGCTAACCATTTTACATTTTTTTCTAGAAGTCTGTATCAGTTGAAATAGTCGGGCAGTTCACAGCAAGTTCCAGCACGGTATTATTTTCTTTGGCACACGTGCATCAAAACAGGCATATACATATACACACATATATTTAAAAGACCACCTTCTTTTTTTGATATAAAACACATGCACTCAAACTAATAAAAATCAAAATATTAACTAGTAATATTAAGCGATTGCTATTTCTTATTCGCACGTTGTTTAACGCAACGCTAGAGAGATTAGCTTTTGCTGGTAAATAGAAAGTACCATCTTTAGCTGATTTCTTATTCATCTCAATAGTAGTTAAAGCTTAAAAATTTCAAGTATAAACTTTAGCTGCCATTTTATTCACACAGTCCATTGATTCTACTTTTTGACATAAAGGGGGTTCCCCTTTAGCTTCTCTAGCCGGCAGTAAATAAATGCTTTTAAATTTGCCGTCGGCCAAAAGAGTATTCAGTTTATATTTATTTCAGCAATCTTGCGTTTTAAAATTATTTTAATTGAAGCAGTTTGAATATGTATGAGGAAGGAAGAAAGGAATTAACTCTTTTTTTTGTATAAAATGAAGGAAACACGTCGCATTATTACATGTTGGGCGAAGTTTAGCACAAACCAGTTTTTATTCTAGTTTTTCAATTTATTTTCTTTTTATCCTATTGATATCAAATAGTTTCTTTAAGTTTTTTTATCTGCTGTAACAATTATCAAATGGAATACTAAATTATCGCGTAGTGTTCACGGCGGTCATATATTTTATGACAAATGACATATCCTTTGAATAGCCCAATTATGTAATTTATGTAGCTTTCTCAGTACGTTGTTAAAAATTGAACGTGCATTAAACAACAGTTAAAAAAAGAAATATTTATTGGATCTTATTAAGAATTGGTATTAAATGTGTATGTGCCTACAAGAATTTGGGAAAGAAAACTAAAAGAAGATAAAAGCAATCGCAAGGAGCGCTAACTCTTAGAATTTATCATTAAAATGTCAAAAATTACGATTTAAAATCTTGATTTGTTTTCCATATTTCAGAAGAATACTGAATTCGAGGGTCGCTGTTTGTAGAATCGACGGAATTCATATTTTATTGTTTACAAAAAAAAACAAGTCCTTTGCCTTTTTGGCACAAAAACTTTCAAAACGTCCCTTTTTGTATTTTTGAGGGAAAAACTTGCGTTTTTATTGCTCTTGTATGTTTATTTTATGTTTTCAAATGTTTAAAATATATTTTTGCTAAAAATAAAGGATAAAAATTTTTTTCGATTTTTGGAAAAATACTCAATTTTTAGATAAGGGGGTACCCTTTGAATTTTTGGGCAAAAACAGTCACACTTTAAAATCGTCCGTTTGTGTATTTTTTAATGGAAAATTGGCGTTTTTATTGCTCTTATATGTTTATTTTATGTTTTCAAATGTTTAAAATATATTTTTGCTAAGAATAAAGAACAAAAAATTTTTTCGGTTTTTGGAAAAATACTCAGTTTTTAGATAAGGGGGTACCCTTTGAATTTTTGGGCAAAAACAGTCACACTTTAAAATCGTCCGTTTGTGTATTTTTGAATGACAAGTTGGCGTTTTTATTGCTTTTGTATGTTTATTTTATGTTTTCAAATGTTTAAAATATATTTTTGCTAAAATTAAAGGACAAAAAATTTTTTCGATTTTTAAGAAAATATTTAATTTTTAGATAAGGGGGTACCCTTTGCATACTTGGCAAAAAATCGTAAAACTTTCAAAACGTCCCTTTGTGTATTTTTGAGGGAAAAACTTGCATTTTTATTGCTCTTGTATGTTTATTTTATGTTTTTAAATGTTTAAAATATATTTCTGCTAAAAATAAAGGACAAAAAATTTTTTCGATTTTTAAGAAAATACTCAATTTTTAGATAAGGGGGTACCCTTTGTATTTTTGGGCAAAAACAGTCACACTTTGAAATCGTCTGTTTGTGTAGTTTTTAATGAAAAATTGGCGTTTTTATTGCTCTTATATGTTTATTTTATGTTTTCAAATGTTTAAAATATATTTTTGCTAAGAATAAAGAACAAAAAATTTTTTCGGTTTTTGGAAAAATACTCAGTTTTTAGATAAGGGGGTACCCTTTGAATTTTTGGGCAAAAACAGTCACACTTTAAAATCGTCCGTTTGTATATTTTTGAATGAAAAATTGACTTTTTTATTGCGTTTGTATGTTTATTTTATGTTTTCAAATGTTTAAAATAAAGTTTTGCTAAAAACAAAGGACAAAAAATTTTTTCGATTTTTGGAAAAATACTCAATTTTTAGATAAGGGGGTACCCTTTGTATTTTTGGGCAAAAACAGTCACAGTTTAAAATCGTCCGTTTGTATATTTTTGAATGAAAAATTGACTTTTTTATTGCGTTTGTATGTTTATTTTATGTTTTCAAATGTTTAAAATAAAGTTTTGCTAAAAATAAAGGACAAAAAATTTTTTAGATTTTTGGAAAAATACCCAATTTTTAGATAAGGGGTACCCTTTGTATTTTTGGGCAAAAACAGTCACACTTTAAAATCGTCCGTTTGTGTATTTTTGAATGAAAAATTGACTTTTTTATTGCGTTTGTATGTTTATTTTATGTTTTTAAATGTTTAAAATATATTTTTGCCAAAATTAAGGAAAAAGAAATTTTTTTCGATTTTTGCGAAAATTTTCGATTTTTGATAAGGGCAAATTGCCTCTTGCATTTTTCGCAAAAAATCGTCAAACTTTCAAATCGTCCGTTTCTTTATTTTTGAATGAAAAACGTGCGTTTTTATTGCTCTTGTATGTTTATTTTATGTTTTTAAATGTTTAAAATATATTTTTGCCAAAATTAAGGAAAAAAAAATTTTTTTCGATTTTTGCGAAAATTTTCGATTTTTGATAAGGGTGTACCCTTTGCATATTTGGCAAAAAATTGTCATTCTTTAAAAACGTCCGTTTCTGTATTTTTGAATGAAAAACTTGCGTTTTTATTGCTTTTGTATGTTTATTTTATGTTTTTAAATGTTTAAAATATATTTTTGCTAAGAATTAAGAACAAAAAATTTTTTTTGTGCCTTTTTGGCACAAAAACTTTCAAAACGTCCCTTTTTGTATTTTTGAGGGAAAAACTTGCGTTTTTATTGCTCTTGTCTGTTTATTTTATGTTTTTAAATGTTTAAAATATATTTCTGCTAAAATTAAGGTAAAAAAAAATTTTTTAGATTTTTGCGAAAATTTTCGAATTTTGATAAGGGTGTACCCTTTGCATATTTGGCAAAAAATTGTCATTCTTTAAAAACGTCCGTTTCTGTATTTTTGAATGAAAAACTTGCGTTTTTATTGCTCTTGTATGTTTATTTTATGTTTTTAAATGTTTAAAATATATTTTTGCCAAAATTAAGGAAAAAGAAATTTTTTTCGATTTTTGCGAAAATTTTCGATTTTTGATAAGGGGGGCCCTTTGCATTTTTGGAAAAAAATCATCAAATTTTAAAAACGTCCTTTTGTGTATTTTTGAATGAAAAACTTGCGTTTTTATTGCTCTTATATGTTTATTTTATGTTTTCAAATGTTTAAAATATATTTTTGCTAAAATTAAGGTAAAAAAAAATGTTTTCGATTTTTGCGAAAATTTTCGATTTTTAATAAGGGCAAATTGCCTCTTGCATTTTTCGCAAAAAATCGTCAAACTTTCAAATCGTCCGTTTCTTTATTTTTGAATGAAAAACGTGCGTTTTTATTGCTCTTGTATGTTTATTTTATGTTTTTAAATGTTTAAAATATATTTTTGCTAAAAATAAAGGATAAAAAATTTTTTCGATTTTTGGAAAAATACTCAATTTTTAGATAAGGGGGTACCCTTTCCATTTTTGGGCAAAAACAGTCGCACTTTAAAATCGTCCGTTTGTGTATTTTCGAATGAAAAACTTGCGTTTTTATTGCTCTTGTATGTTTATTTTATGTTTTTAAATGTTTAAAATATATTTTTGCTAAAAATAAAGGATAAAAAATTTTTTCGATTTTTGGAAAAATACTCAATTTTTAGATAAGGGGGTACCCTTTGCATTTTTGGGTAAAAGCAGTCACACTTTAAAGACTTTTAGATAAGGGGGTACCATTTGCATATTTGGCAAAAAATCGTAAAACTTTCAAAACGTCCCTTTGTGTATTTTTGAGGGAAAAACCTGCGTTTTTATTGCTCTTATATGTTTATTTTATGTTTTTAAATGTTTAAAATATATTTTTGCTAAAATTAAGGTGAAAAAATTTTTTTAGATTTTTGCGAAAATTTTCGATTTTTGATAAGGGGGACCCTTTGCATTTTTGGAAACAAATCGTCAAATTTTAAAAACGTCCGTTTGTGTATTTTTGAATGAAAAACGTGCGTTTTTATTGCTCTTGTATGTTTATTTTATGTTTTTAAATGTTTAAAATATATTTTTGCTAAAATTAAGGTAAAAAAATTTTTTTAGATTTTTGCGAAAATTTTCGATTTTTGGTAAGGGAGGGCCCTTTGCATATTTGGCAAAAAATCGTCAGACTTTCAAACTTTTGAAATCAGTAAGAACTTTAATTGATACTTTTTTGGAGTCCATAGTATTACAAATAACTTTTAATATGCATATTCGGTGGATATGAGTTCACAAGACATATTCTAAATATTTCGCTGATGTATATAATCGGTGATAAAAAACGATGTATACCGTACCGTTAAATTGTTATTGTTATTTGTGCCAAGAGGCTCTTCCGCAACTGTAGGTCGTGAGATCTCGGGATCATTTCCTTGTACATATTTCTGTTACGTGTAATTTACACAGTATCCCTCGCATTATTAGATTTAGTTTAATTTTTGGCAAATGTGTTGAAAGCTTCGAATTTGGTTTCATTTGAAACTGATATTGTTGATTTTTATTATTGCTGCAGCTGTTTTTGCTGCGAGCGGTACTTTTGATTGCATGCACCCAACTTGTGTTGCTATTTTATGTTCGATTACTATTAAATTGTTTAATTTTTTTTCGCCAATTTTTGCGCTTTATATACGAAGAAGTCAGAGGTTAAACATAATCAGTAATTTTCTGTTATTGCTTTTATTGCTTTATTGCTTCACATGCAACAAAAACTATTTCTGTGCCGTTCTGTGCACACACATCAAATTTATAGGCTTGCTTCAGAAATAAATTTGTCTATTTAAAAATTCGTGTAATTGATAGTGAGTAAATAAACAGAAAAACACCATCTTATGCTAAAATTTATTAGCTCATCATCCCGTGTAATATTAGTTCAAAGGTTTTAAAAAATAAATAAGTATTTATTGATAATGTTGATATTGATACATTGATATTTGACATTGCCGAATTCCTAATTGAAGTATCGAAAAATGTTTGCGTAGAACAAACTGTTGAAAAAATAAATTATTATAATGCGAGACCTATCGAACACTAAAAAGAAACAATAAACTTAGAAACTAAGAACACCTAAAAAATATGGCACTAGAACTGTTAGCTGTCTTGCGTTTTGAAATTTCAATCCATTTAGCTGAAACGCAAGCTTCGTTTAGTTTCATTTTCCAACTATAAAACATTTTCTTTGTTACCATTTGCATTTTTATTACAAAATTTTCTTCAATATATTAGTATCCAATACTGTCTTTACAATTCCGATTACCTTTGCTATTCGTATTTTATCTACAATTCGAAAGTGTGTTCTTTACTCAGTAATCGCATGGTGTACAGTTTTATTGGAAGGACATACAATGGCATGACCAATAACGTTTAACGTTTGACCAACGTGTGAAAATAAAAAACGAATTTAATTATATTTTATTATTATATATATATTCACTCCGCATTTTAGAGATATCTGGGAGGATAATGTGAATCCAACGGTACATCATATTCATCAAGTCCTGAAAGATAGCTGTCTTGATTAGAAAGAGCGAAGAACTCTTCTTTGCTAAACCTTATTTATGAAAGCAAATTAATTTACATCATAGTGAGAACATGAGAAATTGATGTGAAATTTAATTTATTTATTAATTTATGGTTTAATGTCAATTTTTTTTTTTTTTTTGGGGAGGAGCTTGCGAGCATATTAAATTTTGATAGGTTTTTTCAACACAGATAGAAAGCAGTTTAAATTCCCACACACTTTACTCTATATTCTCTAATTGAACATACTAATGCTACTAATTCTTTGTAGGTGATACTAAATCGCTTGTATTGCATTCCAGATAGAATCCTTCTCGATCACAATAGTAATGACTTAAATCGTTGGAAACTTGTAATGTGAATTTAGCAATATTTCTTTTGATCTTAGAGGAAAGAGAAAGCTATATCTTTACAAGTATTAGAAAAGTCGACTTGGTGTTATTAGTCCATGGCCCTTCAGCTAGTTAAAGACGTTCACCATGGGGCTGATAGCCTAATACAAGTTGTTACACTGTATTACAGTGGTAACGCCTCAAATGACCCATTTCTCTAACAAAATTTGAATTAACTTTATTCACTGAGCGAGAATATTTGCTAATATGTTCCCGCTAAGATATCATATGCTCGCATGCAGTAACCTAATCGCAATTATAAAAGATTGCATTCTGTATTGAATCCTTTGGGTAGCCCTTGCAAAGCTAGGAATGAGAAATTTTAGTTATACTTACGATAAGTTGTTTGATTGTTTATCTACCAAGTGAAGATTGTGCAACTATCATATTTATATAATTTTATTATTATTTCTGTTATTTTGTTGTTTTTGTTTGTTTTTCATTGTTATTCGTTAATGCGATAAACATTTTAAAACTATGCATTTATGTAATAATTCTTTTAATTTTATTTATATATTAAATATATTAAATAGTTAATAATATTTACTAAATATTTAAGTTAATTTACCTTAACAACTACTGCATGCTGAGACAATGAGAATTATCAATTATATATTTATTTCATAATAAATTATAAATGAAAATACTAAAATTTATAATTAATATTTTATCTAATTTCTTTCCTTCCGTAATAAATTATTTAATACCCATAAAATGTTAAAATAGATTTTCGATATTCGATTACAATATTTATTGAAATTCATTCAAGAATAAATTTTATTTATCGTTGATAATTTTTACTTTGTTTTAAGGTTTCTTACATTTAATATTTACTTTCATTGATTTTACTAATTAAAAGTGAAAAACAAAACGAGTCGGAATTAAAGTCTTTAGCACATTACAAACAATCAAAGGAAAACTATTTCGGGGCATTCGCTCCTTTGAAAGGAAGCCATAATTTATCTTCCAAATTGGGCGACCAAAAAAATGTAAAACTTTATAAATATTATTAATAGAAATCTGAATTGAAAATTAAAGTTAATTTTAATACATTTAAATGGATCAGCTAGGGAATCAATTTAATTGATTTAGTATTTCCTTTACTTCCGTAATAATAAATTTAATTTTTCTTTAGTATTCTCTGTCACTATAATATTTATTTTGCAAGTGATTTATTATTTATTTACTAATAATTTATGATCTTTATCCATTACTGTTAAGCCTTCAGTAAAAAAAATTCTATTCAAATGTAAGTGAGTTAATTTCGTCTTAATTTTAAATTATTTGGTAGAACACAGAATTCAATTAAAAATTAAATGAAATAGAAAAAAATTCTTAATGAGTAATTATTTGTATTGCACTGGTAATACCCTAGAAAGTCAGTATGAAGTTATTGATTCCTCAAAGTCTTTGATATATTGAAGAAATCATTGTGGCGAATGTTGCAATACGATCCAGAAGTCTGGAAGAATCTATTTCTTTTAAAATTTAATCAATTACTCTATGAACCCTTTATTGCACCTAATAAGTATTTATGATGAGATACTTGTGAATATTTGAGTTTGTGAAGATTTTAATTGTATTTATTTACTGTCTATATGAAATTAGTTCGGAATAATGCATAAAGGGTTGATAATGTGATGCCGATAACTGAGGTCATGAAACTCGGTCTGGTGTATGCGATGAATGACGTTGTTGACTCGGGTGAAGATGCTGAGAGGAACTGCTATTGTTACTACTACTATTGCCGCCAATTATATTATCAGGAGGATTGTAAGAATGATTCTGATGTGAGTGCGTTTGGTGATGCAAATGATGTTGGTGTTGAGAGGGATTTTCATTGCCGGTTACAGGTGAAGACGAGGTATTTTTTAGCTCAAGTTCGTTTAGTAATAACGTTGCGGAACTTTTTTGATTCGTGATTAGTGGAGAACGAGGTGCTATAATAGGTGGTGTTAGTGATGAGGGTGAATGGGATTCTGATGAAGGTCTTCTACGGAAGGGATTTAATCCATTAAATGAAGATGCGGCCAGTAGGTGGGGAGATAAATGTGGGAATCCATGCAGGCCGGGTAAGCCAGAGAATAATAAAGTATTACCACCAGGTTGCATTAAAAATCTTGTGTCACCCATAAAAGCTGTTGCATCGGGAAATCCTGTTAACGTGCTGGGTATGGTAGGAAAATGTTGCTTAATTGCTTCGAAATTAATAGGTGGTAATCCGTGGGCACCTGCGTATAGCCTAGCCAAAAATTCTGCTTGTAATGTTGTTGATATATTGCTATTCGGAGAGGGAGGAAAACTCTTGTTGCTGTGCAGATTCATTGGTTCCGGTAATGGATCTAAGTTATGGTTGTCACTAGTGGACAATAGTTTTCGATGCAAATTTAAATTGGAACTGTGTCTGTCACGACTTCTTTTAGAAGGAAAAGCAGCATTACAACCTTCAATATTACACTTGTGATGTAACTTTAAGTGTTCATTTTGGTAATGGGTCTTTAAATGGAAATGATTTTGCAAGATCTCTCCACAGGCCGTACACTTTAAAGGATTATCCTTATCTATAGGTACTTCTGCTTCTTCTACAATACACTCAGATCCATTGTGTTCCTCTGGAAGTATATGCGTCGATTTTGGTAGTTCTGGTTGATTGCAATTTTTTGTGGTCAAGTTTTCAGGCAGATTATTATTGTCCTCTGTTGATATGTTTATTTTAAAATCATCATCCATTATCTCTTTTTTTATTCTTAGATAACGATTTTCTTCCTCCGGATCTTCAAGTGAGGTATTGAAATTAGCTGCAGGTGACAAACATAAGTCTTCTTTGGGTTCCTCTTTAATAACTGGCATTAAAAGACCTGTACATAATCGATTCTCTTTGAATAGTGACATATCCTTCATATTGGGCTTTGGCGTGGACGACAAATCTAGGGAGTACTCTTGTAGTTTATTTTTATGCTGTTGGCTTGATTCCTGATAGTTTTCTAATTGCTTTAAGTCCAATTCTTTTTTGATCTCTCGCGGTTCCGACTTCACCGGACTACTGCCGACTGAAACATGCCTGACATTTTCCGTATTGCCTGTGCTCGGAGTTAGGGGTGGAGATGGTAGCGCTTTTGCTCCCTCGTTTGATTGCTCTTCACTTTTTCTTGTTCTCTTCGTTAAGTCCAAGGAGCCAAGTTCTGCGCTATTTTCCTCCTTGGATAAGTCCGGCTCTCTTGCCATGCACTTAACCGATAAATCATTAACCATATCGTATTCATTCGAATTATCACAGGAGTTTCCATTTGATTGTATAGCGCAACGTACGGGATTTTGGTTTTTACGTTTACGTTTGCTGGATGAACTCATAAGTTGAACGCTGTCATTGCCGAGAGTCTGAACTGATTGAGCATTGGGAAAGCTTTCACAGTCCTCTCTTAATCCGCAGGAATCTGTCACGCTTAAAGTATCGTCATTGCTTTCGTTGCTGCGTTGTTCAATAGTGCTGCGGCCGTCCTCTTCCACATCATCTTTCTTGAGTAAATCCACGGTCTTATCTTTGGTTTTATAGTAATCAACTGGAGTTTTTATGTCAGCTGATCTGTCAAAATGATCTCTGCTATTATCTCCTAACATAGAATTCGTTTCTTCTGCAGTATTATCTTCCACGCTAAAATCCTCGGAATTTGTCTTGTCCAACACGCTATCGCCCTCGTCACCAACCACAACTATACCCTCGGTGTCTTCTTCGTCGTCATCGTCTTCAATGTCGGCTATATGAATGCCGCCTTCCATGCCATCTTCATCCTCTTCATCATCTCCCATTACTTCAGCTCCGGACATTTGTCGGCCCTCATAGCGGTGCATTATTGCATTATCCATATAAACTCTATGCATATAATCTGTGTTGTGTTTTGTATCACTAAGCGAACTCATGGGATGGTGTCTCATATCCGGTGGAGGAGTCAACATAGGGAAATTACTAAATGGGTTTAGTCCCGCCATTAATCCGTTTGGTGGCTGCAGCAATAATGGATGAGGTTGGGCGCTGCGACCATCGTGTGGAGAAATTTTACGGCGTAGGTGGGGAGAATGCAGTTTTGGGTTGGGATTTGCACTGTGACGATTGCGAGATCTACGGGAACTGAACATCATATTACAGCCATCAACTGTGCACTTGTGCATTTCCCGCAAATGTACTGCAGAAAAGTGAATCTTTAAAGCTCCCTTATCGCAAAATGTTTTTAAACACACATTACATTGCACTCTCTTCTTGCCGGTGACAGGATTTATAAATTGTGTACCTAAATTGGCCGGCAGTGAACCCCATTGCCTCTTGCCTGGTGAATGAGTCTTTCTACTTGATCTTAATCCTGTGGTAGAAGATATTCTAGATAGCCTTTGGTTATGCGAAGAAGTAGAATCATGATGTATTGGATTTCTTTGACTACTTGTGGATTCTCTAAGATCTCTTTGATTTTGATAATTGCTGGAAGAATTTATAATTGAGGAAGATGACTGTGTTACCGAAGATGTGGAAAACGTGGTTTGGGAAATACTGAGAGTTGGCGGTGAACGTCTGGAGCTAGAGGACTCACGTACATTGTTGAGGTCAGAATTTTTTGACTTGTCCATTTCAGGAGATTGCGAATGTGGCGTAGGTTTTGAAATTCCCATAGAAGGATTTATTCCCGGAAAATGTGTCGAAAGAATACTGTGCGGTACAGGGTTACCAGAAGCTGCTGCTGCAGCAGCAATAGCAGCCACTTGATTACTGGTTAACCCACCTGGTAAGCTGGTTCCAGACGAGCTATTACCAGAGGAACTAGGAGAAGGCGGATGTAAGTGAGGCATTGGTGGTGGTGGAGGCAAATGAAAAGGTAAAGGATGGCCTGATATAGCCATTGCATTAAAGAACTGATTGCTTTGAGCGGCAGCTGCAGCTGCAGCGGCAACAGCAGCATTCTTTTCAGAAGGCGTTGTAGCATCGTTGATACGTCTCCTCGCTTGGGCTAACATTGCGGCCTGTTGTGCTGCCTGCTGCTGTAAATGTTGGTGATGAACCAACTCACTTGGACTAAGGCGAGCTGGTGGTGGAAGACCGGGAAATGTTCCCAAAGATGCCGAATTAACCTTGCGAAAATCAAAGGGTTGCATATTCTGCAAATGGCTTAAAGGATTGTGAGCAGCAGTTGATGATGATGTTTGAGTATTCGAAGACAAGGAGGTTAAGTTATTGGAAGCACTGGAACTAAGCGTTGTATTTGAACCTGTCAAACCGGATGTAGATAAATTTCCTCCTATTCCATTAGCCGGCGAGGCAGGACTGCGGAAGTAAGCACTTAGATGACCTGGAGGAGCAAGAGCTGCAGAAGTGGAATGAACTCCTGTGCCAGCAGCAGCTGCTGCTGCTGACAATTTCTGTTGTAATTGAAATTGCATTTGAGCATGAGCCATTGCACTGAGATGCATATTCATGGGGTGTGTGGCAGCTCGAGGTGGCGATGGACGCCTACTCGGTGACATTACCATAGATGCAGCTGAGCTATTTCCAATAACCGGCAAATTATGAATATTATAGGTGTTGCCACAATTGCTAATATATTCTTGGTCCAAGCTCGTACGTCTTGCTAATTCCTGCTGATGTTGATGCTGCTGTTGTTGACGGTCGTAGCTGTAAGCAAAAGTTGCTTGTGCATGTGCATGAGCTTTTTTAAAATATTCCAAATCCAAGTCAGGTAATGTGTGCAAGGGTGGCGGTAGTGGTAGAGTCCCGGCTGTGACTGTTGTTGGGTTTGGTTTCAATGATAAATGTTGTGCTATACTGGTAATGTTATTTTGTCGCTGCTGGAATCCGTTGCTGTGCTGCTGATGATGATGTTGGTGATGTGGGAGCTGTTGATGATGTTGCGTTTCCTGATTAATATTCATTAATATGCTGTTTGCTGTAAGCAATTTTCTTTGAGACTAGAAATATTCGTTTCTTAAATTTTTTTTGTGTTCTCTCCTTCGGCAAATATTGAGCAGTACTTATTTCTATCGTATATAGATTATATCTGTTATTTTGTGTAATATTCAACATATTGTTCGATGTAAAGATTTCTGAAAGTTTTCTCAACCAAAGTCAGTTATTCTTCTCAGATTTGGTTTTTAAAAATTTTATTGCAAGAATTGTAATCAGTAGAATCTAAAAAGAAAAGATAGAAAAAAAAATTAATATCAACAAGAAATTGCATCGCAAATATATTAATATTTTAGAGCTTTTACTTGGATATGTAAAAATGTGCATATGGGTGCATAAATGCATACATACGCTGCCCAAACAAAATTGCATTTATTTAGTTTGACCATATAATTTCATTTAAGTCTAAATGTCACTTTTCTAAGTATCAAAAAATATATACATCGATGTATGTATGTGTGTATGCATGCACATAGATATGCTCATTGTACTCCGCTGTGTTTTGTATGACTGCATTGAGCAGAGTCATGAAATTTTTCTTATTGACTTTTTTTCCGATGTTGTTTAAATTGCTATTTGCATAAACAAAAATTAAAATGTGTTGTTGAATAAAAAATGTGTATAAATTGTATAAGTTCGGGCATTTGTAGGAATAATATCTTTAATCGCATTAAGCTTGTTTGGCTGTAATAAACTTGGCTTGAAACGTCTTTTTATTTGTGTAAATAATATTAATTTTTTTTCTTAAGTACAAACTCAGATATAAATGAGTGTCGAGATATTATGACTGAGATACTCCGTCAATATTTATGACAATCAATATGTGTGAATGGATGTAGACTTATCACAGGGTGTTTTTTGGGAGTTACACAAAATTAAGTCTCAATTAAATAAAGTAGTATATACATATTTCATATGCAAGAAATGGCGTTTATTGAATAGAAGACATTATGACGGTAATGCTTCAATAGGATTCATGTCATGGAGGCAGGCACGGTAGGAACGCACATGGACGAGTCTGCAATACCACTTTTCATATACTTTTCGCAGCATTTGCCCCCGTATATTCACAAAAACTCCAATAAATATAAAAATAACGCCAATTACGTAAGAATTGATCCTTCGTTTGACTAATCATTTCGCCGCCCCATAAATCGTACCAAACAGTATTCAAATGCTTCGTCAGCTAAATCAGTGATGGCAACTCAAGGTTGTGAACCTGTAAAAAATTCACTGGATTTGTGAGAATGACAACAATATTTTATTGGAGAATACGAAAGATTCCAAGTGTGTTTGTTAGTTGTATTGAAAAGTGCTGAATAAAATCAGATACATATGCATGCAACATACACACAAACGTATGAATGTAACTGGCTTGACCGTTCTCTGTATGACGCAAATATACATATTCACACATATACTTACGAGTATATATGTATATAGATATGTACATGTGTATGAGTATTTTAGAATTTTTTCTTACTTTTTGTTTGAATATGACTGACAATTAAATTGCTGTCACTATTTATGGCATGTCAAATGTGTCAAAATGACATTTTTTATTACGTCGTATAAAGTGGTTTCAGGTGATGCAAAATTATAAAGAAAACTTTTTAAACACATTTCTGAGCGGCGTTGTTTGATTCGATTTGATTGCGTTTTTTGTATTCTCATACAATTTAACATGCTCTTAGCAGCAACAAGTTTAAAGATTTGCGTTCTATTATTAAGAGAAGATTAAGGAATTATGAAAGAATGTTACGTTATAAGTGTTTTATATTTAAATTCAATGGAATCAATATAACTCTTTTTTGTATAGTTTTTCTTTTGTGTTGCATATTCAAAGGACATTCTAAAAATACTGCTTTAAATTCCGTGCTGTGCCATACAAGTCAATACCGAAAATCGTAAAGAGAAAAATTATGAAATCTTCTATTTAAAATTGATGTCTGTTATGAAACCTGTTCGTATTGCGAACATAAAGCTCCATCTTTAAAATGCCTCTTGACCAGTTCACAGTGTACAGTGTGAATCTTTTTTTTTAACAATTTTTCTGATTTTCGAACTGTTTTAAATTTTTTCCTTTTTTTTACTTTTATATTGTTTTCCAATTACAATTAGTTAGATTATACTAAGTACCAAAAATTGTCTATTCTTATAAGATATAATATTTGAGCTCAAGGAAATAAAATATTGAAATGAAACACATAATATGGCCTTGAAGTACACATATCTGTGTATGTATTTTGCCTCAGTGATGCAGTTCGTTGCGCACTAAGATGATGTACAACTTAAGGTTTTCTCACATAAATAACACTCAGCTTTTAGTGCATCATTAAAATTCGATCTACAACATTAATTTTAACACAAGTTTGGACACGACTGTTTTAATGTCATTTTTATTCTATATGCAAACATACATCTAAACAATATTTTATTATCCAAGTCAAAAACAGTGGAAAAAGCGGAGACCAAATAAAGGCCTTTGTCATTAGAATAAACATCAGCAGATTGAAAAGAAGGCAATACAACAAATCGTATATCAAATATTAAAACACTTCTTCAGTTTGTCGCAGTTCTGAGAATTTTTAAGAACAAAATATTTATTTGTAGTTGTATTGTTGTAGTAATTTCTTTTGTCTTATTACTTTATTTTTTCTTGTAGCAATAACGTGACAGTTTAGTCCATTGTTTACTTACTCTTCACTTCCTAATACAGTATTAATACAAAAAATATACAAAAGGCCAAATGGGAAGATACACAGATACTCCTATACATTCACATAAGTAGAAGACTATACACGGAATGTGCCCAAGCTGACTATTCGAAGTTAAGTGTAATATTCCAGCAAACACGAGGGCACAAAATTAGGTTTAAATTGAAAACGCTAAAATTAAGCTTTTACGAAATAGGTTTTATTTATCTTTATTTAAGCTCTCGAATACACAATGGGTTAATGGTTTAAATAAACGTAATGATCTTACAGAGTACGTGCTATGTACTTCATAGTAACGGTGGGCACAATTTAGTACAGAAGAACAATTATTTTAAATTCTTATTATCGAGGTCAGATTATTTAGAATTTGGTTCTCAACTGGCGGAAACTACGACAAGCCGTTCACTTCCGCTTTACATTTACAATACACTACCAATATATATATGAAATATATAAAAATATATATGGATATGTGACTATATCATTAAATTGAGAGAGCCATATGTCTTCAACTATCCTCAATTGCTGCATTTATCCGCTTAGAACAGATATTTTTTGGGAAAGCACATTAGTTCGTTGCAAGCTTTCAACAAACAAAAAGCAGATACGGCTTATGTTTCTGGATTGTTTGCAGTCAAATTCTCGCCGAAGAATTTTCCAGAGCAGAAGATTAAAGCAGAGCAACATCACACACACGCAACGAATACACGCAATCGAATACTACACGCAACTTCGGAACAAATTCATTGACACGCAGTTATGCTTTAAAGCTTGAATTTGTAAAAGCAAACCTACAGCTTGTCACATCGTAAAGCTCAAAGGCATATTACACAGCGGTTTGATAGAATTAAATTGCGAATATGGAGATGACTACACCCGCGCTATTGAAGAATATATTTGCGGATTATAATATAAAATTTGTTTACAAAAAAATAAGTAAACAATTTATTAGTTTTAGCTAATTTTATTGGTTAAAACTTAATAATAAATAATAAATAATAAATAAATAAATATAGAAAAAACATATTTATTTTCTTTCAATTGGAGAATCCTCCAACGGATCAAGAAACGGGGTTTCATTTATTAAATAAATTTTAATTTGAAGAAGCTAAATAGAAATCGTCATTACTTTTGTATTTACAACGATTGGAGTAATATGTTATGGACCAGTAGGTATCGCTATTGTTTGTTGGGACATATGCACTGTGTCAGAGTGTGCATAAATATATTTGATGTAGCGTGTGGTGTTGCAGATAATATGGCATGGCATTGGCTAGCAATATTTGAAGCGTGTAAACATACATGTTGGCACCATCACTACTTCGTGGTGACGATATCGTTACCTTAAAAATACTGAAGATATTCAAGTATACATTTCATTGCTGTTTTTGCAGATGCCATAAAACGCTACTTGATGAAAATCGTTGGCTAAGGAAGACTTATGCTTGGTTAATGCATGTAAAGTATCGTTTATCGCAAGCTCTTATTTACTTCATTAATTTTTATGTATTGTACAATGGGAAAGTATGCGATAAATAGCATTGGATATACCAAGACGCAAATACTTCTGCGTTACAATTTTTTATATGATAGAAAATTTTTTCAAATTAATGCTTTTCGCAAAATGTACGTATAACAGAAAAATTCTAATGTAGGTTGTAAATAATTGCAAATTGAAAGTTAAAAACATTAATACTAATTTATTCGTGTTCTTTGGAATTTAAAAGCGGAGAATTCAGCGTGTTAATTTTTTTTTTGGCGATTTTGAACAGAAGAACTAAAAACTTTCCTATCCATAGTTGACACCACTGACTATGCTACACCATTGAGACACTAGAGACCTGAAAGGTTTGTGTATTTAACCATCAAACCCTTCTACCATCAGCTGCAACAACGATAATATTTAAATATTGTCAAGTGTATAGTAGTAGTAGGCCCATATAATATACGTGCCATAGTGTCTTATATAAATATTATTTTCCTTTGTTGATGCATGCTCATAAACGCTCTGAATACTGTCAAGTGGCGATAAGTCGTACACTAGTCAAGATGTCTGTGTAGCCATGTCACTCCTTTTCCACATCTTCGTCATTCTTTAACTTTTTATACGTTTTTCTCCCTGATTCTTTTCAGGTACAAGTGTGTGAAACATGTGAGCTTATTCGAATTTTAAACATGTCATTTATTCACATTCACTATAATACGACATGACTAAGACGTTTAAGAGGCGAAAAAATGTATCCATTTATTTGTTTTAATAGTTTAAAAACACCAATTTATTTTTATTGAACCTTAAAAAATGAAATTTGTCACATCATGTTTATTATTTTAAGGCTTTTACTTGTATCTTGCTTGTCTTTTAAGGATGACCACTTGTAATGGTCACTAGTATTTTGTTTCGCTGCCACGATTTAGTACTTTTGTGGCATAAATTCATGTTCGTGCTGTGAGGTCTCTTACTGGAAGGTTTTCGATAGTGTTTGTAGAATAGTGTTTTTCTTTGTAAATACTCTCTTGGAAAAACACTCGTGTTGACAATCGTTTTCTGCTTTACGAACATCACCAGCAATCGTCACTGCCTTTGCTGTCAATGATGCAGGAAAATTATGATCCAGCCAATGGATAATGAATTCTAAGAGTCTTGTCTTCGGTTATAATAATTAAATTCCCTTTAAAGGCCTAAATAGATGCCAGTAACTAGTTTTACACATTTGAAAGAAGTACCTTTCATGGATATATAATGATGCGAATGTGCACAGATATACATATTTATATATTTTTGTATTATGGATCTGGAAATTATAGATTTCTTATCAAGCACAAGTAAAATATATTGGGAGTTATTCAGGATGGGACAAAATTAAACATCCTGTCGCAAGATGTAATTTTCGCAAATGGCTTCATACATTCAACATCGATTTTCTAATAGTGTTGCGCAATGTGGCGAATAATTCCATTGCCTGGCTGCTCGACTCGAACCGAATGCTAACAGAAAACTCTTTTTTTGGATATGTGGTCATTCTATCGGAAATATCGAGGATTCTCCTACTGCTGTTGCTAAGAATGAAGAAAGGCCAACGTGATACACAAATGGGTATCAGCAGCCCCTAATGCATACGACCGTCAGTCGAGTACAAGTTGCTACTAAGCCTCGCTCAATATTATCGTATCTTTTTAGATTTTTATATTTGTATTAAGTATTGTCCGCTTGCTAACATAATTACTATTTACATGACTTACTATACATATGTATGAACTCGTATATTTACTCATTCGAATATATACATACATATACATATATACACACATTATATAAACAAACGAAAGTTGAATATCTTAGATTTTACTTACAACCGTTTCATGCAAAACCCGTTGAAGATCACAAGAGTGATCATGCCCCCCGTATCGAGCTGCTTGTGAGAATTTTAGATCTCCTTCGTTTGGTTTTATCCCGATTTCCTTATCAATTTTTTATTTCTCTTAAAAAATTATTTCCTTCGGATTTTAAATAAATTTATGCAGCTACCGAAAAATTACTTTAAATACTTTTAATCTTAAAAAATTAAAACACCCAAACGGTCAGATGCTCACACACGAACAGTTAAAGGGATAAGCTGACAAACCTTACGAGGCGTGTAGAAATATACAGTTTAGATATAAAAAAAAAAAACTATACAAAGTTGCCATTGATTAATTAATTTTGTGTCTAGAAGATTCAAACTTAAGCATTTAAATTTGTAGGCCCTAATTTGGGAGCCATTTGAAAGCAACAAGTAAGAGAGACATTGCAACAAAATATAAAACAATAAAAACGCCACAAAAGATGGCTTTCGTTTGTAATTAAGTTTATAACAACTCAAATTCAGTAGAACTAATGAAAGTGTCCATCGAAAATGGTTCCCGATGCGTCTTCTGTATCATGTTTTAAGGTGATTAAATAACAAATAAAATTGAACATAAACTTGTCTTTAATAGGTTGGGTCTTTTCTTTGTGCAGAGATTAAAGAAGAAATGCCGACCTCGCAGTCCAAACTTGGTTTTTATATTATTCTTTATTAACATAACAAATGTTTGTTTCATGCAAAACCCCATATTTTATTTGTATGATCTCATAGATTTTAATTTGAATTAAAAACACATCTTTTACTTTGTAACATATCAAACATTAAAAAATTTGTTACAGGCGTGTGAATGTGTTAAATCTCTCCATTAGAGTTGACACTTTTTACGACTTGTTTTTGTTTTAAATGTCATTATTGTTTGACCCGTTTTAAATTTAAGTATGAAGTTTTGTATGCTTGATCGGAATAATCTGACCACCATCAAAGGGATTTGGTTGCTTTTATTTACTTCTTTTCCGTATGATCGTAACAAATTAGACAGTGTTAATAATTTTAATGATGTTGCTCTTGTATTTTGTATCTTTGATAATATGAGAATTTATCTTTAATAATTACTAAACGCTGGTTGGCTCAATACTTTTATATCTCGTTTCTTAATTGAACTTTTTTATGTTTGAATTGTGAATAATAAAAAAAGCTCTTTAAATTCGAGGAATATATAAATGTTAATACTATTATTTTCTTATCATCCTTTTCTACAAATTATCATAAAAACCTTTGATCTCTAAGCGTTTTACTTATAACAACATGTCTAAGTCGGCTTTCGATAAAATCACTATCGCCTTTTAAATTTCAGTTAAGTTTCTTTCAAAACAGCAACATTATTAACCAAGAGACACTACGAGCGTTAAAATTTGCAAGTAAAATAAATTTATAAGAGTATACAAAATTAAAATTTCTCCTCATATGAAAAGGATTTCAAAATATTGGCTGATCGTTTCAACGGGGAGGGGCACTGATGATGTTGCACTAAAAAATGTTCGATCAAACAATTTTGTTTGCAATCGCTAAGAATTATAAATAAAATTAATTAAAAAAAAAAAAAATACTTAATAAATTTGTAAATTTGGAGCGGATTCTGTTATATTATATTCTATCACAAACTGTTTGGTTTCTGTGCGAAGAGCGTAGAAAACCTCTATAATATGGAGAAAGTACAAACAAAAAATTCGCAAAGAATTACTACATTGTCTTAATGAAATTTGAAAGTATAATTCATTTTCATATTGTTAATAACGTAGTGTTGTATTTATGGAATTCAAGTCTCCAGACCACCAGTTTTCATTAATCTTTATTCAGTTTGGTTGCAATAGTTAACAGTTTTGATTCGCCATTCTAATTGTAGATATTTTCCTTTGCATGTGACAGTAGTGGCAAGCTGGAAAAAACAATTAACTCCCATTCAATTTGTTCTGTAATCTGAAATGGGAACTAAAGTCATCGCTTCTAAACATTTTCATTGTAATCAGAGCGGAATGAGCGGCCGATTTATTATATCCGAGATGAACCTTTTAAGTGAAAATATTATATGGCTAACAGCTCACGCACAGCTTATTTTCCTCTATTTAAATGTGGGATTATTAAAAAGCTTTTTACATGAAATCTCATTATTTTTTGTGCAAGTTTCTAATACTATATAAATAATTAAAAAATAATAATTGTTTGAGTATGACTCACTGGCAAATCACTATTGCAGTTGTATTTTCACAGCACTCTATCAAAATTATTAAAACTAATAAACTGGCAGCTAATTGGTTTGTATTGTTTCTCTACATCCGTGTGTGTGTGTGTGTGTGTGTGTATGTGAATTTGTGAAGCCTAAATCGTGTTGTCGTTTCCACTGCCATCGTGTTGGATAATTTTTTGCCAATCAGCCGCTGCAAGTGCCCACTAGTTAGCTTGATTCAAGTTTTATGTAATTTGTTAAACAATTGCCATTACAATAATTGACGAGAATACAAAATATGTATACAGAATTCCTACAGAGCCAATCTTGCATAATAATAACAACTCAATAATTGTTAATGCAAATATTGGAAATATTACTTTTAATTTACCTTCAATTGAATGGAGTGAAAAGAATCCCACTTCGTGACTTTAAAAAGATCTTCTCTATTCTTCTCTATTTAACTTCTAACTTATCCGTAAAAAAAAAGAGTATTTTAGTAGCGAACAGAGATACAAAATAAGCCCTTTAAATGTCATCTAAGACTGAAAGAAGTATACATGCAGTGAGTACATATTTGAATGATTGTGGAAGCATATTTTTGGAGCCCTGAGAAATTTACAAAGCAGCTGAAATTATTGACAATTTTCCATAATAATTAATCAGGAATACTTTTTATGCACATTAATTGTTCACACTCTAGATATCATATTTTCGAGCTCCTTCCAATTTCCAATGCAAGTAAGCTTTTTCAAAACATATTTATTGATTTGTTATTGATTTGCCGTATGAAATAAATATTCAGAATTCTTTGAGTGAAGTAAAAGTTGACCTTTTGATACCTGATTTTTGCTTATAACTATTACAACCGTATTCTCTTGAATACTGTTAGCATTATAAAAAGTTCTTTAATGAGGCTTCTACTACAGATATTGCTATACATTTAGATCAAGTTAAAATAATTAAAAAAAATTTCTTAAAAAACCAAACCGATTTTTAGGTGCACAAAACTGTAATCAATTGTAGGTGTACGCATAATATTGCTGCTTGACACCACAGAACAAATCACAAAAATATTTAAATTCCGTTTTATTATCGAGAGCCTCATAGTTTATTATAACCTTTATGTTTTATTTCTTTTTTACTGAAGCATTACAGCTTCTTTAAGGGCCCAGCGATTTGACAAAGACCGCAGCGATAAAAAGGTGAGTTATAAAATTCTCCTTTATACGATCGCTTCTTTATAAGAAAATTGTTTCATGGTTTAGTGATGTGAATAGTTGTCAACTGTATATTAGACATTAACAAGTTTTATAACATCTAATAAATAGTTGTGCACAGGTTAGTTAACAGAGATGGGACTTTAACTTTGAGATGTTATCAACATGCGCGTTTTTTTTTAGTAGTTGATGTCTTCAAAGAAAAGCTCTTGATTTCTTAGTTTTTTTAAGTTTATTGCTGGACTTAAAATATTATTTAAAAAACGCTTTGGTTTCTGTTATTTTTTTTATCGTTTTGTTTTTGTTTTTTTTTTTTTTTTTGTAAATACCATTAAGAAGAAAATAAAACCATGTCTTTTTAGTCTGAAATGATTATAAACATTTCATTAGTTAATTTTTTATTTGTCGCTGTGCTGCTTCTGCTTGGTGGACTACTGTTCGCTTTAAGTTTTTAAATAAAATTTAAAGACTAAAGCATCGGCTAAAAATAAGGCGAATGCTGATGAAATCGCATGCATGATATTTATTACAAGAGACCTTAGAAAAACGCCAATAAAATTACATTTACAAGCAATCAGAAGCCTGGAAATAGTCAAAAGTTAAAACAACAACACCATAAAAGAGATTTCCAAAATCTCTAATCTCTACATAAGATTCATTAAAGTACAATCAAATTATCTTAATCGCAATAATATAGTTTGTGAGAAGTACGTTTGCAAAGTGCCGCAACTGTCGTTGGCTGGTGTGCTCGTCCAGTATCAGAAATATATGTTTGTATCGCACTTCTCCATTTATACATATGGAAATATATACGCGCATGCGTACAATATTCGATTTCATTTATAGTTCTTTTTTTTGCTTTAAAAGTTATCTAACAAAGCTTGAGGAATAACACAAAACCAATACATTTAAAAAATTAACAACAAATCACTCATCTTTCGATTTATCGTTTAATAACGCCTGTACTAGCTATACTACAAGAATATTTAATTTATTTAATGTTCAAAAATATTATAATAAGAAGGTCGGCACGAAATCTATGCATGAATATCCCGTAAAACTATTATTTACAATGTTTGTTATATTTTATACGTCCAAGTACTTGTCTGTACATTATCCAGCGATTTAATGAAAATACATTTTCCCGTCACGCCGCGTAAATATTTCTTCACGTTCTCTTTTCGTTATGTTTTATTTTTATTGCTTGTATGGCGGCCTTTTTTGGTTTCCGTATTTTCAATAAACTTAATTTTTCATACAAATTTTAGAACACAAAAAAATTTTTTTCTATACTTTAAATATATTTTTAATGATAAATAATCTCTAATAAAAATTGAAAGTGAAGAGATACAAGTTCAATGCCAATAATTTATTAATTTGGAATGAGTTGAACTGTTGCGGTCGTAATTAATTTTGTATAATTTTCACATAAAGCAAAAACGACTTTAGACATTAAGGACAGACATTAGATATAGACAATTTCAAATAAGTTAAAACAAGACATATTAATTCGGAACAATGCCAGCACTGCTTCAAACTGCAAGAGGCTGCATAAAGAATAATCCAAACAAAAATATTTTTTAAGTGTATTTTTTTTTTTTTTTGATCGCTGAATATAAAAACAGAATTTCCTTTGAGGAATTATCCCTCCATTGGCTGAAAGATATCCGCTGCATTCATAAGCACGAGCAGCAAGCCAAAAGGAAATACAAAATTTCGGCAGTTAAAAGTTTCCAGTTTAAAAAGAAACTTCTTCTACACGAGTATATCGCAAGCCAAAGTGATGAAAACTACAGAGACAATTAATATGCCCTCTACTCGCACGTGTTTCACATATTAGAACACATATTCCAAGTCCATTTTTTCAAATTGGTTTTAACACAAATACGAAATTTTACTCAACCGTTAAAAATTTGTCAGTTTTTTTGCTTAACTTACATATTTAGAAAAATTTTGGTTTCCTATGGATTATTTAGCAGGCAGGCTTCTTTTATTTATAAACTTTCAAAATTTCTTAATAATAATATTTCTTCTAACAGTATACAAAGTTAATTAGATTTACAATTTACGAGTCGTATACTTCAGATATATCTGGAATATACTCGTACATTCCATGTAAAATTGATCAAGGACAACAATTCCAGAAAACATATTCATTATAAATTTGTTGGGATGTGAAATCATATTAATTTAACTGCGGCATTATCAAATGCAAACTCCAAATACTGTAAAAGGATGCCATATCACTTACGCTGGTTTATGTTCGATTCAGCATATTTATTAAAATTGGATTAATTAAATAAAAAAACTATATATTTTGCCCCATTAAGTGTAATTCATCTCCTAATGGGGAAAATGTAAGTCACTACCTTTAGACTAATTAAGTGACCCATTCGCTGCTGTTGACGGGCAGAACACTTATTTCAAGTGAACTCCTTATTGTACACTTATTGATAAAGATTCCGTTATGAGGTACTAAATCCGTCCTTTGACAAAATAATTGTTTATTACATAAATAATTGCAAATCCGTTTAATATTATTATTCTCAACAACTAAACTTAAATCACACTAGTTTCGTGCGGGATTAAAATGTTAACTAATTTATATCTAAATTACGAGAGTATGTTTGGTTGAACGTATACAATATTCCTGAGCAGAACACCATTAGAGATCAAATTTTTTTATATATCTATGGATGCATGTATGTATGTATGTATGTATCTGCGGCTATGATTTCATTTCAAGTTGTTGGCGTAAAGTTCAAGAGGACTCGATATGGATGTTTATTTTAGATGAAGTTGACACGAAAAATAACTTTTCACCAACACGACAGCAATTTTGTTCAAGAGTTGACTTTTGACAACTCCAAGCTACAACAACATCAGCCAACAACAACGGCAATACGAGAAAGAAAATTTATTCTATTGCTTAACAAACAATTCACAAACCGTCTAGTAAATCACAAAAAGTCTTCAACTTGAAAGAATAAATTTTAATCAAACTATAATAAAATGGACGGCAAACTATAATAAAATGGGAGAAAAGAGAAAAACTGTAGAATTCAACCTCCCATTCTTTTTAAAATGAAGATGTGCAAACACAATTAAGCACAATATTATTTAAAACATTTTAAGAGACATTTGTAAAATACAGTCAAAGTTCGGTATAACGAATACATGGGTAACTTCTTAATATTAAGTCGTGTTTAAGTATGTGAACATGAAAAGGAATCAAAATATAAAGGACATCCTCAGCCTATTTACGCAAGAAATGTATGATATCTTTTATTTATGTTTGCTCGTCCTTTTTCTGATTTCGTTTAATATTGAATATATATATATGTACATATATGTATGTTTAGAACCAAAGCAATAATATTATATTGCACGAAAATTATGAAAAAGGAAATAATGGAATCGAAATTAAACGGAGAAAGATAAATAAAATTTTGAAAAGTAACCCAACGATCTCTACAAAATGTTATTTTATTAAAATTAAATTTTTGCTTTTAAAATGTTAGCAATGCAATAAATAAATTTAAAATGTTAGCAATGCAATAAATATTTTATTGTGTATGCACACATGAATGCTTCGATACATAAATACTTATATTTATAGTTTTCGGAAATTCTTTTCCTGTTTTGAATTTCAGCTTTTGTGAAACTTAATAAAATTTGTTCGTTGGGAAGATAAATGCAATTGCAATTACAGCAACAACTGCAACTACAATTGACAATTACGACCAAACAATACGACATCATTTTGCATGTCTGTCAGTCTGGAATAAAAAATTTAATAATAAAAATTAAATAATAAAAATTAAAATAAGAAAAATAGCAACTTAAACTCAAGATATTACACTAGGCAACAAAAATTATTGAAGTCGATACATATAATGCATGTGTTGGTTGCTATAACTAAAGTTTCTTACATTGTTTGAGTATTGCATAAAATCCTCAAAAAAATTAATGGAGTTGACACACAGTTTCTTTATTCTATCTATTATTATTTTATATTTTCTATAAATTTTTTTGCTTATATACGGTGGTAGACTAAATTATTTGCAAAGGAAACGCATTACCAGTAATTAGTTGTTTCCTTTTTGAGATTTTCGAGATTCATCAGTAAACATCGTTAGAAAAATTTATCAATTATTACCACGCCGCACATCCCTTAACGCTTATACATAGATCCCATGAACATGTTTATATATTTAAATCAGTACTCAAATTTTCCCATTAGAACGAACATCAAAATTGAGTTTTTCTATTTGATTTAACATATTTTTTTTAATATTCCAGAAATTGAATATTATCTTTACAATATTGTTGGCCTGTGTAATTTTCTTTGCGACATTAGCAACTACATTTGCTGTTTTATATGTATCTACTTACAGGCACACTGTCATTCATTTGTACTTCTATACACACGATTGGCTGCAAATATCTGTTTTGTCAAGAGCCACTGCTCTACATACACACATGCACAAATTGTACGTGAATATGTATACATGCAGCCATGTGCACAGAACATGTATTCATGTAATTATGAATGTCTGTCGCTTTCCTCGAAATATACATTAAGAAACAACAGCGCAAACTGTTTTCAACTCTTTTGCAAAATGTCAGTGTTGTTTTGTGCAACAAATAACAACTATCAAACTGACACCAGTAGGCACAGATGCAAAAAAAAAAAAAAAAAAAATCACGTCCATGTTTGTTCAGCACATACAAACTTACACACGATCGATGTCTGTCGTCTACATTTTTGTTTCTCTTTCCATTTCGTAACATGTGACATGAGGACATATTGAGTGAATAAGATTGATTTTTATTTTCTTTCTCTGTTAAGGCGAAAGCTTTTCAAAAACTCCATCATACGTCGTTTTATTAAATGTTTTTTGCATGCAACAATAAACTTTTCTACATTGTTACTCAGTTATGAAGAAAAGGTTTCAATAACTTTTTTTTTTTAATACGGTTCTGAAAAACTATGTCGTCTCGTCAAAGTGATTAAGAACTCTGAACTTGCTGCAATTTCTCTAATTTTGTGGAGGCAATTTGTATACGCGTGTTATTATTACAAAATCTCGTTTCCTTCTCTTTTCGTGTATAAGAATTTTAAATTTGTATTAAAATAAAAATAATAAACATTTTATGACAAAAATCGTTCCTGTCACACCAACAACAACGGCTGCATGCTCGACTTTGTTACAATGCAACTTTAACTAAACTTGTATGTGCAAGTACGTGTATGTATGTGTGTTAGAGTTCAGAGAAATTATTTATTATATTTATTGCTTTTCTGTAGAAACGTAAATGAAATTAATATTCTGACAATAAAAAGTGACAAAAACATTCACAGTAAAATTCCATAACTTGTGCCTTAAAATGTTGAAAATTTTTTAAATAAATATTATTTAAAAATTTCTATAGTATAAAGAAGAATCAAACCACTTGATTAACATCATTTGCACCGACGCAACTTACTAATTTGAATTTTGCTTGGCGACTCGTTCATGGTATTGTCATTAAATCCACAAGTTACGACAATTACACACACAAATTCCTACAAATATTAAATTTCATTATATATATGTATGTACAACCATACACATATATAACGATAATTAAGGTAGCAGCAAGAAGAAGAGTGATACACAGCTTGATGCTAACAAGATGTTAAAAAAAAGTGTTAACTAATATTTTATTGCCTTTTATTTAAAACACACTTTTCCACATTCATCTAACATTTGCATACAGTGGGGATAAAGAAAACATATATTCACATATATAATATATTTTTGCGTATAAAGTGTGTGTAAAGTGGAATCTCCTACGTTACTTTTGGAATGGACTCTCCATTACTCGGACATGGATATCGCTCTTTTATTTTATAATTTACACATCACTTACGTGTTTTAGGGTATTCCCCGAATGAGAGGGATTTGTATTTGCTTATTAAAGCAAAACTAAGCATGTGTTCCATATGATTACTCCCGAGATTTATCAGTTATTTCAAGAAATATTGATATATCCTGGTTGGGAGCACTCGTGCCAAAATCGTCTTGAAAATGTATTAATTTCAGAAATTTTGTTCTACAGAGTGCAATGAACAAAACGAATTTTGCTGATTTAATAAATTTAGACTTTTCATTTGACCGGACCACGCCTTGTTAGGTCACATTTCATCCGGTATCGCCGGAAGTAAGACTCCAGTTTGTGCAGGGTGTCCACAGGGAAGGTATATTACTGTGATTAAATGAAGGCCAATGGATATTATATTGATAAATGTTTTATTTATTTTTATTATGTTTGGAATACAAATCGGAGAAATTTCCGCCTCGGTTAGCTCCTCAAATATACATTTCACACACACCAGGCGGCATTTCATTAATTTCATCACGAATATTTTCCAAAGTTGGGCCTTCAAAAGTTGCTCAACCATTTCTGGTTTGTTTACATAAATTTTGATTTTCAGATAACCCCACAAATAGAAGTCCGGAACAGTGAAAAAAGGCAACCGTTGTAGCCAATCAAATTCACCACATCTGCTCGTATGAGGTGTAGTACCACTCCTTTTTATTGAAAAAAAAATTATTACAATTTCATTTATTATATATAAATTCAATTGCCCATCATTTTCGTAGTAGAATCAGAGGTAATTATTTTCCAATTTTTTTTAAACATATTTGTAGAGAAGCATCACAATTTTTACTCGATATTATCACTGTAATCGATTGTAGTAAACCAAAAAAAAAAAAAATTAAATTCTGAGCAGCGGCCACAATTTATTTACTTATGGAATTCATTTACTTTATTTAATTTAATTCTGCTAAACGTGTGTACCTATATTATTTAAATTTAAAATTTTTTAAGCTTATTAGCACATTTTATAAGTAGAGTGCTTAACTTTCTTAAAAGTTAATGTCAACATTTTATCCAAAAATAATGTTTGTCAAATGACTTAAATTAACACTTTCCGCGCTCAAATAAAGAATATTTCTTTAATGAATTTAAGTTCAGAACAATGAAAGTTTGGCAGTCCGTAATTTTTTTTCTGCTTAGCGAATACGTTAAAATACTCGAATGATAAAACATTACGCAAGGAGCTTCTCGCAGAATTTATTTGAAAGATTTTGCGGAAATAAGTAAAAGTTTATATTTCTTTATTGGGAATGTAAAACTTTGTTGTATAAGTTACACAGAGCAAAAACTGCCTCATAGAATCAAGAAGATTTTCTCTATGAAACGTTTTTAGGCAAAGGGGTATCCCAGCAGAAAGAAGCGAAGACTTTTTTAAAGGGATTCCTTTAATTTTTATGTGGTAAATCTTATTAATTTTGTCAAGAAGAAAAACTCATAAAATCAAGAAGAAATCTTGTTATTTGCAATTTTTTATACTCATGTTTTGTTTTTTTTTGGGCACAAAAAAACAATTCATAGAGAATAACTTCTTGATTTTTATTAGGTTTTCTTCTTAATTACATAAAAATTGGATTTCTTATTGATTTCATCAGGTCATCTTATTAATTTTTTTAAAAAGGTTTTCCTTAATGATTTCATTAGGTTGCCTTCTTGATTTTTTCAAAAAGGTTTTCTTCTTGATTTTACTAGGTTTCCTGTTATTTCAAAATTATGAAATAACAAATACAGACACAATTTTTTTAAAAGGTTTTTTTTTGCGTTTTGTTCCTTGTCATAATGAAATTAAACTTTTAGTTAGCGAATTAATTAATAAAAAAAACAATCTTTTAGTACTCTTTTTTTAATAATCTGAGTTAATACGTGAGTAAAATGAGCTTTTTTTTTAATAATAGTAAGTTTGTTAACAAATTGTGTATGAAGTTTATATGTATTATAGTACTGCCATGACTGAAGAAAAGAATTTAACCGAAGATATTCAAAACCATATATCGGCCCGACAAAATCCAACCTTCAAATAGAGGCAACTTATAGTAATGGGCTTAAGTAATTATAACAATGTATTTATTTAAGCAAATATATGTAATTATATATATGTAAAAAGTCAGTAATATAGTAGTATTAATAATATTTACGGTTTATTATTACATCTACTATTAATACATATAGAAATAATAAATAAATAAAAAAATTATAAAATAAAATCAGGAAGTATTATTAATAAAAAAGTCAATAAGATAACCTAGTAAAATAGAGAAGAAAACCTTTTTGAAAAAATCAGGAAGAATACCTAATAAAATCCATGTTTCCTTTTTGATTTTTTCACAAAGGTTTTCCCTATGAAATTAATAAGATGTTCTTCTTGAAAAAAAACCATAGAGATATCTTGTAAATTTTGTTCTATTTTATTAGGTACTACTAGGCACATTTTGCTCTGTGTATGTTATCCCTTTCCGAATTTAGAAAAATATTCCATATTTTGCTTCTACTCTATCAGTTTTTACTCACCTCCCTACACTTATTATTGGTTCCTTCTTACAAATATTTTAATAAAACTTATATACTTGAAAGGTAATGAGCTTTTGTGACGTATTCGAATACGTTTCAAAACAATCAGAAGACAGTAAAAAATGGTGTATTAAATACAGTAAATTAAAGGAGTGACACTGTAAGCGATGCCGTTGCAACATATTGATGTTTAAACATACGCTGTAATTCATGCAAAAAAAAATATGTTTCGGAAAATTAGTTACAGTACTTGAGAATTAAATTAAGGGGTATTAAATTAATTTTAAGGGAATTGACGATTAATTAGGCACCCTAAATTACCAATATTAGCAATACCCAGCAAGATATTAATTTTTTATTTAAAAATATTCTACATTAATTCATTTTATTTATTTTATATTTATAATTCGCAAACGTTCTGTGTTACGGACGTGTTTGAAAGACAAGTTAAAAGTAAGAAAACTTCACTTTACGTACGTATGTATGTCACGTTATTCGTATAGATTAATAAAAACTTATTAAGAAAAGGAAGAAAAGTTAAATGAACCGTTTCAGAAAATATTAGCATTGCTATTTGCTTCTCGAGTAGCGGAAAGTTATTCCAAGCATGAGCGGTAAGAATATGAAGCTTTAATCCGGAAATCTAAAACTCATTATAAGGTCTTATTATTGTTCAGCTCCGTAGCAGTTGGTTGCTTCTAATTTTATAATATAAAAATTTCGGCGTTCGAGCGTACGAATTTCATCCTACTTTCCAAAGAAACTCTATGAGGAAAGAAGATTGATTATTAATATGCTTCAGTTTATAATCCATATTTGATAACATTATTGTGCACAACTTTCATCGCTAAATTAAGCCAAGTCTTGGCAAGTTATTTTTCACTTGCATGGACCAAAGAACTCTTGGTTTTGTGGAAGTTTGACCAACCAGGCAGTGTATGCAATTCGTCCATCAGTAACTATTTAAATTTTGCCACCATTTCTAACCACATCTTGAGAAATAAAAGGATTAAGTTTTTTACTACATTTGCTTTTCCGTGGATTCAGATACAGACCGCTCGCGTACAATAAAATGAGAGATTTTGTTAAAGATATTTTAAAGTTGCAATTTTTTATAAAGTACTCGTACACGAAAGAAAATCAAAGCCAAGCAAGTAAGGTTATTGTTTAGTAACAAGCAGAAAAATGAAACAGAGATCACTTGAAAAAATATACTTAAATCAAGTTGAGCGAAATCGCAAGCAATTCAAATCGCTTTGCAAAATGAGAAAGAAGCTAAAACCGATAGTGAGATAGACATTGACATTACTGCCGCAAAGTCAACACGAAGGACGGTGGTGCGAATAATAAAAATTACAATCATAACCAGCAACAATTTTGTTGTGTCCACCGCAAGAATTAAACAGCTTAAAGCAATAAAATGTTTAATAATATCTTTGAAATTTCAGTTTTTACTTCTTTAATTTTATTATTAGTGTTTTTGTTTTTCATGATTTGTGTCTAAATAAATACAACACGACATCTTTTTATTTTCATTTTACGATTTTATCTTCATTTCGTTTTTACAGGTTGTTATTCCACAGATTCCAGTACAGATTCATTTGGAACAACATTCATATACAGATTAAAGCAGCCAGCTGTGAAAGTTATCCAGAATGAAGGTTTATTAGTTTTAGTTTAGCCCCTCGTCCCTGCTTGTTATTTTGTTTTCGTTGACTCTGAAAAATGTGTCTTTGTATAGTGATTAGATGCGACATGACATTTTTTAAACGCCCGTTTCATTTCTACATGATGCAGACATTCGCTCTACACGTTTAATCACTTGTTGTACGAGTATTCGGCCTTTTCCTAAATGTGTATATCACGAATATGATAAATATTGATGTCATTTGACTTATTTTTAAGCCACTGAGCTTTTTCTCTAGTTGCTTGATGCGAACAAGTTGGATTGGACATTTTAAATACTGGAAGTGCGTCAAGTCACTTCGCATAAGATTTAAATTTAGTAAAATAAAAAGTTTTGATATCTGCAGACTTAGCAGAGAAGACAACTAACTTATTTGTAGCAGCAACTATTTGATTGCAATTCTGCATCGCTGATGATACAGATTGCAGCAAAAGATCTTCAACATTTTTTTTTTTTGGAAAAAAATGTTTTATATTATTTTACTTTATATATATTCCTTAAAAGTTATTTCTGCTTTCTACTCTAATTAAAATGAAAAATATTCGGTTTACTGGTTTAGTAATTCGTAAATTAGTAAAAAACCTTTAAAAGTTATAAAATAGAAAGACGTTTCACAAGATTCATAGATTCTGTTCTTCACATTAATTAAATTTTTTATAAAGTTAAAAAAATATCTTTTGAATATCTCAATTTAAGATCTTACTTTTTCTGGCTCTATTACTCTTACTGATGCAAATTATATCCAAATATTTAATTATAACATTTTTATATCTTAATTTTTGATCTTCTTGATTACAGCTCATATTTTCCAAATTAACTTCTTAAAAATTTCTTTAATTAATTTTTCTTCAATCATAAAAAGTAACAAGCTTGCACGTTACTTTTATTGCATAAATATTTATTTATTTATTTTTTTATTTTTTTTATTTTAGTACTCTGCGCAGAGAATGGCTCGTACTTATTTTCCTGTTGTCTTGTAAGTAGTTACGTTGTGATATTTTTAAGTGAAAAATTTGTTTCATTATAAAGTCAACAATCCAAAACAAAAAAAAAAAAAAAAAAAAAAAAAAGAGAAACATTCCTTGCCAGTTTTATTTTAATTATCAAAACTTATTTAAAGTTAAATAAGCAGAAAAACTTAACAATTCAGCAAACATTGTGTGATTTTTCTTAATAAATGCGGCAAGTAGCTAAAAGACAGATAAGATTAAAGTTATTTAAACAGTTTAATACGTACTACAACAGTTAACACTGGCGAACTTCGTAATGAGCATGGCATTAATACAGTTGGCAATTAACAGACACCCTACAGATGGAACAGTGGCAATTTATTTGATTTGTGGTGGCAGTGTAAGAGCATCACTCTTGCAACAAGCTTTTGATTTCTAAAACTGCATGGCACAGGGAGACGATTGCATGTCTAAGCTTATTAGCGTCACAAATGTACAATGGTAAAATAAAAAAAAAAACTACTCGCATATAGAGGTCACAAATGTGAGGAAAAAAAGATCGTACGAACAAATAGAAAGCAATAAGGAGAATACATATAAGAGAATACATATAATTTCGAATTAAATCTTTCTTTGGTCACATACTTACCGCACATCTACGAGTACGAAACATGATAGGGAACGACAACGTTACACAATCTTTGGGCAATAAATATTTATGAGTCGCGAAGAACTTCTTAAAAGCAATAAAATTTTAATAAAGCAACAAATAATATAATTATTAAACAATAACTGTCTTCGCGCATTAAGTGTAATTTTTTAACTTTCTTTGTGTTTATGAAAAATTATAACGAAGAGATTTTATTTTTCTGTTGAAAACACAACAAAAGGGCACCGCCGTCTTTTAAACTCAAAATGTTCGCATAAAAGTGAGATTTTCTACCGGCAGAGTTAGAAGCAGTTAATTAAAGCTCAAGCAAAGACATTTTTATTAGAAAAGGATTACAAAAATATATTATAATGACCAAAATTCTGATGTCCTTTTTCTGGCAGGATTCACTATAAGTTAGTAAAACATTCTAAGGACTTACTTGGAGCACTTAGAAACTATGCTGTAAAACTCGTTTCATTAATTTTAATACGAGTTAAAGTTGGACCACTTCCAATAAAAACAAACTGTTCATATCTTTAATCGATAACTCTGACTACGAAATTACAACATATGCAATCCTTGCTAAATTGTTCTCAGAGAAAATGCTTTTCAGGTATAAAGCTGTACGTCACATAGAATACTTCATACTTTGTATATTCAAATACAATTTGGTTTTAACTTTTTGCATACGTTCAGTACTTTGACAATTGGCAGTTCACAGATTCCATTACAAAAATATAGTTTAAAATTTATTATCAGGACTTGAGGTAAAAACAGCTGATTCATAACAATAAAGCAAAGTATACATACGACGTACTCTATGGGAGTCCGCCTTAAGACTGCACTGTCTCATATATGTAAGTGCAAAATTTCTCTAACCAGGCATTTGAGGAGCGTGTGGCTGTTGTGAGCAGGGCTGCGAATGGCCATAATAAACAAAAAACTCATCCTCTGTGAGTGAGAGGGAGAGAGAAAGAGATACACATAGTTAATTATTCTTTTCAAGGCCTCTTATAGCGTATAGTGCGTAAGCCATCTATATCAGCAGCTTACAACTTAGACACCGCAAAAGCCAATTATTGCATACTTTTCGATGGCTGTTAGTCATTGTTTTCTTTTACCCTCTTTCTTCAGAGTATACTGATGTGCGCTGTCGTGGAAATTTAGGTTATAATGGGTCACTTTTAGGAGGAGGCAACTACATAGTTTACTTTTTCCATACAAGCAGGCTCGCCTAGATGTCGAACCTCCATGCAGCTATTTTTTTCATTCAGCCGTCCATCTAATCAAAAATATTGATATAATAATCACATTCATCATCTATTAAATCTGATACATTTGCTCACACATACATACATCTATGTATCTGTGTATATCAATTTAAATCTGTTCCGCAATTATTATTGACTCAATGTCGTTGTGGCGCAGCAGAAAACAAGAAATAAAATAAGGGAACCAAAATTAATGTTGCCTACAACACTTGTGGATGGGAATGTGTATGTTTTTATGCTAAATCAATTGTGTTAATGATTGTGTGAAGACAACTTGATTGTGTTTAAAGATATTTATATATATATATACATATACATATATATATATATATATATATTATCATAAATATGAAATGACGACGAAGATGACGAACGTGGTAATAATCATTTTCAACAGCAGGATGATTATACTTCGTTTAAAGCTCGGCCACACCAGCTCTTACAAATATGTATGTATGTGTGTATGAATATAATGAGAAATGCATTTATAAATAAAGCTGTTTGTATGTAGATTGGTGCCTCCGCTCTCATTTGATTCATCCAAGCCAAAATTAAAAAGAAAAGCAAATTGGCCACATATGGACAATGTCCTCCTTTTACGACTATGTTAGATACTTTAGCTTCATGTGTCTTGTATTCAAACTCCTATGAATTGTTTTTGATTGTCTTGTATTTTGCTGTCTTTATTGTTGATGTCATTGGACGGTTTCAAATTTCATTTCGTTTTCTTTTCTAGTGTTTTATAAATTTTGTCTTCAGTTTGTGTTTGTTATTTGCCATTTTTCTGAATGTCGGTCCGGCTGTCCGTCCATCTTTCGCGTGCATTACTGTTGGAGACCTTTATAAACGCAGTTGTTTGACAAGCAGGAAATTACATGCAATTACAATTTGCTCGCGTGAATAAATGTATAGTGTGACACAGAAATTTGCCATTATATGTATAAGCAAGTGAGTGAATGAAAGAGAGTGACTGTATATCTTCACTTGATATAAAATCCTATACAGAACCGTCGTCTCTTCATTGCCGCAAACATACGGCGTGTTATTGCAATTTTTATATTTTTACTGAGACAATTATTTGACTCTTGCAATTAATGACGTCGAGTGCAGGGAATGCACCAGAATGAACGTATTTTGCGTAATTTTAATTGGCAAAACAAGTCTAAGTAAATTATAGTGTTATTAATGACTGTCTTTATAGCTGTCCTTGATTTACAAATTGACGTTTTTATATTTACTTTATTCTTTTTCTGTAGAATTGTTAAAAGTGATGTAATAATTGAAATGACAAAATAATAATATATATATAATGAAAAATGAAATATTTATCAAGTTAATTATTTTGTAGAACATTGAATCAACATATGCATGTATTAGGTTTTTTTTAGAAAGTAATTAAATAAGATAGATTGAAGAACAACTTAATAAATATCGCCATGGAAATTTAAGTTTTTATTTTAAAGGAAAGAAATGTCCAACTAGAGAGTTCAATATAAAAATCGGTGTAACTTTAGCAGAAATAATATGGCTAAAAAGCATTTACAGATTGAGATGACTATTTTCATAATTAGATTGAATTGTGTACGATGCAGTTTTAAAAACTTGAAACATATTTAATGATTCTGCTCTCACAAAATGAATAATTCAGTATAAATACAGACTCTTAGTGTTTGACTTCCAGTAAAGCTTCGACGTTTCATATGGCTTTAGTCTGAATTTTTCTTATCTTATCGAGAGTGTTGTTGGGTGTTTCACTAAGTTCGTCCATTGCAAATAGGTAAGGTAGAGTATTCACTCTCTTACAAAAAATTGGATAAATTTAATACATCTTGGGATAATTGTTGATGAAGGGATGGCATACATGTTAACATATCATTATATATATGAGGATATACACACATCGGTAAAATAAAATTGTGTATAACTTGGCTACCAAAAACCACTTTACAGCCATTAATGGGACGCTTTCCATTCTTTACGCCTTTTCTGTTCAACTACTAGCCCTACTTCCGGCATAACTCATTGCTTGGGGACTACTTTTGGAACATCTTGAACATCTACTTGGTTGGTTTCACTCAAGTAAATATTTTATGTGTGAAAAAAGAACCCGGTCATTTTTCTGCATTCAGCAATAGGAGAATGATTTTCAAACCCCAGTAGAATAATCAATAAAGCATAGTCTTCCGTAATTCATAATTAATGTAATTCTATAAGTTCATCGATGAATTTGTAACATCCAACTAGCGTATCTTAGAAACAAAAAAAAACTTGCAAAGTGGAATAAACTGCATATAAACTGTCTTAAGAATAAGCCAAACTCAGCCTATTCGACCTTTTAAACATACGAAGTATCTTGTATCTGAAAAACTCCTTTGAATTCGTTACATACTTTCTATATGATGAACTAGTTTGACGGCTGCTACATACTCTAATTACTATAATAAAATAAATGGCTTCAATGCTTTTAATTGTACAATTTTATTCGAACAAGACATTGTTAGAGCTTAACCGTACTTCATATATAAACTTTATTTCACATAATTTTTTAATGCGTAAGCGAAACACACAGTGCTTTGACTCAAAACACTAAATCTATTAAAAAGCACATAATTAGACTTTAGTTTGTACTTTTATATTTTTAAAAGTTTTTAAAAGAAAGAAAATTTTTTAAATTGTTTCGTTAAAAGAATAAGTATGTAATTATGCTACGGATTTGTTGTATTTATCTCAGTGTCAGAGTTTAGGAAAAATAGTTACTTTCTAAAAGAAATGATTTAAATTCTCTAGTGACACTCTTTAATGTCGTAGGTCCAACAGAGATATATGAACTTTAAGTAACAAATCACTTAACCTTTATTGGATTTTCCGTATTCAATACGGAAATCGTAAAGTTTTAATTTCTTTATTAGCATTACAATTTTAATCATATTCACGTTATTTAAACTTAAATTCCGAAAGATGCGAAATTCTTCAGAATAAAATTATAAAAATAATTAAAACTTTGTTTTCAATAAATTCCATAAATAAATGTATAATAATGAGCAATATGGGGAAACATCTCAATATGGAATAATTGAGTTGATATTAAATTTCCAATGGCGAAGATTAATAAATTTGATAATAAATTTGTAAGAAAAATTTGCACTGAAAAATTCATATTTGGTTTCAACTTCGATGTTATCTTTTTTGAAGCCAGTATGAATTCAGATTGTATAGTAAGGTAATTTGTAATCTGAAGGTACTAATTTGTATGTGTGAAGTTTTTCTTAAAATATATTCGTAATTCTTATTTCTTAAAAATTATAAAACCGCAGTTGAAGTCAACTTTGAAAATTTGCATCGTGAAGAAGCAAAAATACATTAGATATGATTGAATTATTATTTATTTAAATGAAAGACTAATAAAAGATCTCTAAAGTTTGTCTACTCGCAATGACGTGATGCACAAAGATAATCACTAATTTATTTCAACGCATTCACGAACAAAATTAATGTCTTACTAAGTGAGTAAACTGCTAATAAAAAAAAAAAAAGTTGCAAATTCGAATTGGACTATAAACCCATAGCTAGAAAAATTCATATTTAAACAGAAATTATATTGAAGATAAATTAATTTATTATTTTGTCTTTATTTGATATTTAAATCACACTAGAAAAATCTATTATTTTGTTCAAGTCATGCAATGTATTGTGTCAGAATTAATTGTAGTTTTTTGCATCGATCTAATAATGCTGCAGAAGGACTCAAAGGAGAATCGAGGTAAATTTTAAAGGATGTGAAGATATGATAAGTGCTGACGCTTGTATTGGAAATTTCCTAAATTGTTTTTTCTAATTTCTAGAAAACATTTGCTGTGAGTAGAAACAAATTCTTTTTTCCCACACTTATACGAGTTCACGTACATACGCGTGGTAAATAATTAATATATTCGTATGTGACAAGTTATTTAAAATATGGTTTTCGCAACAATTAGTTTGCATACAAATTAAAACTTGTTTGTCGATCTTGATTTGCAAAATAAATTAATTAGACGCTGCCAGAAAAGTGGAAAATGTACGATCTTTTAAGTTGCTGCAACTACACCAATTTGAATGCTGTTGTAAAAAATTTATTTGCATGAGATGGTAATAAATTGAAAATGCACAGCAAACTGCAATAAAAAATTATTTTATTTATTATTAATAAAACAACAACTTGTTCAGACAAATTGTTTTGTGTTTTTACAAGTTCACCGTGACAACGATAAACTTCAAATCAAAATGTTAAAGACAATTTATTTACATACACACACAGTTTAACAAATGCAACACTAAGTAACATTTGTAGATTTAAGCTTTTAAAGCTTGTGATTAAAAAATTTATTATATTTATTGTTTATATTATTTTTCAATTAGGGGCATCTAAAAATGAAACTTCTACTCGTAAAAGAAAGTTCGTTTTTCAACACACTAAATTTTTGTGTAAAACTCATTTAAAATGGTTACAACTATTTTTTAAAGTTTTTCCAACTTCGATAATACAAAATTAACTTCAAAAAAGTAACTCAATAAATTACAATCAAACATTTAAAATAAAGATCTGGGAATGAGATGTATTTCTTAATCTGCCAAGAGAGTGAAGTCTGCTTTCGAGGCAAACTGCCTTTGAAAGAAGAAATGTAGTTGCAACAAAATATAATTGTAGGCATATTATAATGGAACTTATAAGCAAATATCAGCTATTTAACTTGGGAAGCAAGCTCTATTAACATTTCGGTAACTATAGAATCAGCACATGATAAGTTACCGTGGGATTAAAAAAAGTTAAACTTCTGCTTTTTAGCATCTTGGTCTGAGAAAATGCCCTAACAAGAAGGCGGACACCAGAAAAGAAATAAAAACGTTGAGTCATTGTTATTAAACCGAGTATTATCCATTAAATATTGGTTGTGGCACCTTTAAAAACAAGTTAGTGGTGATACGTTGATGTGCAACCACAAGGTCTTCCCATCTTCAAAGGGGTACTCAAAAGATGCATATACAATTTATGAGTGCTCAAGGGACTTCGATTACGCCGCCTTACCCTCCATAGTTTAGACGCTATATTGATTTTAGTTGAGATCCAAAATTCGTCTATATCACATCACAATTTGTAAACTTTACACAGGGTTTTATCTACACTTTCAATAAGCCGTATCATTTTTAAAACTGCATTTTACTAGTACAATATGAAAGCAACTTAAAAACACAACAAACCAAATAATTAATAACAAATAAATTGGGAAAATATCTTAAGTAATAAATTCAGCACACCAGTCCATTCCACACTAGTTATAAGGAAGAAAAATCGATGTTGGTCCTTTTCGATTAAAATACAAAAAAAAATACGCGATATTTAAAATAATTAATCCTTTTTTACTTTTTTATATCAGTAAGTTCTTTAGCTACAAATAAATAAGATCGTGTCTTCAATTCCCTCGTGCGATCAGCACAAAATAAAATATTCACATGAATTTTTCTCAGGTGCCGTGACACCTCAAGGATGTATTGTTACAAGAATACTTAAGTGACAAAATCATAGAAATTGGCTGTGTCAGATAGCAGGGTTGTTCGTAATAAATATCGAATTAGAAAGCTAATCCTGCCACATAATTTACGATATTTAATTTGTACTTTTTTCCAATGTAGTCTATTTCGGGAAGGCGTCACAATGCCAGCAATGATTAAATAAATGCGATAATTTACTTCTGACAAGACAGATAATCCCCGCAAAACTTTAAATATACAGCATACTGTACCATTGAATTTCTAGGATTAAGGAAAAGCATATGTACCAAAATATCTCTGCCATGCAATATAAATTCGGTCAATTAATTCTGCTCAATTAATTCTAATTAGAGTTATTAAAGCAGGATATGTGTTTATTGAAGTAGTAACGGAATTGTTTCCACTATAATTATAATAACTTATAATGTTATATATGGTTATATATTAACCAGATGACACCAAAGTGTGGCGAGGTGTTTTTTATTTGCAAATTGCAAAAACAAACTTTTTTCTGGATCATTAATATTACAAACACGTCGCCTTAATGCTTGAATGCCAATTGTACTTGCAACAAAGCATGCAACAAAAAATTCATTTAATGCACAATGAACAAATAAGAAAAGAAAGGCGTATAGAGACGGAGAGAGAAGGAAAATACTACACCAATGCATATTCAGCAAATAAAGAATTCAGCCAACCATTCGATCGAATGGCCGTTCCAACAACCAACTAAACTGCTAACTAATTATAGTTTCACAATTTTTAGTACGCGTGCAAAAAAACCATTTTTTCATTTGGTTAATATTTAATTAATAGGTTTATCACAGGATTTCATTACCAGCGTGTTACAGGGGAAACAATTATAATCAAAATACACTGTAGAATTAGAAGTAAGGCCTTTCCTATTACTTACTCATATTAGAGTTTCAAATAGGAAGAACTCTTTGAATGCTGTTTGCAGTAAACTAAAATACTTTTGCTAACAAAAATTTTATTAGGGAAACTGGCGGCCTTTGGTTAAGGGTATATTATAGTACTCTAACTTATTATAAAATAGAATCCGGTTCTGCTCAACAATCGTTGCTTTACAACAAATAAGAAAGATTTTTGCCACCACGTTCTCAATACTAAGAAACGAATGATTTACAATTTTAATACAAATATATTTTTTATCTATGGACGAGCATATTAACTATCCCTCTTCATTGAAAAAATTTGTATATTCATTTGTTTGCGTGGCATTATGTAGAAAAACTTGTTATATATTCGTTTTTAGTTAATTCTTATAATTATTTTTATTGCAATTGCACGCATTTGATACCAATAAAATTTTAAATAGGTTTCTGTGAAATTAATTATAAAGTTAAGCAAAATGAAAAATCATCTTAAATAACATTTTATTAATTTATTAATTATAAATTTATTAATTTAATATTTATTAATTCCAAATAACCGCTTCTTAATTTTGGTTACAATTACAAGATGGTAAAAAATAGTATAGCATTTTCCTCTGTTACGTTTGCTGGAGCAAACGAGAAACCTTGTGATTAGAAAAAAACTTTAGTTATCTAATTATCACTAATAAGAAATAACATTCATCTTTTTTTTTTAGCATCCATGGGCAAGTAATTTATTATAAATACATTTTTTCTTAAGATCAAAAAATCTGTTATTCGTCGATTAGTTGAAATATTTGAAAAGTATTTACGCATAGAGATGTATAATTTTTAATTACAGCCTTTTTGCAATTCATATGGGAATAAAATTTTGATTCTTAGCATTCCCATATACTTCCCAAATACAAACATTTTCAGACAATGAAATTATATTCATACATCCATATGTATCCATATGTATTCACATAGGAACCTACATGTTTTCTGCATTTAAAGCCAACTTCTGTAAAGGATAACAATTTTTGAATCTTTTTTAAAATTATTTTGTATAAATAAAATAGAAACGCAATTAGTCATTTACATATAAGTATGTAAATAATATAGCCAACTTGGCATACACTTAACAAAAATTTTTAGAATGTCTTAAATTTGTGCAAAAGCTTGGAATATAAATTTATATATGAACACATTAAATCAGCATTCGAACCGTTTTATGTATACATACTTATGTACAGACATAAATATTTGCGTACAATTTACTTATTACTTATTTGGATACATATGTACATACCTCGTTTATATAAGAATAATCCGGAAAACATTTTGTAGCATGCATGTATAAGTGACCTCTTTGTATTTCTTATTCAAAATGAGTGTAGACGGGCTTCTACGTACATATATAGATGTATGGATGCGTGAATGAGTTTCCCCGTTTCATTTTTTTTGAAAGTATTTCTTTTTTAACTTGAATTAAAAATTTTACCACATTTAATTTCAATTACATATTTTTATTTTGAAAGCAATAATTTTTTTTGGCAAACTTTGTTATTTTTCATTATTATTCACTTAAATTATAACAAAGAAATTCATACATTCATATTTTTAATAAATTTTGCGGGACATTATTGTTACAATGTATTAAGAATTAAACTGTATAATTTAGCACTTCAAGGGCTTATAACAGTCATATATATACATCCAAACAAACATATTTAGTACACAAATTTCATACGTTCATTTCACACACACGATTAGTTATCAGTCAAGCTTGCAAATTATTTTATACCATGCTTAGTTTTTTTTTACGTGACGCAACCAGTAAGCCGACGGCTATGTAAGATCGTTACATATAGTATATGGCAAGCATCCACCTACTAATGGAAAAACAACACCAAACGACATTGATTGCGACTTGTGACTCTTTTTTGCATGTAAATGAGTGTGTGCGTTTAGTAAATTATTTTTTAATGCTTTTTTCGCAGCCTTAAATGTCTCTGATAACGAGGAGACAAAAATACAAATGGGTGTTCTGTTATTGTTGCTGTTTTTGCTTTTTAACTGTATACTTTTTGTTGGTAATGTAATATAGGGTGACGGTTATTTTGAGCTACCAACCAATGACACACGACGACATTTTTTCACAAGCATATTATTTTCCGGTAATAAGAGCGAGAAAGCAGTAAGAATTTCCTGGGGAGTGAAGCACACAGTGCGATAAATAAAAAAACATTATGCAGAACAACAAAAAAAGACTACGGATTTTATAATGACGTTGTTGCTGTTGTTGTTGTTGCTGCTGCCTAAGCGTGGCAGTATGTGTTTTTCTGATTTCTTTAGAGTATTGAAAAGAGTCACACAACATAGAGCAAAATTTAACGACAAAGAAGGAGAGTGTTTAACGACAAAAACTACATTCACAATTTTGCTTTCTGCTTGAACAATATGGGAGTGTAAGACCGTTGATGTGATTTTGAGAGTGTGATTTTTTAAATTGCGAAAGGTGGGTGACACTTTTTTTAAGTAAAAATACTTTAAGCACGGGTTTTTTTAAAGGGTTGTTTATAAAAGACACTCCTGTGGTTTAATAAAAATACACTCACTAAATTTTTTTGTTTGTTTTTATATTAATTATAATACGTGCATATGTATGCGTAATTAATTAATTTTCTTCATTTATATCATTTAAATTTCTTGCTTTATTAATTAGCAATAATATTGAAAATAACATCGTATTTATCACGTCCGTGTAGATACATACTAATGAATATATATTTTTGTTTTTGTTTTTTTAATAATGTATACGCGACGTTCAGATGTTTGATAGTAGGCAAGTCGCAAGCCACTGGAGTGGCTGCTGGCATGTTAGTAATGGACGACCGACAACAACGACAACTTTGTGTGTAAGTGTGTTTGTTTATATTGCTTAATGTATGGTAAAGAAAAAAGCAAGTAAACGTTGCTTGAGAACCAGACCAACAAAACACAATATCGAACAAAAAATATACAACAGAAAAAAAGTGAAAAAATTGAACAAAACGACCATCCATACACTTTTATGCGTCTGTTGGGTAACTACATGCATACATAGACTTTGTGTTGTCTGTCCCCCAACCATCCATATAACACTCTCAATATAAATATACATATACAAACGCATATGAATCGTTTAAGAGACTCAGTAAAATCAAAAAAAAAAAAAATACAAAAAATCTAAACCCATTGTAAATCGACCACATAACCGATAGAAAGAGCACACACATGTACGAATCTCAGTGTATTATATACAGTGTATATAGACCTCATCGAATGAAATAAAACCAACCCAAAAATTTCATAGACCTGTGAGCATGTACTCTCTCTCTCTCTTTTCAAATATATTGCTAAGAGGAATTTCATAAACCTGTAGTAATTTGCCTTAGCTAAATAACTCTTAAAATCTTCTCCTCTCTCTTATAAAATTTTCATGTACTTTTTGTATTAAATTTTTAGAAATTTTCTTCATAAATATGTATAAATTCTGATTGCAATTTATGAGAGCATATGTTTCTCTTTGTTACTGAGTTGCCCAAAAACAGTGCAAGTGTACTTACCCATAATCCTAAAGCAAAATACACATGTACATATGTATATCCATTTGAATGATATATATATGGATAAATTTGTGTATATAGATAGGTGTGGATTTTCCGTCTTGAATTATTTAAATATTATTTATTTAAATAGATAATCACTTAATAGAAACCATGATCTTTATAGATTTTAATTTTTTGTCAATGTCTCTTTTGTCTGCTTTCCAATTAAAAACTACAATAGTTTCTATAAAAATGTTCATATATTAAACATCCGCACACAAAACATATATTTATATACAGACATGAATGTATATACTTTTACTGCTATTAGGTTTGGTTGCATTGTTAAGATATTGTAGATAACTGTATTTCGATAGTGCTAAAATGAAACTCATCGGTAAACCTTTAACCAAAAATTCTTGGAAAAGAATCCCATACGTTCTTATGTCAAGCCCTTACTCTCAACAATCATTTGGGGATTTCAAAAACACCATCATAGAAGCCCGGAAAAAGTTTTTGAAATCTACCCAATAAATGTTCTTCGATATGAATCTCTTTTATTTCCTATATACACTGGATTAACCTCTGTATGCCGTACCTACATGGGCTAATAAAAAAATTATAAAAATCAATTCTTTTAATAAGTCCTTTAAAAGGCCTAAGATACACGCCAACTCCTCGGCTTCTGGAAAAATAGCGCAAAAATAGTAGCGTACAATAAGTGTTGGAAAGCCGTACGTCACTCCTGCTTTATAAATATTGTCCTGCGGCTCATTTTTTTTTTTTTTTCTTAAAGTATATAGAAATGTTTTCAATGTATTCAGTTTTTCTACTTTTGTAAAAAGTAAATAAAAAACTTTGTGAGAATTAATACTAAATCAGTAAATCAGAACATTTATTAATTCTTACTCCATTTTTATTTAGAATTGTATCTTCTATAAGAGTTTATCCCTAAAGTACATAAACAGCGGAAAAGTCTTAAACTATTTGTGGTTTAGGAATGTATTTAAAAGTATTATTAAATATTTTTAGAGAACACAAATTTAAACAAGCAGCATTAAATTGTATGAAAACATTTATTTGTTCAAGAATTTCATGAATTTGAAATCTTAACCGAAGAAACCATTAACACCAGATGCATACATTACTTTACTTAACGCAGATGTTTCACGTCACGTTGGACTCTGGAAAAGAACGCAACCCAATAATTTATTAGGATTTTTTTTTTTTTTTGTAAAAATATATTTCTGGTAAGATGAGATTAAGCAATGCAATTGAAATTTTCTTAATTAAATATATTTGTAAATATCCGCAGTGTTCAATAATATAATTTTAAAAGTGTGCTTCTGTGATTCGGCCGCAGGTTAATAATAACATTTTTTATATTCTGCTATTTCTTATCAATTCCTTACAAAAACATGTTTCTATTTTAAAAAATACAATTTTCCTTTTAAAATTGTAAATCCAAAATAATTCTAACCTTTTCACTTACGTAGAATGTTTCCTGGCGACCACTTTTTTATCAAATTGTTTTCTAACTTTAATTTTAAGTATAAAAATATTTTATTATTGCAAGCTATTAAAATTAACACAATTCTGCTAATAATATAAATTTGCAGATAAATTTTGCTTAAACTTAGTAAACATATACATACATACTTAATATCATTTCCGATTGTACTTTCCTTTTTTTTCTTCCTTTTGATTCTTTCTATTCTCAATAAAATAAATCACACCAATCAAACGAAATTTGTTAACAAATTTTTATAAAAAAATATTATTTATAACTTAAATAATAAATTTTTTTTTATAGATATATTTACTTATATATATATATAAACTTCAGGTTACAAGTATTATAAATCGCCATTCTCGCGTATGTAACTAATTATGAACAATTTAATTTTTTTTTCGATACAATAGAAAATGTGCCGCCATATTTTTTTTTTAATTTTATAAAAGATATCATTTTATAGGTTTCTTATAATGCTTGTATATAACAATTAGTATAATTTTTCCTACAACTACATCGGACAATTTTAAATATGGACTATTTATTAGGATATTTATTACATTTTTCCTTTTTTTTAACTTTTACTAAAGTTGAAATTACATAGCAAGAAGAAATTAGAAAAGAAATAAATTAAACGGAAATACAACACTGAGACACCAATAAATTATAATATAATCCAACTAATTAATTCTTTTATTATTAAAGTTAGTAACTGCAATTTTATATTACATTAACAGGGCAGCTATTTGATCAAGCAATCAAATTATATGTATGTTAACATGGCTTTAAAAAAAGGATCACTGACTTCATAATTAGCATTAGGTAAAAGTCGAAGGGTGCAGTATTAAAAATTTTAATATATTATTGTATTAAGTAGTTTTATTAATGTGTGAAAAGCAACGAAAATTTACAAACTTAAAAATGGGAATTTATTTTGATCATGTATAGAACTTATCCATTTATATTATTTTTTGAATGTGCCAAATAAATTTTTATTTGTTCTATGTTCTTATTTTTTTGTTCTATGTCGTCAATAAAATGATAAACTTAAAATATTAACTTTTCCATAATATATTTTTAAAAAATATTTAAATTATTTTACAAAAGAACTGAAAATTATTTAATTTCAGTGCACGAAAATAATTACTTGTACGATAGTATTTTTTTCAAAAAAAAAAATTTTATAAAGTCTAAAATTTTATTTCAGCTTTAATAAGTAACGATTTTCTTAATTTATAAATATGTATATATGTATACATACATATATTTATGTATATTGGTATTATGTTATCCAAAAATTGGTCCAATTGGTATTTTTCATTTGAGTGGGAGTACAGTTGAACTTTAACTCTTGAATATATGTAAATATGTATGTACATATATATTAATATTCGCATAGTTCAAATATTTGTTCTGTTTATTTTAAGAGACAGATAAGTTTTGAAAAACAATAATAAGTTTATTCAAATATTAAAATCTTTTAAGAAACAGATGCATACATACATACATATATGTATAGTACCTACCTCCTAACCTAGATGCAATGTGTAGACATGTATGTATAAATGGGTGTATATTCATGAACAGTACTTACGCATTATTTAGCAGATGAACTCGTGGTATTTTCTAACGCTTTCCCTTTCTCACTACAGTAGGGAGTCACCTTTGTATGACAAAAATAATAACAACAACGTGAGAATGTTATCACTAACTTCTCCAGCGCTCAGGTACGACATGCCCATATTTTTAAGTATCCACGTGTGTGCCTGACATACAATGTACTCAAATGTGAATCGATTCTATTCAATAGAGTCTCAGCATCTGCACACACACTACATTAATATATTAGAAAATTAAAATTATATCACCACAAACTTCAAATACGTGTGTACATCTTATGAAAAGTATATTGGTAGGAGAGGGAGGACAATTTATCATTTCTGTGTGTTTGTGTCTAACACTCACAATACATACACTAACGTTTTACCAGAAAGAACAAAAATTAAATTATTCGATTAATTTATTAAATTTTTAGTGGAATCGAGGAATATTTTTATTTCTAATTATAACGGAACTGAGGCAATAATTATATGCAATTTTAAAAATACATATATCCCATTCTGGTGACACTTAAATTATATTTCTGATATTGTCGTTAATGCTTTTTTATTTAGAGTAAGTTTTGTGTGTACCATATCACACATATCTTTTTACGTATTTTTTAACGAACAATTAAAAGAATTGAAAAAAGATGTACAAAATTAATATACATATGTTTGCATGTATATATGTATGTATGTATGTGCATGCATATATTCAGTTTAACTTTTAAACATTTTTAACGTAATATATTATTTACTTTTCATTTATTCGCCTTATTACAATATACTGGAGTATGGAGTGTTAATGCCGTAGAGTGCATGCAATTGTATCTTATTCTTTAGTTTTGAGAGTAAAACTCATGTGATTGTTTGTGTTGTTTCGTATGGATTTGTTGTATACATTTACTAAGAGCAGAGAGAATAAATGTGGGAGCGTAATAAGATAATGTAAAAGCCGATAAGGCAGAGCACTGAATAAAATTTCAAGAGTCCTTTTAAAGTTCTCTTGGAAGAGTATGTTTTCCTCTCTACTTGTATTTTGTTATTTTTGTAATTTAATTTTTATTATTTGCTTTTTATTTGTGCTTTTGCCTTTGGCTTTAGGTATTTTAAACACAATTAAATTAAATATAGTAAGCAAACAGCAGAAATTAACATTAACTGTTGGCATGGAGGGGGAAATATTGTCTTAAGTGGGACTTGTTTGATTTCTGCTCAGCCATTCAATACTCGCACACATCCCAATATATTTCTGTATGAGTATTTACTATTGCAAATGATATTAGAGTGAATTTGTATACTTACATATATGGATGTACATATATATATATATATATTTATGCATGTGTGTGGCTAAGTATGAATGCATAGATTTGAATTGTACCGTCGGCAAAGTTATTTTTCGGCATATAATATGCAATTTCAAATGTTCAACTTCTTTAATATAATAAGTGCATACGTACATACATACATATGCATGTTTCAATTGCATGTATATTATATATGTATGTGTATATTATATATTTTGTTGTATATACTGAAAACATTTTTCTAGAATTAAAAAAGCAATACACAGTGGAAAGCTAATTCCTTAATTAATTTAATTTATTTTTTTACATATACTCGTATCTCTCTATAAAATGTTTTTTTATTTCTTTTTACAATATAACAATGTTACGATAATTCCGATGCAAAAGCAAACGAATTATTATATACTCTTATATAATTAATTTATTACAATTTTGCACATTTCAATTCCTTTCTTCCTAAAATACGAAATATATATGCACATAAATAGTATACATATATGTATATATATATTTATGTGTATCATCTATATGCTTGATAATTAAAGTTGGTTTAATACTTAATCTATCAGTGCATGTACGCTATATTTCCTTCATTGATCAAAATTTAAGTACTGAAATAAATTAATTATATTCTAATATTTAATTTTATTTGTTTTTTTTTTGTTTTTGCTTTTTATTGCTAAATCTATAGTTACATTTGGGAACAATAAAATTAAATTCTTCTCCTTTTAAATTTTTAGTTTTTGCAACGTGCTCTTAAAAACAAACGAGTTATTTACATTATATGAATATACTTTATTCAGATTATTAAAATATTTATAAAATATTGAAATACATTTGCAAAGTTAATAAATAGCTCGAGTTTATAAATGAAAAAATTCGCCGTAATCCAAGAAAATTACGCTAATCGAAGTAATGTAGTTGTATTATTCCTTAAATTGGTAATAAGACTTTTCGTTTTTCCACAAAATTTTGCTTTTATTCCAATGCTTAGAAGGTCTCTCCTGTTATTAGCCCTAATGAAAGAATCAAATATATGTACATAAGTATGTACCTCAGTTTGAATGGCTATATCAAATATTTTTCATATAATTGGTTAACAAAGTAAATCTCTCATATTGAACAATGGAATAAGCCAAAAACTAACAATTAATAATATTAACCAACTAAAATAATTCTGCAATTAGATTACTATATAACTATGGAACTAAGCTATGCTACTAGTCCGAATAACCTATCGGATCTAATACTTTTTACTTTCTGTTATTTAAGGAATCCGCTCGGCGCAAATTCTCATTAACAACGTCAGTTGTTTTTCTTTATATTCAACCGCATGTAATACATGTCTAATTATTTATATTCGGTTAAAGATATTCGAATATAGATTAGTATTCTCAACTCGAAATTATACCGAAAGCTGTGTCTGGAAAGTAATGATAAAATACATAACGGGCAAATTCGTATTATTTATATTAACATGAACATACATACATATCCATACATACATGTCTCACATACATATAAGTGAACTTTTATAAATAACTTAATAATTTAATATGGTTCATGTTTTTTAAAGCATAATTATTTTATTATCAAGTCATTGGTGCTGTGCTATATTGCTCTTTCAGCCAAAAATGAAAGGCTAACGTGGAAATACTAAAAACTCCTATAAAAAATGTTTCCTTGTAACTCATAAAAACACATGACGCGTGCCCTGAACACAATTCATGGAAATGAAGTTTCTTTCTTCTATGTTCACTGAAAATGTTTTATACTTTAATAGTAGTATCCACTATTCTAATACATGTGCATGTTTGTGTGCAAGCTTCTCCCAGCAAACAAATTATAAATGGAAAGACTTGGTTTATAAGCAGTATACTCGTATAATCGATGTGTGGCACACGTACTTGAATACGTATTACATATTGTGTGATTATAATAAATAATTCTGATATATCACAGGAAACATGTGCAAAGGTGGTGTTGGATGAACTACTTAAGAAGATACTGGGTTCGATCCCCACCTCCGACAATACATTTTCACACATTGTTTTAAAATATCATGTGCTAATTGTAGTTGGAATGTAATAATGTTTTATTGATTTAAAATGTGCTAAAAATCTAATCTCTTTTATACATTTGACTGTAATTTATAAGATTTATTAAATAGTACGTAACAGTGGCCAGTTCGAAATAGAGAATTTGGAAAATTCTACTCCTTCAGGAACTATTTCTTGAATGCTGCTCTTATCAGCAATTACATCCTAGAAGAGCTTGCATTAAATAAACTGGGTGTCCTTGATCAGCCAGCTAATTTGACTACAGGAGAGTGAAAAGAATACATGTTAATAAATTTTAAATAGGTTAAGAGTCGTTCATAAGTGTGTATGTTTGCTGGGAAAATAATTTGTTTTTCTATATTTATGTTTATTTCTATAGTGCAAATTATCCAATGAAACAGGAAGAGAAAAAACTATATTTGATGAAAATCGTTGCTCTAATATTTGTTTGAGTATATAAAATTCTATTTACAATATTCTTCCTTCTTCTACAAGGCACCTTCTTGTTTGAAGTGTTATCCTTATCTTGGATATGTGTAGGAGAAAAATTGAGGTAAAAGGACTCATTTCAAAGAACTGTTGCCGCTACAACCACATTGATATTAACCTCAGATAACCTGGCAATAACAAACCCTAAGAACTGTCAATTATCAGTTCAAACAACAAATAAAAACTGTGTGATATATTTTCTACTTGGAACACACGGGAGATGTAATCAAAGTCACTAAGGATAAAACTAAACAGTGTTATCAACTATACCATTTAAACAAGACTTTATTTAAGGAAGTAATAGCTGGTAACGATGAATGGCCGAAGTCATAGAATACTGAAGTTCGTTCCCTTTTGATATACATACATATGTATGTATAATAGTGTGTGTGCGTAGGCAAAAAGTTGCACATTTTTTTTTGGCAAAACATTTTCTCCCACAACATTTTGCTTATTGAGCTGAAATGAAATTTTAATACTTTAACTTCTCACGGACTTCTCACTGGTATTAAGAAAATTTTGAAATAAATCGATATTACTGATGGAGGAACTTGTCCCCCCTTAAAATATATAATTTTTAAGTAAATAAATATATTGAGGTAAAATGTGAATACAAATTATTGGTTGCCAACAAGATTAAAAGAGTGTTTCGTCGGGAAATCGTGTGCTAAAAATAAAAATCAATTTAAAATTAAATAAAATTAATTTTAAATAAATTTCAAATGAGACAGGATGTATGTAAATTGACGTGTGTAACTCAAGAGTAAAATTTACTAACAAAGAGAGCTTAAAACCATTTTATCTTTTTTTTTGAGAAAATAAAAGTGCCATACCAAAACTGAAGCTTAGCGCACATCTAAACTCTAAGATATAAAAACAGTTATAACTGCAGCCAGGGGCGGATATAATAACACTCGTAAAGACTCGGCTGGGCACAAGCCTGTACCATCTTTTTAACCGAATTTATTTATTTGCCTAAATTAAGTAAAAAATCGCTAAGTTGTCATGTGAACAGCTTCAAGGTATGTAAGTGCTTGCCAGGTTTACCAATTTCTCTTTTATTATTATTTATTTAAAATAATAAAGGGATCATACAAACACAATCCCATAATTGGCCATGTCCTGATAATTGTAACGTTTGATGCCTTTGTCGGTCTTTAACAAAAGAAAAACCCTACTCAAGCACCGATGAACGCAGGTTCCCAGGAACTTCCGTAAAACACTTATAAAGTAAATAACAGTGGGGTCAGTCATTTTTTTCCATGAGAAACTAAATGAAAATAATATTTATTAAAACTCTATTTCAAATCTATTATGAAACTTTGTGCAAGGAAAATTATTTACTTCATAAGTTCTCATAATACAAACGAATTGCATGAAAAAAAGTGATTTCAGCAAGTTTTTTCCTTCTATTTGCTTAGATTAAATGAAGGAACCTCTCACTCTAATAAATTTACAATGAAAATTATAAAACCTGTTAAAAAATTCATTAATAAAAAACATTAAAATTGATGATTTTATAGGAAGGGAAGAAAAATTTATTTAAAGGTCACAATCAAACCAACTCAACACCTACTCTTGCAACATCACTTGTGGATGTGTCAAAAGTATCATTTATATTGTTGGTCTTATTTTTTTTTTTGAATCAAAATATCTATGCGACCGTTTGCTTTGGAAATTTAAAACTGTCAGTTAAACAGCAAGCAAGCAGTTTGGAGTCTGGATTTATTGGGCATAAGTTCATTGTATTTCAAGTGTTTTTCTAATTGTTGTATTTTTTAGACTTGCGTTTAATTTTGCTTTGTAATAAAAACACATTTTTTTATTTGTAGTCAAGTAACTTGGCAAGACTCGAGTCCACTATTAATGTTTAAAATTAACGCTTGTCAAATTTATTGTTTTGTGTTTTTCACTCTTTTTATTAAATGAACGGCGATTGATAATTTGTGCTTAATTCACTTTTAAATTAATTACATTAAACACTATCTACTGAATCGTGCGGCTATAAGAATTTTGCAATAATTTATTTATTTCTCCGTTGGATATATTCTGTGTGTATGTATTTTTCAAATGATTGTACAATTATTTTCAAACACTTTAACTGAAGTTATTTAACTTTTTTTCAATTAGTTTATCTTCCAACAAATTAATTAAAGTCAACATTGTATTCTTGTTGCTTCATAAGAAGTTACAAATTTATGTTATGGACTACAAAACTTTCAGCGACGTGGGACTTTCAAACAAAATTTTGTATTTGATGAAATTATTTTAAAATTTTCCAAGTTTTCTAACAACGAAGCTTCAGTTTTTTCATTCCACTACATATTTCAATTTCATGCGATGAAAGTTCTTTACTTACGCAAATATATTAAGCGGGATACTCGTATTTGAATGGTTTATACAATTCACGCTGGCATACATGAACTGCTCTACATTTCTACAATCGGAAGAGTATAATTATTAAATGGAACCTGCTGATAGTCAATTTTATTTTTTAAAGTGAATATAATTGAAGCTTAATAGATATATTTCTTTTGTAAATAACCCAATCTGCAAAGCTTTCGTCTTGTCGGCAGGAAAATATCCTGAGGCTGCGAAGTTTAAAGTTTTCCGAAAACTTAATGTCAGCATAATGGGAATACGGGTAAATATATGTATTCAGAAATCTACATTTAAGGCAATAAAATATTAAAAAAATATATATTTCATGTAGATATCTGATTGCATCTTGAAGAACATTTTTAAAATTAATCTGTCTGGAAAAAATCTTTGTGACTTTAATGAATTTGCATTGAAACACAAGTAATTGGAAGTTTCTTACGAGCCTCATTTAGGTTCGAAAATTGCTTTTACATTCATAAAAAGAATTATTTTAATCGCAAGCGCATGGCGCTACACTGCTACGCCACTTTGTCAGATTGCAATTTTCGTTAAACTCCTTTCTGAATTTTCTCATTTTTGATTTCGGTTTGTGTGCGATCATGAAAGGAACAGTTACCTTTATAGTTTGGCACTAAGAACGCCGCCAGATTACCATGATAAGCAGTGACAGTTTAAGAGAACGCTGAACAAAAAAGTACCCATATTGTTGCTTATTGAGGGGACTGCTAACTGGCTGCCACACAGGTCAAATACAGCAAAAAAAAAAAAAAAAAAGGATTATAAACAAAAGATGTTTGAAACGAAACATGTTACAAAAATATATATAAAGACGTAGAAATAACAAAAATTTCAGAAGAAGGCACGCGCTTTGTGATAAGATGAAAAAAGAACAAGAAACATGAAAAGACTGAACAATGAGACGATAATCCTAATATTGATGAAAATATTTGTAAAATTCTACATTATTAAATACAATGGAACGAAACAAAAAAATTGCTGCAAGTCCAGGTTTGTTTAAACATTGTCTGGGCTTGATTGTGTTGGTGTGTACGAGTATTTACATTTTTTAAAGTTAAGTGGAAAGTAAAGGATTATCCTTTAAAATTGTTTGGGAGACTTGTGTAGAGGGGCTTGTTTGTAAAACTCATCTCTTTCACAAATATGCCACTGTTCTATCAATCGCTATTATTATTAATAATTTTATTTTTAACGTTATTCTATTATAATCGCAATTGCTGAGCACTTTTTCATTTTTGTACCTTCTCTGCATTAAGTTTCTGTGTTATAAATATTGTATTGTTGTTCGCAGCATGCAATAAAAACATGCCACAAAATATTTCACTCGAACTGTAATGCGAAAGATCTTTGGTTCCTAGTATTTAATAAGAAATATACATATTATTATTTATAACAAACATTGTCGCCATCAAAATATTTCACTCGAACTGTAATGCGAAAGATCTTTGGTTCCGATTTGGTTCCTAGTATTTAATAAGAAATATACATATTATTATTTATAACAAACATTGTCGCCACACTTTGAAATAAATTTTTTCTCTATTCATATTTTTTGTTTTCTTTCTGTTTTACAAATCATGTTTTACATGTTACATATGTGATATGTGTAACATTTTACTTCAACAAATCGCTTTATTTAAGGTGGTACCGGTTTTGATGACACAAACTGCAGAACAGACCGTCTGAGGGCTCTTCAATATTATTATTTTAGTGGCAGGTATCAGATATTGGAAGATGAAGGCACTAACGGAAATTATTTATTCGCTTTAATACAGTTGCATTCTGATATTCCTTAATTAGTTAAAGAATATTAGTCAGTTATCTGGAAACAAGCTGCAATGGAAATTTAAGTGAATATGCTAATCCCAAATGACATTTGCAAAACAGTCTAAAATCTCCACCTTAAAATTAATATATATTATATTTTTATAAATAAATGCAATACAAACTAAGACAATGAGTTTAGTTATTAGGCGCGGTTGAAGCTTCAGGCCGTCTCAAAACTGCTCCGAATCGCAAAACAATGAGTTACAAAAAAAGATGGTATTTAATAATAACAAAGTTGGTTAAAAAGTGTAACAAACGAAAATAAATATGTACGTTGCAAAAGTAATAATAAATATAATATTTTTTTTTTTTGTTTTTGTTAATACTATTCACAATTATGACTTTTACTAAATTTCAAATAAGACTATTATGTCTTCTAAAAAAAATTAATTCAGATTTCTTTTTAAATTTGTAACCATTGTGTAACCATTTGTGTAACCATTTGTGTAACCATTTGTGTTTGGTATTTTGGCAGCCACAACGGCAAGAAAAAATACGAAAAGACACTTAAAAACACATACTTATTGCCAACCGAAATACGAGTACATAAATATTTGCTAAGAAATAAGAAAGCCACATTTACAAAAGACCAAAGACCTTATAAATGTGATCAAGTGCCGGGGGGTATTAAATGTTGGGTTTTGTGTGTGTATTCCTTTTTCCTTGTGCTTATTTGGGACTTGAATGACTTGACCGTCCCCAAAACAATAAAAGCACCGATAAAAAATAATATGGAAAAATATCAATTTACAATCAGAGAACCCTATTTTTTTATTCTTATTTTCTTTCAACTCCTCCACCTTAACCCATCATGTAAAGCAATATACATGATAATGTTGTTGGATGTTTTGGTTCAAAAAAAATTATATCAACTCCCCTTATGCGACTAATCGAGAGCATTAAACAAATAGTAAATAACTCACAAGTCCGTAATAAATATATTAAATAAAATTGGCCAAGAAGTCTTTTGTAAACATTTCAAGAGTGCGAAGTGATAAAAAAATATCTCTTATTTTGATATTCAAAATAAGTTTTGAGGACTTCAATATACAGTCGCATACACAGAACACACATACACACTACAATCTATATTTTGTGTACACCAAAAAAAATCCACTATATTTAAATAAAAAATTCATTAAATATAGATTTAATGAACTAGCAACTCACACAGAACACCTTAACTTTGCATCTTTCCGGCAGATATCAAGCGGACTTTATCGAAAAACCTGGGAATAAATTTTAAAATATATTTTTGCACTGGAATTTGGCGACTGTTACACAATTTTGAAGTTTGGATTAGCCGCCAGGTATTAGACATTATGTTGCATTAGTTGTAAACGGGCTGATCTAATATTATCGCTAAAAATGTTTTTTTGCTGGTAAATATTGAGTCTCCAGTTGATACTGTTTCGCCACTTTTATGTTTATTTGATGTTTTCAAATGTTTAAAATATGTTTTTGCTAAAAATAAAGGAAAAAAAATTTTGAATTTTTGAGAAAATTTTCGATTTTTAGATAAGGGGGGACCCTTTGCATTTTTGGGCAAAAACAGTCGCACTTTAAAATCGTCCGTTTGTGTATTTTTGAATGAAAAACTGGGGGTTTTATTGCTCTTGTATGTTTATTTGATGTTTTTAAATGTTTAAAATATATTTTTGCTAAAAATAAAGGAAAAAAAATTTTGAATTTTTGAGAAAATTTTCGATTTTTAGATAAGGGGGGACCCTTTGCATTTTGGGCTAAAAATCATCTAACTTTCAAATCATCCGTTTCTTTATTTTTGAATGAAAAATTGGCCTTTCTATTGCTCTTGTATGTTTATTTGATGTTTTCAAATGTTTAAAATATGTTTTTGCTAAAAATAAAGGAAAAAAAATTTTGAATTTTTGAGAAAATTTTCGATTTTTAGATAAGGGGGGACCCTTTGCATTTTTGGGCAAAAACAGTCACTCTTTAAAATCGTCTGTTTGTGTAGTTTTTAATGAAAAACTTGTGTTCTTTTTGCTCTTGTAAGTTTATTTTATGTTTTCAAATGTTTAAAATATATTTTTGCTAAAAATAAAGGACAAAAAATTTTTTCGATTTTTAAGAAAATATTTAATTTTTAGATAAGGGGGTACCCTTTGCATTTTTGGGCAAAAACAGTCACTCTTTAAAATCGTCTGTTTGTGTAGTTTTTAATGAAAAATTGGCGTTTTTATTGCTCTTGTGTGTTTATTTTATGTTTTCAAATGTTTAAAATATATTTTTGCTAAAAATAAAGGACAAAAAATTTTTTCGATTTTTGGAAAAATACTCAATTTTTAGATAAGGGGGTACCCTTTGCATTTTTGGGCAAAAACAGTCACTCTTTAAAATCGTCTGTTTGTGTAGTTTTTAATGAAAAATTGGCGTTTTTATTGCTCTTGTGTGTTTATTTTATGTTTTCAAATGTTTAAAATATATTTTTGCTAAAAATAAAGGACAAAAAATTTTTTCGATTTTTGGAAAAATACTCAATTTTTAGATAAGGGGGTACCCTTTGCATTTTTGGGCAAAAACAGTCACACTTTAAAATCGTCTGTTTGTGTAGTTTTTAATGAAAAATTGGCGTTTTTATTGCTCTTGTATGTTTATTTTATGTTTTCAAATGTTTAAAATATATTTTTGCTAAAAATAAAGGACAAAAATTTTTTTCGATTTTTAAGAAAATATTTAATTTTTAGATAAGGGGGTACCCTTTGCATTTTTGGGCAAAAACAGTCACTCTTTAAAATCGTCTGTTTGTGTATTTTTGAATGAAAAATTGGCGTTTTTATTGCTCTTGTGTGTTTATTTTATGTTTTCAAATGTTTAAAATATATTTTTGCTAAAAATAAAGGACAAAAAATTTTTTCGATTTTTGGAAAAATACTCAATTTTTAGATAAGGGGGTACCCTTTGCATTTTTTGGCAAAAACAGTCATACTTTAAAATCGTCTGTTTGTGTAGTTTTTAATGAAAAACTTGTGTTCTTTTTGCTCTTGTAAGTTTATTTTATGTTTTCAAATGTTTAAAATATATTTTTGCTGAAAATAAAGGACAAAAAATTTTTTCGATTTTTAAGAAAATATTTAATTTTTAGATAAGGGGGTACCTTTTGCTTTTTTGGGCAAAAATTTCCGATTTTTGATAAAAAATTCTTTCAAGTTTTAAACAAGCAAGATTTCTAAATTATTTTCAGAACAAATTAATTTACTTCAGTTTTAAAAAAACATGTACTTAAAATTAGTTTATATTTCTGCGTTTAAAACTCTCTTCCAACTTCAATAAAATTTTATAGAAAGTTTTTATCATATTTAGTCATTATTCTTTTGAGTGTACACTCTAATCTATACAATCACACTGTTGCAATAATGTTTGTTTGGATGAGTGGTGTATTGTGCCCAAATTTGTCCTCGGGCGACTTATTGTTAAGATTTATACAAAAATTTATCGAGCGTACTTAATCTTTGAGTATTTTTTTCATTCTTTTTTTATATGATTTGTTTTTTTACGATTGCGTACCTACTGGCTGATATAAAAATTGTTTTATATACACACATACATATATGTATATGTGTACGTACTTCAATTTTTTTTGAGTGTTTCGTTGGCACTCTTTAGGGTTTTTGCATTCTTGTATGTGAGTGGGGGAATGTGGACGGTATTGGTTTGCAGCCGTAGTGCACTCTTAAAATAATAATTCATTGAAATAGAAAAACGGTAAAGATCCCCTCTGCCTTTATTGGGCTTTATGGGGAATCTTTGCATGCTAGGTGTAACCAAGTAATCACGTGACTTCTTTGTTAGTGGATGCTTCAATTGTCAATAGAAATAGCGGAAGACAATGCTTGGATATTCGTGCCGGCAGTAGGTGGGCCGCCAGAGTTAATCGAAAAAAATGTTTTACTCCGAAAGCAACTGCCCGTTTTCATTGAAGTATGTATTTCCGTGTTTCCTGTAAGTGTTCCCAGCTTGTAATTTTCGAAGTTTATTAATATTTTTTATGAAATTTATTTTTATTATAATTTAAAAACAAACTACATAGATATGTATTTATGATACATACATTTTCTGAAATTTTAACCTACAGGGTTGAATAAAAAGATTGGACTAATTAAGGATTTAATTGATAGCAAAACAATTTTTAATTATGAGATATTGTTTTTGTTCCCAATATGAGTTATACTTTAGTAAACTTACCAAACACTAGATATGGGGCGATCTATCAGTCTTATCAATATAAAAAAATTAAGGAAAACATAATAAATTTTTAAATTTGCGAGATATTGGTCGCAATTTCGCACACATCCTTTTATCCAGCACTTTGGCTACGTACATCCTGACTCATAAGTATAGAGAAGCTGCTATAAGCAATAATTAAAATGTATAATTTATGTTATAGTTTAGTTCGTATTTATCCTATTATAAGTGAAAAACTTTGCTCTAAAGAAGGCGTTGATGGAGTCTGTGTGAGGGCCTCCAATTTGCAGAGACTGAATCTTAACCACGGACAGCGACACTTCACTTTGGCGACAGGACAATTACATGAAAAAAGTTCTTTCCTTAAGGGAATCAATCAAACTATTATTTTGCTATATATGTATATGTTCAAAGCCTTTGTATAAGATTAATAATTGAGTTAGTGACATCACAAACTCATCATAATGTCACTTGGTATTTAATCGAAGGCGAAAAAGGTAACAGAGTTTCCAGTGCATCAATTACAATAATGCATAGTTGGATTCATTTGCAAAATTGAGAAAACTAATAACCTCCTTTTTTAAAAATATTAAAGTTTAATTTAGTTTTATTAGATACTTTAGCTTACAACGGCGATTGGATATTGTAAAGTATCAAGTGACGAAATTATCAGCAGGATAAAACATGCAATATTTCCTACGAGTTGCAACATTGTACACAATTCTTAAATGAAACTTAACCAAGTCTGATTTGGAGACATGTGGTTCTTATCTCATAGACAAAAATAAATGTTTCGTTGTCTCAACAGTATGGTGCTCCAGCAGAAAATTGCGTGACAGTTTATGATGTGAAAAACTATTCAAGTTGAATGCAAAGCCACATGGATAGGCAGCCTCTTGAGTCTCGACCATAATCGTAGTTTAAAATTTTAAATTTTAATTGTGGCAAATAATAATAATGTTTTCTTGCTGCTTACCAGATTTGTTCGCAAATTGTATAAACACACTCACATATATATTTACACACTGACAAACATTTTAACACATGAAATCTCGAAATTGTTTCACCTGGTGTTCAAATCCAGTAACCAACATCTGTAATGACTTTTTCACAATATCTGAAAGCTGCTTAGAACAACATTTTAATAATGCTCCGTAGTGGTCGAATATTGAATGCCCTTCAGTTAGAAAGAACGCCAATAAGTTCTTTGCCTGCAGGAACGCACTTGTTGCATTAACTTATCTATGAAAGCAAGCAAAACAAAAGCGCATAAAAGTAAACCCCTGAGCAACCGAGATTATAAATTGATATATCACTATCAGGCTTTCTTTGTTTTCCTTTGGCAATAACCCAACACATTCTTATTTAATTCATATATATCAGAGGAGATTTACAATGTTGGCCCAATTAGTGGGGCCTGCCATTACCTCTACCATGTAGAGACTTATACGCTCAAAGGTTCGCTATATACACATACATACATACATTAATAACTATTTCATAATCATGCCATATACTCCGCTTTCCTTTCTTGTGTCATGATATAGAGGATAAAACTGAAAATCGAGATAAGGTAGCTCTACTACGGCAAACTAACTTAATCTAATTACAAGTTTGGCGTATAAGCATTTTATAAAATTTTTTTATTCATTACAAACGTTTCGGAGTATGGAGTGCTGAAGAGACACTTAGTCGGTGCACTTTCGCCATAGTGTAGCGTATTGAAAGATAACCACAAGTGTAGAAGACATTTTATTAAATTTGTGGACTTTTCTTCGGCTCAGTTAATTCGTTAATTAACAAGCGCGATAACAACAGTGTTGAGCAGTTACAAAGAAAATATTACATGCAGTTGGCATATTTTTGCCTGATATGGACCGTGGTTTTAGATCTGGCATTCTAAACCAAAATAGTGGTAACAACAGTTGTGTTTTTTTCTCAGTTTTCTCCACAGGTGCATACCTTGCTTTTTTCAAGTCTTTTTTCTTTTCATCTTCTTAAAATGTTTGCTTGCAACAATTGCAATGAGGGAACGTTCAAGTTTCTGTTCTAAAGCTCCAAAAGGCAAAAACGTTAAAGAAATTACGTAATTTTTTTCATCGTTATGTCTTTTATTATATTTATTTTTTTTTTGTTTTTTTTTTTTTTTTTTTTGGTAAACTGATCCTGATATTTTTCTAGTTGTATCTCGTCGTAATAAGCATTTTGTTTTTGATTTTCTTTGTAATTTCTAACAGTTGTTTTTATTTATTTATACATTTTTTCCATCATTTTACTGCAGAAATAAGATTAATAATTGCAATTTTTTTAATTGCCTCCAAGAGGAGTTTCTGGCCTTTGCTGTATTTTGTACCAAGGTCGTTTTATGATAAACCGAAAAGTATTTAGTCATTTGTTTAAGTGCAGCAGTGGATGGATGCAGTCTGTTTTCATACAGATGTTTTAAATGAGTTTGTCTTTAAGGCTGAAAGCATCATTATTTAACTTTTTTTTAAAATTTAAACACAAAGTTCAATAGAATTGCATTTTTTTTATTTGATCAAACATTGTAAATTCAAAAGATTTTATTCATCCTTCTGGTTGCAATTCATTTTCATGTAAGGAAGCTAAATTCGGAAAACACCTTAAAGGGGGGGCTAAAAAGGTAGTCATTTCATTTAGGTCTGAATTTCTTATGTGTAAAGGGTAGTTATATTTCAAGGGTCGATGCTGATTCTGCATAAAACACAAATTATCTGGGAGATTATTGTCATTTCTTTTTATTATTTTAATAGGGTGTGGTTCAGTTATGTATAGAACAAACTATCAGATAAATGGCCGCACCCTCGGCGGCACACCTCCATTCGATTGTCGAAATTTTCAATGACACTGAGGCATAATCGAGATCCTATGTCGGTAATATCTCGAGTTATCTCATCTCAATGTAAACTTTTCGTTCAAATAAAGCAACAAAGGGGGAAGTCGATTATATATCTGACAGATTTCATCTTAAGTGAAACGTAAAGAAAGCAAACAACTATTTGCATCAAACATATATCAAACTTTTCAGTTTGTATTGATCGGATAGTAGAAACCAAAACTCATTCACAACGAAATGAATAATTAAAACTTACTTTACAACTTTTATTTTCTGAACAAGTGGATAACTTATTATCAATACTTTCCATATTGATTTTAGATTTCGGCAAGTGGACACCACATTATCAGCATGAGTGTAAGCAAATGTTTTTCATAGGAATGATTATCATCCAACACGGCATAATTGAGCGAATTGTTTTCACAGGTTGTCTGGTTAAACTGAAACCAAAATAAAAATAATATATAAAATAAAAAAGAATCTGCACTTAAACGAAACTGTGTGAATTGTGAATGTGAATATTTCTTTCATTCAATTTCCTGTTTTGCATTACATATTTGTATTTATTTCTATTTTTTATCGTGTTGTAACATGCGTTACAAATCAATCACACGAGTTCGCTTATAGACAATTCAAATCATTAATTTTTCATGTTCGTTTCAGCGTTTTCAAAGTCTGCTTTTTTGTAAACAAACAGTTTATTTTCATCATTGGATTTGGATATTTGCATTAGTTTTTCTCTATACACTGTTTCCGATTGAAAGTTGTATTTGCCTAGTAATTTATCTTTCTACGGTTGTGAATTTTAAAACTCTCGAATAAATAAACTATGAGGTGTAAATGGGAAATAAACTTTCAAATGAAGCATACCATGTTCCGATGCGCAATGGCTATTCATTTGATCACAAACTGTATCATTATCTTTCGCCTTGAATATTAGACACTGTTGTTACGATTAGCAGACATTACAGAAGGAATTGTGGTATTGAGAAGATATATCGCCAAATATTGCGCATAAATGAATTTTGTAAATTGGAAACGGTGTTTTTTTCAGTTTTTCTTGCAATGGGAAAAAGGAGCTTTATACGCACTTTATTAATACTATATAATAATTTTTTTTTTTTTGTTTAACAAATGCACTGCAGCTTATCATACAAGTACCAGTATTGTAATGTGTATAATATGTTTTTTTTTGTATCGTTGGAACAAAATCTTCTTCCTCATCTTGTTGAACGTTCGTACACCGACTGGTCACTTGCTTCTTCAATCATCTACGAAACAAGAAGAGAAAATGAAAAAGAAACAAAAATATTGATCATCATTCGATAGGTCGCATTTGTGTAGCGTGTGGAAATCAATTAAATCTAATTCTCACGACCACAAGTGACACGCCACATAGCCAAGAAATCGTTATACTTTGGCTATACAATTTAGCATTTGTGCTTTTTCTCCGTTTATTCTCTTTTATTGCCTTTTTCTTCGCTGTTTATTATGTTGCTCCATCTAATTTTTCTCCATCATGCGTTTTGCCACAAAATTCTGTAATTCATGCCATCCAACCCATAATAAAGACAAAGATCAGATGGTGTTTTAGCAGCCTTAACAAGCAGGTTGCAGAAAATGTACGACTTTGCATTGCAAAAGTTCATAATTCCCAGTTGGGATATTATTTTCCTTGTAAAATGTTTTCCATTTCTCAGCAAGTGTTAATATTTTTTATTAAATAATGTTTACTTTATAAATAAAATTAAAAAAGTGCAATTGTCTGAAATTATCTGATAATAAGTATATTTTATGTAGAAAATTATACAGTTGCAGTCACTCATCAGGTTTGGAACAATTCACCTCAAATAATATTATGTGTGAAAGCGTTAAGAAGAATATATAATACCTTCAACAAAGTGACATTTCAAGGTGAAAGATGTAAACTCGAAATTTCACAGCCAAGGTCTTCTCAGGATGCACCATGTTACAGTTATAGTAAATCCTTTCTGGGTGCTAATTTACCTTTGGGAGAGTAACAGTGGGCCCATTGAATTACATAGATATGAAAATATGAAAGATATGACCAGCTGGAAAGAGTTATTCAGAAGCCGCAACTGTACTTATCGGCGTACGTAAAATGCGTAAATATTTCATATTGCGTTGCAGGTTGCTTGAACACTAATGGTGGGAGCATACTTAAGGTTAATACATTCATCCATATATTTTTTGGTGGTTTTTGTATTGCAAAGTCGTTGGTTGTTAATAGGCAGTGTTGACTACGCTCAGATTTTTCCCTTTTCCTGTAATTTTAATAAAAAGATACACTTTTTTCTTTGTAACTCTCCCAGCGATGCCGATTTGATTTTTTTCACATCATTCTTCCCCAAAATCTTTCACATAATAAATTGGACACATATATATTATAATTCAATTAAAATAATTTCTATTCCACATCGTGCGCATTTAACTTTTAAAATGTTTTTCGTACGCACCCTTCTATCACGAGTATTACAACGCCACCAACAACATAAAGGTCGTGTGTTGCAGTAACGCCTTTTAAGATATTGAATTCCTCGTGTATAAAATTATTCTTATTATTACAATATTTTTGTAATTTAATTCACAAAAACTATGGACGAATAAATTTAAGGTTTTTTATGTACAGTAGTAGGTACAAGTCCCCATGACTGGCCATCTTCCGCATCCTCGCGCATCCCTCCCCAGTGCTAGTAAAATGTACATGGAATATGCTTTCTTTGCTCATGAACCGCAGGCAGTGCGAAGCAATCACTCAAGTGATAACTGTACTGATAAAAGTAACATTTCATCCTTTCAAACCAGCTTTATAAAGTGTCTACTGTAGTAATTTAATGTAATAATTCACTTAGTGGTATGCTTGATCTGGCTATTGCATTTTGCGGGGAAAAGAGAATACGTTTCAATGTCACAATAACAGCGCAATGTTTATTAGAAATATTTTGAAACAAACAATATAAACTTGAAATATTGAATATTCTTACGTACAATTTAATTTGTTTAATTAGAGAAACAATAGCAAAAAATATATTTCTTGGATAGAGATTTGCGAAATTAATTTGAAAAATAACAAACATCACGAAGACGACTTCAACAATTATAGCTGGAGGGGGATAAAAGGAATCAAATTAAAGCAATGCACTTAATCTGTATGCATCTAGTGTGAATGTAAAATATTAATGAACTAAAAATTACATTGTGTCAATTTGTAAAGACTCTACTAAGGAAAGTAATAGAAATTAGAATTAGGAAGCGAATACACCAGTTAGTACGAAATAAGTAATTTGCAAACGGTTTGATTTTTTATTTTTTAGCGTAGATGGAAATTATTTGCTTTAAGTGACATTATTAAATATTTCCACTCAGTGTTTGTTTTCCACGAAGTGTTTTTACTTTGTAGATGAATAAAATAATTAACAATGATGGGATGGAGAAGCTTCAGGTAATTGCAAAATGAAACAACAACGACGAATAATGTCCAAGACCTTCTCCCTATTTTAAAAGGTATTTATTCGCATAATTGAAAGCAAAAACCGAAACAGCAACAGCAACAGCAACAGCAACAGCCACAACTGTGTACACCAGAGGAAAAAGGTCTCCAGCATTGTTATGCAAATGACAACATTTGACACGCAAAGCGACAAAATCAACAACCAACAAGTGTATAATGGGAATAATGATGCGGGTTGCAATAACAAAACAGCACCAGCTACAACAACAAAATCTCTCACTGTTGTTGTTGAAAAAACATTGAATTTAGTCGCAAATACACGGTTGTAGTCAGTCAAAGCGTTTTTTATTTTACACTATTAATAAAAAGGAAACCACTCATAAAGCCATTACATGATGATGACGAAGATGATGATCATTGCGACAGTAATGGAGTGCATACCTCGTACTTCATTTTTTTTTAATTTAGCTTCGCTATTTAATTGTGCTTTTAAAGGTGAATTTTAGCAACTTGAATACCGCCAACCAACCATTAAACGCATTGCAAACAAAAAAAAAAAAAATATAAAAAGTAGTCAGACATTCTCAAACTTACATATAAGCACACATTCAGGTTCAATTCAATTAATGCTTTCGGATTGCACTTGTTACATCAAAGTTTTTGAGAAAAAATGACGGAAACATAAATTCTGATTGGAGGCACCTCTGGCACGCAGGTGAATCTGTCTTAAGGAGATTTTTGTTATAACACGTATTTCTATATTTTTATTTTTCTGATATGATTGATATAGTCATGGGTTTGCTGGCTTTTTTGTAGAAGATCATTATAAACAACTTATTATATTATTTTTTTTGCATTTGTTAGAAAAATGTTAGATTCAAAATTTTGCAAATATGTTCCTTAAGGCTTCGTCATGTTCTGGGTCAATCTACAATAAAAATTTATTTACCAATTTTAAAAAATTAAATTAAAATATTTCAATTCTATCAATTATGATTCCCAACTGCAAACAGCATAAATATAATGAACACAAAATAGAAAATATAATATATAAATAGAGTTTGATAATTTACATACAATTTGTAGTGATCCTCTAAAAATTGAAACATACCGACTATAGTTCTTACAAAGTTTCGGTATAGAGTGAATGTTGGTTTCATCTTTCAATTACGCTTTTTTAAATACATATGGTGGTTTCCATTAAGTGCCTGCACATTTTAAATTTAAATAAAACAAAAACTATATAAGGTATATTCAAAAATTGTTCCCGAGACAATGTCATTCAAATTATTGGGCTTTAGAGCACTTCGAAACAGGATCCATTTTTTGCTATCGAAAAATGCGGTTTCGGTTGAAACGTATTTGCGTTCGCTGAATGTGTTCGTTTGTAATACGTAAAATAAGCGTATTTAGGATAAAAGTAATCTACTTGATGACGCGAGTAGTGTCATTCTTCAAAATAAAACTAGAATTAAAGTGTGTAGGCACCTAATGAGAAACTCTATATATACATACGAAAAATTATATAAAATAAAAATAAAAAAATATATAATATAAAAATAAAAAAAATAAACTATATAAAATTCTAATAAATAGATAAATAGACATAGGAAAATTGATAGTAAATACCTATAAAAATTTGTCAGAAGTCTCGGAAATTCAAGGCAATTTTTTTACTTAATTTAAAAAAAAAATCTAAAATATGTATTGTTATCGCACATACATATAACGTAAAAGGCGATATTGCCCTATTCGTAAAACTGTGGAAGATAAAGTAATATATTTTCAAAATATACCAAAAAAATTTTTATAAATAAATTCTTAAAAAAGTAAAAAATCGTTTTGAATTATAACTTAATAATAAATAACTTTTAATGATAAATAACTCGTAGTGGAATTTCATAACGAAAATTTTCTTGTGTGCTGACTGGTATTTTGCGAATACATTGCGGGAAATGAATATGATAAAAATTGATATAAATACAGTATGTTTAATTAGAAAAGAGTATCAAAATGAAAAAAAAACGCTATAGATGTCTGAATAGGTCGCTAGTCCAAGTTTGGTCATGTGGGGTTTTTCTTACAAAATTTCTTATGCTAAACCTAAATATTTTTCTTAAGTATTTAATGTTTAGGAGCGTTATATATACAAACTTCCGCAACAAATAAAAAAAAATGTAATTTAAATAATTATCAAATATTTTAGAATGTTTGAGAATATTTTAATATCTCTGTTCTCAACATATTCAAAATTTCTTTCGCGTTTGAAATGAATTACCAATGTAGCGCTTCAGATGGTTGCGAGGCCCCTATTCAGCATATAGTAATCGAGACGAGAGCTAATTCGCAAAGTTTCGGCCCTTGTTGTTCATATCTGGCTTTTCTACAGCAACTTGCAAGCTGTTGCACCAATTTTGATATTGTCTAAGGCAATTTGAGAGAGTCACCCCAAAGATGTTCAATTAATGTGCAATGCGAGTAGAGTTTGTTTCCAAAGAAAATTGTTTTGGCTTTCCCTCACCTGCATAATAAAACCATTTGAGTTATGCATAATTTGCTTGTTCTTCTTTTTTGTCGAGTTGGTAGATATCTTGCATGTATCTTACACATGTTGATTGTCGTCGCAAATGATGTTAGTATTGTAATATTTCTTCTTTCAACCATAATTATTGTTGCAACGCATACAAGAGGCAGTCAGCAGAAAAGTTTGATCATGTAAATACGAACATAAAATATTTATAATTTACTTAAAAGTTGTAACTTTAATAATGAGATTCTCATGCGTTTCATAAATATTCGCAGTTTCAGAAGTTTGTTTTTTTTTTAACTTTCCGACATATACTCGTAGTGAATATGGCAAATGCAGCGTATAACTATTCCCCTTTCAAATAGTTATTTGCCAGGCTTAGAGGAACTTTTTATGACATGTTCCGCTGCGTTTCCACTTTTTCATTTATAGGCAATTGGCGCTGCTAGAATTTTTGTGCTTGTGTTCATATGCAACTTACTCGATGCATTTTTATGTCTCTGAGATCGTATAAAAATATACTAGTCAGGCAATTTGCTTTTTATAAAAGAGTTGTCATGCCAAGATTCTGCATTATTCATTTGCCACTTGAAAATACTTGTGGTATCTTCTGAGCATGAAGGGTGTAAATAAATGAAGATTACTTTGCAAGTCAGTGAATTTCGAAAGTTAAAAACTATATAATCTTCATTTTATACTACCAAAGATTAATTATATGCCATGTTTTTTATATTTTTGCATTTTTGGTATTGTTCGAGCAACCCTCGTAAGTTTATCAATTAAACACATTGTTGAAGTTATATTTTATAATGAATTTAAAAGCATTGCATCACTTTTCATGTAAATCTGCATATTTTCTCACCGTGTCATCTTCAAGATCATCTCAGATATATTAAGGTTGCGTTTTATTATTTTTTCTTCTACTGTCTCATCCATAATTTATAAGTTTTTGCTGTTAAAAGCTTGTAATTTTTTAACCGTCTTAAAAGAGTTTGTTGCAATAAATTTTGTTTCATTGAAGTCTTAAGACTTTGAATATTCAACGATTAATGGTAATTTATAATATAGTAGTCGTAATAAACTGATAATAATAATCATTTATAACGATTTTGTGAAAAATATTTAAATTCAAAGTAATGAGAGATGACCAAAATAAAAATTGCACTATTCAAGATACCAAAAATTTCACGAGGAAGGTTTTGTTTTTGGCATTTCTGATGCTGAAGTCAGTTTTTGAATTAGTTCATGCTTATTTATCATAATAATTCTTTAGTTGAAGTTTATTTATATTTTTGTTATATTTTTATCAAAACAAAGTATTAACTTGTTTAAAAGAGCCGAAGTCATGGCGAGTAAAGTAATTTCCACCGCAATCAGTTCGCGCTTTTTATCTGGTATTAATTTCAAGTAATTCATTAGGAAGCTCTTCTAGTGTTTACATAAGACTTTTCCCAAAATAATTGTTATAAATACTGCTGTATGGGAAATGCTTATTTGAAGGCAGTTTTACTCCAAACTCTCATGAGAAGCCAATGCCAAATATATGTTTGACTAATTGAAGAACTTTTCGCCAAACATTCATTCAAATATTTCTATACAAAATATTTAATTTCTTTTTATTTATTTTTATAAACTTGAAAATGATCAATTATATAAGATTAATCAGGGGCGGACTAAGCCCTAGGCATTATAGGCACGTGCCTAGGGCCCGTAATTTTTGGGGCCCAAAAAATTTTTTTTCATATTTTGTAATATTTATTTTTATTTAACCCTGATATTACATTGCATTTGCAAATATATTTATTTTCACACATTTTGCATGGAAATATATGTAGTTCAAACATTGTTTTTTGACTTTTTAATATTTGTTTGTTTTAATAAATTATGTTTATTTAGTTTTTGCACGTGTATATTATTTTTTAAAATTGTGTTCTTTAAAACCAAACTACCAAACGCAAAGTATGTATATCTCATAACTGAAAAAAGGCCCGAAATTACAAGGTTGTCTAGCGCCCGCTTTAACCTTAGTCCGCCACTGAGATTAATTGATGTCTTTCTATATAAATTTTAAACATTTTCCAACAAACTACTTTCCTAATATTTTTGATGAAATGAGGGCCCACGGCATAGCGACGAACCGAGCAAAAATTTTTAATATTTATTGCAATTGCAGATCTGTAGAAGCAAATTTTTAGTTCCGAATTATCAATCAAATTGCCTTTCGTATAATATTTTTTCTAAAATATTATAAATAAAGTGGATTGCCGATGGTTTGATATAGGCGCACAAAAAAAATTAATTGTTGCATAAGCAGAGAAGAGAGTTGCTAATCTATTAGCTTTTTTAAATCACACAATTTAAAATTTCAGAAAACGAATTTAAAATTTAATCGAAATTATTTTGTTACAGTTTAGGTTCCTTATCAAAATTTTAATGCTTTCAAACTATTTTATATTTTGTATATTTTTTTCTCACATTTATTTCTACATATCGATAACGCTATTGAAAATACACGCAAGAAATTTAAAAAAAATGCATACGGGAGTGCATTAATAAAATGGCGACATCAATAAACTGAGACACGATTTTTGTTGCATGAACACTCATTGGTTAAGCGTTTATTAAATCTCGGAGAGACTTCTCTTATTTTATAACATTTAAATAGTTCTGGTCTTAAATGAAGTAAACTGTGATGATTTTGTAAAAAACCAAAAAACTCCACTTTTACAAAGTTAAACGGGGAAAAAGTAAAGTCCTGCTTGAGAAATTGGTAAACAGTTTTCTCTTTATACAATATTTTTTTTAAAAATATGAAAAAAATATTTTTGCACTGTGCAATCTGCCGGAGATAAGAGCTGAGAAGCAGCAGGAAATGCAATTTATAAATCGATTCTTCTACAAAATTTAAATGGGAATATTGTAGTTCTTTCATTCTGTAACTTATAAAGCTGGATTTTTACAAATGCGATTTTAAGCGATGGCTTCTTTACATGTGTAATTAACAAGAGAAAATAATAGTTTACACGAATGAAACATCTGCAAAGATTTTTTTTTTTTAAATAAATACTCGGAAATCGCCATAAGTATTTGTATGCTGTATTATGGCTGTTACGACACTCGCATTGAAGTGTCATCCAAGCATGAGTTTATTGGAAAAATAACAATGATAAAGAACTTGAGGAAAATGTTAAGTATGTACTCAACTCTATTATATCCTCACAAACGTCCATTATGTACGCGTTGTTGGGTTTAGTACCATTGTTAAACGAAATATCATTTTATGTACAAATATCATATTCATGCAATTCAATACAATTAACCAGCACAATAGAAATGTTCATCATGTGAAATATAGCGACTATATTATCTCCTCCGAAAACGCTCCTTTTTTTTACAAATGCATAGTATTATTCTATTTTGTGTGTTTATGTGTGCATGTGTAGGTAAGAACTATTTGTGGTTTTTGTTCACTCTGGCAGTAAATATTTCATCATCAATATGTTCTAGCAAACATCATGGCCAGAAAATAATGGGCTTGTAAAGAGCTCATGGATTACGTACCATCTTGTTACATGAAGATGGCAAAGATTGTGTTGTTGTTTTTTGTTTCAATAAAACATTCATCCATCTGTACACGATTGCAATATCAGTTCGCAGGGCAGGTAAAACACCACATGACAAGATTACTTCTAAACTGAAACTACCCTTCAATTTAAAAAAGAAATATTTGTCAATATCAGTTTTTGTGTCATAACTTTGAGGGATGTTTGAACATCCCATTGTCATTGGCATGTGAAAATTCATTTTTTTTATTTACCCAGTCCCAAAATGTATTCGTTGCCTCTTTGCATTTTTTTAACCATGACAAACAACTGCCTACGGTATTTATAATTGTAGTTGTGCAATTCTTCTAATCCTCCATCTAAAAAAATCAATTAAATGCGATGGGTTGGTTCCTGCTTATTGTTGTTCACACAATCCAAATATTCATACTTTTTTTTTATGAATTTAATAAATTCATGTTTACTTTTTCGTACTGCATTGTATTTTATTTCTTTCTTCTTTTCAGTGTAGATACATATGCTTGTGCTCGTATGTATGTGTTTTGTAAACGATTTTTCCAGTGTGCGTGACTCTTTTGTAGGCATACAAACGCACACATTCTCACTTCCTTCATATTGTTTTGCTTTTACTACAAAATTTGTCGTCGAGTTGTCGTTTCTAGTTGGTTGACAATTTATGTATTAGCAGCTCGTTGTTGTTGTGACATGTGTGTTTGTTGAATTTATGTCACCCTATTGGTTGACATCTTTCAGCCAATAGGGTATACCATATTAAGGGGCATTGTGTATACGTGGCAAACTCTTTTAGAGGCCAACTTACGCCACATTAAATTTTCATATCATTTTCACGAAGAATAAAACTTATAAAATAAATAAATAAATAACACACAACGATTTCTTTCGTTAAAATACATATTTTGCATATTTATAATATATACATACAATACATACATACATACATCCATATGTATACGAGTAGGCACATCTTATGTATTTTCTGTTGGCTCAGTAAATACATTTACAATAAAATAGTTAATTCCATTCATTTTAATATTAATCTAACGAAAAATGGAATTAATTTTTTAATATTCGCACATAATCATAAGCTCATGAACATGAAGAATTTTTTTGTTTTATTTATTTCGTTTGTGCAAAAATGCAAAATGCTGTTTATGAGAATTTCGACAAATATTTACATATTTTTTTAATTCAATTGCATTTTTAGAAATAATCTTGTAATCGTATACTCGGACCCCAAATAATTAATTTATTAATATAATGTGGGCAAAATTTGGCCCAATTCACATTAAAGCAATAGGAATTGAATAGTTTTGTAACAAATCGTAACAAATTAATGTGGCGCCCCTATTAATTTTCACTGCGCCATTTCACATTATATTCTCTACATTTTTTAATTAATTTTTAGCAACGTTAAAACCATCGATTTAATAGTGTAATCATATCAAGTTTTAATATCAATTTGAAGAACTATTGAACTATTGTGACCACCATATAAGAAATCCGTTAAAATACAGTTATAAATTAATGCTGCTACTGCGCAGCAGGCGCTGAGTTGCGCCTGTTAACATAACCAATAATTCAGCAGTAAAGACGAAAGGAGAAAGAAAAAAATTAAAAATAGAGGGAAAGTAAAAAGAGGGGTCATAAAGTGAGTTTCTTAGAACAGTTGTCTATTGTTCGTACTTGAATTATTTCTGTGCCATATTAAGGGTATATTCCGGGTAAAACGCTTGTGTGTGGATTTTTTCACATACATATATGGAGCATCTAAATCTGCATACTAAAATTGAAAGAACAACACTTGTGCCGGTATATTCATTTAAAATAGTATATTATTAAGTGTTGCTGTCAGTTGGTGTCCCAACGTACTCGTTGTCTGAATCAGCGACCTTGTCAATAAAAGTCTTCATGAGGCAAAATCTGATATCTCGATATTTTCATGACAGTTTCGATAATGTAGACTTTACATATTTGCATGGAACAGAAGGAGAAAAATATATTTAGGTAATCTCGAGCAGACGAAACGTTATAAAAAAAATGTGGTACTAGAAAATATGGTAGAAAAGGATACACTTAAAAAGGATATTAAAGTCGGCGAGTAGACATCTATTTCGTTTCCATAACTTGGAAAACTTCCTTAATAGTTAAAAACAATAAATTTATAAAAAAAAATATTGGTCACATGTAGAGATTCTTTCGAGAAAGTCATTGTGAGCATAACATTCGATTAAATCGAAATTGGATCACTTTTTTAAAGGGGCCAAAAGAAATGTGAACTACCGAATACCAACACGTTCGCTTATTTTATATATATATAAGTATGTATTTCATTTGTTTAGATACAAATACAAAAACAATTTTAATGGTCTTCACCATTAAACTTTCTATTAACGGTAAAGTGCCGGCGTTAAATGGCAATTCTAACGAAAACGACTTTTAATTTTTTCAAGTCCCAAAAACTCTCAAAGTGAAATTTCCATATAAATCACCCGTCCAACCACAGCTATAGTTTTTACACGCTGCCTTCTATTATAAAAAAAAACTGTATTTTCATCAGACCACTTTAAGAGTATGATTGTTTTCTGGCGTGCAGTTTCAATTAATGCATGTTGCTGCTGTGTAATAAGCAAAAACGGTGAACACAAAACAAAAAAGGAAACGGCTACTTAATATTTCGAACAGTCTTAACGGTTGATAAACCGCTTGCATATTATAAAACTAAGTACCAACAGAATACAATCTATGACTTACATTAGTTTCGGTTGGTGACTCTATTAAGATTATAAAAATATACGAAATGCGCTTTCAAAAAGTTGGGAAGTGCTTATTTTAAACAACCGAAAAAATAAAGTGTCTACTCAATAAAAGCATCTGCAGAATACAAAGAGTAATAAAATATGAATCATACAATATCTAAACACGCCTGCAAAACATGTTCTAAAAGAATCCCGTACGCATTTACAGTTAAAACTCAAGAGCAGAAATACAAATCATTGCCGAAGAAACTCTGAGCGACATTAAGTAGTTACGCAAACTTGTATAAAATATTCGTTAAATAACATACGAATCTTCAATAAACTATTTTAAAATGATTATTGAAACAATGTCAAGGAATGAACTGAACATAAATCGGTGGACTCACTAAAAAATCTATTGCAAAAAATTGTGAGTTAGGGCCTTTCTAGTGCACCATTTCAATATCATTTCAGGAGTTGCGGTTGTCAGTACGCACACATACATACATGCCCCAGTTATTGCATATATGTATAATAATTTAGCACAGTGCAGTCATTTCTGATTTTTTTTTTTTTTTTTTTTTTTTTTTTTTTTTTTTTTTTTGTTGTGTTGGCCATGTGTCTCTAATATTACTGTGATTACAAACCATCTAAAACCACTTAAGCTTGACTGTTTTATATCTGGTGGAAAAAAACAACTCATCTTATTAAATCGTGTATCAAGAAGAAAAGCAGTATGTTTTTCAGTACCTTTCATGTCTTTAACTCTTCTCAACCATAATCAGCGGTACTTACAACAGTTTCGTTCGTTACAATTTTCAGCTGCTGATACAAGATTATTCATTGGACGAACCTTAAAGAAAGCTTCTGAAGAATTACTTTTGGTACGTGTCTATAGATATTTTTTGAGTAGCGGTTTTTCTTCAATTTCCCTGCTCGTCTGCATCTCTCGTAAAAGATTAAAAAGAAATGTAAAGGGTAACTTAACCGGCCATTGTACTCATTATTAATTTTCTTTTAAAATAAAAAAAATTATGCATTTTAAATAATTAAATAATTTTTATTTTACCTCGAACAGTTTCTATTTACGGCCTTAATAAAAGTATAATTGTGGTTACATGTAACATTTTTGTAACAAGTGTAGGCTTCAAAAAGAATATGTAATTGCTTCAGCCGTTTTGATCGTCCTCACTGAACACGCGCATAAAATTGCACTTTAATTAGGACCAGATATTACTTTTGCTCTAAAATACAAAAATGTGTAAAATGATGATATAAAAACGACGAGTATGCAGACAACAGCCAACAGCCAACACAAACAATGTTTGCTTAAATACATTTTATTAATTTTTGTATGCACGTATCAACGTGATAAACATTTTTATAAGTATGTATGAATGGATATGTGTGCATGTATATCTTAAGAGCTAAGCGGAAATATTGAAATAATTTGAAAAACCGTATAGATATTGGACCTTTGATAGTAGGTTTATATAGTATAAAAATTATATATGACTTCCAATCATATGATCTAGAGAATAGTATAGATAATTATTATAATTTTAATAATTAGAATTATTATTATATTAATTTCAATATTAGTAATAATATTAGCTACAATTATTTAAAAAAAAATCAATGGCGTTAGTCATCGACTTTCCGAATAGGCCACAGATTTCTAGAAGTTAAATTTTGGTTCATGGTATGATGGGAGCTCTGGCTTATTGTGCAATATTCGTATCACATCATCAAGTACAAGTTTTCTGGTATTTTCTACAGGCGTTAGTTTTTTCTATAGGGAACACGAATGGTTCTTCGTAAACTTGTGAAATGAGTTCTGCATGCGTCTCTCCATTTGATCAAGGGTTCCTTGCCCTTCCACATTGCTTCACTGATGCTCTCCTACAAAAAGTCATAATTTAGGGGCAATGGCTGGATGTATTAGTATTACTAAAGCTATTGGAATATTGTAATATTTATTTACCAGCGCAAAATTATTTTGTAAGAAAACATGTATGCGTTGCACTTATAACTTATTTCTATGCTGTGACAGATTTGTATTGGCCTGATGTCGACAGGCTTTGAATGAAATCAATACACATACTTACATACATACATACAATTTCGTTGCCACTTTCAGCTGACATCTGTTTACGATTTCAAAGCCTTAAAAAAATCGAACCGCCTAAAATATTGTGCGTGCCGGATATGAAAGTCCTTTTTTATGCTGTTGTCTTTAATAAGTGCAAATAACATATTAGCAAAATTTTAATAATATTTAAATTAACTCAAAAAGAGTCTAAACAATTTGAAATGCCAGTTAAAGAAGGGGGAAAAACTTTAAGAAAGTCATAAAAAATTATAGTTGCTTCCTGTACCATGAAATGAAGCATACAATCAAAAATAATTATGAAACGCACTAAAAATGAACGTATGATTATTAAAAAAAGTCGCCTATTGTGATACTTTGATCTACAGATACTTAAGCAGCCAAAAATCTAAAAAAGTGTAACATTTGATTATAATTTCCCAATTTCCGCTTAGGTGTTTTTGATCTTCGACCGCAGTTGTCCAACTGAAATCACAACACAATACAAGTGAACAAAATTAAATTGGAGCAAAACCAACAAAAAAAAAAAAGAAGAGAAAATGCTAATAAATCCTCCAAATAGCTTTTTTAAATAAAAATCTAAATCGCTAAATAATAAATACATATTCAAGCTGAGTATGAGTGTATCAGCCAAAAAAAGAAATAAATTAAAAAACATCTTTAAGCACCACAAAAAAAAAAAAGAAAAAAAAAAGACAAAATCATTATGGTCGCAAGAATCCAATATGTAGTAAAACAAATTGATGATAGCAGTGTTCTGGTAGTGGTGGGTTATTTGGTTCTTTAATTTTCTCGATTTGGAGCTGGTAATGGTTGTGGGTACCGTCATCAGAGCATCTGTGTGAATGTATTTACGAATACGTATGAATACCGAATCCAGCAATCATAATCTACATAACAATACTAAAAAATAACAGCAGAAGCAGCAGTAACATAAAAAATTAATAATTTAAATTTATGAAAAACGGAAAGAAGCGCCCCTTCTTTACGACTTTAAGTTAAAGAAAGCATTCAAGTTAATATACGGTAAATAACAGAAACACACACACGCACACACATACACACAAACACAAACACACTCATACGATTATTATTTATTCAGCAAAACCCATTGAAGAAAAACAAATCGACGACATTCAATATTCACAAAATAAAAGGCTGAAAAGACAAAAACGGGAAAGTTGAACAACTGCTGGTTCACATACAGCATAATAAATACATCATACCAGCCCGAAAATACAAGACAGAATGACCAGACACAGTTGAAACCGTGACGAATTTTTCATTATTTATTTGGTAAGAGGATACGAAATTTGGGTCTGAAGTCTTTAAATTTGCTGGTCATTTTCTATATAAAATGTAACGAAAAAGCAAAATATTTGCATACGCTCTCAATAACCTTTCAAAACTTCTGCGCCAAATGTTGTTTTGCTCTGAGCTTATTCTCCTATTTTGATTTTGATTTGAGAATTTACCTCTTATTTAAATTTATTTATTTAAATATGTAAGTAAAACTATTTCTCTAAATTTATTTGCATAAGAAAAGTCTCTTCAATTATAAAATATTTTCAGACATTTTTGTCATTAAACTTTTTATTTGCTAAAAACCCACTGTGCACAGTAAGAGTATCGTTGGACAGAAAACTTGTAGAGCGCCGACTTTAAATTACCGAGGCAGTGTTTTCGATTCATACAGCAATTAAATACAGCGAGATTGCACCTGGAATGCTTGAGAAGTATTAACGCACAGTCAGTGGTCAAGTAACGGTGGCCAAAACAAATAAAACAATAAAAGAAAATTTGTCGCCAAAATACTTACATTGACACCAGCACAGTTTGATAATTGCTCTACATATACTATCTTCTCACCACATGTCTTCTTTAGCACCATTCCATTGCTATTAGGCATTAATTGCCTAAGTGCTATCCCTCATCTTTCACCGGTGCCGCAGCATAAACTCATATATTTATAAGACACGTTTGAGACGTGCAAGGATTTGCTAGGCAGTACAAAGTTCAGCTAGTAATTGCGGTATAGATGCTGTTCATAATAATTGCACAAAACACTGATCTTAGATGAATAGCGTCCCAACTCTAATATGCCAACTCCAACTTTCCCTAATGTGTTATCATGATGATCATTCCTCTGTTACCCAACCTCAGCCTAATGTTTGCTCCAGTTAAGGGACAGGTATTGCCCCTTAACTTTATTATTTAATTCATAAAATCTTTGTTTTATATTCTGTGAATTTATAATAATTTATAGTACGAAACAAGTCGTGAAGCAAAAACACTTTCCCCATAATACCTTCCCTTCAGCTCTGATGAAGGGAAATGATTATATTCTACTATTGAACTGATTCTTAATTTTGGAAGCCAAAATTAAACTGGAATGGCATTCCAAATTAAATTAGCAAAAGAGGCAGGTGGATGCTGGTAAAGACGGAAGTATAAAATATTATGAATTAAATAAAAAAAAATTGGAATTGATTTGCAATTGCGTTATTAGTGAAAAATTTATTCCAAATTCGATTTTATTATTTGTAATTCGCTGGCAAATATAGTTCGGCTGACTTAAAAAGATGAAAAATAAAAAAGGGAAATCCATCAAATTTCAAATTTCTTCTCAATATTGTGCAATTCATGCATGAATTAGTTTACGACTAAGAAACAAGAATATAATTATGGAAATATTTAACACGAGGATAAATATGAGTACGTGTACGCCTCGTATATGAATGCAGACATCAGGCAAGTATAATAAATAATAGGAGGCATTACGTACGCATAAAAGTTTGGTGAATTCATAGTAGCTGGCAAATGGAAACGTATTTGTATTATGAAGAAGTGCTCGTCTTCCCGTATTTGAAGACTTTGAAGAAATAAACTTGTATATTGACATGTGGGCAAGATTTTCCGTGCCTGCTGTTTTTCATTGTGGTTCCAAAAACACCGACACCACATCGTCAGTGACTAGTTAGCGCGAAATAATCTTATGAAGAGAACTGAAGCATATTTTGGGCTGTACTTTATTGTTGCTGTTTAACACACCGCTTGTTGCACTTGCTTAGCATAAAGCATGCAACATAAACTTTTGCGAGACATTTATGAGTAGGGAAGCGTAATCAACATTCTACATTTTACATCTTTATTATTATCATTTAACTTTTTTGTATGGCTTCTTGGAATATTAAATCGATTTTATGGAAAATAATTTAAAAACTAAAGGAACGACATCAAACTCTGCTCTAATTTTTTTATGGCCAACTTTTAATTGCTGAAGTATTAGTAAATATGTAAGGAGAAGGCAAAGTTTTCGCGGTTTCTTAAATGAGGCATATAAGATCATAAAATAAATAAATAGAATAAACAGGAAAAATATAAAAATATATAAAAAGATATAAAAAAAGGGTTACATGTATGAAGCGATCGTTGAAAGGTGGATGCAGTTTTCGTCAGTGTTTTTAAGGGGTTTTCTTAAAAAGCTGGTTGTATAACCTAAAAATTTGAATATTTATTTATATCATAAATATTATGATATAAATTATTAGTTTAGCTTTTTTTTTTATTGTGCAAATAATAATTGAGTAAAATATTCCTAATGGTATTTATCCATTTTGTATTCAAAATATCTAAATATCAATTTTGAAAAAAAATACGTAAAAATATTTGTTATCAAGTTTTTTGAACCATTTTAGAAGACCACCAACTGAAAATATATTCTATAATTTGTGTTAACTGTACAAAATTTTCTCAACGTATGATACTTTAAAAGTCGTATACTTCAGAACTTTTTCAGTACTCTAATGAAAATTTTTCTCTTTAACAAAGTGCCCCTCCCGCGTTCTGGTATACTCCTACATGTTGCTGTAAAGTTCAGAACTCACATCACATATCACAAATTCGCCTTTGTCCTGCCGAATTAAAAAGGAGATTACTAAAACGCTAATACTCGTACAAGAATTGAATTTGTTCTCAAGGACCACTAGCACATCCATACATACATATTGCTCTGATTCCATTGGAGTTATGTCTGTACATGTGTTCGTAGCGTCCTGCTTGGTGTTGTAATAATTTCTGTGTGTTTCATTGTTAGACTAGTAAAATATATTTTGCTTTTAAATCCTTCCTTTGTGTGTATCACAGCAAGAACTGAAACGTTTCTGTGTGGCGTTAATGGAAATTAATATGCAATAATACCACAAACCAAAACAATTTGAAGTTTCTAGAGATTAAAACATACATAAATTCATTAGTGGAATGGAAAGAAACAAGTTGTTTAGATTATTTCTAAATTTCGTTCAAAATATTTTTAAAATTAAATCATAACACGTGCGTCAATAGAGCAGTCAAATGTCAATTAGTCGATTTTCCATCCCCACTTTTATCTCTTTAAAAGTTCCACTTATTTCGCTGCCATGCTGGAGAGGCCAGTAGTTTCCTTTTATTTGGAATTTTATTTTCTTAGATTCAATTGTCAAATTCAATTGAGTGAAGTTTGTTTTGTTATTCTGCTCTTTCACTATTTAATTCTTAAATGAATTTAATCATTTCGAAATTGTTCTTTAATATATTTTAAGTGGCTTAATCTGATAAACTCAATTTGCTCAAGTGACGCATTTTTAATTTATTTACTTTTTTCTTAATTTTATAAGTATTTTTCTTTTATTTTATATAAAAATAGTAAATGCCAATTGAGTTGGTTAGACGGAATTCTTAAGATATTCATTGTCAATTAAGTTTTCTGTATTCGTATCAGAGATCTGGTTGAGGGCGATTTAAGAGATATATTTCTGTGGTTTCTTCTATGAATACCGTGTTTGCAATTAGCACTAAAAAATTAATCATGCAAAAGCATGATTCAGAAGAAGGAATGTTTTGTTACTTAATGGCTGCCTCTGCTTCTTTTTGCATTTCAGAAGAAGCAACGAATCAATATGAAGGCTTTGAATACTTTTCCAGGAAACTCTTGATCGTTGCAGATTTACATAAAGTACAGGTTTTAGGCTGTAATAGAGGAGCACTTTTATTCATACATATGCATGTGATTGACTTATTGCCAATTTTTATTATTATTTTATACACTCCCCACTCACCTAGAATTCGTTCTAATAAATGTTTTACCGGAATCTTTTAAATGACTTTTAAATTTATTTTAAAATGTGTAAAGATATTGGCAAAGTTTTATATACATTTGTATGTAAATACTTGAAAGATAATAAGCGTTTGTCCAGCGTTTGCCCAGCGTTTTTCCAACGTTTGTCGTATTACTTTTTTATTTTGTTTTTTTTTTTTTTTTGTCTAAGAAAATATCGCTAGTTTGCATATTTTTTCGTAAATTCCTTGTTAAGCTGCCAAATAATAATTGCAGTTGTATTCTGGTTCTGTTCCTGTTCATTTCAGTCGAGATTATGGGTAAAGAAAAAGATATAGAATTTTGCGTAAAATAATGCAGTTAAAGGAGGAAATATATTATATATTCCATTTTCTTCTATCTGACCAAAATGATTCTTTGGAAAACACGCGCAAAAGTAGTAGACCAAAAATACATCCACCCGAGGCGCAAATGAACAAAAACCCTAAGCTGAGTGCCAGAAACGTAGCAAATGAAATAGGTAACATACTAAGTAAACATGTTCATGCTAAAACTGTGCTAATGACATTCCAGGATAACGGCTTTAGATGCACAACTCCACTCAAGAAAGCGCTAAGTCAAAAAAATATACGACTAAGATAGGAATTTGTAAATAAATACAAAAAGGAAGACATAGAGTTCTGGAAGACCGAGAGTCCAAATGTAATTTGTTTGTAAGTGATTTCCGCGTAAAAGTCTGGCGGAAACCCAACACAGCTCTTCATATAAAAAATCTGATTCCAATTGTAAAGAATGGGGGTGGCAATGTTGTGGCTTGGGGAGCCTTAGCAGCTGCTAGAGTTGGGAATTTGATAATGGGTCAGCACCTATACATAAATATATACACAAAAGAAAAAATAAAACTGCATATATATAAATTCTTTTAAACTCCTTCGAAAACTCAATATTTTGGTGACTGTATTTAAAGTTTAGTCTCTGGCGGTTTGTGTGAAACCACAACAAGCATTGGGAATCAGTATTTTTTTTCTTGATCAATGTACGTATGTATGTGTAATATATGTGTGTATCGATCAGCTTATTATTTATCGGTACAAATTATATTTTAATATGTTTGAAAGAATTATTACTCACTTAAGTAGACTATTTTCAATCAAAATACGTTTGTGTTACTCTTCCACAGGGAACGCTTAAATAATTAAGTTTAAATATAAATTTCCGTTCACATGGAATTTAACATAAAATAGTAGTTAGTCTGTCTAGTAGTCCGTCTGCCTTAAAATCTTGCAATATCATTAAACCTTTTATAAATAACACTACATGTACGTATGTATGTATATAAAGGGCAGAACAATATCCATACATACTTTCATATATATTTTATAAATACACAAACAAATACATATTAAAAGAAGAACAAGAAGAAAAAACAAGCATAAATGACCCTCCGATCTAAAAGAAATTCCATTAAAATTGGTACCTCCCATGTGTCACACAGTTCAGACAAATCAAAGAAAATTATTTTAGTTTCAGTGATTTTTTCCTTTTGCGCGAATTTTAACAAACACAACCAAAAAAAAACTTAAATATATATATAAACCGACGCATATGTATGTACATACACATAAACAGGTATGGTTGCATGTAAATACATTGAAGCAGACAAATGAGGGGAGACCCTTTCCATTTATTGTTGTTGTGCGCTTACATTTATTTCACAAACGTCTTTGTGAGGATCATCGTTATTCGTTTCATGTTGTCGTTCTTGCTTTTGCGTTATTTGTGCTTTAGACGACAACGACAACTTAACCATCATTGTATCCTCTGCCGCCAATCGAAATGAAATCACTTGGTGAATTGTAGTCAGTAATCACACACGTTCAATGTATTTTCGCTGAGACGTGTTTGGTTGATACGGAAGGACATGTGTAGCAGCAGCACAAATGTTTATAAGAACTACCAAAGAGATGATCTTCTTGGCTTTAAAGCCAACAAAAAATAAAACTATAATGCTTCAAATTACAATAACAACTTAAGCTACAAGACACCAAACACAAGAAATAATAATGAAAGACGGGGGAAAAAGAAGTGATTCACTCACCAACGCCACCAACATCACAACAATTATTTCCCTGCACCACATACTGCCGAACTGCTCGTATATTTTGTACTACTGAAGCTGCAAGCGATTTTATTTAAAGGACAGAAAATTGGTTTCACAGAGACTGACTATCTTAATTATAGGCCTCGAGGCAAGAAAACAGTAAAAAACGACAAGACAGAATAAAAACTATGTATATTCTGACTTTTTTGTGCACTCGCCACAATATCAAAAATTTATTTTTCGACTGTGACATCACTAAAGCAATGACGCGACGCTGCTTTAGTTGTGTTTGTAAGCAATTCGTCGCTCGAACAAAAGTGGTCAGTTCCAACATTTTATGAGTATGTAAAGTTGGCATTTTCTCTTAGCTGCGATTATAAGATTTTGTGGTCTTCTAATTTCATATAACTTTTACAACATTGGAAACTGATTATTTTCGGTTTTCCCCTCTTTCAAGCTTTCTGAATTTTATATTCTATTAAATCTATTCATTTTCATTCTACCGATTTTTAACAATAAAGGCAAGTTGAATTTTTATTTTCATGTATATCTGGCAGAGTTCTATCTCGTAAATTGTAGTAGCTCTATGCTTAGACTCTAGAAATCGGTTTTTTACTCCAAATCCTACAACGCAAACAAACTATGCCACAATTCTCCTTTTCGATCTGTAAATTATGGACACAAATTGTTATAAATTTTAATTAGAAACTTTAATAGATCACGCTGGGCCTTTAGGTGCGTATCAAGGACGACTTATAATACACTTTTGTTGGAAACTCTTTCTAAAATTTATCAATAAAGTCAATCTTAATCGATCCAAATGTCATGTCATCTCATCCGTTACACGTGTAAAATTTCTCTGGCCTAATCAAGAATTGTTAAATTGTGTATAATTTCGAATTCGACCACCAGCATTTAAAGTACGTACAATAAAATTCAACGGCATTAATAAACACAAGTGTATAGTTGATTTGTTTGCGATTATGTATGTATGTATATGTGTTAGTACGCATGCTCCCATGCACATGTAGAAGGTTGCAAAATATGGCGGCAAATAATTTTAAACCAATTTTCACAGATATCTCGCATAGTTCCTGTTTTGTTATTATTTTGTCTTTTGTACTTCTTAACTCTTTTTGTTAACAATATTTTGAAGATAATCCAAGCGCATTACTGTCATAGTCAATATGTATGCATGTGTTGCAGCAATTGTAGTGGTTTTATGTATATGTATGTATACATGTATGTATGAATTTAGATCTTATGAAGAGGATCATCCAACTAAAGCATCAACCGTATCAAGAGTAAAATATATTGTTTTGTGCACTTAACTGCGTGTACACTGTAATTTTGTGTCCCCCACAACATCGGCAGCTTCAATCTAACTTTAACTGGAGGCCAAACTAAAATCTCAAAACTGCCAACTATAATCTCAATACAATTTCATAACAATTTCCAATGTTCTTCGTAAATACTGGGGAAAAAGTTGAAACATACATTGATCTCATCATCATCGATTGATGGCACAACAATCAGCGAGAAAAAATATGTGTTAAGAGTATGAATTCAGTGTGCTGTCCGAAACAAACCCGCAAATGTGTATTCCATCATTCCATAAGTCTATGGGATATTTTGTAAAGGCTTTAAAAAGTTAACAAAAGAATTTATACTCGCAATTCAATAACAAAGCTCACCGTGCTATAAATTTAAATTGGAAATTTTTTTTTAACAAAGTTTAATACAGTATGTTTTAAAGAGGGCCATTAACGAAATCAACTATGAAAGTTTATCAATAACTTTATAATTAATATTCAGTAGATTATTAACTTTTTACTTAGAAGAAATTTAAAATTCATTGCTGAGGAGTTTCAGCTAGTTCCTATTAGCATTTCCTTGCGTGCTACTGCAGATTATCAGAGAAGATTTGTTCAAACGATTTAAGCAATGTGTTTATTATCAAAAATAAATGGAAAAAGTTTCAATAAAATCAAAGTTGTAACGCGAAGACAGCAAACAATACGAACAAGATTTTGCTACGGAACAAGATTTTGGTGAACATTTTGGAAACTTTTTCAAATGTAGTTTCACGTGTCTAGTATTAAGAGTGACTGGAGGACATAAAACATTTCTCAATAATTAATAAAATTTATTGAATAAAAATACTGGATCAACTGTTCTGAAAAGTAAAGAAAATGAGGGGCAAAGATGCTTTACGCGATAGATAAAGCATACGAAAATAACTACACTCACTCAAATTTACAGTCGGACAGTTGGATGGTAGAAACTTTCAATCGCCAGATCTAGGCTCCGATCAAAGAAACTATGTTTTAATCTTCTCCGTTTTATGACAGAATAATAAATAATATATATAATATGTTCTAATCTAACTTATTAAATGTACAGTATGGATTAAATTAAATAATATCACTTTTCTGTCTCACATTTAAAGTTGGGCACTGAGAAAAAATTTACTTTATTTTTTACAAAAGCAATTAAATCGCTTTTAAATTTGTTATGATTCGGCATAGATTGATTTAATTTTTCCTGCCCACATCCGGACTAATGTTATTCCACTCTCCCTGCAAAGAAATTTTTAAACTTTGAATTGATGTGCATGAGCCTGTCCTGCATCCGACCACCTAATTCATCCCATAAATGCTCAATAACATTGGAAGTCGGTGCTTTATATAGGCGTTTTGATCAATTCTATCGTTGTCCTGATAGAATTGAAAGTTACTTTCTATGCCGAGTTTTCTTACTCTGTCTTTCAAATTTTCTCTCAGTATTGTTAAATAGGTATACCATACATGTTTATTCTTTATTCCAACAACAAAATGCAAATTTGCAACTCCCGAAGCCGCCATGCAAAATCATTTCATAAACTTCGCTGAATGATTGACAAGGAAACAACGAACAATAAATATGCAAACAAACAGTGAAATTAAAAAAAATAACGGTTTCTTTGCCATCTTTGCTTGTACAACGGAATAGTTATTTAGTTATATAACGGAATTTAGATAATTTTGTTTTTATTTTTTATTTTTTTTTTAAGCAGAGGACATTATGTGACAAAACAGAAAAGAGCCAATGAAATTTAATTTATCAGAACCGGCAATAGAGTTTAAAAGCTATTGCCATCCATTAGCCCGACTGTAAGTGGGAGTGAGTGTACATGCAAGTACGAAAGGAAACATGTGTTTGGCAACACTAACTAACGGTGGTAGAAGAATCTAATGGACTCTGTCTCATTATTACACGTAAGCTCTCCTTTGCCCCTTAGTGCCCCCTTGTTTGCCCCTCATCTGCTTATCTGAACTTCTTTTGATTTTTACTCTTTTATATTTATGCTATCAATATCTACTTCTATGTATTATATTTTGCCTGTATAAGCTCATTCTCCCATTTTTTATACTTTGCCTTTAACCAATAAAAGATATGCGTGTGACAGCAGCAAATTGTAATTACTTGCCGCTGTGACTGCCACTTTGTCTCATAGACCAACGTATTTTATACGATCGTAATAATTTTCAGACAAATTATTGGAAGAGTCATTAAAAAACATTTTCTTCGGGAAGCAGTTTGGTTCCGAAATGGGTACATCCACCTTAAATTTGTAGCGGTGCTGATGATCTGCGATAAAATTAAGATTACAAATTTTCATTTTTAATGAAAGACTGAAAATAAATTACTACACTGAATAGTTCTTTTCTTCAATTTTTTTTCTGAATATTTTCCATTTTATATGAATATCCTAATGTTAAGCGTAAGATGTTTTAGTGCAGAGGTAAAAAAATAGGTGGTAAATAAAAAAAAAGTCGTGTGATATTTTGCAAAAAGTTTCGAAATGAGCCTTCAATTTTCTATGGTATGAAATATACTGATAACATATGAAAACCGGAGTTCTTTATTTATTATTCCAATAAAAATTTTCCTATGCAATAGATATGTGGAACCTTTCGCCAGCAATTTACGTGACACTTGGCATCTGGGTGCATTATGTATTTGCAGCATTTTATACAATTTTATGCAACAGATGCATACAAATTCTCAACATGTTTGATTATTAATTAAGTTTTAATATTACAGATTATAAATTTTTATAGTTATTTAAGCAAGTTCTCTTGTTTTTGTTTAAAGGATATGCTGCTTCGAATTTATGCAACAAAAATATTTATGAACGAACCTAAACCAGCCGGCTTATTAATAGACCAATTTATCACAGACGCACTCATTCTACTTATTTCTGCGTTTTAAGCTATAAAACATTGACCAGCAACATAATGGGAATTCAAGGAATTTCAGGAATTCAAACTAATGTACGAAAGCCATTGATGGATGATATTAACAAATTTGTTGGCATATCTTTTTTCCTGCATACTGACTTGATTTGTAAGATATTATTTTTCAATCTAATTGAAGATTTTACTAATTGAGTATTTAATACCGCTTAGAAAATTTCGTAGAATACGATTGAATACGATTAAAAGTCATAATCGAATGAATTCATTTCAACTACGTAGAGTAAGCAATCTGGTTTGATTTGAGACGAAATTCAAAACTTTTGCCATAAATTAAACATAACTAAAAATATCACAGGGTTTTGTTTTTATGGTTTCATTTCAGTCTTTGAAAAAGCTTATTTAACTTTAGCTCTGTTGTTTATCGTTATGGCTTGATTTTATTTCTTTCATTCTAAAAGTTTTACAAACATGCGACCATAATGAAGCAGCCAAAGTGTCCACCCATTTTCATATTCCACATTTTTGAAAAACACGGAATGTTCTTTGTGTTATATTTTTCATATAAATTTTGTTTGAAAGAGTAGTTCAAAGTCGCCAAAAACCTAAACAAAATAAAACCAAAAAAAAAAAAAAAAAAAAATAATAAAATGCGAAAGAATTGAGGACGTACACATGCACATAAATGCTTATATAAAAATATCAACAACGTTATTGTCTTCTTACACGATCATTGAAATCATTATAATGCCTGGAATTTAACATTATAATGCTTGCATGTTGACCACTTTTTATGGCCTACAAAGGGCAACACCCACTCTGTCTCTGCATTAAAGTTCTTGTTCACCAGGTCCCGCCAACAACAATTGCTGCCTTATAAAGATGGAAGAGGGAAAGACAGAAATGAAACTAAAATGCCATTATCGTCCACATCATTATCATTCGTATTCGATCATTGGAGACACCAAGAGAAAAAATTAATAATTATAATTAACGAATTTCCTTGCTAAGATTCTTCTTGTTGTTAATTTGTTTGGTTGCTTCACTTTGGAGGAGTCTCTTTTATAATCGTAAACCCAAAAAAAAAAGGATTTTCACTTTATTAACTGGCTTTTTTTTCAACGGCAAGAGAGAACGTTTATATTGTATTAAGATTTTAGGGTTTTTAATGGTTTGTTTTATTCTTAATATTCGTTTGTCTGCTAATAAGGCAAACAATGATTTTAAAACATCTACTATATTCAACGACTCGCTTAGGGGAAGCAAATACAAATAATATATTTTTTATATTCGACTAAGCGAGAAATAGATGATGTTCTTATCAGATTTCCATTTTCAAATTGCTTACTTTGGAAATATCTGCGAGTTTTTAATTAAAACGTATAGTCGCATAGGAAGTGCTCATAAGTTCGTAACGTGAAACTAAATGGAGCGAATTGTTTTCATTCATTACGCAGGAGTGAATAATCAATCTGTGCTGGCTCCTTTAAAACGACGCTGCAGTATATTTTTTATGCTGATTGATTTATAGAGTAATTTAAAACTTTTTTGTTTAAAATGAACTTTTTAATTCGGTAATTTTAAATTACATTCAGTGACCCTATTCTGATTTATTTACCCTTCTGCTTTGAACTAAAAAAAAAAAATTAGGGAGGACATGTACGCAATTCGCAGACTGTGGAGAATACATATTGCAACAGGATGGGGCTTCTTCCCATACTGCTAAAAACACAAAAAGTGTATGGAAGCCAATGAAATCAGGGCTCTGGATTAGCCATCTTCTTGTTCAGACCTTAATCCGATGGAAAATTTATAGGCTATAAATGTCCAAAAAAAAAGTCCAGAAGTCAGGAAATTTGGTGCTCGATAATCGCAGAAGACTGCCAAAAACTAGTCTGTAGCTTGTCGAGATCATTTTAAAAAACAAAGGTGGCATAACAAAATTCTAACTATAAATATATATATATATATTTTTTAAAAATCCTTTTTTTATATATAACTTTTTCAATGTCTGTCTAAAGAGAATGAAGTGGGCATTAAAAAAGGTATAAAAATTTTTAAGTAGTCGTTGTAGTTCCGAAAACCTCATATTTTAGTAGCGCATTGATGAAAAATCAATCTGTGTACAAAGTAATAGTGGGTGGGGCTTCTATATATGAGCTCAATTAACGAGTGTCGTGAATGGTAATACATATCCGATCTAGGCACATATTACTTCATTCAATATAAGCTCTGCGCCTTTATTCTTTTTTATCTTTTTTCCACACTCTTTTTCCTTCCCTCACTTTACTTTTCTTTTTCCTGACTTACAAGATTTCACTTCATATACACAGTTCAGCTGGGCTGTATCCAAACCCATAGAGTACTTTAATATTTTCCTCATAAGGTCAAAACTCAATTACTTATAAAGTAAAAAAGAAAGTTTTTAAGAGAAAGTTTTCCGTCGCTCTATTATCACCTCATGAATTTTGGTGCCTCATACAAGCACATATTCCTGCTCCAATAAAAATTATGTGGCAAAAGTTTGGTTGCATAACAGTTTACGATGAAAAATCTTTAAGGCAAGTACCTGAAGATTGTTTACCTCTCGCCCTTATTTTCGACACCTAAAAAAATTTAGAAATTAACAAGAAATTTGTGGAAATGTTGCCTGAAAATAAATATATAAAATCGTGTTGTTTACAATACATCTTGGAATGTTTATGTTAGACAGGGAGCAAAACACTAATTCCGTAAATGCCCAAATGTACAAGAGAGAGTGAGTGTTGGTTTTGAAATTCCAATGAGGACATTAGCACGCTTGTAGGAAAGGTGTTAGTGGTGATAAATTAGCGGCAATGACATAAACTTTTAAAATTTTCTGCCTGCAGGCGATTATTCGGAGTGCGGCAACATACTCGGAAATATTGTCACTAATTATCCAACACAAATGAAATTTTCTACTGCTATGCGATATTTAGATGGATTAATGAAGTGATTACTTCGCTTTCGATAGACAATATATACAAATTTTATATTTTTATTTTATAATCTTTTTTTTTTTTGCAAAGATAGGCAAATACATCAGAAACAAGTATATAATAAGAACTTAGAATGGAACTTAAACTTACAAGTTCTTGCTCTGTCTGTATCCATAATGCAGCGCAAGAGAAAAACACGGAATCATTGCAAGTCAATATTAAAGCCACCACTGATGCCATTCATCCAAAAAAAAACTAGTTAGACGATGATGGAGGGGAATACCCTCCATCATGTTTTAGGTTTGTTCCATTACACAAAAAAAAAAAAAAAATTTGATAAAAATAATTTTTTTTTTATATTTATTTTGGTTGATTTAGTATTTTTTTTCTACTTTTAATACGTGAAATTGGCTATTCGGGTTCTTAGTGAAAAGAGGAGAACTTTAAAAATCTCCTCTCATAAGATCATTTCTTTACGTAGTTTTCTAAAAGTCTATGCGTACTTACTACTATTGAGAATTATTCGTTAATTAGTTTATTCAACATTCTACTTTCGTTTGGTCCCTTCCTCTCAAGGGTATCATGAAAATCAATGAAAACTTATATTTTGCGGAATAGTGCTCAAGACGCATAATGTCAATAGCTAAAATATTACTGTAGTTCTGAAACTTCTGGCTGCTTCTTAAAGAACAACCAAACAATTTTTTATTCTTTTTATTCTAAAATTGTGTTATTCATGATTGTTTCGTAATAATCAATACTTTACTTTTAAAGTGTATTTCCAAATATGTATGTACGTCGTTGAGCTTTGAAAGTTTTTTCATAAATATTAATCGGAAAGATATATATAATTTTCAGTTTGTAGGTAAAAATTTGGGTACTTATGATTGGAAAACAAATCAATTGTAAAATTTAAATTTTATTGCTTCTATTATTAATTATATCCACTTGTATGAGGTTTAGGCAAGAAGTGTTAATTTAATGTTGTTTTGAAACATAAATACAATAACATCACTTGAACAGAGTAATAAAATAAATCTCTTTGCACAATTTCATACAAGTAATAATAATTAAATTTTAATATTTTTATTTGTGTACATAAAAAAAAAAAAAAAAAAATAATAATAATGATTCCATTCGCTTCTTTTTCTTTCTTTTGGTCTGCAAAAGTTTCAAAGATAATAATTTTTAAATTTGTTTAACATGTTTTTACGAACTAGTGAAAATGTTCTCTATCTTTATTTATTTAAAAATATATATATGTATGATAACCAACAGAAAATAAGTATATTTCTTTATATATTTTCAATTTATATCCGATTAACTTCAAAGACTTTAGTGTGAAAACATTTGAACAGCTTCTGCACATTTAATTTAATCATTAATTAATTGAATTTATTATTTATATGAAAGACATAATGGAAGGAACACTGCGCAACAGTGGAAATTTTGCGAAATAACTACAGATAATATATGTATATAAGCAATAAAAATGTTTATTCATTTTATTTATTTATGAAGTCGAAGGAAATATTTTAGAAATTTTGTCAAAATAAATGAGAGCGATTCCAGAACAACATGCGATCATTCCAGTTTAGTTGCTTTCAAATTTCTTAGTGATTCCTTACAATTCTATATCCAATTCATTTCCATTTCTGCTAATTACTGAACAGATATTACAATAGATATTAGATTGAAATTCGAGTCTTTAACGTACTTACGATAAATACATCTGCACACCGCATAGTTACATATACATATATTTGCAGCAAGTTGGATTTCTTAGATTTCCAGCATTAATTACACAAGTTGGAAGACATTTCAAAAATATTTTAAAGTTCAACTGAAGTCGTCTCCTCCTTCAGTAGCCATTTGCTCTCCCGCACAAATTAAAAATCCTGACAAAAGTCACCTCCATGTATGAACCTGATTGAATATATTGCAAGTAATTTTTTGTTTTTCTTTGGCAAACTCACATGCCCGTACGAACACACAATTTATAAATAATCATAATCAATACAGAACTATACATTTCAACACTTCCTTCTCTGCTGTTCATCAACATTTTGTTCTTGGAACGCGATACAAAAGCAAACATAAATTGATGACAAGGGTCAACATTTAAGGTCAAAATGTAAGAACGTCATGTGTGCAACTGTGTGTTTGTTTGACCATTTTCAAATTGAAAATGTTTCTATTCTACACTTCTTTAACAAACAGATGCGGAAATATTTGACGCCAATTTTAGAGGAGAAGAAATACAAAAGATGGTTACTTTTTTAACCATTACAGTTTGTGGTTTAGTTGAAGTTATTAATGGGCCAGAGGTAGTACAGTTTGCGTTATTCGATTAGAATTTCTGGTATTAACCACACAGTGCATGGTCGTTGCTGTAAGAGTAAATAATTGATTTGTGACCACCGTAAGTGCTTCTTGCACGACCTTTGAGAGGTTTCGGTTGAGTTTGCTTTTTGGCTTGCAGGGTTTTCCGGAATTTTCCTATCGCAATTATGGTTTATTAAATGCTATTTTTAAAAATTGGAGACGCCTGTCACATTCAGCTTAATATAATTGTTTCAGCGTTAAATAGTGGAAATTAAAAAGTATTTGCGGCTCTTATGTCCAGTAAATTTGTTAAAAGTTGTAACCATATGGCTAAATATTCAGGCGAGATACATGCATATGTGTGTGTGTATGCATGCCGTCATCATATGTTGCCCTTTGTTTTCTGTCTTCATGGTGTAAGTGGCTTGAAGATCTTCGAGCGTGGCATATGGTGCACTACTGGAATGCGATTCGCTTTCAAATTAATTAATTTTTTTTTTTGCCATACATCGAATTTGATTACTACAGCAATTTCGATTTAAACCATTTTCTTACTAAAAAAAAATCAATACGAAAGTTATTGAGGGCCTAAAAGTCTAGAGAATGACACACGAGCATAAAACAATCCGCGTCCAGGCTTTTTCTCTATAATTGGAATTAAATATTTTTTGTTTGCGATATAAAATGATTTTTTTTGTTTTCTTAAAAACTTAATTTTCATACATGTGAAATTATAGAATTGTTGTCAGATGTCAGAAAATATTTCATTACGTTGCCAAGCACCGGTTATAACTTCAATTATTTGATATGAAAACATCCTTCTACAGCACTTAAGATGTTATAAAATTTCAAATTTATTGTACGTTTTAGACAGAAAAAAATAAGAACTCATCTGAAAAGCATTAATGGAATTTTATGGTTCATCAGGAATGAGATAGACGACGACAACATTGTATGCGATTTTTTAAATTAACTCTTTGCATCTTAAAGCTTAAGTTCAGCAGACAGTTTTTGTCCCCTTAAATCTTTCCTTCCTACCATACACTCGACATGTCATACCGAATGCATGTCAATGGGAAACAGGTTTCATGATGGTGAGATATTTTCTCCTGTTTTTTTTTGTTTTTTTTTTTTTGTTTTTGTGTTTGTCAAAAGAAATTTCTTAAGAATGATGGAAGAAATCATTCTTAGTACAGGTACAATGATGGTTAGTCACTATTTGTTCGTTCGCATATGCAACCAATCACGTCAGGTGAATGATGTGGCACAGAGGAAGAAAAAATGATTCAAAGTGAAATTAAAACGGATTTTTTAATTTCAATCACACCGAATAAATCACAGAAAAATCCAAAGATCATTTCAGATATTGCAATTATTATTGACATTTTTTTTTTTAAGATAGTTAAAGATGAAAGCGGAATGGTGACATATTATATCCATTATTCCAAAAATTAATTATTTAATTTCTGTTGGATTAATGTAAAGTGAATTTGAGCTTCCAAATTGTGTAATTTTAATGCGAAGTAGGAGCTCTTAATATCATTTATACCGAGTGCATTTGTCGATATATGCGGCATCATCTTTTCTGTATCGCTGCATAAGGTTTTATGTTAAATAATAAAGATCTTTCAGGTGATGAAGTTTAATAATAATATTTTTTGGTTGTATTATTGATTCGCATTTTCATTGATAAAAAAATTGAAGACGGAAAAATACTACGCAATATCAGTAGAGAATACAAAATCAATAATAAAAACTCGTGCATAAGCACAGTGTAAAGTTCAGACGAAAAAATTATACAAAAATAAATGTTCAAGCTAAAAAATGCCGCCTTTAAGCGAAACTATCAAAGCAGCCAATGAAAATCGCCACATTTAAATCTGTTTCGTTTCTTTTTAATGGCCATTTGCCAGCTGCTGCCGTTGTTGGTGTTGTTGCCGCCAACACCATTATATCGTCCATACAAAATATTTACATATGTACATACATACATATTTACATATTCGTACATACATATAAATATGTGTATGCACACATAAATGGCAAGCTGTTTTTAGTATTCAATATCCGTTGCATTTACTACAAACGAACACCACAACATCAAAAATGAAACAGTAACAACGCAATAAAAAAGCTTCAACTGTTTATCCATACCTGGGGATATTTTAGTATCTGTCCCGCATTTATTCCATAGAAACTCTCTCACACGTACACATACTGAAATCACGAATTTCCTTAACACTTTTATCGAAATCATAAACCCACCAACTACAATACAGGCAACATCAAAACCTTCTCCTCAAGTTGATCATGCTAGCGATTATGAAGATGACGATCATGCTGGAAGCTTATATTGCCTGGCTGCAGTTGAACAAAATCACGCACCGACACACTGACACCTTCATCTTGATATCGCTGCTAAAAATCTTTAAAGAAAATTCAATATCTTGCTCGGATTTTGACACATTTGACAAATTGCTTTAATATCCTTATTTTGTTCTTGGCCCCACAAACATATTACGATCATTTTCAAGGTTAAAAGGTTACCAAACATTATGATGATGATCATCAATAACACAGTGTGCGAATAATACGTAATAAAAATGAATGAAAGTATAAAAATATAAAAGTATTTATTGTTTTTTTCCTCAGAAAAATTCGCTCATAACTTATTGTCATATTATTATCTGGTTTCGTTAATACTCTCAGCCTTAGACGAGTATTGGCCGTTGACTTAAAATCGTCGTATTAACACTTATTTTCTTTGATATCGGAAGCAAAACTGCAATACTTCTAAGGAACATTTAATTGAAAATATTATAAACTTGCAAAAAAAAAAAACAATTAAATAGCAAATGGCAACAACAAATAATTACAAACAAGGACAGCATCCTTAAATTGAAAAATTTTATTTGCTGAGCGGCTCTTCCCAACCAAAAAACATGTAAAAAAAATGTGATTAAACCAAAACAACAAACAGAACATCAACAAAACACGACTGATTGGCAATATTGAAATATGCACTAGAACGCTCTCCAAGTTAGTTGTATAATTTATTCACAAGTTGGGCAGCAAGTTGTACAGTTGGAGCGGTAATCCGTGGGATATAAAATTATTGTGTACAACCAAACGCTAAAAAAAATCAAAAGCGGCATTTTCTTATCAAATACTTTTACGTTAGAGATAAGTATTGCACTTCCGCTTTGTGATGGATTGAAAGCATCCTGCGGTCCCAAATTATTGTACAACAACTCTGACTTGGAACAATGTAACTCAAGAGGCACCACTCTAATGTGGAAGGAGTATCAGAAGTGCCAAACTGTGTTATGATTTTCATCCAAAAAGCTTACAGCAGAACAGAATTATTAGCACGAGAAAAGTTCCAGGTGCCTTTATTTCAGTTTTCCCATTTTAACACGTGCCGTACATTTACACTGGACGGCTTATTCCAAATGAAAAATCGGCTTTCGAGCGACAATGGAGACGCGAACAGCTAAATAATCTTGTATAGAATTCATTTTAAATGTTCAGTTTGACTGGGCCACCAGTAAAATCCAAAATTGCCAGTTTTTTCTTTTCTAATGTGTTAATTTTCCAAATTAGTTTTCCAAATTTTGCTTATTGGCTTCATATTGGACACATTGGAATTTCGTATATTCTCTTAAATACTTCTGTTGGCATTTTATATTCTTTCTTCTTTTATTTATACGTATTACTGTTTAGATATTTAAAAAAAAATTCAAATCACATTTATACCGACAAAAACAAAGTGTATACAAAATATAAATTTAAAAATGATCAAAAAATAATCTGGAAAACAATTATACAATACAAAGTGGGAATGATATTTAGCAGATGGCCTCTGAAAGAAAAATATAAATACGTGTATACAAATCTGTGTCCCAGTAGAGAGCGATCGCTTACTTACAGTAACAGCACGTACAGAGTAAATGGAAGACCTAAGGACAAGTAAGAAAGAACAGCATTGAGAAAATGTCGAAGATGTGATCATGCCAATGCACAGCAACATCGGCTATCGGCTATCAGCGAACAAAATCGAGGCGTTGTTAAAGTATTACGAAGTACTCAAAGTACATTTGATTGCTGAACGAAAATAATTTTAACGAAATAGCACAGCAGGTTGTCTCTGGCCAAAATATAAACGCAAACACTGAAAGCCATAAAAGTGATGTGTTTTTACGAAATGATAGAACTATCCGGGCATACCTTTGAGCAATTTAAAGAAGTGTTTATAATAAGCAAGTTGTGTGTCTATATAATTCTATTTTTGGCGTTTGATTAATGTAATGTGATGTAATTTTCCAGAGATCCCGCACTCACGATCGGCTCTTTAAGAATTCAAAAAAGCCATAGATTCGTTGAAAATAAGCGCCGTTGTCATTAATGTCCTCTGTTTCTGGACATTATCGTTCGATATTATAATTTATTTTCCCTAATAATGGCAAAGATCAGCGATGCGAAGTCGGTATGAATTCATGTATTAAAAAATTCTTGAAAAGTATACAATAGCCGACCTTTATGAAAATCATAGGAATACTATGGGCTCACTTAGTAAAGTTTGGTATGAATGGAACTCTTCCCTAAAAGTTATATATCGTGGTAGTAGGCAGACAGTGACGTTCTTCCAAGTGCTAGAGGCTATATAAGATGTGAATTCAATTTAATTCTAGTGATCAGTTTGCACCTCCACTATATTTCTATATTCCTTTTTCATTAAGTATATCTGCGGAACTGCAGTGGTCAAGCCAATCACTAATGGCGTCGTTTTGAATGGGAAAGTCGGATTAATTAGAAATAAATCGGCTAATAACAACATGAATTACTATGGTATACAATTCAAATTTCATTTTTAATAAATTATTGATCAATAATACACATTTCGGATACAAATGATCGTTTTAAATTTTCTATCCACCTCCATGTACGCGTATTTTTTAGTCAATAGATTTACACATGCGCAATGATTGTTATTAATTTAAATTTTAAGACTTAGACGATCTTTCCTTTTAATGATTGAAGTTGTTGTCAGGATCATGGTTTGAAGAACTACAAAATATTACGGTTCTTATAAAATGATCCTCTCGGTAATTACTTGTTAGGAAATTGTTAATGTTTAACCTGTAATTTTCTTAAACTGTGTTTTTGAATATATCTTTTGAATTTATATCTGTTACCATTTGCCATTTGCGTAGATAATGACTGACTGCCGTTTTAGACAAACTCTCCATAAAAGAAAATTAAAGTTAATCATTTAAAGTCAACCCATTTATAGTTCTTTTGAGTAGCACAAGCAAACAAACAAACATGTCGAAAAAAATAATTTAATCTTAAAAATTTTTCAGATAAGGGCTGTCGGCTGTACGGAACGATTGTTGGCTTAAGTAAGTGAGGAAATAACCAACAGCCAACCAAAAAACAGCTGCATTTATTAAAAACTTGAAAGGGAAAAATCATTCTCGCACTCACGTCAATACAGAATAGAAAATAAAACTTTAATGAATGAATTTTGGTTTCGTAACTTCTGTTTGTTTATTTATTTCAAGTGTCTCTTTTTCGCCGATCCATACTGCAGTTGGCAGTAGATGGAGTAAAATGCGTTTCTGGCACAGCAATGCTTGGCTGTGTTGTCGTTGTTGTCTTTGTTGTTGCCATATAAATGAAAAACCTCCTTTGGACTTTTATCGCTAGATAATTGCCGTCAAAATTACAGGTTTTTACATTCACATGCATTTAAGAGAATGACTAAAACGACTTAAATTTATTATACGCCGTTTAATAAGTGGTATGAACAGGGGGTTTTTAAAACTTTTTTTTATCTTTTTGGATTGTAAATGTGTGAGAGAATTTCTTGAGCCATGTGGAAGAAAACTATCCCAAGTAGAGCTCTTGCAGCTCAAGTAGGAGCATTTAAAATTCCTTTCAGTATAATATAATTTTTTTATAATTTAAATTAACAAATTTTTTAAATTTAAGCTATACATTAATAAAATTTAATTAATTTTGTTTTTATAATTTCCCACAGCGAAGCAGTATATCATAATTTCCTATTAGTTCGTTAATATCAACAATTTTTCTTATAAAATTTTTGTAAATTTATTGTTGCAACAAATTACTTGTTGGGGCAGCCAGGAAAGTGAAATTAGACACCCAGAGGGGAAAATGCCTTCACTGAAATCGATTCGCTTCAGATTAAATTGTACGAATCTATTGCAAAAGCATATACAGTTGTATTTGCCCAAATGGTATTTCACAAATGGGCTGGGCCATTCTTTAAAATCGTCCGTTTCTTTATTTTTGAATGAAAAACTTGCGTTTTTATTGCTCTTGTATGTTTATTTTATGTTTTCAAATGTTTAAAATATATTTTTGCTAAAAATAAAGAACAAAAATTTTTTTCGATTTTTGGAAAAATACTCAATTTTTAGATAAGGGGGTAAATTTTTGGGCAAAAACAGTCGCACTTTAAAATCGTCTGTTTGTGTATTTTTGAATGAAAAACTGGGGGTTTTATTGCTCTTGTATGTTTATTTGATGTTTTCAAATGTTTAAAATATATTTTTGCTAAAAATAAAGAACAAAAAATTTTTTTAAAAACTGGGGGTTTTATTGCTCTTGTATGTTTATTTGATGTTTTCAAATGTTTAAAATATAGTTTTGCTAAAAATAAAGGACAAAAAATTTTTTCGATTTTTGGAAAAATACTCAATTTTTAGATAAGGGGGTACCCTTTCCATTTTTGGGCAAAAACAGTCGCACTTTAAAATCGTCCGTTTGTGTATTTTTGAATGAAAAACTGGGGGTTTTATTGCTCTTGTATGTTTATTTGATGTTTTCAAATGTTTAAAATATAGTTTTGCTAAAAATAAAGGACAAAAAATTTTTTCGATTTTTGGAAAAATACTCAATTTTTAGATAAGGGGGTACCCTTTCCATTTTTGGGCAAAAACAGTCGCACTTTAAAATCGTCCGTTTGTGTATTTTTGAATGAAAAACTGGGGGTTTTATTGCTCTTGTATGTTTATTTGATGTTTTCAAATGTTTAAAATATAGTTTTGCTAAAAATAAAGGACAAAAAATTTTTTCGATTTTTGGAAAAATACTCAATTTTTAGATAAAGGGGTACCCTTTCCATTTTAGGGCAAAAACAGTCGCACTTTAAAATCGTCCGTTTGTGTATTTTTGAATGAAAAACTGGGGGTTTTATTGCTCTTGTATGTTTATTTGATGTTTTCAAATGTTTAAAATATAGTTTTGCTAAAAATAAAGGACAAAAAATTTTTTCGATTTTTGGAAAAATACTCAATTTTTAGATAAGGGGGTACCCTTTCCATTTTTGGGCAAAAACAGTCGCACTTTAAAATCGTCCGTTTGTGTATTTTTGAATGAAAAACTGGGGGTTTTATTGCTCTTGTATGTTTATTTGATGTTTTCAAATGTTTAAAATATAGTTTTGCTAAAAATAAAGGACAAAAAATTTTTTCGATTTTTGGAAAAATACTCAATTTTTAGATAAGGGGGTACCCTTTCCATTTTTGGGCAAAAACAGTCGCACTTTAAAATCGTCCGTTTGTGTATTTTTGAATGAAAAACTGGGGGTTTTATTGCTCTTGTATGTTTATTTGATGTTTTCAAATGTTTAAAATATAGTTTTGCTAAAAATAAAGGACAAAAAATTTTTTCGATTTTTGGAAAAATACTCAATTTTTAGATAAGGGGGTACCCTTTCCATTTTTGGGCAAAAACAGTCGCACTTTAAAATCGTCCGTTTGTGTATTTTTGAATGAAAAACTGGGGGTTTTATTGCTCTTGTATGTTTATTTGATGTTTTCAAATGTTTAAAATATAGTTTTGCTAAAAATAAAGGACAAAAAATTTTTTCGATTTTTGGAAAAATACTCAATTTTTAGATAAAGGGGTACCCTTTCCATTTTAGGGCAAAAACAGTCGCACTTTAAAATCGTCCGTTTGTGTATTTTTGAATGAAAAACTGGGGGTTTTATTGCTCTTGTATGTTTATTTGATGTTTTCAAATGTTTAAAATATAGTTTTGCTAAAAATAAAGGACAAAAAATTTTTTCGATTTTTGGAAAAATACTCAATTTTTAGATAAGGGGGTACCCTTTCCATTTTTGGGCAAAAACAGTCGCACTTTAAAATCATCCGTTTGTGTATTTTTGAATGAAAAACTGGGGGTTTTATTGCTCTTGTATGTTTATTTGATGTTTTCAAATGTTTAAAATATAGTTTTGCTAAAAATAAAGGACAAAAAATTTTTTCGATTTTTGGAAAAATACTCAATTTTTAGATAAGGGGGTACCCTTTCCATTTTTGGGCAAAAACAGTCGCACTTTAAAATCGTCCGTTTGTGTATTTTTGAATGAAAAACTGGGGGTTTTATTGCTCTTGTATGTTTATTTGATGTTTTCAAATGTTTAAAATATAGTTTTGCTAAAAATAAAGGACAAAAAATTTTTTCGATTTTTGGAAAAATACTCAATTTTTAGATAAGGGGGTACCCTTTCCATTTTTGGGCAAAAACAGTCGCACTTTAAAATCGTCCGTTTGTGTATTTTTGAATGAAAAACTGGGGGTTTTATTGCTCTTGTATGTTTATTTGATGTTTTCGAACGTTTAAAATATAGTTTTGCTAAAAATAAAGGACAAAAAATTTTTTCGATTTTTGGAAAAATACTCAATTTTTAGATAAGGGGGTACCCTTTCCATTTTTGGGCAAAAACAGTCGCACTTTAAAATCGTCCGTTTGTGTATTTTTGAATGAAAAATTGGCGTTTTTATTGCTCTTATATGTTTTCAAACGATTAAATTATATTTTTGCTAATTAAAAAGAAAAACAAAAAGTTTTGAATTTTTGAGAAAATTTTCGATTTTCGCATTTTGGGCAAAAACACTTACACTTTAAAATCGTCCGTTTGTGTAGTTTTTAATGAAAAACTTGCGTTTTTATTGCTCTTGTATGTTTATTTTATGTTTTCAAATGTCTAAAATATATTTTTGCTAAAAATAAAGAACAAAAAATTTTTTTAAAAACTGGGGGTTTTATTGCTCTTGTATGTTTATTTGATGTTTTCAAATGTTTAAAATATAGTTTTGCTAAAAATAAAGGACAAAAAATTTTTTCGATTTTTGGAAAAATACTCAATTTTTAGATAAGGGGGTACCCTTTCCATTTTTGGGCAAAAACAGTCGCACTTTAAAATCGTCCGTTTGTGTATTTTTGAATGAAAAACTGGGGGTTTTATTGCTCTTGTATGTTTATTTGATGTTTTCAAATGTTTAAAATATAGTTTTGCTAAAAATAAAGGACAAAAAATTTTTTCGATTTTTGGAAAAATACTCAATTTTTAGATAAGGGGGTACCCTTTCCATTTTTGGGCAAAAACAGTCGCACTTTAAAATCGTCCGTTTGTGTATTTTTGAATGAAAAATTGGCGTTTTTATTGCTCTTATATGTTTTCAAACGATTAAATTATATTTTTGCTAATTAAAAAGAAAAACAAAAAGTTTTGAATTTTTGAGAAAATTTTCGATTTTCGCATTTTGGGCAAAAACACTTACACTTTAAAATCGTCCGTTTGTGTAGTTTTTAATGAAAAACTTGCGTTTTTATTGCTCTTGTATGTTTATTTTATGTTTTCAAATGTCTAAAATATATTTTTGCTAAAAATAAAGAACAAAAAATTTTTTTAAAAACTGGGGGTTTTATTGCTCTTGTATGTTTATTTGATGTTTTCAAATGTTTAAAATATAGTTTTGCTAAAAATAAAGGACAAAAAATTTTTTCGATTTTTGGAAAAATACTCAATTTTTAGATAAAGGGGTACCCTTTCCATTTTTGGGCAAAAACAGTCGCACTTTAAAATCGTCCGTTTGTGTATTTTTGAATGAAAAACTGGCGTTTTTATTGCTCTTGTATGTTTATTTGATGTTTTCGAACGTTTAAAATATAGTTTTGCTAAAAATAAAGGACAACAAATTTTTTCGATTTTTGGAAAAATACTCAATTTTTAGATAAGGGGGTACCCTTTCCATTTTTGGGCAAAAACAGTCGCACTTTAAAATCGTCCGTTTGTGTATTTTTGAATGAAAAACTGGGGGTTTTATTGCTCTTGTATGTTTATTTGATGTTTTCAAATGTTTAAAATATAGTTTTGCTAAAAATAAAGGACAAAAAATTTTTTCGATTTTTGGAAAAATACTCAATTTTTAGATAAAGGGGTACCCTTTCCATTTTAGGGCAAAAACAGTCGCACTTTAAAATCGTCCGTTTGTGTATTTTTGAATGAAAAACTGGGGGTTTTATTGCTCTTGTATGTTTATTTGATGTTTTCGAACGTTTAAAATATAGTTTTGCTAAAAATAAAGGACAAAAAATTTTTTCTATTTTTGGAAAAATATATAATTTTTAGATAAGGGGGTACCCTTTCCATTTTTGGGCAAAAACAGTCGCACTTTAAAATCGTCTGTTTGTGTATTTTTGAATGAAAAATTGGCGTTTTTATTGCTCTTGTATGTTTATTTTATGTTTTCGAACGTTTAAAATATAGTTTTGCTAAAAATAAAGGACAAATACTTTTTTCGATTTTTGGAAAAATACTCAATTTTTAGATAAGGGGGTACCCTTTCCATTTTTGGGCAAAAACAGTCGCACTTTAAAATCGTCCGTTTGTGTATTTTTGAATGAAAAACTGGGGGTTTTATTGCTCTTGTATGTTTATTTGATGTTTTCAAATGTTTAAAATATAGTTTTGCTAAAAATAAAGGACAAAAAATTTTTTCGATTTTTGGAAAAATACTCAATTTTTAGATAAAGGGGTACCCTTTCCATTTTTGGGCAAAAACAGTCGCACTTTAAAATCGTCCGTTTGTGTATTTTTGAATGAAAAACTGGGGGTTTTATTGCTCTTGTATGTTTATTTGATGTTTTCAAATGTTTAAAATATAGTTTTGCTAAAAATAAAGGACAAAAAATTTTTTCGATTTTTGGAAAAATACTCAATTTTTAGATAAAGGGGTACCCTTTCCATTTTAGGGCAAAAACAGTCGCACTTTAAAATCGTCCGTTTGTGTATTTTTGAATGAAAAACTGGGGGTTTTATTGCTCTTGTATGTTTATTTGATGTTTTCGAACGTTTAAAATATAGTTTTGCTAAAAATAAAGGACAAAAAATTTTTTCTATTTTTGGAAAAATATATAATTTTTAGATAAGGGGGTACCCTTTCCATTTTTGGGCAAAAACAGTCGCACTTTAAAATCGTCTGTTTGTGTATTTTTGAATGAAAAATTGGCGTTTTTATTGCTCTTGTATGTTTATTTTATGTTTTCGAACGTTTAAAATATAGTTTTGCTAAAAATAAAAGACAAAAACTTTTTTCGATTTTTGGAAAAATACTCAATTTTTAGATAAGGGGGTACCCTTTCCATTTTTGGGCAAAAACAGTCGCACTTTAAAATCGTCCGTTTGTGTATTTTTGAATGAAAAACTGGGGGTTTTATTGCTCTTGTATGTTTATTTGATGTTTTCAAATGTTTAAAATATAGTTTTGCTAAAAATAAAGGACAAAAAATTTTTTCGATTTTTGGAAAAATACTCAATTTTTAGATAAAGGGGTACCCTTTCCATTTTTGGGCAAAAACAGTCGCACTTTAAAATCGTCCGTTTGTGTATTTTTGAATGAAAAACTGGGGGTTTTATTGCTCTTGTATGTTTATTTGATGTTTTCGAACGTTTAAAATATAGTTTTGCTAAAAATAAAGGACAAAAAATTTTTTCGATTTTTGGAAAAATATATAATTTTTAGATAAGGGGGTACCCTTTCCATTTTTGGGCAAAAACAGTCGCACTTTAAAATCGTCTGTTTGTGTATTTTTGAATGAAAAATTGGCGTTTTTATTGCTCTTGTATGTTTATTTTATGTTTTCGAACGTTTAAAATATAGTTTTGCTAAAAATAAAGGACAAAAACTTTTTTCGATTTTTGGAAAAATACTCAATTTTTAGATAAGGGGGTACCCTTTCCATTTTTGGGCAAAAACAGTCGCACTTTAAAATCGTCCGTTTGTGTATTTTTGAATGAAAAACTGGGGGTTTTATTGCTCTTGTATGTTTATTTGATGTTTTCGAACGTTTAAAATATAGTTTTGCTAAAAATAAAGGACAAAAAATTTTTTCGATTTTTGGAAAAATACTCAATTTTTAGATAAGGGGGTACCCTTTCCATTTTTGGGCAAAAACAGTCGCACTTTAAAATCGTCTGTTTGTGTATTTTTGAATGAAAAATTGGCGTTTTTATTGCTCTTGTATGTTTATTTTATGTTTTCGAACGTTTAAAATATAGTTTTGCTAAAAATAAAGGACAAAAACTTTTTTCGATTTTTGGAAAAATACTCAATTTTTAGATAAGGGGGTACCCTTTCCATTTTTGGGCAAAAACAGTCGCACTTTAAAATCGTCCGTTTGTGTAGTTTTTAATGAAAAACTTGCGTTTTTATTGCTCTTGTATGTTTATTTGATGTTTTCAAATGTTTAAAATATAGTTTTGCTAAAAATAAAGGACAAAAAATTTTTTCGATTTTTGGAAAAATACTCAATTTTTAGATAAAGGGGTACCCTTTCCATTTTTGGGCAAAAACAGTCGCACTTTAAAATCGTCCGTTTGTGTATTTTTGAATGAAAAACTGGGGGTTTTATTGCTCTTGTATGTTTATTTGAAGTTTTTAAATGTTTAAAATATATTTTTGCTAAAAATAAAGGACAAAAAATTTTTTCGATTTTTAAGAAAATATTTAATTTTTAGATAAGGGGGTACCCTTTGCATTTTTGGGCAAAAACAGTCGCACTCTAAAATCGTCCGTTTGTGTATTTTTGAATGAAAAATTGACTTTTTTATTGCTATTGTATGTTTATTTGATGTTTTTAAATGTTTAAAATATATTTTTGCTAAAAATAAAGAACAAAAAATTTTTTCGATTTTTGGAAAAATACTCAATTTTTAGATAAGGGGGTACCCTTTGCATTTTTGGGCGAAAATTGTCATTCTTTAAAATCGTCCGTTTGTGTATTTTTGAATGAAAAACCGGCGTTTTTTTTGCTCTTGTATATTTATTTTATGTTTCCAAATATTTAAAATATATTTTTGCTAAAAATAAAGAACAAAAATTTTTTTCGATTTTTGGAAAAATACTCAATTTTTGATAAGGGGGTACCCTTTGCATTTTTGGGCAAAAACAGTCACACTTTAAAATCGTCCGTTTCTTTATTTTTGCATGAAAAACTTCGGTTTTTTTTGCTCTTGTATATTTATTTTATGTTTCCAAATATTTAAAATATATTTTTGCTAAAAATAAAGAACAAAAATTTTTTTTGATTTTTGGAAAAATACTCAATTTTTAGATAAGGGGGTACCCTTTGCATTTTTGGGCAAAAACAGTCACACTTTAAAATCGTCCGTTTCTTTATTTTTGCATGAAAAACTTCGGTTTTTTTTGCTCTTGTATATTTATTTTATGTTTCCAAATATTTAAAATATATTTTTGCTAAAAATAAAGAACAAAAATTTTTTTAGATTTTTGGAAAAATACTCAATTTTTAGATAAGGGGGTACCCTTTGCATTTTTGGGCAAAAACAGTCACACTTTAAAATCGTCTTTTTGTGTAGTTTTTAATGAAAAGTTAGCGTTTTTATTGCTCTTGTACGTTTATTTTATGTTTTCAAATGTTTAAAATATATTTTTGCCAATAAAAAAAGAAAAAAAATTTTTGGATTTTTGGAAAAATGCTCAATTTTTAGATAAGGGGGTAGCCTTTGCATTTTTGGGCAAAAATCGTCATTCTTTAAAATCTTCCGTTTCTTTATTTTTGAATGAAAAACCAGCGTTTTTATTGTGTTATATGTTTATTTTATGTTTTCAAATGTTTAAAATATATATTTGCTAATTAAAAAGAAAAAAAAAATTTTGGATTTTTGAGAAAATTTTCGATTTTTGATAAAGAAATTTTTTTTGTTTTTGATTATTTCTTGTTTTAAGATTGTAATTATTGATATTTTATTTTGATTATTATAAAAGTCCTTTATAAGAATTATTTTTTAATGTTTCAGCATTATTTTACTGTAAATTTTCAATGGGCCCTCGTGTTTTTTCATACAAATTGCAAGATACAACTACAACTCTAATTTCAAATAACGCCGCTACCTCTCTCCCAGTTATTAAAAGGCCATGAGTACGTAAAAGCCAAGATTATACGCTACTCCTTCCAATGCACAAAAATATGAGGATGAGTGTCAGCTAATATTGGAATGATAGTTTGGATGCGTTGACCAAATCGTCTCACTAGATGAAAAAGGAATGGCGTTGGCTAAAAGCCAAATACCACATAAATAGGCGCAGTCAAAATGTTCATTTAAATAGTAAAAAATAATAATACATTCGGTATTTAGAGCAGTGAAGTTACAAGAAAGGCAGCCACCGTTGTGAATCTGACTCAATATTAATACGAGGCAGCTGAATTTGGTTTCAGTTTGACAGCCCGTTTAAATGTCTAGCGCTAAATGTTAATAGAAGGAAATGTATTTTGGTTTTAGTTAATTCCTAATTCCAAAAAATAATAAAAGAAGAAAAAGTCAAAAACACATTTCAGTAATTGTAGGTTTTCGTTTAAAAGTACTTCAGTAAGACGTGCATTAACGAATGACTGAATAGGAATGTCTTAAAAGTTGGGCGTGTGTCTTCCCCAGAAATTTATGTGACGACATGCATTAAGGGTGTGATGTCCTACTCTGTGCAGGAATCAATGTGCACTTTAAAATAAAAACCAAGCAAATGAAGCTTGAGTGACTTTTATATGCCTCATTGCCTAAGGACTTTGTTTTTCTGTCGAATTCATTTTGCTTTGAACGTTTGTAGTTGTTTGGAGCGTCTTCAGCAATTTCACTTGGGGTGTTACCGCGCTTTTCAGTCATTTTAGTGAAATATTTGATATTCATGGTTAACTGCCAACCATTATGAGGAAGAAAATTGCGGCGAAGATTCAGCTTTTTTGCTTTGAAGCACAAGAGCGAGTGCTGCTTGTTTAGTGGTAATTGACCATTTGCGATCAATAATGTTTGCATGCGATTACACCCATTTAAGTCCAATTTGGGAAAAGAGCGTTACAATTTAATAGTTTTTTAAAGGTTTATAATTTTCTCATGATTTGTAACTTAATATTGTTGTTTGTATTAAAACATTGTAATTTAATATTGATAATTACAAGTTCGAATTAGTGCTTAAAAGCATATTTAGCAATTTAACGCAGTTTTATGTAAATTTTTTTTTTTTAGAGGTTTAACTTTATCAAAACGATGCGAACGAAACTTTGCCGTCAGTATTAAATACTGGATATTTTTTAAGCATTTCAACTCATTCGGAACTAAGGGAAAAGGAATGTGAAGTATAATGTTTGTATGGTAGACAATATAAAGCATATCGTAAGCTTTCTTGCATTCACAAAATAATATCCATTTCTTGCTGATAAAAATTTTGGTCTTGTGTATGGGAAAGTAATAAAAATTATTTACTTTTCTCTTATGGGCATTCTCTGCCCTTTTGCCTATATTTTCTTTATTAAAAATTTTTTTAAGAGAGTTTTTAAAATTATAATCATTCAGTAGGAAATTTGGGCATACTTGAAATGAAAGAATGGATACCGGAGATTTTTTTCCCACACCTCTTTGTAAGTCTTACATAAAGCCTTACATGTCGCACATAAGCTGGATGTATGTTAAACGAGTTTATTAACCAAATGAAGTGCTTAGATATTATTTGTGTCTGTATTTGTATAAAAGATATAATTTGTCAAGCTTTAAGAATCATACAGATGATAATAAAAATGGTATTGATCTAATGCTTCTTTGCTTTTTGAATGCCTGATTTGATTTTGCTTTTGATTTCTTAAGCAACCGGTCCTTGATGATACCCATAGCATGTAAACAGCATGTTTTAAAATTGACTTCTGTATTTAATAATTTTTCAATTAAAATTTTGCTTGACACTGTGTTAATATTTAGTGTGAGTTTAGAGATAATTTTGCATCGAAAAATTAATGCAAAATTCGTGGATTATTGTGTGAAAATAAATAAAATTGTTATCGAATAATGAAGTAAAACTTATTGCGTAAAGGATGTGCCGTTCAAGTATTCAATAAAGAACTGTTGAGCAAACATTAAGCCGTGTGTCAACACTTATATTTTGAAGAGCTTTTTTCTCGCTCCAAAGTAGTCGATGAGGTTCGATTACTGTTGCAGTGTGCCCAAACATTTTAAATCATTTTTACGAACATCTCCGGTTTCAGGAGATACATACGTATCCATATGTGATGTATTGCATAGTATTGCGACATGAATAAAAGTTTATAGATAGTTCTGATTGGAACCATGATATTGGCTTTCCATGTTTACTGCCTTGTCTTATCCAAATGAGTGACGAACTCTAGTGAGCTCAAGCCCAAAGTAATCCGACTCAACAAAAACAAGTTAATGAAAAACTAGCAATATAGGTATTAGCGTTGACATTGATGTATCAATGATAATCTATTGATTTATAACTCTGTTAATGTATTTGATAGCCATTCATAAACGATATCGGTCACTGTGTTTTTTGCAAAAATGCTTAATTTATTGAAACCCCGTTTGGGAATTGGCATCATTCATTTTGGCTACAGTGTCTGTTGCGTATAGAAGTACTTTGCATGTTGTTCTATTCAACTTTCCGATTTCAAATCCTGTGGAATAAAAAACATAAATCCTTTAAATCCTTTGATAATCCCTTAAATCCCTTATAAATCCTTTGATATGGTAAAAATAATTTCTATTTAGATTGATGTTTTATATAAGTATAAAGTCGGAAGGATAATCCCGATTTGTCAAGTGTAGTAATAGATACATTCGATTAATTCCTAAGCTGACTTTCCAACTGTAAGAAATCGATAAAAAAGTTTTTTTTAGTTACTCATGCCATCAAAACTGTTATCGATGTAGTCAAGCCACATGTGACAATGATGATGACTATATAAAAATTGAAAATGTTAAATTTCGTGCGCATCATGAAAAGAGGGGAAAATTGTAATTCTCCAATGGCGCCATAATGCTGCCATTGTAACAATTGAAAGCAACACAGCACGTACAACAATCAAACAAGAAAAATGGAAAAAAGTCCAAAGACATGTAAGATGAAATCGAGAAATTGAAATATGTACTATGATTATTACAACTTTCTTACGGACGAGTATCTGAGATACATTTAGTTCAGTAGTAAAGTTAGTGTGTGAAATGTGATTGAACGATTCGATGATAGACAAGTCGTAGTATTGTTACGTTCGTAATTAAAAGAGTAGGGAACAAATGATTATTGTAAAATAAAATGAAAACTTATTGCTTTTATGTTTTTCAATGCCGACATGTGACGAATGAGATTTTTTTCCAATTAATTTGTTGTATACAAGTAAATCTATATTGTCTTGTCTAGAAGAGGTAATGATTCATGCAAACCAAAATAATTTGTAATTTGTTTTTTTGTTTTTTATTCCACTGTATCGAATCTTCATTATTTTTGTAATTTCCTGGTTGACTTCAAGAATTTTACAACATTGCTTAATTTTTAATAATTACTCTACAAAATATAAAAAATTTGTGAAAGTCATAATACGAATAACTCAGTTCGTCGTAAATAGTAAATATCCAGTTGTTGCAATGAAGCCATGAAAAGCGCCCAACGACATACATACATACAGATCGATACATACATGTGTATGTGCATTTTAGCTTACTGGAGTAATGATGTGAGGTAGTATTAATTCTGTGTCCAAATCGATCTTTTTTAAGTTAATAGCTATTATAGTCTAACTGGCAGTGAATCGTGTTACGTGTAATTGAACGAAATCGTTCTTTAATCGCATAATGTTGGAAAGCTTAAATGAAAACAAAACTTTTGCAATCTGTCATTTCACATGTACTTATTTTAATTAGAAAATTAAAAAGAAGATAATTGTTAAATCTACACATACCATTACATTTGGCTGTGCTTAACAATTAGTAAGATCCAAAAGTTCTACAATGGCGATTGCGGTTACGGTGCAATGAAATTTATCATCACAGCGGGAATGTGCAAAAGGAGGCAGCAAATAGTGCATGTCCTTAAAGCATTACAAAAAGCAGTGCAGTAAAGCTCTACTAATTGTTTGGTGTTAAGATTTTGTGTACTTGGAAATTATACATTCTTCAATTAAATTTTGCAAAAGCAATTGAAATAATAAGATACATATTGATGAGGATCCCCGACCTTTGACATTTGCAGTTGAGGAAATCACTAAATGAGTTTTCAAAATCTTTATATCATGAGGGATTTGATTAAAAAATAATAATATAAATAATTCCACAATTCACAAAGTGTTCCACTGGAATGGGTGGTATATAGGAGAATAATAAGGTGTGCTACTTAATCAGCTGCTGTTGTTCAGAAATTAAAAGGAAAACTATACCTTTTTTTTAACATCCGATCTTTCACGATGGTTCTTGAGTTACTGCCTTAGAACACTTTGAGAATTGTTTGAATATTTAATAATATTATTTATACTTTTTTAATGATTTGAATAAATTGGCTGTTCGGAAAACATTGAGAAGTTCTTTGGGGAAAACGCCGCAAAAGTATATCGTACCACAAATACTGTTTTATTATTATATTAATGAATATATACTGCTTTCCGCTCTGGTCAAATTTAATGAGTGATATAGAGCCTAGAGTTACTTAAAATTTTGTATAGAAATACCTTCTGTTTATGACTTGCCATTAGCGGTACGTTCGTTCACTGTTTCAATTCGGTCCGTAGATCTGTTTAAAAAATCTATGGCTTAAAAGTTGTAGAAAATATTGTGGCAAGTGTAAAACAAAATAAAAACCTTTAAATGATTCTGATCTTGTTAGTGTGGGCATCGTTTTGTTAAGAACTCCAACCACCTGACAAGAAATGTAAAAGAAATGGCGAAAGAGCGATTCCACTGTAAGTCTCGATGGCAATTTCATTCCTTATTTGCTGGCTATTTCATACCTCGCATTTAAATAAACTCATATGTTTATCAAGTTTATTTATTTTTTGTTCAAAAACATGTTGAAACTGTAGTTTGGAGTACGAATGTGGAGAACGTGGAACGGTGTACCAGAAACAGTAATAATTTTAAACGTATCAGTTTATCAGAAATTGTTGAAAATTTTGTGAACGCGTCCGTGCGTGAACGAATATTTGCTATTATTAAATTAATTTATGACATGCAGCAAATTTTACGATTTCCGATAACCGTAAGTTTAGTTGATAAGAAGCGAAGGCAACTGCTAACAAAATGTCCTTTGTGGTGCAATTTGATAGCTAGACACAAGTATGAAGGATTTCCTTTTAATTTTATGCAAAATAATACTTTTCTTCACTTTTAAAATAATTAATGCTTTGAGAAAATAAATAAGTCTTAAATTAATAAGGAGGTATTTGTTTTTGTTGAGCCAGCAACAGATTGTTATGGAAGTATTTCGGTACTTTAAGCCTGTATTATGCTCGTAGCGCTTTACAACCACCATTTTGTAGGTTAACCAGATCCAGTGACCAAATAGAAGCTGAGACAAATAGGAAATACAAATGAATAATTCTAACGTTTTGGAATTATACTCTTGGCATTTCAGTTTTCATGAATTTGTTTTATGTGTATAAAGTTTAATCTTAAATTTTAAATCTCTTTCTCTGATTGCATTTTGTATTGTTTATGTATCCTCAACCAATATATACCACATAATGTAAAAAAATTACCTTCAAATCTCTTATGTTGTAGGGTAACCAAAGAAGAATTAGTACAATGAGTACTTCCTCAATTAACCAATAAAATTAACAAAGTGTTGATTAAAATCACATTTACTTGGCTTACACGAGAGACACACAGCTCTTTACGAGCGGACGGCATTCTTTTCTTTTCATAATTTTATGGCCCCTTTTCTTAAAGAAAATAAAAATATCTTGAAACGTCGAAATAACAAGGATGACTTTCAGATTATGTTGTCACTTGTTACTAAAAGCAATTTTTTCTAATCTATAAAAAAATCTTAATTGCAACATGACAAGTAACATTAGTTGGCGGCGCAGCAGAACCACCATCAGCTCAATTATTAACCACATCCTCAAAAGCGGGCAGCAGCAGCGATAACAACATGAACGTTGACACACTTGTGACAAATTATTGACAAAATACCTGAACACGTACACCGATGATGATGATGATGACGATGATGACGATGAAGATGTTAAAGAATCAAGTAAGAGGAAAAATGCCTCCCGGCGCCATTGCTAACACAATTACAATGAAACGAATTCAAAAGAGATTTTATTTTCAATCAGATTAAAAGAAATATGTACTCGTTTGTATGCACGTGTATACGAAGAGATATCAAAAGTGCACAAAAAATTTAAAAAAGTAAAAGGAAATAATAAAACAGAAGTCAAAGTGAATAAGTACAACATTTATTTTGATGCATTAGTCAGTCACTCAAGTGCAGTCGACTGCTAGACACCATTTGTAAAAAAATTTTAAGTTTCTTATCACTTGCATCAATTCCCATGACATCGAAAATCAAAATTAACTACTAAAATGAGGAAAAGACGTGAAAATACACTGCACGGCTTTAATAATTCCTAACACTTCCATTTACACCAGCCAGCAGCAGCTGTAAAAAGTCAAAGATTACAAAAGAGAGTTTGATTAATATCAGCAACCATCATTCTATTCGTTGTCATAATCGCAACATCCATTGCTAGTTCGAGCCGAATAAATACGAATGGAAAAATTAACGTTACCATTTCTGTTTTCGGTAATAAAAGCAGTTACGGATGCATCCATTTCCAATACAATCCCATAAATGTTTTATTTACGGCAATTTTTGAAACTATTCTTTAGTTGCTTTTAAATTGCACTCTATTCCCAAAAAATTAAAACTCTCGTATGATCTGCCTTAGCATAGGGTGAAATGTGGGTAGGAATTAAGTGATGCCCAGCTGAAGAGAATTTTGTAATTGGAAGTAATTCAGAACCCCTTCGGAAATAATTACTTAATGCAAGATTGTATTCAAGGGCGAGGAGCAGATGACTTTTGTTTTTAACAAGAGAACATTCTGTCTTTGTTAATGGAATTGTGCTAATGTTGAGGCTTACAGCACGAATGGGCCAGTGCCGCATAAATAATTCTAATAATTCTTCTCGAATAGGGCCGATAGAAGAAAATAGTGCCATTTAGAATATGTGAGAGAAGTTTTTCTACGTTCTTAGACTTGAGACTTGAGATAAAATTGAGTAAATGTAAGATTTACTATTTTCAGCATATATCGCAAGAAAGTTGCTTCTAATAATAATTGTGGTCCGGAAGATGTTGTGATTTTATGAGATCTGTTCTTAAGCATAATTAGAAGCTGTTCGTTTTGGTAAAATATAGTGTTCTCTCATTGAAAATAGTTGTTGCAGAACAATTCAAAGAAATTACTAATTCTAGACGAAAAAATTGCAGGATTGTAGAAAAAATAAGATAATTTTTGATGCAAATATGTCTTAAGAATAACCAGAATTACTTCAAGTTCACTGCCTAGAGGAATAACATATTTTTTTAAATGTTGCTTAAAAAGTTAATGACCAATATTCTTAAATAGTATAAGTTTTACAAAACTTTTTGTGATGCTTTTTCTGACCAATTGTTTATTATATTTTTAGGAAAGTGTCAAATCATCATTTTCAGATTAACTTAAAAGTAATGGGTTTTCTCTTACAACAACAAAATTATAGTTTGCCGTAAAATAAACTGAGAAAATAAAATAGAAAAGCGAAAGAAGAAACATCAAACAAGGAATTCCGAAATAAACGATTAATCTTTCGATAATTAACATGTGATTGACGGAAACAAAGCAGATATTAAAAAAAAAAAAAAAAAAAAGAAAACAACTAAAGAAATAGCCACTCTCTCAAGCTAAATGTATGAGTGGATACCTCTTTACAGTCTGTCAAAAAAATAATCATAATAGTAAGAATTAATTTTATCAAATAAAATATAGAGACGATGGCCTAGTCGATTAGGAATGCAAAGCCAATTTTTTTATAGCAGGTGAATCGAAAATAAATTCACTAACTAATTTTGTTGCCTTCTAAATACCAAAAAAGGAAATAAAACAAAGAAATTTTTTCATAACAGACTCACAGGAAGAAGGAAGCCAACCACTAAGAATTCAGTCTTCTCCGTAATGCCATTCCAAATATTTTGGTAATAATGTATTGTATGTGTCTGCCTACAATTATAGGGGAACTACCCAAACAGATTGAATAAAATGTGACATAAAGTTTAACAAAGTTTGTGCGATACATAACAAAAGAAAAAAAAAAATACTTTTCAATTAAAATCCTTTGCAAAAGCTAGGAAAGCACAAGAATCTGCCACAGATTATTTCTATTGCAAATAAAGTTGATTGCAATTATTCCTCGTATTCATTGTATTTATCGTATGTGAGTGACAAGATACCATTGTTTCTTATTGCATTTTAAAATAGACTTTTTACCAACATTGTTATCCTTCCCTTTTATCCTTCCTTCAGAGCTTCCACTTTCTAATATGTCATCCAACACAGTAGTGAAAAACAGTGTCCTCGTATAAAAAAATTTAAATGTTTGCAAATTGCAAATTAGTGTGGATTAAATAATATAGAATTTTTTTTATTTCTTTTTTTTATGTGAGGCCAAACTGAGAAAACATTTTGTATTTTCGTACGAACACTTTTCTATCGGTACTTTTCTAGTACGTAAATATTTTAGCCTTCCTTTCAATTGCTATTCCAATTTGGAAATATTCAGAACTTAGCATGCTGTTTCACGTTTCTAGAAGACTAAGTTCTAAATAGACAATTAATGCATATTGCAATTGCTGCTGTATTTATAGCGTTTGCAAAAGTATTCCTTGTACAGTATGCCACGTACGCTGTGCACCAGAGCTCCCTTCCAGAATAAAATTGTGTTAGAAATTCTAGAAATCATTTGGATGACATTAAGAAGATTCTTTCAACTAAACCTGTTGAGTCAGGCAAAACTCCGATTAGAAATAGGTAGTGATGTACTAATACCGACTCCGAATATATATAAATTTGAGGTAATTTTGCAGTTCCAAGAACATAAATTGAGGCGTCGGGTAAAAAAGGTTAATATGACTGCACAATTCCCCCAAATTGTTTCTGTGCTTTCTTTTGTAATTCAGCGACTGGAAATTCATTTTGTTATCCGATTAAAATCTAAAAACGAAATCTGAATGGATTATATTAACTAGCTTGGAACAGAAGTGTAAAAAGTTTATTTTATTTTAGGAATTGGCGAATTTCTAACAAATATCTCAATAATATTTTCTCAATTTTTTTTCTTTATTTTTCTGGTGAATCAGCCCGACCAAGATTAACGCTGGCAAAGTACTTACGAATTTTTACAAAAAGTCTAAACAAAAAATATGAAAAAGAATTAGGCAATAAAAGAGTTGCAACTTTTATGCTTCAAAGTATTGTGTTTTATAATTAACATTAATTTTTTAATAATAATGAATAATACTCGTACATTTATTGCACCTATTTTGCTTTACAGAATGCACTTCATTGGCGATTAATTTTATTCGTTTTAAAATGTTGAGGTTCTACTATTTACATGCCAGATTTATATTTCAGGAATACGCAAAAGTAAATAAAATTATGTAAATATGAAATGAAATGGTTCCAAATGAAATCATATTAAATTTATTTTTATACATTTTTTTATTCAATTAATAAACCGCTTTAGCAAAAAAGCACGCTAATTACTTGTATCGTAGTATTGATGCTAAATTTATATAAAATACTTTCTTAGAAAAACATATCTGTAAACAAATCATTATAGATCAGGTTTATTACCCTAATAAATTTCAAATATACTCGCCTGTACGTTATCAAATCTGAGCCATTACTTCCATCTATCAACATTATATAAGGTTTTGTTTTTGCATTACACCGGCCTTAATGAAAGGAGAACATGAGCATTACTTTTATGTTTTCCCCAAATCATTTTATAATGATCACCGTAATCCATCATCGAAATTACCATAATAAATTTTTACAAATTAAAAGTGATTAAATGATATTTGAAAAAGTGCCCGCTACAGAATAAGTTGACGCCCATTTTTAGAAAGAAATGCTTCTAACGAGTATGAAACTTAAAAGAAAGGTAATACCCAGTACACTTGAAATAAATTTTCGAGTTTTTTGCTCCTCCCCTGTATGAAGTCTTATTAATTAATGACATTAAAGAAAGCAAAAAGCCACGTTATTATATCAAGCACAGAGAGCATTTAGAGTCCACCGGATCATCTCGCCAACATTTTGTCATTAGCTGTAATTACTTAGCCAAAGGATCGAGCCTCATTTACTCACAGACTAATAAATATAGTGAAAGAGTTACTTTGATGTTTAGAAAGCAACAAATAGGTTGGAATTTTCGAAAAGAAAAAAATGCAGGCATGCGCGGCTCATTATCAAGCAAACACAAATTCAATCATCTTTCATTTTAGATGCTTTAAATGTGATTTAAGGCAAAATCGTTTCGTACCGTTTCGTATCAGTATTAACTTTTTCATTTTTGTTACTTTGGAGCAGATACAAGTCGCACACACACATACATAGTAAATGTGTATTTATTAATATTTCTTTTCTAGTTTCTTTCGGTTTCCACGGTTGCAGTTTTATATCTTTTGCCGCTTTTTCCATTTACTTTCAACTACTTTTAAAGTATTCCTTGACAAAATGTATTAAAAGTAGCTTCAATTGTTACATACATACATGTATTGCAAGTTGAAACTTCATAAACCGAAATTATATTAATGGAATCACTTAAGAATAACCTTTTATCGCTCTTGTTAGCGGCATGAATTGGCAAATCCATCTCAGAGCGCACGTTATATATTCTTCACAATGTACGAGTATTAACCTGAAAATTTATCATCACCAATTGCAGATTTCTATGGGCAGATTGGACTTTCAGAGCAGGACGGAATATATTTCGAAAGAGGAATTAGTACGGAGTGTACTCGCTAATCACTTGATACAACGTAATCGAACTAACATTACGTAATTAAATGCAACATAAGAACTTGGAAAATATTTTTTATTTATATGGTTTTGCAAAGAAAATCTCTTTTTGTTTAAAGAAATAAAATGTAAAAACATTTCTTTTTAATTTTTACGGAACTTAACCTCGTCTTATCTGCAAAGATCTTTTCATTTCTATTTTACCTCAAAACTTACTTCAACGATACAATGCAGAGCTGTTATGACTGTCCAAGAGACATTTTTTTATCTTTCTTTCTTCAAAAACGTAACGCTTGAGATCATCATCCATGTAAGCGCATATAATTAAGACACTTTTACGCATGCACACCTGTTGGACATCAGCCCGGCAGTAAGGTTGGTTCAACACAATGACTGTAAACCCCTGGCAGTAAAATATAAAATTGTTAAGGAAATATTACAAGTACAAATGAAAATATGTTAATAATACTGTCGCAATATATCATATGCTAATTAATCTCAAACACATACAAACCTGTTAATATATGTATTATATCTTCATGGTATACATACGTACATTTGAAGACGGCACTCAAGCGAAGTTATTAAAAAAAATTCAAAATAAAAGAAACAAAATAATTGTCTCAAGGGATACAATGTGACATTAAACTCATCATTTGGAAGCAAAAGAAAAGAATATGCAAGGAACCCTTGTGATATATTAACCATAAAAGTGTAAGGTGTATGCAGCCACAGTCTGAAACGCATTGGAATTCCAAGTCTATATTATGTTAACTTTGATGTGGGAAATTTGTCAACCGTTGAAAATTTATATAAAGAAAAAACCTCAGTATAAATATAACTGCAGGCAACATATTGTCAGCAGTTCACTCCCAGCTTTCAGGATATATTGCAACATATAAAAGCTTTGAAACGGCGAAGCTATAAGAAATCACAACCAGGCGATAATGATAAGGATTTGCAAGAAAAATCGTATAGAATAGTTTATCTGATGCAATAAGGCAATATATTTCACAGGCTCATACTGATCTTCACAGACATATAACCCGAATCGATTTGTCGCAGCAATCTTTTATCTCAATAGAAATGAGAAGACAAACAAAAGCACATAATCAACTAAAAGTAAATACTAAATTTTTTCGCTTGTAGTTTTAGTTCTGTTTTAATTACAACGTTCATATGTTACTATTACAATGTTTAACGCATGATCGCTATTATAACAAAGCCAGAACGAATTTCTATTTTGGCAACCTAAGTTATCCTATATCTAATATGGCAACCTAATATCCAATATCTCATAAAAAGCAGATGTAACAACATTTATAAAGTAAATTTAAAGCAACTAAATAATGTGGGGAGTCATTCATGTATCACATAATATTTCGCCGTAATCTTAAAATCACTAATTATATGTCATTTGACTCCTTCGTAATACTTTCCTGCATCGCATCTTCAAATCCTTCAAATTGTTACTAAATTTCTGGAAGGTTCAGCATATAATTTTGTAAAATATCACAAAATTAGTAAACGATGACTGTGTTGTCATCATGATGCCTTGTGTGTGGAATTATTTCCGAATTTTCTATATATATTGAGTGAACGCTACAACATCTCAGTTTTTCACAAAAGATCAACAAAAAGCGTCGTTTTTGGGTGAAAAGTGTGCGCTGCATAAAATTTAAAGATGGCAAAAAAGTTTTGTGAAAGGGGCGCGAAAGTGGAAGAAAAGGATCGCCAGCTGAGCAATCAATTTCACCTCGTGCTCATTTTTTCATCAGGAAATAAAATGAAAATATGCGTATCTGTTAACGAACTTTGCAAAACTTTTCGAATGCGCGCATATAAAACGCAGCGGTTATGCAAAAATTGCTTGGCCCAATCAAGGAAGGGCCATAAAAAAGTAATAAATTTTCATTATGCATTTGATAGACAGTAGAATTCCTCATATGAGCGTATTTGATATATCTTCTTCATGACGTGTTCAGGGTGAATGGAATAAACAGTAAAATTTTTATATACGAGTATTATATGAGTTGTAAGTCGCAGTCCATGTTTAATTTTTTCATATATTTGGAACATCTCAAAGGAAATAATTTTCCTTTTGTTATATAAATATGATTTTAATTGTAACAAGAAAGAACATATTAAACAGGAAAAGCAATAATATTTTATTAAAACTTTATATTGTTTAAATGTTTGTTATTATGTATATCAACTACGATATAACATTCGTCCCTAGTTATTTGCCAGCCATTCGTTATTTTCGTGTAAAATTTAGTATAGTTTTATATCTAATATCATATTCAAGGCGCTATAACGTGGCATAAGTAGATTAAATATCGACCCCTAAATTCCCCCTGAATTTGCCCCTTAAATTCTTAACAAGTCTAACTCATCACCGAAAAGTCATTCAATGCTCTCCAATAGTGAGCCATCAAGTATTCTGCGCTTTCACTGGAACAATGTGTTTCTTAGAGCAAAAGTGTCTCTCTTCCGGTACACTTTATTACTTACTTAGTATGTATGTAAGTTGAACATTGAGGGCATGCGAAATTTAAGCGTTATAGCACTAAATGTATGCAATCGCCAAAATTATTGTTCAGCTTATAATATGAAATATAAAACGTGCGAAAAACTAACAGCCTCAGGCCGGTAATCATACTTTTAAGCGCACATTTGCATTTTCTTTCATTTAACGTTGTTTTATTTTGCTTGTTTTGTTTTGGCAAGAGAGATTTTTTAAATTAAAAAAAGGATATACACATTTATTTCGTTCGTCCTTTATATTATCGTGATCACAAATTGTTTGTCGACTTTTATACTCAATACTGGCGCAATAATTATTCAATATAGTAATTTTATTTATGCTTTTGGCGATTATTTGTTCGAATTACGTACAAATAGCCATATTAAATTTTTACTAATTCCTTTAACAGTGGTCGTTAAGGGTTGCGCAGCATATTGGAAGAAAAAATTTTCCAATTTTTGCTGTCACGAATAAATTTCAAAAAAAGATATTCTATACTTAACAGTTCATATAGAAGGAGAGAATTAGTTTTTTACATATTTTTAATGAAAATATATGAAGAAGTATCAATCAATTTGATTCATAAAAATTATAGAGACCAATTACGAAAGCACAGAAAATCTTATTAAATCTTATTCATATCATAAATCCTAAATCCTTAAGATTCACTGCTCTTTTTGTAAGATTTCTCGTCTTATCAGTAATAATCCCCCTGCCATCCTTGTGTTAAAAATTAATAATAAATGTAGATAGTGCCGTAGGCTTCTAATACGAATCGCCTTGTAAGATATTAACATACGCGTGAGTCCAACTATTTGAGCATATTATTTTTACTATCTCAATAGAAAACTTTGTATCAGAATAAAATGAGGAACGTGAATACCTTTTACTCCTATTTACAAATGAAGAACTAAGTTCGGCATAGAGCGCTAATTTGGGTTCTCATTGAAATCTATTCTATTCATAGGATTATATGCAAACGAATAGTAGAATGGAATAATGCCTCTTTATTGCAAATGTCAGTGCCAACAGCCATTGACAGCGCCGTTGACGACATTGACAACTTTCGATAAAAACAGACAAAATTTTGGCTTAATGAGAGGTAAAAAAACGGCGTCATAGTCTTAGATTGGCGTTGGTTTTCTTGACAAAAATTTTATTAACGAATCATTGCAAACTGTGACGGTTAAACATTTAAAAAATATATTTGCAATTGTAAGAAATAAAGGCAGTTTTAAAGGAAAACTGTAACCGAGAAGGCTGTAAGAAGTAGAAGAAAAAAATTAATTAAATATGGTGTAGAGGCGGGAACAAAGATACGAAGAACTCCTTGAAAGAGATGTGTTTAAAAAGAATTGCAAGCTCTGGAGAATAAATGTTAGTGGAATAAATAACATTTTCAATTTACTTGTGCTTCTACTGTTAATTTATTTATATAATTTTATATAAATGTACATATACATAAAATACTCGTATATTTTAATGAATATGAATCTATTAACAGAATGAATTAGAACTACAAATAGCTGGTTTTTATTTGTTCTCTCCCGTGATAATTATGTTCTTTATATTATCTATAATAGGACAGTGTCAACACAATACTTTTAGTGAATACCGATATGACGTCGGGTTGATGGCGAGAGATTAGTCATGTGACAACGACTATAGTATTGTGTTGACGTCGATGTCGATGGCGATGTCGGCATTCATAATAGTTATGATAGTTTAATAAATACAATTAAAAAAGAAGGTAAAACAGGGGACGGCTCTTTGGTAACCTTCTATTAAAATATATGAAAGTTGCGAATACAGGCAACGATTAAAATTTGATTAACTTTTTTGCTTTTTAATGTAAAATCAAGAAAACGATTTGTTCTTTCCAGGTGTTAACGGGAATTTAATTGTAGAGCTCTAAAATATATTTTCATATGCATATATTTTAATAGCAGAAGATACATATAAGCATTCCATATGATTTATAGTGCTTACGCGATATTGAAGTAAAATATTATAGTGCGAGATTCAAATAGAAACTAAAATATCCATAATTAGCCAAGTGTATCATTTTACGAGTGTTTTTAATAACTCGTATTTGCAAAAACTTACAAAATCGGATTTCACTTTAATTTACATTTTTAAATTATAAACCTAAAAATCACATACAATGGAAAAGCAAAGCCGCAACAATTTGCAAAGACACGCATCTTTACGGGCACCAAGTGAAGTGCGTGTAAATGTGCTTGCTTGCACCTTTTCAACTGTTCAGAGGAGCATCATCGTTATTAAATTATCCAACATTAACTACTAATTAAATAGTCCACATCAAAATAGAAAAAACAAAAGCAAAACGTACTTTTTAAAACGAATTTAAAAAATAATTGCAAATGCGAATAAGTAACATTTACAAGTGCAAACCTGTGTAGCCCACGAGCAGAGATTTTAATTTCTGTTGGCAAATCAAATGATTGTCTTAAACAATAAGCATGGAGCAAACCAAATTGCACGAATTCAAGTTTAACGAAAGCGCGAAAAAAATCCATATTGTGGTGGGTTTTGAGGCGCGCTTGAATAAGAAAGAAGCTCCTATTTTAACATGAAATGGACAGATAAGACTTTGAAACCGTAAATAGCCAATACAAGAAGACATGCAACCAACCACGACAACAGTAATGCTGCTACAGTAGCATTTCTAACACTTACGAAAAGAGAAATATATACAATGAAACATCTAACAATCAAAGTCATCGTCATCGTAAAGCGCGCCATCTGCAGATACAATACAGCCGACGTACAGTTTGTGTTGTGTTGTGTTGTGTTGTGTTGTGTTGTGTTGTGTTGTGTTTGAATGTTTAGAATTCATTCACTGCAGCGAGTAAGTAGTTTTGTCCCAAATTCACGCATTGATTTTCCACATTGTCAAGCAGGCAAGAAAGCGAAACGACACAATGAAGCAAAATTAAAAGTTAAATAAAATTAAAATTTACCACTCGAATATCAACAATCTTCGAAGCAACGAAGCGTTGGAGCCACCACCATTGTCGTAATTTCGCAAGAAAATAATTTTAAAATTTAAAAACTAAAGATGCCACTGGGCGAACGCATACTCGTTCATGTTTCATAAGGCAGTCTATGAGACGCATTGGTGAACATGATCCGCGTGTTATGAAGATTATATTTCAACGTCACACGCTAGTTGATATCTGCTGTACATCGGTCGCTTACCCGATTGGATAAATTTTACTCTATTCCTTGAAGTCAATATCGGTATATTGGTTTTACAAAATATGCAACATGTAGCTTATCGGAACGTTATTTCAACTGAAGGGTTAGAAATTCTAATATATACACTCAGGTATATAAGTATATCCTTTTCGTATAGTATCGTCTTACATATTGTCTGTCAATGTTAACAATTCGGTAGTTTCCCGTTTTAAATTCCAGAACTATGTAAATTAATTTATAATTAATTTCAATTCAAGGAGAGAGCTACTCATTAGTGTATATATCTGATGTCAGAGAGACTGTTTGACCGGTAGGATAACTGCAGTATATGACCTGTGTAGGTTGGAACTAGGAAATAGAACTGGAATCTAAATCTTTATTAAGAATAGTGACCACGGGATCTACTTCCATTTCGCATATTAGAACGCTGTATAGGAACGAAAAACCGATAAGGTCATATCGTAAATGATGTGGAAGTGGGATCAATAACTACAATGCTTATGAAAAGATCTCTTCGTATCCGCCCAACATCGTGAAATCAGAACTGAGCGCTAAAGAACTGTCTATAGTGAGTCTAGCAAGCATAAATTCTATTTAGCCCCGCGGGGAGAATAGCAAATGGGAACAGTTGCTAAGTTCACTAGAAACAAATGTGGTAATATAGACAAGAAGAAGTCAAATAACCTGATCAGATTGAGCGAAAGTCCCATCTGCAGTGTGCCGAGGATCCTAGTGGATGCTTTAACATCGAAGTGTATGTTTTGTTGGAAAAGAATAGTGAATGTAGGACGCGTATGGGAGAACGATGTGATGGGTTGATGTGCTGCCTTGCTCAGATAACCTTCCTGTGTCTTGAACTGATTTCAAAAATACAGTAAAGTAAAATGATGCATAAAAGAATTACCGAAAACAGCTTAAGCAGACCAACTTGATATGAGATGCTATACAATACTGGCCTACATATCTACTTCACCTCCCGCCTGTTCAACACCTTTTACTTTCTTCCCATGCCTTTACAATTGTTTGCGTGAAGGCCTGCTCACTCACTACTAGTCTAGGAAAATGAAGTATGGCATTACGAAATACAAAAATACAACAAAAATTTCAGACCTGCACCCAATACAAAGGAATAGAGAATTGTGTAGTCCTTCTAATGCAAAACTTTCAGCCAGTTAGTCATTAGTGAGATGTCCGCGTTAAGGTTATGCGAAATAGTTCATGCAAATTTTTGATGATTATAAACACATATTGCGGGATCAGTAATTGCGAACAGCTTAAAAATCCGTAACATATAATTGCATTACTGCTAAAAAAAATTTGCCCATTAACAAACAAACTTCCAGGAATGTTCAAAAACAAGGAATAAAAAACACAACAAATTCATGTTTTAACTTTTAATAACCGTGACATTATTTAACGCTGGACACCTGCATTCGAAAGCCCTTAAGAAAATGAGTTATTAAAAACAAACATGCGGAAACAAAATGAAAACTCAAAACAGGCATGAAATTGGTGTGACCTCTCAGGATGAAAAAGTAGCTCAAAAACTAAAAAGATCATCAACATTGGTTACTGATTCACTAACAACGTCACAGTATAAAATATTAAAAGCAACAATTAAAGGTCATTAACCGACAAAAAGTGCACCAAGTAGTTTTACGTAAGAGATACTTGCCGCAGTGCTCGCACTTGTTGGCTTATCCTGGGGTAGAAACATTTTTCGAAAAGCACTCTGTTGCAGTGCAAGAATTCTTTTTTTACCCCTAAACGATCAGAATAAAAATGCAATACGCGACTGCAAGTGAATGTTCCCTTTTGTTATTGTTCCGAAGATTGTCATTTGAATATGGGCTTACGTTTTAATAAGGAGACATTGTCTTTAACTATCATGCCATGAAATTAAGTCCAACTGGAGATCGCTCAAGTAGATAGTTGGCCATCCGATGATGAATATTACAAAGTCTTTTTTGTTTTCCAACATATTAACCGTGCTTATCTCTGGCGAAATATCCACAGACACTCACGACAGTTTTCCTTCAAGCAGAGGCACTTGTTTGCGGCAAGTATTTCAAGCAGATTCCACAGAAATAAAAGAAAATGCGCGAAAGAATTCATGAGCTTCTCTTGGTGTGATATACATATCTGTTTAAGGTTAAGACTCTTGTGTCTCCGCAAATTAAGTATGCACCCGTACAAACTAAATAAATGCAATGAATGTCTGCAAAAAAGTTAACGTCAGAGTTGTACGAGTAAATTAAGTTGTTTTTCGAATCAATTTTTATCAAACGCTGTACTGATTTAAATCGCCCATAGATTTTTTATCATTAAGAGATATCCAGCTATTTAAATTTGTTTAATTCTAAAATATTATATATATTGTCAATAGAACCAACATTACGTAAAAACTACTACGTAAGCAGACATGGAAATTATTAAAGTGAAAATACAAAGCTCTGCGGGAGGCAAATTATTAATATGAAATAAATTGTTTGAATAGTTTTTTAAATTTTACGAATGTAAAACAGGTGACAGTAAACTCACACAAGTGCATACAGTTTCTATTTTTTCATTCGCTTCCCAAATGGCAACAGTTGCATTATTTTAAGAAAGCTTAAAAATATTGGTGGGGAAAGAATAATATCTAAAAAAGTATAGTTCCTATTTTACCAAAAAGTTTTGAGACATATGCTTGTACATAAGTACAGGGTGTCGCCATTTCGTTCAATTTTAGTCTTGACAGAAAAACATTCCGCAAACCAACTTGCTATAATCGTTAAAACACTTTATCGAAATCAGTAATCGATTACTGCGACGATGAGAATGTAAATAACTTGCCAACAAGAAAGAAAGAGGAACTGTGGCTGATAGGTCCAAGCATGGACCACAATGTAATGCAAGATCGCTGCCATATCGCATACAGTTGTATTACAGCGGAATCAATGTCATACCTCTTTCCACGACAAGTTATTTCAAGAAATGGTTATGTTGATTGACCCCAACGGTGGCCTCTTTTAACTGCTCCCGACTTCGGTTTGTGGGGTTATCTGAAAACGAAAATTTATGTAAACAAACCACAAATGGTTAGGCAACTCCAACAAAATATTCGTAATGAAATTAACGAAATACCACTTGAAATGTGTGAGAATATAATGAAAAAGGCCCTCAAAAGAGCTCTTATTTGTGAGGCTAACAGAGGCGGACATTCATCTGATATTGTCTACCATACATAACTGTCTACATCAAATAAGACTTTTATCAACATAAGATCCATTTAATCTACCTTCCCGGCAGACATCTTGTATATGATGTGCCTAGTTTTATTTATCTAAAAGGGTCAAATTCTCAATTTGACGGGAATAATTTTAAATTACTAAAAATAATAATGGCCGAGGAAGCGAGGAAAGCCATGCGCAGGAACGCCAGTAAATGCATTTTGCCTAAATCACTTGCTATAAAACTGTGTACAATTTTTCTTTCGCGTGGACCGGAATCCAGAGGAGGAACTCTGCATTGCACTGAAACGTATGATACAGAAGGTAAGTGGGAGGAAAGTTTATTAATTTTAGAGACTTGCGGTGGGCTATGATTTGTGGCATTTAATTGCTTTTTATTCCGCCATTCTTACTGTGGTAACAATATGCTACAGAACTATGCAGAAACCATGTGCCGGCTACGTAGTATTATAGAACAGCGACACTATTTACCGAAGTTCTAAATTTTAAAAAGATTCAACAATAATTTTTCTTATAAAATTTTAAAAAATATTTTTTCTAAAAAATCAAAACTATAGATAAGTTTTTATACTTTACATTACACATACATGACCTCAATAGCGTGTAATTTTCATGTAATTTATTATTACATTTAATGAAATACTACTCCTCCTGACCAGAAATGATACTTTGGAAAAAGTTGCAATGAATCAATGCATAGTAACATGAGGTCTGGAGATTCAAGCCAACTTTTGTACAGTGGTGGACATAATAATTCATGCCTCTACAAATTCCAAACACCGAATTATATTTGAAACAACGTTTGAATTTGGAAAGCAACGTTTGAATTTTTAAGAACTAAGACAGCGCAGGAGGGCATAGTTTCCCCAGCCAAAATCATATTTTTCCTCTGTCTCTGTTTGTTTAGTTAGAAGCGCATTATTAATGTGGTCACCGAGACGAAGAGTGCGGCGAAATGTAACGTTTAAATATTCATGAGATCGTTGTTGCAACCAACCAAAGCCGCATAACATAATTTTCTTTTCTTCCGTTTAACTGAAATGTTGCAGTAGAAACGTTTCTGTGTCTTTTTCTCCCATCCACTGAGCTTTCCGTTTCTACAGTGACAATGATCAAGTGTCTTTTTGTATTCGTATGTGCTTTGCACTCGTCTGCTTAATATGTGTCTCTTGTTGTTTAAGTCTAAAACTAAAATATTGTCGTTCTGTTACTACCACGTTTTTTAAGTCATTTATTTTCAAACGAAGAAATGAATTCATTGTTTCAAGCCGTTGCTTGGGTGCATAAATTAGTCATTTATTACTCGTAAGAGTGTACAGTGAGGCAATATATATATATGTATATCGTACAATCTAATAGATATATAAATGTGTTTCTAAAAATCACTTAAAACGATGGATTTTTAAATACTGTCAATGAATAAAATAATTATCTTTATAGGATAGAAGAACACCTTTTTTTGTTTGAGTAAAATATGATTTTTTTTTTTGGGTGGTGCTATTATCGAAACACCTTAAACCATATTTTTCAAAGATGTAAATAGTAACAGGTGATATACACACCCTGTACTTTTTAAAACGAATCTCAACAGCCTAAGCATAACCGGTTTCAATAAAATAAATCTAAATTGACATTTTGCATGTAAGAACGTCTCAAATGTAGGGAAATTACAAAAACACTGAAACGAAATTTTCTTCTTGAAAAGAAAACAAACTGAATTGTAACAGAAATACAGCATTGGATTCCCGGTACTTCTAGTTCATTCTTTCCTCTTACAGCGAGTAATTAGATCCTTCTAATCCATATTAAATTTGATATATAAATTCTCAAGAATTTTCGATTAAAAATAAATGAATAAATTTATCTAGAATGGCTGTTATGCGTATATTTCAATCTCTAATTTTCGGCAGTTCGACCAGGCATCGTAATTATTATATATCTGTATATATGCTAATCAAATATATTTATTTGGATAATCAATTAAAAAAATATACTGTGTTTTCTTTAAAAGATTTTTTATGACTCGATGTTTCTGTTGTTGCTTTTTATTTTGCAGGAAAATATTTTACTAAACATTTAAAATAAGTGTTTATGTAATAAATTTAACTTGACAATGCGGTAACCATTTCAGCAATTATAACGACTCCTCACTAATTACGTTACGGAAACTCAATTAAGCCATTTATATGTATTTTGTATTCAAAGGATAAATGGCAGCGTGCAGTGCAAACTGTTATAACGTACTTGAACTAAAACAAATAAAAATGTACTGACTTTCATATGTGTGTTTATACCATTTCCACATATATAAATTGTGCCTTACAAAGTCAATTATGTCTAATTAAAACTACATACATCATTTTTTTAAGGTAACAGCAGAAACAAAAGAAATTACACAACAACCACAAGACCAGCAAATAAACAAAACCCATTTGCACCAAAAACCAGTAACAGAATGAAAAACCCCCGTCCCTCGTCATCAGAATTTGCTCGTGTGAGTACAAAAATAAAAATCTAATTAACATTAACGTAACATTTCAACGCTTCATCGGCTAATATAAGTAAAAACGAAATAAAAATAATGTGCAATTTTTGATTAAACTGTGGAGAGCTGAAGGAAGGAAAACACGCTATGAAGCGATGTGGGTAAAAGTATGGCATATGAAAAAGCAGGCAACAACCCATATGGTGGACAAGGTATATACGAGTACGTGCACCATACATTAGTACTCATGCTCTTCTAAATGCTTGCAACATAAGCGACAGGCGGACGGACATGGTGTTCAATGAATATTCGCCCAACTTCACACATCATAAATTGTGACCGCCTGTCATATTTGTATAAAAGATATAATATATGCACTCGCACACATACATGCATGCATACGTATATGCTCACATGTATTATATATATTGCAACAGAATTATGAATGCAAAGGAATAAGTTGCATGTTTCTTTAACGTGACCAACGTCGAATATTAAATATTAGTAAGTGCACCTTCTCAATGAGGATTCCCTTTCGCCGTACTATTCCGGAGTGGATGTGTTACATCTCAAATCAGTTCCTTTATTATTTTGTTACTAGTCTGATTTGTTATTTCTATATTTTCAAGTTCCTTTATTATTTTGTTCCTAGTCTGATTGGTTATTTCTATATTTTAAAATGCAGAGGACAGGATTTCTCGCTCTCCTCTCGTATAACACGACCTCTGCAAAACTAAACTTCATCCTTATAATACCGATATAACCCGTAAAATAATTCGCTATTTCAGTATTTGCCAGATCTCTGTTTCCATCCTACTAAAGGATGAGTTCCTGGAGAAAGGAAGGAGGTAGGCAGCTAAAAATCACTAAGCTACCTTAACAAAATCGCAATTTTTTGTATTATTTAATTACTGGCAAATTTATAAGAAATATAATCGTATTCTGAGACAAAAAATTGCCTAGAAAAAGTACTAAAACGTGAGTTCAGTTTAAACAAATTTGGATTTCCATTTAAGAATTACATCCAGGAGAACGGAATCATCAAATCGAGCATCTTTTTTACTTTTGGTCAAGTTTTTACCATTTTATCGTATTTTCAAGTTTGGACTTCAACTTAAGGAGGGATTCGAGGAGAATGGAAGGAGTTGGATGGCTAAAAATCACCAAAAAATGGATGAACTTCAGGAGAATGGAAGGAGGTGGGCGTATATAACTATAGATACGGATAATGATTTATAACAAATCTTTTAAATTGAATCGTGTACAATACAAATATTTTGAATCAAATGCGCACAAGATAATGGATCCTAGTATTTCAGGCATGTGTTTTGGCAACTTTCGAAATTTAAAGTCAATCCATTGACTCACATCTGCAAGTTAAAAGTTGGTTCCATTATTATACTCCAATATTGATATATTGCGAATAATTTTACGCCGCAATGATTATCATCACCACCAATACCAGCAAAATATTGTATTACAAATGGACATTCAAATAAACGCATTCACATATAAAACATTTAAATGTCCTTTAACTGCTTAAGAGATATAAAATAATTGCATTTTGTTTCTCTCAGTACAAAGTTTATTTTTTTTTTAATTTGTTTCAAATTTCGAACATCTGCGGTCAAAGATAGCTTAACAGTTTCCTTACGTACAATGGAAAAAAATTATAATTGCCACCACTAGCTGGTTGCAACTTGCAACAACGATGATGTATTCACAAAAATTTAGTACCGCAAAATTCTTATAAAGTTACTGAATATGAAATATTAAGACAATGATGAAGATCACTAGCGGACATCATCATTGATCATTACGGCCATGATCATTATCGTCGTCAGTTTAATCGTTTAGCCAATGATCAATGTCCTCTTTGTTATTGCAGTTGCATTGATCCCACTGCTGTTGCTGTTGCTGTTGCTGTTGCTATTGTGTTGGCTCTTCTGCGAGGCTATGAATATTTCGTTTAATCGCCAGTTCTTGTGCATTTTAATTCGAATAAAAAAAATATGTCTGTGCGTGAAGAATTCAATTTGTCATACTTCTCACAATTCTGTATATAAAAAAGTTCTCGGTGTACAAAGCCATTCGCATATATATTACACGCGTGTAATTATATAAAAATTTTGTATTTTCATAAAATTAGAAGCAAATTTTTAATCCTAATTTTTGATGTAGCTGTGTAGGATGGAGGTATTGAAAATAGTTCGATTTCCTTCCTTCCCAGTAGCATCAGGCTGCACCCAATTGTGGTTTCAACTATTTCCATCACCTTTATGCTGTGCTTTCTTTTTATTTCACTTTATTTGTGTTTTGTGGCGTTAGTGGTGTAGGGGGTAGAACTTAAGAAGCACAAAATGTTAAAAGTTCAATATCTCTTCCACCCATTGCAATATTTAAACATTAGTTAAGCATATTGATCGTAAAAGGCGTTAAAAATTGCACTAAAATAGTACTGTATGCTTCTAAACTTACTTCTATAGTTTCTACTGGAATTCTTTAACTTTTATTCATACAGCGAGTGCCAAAGAAAAGTTCATAAAATGTGGGAATTGAACTTTTAGTTTTAGTGCCTTCTGTATAATAAAGAACAGTTTCATCCTTAACATTTGGAAGATTTAGCGACTTCCCACTACATTTTAAAAATCGTTGGTCTAAGTAAAGTTTCTAATAATTCACCTAAATTAAAGGTAAGGTAAAATCCGAAGTTTAATCGTCGCATATACTGTCACCTCGAAAAATGAAAAAAATCGTCCAATACGATATCTTACGAATCATAATTTCAATGAAAAGAAGTTAGTTTACCATTAAAACAATATATCTCTTTTAGTCTTTACCTCAATATCGTATGGTGTCACGTCATATTACGATACCCTTTATTGGGTATAGAATATCATGGCCACAAAACGAAAAACCTCAATGCTCTATAGTACAATAGAAGTAGATTTAATGTTCGATACTAATATGAAAACTTTTAAAATTACAGTTTTTGGTTTTTATAATGGTTTCCTTCATTGCATACCACATTGAGGAGAAATTTTGAGGTAACTATGCAAAGTTAAGGCTTCTCTCACATGTCAAAATATAAAAATGATATATAACTTGCATATAATATTTACCACCATTTTATTAATTTTATTATCAAAAATTTCTTTGTAGTGGAACCACCTTATATTTTCATATACAAGGATGCCTAACTATGAAAAGAGTTCGTATACACCAGACCGGCACGCCCTCAGTTCCTCTCAGCTGGGAGGATGTAGAAAATATCCCTTATAAAGTATCGAAAAGAATGTAACATATGCGACTGGTCACAGCTGAACTCCGGCAGGAAATCTAGTTCTTATCATTTTTCTGTGCGAAGTGTAAACAAAAACTCTCCACATGATCAAGTTCTCCTTGCTTACTACAGATTAAATTCACATTGCAGTGCAGTGCGATTCAATTTTACCGAAAAACAAAAACAAAAACAAAAACAAAAAATACAATATCATCATCAGCGTCATCATATTTTTTGTGGTAAGTGAATTGCTTTAGACTTTTCAAAAACACTTCTGTATCAAAATTATAAAAGCCAAAAAGGAAAAAAACGTTTTAAACTATTTAAAAAAAAGCAATTTGGTTTATAAAAGTTCAACAGCTAAACATACACCGATAGGCATTCATTCATTGGTTGTTGATCTTGTAATTGTTGGTGTTGCTTTATTACTTCTGCTGCTGATGAGGCTGCTGTTGTTACTGCTTATTACTTATAGTTATTTACAATGTTTATATGATGTTGTTGCTGCGGTTGCAGCCAACTATTTTGTGTTGACTGCCAAAACGTGACATTAAGTCACGATTTTGATGAAATTGAAGTCTCCTGTTTCAATTTTCATTTTTTCTTTGCTGCGCGGATAGAACTTTTCTCTATATTTTCTTTACTCTCTGCATTATTTTATTTTACTTTCAATATATAGCGGTTATTGCTTTTGTGGTGTAAAACAACAGGTATGTACGTATGGATTGTTTTGGGTCTCTGGGTTGGGTTTGCTTTAATATCATGTTACATGTACGATTTAAAGTCATTCAATAACATGCAGATGCATATAAAAACAATTATTAATTGTTTTTATCTCCTAAGGAAACTGGCATTTAATGTCATAAGTTTTGCTATGATTCGAATTCATGAAGTAGGAATAGAGGAGGGCATGCTAGTAGGAAATGCTACTCTTCGTTTTGTGTCGATTTGGAAAGCGTCGCTTTGCTTCGCTAGTTAAAAGTAATGTCCTTTATTTTCATTCTGAACTCAAGAACTATAAAAGTTTTAAAATTTTTTAAAATAAGAAAAACAGTGGAAAATATTTTTTTAATTCGTTTAAGAATTAAATTGACAATAGAAAGTAGTATGCACCTCATCTAGAACAAAGTCTATAGTGTCTCTATTTATCAAATCTGCTCATATATTAACCATATTTCAAAATAATGGCTTTCCAGAAATAACTATTAGAAACTAATTTAATACAAATTAATATTTGTTTATATAATTTGTTATCCGTGTTAATTTTCAATGATATTTTTTTTTTTGTGTTAAACACAATATTTGTTTTAATTTCAAAGTTAATGATTATGATAATTATTACTAATTAATTCTTTCTGGTATGAAGCGTGGATGTGCGCAGCATTATTTAGCGTAATAATTTATAATAAAGCAAGAACTTTCCAACACATTTTCAAAACCGAAGAATTCAAAGGAATTAGTTTGCTAACTCTCCGTACGTTTGGTATTTGACAAACGATTTACAATCCCCTTCAAACATTGTTCAAAATTACAAAAAAAAAAAAAAAAAATTGAACTCACGGTTAAATAATGTAAAATATCTTTTGTAAAAAATTTCACAAAACTAGTTAATACAGACGATTCCTAGTACTCCTTAAAATTGATTGTGGTCTCCTCTTCTACGGCTAGTTAGCATATTTTCTTATATAATTAATACAGAGGTCGTAAGGATTTAAAAATGGTGTTGTACCGCCCTGCAGCAATGCAATGCATACAAGCAATAGGTACACTTATACCTGACTATACGGTCTATTGGTATACAACGATCGGCCATTTGATTTCAAAATATTTTGGTTTTTATTTTTAATTTTGGCATTTTTAATATTTGATTTTGAAATATTTTCATTTGATTTTAAAATTTTTGAAAACTCCCACCTATAATTGAAAGCCATCATATAAATGTAATGTGAGCAACGAAACGAATACAATAGTCATCATGTACTCCACTATTAAACTTAAGAAATACATATTTTTATCGCATGTTTCCATTTTGAAACAGCCTTCTCAAATTTCGTTGATTTATAAAATAAAAAGCCATAAATAAATATGTTGCAATTGAATTTGGATTGCAAAATATTGTTGTTACCTTATGAATACTTTTTTTGATTACAACACTTTACATACTTAAATTCAAACAGAGCGACTATTGTTGTGTGCCTGTGATTGTGTGTCCAAAAGTGACCAATTCTCTAATGACCATCTCATGTATAGAAAACAAAGAAACCCACGAAAACACCAACAAAAGCACAATAAAAAATACTGAATTAACAACGTGCAACAACAAGAAATAACAACAATATTAACGCTCTAATTTATTTGTTGCGCTTGGTTGACGGCAATGGCACAAGTGGCTCATTGCTGTTGTTTTCATTATTTACGAATAGTTTTTCTACAATTTGATGATGGTATTCCGATTACAATTTCTTACACCACACGCCGATGTCGTTCGTAGACTAGCAAAAGCGGCAACGGTGTAACATCATGTCAACACAACTCGTTACTTGGAGTCTATAAGATTTTTTATTCTTTTGTTTCACGAATATTTGTTTGGTAGTTGTATGCAACTGAAATGGACTTGTCTATATGGAAGACGAAATAAGTAAAGAAAAACAAACAAGCCACACAATTGCCACCAATAGGCAGTAGACAACGGCAACGGGCACAAATAATATTAATAACAATAAAAAATATTAGAAGCAACAGCAACACATAAGCCAACTACATCTACACGTATATCACGCTTCAGCGAGCGTACAACCGACCAGTCAAGACCATACAACCAACGGTAAATGGTTGGCAATATTGCACTACTGAATTGTATGTGGCAACAATAAAAAACATCAACTGAAACAATTACAATAACAATAACAAAAAATCTAGCAACAACGAAACATAACTTTTGGTTAAAGACAATCGATCAATTAGTGGCATGTACCACCTAAAAAATTACCAGCAGTGCATGCAATAAAAATATTGAAGCAGCACAATCAATCGCAATGTCAGTATGTCCATATTTATGTATGTGTATGCACATTAGGACAACCTCTGTTGTGTTAACAAGTAGGGAAACTCTTCCATTGCCAGGTAATGTAAAAAGTAATTCAGTAGAATCACTCGAGCAATCGTTCCGTGTGTAAACGGACACGATACAAAATTCGTTACGATAGTTCCAATACCCTGTTCAGTCATACACTTCAATTCAGACATTGATTGTCCTTAACCAATTTGTCTTAAATCATTAGTCAAAGCTTTATTGTCGTATTTTATAACATCGCATGAAAATGGCATTGTTGGTGCCACCAATGATGGAAACGATTTTTTCTTTGCTGATTGAAATAAAAGAAACTCTGATCGCACGAAAATTGCCCTTATATGGAAATTGTTATAAACTTTTGCTTGTCATAAAAATTTGACCTTTTTAGGCCACAGTATCAAATTTTTTTTTTTTTTAGCAGAGATGCTATATTTAACAAATCGTACGACTATAGAGGACAGTGTATCAGTGCCATTAATGCTAGTCAGTTAAATACATTTCTTTAATTTTTTTTTTGAGTGTACAGAAAATTTTGCCAAAATAATTGTGAAACCTTCCAATATGGCAATAAGAAGGTACTAATAGCGATTTTAAAAATGTTTAAATTAATAAACATATTGGTTGGTATTACCACTGTAAGACCTGCTGATTACTACGAAAATTAATATACAAAGCATATATGTATGCATGTACATATGTATGTATGTACACACAAAGAAAAAGTAAAACATAAAATAGAAAATAATTAGTGAAGTCCGAGAAATAGTATGTATGTACATTTGTTGTGTTCAGAAATTTTTATCTCATTCGAACAATATGCGACAGCTACAAGAATTTGTCAATGACAGCAACTTCTACAAGAACAACAATAACTTTTCACTCAATTGTGTTTTACCACGAAACGTTATTTGTCAATCGTAATTAATTATTCGGTACGCTCTGGCAATGAAAACGATGACAAAATGTAAATAAAACGAAAGGTATGCATGTGTATGTGGAAAGAGTTATTTTCTGCTCATTATAACCACAAGCTGCTGTCGTCAAGTTATTTGATGTTGTCACGCTAGCTGTCCCCTTCACTCATGATTATACGGCTATGCGGTTCCTTTTGCCAGAAAAAAGCACGACGTTTAAAGTTAAGTACGCGACTGCTGCCGTCGGCATTTTATTTAATAATCAAATGTTAAATTTCTGTGGTTGTCACAAAATCGGTTTTTGTATTTTTTTTTTGTCGGTTTTATTACGGTAACTGTTATTGTTCACTTCATTTCCTCTACACTTCTTTGTAGTCTTGCAGAACAATTGCTACTAAAAGCTTCTGGTTTATGGGTATTTAATTACTGCTGATGCTGCTGATGCTTCTCATTCTGTTGTGTTCTACTTTAAGTGTTTGACTTTACCTTAAACCCAAAAATCAGTCGCATAAAAAAGTCAACTAAAAAAGTTATCATTATTTTCACTCGGTAACCCACGCCATACGTTCATTTGCACACTGGTAATTGCGCCGGTACAACTTCAAGTGGTTATTTATCAAATTGCTTGCTGATTTGCGAATGAAAGAGAAAGATTAAAATATATTATCTGGGATGGAAAGTGTAAAAAATTCGGCTAATAATTCAAGTAGTCGAGGTATATAATAAAACTTTAAAATTCATAACAATTTGAACACCAATAGCAGCGATTATAAATATTTCATTTATGATTTCTCTATCATACAACCAAATGAGATATAAAAAAATTAATTCCATCTGGAACACAAAACCTTTTCGTCTGAATATTTAAATTCAGAATATAACGGTCATATTCATAAAAACTTAACAGTTTTGGAAGCCAGTATTGAGTAAATGTATTATATGAAATGTTTGCTTAATTGATTTTTATGCTTTATATAATGCGATTAAGGATAAACATTGGTAAGCTTTCTAAGTGCATTCTTAATGTGCATATGGCAAATAGAAATTAGCAAGCTGCCAACATAAAGATAAACAAGCCAGTGTGCTGATAATGAATCCTTTTTTAAATTACTTTTAATCCTTAGAGCTCAATATGCTTAATAAATAATTAATTAATTAATTCAATAACATTTTTTATTAATATCAATGTTTTTGTATAATTAAGACAACGGCAGTGAAACATGTGACGATGTTGCCAGCTTATCGATACATAAATTACACAGTATCAAAGTAAAAGTGGCGAAGAAAATAAAAAAAAAATTATAGTGTAGAGCAAACTTCTTGGATTCTGCTTGTAACTTACCGGACAAAAAGTTCGTAACAAATTTTGAGTAATAATTTTCCATATAATGATTCCTTATCTTTTTTAAGATTTGAGAATTGTATTCGAGTGTTCAAAATATCATTAAATTGGCAGCCATAAAGAACGGTGTTGCCTTCTCTTGCCGTTACCAACTCCAATAAGGGTGACCTGTTTTTAAAGTTTTTATTCATTAAATAAAATAATGTAAATTGAAAATATCATCGTATTTTTAACTTATTAATTCCTAAACTGTCCAGCTCTGATAAGATTCCGTCGTTATTCAATTTTAAACACAAACTTATCTTTAGGTTAATACAACACACAAGAACTATTCATATCTAACCAAAAAAAAAAAATCTAAAAATCTAACAGAAAGAATTTGTGCCCTTTTAGTTGCTCTTTAATAGGAAATTAAACTGTTTGCAGTTGGCTTGCAAGTTATTTTATTATTCATTTTTAATTAGCTATTCATAAAAAATGTAAAAGACAATAGAGTTGTTAGTTTTCCAATATATTACACTAGTTTTTATTAAAATATTGATGAAGTCCTAAAATGCATGTACACCAATAACTCCCCTTCATTACTTTCTCTTCCACCTATGAAAATAATCATTTACTTATATGTGCATATGTATGCTTTTGGTTTACTTTATTTTTTTTTTAATTTCTATAAGTAACCATGTGAAATCGAAAACATGCAGAACGAGCACAGTGTATAATGGGATAATGGTGCAAATAATGGTGTATAATAACAGGTGCCCATATGATAACTGACTTATTTGAATTGTATGAAAACCAAACCAATAATTTTTTGGATACTATTGCATATATCGACAGCTTAAATGCAAAAACAAATTGAATTTCTCATGTTAGTTAAACGATGTTATTAGCAACATATTCCAAGTCCAGAAAGTGCTATACATTGCATTGAATGCTTTTCATATAATCAAAATTATTTTTATTTTAAGTGTGGAAGTGAATTGAATTTGAAACGTCGATTCCTAATCTCTATAATGAAGTTAAAAATCTTCTTTGCTCTTGATTTGAAATGTGTTACCAAATATGCCCTATTGAACTTTTATCGGTGATATATAATCCCAAAGAATTTCCCATTTAATTATAAAACATTATCGAGAAACACTAAGAGCTAAATGTTGCCTTAAATTTACTAAGATAAAGACTAAAATAAAAAGCAAACAAAAAGTTTTTTAATGTTATTTTAGTTGGAGGATTCAGCAATTTTAATAAGAAGAAACATTAATCATTAATAAATGGCATACACATATGGATTGCGCGTTCTGTCAAACGCAAATGTCATTAAGATGTTGCATTATGGAAAAAAAAACTGAAAAAAGTTATTAAATAATTGATGGGCGATGAAAGCACACACACACGCACACACCCACACACTTGTTTCAAATATTTTTCTTTTAATTGGTGTGTTTTTCTGTAATGAGTGTAACGAACTAAAAATCAATTAACTGACAAATATTTCCTATAAACAACAGCTTGAATCACATCTACACATACATATGAATGTAAATAAATCCATGCATACGTGCATGCTCATACAAAAAAATATGTATGTATGTATATTTATGTGCGTACATCGTGTATTTTCAATTACTTTCAAGTGCAAATTTCTACAATGACAATGTTATTAAATTTTTTTTAGCTAAACTGTTTGGAAGTTATTACTAATTCCTTTATACATGCTTACAAACTCATCAATCGAAATATGGATAAAAATTGCCGCAGGTCTTAGGTATTTTTGTTTCCTCCCTGCCAACATCCAGCTAAATAAATAGAACATTTATCAGACAAGTTATTACAATTCCGAAATTCGTATATGAGAGTTTGGCCGAATGTGATCGGCACAACTCTTTAATATTATAAAATATGAGAGAAACAGCCGTAGCGGCTGAATTCTCATCTCGCGTATTACTGCTATTACAGAAAAAACATTTTTCGCATGACCACAAAGTTCACCGGACATATTACTCAAACTTTGCAGTCGATGCGTTCGGCGAAAATGAAAAAAGTGAAAGATGAATACTGGAAGAGGAAGAAATAGTTGCCATAAAGCGACAACAGGGACGACGCAATAAAATTTAACATTGAAAAAACAGCAAACGAAAAAAAAAACACTTCCCGGTGCAACGTTACGGATTTTGTTTTATTAACAAAGACTTTGCGTCAGTGACTTCGTTGTCAAACTTGGGCACTCATTAAATATAATGATTTTCTCCTTGAATAGTCAGTAAATGTTACTTTAGTAAATAAGTTCAATAGTATAGTATAGTTTATCTAGATGCGGATCATAAAGGACAATTTGTCTTTATCGATTCTAAAGAAAAAAAGTCCTTGAGAGTATTTGGTATTTTTTTTTTATTTTAGTTTTAATTTAATTTAATTCTGTTTATTAATAACATTAATCGGAAGCTACAATTTTTGATTCCAAAGTACAGAGAGATGTATCTTGTGACCCTTAAGAATTTGTAATTAAAGGTAACAAAAATTATTGATATCAGCTACGCCAATGCTTATTTTTGGATGTCGATAGTAGTTTCGCGACAGTTTAATTCATTTTTTTAAATTAATTTTATATTCATATATTCCTCATTTTTAATACTAAATATCATTTAAATTAAGCTATCACATTTATATAAAAAAATTGTTTTTTCCAAAGTATTACAGGATTCCCTGTTCACAATAATAGGAATATTATCACCATAGCACGAAAAGCTTCCCCATATCATCACCACTATGTTTTATGGTCTTTTTTGTTTACTGACCGTTATATTCAGTGCGAGCGGACGTCGAACATATTGTCTGGAGCCAGTTCCACCAAATTAAACGATTTTAATTTCGCCGGTCCACAATATATTTCGTCATTTTTCCTTCGGCCAGTTTATGTGCTCTTTTGGGAACTTTACACGTGCAGCCGCCTGCTTTTTAGTCAGCAGTGGCACTTTTCTTGGGCTTCTAGCAAACAAATTGTTCTCCAACAAACGCCTTCGTCCAGTAACGGTGCTCACAGCAAGGTTAAGCTCCTTTTGAATAACCATTGACGACGATTTAGGGTCGGTTTTGCCATATCTAACAATGCGCCGGTTATCTAAACTCGATGTTTTACGCTTTCGACGACGTGTTTCAGCCTTTTATTTGTAAGACAAGGCATTTGCGATCATTTGATCAGAGCAGCCTAATACTTCTTTAATTTCTCTATTGTATATTTTTCCTTTTTTTCTCAAATTTTTAATCAATTCACGCTTTGCTTCTGAACCATGCTTTCCTCTTCCCACTGTTACCAAAAAAAAAACAAAAAAAAATATTCTACAAATATAGAACACTCTTACGAAACACTTCTTTAATAATTACTTTCAATTAATTTTTAGAATTTATAGATCAAACGATTTTTATAGTCCACACTCCTATTATTTTGATCAACTTGATTCAAGCACAATTACAGAAATGAATTATTAACACTGCACCCATAATCGTTATCATAGACTTCTCTTTTATATTTTACTTCTTATATATATACCATCAAATATTCAGTACCATTATTCAAATGATTTATGGATACCAAATTCATGTCCTTGGAGGAAATACGAAAAAATACTTTGTTCCAAAATTGATCCTAGTAAATAATTGTGACAGGATGGCCAATTAGTTGTTACGATATTATTTTAGATCACATAATCTTTGCAGCAAGTCTTCATGTGATTCATATAAGATTGGCCACCACTGGTTTAAAGCAAATGTACGTAAAAATATTTATCAATTGCTTGATATCAGCAAATAATAAAAGCGAACGTAATGCAAACTTATAGCGAGCAAATGGTAGAAATGATGCCGTACTGAAGACACAACGCAGCTAAAATAATAAACATTCATTGAAACACACGGGCTGATGCCATCGTTTAAAATAAAACTTTGGCCAGGGCAGAATCAATAAAATATTAATGCCCGATAGCGTAAGTGATTGGTCAATTCTCCTATACTAACCATAACCATGTAGAGACACTCATACACGCACATTTATGCTACTACGATCAACTACAACGAATTCTTCCATTGAAAGCAAGGAGAGAAGAAACCACGACAGTTTATTTTCATACAAGACTTTTATTTTATTTATATGGAAGAGGATCTCCAACTAGTGATCTTACTAGTTGATCTTAAGCGTTCACCTTTTCCTTTCATATTTTGATTTCGCGTTTTATTGTTATTCCGATGTTTTTCGTTGTTATTGAGAAAGACGACAAACACTTGATGGGGATCATAATAATGTTGGTGGGGTAATATGAAATTTGATGTTGATAATAATGTATTGGCTCTGATGTCCATGGCTGTGAGTAATGATGATGTCTTCTCCGAAAACAAAAGAAAACAAACCTTGCCCAATACCTGCACATTTCTCGCAAACAAACGATCCCATTTGAGCGTTACCAATTGCAAGAATTTTGTTTCCACATTTAAGTTGGACGGGCAGGAAATAACGTCACATGCATTCGCAACCAACTTTTCCTTGCACAGAATGAAAATAAAAAACTAAAGTACGAAAAACATCTGCTTATTATTTATTATTGAATGATGTTCGATTACCAATTCATTTTTGTCTTAAGTCTACCTTTTTTCCTCCATGGCTTAGCCAAGCTAAAGCTGTTTTTTGAAAGATTAGCCAAAAGGCATGTTGAAACAAATTTAGGTGTATTTTCCTCTTTTTCACATTGGTGTTTGCTTGAATGATGACCGGAACTTTGCGTTTACTACTCGTTAAAAATAGTTTCTTTATTCTGTTGTTATACCTCCGCATACTGACACACATGCACTTGCAAATATGATTGTTTTGATTTATTGCAGCTTAAAATTTTAAATTATATCTTGTCCCCAAAAATTAATTTTGCTAAAAGCTCCCAATTCCGAATCAGTTCAATAACAAAGTATTTTAACTGCTCAAAGTGGCCTTGCGGATGATGATGATGATAATTTGGCATATTTTGATAGTAAAAGAGTAACACATCACTAGCAAAGAAATTTTCGGAAGAGTTGCAGATCGCCCAGTAAAAATGTAACTAAATAGTTGCTATAAAATTATACTTGTAATAAATTGACAGTAAGTCCAGCAAGCATATATACAGTCGGAGACCGAAAATGATGTACATTCTTGTTGCCTTATATGTATGTACACACATATGTATATACATATGGGATCATACATACATACACAACTCAAATTTAAATAGGAATAGCTAACTCTGGCATGCAACTAATAAATAGACACCTTATTCCATTATCCACTAAACGCAAATACAGTAAAAAAATATATATTGCAACGAAATTAGGGAATAAACTTTTAAAATTATGAAAATAGAAAAATCTCACTGACAACACATTGTAAACATGTACATTGTCAACCCAGATGTCAGTGTCCGAGTCAAGTAGATGCGGCCAGCGCTCAATTAAATATAAACCAGCTGTCAATTGGATCAACCAAAATATCTGTGCAACACTCATGTGCGTGCTGGAGCCCAACAACATTTACTAACATATTCTGTGCCAGCCAATGTCTACAATCACGAAGATTTGTTGTGGCATACAAGCAAGAACTTGTGGGGGAACTCCACGAAAACAAAATATGAATAATTTTTGACAGTTTGTTTATTTGAATTTGTCGCGTATTTGCTTTCCCCGGTAATATAAACGATTAGAGTAAACGCATTGTGGGCGGTCGCAAGCATACAAACATATATACATATGTACACATAAACTGATCATCATTACGATACTAATGTAGTTGTAATTATAAATATATGTGTGGTTTTTGCCAAACGTATGGCTGCGAATGTTATGCTAAAGGAAATTAATTTCCAGACTTGTTCATCGTCGTTGTGTCGTTGCAATAATTGTTTTAGAAAATACTTGGGGCATATTTAGAGCGGCGTCTGGAAGTTTTATATCTGAAATAGTTTGTCTAGTCACTAATAAACTTTACAAAAGGAAATTTGTAACGAAATATAAATGGGCTGGCGTGTTGGCTGGCAGTGTTTACAAATGCTAAAATACTCTGGTTTACCTCTTTCAAAAACATTTTTCATTACATAAATTAAACATTTACTTCCCTCTCTAAACACACTGTAATCTCTTCGTTATCTTTATTCAAGGATAATGGAGCGGAGGAATACTTTTCCTAACATAATCACATCAGCCTCGTTTTCAAGCATTCAATCTGAATTTTTAATGCGATAAAAATATTTTTTATTTTATTTTTAATCGAATGAGCAGCAATAGTACTAGTACGGGTGTCAATGGAATTAAAGATTAGTCAAAAACCATTGCAATCAATCTCTTTTCGCTTTTAAATATTCCATTTCTGTGAAATTATTTAAAATTCGGATACAATTTGACGTTTGACGATTTTTGCAAAGGCTCCCCCTTATCAAAAATTGAAATGTACCCTTAATATCGAATAATTTTTTTTCTTTAGTATTAGCAAGACTATATTTTAAAAATTTGAAAACATAAAAAAAACTTAGCAGTAGCGGAGGAAACTTTGTATATGATTTTCTCCATATGGGTTTAATAACGAGGACCGACTTAATATGTGGTTAGAAATTGAAGAAATTTTTTCAGCGTCAATCAAAAAAAAGACATTTTAATACAAACTTCAAGTGAAGAGTTTCAAGTTTTCATTGGTGTCATTAAAAAGTAAAAAAATATTATAACTGCAGTTGTTGACGTGATGTAATTGCTACTAAAACGTTGCAACTTTCAAGTTGGTCCTAAAACAAGCCATTACAAGGAATTATCTCAGCCTGTGCCAAACGTGTGTGAAGTACAATTAAAAAATAATACCAATTATATTATATTCCATATTATATATATATACATTATATTCCGCAGGCTTTATACTTTTTAGAAATGCATTGTTCTTTTGTCTGACATCTGACACAGATAAAATACGCAATAAATGCAACTAAGAATTTTATCATAACAGAGAAATTGCAAACAACATCTCCATTTAAAAATTCACTCCACTTTTGCAAATGTGTCGTGGGTAAAGCCGAAAGATATTTTTTGAAAGCATGTTCAATGATTACTTAAAACAACGACCAGCAAATAAATTAACCTCTTTGATAACACACTCGCATTTGTATATGGGCATGTATACGTTCATCAACCGATTTCGGTATCAAATTAGTATAACGAAGTATAACAATGAATAGATAGTCTAACGAGACTACCTTGAAAGCTAGAGGTTTCTCAACTTCACCACCACAGATTTTTCCACCATCTTTCTTCTGCACTATGTTACACTATGTGTCATCTGCTGCCCTGCTAGCGAAAGACAAGATACATATATAAAAATGCCTAACTAGACACAAGATTGTATCTGCCGGGTATACTTTGAATATACGTTTGCGATAGCTCACTTAAAATATTTGAAAGGCCAAGACATCTCTAGTGAGTATTTAGTCTACCTTTTTTCCTGGAAGACAATAAAATGTGCTTTTATGAATCTTCATATGTTGGAGTTGAATCTATAGCAGCATTTTAATTCATTACATATAAATTAGTATATTAATTAATTGATAACAAAAGAAAGCAAACTTACTCAGTTCCAGTCACAACCTACAAAAAAAAGCGAGTAGGCTACAACGCTCCTGTTCACATAAACCAAAACCTTGTTGCTTGTTGCTAAAAGTGTTCTAGAAACAATATTTAATGCTTCTATTCCTTTATTCTTATCACCATCATATTTTTATTTTTTCTATTTACACGCTTGACAGCAATGTCAGTTGTTGTACTGCCTTACCATACGAACCTTTTTTGGCAAGGCAGTTCTTTAAAATTTTAACAGCCCAATTGATGTGATGGTGCAGGCACACTTGAGACGTAATTTTCCTTACAAGTATAAACATAATTTTTATCAACTTATAAGGAATACCTCGTTATTGTATTATTTTCTGTATTTGCGTGTTTTAATTTCGAATGAATGAAAAGATCATAATTTATTCACTAGATTAGTGGTATTCAGAAACAAAAATTTTGTAACGTATTTCCAATTTCTTATTTGCAACACAGTTAGTTTTGCTTTCCCACATTTGGAAAACTTATTTTGCTTTTCTTGCAGAATATTAGGTAGCAAACACATCCTTATTTGCTTAGAATCCTTTTTTTATCTCAATAGAAAAAAGTTTTTTATTTGTGCAAAAACGTTTTTGAAAAGGAAAATATGTATTTTAATATGAATTTATATTGGTTTCGGAAGATGGACAAGTATATTGATGCAATTATTTACTTTTACTACTCATATATCAATGACACAAATGAATAAATTTGTAGTTTAATTTTGCGGATGAGCGTTTCAAATAATATATTTGAAAAATATATACGATGAAAAATATATACGAGTAAATGCATAAAATGCTTAATATTTCTTTAAAGTGTATATATTTTCAAAGAGGATAGTCCTTGTCCATAAAAAAAAATAGCGTACAGAAATGTGTATTCATACTTTTATTCTTCAATACTGACAAGTGCTTCTGGCATGATGAAAGCTCCCATGCCATCAAAAATAAGACTTAGATATGATCATCTCCTAACTATCGCTTTGCCAATTTTGCTGCAAAGATTCTTCAAAAAGGAGAGAAAAAAATGCAAAGGGTGTCCCTTTTCAAAAATTTAAATTTACCCCAAATCTCGAAAAATTAGCGCTAATTTCACTAAGGTAGCTACGAAATGGCAATTTTTTATTTTCCTGAGTTGGCAGCAAATATAAATTAAATATACTCGTATTCTAAGACAAAAAATCTACTATTAAAAGTAATATAAAAGTGAGTTACGCTTAAAAAAATTTGGATTTCCATTTAAGAATTACATCCAGGAGAACGGAATCATCAAATCGCGCATCATCTTTACTTTTGGTTAAGTTTTTACCATTTTAACGAATTTTCACGATTGGAATTCAATTAAAGGAGTAATTCCATGAGAAAGGAAGGAGTTGGGCAGTCAAAAATCACTAAGGTAGCTACCTTATAAAAATCGCAATATTTTGTGTTTTTCAATAACTGGCAATAATATATAAGAAATATCCTCGTATTTTGAGATAAAAAATCTACTATTAAAAGTACTATAAACGTTAGTTCAGCTTAAAAAAATTTGGATTTCCATTTAAGAATTACATACAGGAGAACGGAATCATCAAATCGCGCATCATCTTTACTTTTAGTTAAGTTTTTACCATTTTAACGAATTTTCACGATTGGAATTCAATTAAAGGAGTAATTCCATGAGAAAGGAAGGAGTTGGGCAGTCAAAAATCACTAAGGTAGCTACCTTATAAAAATCGCAATATTTTGTGTTTTTCAATAACTGGCAATAATATATAAGAAATATCCTCGTATTTTGAGATAAAAAATCTACTATTAAAAGTAATATAAAAGTGAGTTACGCTTAAAAAAATTTGGATTTCCATTTAAGAATTACATCCAGGAGAACGGAATCATCAAATCGCGCATCATCTTTACTTTTAATTAAGTTTTTACCATTTTAACGAATTTTCACGATTGGAATTCAATTAAAGGAGTAATTCCATGAGAAAGGAAGGAGTTGGGCAGTCAAAAATCACTAAGGTAGCTACCTTATAAAAATCGCAATATTTTGTGTTTTTCAATAACTGGCAAATATATAAGAAATATCCTCGTATTTTGAGATAAAAAATCTACTATTAAAAATAATATAAAAGTGAGTTACGCTTAAAAAAATTTGGATTTCCATTTAAGAATTACATCCAGGAGAACGGAATCATCAAATCGCGCATCATCTTTACTTTTAGTTAAGTTTTTACCATTTTAACGAATTTTCACGATTGGAATTCAATTAAAGGAGTAATTCCATGAGAAAGGAAGGAGTTGGGCAGTCAAAAATCACTAAGGTAGCTACCTTATAAAAATCGCAATATTTTGTGTTTTTCAATAACTGGCAAATATATAAGAAATATCCTCGTATTTTGAGATAAAAAATCTACTATTAAAAGTAATATAAAAGTGAGTTACGCTTAAAAAAAGTTGGATTTCCATTTAAGAATTACATCCGGGAGAACGGAATCATCAAATCGCGCATCATCTTTACTTTTAGTTAAGTTTTTACCATTTTAACGAATTTTCACGATTGGAATTCAATTAAAGGAGTAATTCCATGAGAAAGGAAGGAGTTGGGCAGTCAAAAATCACTAAGGTAGCTACCTTATAAAAATCGCAATATTTTGTGTTTTTCAATAACTGGCAAATATATAAGAAATATACTCGTATTTTGAGACAAAAAATCAACTAGAAAAAGTACTTTAAAAGTGAGTTACCCTTAAAAAAATTTGGATTTCCATTTAAGAATTACATCCAGGAGAACGGAATCATCAAATCGCGCATCATCTTTACTTTTAGTTAAGTTTTTACCATTTTAACGTATTTTCACTATTGGAATTCAATTAAAGGAGTAATTCCATGAGAAAGGAAGGAGTTGGGCAGTCAAAAATCACTAAGGTAGCTACCTTATAAAAATCGCAATATTTTGTGTTTTTCAATAACTGGCAATAATATATAAGAAATATCCTCGTATTTTGAGATAAAAAATCTACTATTAAAAGTAATATAAAAGTGAGTTACGCTTAAAAAAATTTGGATTTCCATTTAAGAATTACATCCAGGAGAACGGAATCATCAAATCGCGCATCATCTTTACTTTTAGTTAAGTTTTTACCATTTTAACGAATTTTCACGATTGGAATTCAATTAAAGGAGTAATTCCATGAGAAAGGAAGGAGTTGGGCAGTCAAAAATCACTAAGGTAGCTACCTTATAAAAATCGCAATATTTTGTGTTTTTCAATAACTGGCAAATATATAAGAAATATCCTCGTATTTTGAGATAAAAAATCTACTATTAAAAATAATATAAAAGTGAGTTACGCTTAAAAAAATTTGGATTTCCATTTAAGAATTACATCCAGGAGAACGGAATCATCAAATCGCGCATCATCTTTACTTTTAGTTAGGTTTTTACCATTTTAACGAATTTTCACGATTGGAATTCAATTAAAGGAGTAATTCCATGAGAAAGGAAGGAGTTGGGCAGTCAAAAATCACTAAGGTAGCTACCTTATAAAAATCGCAATATTTTGTGTTTTTCAATAACTGGCAATAATATATAAGAAATATCCTCGTATTTTGAGATAAAAAATCTACTATTAAAAGTAATATAAAAGTGAGTTACGCTTAAAAAAATTTGGATTTCCATTTAAGAATTACATCCAGGAGAACGGAATCATCAAATCGCGCATCATCTTTACTTTTAGTTAAGTTTTTACCATTTTAACGAATTTTCACGATTGGAATTCAATTAAAGGAGTAATTCCATGAGAAAGGAAGGAGTTGGGCAGTCAAAAATCACTAAGGTAGCTACCTTATAAAAATCGCAATATTTTGTGTTTTTCAATAACTGGCAAAAATATATAAGAAATATCCTCGTATTTTGAGATAAAAAATCTACTATTAAAAGTAATATAAAAGTGAGTTACGCTTAAAAAAATTTGGATTTCCATTTAAGAATTACATCCAGGAGAACGGAATCATCAAATCGCGCATCATCTTTACTTTTAGTTAAGTTTTTACCATTTTAACGAATTTTCACGATTGGAATTCAATTAAAGGAGTAATTCCATGAGAAAGGAAGGAGTTGGGCAGTCAAAAATCACTAAGGTAGCTACCTTATAAAAATCGCAATATTTTGTGTTTTTCAATAACTGGCAAATATATAAGAAATATCCTCGTATTTTGAGATAAAAAATCTACTATTAAAAGTAATATAAAAGTGAGTTACGCTTAAAAAAATTTGGATTTCCATTTAAGAATTACATCCAGGAGAACGGAATCATCAAATCGCGCATCATCTTTACTTTTAGTTAAGTTTTTACCATTTTAACGAATTTTCACAATTGGAATTCAATTAAAGGAGTAATTCCATGAGAAAGGAAGGAGTTGGGCAGTCAAAAATCACTAAGGTAGCTACCTTATAAAAATCGCAATATTTTGTGTTTTTCAATAACTGGCAAATATATAAGAAATATCCTCGTATTTTGAGATAAAAAATCTACTATTAAAAGTAATATAAAAGTGAGTTACGCTTAAAAAAATTTGGATTTCCATTTAAGAATTACATCCAGGAGAACGGAATCATCAAATCGCGCATCATCTTTACTTTTAGTTAAGTTTTTACCATTTTAACGAATTTTCACGATTGGAATTCAATTAAAGGAGTAATTCCATGAGAAAGGAAGGAGTTGGGCAGTCAAAAATCACTAAGGTAGCTACCTTATAAAAATCGCAATATTTTGTGTTTTTCAATAACTGGCAAATATATAAGAAATATACTCGTATTTTGAGACAAAAAATCTACTATTAAAAGTAATATAAAAGTGAGTTACGCTTAAAAAAATTTGGATTTCCATTTAAGAATTACATCCAGGAGAACGGAATCATCAAATCGCGCATCATCTTTACTTTTAGTTAAGTTTTTACCATTTTAACGAATTTTCACGATTGGAATTCAATTAAAGGAGTAATTCCATGAGAAAGGAAGGAGTTGGGCAGTCAAAAATCACTAAGGTAGCTACCTTATAAAAATCGCAATATTTGATGATTTCGTTCTCCTGGATGTAATTCTTAAATGGAAATCCAAATTTTTTTAAGCTGAACTCAAATTTTTAGTACTTTTTCTAGTAGATTTTTTGTCTTAGAATACGAGTATATTTCTTATATATTTGCCAGTTATTGAAAAACACAAAATATTGCGATTTTTATAAGGTAGCTACCTTAGTGATTTTTGACTGCCCAACTCCTTCCTTTCTCATGGAATTACTCCTTTAATTGAATTCCAATCGTGAAAATTCGTTAAAATGGTAAAAACTTAACCAAAAGTAAAGATGATGCGCGATTTGATGATTCCGTTCTCCTGGATGTAATTCTTAAATGGAAATCCAAATTTTTTTAAGCTGAACTCAAATTTTTAGTACTTTTTCTAGTAGATTTTTTGTCTTAGAATACGAGTATATTTAATTTATATTTGCTGCCAACTCAGGAAAATAAAAAATTGCCATTTCGTAGCTACCTTAGTGAAATTAGCGCTAATTTTTCGAGATTTGGGGTAAATTTAAATTTTTGAAAAGGGACACCCTTTGCATTTTTTTCTCTCCTTTTTGAAGAATCTTTGCAGGAAAATTGGCAAAGCGATAGTTAGGAGATGATCATATCTAAGTCTTATTTTTGATGGCATGGGAGCTTTCATCATGCCAGAAGCACTTGTCAGTATTGAAGAATAAAAGTATGAATACACATTTCTGTACGCTATTTTTTTTTATGGACAAGGACTATCCTCTTTGAAAATATATACACTTTAAAGAAATATTAAGCATTTTATGCATTTACTCGTATATATTTTTCATCGTATATATTTTTCAAATATATTATTTGAAACGCTCATCCGCAAAATTAAACTACAAATTTATTCATTTGTGTCATTGATATATGAGTAGTAAAAGTAAATAATTGCATCAATATACTTGTCCATCTTCCGAAACCAATATAAATTCATATTAAAATACATATTTTCCTTTTCAAAAACGTTTTTGCACAAATAAAAAACTTTTTTCTATTGAGATAAAAAAAGGATTCTAAGCAAATAAGGATGTGTTTGCTACCTAATATTCTGCAAGAAAAGAAAATAAGTTTTCCAAATGTGGGAAAGCAAAACTAACTGTGTTGCAAATAAGAAATTGGAAATACGTTACAAAATTTTTGTTTCTGAATACCACTAATCTAGTGAATAAATTATGATCTTTTCATTCATTCGAAATTAAAACACGCAAATACAGAAAATAATACAATAACGAGGTATTCCTTATAAGTTGATAAAAATTATGTTTATACTTGTAAGGAAAATTACGTCTCAAGTGTGCCTGCACCATCACATCAATTGGGCTGTTAAAATTTTAAAGAACTGCCTTGCCAAAAAAGGTTCGTATGGTAAGGCAGTACAACAACTGACATTGCTGTCAAGCGTGTAAATAGAAAAAATAAAAATATGATGGTGATAAGAATAAAGGAATAGAAGCATTAAATATTGTTTCTAGAACACTTTTAGCAACAAGCAACAAGGTTTTGGTTTATGTGAACAGGAGCGTTGTAGCCTACTCGCTTTTTTTTGTAGGTTGTGACTGGAACTGAGTAAGTTTGCTTTCTTTTGTTATCAATTAATTAATATACTAATTTATATGTAATGAATTAAAATGCTGCTATAGATTCAACTCCAACATATGAAGATTCATAAAAGCACATTTTATTGTCTTCCAGGAAAAAAGGTAGACTAAATACTCACTAGAGATGTCTTGGCCTTTCAAATATTTTAAGTGAGCTATCGCAAACGTATATTCAAAGTATACCCGGCAAATACAATCTTGTGTCTAGTTAGGCATTTTTATATATGTATCTTGTCTTTCGCTAGCAGGGCAGCTATTTTTGCTAAATATTTTTATACCCTAATCCAAAATTTTGCAAGGGGAAGTGTTTGGAATAAATCTATTAATTTTAATTAAAGGGGCAAGGACGGTGCCTGATCGAATGACAACGAATGTGTATGGTTTCAAATACTTGGCCAGATGTTTAAATGTTAGACTACCTAAATAACGAATTAGGATAAAATAAAATACCTCATGTGACATTTGTGCAATAACCTATTATATTTTAAAAATCAAAAAGGTTCAGTTCTCTACCATCGGATATAATTTATATGGAAATAAAAGTTTAGTTGTTGTGCAATTTTGAATAGAAAATATAAGAGGTGTATTGATGTTTTTTCTAAGAACATTACTCAGCAGATGACACATAGTGTAACATAGTGCAGAAGAAAGATGGTGGAAAAATCTGTGGTGGTGAAGTTGAGAAACCTCTAACTTTCAAGGTAGTCTCGTTAGACCATCTATTCATTGTTATACTTCGTTATACTAATTTGATACCGAAATCGGTTGATGAACGTATACATGCCCATATACAAATGCGAGTGTGTTATCAAAGAGGTTAATTTATTTGCTGGTCGTTGTTTTAAGTAATCATTGAACATGCTTTCAAAAAATATCTTTCGGCTTTACCCACGACACATTTGCAAAAGTGGAGTGAATTTTTAAATGGAGATGTTGTTTGCAATTTCTCTGTTATGATAAAATTCTTAGTTGCATTTATTGCGTATTTTATCTGTGTCAGATGTCAGACAAAAGAACAATGCATTTCTAAAAAGTATAAAGCCTGCGGAATATAATGTATATATATATAATATGGAATATAATATAATTGGTATTATTTTTTAATTGTACTTCACACACGTTTGGCACAGGCTGAGATAATTCCTTGTAATGGCTTGTTTTAGGACCAACTTGAAAGTTGCAACGTTTTAGTAGCAATTACATCACGTCAACAACTGCAGTTATAATATTTTTTTACTTTTTAATGACACCAATGAAAACTTGAAACTCTTCTTTTGAAGTTTGTATTAAAATGTCTTGTTTTTGATTGACGCTGAAAAAATTTCTTCAATTTCTAACCACATATTAAGTCGGTCCTCGTTATTAAACCCATATGGAGAAAATCATATATAAAGTTTCCTCCGCTACTGCAAATTGTCTTAACACATCTTAAGAATAATTTAATTTTCATAACAAAAGTACTTGTTTGTTAATTTTTTTGTCGAGTTGTGCTAAACAAATATTTTATGTCAGCATTTGTCCTTAAAATTAATTGAATTTAACCACAAGTACATGAAACAATTCTTCATAATGTCTTGAGGGTGTTTTTCCAAATGTCAAAGAATGACACAAATGAATGGCATTTGTGTTGTCTATCGTTTTGGGACGCAACCCCAGACCAAAATTAAACCACAACTCACTAGTTCGTAAAATATTCTTTGAAGAAGTTATTCGATTGTTGTTAAAGCACTCGTCCACAAGGCAAAACATATGAGTCTTCAACGTTGCTTGGACAAGTGGGCATTTAGTTACATACTCGTAAAACTGAAAATTGGACATGTTGCCTCTACGTGTCTCTCATTACACTCTACTACTTCAGCCATTTCCATTTACAGACTATTTTGTGGTTTTTTGTTTTATGTTTATGTGGCCATTAAGTTTTGTTCTCGCATTTGTAGTTGTTGTTCTCCTTCAGGCTTTTACTTTTTCCTGGGACATTTTTTACGTTCTCGTTTGGGTTTAATGATACAAGATTTGAGGTAATTTTTATTCTTCAGTCACGCGTTAGTTTGTTGATTGGTTTTTTGTTGTCAATTTGATCTAGTACATGATTTTAGCTCATTTGTGTGCTTTCTTTCACAAACATATTCAACAGCTGCTCCTTTTTTTAAAGTTTTTGCAAGTTTCACTGCCAGATTATCAAATCTTAAAGAAATCATTAGAAAGCAAACTCAAAGCAAAATTTAAAAAAGTTTTCCATTAATGCATTATTACTTTATAATTTCAGGTTGCAGTTTAGTTTCAGCACTAGATCTTTCTTGTTTTACGTCGGCAGAATGGATGGCAGATTAAAATGCAAAGCGATTAAAAATAAAAGGTACGTATATACATTAGATCCCGACTCAAAATATTGAATAATATATTTTTTGTTAAAATTGAAATAATACCTCAAGTGTTGACACCCCTTAATGCGTAAGTTATCATACGAATATTAAATAAAGTACTTACGGTTGTTTCAACAATGGTGATAATATTTATGCCAATGATTTTTAATTGCAAAAGTTGATTATTTTCTTTGTCGAATTTCAATAAACCGGGGCCAAATTACCGTATTCGATATCGAGTACCGTTCATATAGAATAAAATTTTCCATAGTTAAAATTGTTTGCATCACGGCATTCGATCGTATTTTAAATGCCTACTACTATATTTTACATTGCTGTAAACATATGAGAATAAGAATAACAAAATGAAAAAGAAAACTAAAATTAGACAAATTTGTGAAAATGTGTTAAATTAATAAAATAAATTAATATTAAAATGGATTTTTTGTGTTCGTCATCTTCGGAATCAGTGGATAAACCGAATATTGCTAAATTAAGAAGAAATAAAACAAAAAAAAAACACTATTAAAATTATATTACATTGAAGTAAAAAAAGCATACACGTGAAATTTGTCTAATTGTACACCAATTTAGGATAGTGAAACAAAACTTTTAGGGCTCCATCAGATTTCTGCGCAATAGAGTATTTAACTTTTAATCAGTTCTAATGCTCGCATTACATTTTGTTTTTATTAAAAAATCAGTACCAACAGCAGATACGCTTCCATTTGTTTGTATCTGATTTTTGAAACCCAGAATACATTATTGCGAACCTGAAGGGAGAATAAAAGCGTATTACCATCAATGTAAAATGTTTGATGGTAAATATTAAGTGAGCCGTAGTTACTAAACAGTTTGGACAAGCCCGCCGCACCTTCGCACCTCGCATCTGGTCGGCCTTCTGAATGTCATGTACGCGTTAATTAGGGTGCATTAAAAGTAACTTTTGGCCTTCCACGACTTTTTTCAAATATTTGTTATATTTAATTAGCAGCAGATCGCAATTAATAAACTAGGTAAGTACTTTTAACATAAACAATTCTTTAATAATAAAAAAAAATATTTTCCGTATTTGATACAAAATTAACTCGTAAAACAACTTATAATAATCTTCATTCTTTGTACCGCATTTACCATCAATGACATACTTTGTAGATTTTTTAAATATTTAGATTCGAATTAAACTGAAATAAAGGCAGTTCTTATCACTTTAACCGTATATTGCCCATAACACTCAAATAGTAAAAGAAAAGCGGCAAAGATGATGACACCAATAAAAAACAACAAAAACAGATTGACAGCAGCACATTCGTCGTCAGAGTCAGATGCCCATTATTGTAATATAACGGACATTGATTTATGTCAATACAGCTGTCAACCCAAAGCAGTAATTGGAGCATAAATAGACTTGCGAAACCATTCCGTGATAAGATGACGGCGTGCTTTTTTTTCAATAATTTCATTTATAATAACAATAATTTAAAATGCAAAGCACTTTATACTAGCAAAGGAATGATTGATATACATACATACATACATACATTCACCCATACTAATATTCATGGATGTGTGTACGAGTATACATGAGTGCGTGCATTCATATGAAAACATTAAAAAATTCAAATCAAATTTAGCAATTGATTGATGACATTTTTGTCGTTTTATGGGCACATTTGCTAAAAATACTACTGATTTGCTTTATTCCGAGGAACGCGCTTGTTCCCTTTTATGATAAGAAATGAAAACAATATTTGTTTTTGCAAAAGAGTCGAAGATAATGGATCTCAATGAAAAATGTGTGACAGATTAGACAAAAAAGATGAGACGCAATTGTACACGCAAAACAAGCACACGCACATACATGTGCATATATGTACATGCCTATATAAGTTGTTATGATAGTTGCGTCGGCATTTTTATCAGTATATTCTGCTATTTAGGGTTTGGGACAGGCCAAGTAAAAAAAAAAATTAAAAAATATTGTCACGAAATTACCATTAATTATTTACTTCATTTCAAAATCTGCTGACTTACGAGTTTTCCCTAATACATACATACATGTATGTACGTGCATTTTTAAAGAAGCTTCTTCAGATCCAACTGTGATAAGATACAGGATCAGAATAGCAATAGTCTTCTAAAGATGAGTTCCAATTGTTATTGCGGCTTTTGTTGTGGTGCTACTGCTGGAGCCAACTTATTCTTCTTTTCATCTCAATTCATGTCATTGTAGTTAACAGTGAACTGATAATGTTGACGCACAATTCTTTACTAATTCCCTTCGTTTCTTTCACTGCAGTACTTTTTGAGTTGAAAATAAAAAAAGGACAAGAAGTCGGTTTGCTTCTTCAAACTTCTGTCTAGTTTTGTACACTTACAAGGCAATTCACAAGCAATATTTTTATGCTGTTAACCCATTATGGTGCTGTGTTTAATTTTTGCAACGCTCACTTCAAGCACTTTCCAGCTTAAAATCGACTTGTATTGAAATATTTTTTGATATATGTACGTGCGTGTATAAGTTTTCACCTATTTAGTATGGTTTTTGTGAATGCCCTCATGAAGCCATATGTATAGTAGGTTTTGGTGGGGGAACTTGACAGTATTTGCACTTTGCCCTAAAATTTTTTGTAAACAAAATTTGAAAATGTTTCCTATTGTTGTTTCTTAATTTATCTAGTTTTAAAGATGGTTATGGTTGGTCACTGTACCTTGTGCAATAATATAAAAACGATTTAATATACCAGTATCATTTTCAAAGTCCTCTGTCTCATTAAACTTCAGCTAATCATATTAATCTGAAAAGTAACATAACAATAACATGTTTTGTTATAACATTTTTAAAGTTTGCCACTTACTGCTGGCGAAAAGTTACATGTAATGCATTTTTTGGGCAAGTGCGACATGCAGACACTCTTCCCGCAGTTTTTATTTTACGATAACAAGGATTAATAAAATATGACGATTAATTGAAAATGTATGGATGAAGAAAGAAATATTATCAATTTCTATAATATGATACAAATTGTTGGAAATACACTCGGCTGAGACTGGCCCCTATGACCCCTTTTTATTTGTTTGATGTGCACCAAAATCCCTTTTTTTTAATAAAATTAGTATCATTGCGAAAAATCATACTAAAGTGGGTTTTAAGAACTTCCGTACATTTGCATTGAATATATTAGTATTTACACAAGAATTGTTAGTGTGTGTAGCGCAGTTGCCACAATTTCTTAAAAATCGGATTTGTAAGAAACAAATAAAACCAACTTCATGTAAGCATTTGAAAGCAAAAGGAGATGGCAGTATCTCTATCAAAATTTTTGCAGTATTGCTGTGACAAAACCTGCAAGTCTGATCAAGTGTGAATATCGTTATTCACAATAAATAATTAATGATTTACCAACATATAACCATGGTCATATGCACCCATGCACTTATTTTAATCATTAAATAAGATTAAAAAAATTTTGATGACGTAGGAATTATTTTCAGATTAGATATTCGGCTAACATGAGATTTAAATAAGTGGTGTTGGATATTGAAACGGATCAAAAGTACATCGCTGAGCAAATGATATTATGGTTAACCTGTCAGTAGGGCATCCGAATATCTTGCAAGAATATTTCTTTTAAATATCTATAAAGAAGTGAACATTTAAAAGAGTTTTAAATTTCAGTTTCACTTTCATTTGTAATAAGTGTGCGTGTGGCTGTGTCCAGAAAGTATAACAATATCTGTCCTTTTGGGAAAAGCATTTTAAACTGTGTGAGTACGCTTGCCTGTCCATCTGTCTGTCCTTCCAGCAATTCGTTTCATTTCATTTGTATTCAATGTTTGATCGTGGCCGCGTTATTTCCCTCGCTCATTTTTTTTTTTTTTTTGTTAGTATTTTTTCTGTAACAGTAGCGTCTCAAAAAGCGTTGAAACAAATTACTATCGATATAATCTTTTTGTTCAGCTCCTACTGCTGGCTTTGTTTTGGTTTTTACTTGAATTGCAACTGCAGACGATGGTGGTCCACATAAACATTTTGCATGTCTCTGATTATAGTGCAGTTTTTCATTTGTTGCAGATGTAATTCGAAACTTTTAGCTGTTTTTGTGGCTCTTTGCGATTTCTTACTCAATGGCTGCAGTTTTTTTTTCTGAATTTTTGGAATTTATTATTCACATTACAAATTGCATGTCTTTTCTATAATTTAGAAGGCTCTGAGTTGTTTTTGTTATAGGAATTGCAGTTTTGGCTGTGTATTGGTAAGTGTTAATATGTAATGCTATTTTATTAGCGAGATCTTTACTATAGAATCCGGATTACGGTTTAAATTAATAAAATAAAATAGTTTTCACATAGATTTCTTGAATAATTTCAATTTAGACCAAAACAAGCCAGACACCTGTTCCTACATTTCGTAACATACATTTTAAATAAAGTCAGTTCATTTCATAATCTTCAAAGTATCCCAATTGATAATAAAATTTTATTAGGAGTATATTTTGGCTTTCTGATGTATTCAGTTTCAAGCTTAAGCTTTTATAATTGCTTTTTTTTTGTTATGAGTATAATTTTTTTGTGCCGATGCAGTCATTAACCTGCTGATAGAATGATAATTCTACTGAAGTATTTTAAATGTGGTTCCACTTTTGCCCCAAATATATGCATGGTAGGAACACTAATATATCAATATTATATTTCAAAATTTGCATAGTTCTGATAGTTGTATTCTATATTATTTGGATTAATTTTCTACAGAGCCTTAAACCGTCTGTACATACCTACCTTAGCACTAATATAGCACTTGGTAACCAAAATAAATTTCTTCCGTTGCCGTTTAAACACTGTTTATATTTCTTCATTGGGAATTAATGAAATGCATAGTTTTAGTCTGAAGTTGTAGGCGTTTGGAGTAATTCGAAATGAATCGCAATGCAACTTTTGTTGTTTTTCGAAGGAAAGATAGTTCACTTACTTTCTACTATGAGATTATAATGAGAAAACTCGTTATGAATTATCCGTGTTTGCATAATTTAGGATTTTAAAACAGTCACTTAAAAGTTTTTATTTATTATCAAAAATCAAACTTTTTCTGAATTAAAAATTTATCTGTCGCATTTGTGTACACTTGAAGTTTTGATTATACAACTTCTGCTTCAATTTCATATATTTAGTCTTCGTTCATTTAAAAATTACGGATCTACCAAACCGTCTATTCCATTTTCCGCCACCTTTCAGTTCACGTTCCACATATTTTTCTAGCTCGAACGCATCATTGTATTGCCAATTTCAATTTTGCCATCATACTTTCTAAATCATATACTAAAATAGACCACCCGTATTATTTAAAACACAAAAATCCATAAAGTCAATGCCTTTTTAATTATTTACTTTTATAAACAAAATGCGATTAATGATTCACAAGCACGCAATGGTTAGAAAATGCTGTGACAGCCCGTTCGCCACCAACGCACGAGTCTCCAATTGTAGCAATTTCGAATCATTAAACAGACAGGCAGAGAAAGGAAAGCCAATCTATTGATTAAAAATGTAATAAATAAATAATCTTCAAAAATACAATAAGTTTCTAGTTAAAAACAGAATAGTTTAATGGGGCATCTTGTATATTAGCAAAAGAAAAAGATTCGGAATGATGAGGAAAATGCTAAAAACACAAGAACGACAAACAACTGTTGAACTAAAAATCAACAGATCGACTGCACAAGGGAGACAAGTTCAGATAAAGGACGGATGGAAAAAAATTTGAAACGACCATCACATTACTGTCATTGGATGTCTCTAAATGCACATCTGGAAATCCTGTGATATCAATTCGAATAGGTTTTTTTATATTAATAAAATTTCAAAGGAAGTTAGCAGAGAAGCCACGCGAGCAGCAACGATTATAAATATCACTCATAAAATGTTTACTAGTTCTGATATCTACGAGCATGCCAACACAACAGCAATTAAAGTACGTTTAATAAAGGAAAAGTACTAGTTTGGAAAGGTGGGTATTATTAGTTCATCGTACTATATGCAAGACGTTATGGGACTATACTCATTTCGATATTATTTGATGTTCAAAACGGAATCTGCGCATCACTAATCATCACTAATTTCAGGGTCTTAAATAGCGAGTAAGTGTGAAGGGCCACATACGAAAGTCCTTTCACTCTTTCAAAGTTAGAAGAGAATTTTCTTCCTTTGAAACCTTTGCCTCCAGTAGTGTACTTGATAATTGCCATTACCTTAAACGACAATATTTGCTTGAAGTTTACATGCAGGATAAGTAAACAATTCCTTGGTAATTTAAAATAAAATTTGCATGGTATTTATGGGGAGAATGTTGCTGTCATTAAATGCGGTGCTAAAGTAAATAGATAGAACCGTATTCTGACAAGCAGGACAAACAATTACAACGACAGCAGCAACAGAAACGATCGCTCAAACGTATTAAAACACATGTAAACAAACTGATTTTGTTGACAAATAAGAAGATTACATCAGGTCCCACCAATTATTCAATTTTCGGATTATGTACACAACAAGGCACTTTCCCCTGTATTTTGGATTGATGGAACACACACATGAGTTGACTAAAGTTTAGTTGCACGTTTAAATTAGAATTCTGTTCGCACCATAAAGATCATGTCTGTGTTTTGTTATGATTTGTCACCTTATTGCATGGTTTGTAGAGACGTGTGAGCATATTCGGTTGGTAAAGTACCCCGCGCATCTTTAAGATTTTTAGCTTAAAATACTATTTTAATTTTTCTACTTGCAACGTGATAAATAAACAAACTGGAGAACTGAAGCAAATGAAATGTGTGTATGTGCCACACAGATCTGTAGCTTAAAATAGATTTGGTTGTGCAGTTTCCATGCCTTCTGTACAACTTGGCACCTTGTTGATTTTAAAATTTGTTTTTAACATCCTCCTAAATTGTTTGTCTCCCTCCATAGAATATTGTCAGCCTTTAAAAATCAACAGAATAAATTGATGGCAAATATAAAACGAAAGCGAGCAAGTGTTGATGTCTTCAATTAGAGAATTTACAATTGATATTTGGCCGTGCTTGCGTTTGCGTTCGCGCCCGCTCTTGTACGATATCACAGAAGTAGTTCCCATTCAATTTAAAATTGGTTTTTAGCTTCTTTTACTATATTATACGAACGCCACTCCTCTGTATTCTGTGCCTCTAATTCAATTAGTTGCATTTTACTAGATGCTTTGAAGGTTTATTTAAAATTTGTGTTTGTGTTTATCTTCGGTTGATAGTTTTATGCGCCTAAAGTGCAGCACAGAAACTTTTTATGACAAACTGCATAAGCTTTCAAATAAAAGCGGACAGACATACGCTGGTTTTTTCAGTAGTATTTAATATTTTTGGCTGAAAAAAGATATTTTTTTATCACATATTTAAGACAGTGGGACAAACGCAATAACTTTTGTTAACCTCCAGTTGAATTTAATAATATTTAATTCTATTACATAATTTGTTTAAATTAGAATTGCTCCGCAACATTAAACACGTTTTCAGTGGACGTGCCGTATTTAAAATATATTATTGTTTTCTTCCACGATAGTGTTCAGTCTAAGCAGATTGTCCATTTAAGTGACAAGATTTTTATGCAAAGAATTAATATAAAATTTCCTTATAATGTTTCTGGACGTTTCACACCCTGTTGCAAATTTCAGATCGTTCACAACTAAAACCCAATTGTGATTATGATTATCACATTTCTTGAATATTAAATATTTTAAATTGAATCGAGATTTATTAAAAACAATGTCGAGTAACACTTTGTAGACTCGGCTAGCAATTATAATGCGAGGAAGTATGAAGGAAAAATTAATGTATAGCAATTCCCTGTAGCAAACAAAAAATATCATACTGCCCTCCCCAGTGTGTTGTACCTTTGGCGGCACCACAACTGTGAATCTCTTCATTTGCGAATCCGAACTTGACTTTATTCTTAATTGGTGAAAAATATTTTTCCGAATCAACTTTTTTGTATATAAATATATTTTGTTATGCCTATATATTTTCTGAAATCAATCATTTCTTATAATTATTTATTTTATTAAATTAAGTGAATTATTTATTTCCATTCGGCGTTTCGCATTATTTAACACCACTGTCTGAAAAGTATGTAGTAATTTAATTTACGACACAATAACAACATATCGTCAACATGTCGTCAGTAAAAGTTAAAAGCCATTTTTACTTGTGTCTGTCAATAAAATCAATTTAATATGAATATTTTCCATTAGTTGCAGCAGCCGGCGAAAAAGCCACTAACAACAACAACAAGATCGCACAAATAAAGCACACAAAATATTAACGACAACTTCTTGTCGTTGTCGATTTTGGCACTGACGTGATGTCCTCTGCGTCAACGTAGAACAGCCTCAGTGGCGATATGAGTGCAGGCAGTGCACACTCATGAGTGATCTGTGTATGACAGAAGGCGCTCAAGGGGTAAATTGGGAAAAAATATTGCCTTGAAAAAATATGTGTATTAGAAAATTCTTGGCATGTTTTTTATTGCCTTTTCGCAAGTAGAAGGTAAAAAAATGGTGGTCTGTGGAAAAGCAGCAAAAATGTTAATGGCTGTTGGATTTTAAAATGCCACTGTGACTAACATGTAAATATTTATTAAAGAAAAGCCTTTTTTGCGCGTTAGCATTTACATTTAAATTAGTTTTAGCCAGATGTGCACATTTTTAAATATATTAATGGGGTACCGAACATTGCAAAGATCTGTGCTGCAATAATACGTATATTCTTGAACTTGACTATTGTGAATGAAACGTTGCGAAATAGAGAAAATATCGTTTCACATAAGAACAATAAGAAAATTCAGATTGTATTTTAAAAAGTACTATAGATGTTCAATAAGTGTGTGAGCGCAGCTCACGCACCTTCAGTATGCGAAGGTCACAATTTTATATCGATCATTATAATATTCACTCAATTATTTTCGCTCGCATTATAGTAAAATGAATGGTTCTTGCTTAATTTATATCACAGACTGTATAGTCTTTCCATTTTGTATTCTTTATTCTGATCGCGCTTAAGCTTGTAAAATCAGTTCAAAAACTTTGAGTAGTTTTTCCTTAATTTATTTTTGTAAAACGTAATAGAGAAAATAATTGTAATACATAAAAATAAAAAGTGTGTTTTGTAGTCTCTGCTTCAATACGTAAAAAGAAATGTGGGATTTACGGGCATAATATGAGTAATAGAAATAAAACCACGTTTCCTTTAATATACAAAAACATTGCAAAACGAAAATATATAAGGCTTCAAATATACTCATATTCGCATAGATATACATACATACATTTATATATGCAAACATATCTAGAGATGTGAATAAAAGTTCAAAAGTATGTGCATACCGCTCCGTTATTGCTCCGTTAAGAACGCTAAGCTTATATTAGCATTTTATTAAGCGTCTATCCGATTTACGTTAGGCGGCATGTTCTGCGAGACTAATTATTACGACGCTTTTTTTAAAAAAATTTAAAGTAACAGCTTTGTGAGATATGACCGAGTATTTTGAAATGCGTCCTGCTCCTAGCTTTATTGATTACTACTTTGCTTTGGTTCTTTTGTCCATGCCACATTTAATCCTTCATTTTATGGTGTAACCTTTTGTTTTATTTGCGCCAAGCAGAAATGGGAGGGCGAACGTATAATTTTGCAAGCCTTCTCGTATCAGATAATATTCCTTTTATGTCCTGCTAAAGAAAATTTTGTGTGAAAAGAAGAAATATTTCCCATCTTCTGGAGTTGTAGATCGCATTGTGGGATGTGTAAAGTTTACCGAAACCTATAACGATGATGAGCTTCTCAGCAGTTGAAGGCTTTATAAACATTTGCAATAATGTTTTTATAATATTGCTAACTATTCTACCTTTATAACTTTGTTATGTATCAGTATATGTTCAGGCTTCAGGCTTCAGGCTTCAGGTTCTCAAGTTTTCTCTTTTAAAAAAAGTTTGATGTTATTATATTCAGACTTATTTGGAGAAACTCTGTTGCTCTTCATCAGGAGTATCATTTCGATCATACTATATATAGCTCTTTTTGTAGTTTTTCTCTTATTGTAATAACATTGCATTATTTATGTTTGAAGAGTGGCCGTTCTCTTGCACAGTGGACAGCTAATTCTTTCTCGGTTAATCCTTCTCTAGTTTTTCAGTATGATTTTTGTGCGGCTAATCTACTCATGAATTTGGATTTCGTCTTTCCAATATGTATTTTTTACATTTTCCTCTGTGTCTCCATTGCACAGCACCTGGAAACATTTCTCTTAATGTAATTTGATTATTTTCATGCTTATAGGTGGCAAAGTGTATAATCCTCTCAGAGAAATCTGTCTGGTACATTTATCACCGATTTGTATATTTTGTCAGTATCTGATGTTGTGGTTATATACACTTTTTGATCTTTTTTCTAGCTTGCACAGTGGGTTGGGCAAAATTTTTATTTTGTATCTCTTCAATTTTTATTATATTCTTTTTCTGGAAAGCTTTATCATTCATTTGCAACACAAATTAAAAATATTTTCCGAACTGAGTTTCAATTGTAGAAAACGATCAATTTTTCAATGTTGTCCTTTTCCTTGAAGGATAAAGAAGCAATTTAAAAACAAGAATTTAAAATTTTTCCATAAAAAAATCCAAACGAATATGAATGCAAAAAACGAAAAGATTAAAAAACAAGTATAGACTTTTTCTCATGTGAAGAATGTTGAATGTAATTTGAATGTCGTCTACTTGTAGCAGCGTAAATACTGCACAGGCGGGTGAATAAATAGCATATAATACAGTGTGCTTCTTTATTTTGAATAAAATTGACAAAAAAAATTTATAACATTTTTTTGGTTAAAAACTTTTTTCATTTAAAATTTTTCAGTGGTTCACATTTAAACAAAAAGCAAAACTACAACCGAAAACATCCAGACAGAACTTTTTCAATGAGTTGGCGATTTATTTCTTCTCCTTTTTTGCCTGCATTTCTATAAATTGACGGTAAACAGTCTGAAATACTCGCTGAAGGGTTAAAAATACATGAACTAATTTTATGCCATAGACAAAAGCAAAAATTATGAATGAAATTTATATATTTTTCACTATTTAAATAAAGATGTTTCCCTGTACTCAAAGCCGTGTGTAGAGAAAGTTTGTTAGAGTCTACTTGTAAGGAGAAAAGGTCATTAACTTTTTTTTTATAAACAAAAAATAAAAAGGCATGAGTTTCAAGTGGTTGTGCTCTTTAAGTGTTAGAGGATCGATGAGAAATCCTTTTAAAATTAAATTGAATGTAGACTTTCCTGCAGCAGACAAAACTAAATACATTTTAAATCATTCGAGTTTTTCAAAGAGATAAAATATTATAATTTTGTCAACTTCTGCGTGACATTGCCGTGGCTTTCAACTTGCCCACTTGTCAATATTTCAACAGTAGGAAGTCACTGACTGATAAAGAATGGTGTACGAATACTCCAGGAGCTAATTTTTACTTATCTCATTACAGGCCGGCTTCTTGCGTTCAAACATCTATTTTAATTGATTGAAAAACATTTTGTTTACATTTCAATTTTTTATTGTTGAGGAGGATCACAAATTCAAAACTAGAAAAAAATTTTGTGCGCGATCGATATTTTAATTGACAATTTTGTAGTTTAATAATAAAGAACTTGTAATAACTTTTAGATGAATTTGTGCTAATGGTTCGTATAAGTCCGGACGCATCCAATATTTTTTTCCTCAAAGTGTTCGAATCGTTTAATATAATGTACTCAAAAATAACAGCATTTATTTATTTAGTTGTTCATCAAAAACTATGTTGTATCCTTATAAGTAGTCCCCCTCACATATGACACATATATGCCAGCGTGTTTTCCAATCCTCAAAACACTTCTGAAACACTCTTTTTGATATCACCTAAAGCTCCTGTTTCGATTTTTCTTTTATCTCCTCCATAGTATCAAAACGCTTTGCTTTCATCGGTGTCATCAGCTTTGGGAAGACCCACAAGCTCATATTTACGGGTGCATTATCATGGGGCAAAATCCATGATTGGTTTTTAGACAAATCTGTGCATTTCAGACGAATTGCTTCACGCAAACGGCGCATATGTTCGAGATAGTATTCCTTATTGAATGCAGAATATTTTGGCAAGAATTCATGATGTACCAAAATGGCTGATATTGCCAACAAATATAACAGACAAGTGTACCAACATAACAGAAAAAAAGTGGACAAGTAAACAAGTGTATAGTATACAAGTGCTTCTCCTTTGAAAATACCGTGTGTTTTTTTATTTAAGTATAGTAACTGAATACTATTTTGCTCCGTGTTACACAAGTCTTGGTCCTGGATATCAATTACTAATAGGACAATAATATGAGTATGATAAACATTATACTACTAATATACAAATTAGTCCGATCGGCAGCACATTTTCTTATGCAACTAATAATATTGGATATTTCCTTAAAAAATTAGGAATGAGAGGTACACAAATTTTAAAATTTTTGGGAAATAAGAAACTGTAATTAAATATCTGTTTCTATACAAGTCGTGTAAAATACTACATAGATTAGATCGTACTTTCATCGTAAAGTGGCCGCAGACTTACACCTGCCGTTGTAATTGACCTGTTTTAGGACACGCAATAATCGCACGATAAAATATCCTCTCGCAAAAAAATTTAATACTCCTGAATAAATTTCAGCAATCTTGATATAATTTATTTAACACTTAATGGCCGACATAAAATACCAAATTTTATTTCCTATTTTTATTATAAATATTGGTCATATAAAGGGGATTCATTATCATAAAACACTTAGTTTTATGAAATAAAAATAATCAGGGGTTGTAAGTAGTACAATCAATATCTTAAACGTACTCAAAGGTATTATGGTCATTCGAAAATTGAAGTATAAACAAAAATACAGGTACGTGCACAGGAACAGTCATAGCCAGGGATAAAGGGTTAAATTGTATGGAAGGATAACCAGTTGTGGTGTATTGTCACTCTTGTAAAACAAGACAGCAACCGTACGGCACAACAATCTTCAAATATATTTTGAAGTGGTGTGGGGCATTTCGGAACAATCTGAAGAGAAAATAAAGGATAACAACGTTAAAGGAAATGATTTGTCGCCTTTTAGCCAAACGATTACCACATTATAAGATATTGGCAAATATTTTGTTCCTTTTGTAGCATTTTAATTCACTCAAAAGGCACGTTCTAGAGATTGTGAAATATTGCCACTTGGAATTGGTTTTTATCCCTTTTATTTTATTTGAACGCTTGCTAATTCACTGCACAAACTCAACATGTGTATGTGCGCTCCTTGGGTCAGGCTATGCGAAAGAGCTGTGACATATTTTTAGCAATCCCTGATGTCATATAAATAATTCTCGCACAAACAATGTCAATCGCATCCCTCTTCCATATATTAAGAAGTAAAAGCGAATTGTTTAGTATTCCATACTCAAGAAGATACAAAGATGAAATTTAATATTTAATTTTATTTCATTCCTCGTATCTGGTGGCTTTTAACCGGCATGTAGTTCACGCTAAAGCAACCCCAAACAAGAGCCATTTGCTAAATATTTTTAGTAAAAGGCATCTGCTATTGAGAGTCTCAAGACAGTGGAATGGATATATGTGTTTCATATTATTTTACAAATCGTATTTATTGAAACATTTTCTCTCAGGAAGGATTGAAAATAAATTTTTATTGATTCGTTTCTGCAATACTATAATGCTCGCTTCAATTTTAAAAATAGCGAGATGTGCGTGCCTCTGGCTGCTTTTTTAAATATGCAACAATTTGCAATTTTAAATAGACTGGTGTCAATGCGTGAAATTTAATTGAGTCGCATATTACGATACGCCTGTAGGCACGTTCCATAATTATAAGCAATTTTATTTTTTCACATTACAAAACGGGTGCTTATGGAACAATTTCCGGTGTTGGTAATTGATTTGTAGAAAAGTCTTTGATAAGAAATATGCTTTCACGAATATACGACTATGTATCATGATTTAAAAATATAAAAATTACAAATTTGTTGCAAATTTCTTTAAGAACATGTTCTTAATTACTTTTATATTTACAAATAAAATGAGATTTGTTGTATCAACATATCCGTCAATAATCGCACTGGGCAAATATATGACAAAGTTTTTTAAATAGTGTAAACAAGAAATGTATCTGCGTATACATAGAAGTGGCAGATTTTGCACGCATCACGTTGCATGCACGTAAAATGCAATTTTTACTTTACAATAATAGAATATCCGTACATGTGGTCAGAAACGAAATAAAAGTGACAATAGATCCAACTGCAATCGAATAATCAAAATATAATCAAAGCGACTTATGCCTTAAGAAATTTTGGGAAAGCCAATAGTTTCATTCATAGATCAATGATCTAATGAATACGATCAATTATGAATATGCATTTCTTCTGAGTGGCATCTAATATTTTTTGTATTCTTATTTTTGTGTGTGAAAGCATTACAACATCGGTACGGTTTTTATTAAGTGAAATTAAAACTGAAGAATTATTAGGTATCAAACTTAAGAAACTATTCTTTGCCTTATCCAATTTTTAGATGGAAATATTACCTTAATATCGTATTTATAAATAAATTTAATTCCATTAGTGTCAATTTAACTTCTTCACTTCAGATTCAGTCAATTACCATTTTCCAATCACGTGAGCAACGTCACTTGCCGCTTGTGATTTTTTAGTTTTCATGTCATCCAACATTTCCAAGTCCAAATCTATTTTATCTCACTTAAGAAACCATTTCAATGGCGTGTATTCGCAAAGTTTTATTTTGTTCTTATATTCCAAAAATACAATATCGGCTCGAAGTTTTCCATTTTGCGAATTTTTACAAAACTGACACTGCCAGTATATCCCGAACACGTTGGAAAAATTGCACAAGAAGTGTAGTCAACACTTCATTTACCTCTTCTCCATTTTCGAAGTGATAGCGGCACCCCTTTTTAATATGACAACTCAGGCATAAAGTTAGGAAATAAAAAGGAGGCGACGTGGCTATAAAGGAAAAATAATATAACAACTACTGGGTTTTGACAGCAAAATATGAGTTAAGTGGCATTTTTGTTTATTATCTTGCAGTTAAGATACTATAAAGAAAGTTTATTTGAAAACAATTTTTTTTGGGCGTAGGACAGACAACAGAAATTGAAATGAAAGTATGACAGGAGTAAATGCAAATTTTCCACTGTGTGTGTATGTGAAAATTAATTGACAGACAGAGTTGTTTAAGCTGTCAAGCTTGACACTTTGATAGCATGCTATTTTTTATTTTTCGGTGAGTATCGCTTAGCAGTGGGTGGTTGGAGGTGGGAGTTGAGAGGTGGGAGGTGGGAGTTGGGAGATGGGGTTTCGTCGTAAAACGTTAATCTTAATCGTTCTCTAGTATGGAATAATTAAGTACTCCAACGATTTGTTGACATGTTTCCGTCCGCTTTGTAGTAATTTTTTACTGTCCTTCCCGGTGTTAATATTTCAAAAATTAAAGTGTTCCTTTTTAGTGAATACGATGAACGAAACTCATAGAGTTCTAAGCAAATTTTATATATTATTTCATACTGAAGTTATTAAGTGACGTTTTCTATTTGGTACCCTTCAGTTGAGTCTTCTTTGTTTAAATTGCGTGTGCTGATTGATGAATCTCATGTTTTGTTCCTTGTTTTATTTATTTTTCCCACTCATGACAAGCTCTTGATTAAAAAATTTCACTGCCCACATGGGACTTGTGTACCAGAGTTTAAAATATATCCTCGTTGCTCTTGTCGTCATCGTCATCCTACAAATCACGCAACGGTTCGCTCGTTGGTTTCCTTTTCAAACTTTTCGTCAACATATTGCGTGCATCAGTTGCCGTGTGGGAGTTCTCATTTTTATTCATTCATTTACTTCTTTTTATTTATTCGAAATTGGTGTTGTTGCAATTGGGATTCGCCACCACATCACAACAGAGCTCGCTGAGAATTACTTAATAGAGCTGGATCATTATGCATTTGCTTTGTAGATTTCAATTTTATTGTGTTAAACATGCAAATTACACACCATCGCTAACAAAATCGTTGTTACACAACAGGCCCTCAAACACAAATTTTTCATTAGATTATTGCTGACTGATAATGTCAAGTGTTTGTTCATGGTGGTAATAATGTTTGCCTTTTGTTGCTGGTGTTCTTGTCGCTTTCTGCCTGTTGATGGTCTTTTGTTACTTCGTGACATAAATGTCAAATGGTTTTTTATTAGATGCACAGAAATAAAATCAAAATATTACTAAATGAAAAGGAGAAGCCATTAATCGCTGTGTAAACGATCTGACAGTGTGGCAATTTTTTAGTCTATTGAGGCAAAGCAATTCTTTAAAGAAATTCTTTTGTTTTTTGTGGGGCATGTAAGAAGTAATTGCAGGGTTCCGCAAAAACTTGTGATATTTTCTAAACTCATTTTACGTTGCTGAATATAGAAATAAATTTCCAAAATTATTTTGATATTTCATTGATGGCGTCATATTTGGGAAACCCGACTATTCTCAGTTACTTTCAATCCCTACTTTGTATTTTTGTATGTGAGGTTACAATTACGCCATCAAAATTTACAATCCTCTAACCATGGAGAGCTGGTTTCCGTAGTACTTGCGTATGTGGAATTTTGTGGATATTGTTTAGTGGCCAAAATATTATATGGATGCCACAACTATAGGGATATTTGAATAAAAGGAGAAAGATCTCTGAATGAAGATTATTTCCCAAGTGCACTGTTCGTGTAAAGAAAGAATATTTTCTTTAGTGCGTAGCGTAGTTCGTGTAGAAGACACCGAAATGAGTTCTCCATCCGATTCGGTATCGGTTGAACGCGTCATTACAAGTTCATTGCTTTCATTATTCTTCGAAGAATAAATGCTTTTTCCCCAACAAAATTAATGACGTAGAAGAAACAAAGTTGCCAGGGGAAACGGGGACCTAAATTAACTAAATCGAGGAAATTATAAATTAAATTCAGATATATTATATTATATAAGAATCTTATATTCCCTGTGGGCACATACCCACGTACATACACATATATATTTGTTTGTATATAAATAATCGCGCACATAAAAACTTTGGCAACATATTTTCTAACTTCAGGCGACTCTAATAGACCGCTAAAATAAAACTGCGCCCCAACATGGTTTAACATTCCGTTTGTATGAAGCTAATATTCGATAACTGCCGAAATCTAGAAAAACATATCTGAACCCAAATTTATGAAAATGTAATTAATTTAAGTTCCTAAAAGTTGTCGGATCATTTTGTGCAACAAACGAGTAAAATTCAATTATGGAATTTTTTGAACTTTTAAGGATTTTTTTTATAATTTAGAAACCATATAATTTTTTTCCTAAACTATAGTTGTGTCGACTTATTAAAGCTACCTGAGTGATTTTTGACTGCCTAACTCCTTCCTTTCTCATGGAATTACTCCTTTAATTGAATTCCAATCGTGAAAATTCGTTAAAATGGTAAAAACTTAACTAAAAGTAAAGATGATGCGCGATTTGATGATTCCGTTCTCCTGGATGTAATTCTTAAATGGAAATCCAAATTTTTTTAAGCTGAACTCACGTTTATAGTACTTTTTCTAGTTGATTTTTTGTCTCAAAATACGAGTATATTTCTTATATATTTGCCAGTTAGTGAAAAACACAAAATATTGCGATTTTTATAAGGTAGCTACCTTAGTGAATTTTGACTGCCCAACTCCTTCCTTTCTCATGGAATTACTCCTTTAATTGAATTCCAATCGTGAAAATTCGTTAAAATGGTAAAAACTTAACTAAAAGTAAAGATGATGCGCGATTTGATGATTCCGTTCTCCTGGATGTAATTCTTAAATGGAAATCCAAATTTTTTTAAGCTGAACTCACGTTTATAGTACTTTTTCTAGTTGATTTTTTGTCTCAAAATACGAGTATATTTCTTATATATTTGCCAGTTAGTGAAAAACACAAAATATTGCGATTTTTATAAGGTAGCTACCTTAGTGAATTTTGACTGCCCAACTCCTTCCTTTCTCATGGAATTACTCCTTTAATTGAATTCCAATCGTGAAAATTCGTTAAAATGGTAAAAACTTAACTAAAAGTAAAGATGATGCGCGATTTGATGATTCCGTTCTCCTGGATGTAATTCTTAAATGGAAATCCAAATTTTTTTAAGCTGAACTCACGTTTATAGTACTTTTTCTAGTTGATTTTTTGTCTCAAAATACGAGTATATTTCTTATATATTTGCCAGTTAGTGAAAAACACAAAATATTGCGATTTTTATAAGGTAGCTACCTTAGTGATTTTTGACTGCCCAACTCCTTCCTTTCTCATGGAATTACTCCTTTAATTGAATTCCAATCGTGAAAATTCGTTAAAATGGTAAAAACTTAACTAAAAGTAAAGATGATGCGCGATTTGATGATTCCGTTCTCCTGGATGTAATTCTTAAATGGAAATCCAAATTTTTTTAAGCTGAACTCACGTTTATAGTACTTTTTCTAGTTGATTTTTTGTCTCAAAATACGAGTATATTTCTTATATATTTGCCAGTTAGTGAAAAACACAAAATATTGCGATTTTTATAAGGTAGCTACCTTAGTGAATTTTGACTGCCCAACTCCTTCCTTTCTCATGGAATTACTCCTTTAATTGAATTCCAATCGTGAAAATTCGTTAAAATGGTAAAAACTTAAGTAAAAGTAAAGATGATGCGCGATTTGATGATTCCGTTCTCCTGGATGTAATTCTTAAATGGAAATCCAAATTTTTTTAAGCTGAACTCACGTTTATAGTACTTTTTCTAGTTGATTTTTTGTCTCAAAATACGAGTATATTTCTTATATATTTGCCAGTTAGTGAAAAACACAAAATATTGCGATTTTTATAAGGTAGCTACCTTAGTGAATTTTGACTGCCCAACTCCTTCCTTTCTCATGGAATTACTCCTTTAATTGAATTCCAATCGTGAAAATTCGTTAAAATGGTAAAAACTTAACTAAAAGTAAAGATGATGCGCGATTTGATGATTCCGTTCTCCTGGATGTAATTCTTAAATGGAAATCCAAATTTTTTTAAGCTGAACTCACGTTTATAGTACTTTTTCTAGTTGATTTTTTGTCTCAAAATACGAGTATATTTCTTATATATTTGCCAGTTAGTGAAAAACACAAAATATTGCGATTTTTATAAGGTAGCTACCTTAGTGATTTTTGACTGCCCAACTCCTTCCTTTCTCATGGAATTACTCCTTTAATTGAATTCCAATCGTGAAAATTCGTTAAAATGGTAAAAACTTAACTAAAAGTAAAGATGATGCGCGATTTGATGATTCCGTTCTCCTGGATGTAATTCTTAAATGGAAATCCAAATTTTTTTAAGCTGAACTCACGTTTATAGTACTTTTTCTAGTTGATTTTTTGTCTCAAAATACGAGTATATTTCTTATATATTTGCCAGTTAGTGAAAAACACAAAATATTGCGATTTTTATAAGGTAGCTACCTTAGTGAATTTTGACTGCCCAACTCCTTCCTTTCTCATGGAATTACTCCTTTAATTGAATTCCAATCGTGAAAATTCGTTAAAATGGTAAAAACTTAACTAAAAGTAAAGATGATGCGCGATTTGATGATTCCGTTCTCCTGGATGTAATTCTTAAATGGAAATCCAAATTTTTTTAAGCTGAACTCACGTTTATAGTACTTTTTCTAGTTGATTTTTTGTCTCAAAATACGAGTATATTTCTTATATATTTGCCAGTTAGTGAAAAACACAAAATATTGCGATTTTTATAAGGTAGCTACCTTAGTGAATTTTGACTGCCCAACTCCTTCTTTTCTCATGGAATTACTCCTTTAATTGAATTCCAATCGTGAAAATTCGTTAAAATGGTAAAAACTTAACTAAAAGTAAAGATGATGCGCGATTTGATGATTCCGTTCTCCTGGATGTAATTCTTAAATGGAAATCCAAATTTTTTTAAGCTGAACTCACGTTTATAGTACTTTTTCTAGTTGATTTTTTGTCTCAAAATACGAGTATATTTCTTATATATTTGCCAGTTAGTGAAAAACACAAAATATTGCGATTTTTATAAGGTAGCTACCTTAGTGAATTTTGACTGCCCAACTCCTTCCTTTCTCATGGAATTACTCCTTTAATTGAATTCCAATCGTGAAAATTCGTTAAAATGGTAAAAACTTAAGTAAAAGTAAAGATGATGCGCGATTTGATGATTCCGTTCTCCTGGATGTAATTCTTAAATGGAAATCCAAATTTTTTTAAGCTGAACTCACGTTTATAGTACTTTTTCTAGTTGATTTTTTGTCTCAAAATACGAGTATATTTCTTATATATTTGCCAGTTAGTGAAAAACACAAAATATTGCGATTTTTATAAGGTAGCTACCTTAGTGAATTTTGACTGCCCAACTCCTTCCTTTCTCATGGAATTACTCCTTTAATTGAATTCCAATCGTGAAAATTCGTTAAAATGGTAAAAACTTAACTAAAAGTAAAGATGATGCGCGATTTGATGATTCCGTTCTCCTGGATGTAATTCTTAAATGGAAATCCAAATTTTTTTAAGCTGAACTCACGTTTATAGTACTTTTTCTAGTTGATTTTTTGTCTCAAAATACGAGTATATTTCTTATATATTTGCCAGTTAGTGAAAAACACAAAATATTGCGATTTTTATAAGGTAGCTACCTTAGTGATTTTTGACTGCCCAACTCCTTCCTTTCTCATGGAATTACTCCTTTAATTGAATTCCAATCGTGAAAATTCGTTAAAATGGTAAAAACTTAACTAAAAGTAAAGATGATGCGCGATTTGATGATTCCGTTCTCCTGGATGTAATTCTTAAATGGAAATCCAAATTTTTTTAAGCTGAACTCACGTTTATAGTACTTTTTCTAGTTGATTTTTTGTCTCAAAATACGAGTATATTTCTTATATATTTGCCAGTTATTGAAAAACACAAAATATTGCGATTTTTATAAGGTAGCTACCTTAGTGATTTTTGACTGCCCAACTCCTTCCTTTCTCATGGAATTACTCCTTTAATTGAATTCCAATCGTGAAAATTCGTTAAAATGGTAAAAACTTAATTAAAAGTAAAGATGATGCGCGATTTGATGATTCCGTTCTCCTGGATGTAATTCTTAAATGGAAATCCAAATTTTTTTAAGCTGAACTCACGTTTATAGTACTTTTTCTAGTTGATTTTTTGTCTCAAAATACGAGTATATTTCTTATATATTTGCCAGTTAGTGAAAAACACAAAATATTGCGATTTTTATAAGGTAGCTACCTTAGTGATTTTTGACTGCCCAACTCCTTCCTTTCTCATGGAATTACTCCTTTAATTGAATTCCAATCGTGAAAATTCGTTAAAATGGTAAAAACTTAACTAAAAGTAAAGATGATGCGCGATTTGATGATTCCGTTCTCCTGGATGTAATTCTTAAATGGAAATCCAAATTTTTTTAAGCTGAACTCACGTTTATAGTACTTTTTCTAGTTGATTTTTTGTCTCAAAATACGAGTATATTTCTTATATATTTGCCAGTTAGTGAAAAACACAAAATATTGCGATTTTTATAAGGTAGCTACCTTAGTGATTTTTGACTGCCCAACTCCTTCCTTTCTCATGGAATTACTCCTTTAATTGAATTCCAATCGTGAAAATTCGTTAAAATGGTAAAAACTTAACTAAAAGTAAAGATGATGCGCGATTTGATGATTCCGTTCTCCTGGATGTAATTCTTAAATGGAAATCCAAATTTTTTTAAGCTGAACTCACGTTTATAGTACTTTTTCTAGTTGATTTTTTGTCTCAAAATACGAGTATATTTCTTATATATTTGCCAGTTAGTGAAAAACACAAAATATTGCGATTTTTATAAGGTAGCTACCTTAGTGATTTTTGACTGCCCAACTCCTTCCTTTCTCATGGAATTACTCCTTTAATTGAATTCCAATCGTGAAAATTCGTTAAAATGGTAAAAACTTAACTAAAAGTAAAGATGATGCGCGATTTGATGATTCCGTTCTCCTGGATGTAATTCTTAAATGGAAATCCAAATTTTTTTAAGCTGAACTCACGTTTATAGTACTTTTTCTAGTTGATTTTTTGTCTCAAAATACGAGTATATTTCTTATATATTTGCCAGTTAGTGAAAAACACAAAATATTGCGATTTTTATAAGGTAGCTACCTTAGTGATTTTTGACTGCCCAACTCCTTCCTTTCTCATGGAATTACTCCTTTAATTGAATTCCAATCGTGAAAATTCGTTAAAATGGTAAAAACTTAACTAAAAGTAAAGATGATGCGCGATTTGATGATTCCGTTCTCCTGGATGTAATTCTTAAATGGAAATCCAAATTTTTTTAAGCTGAACTCACGTTTATAGTACTTTTTCTAGTTGATTTTTTGTCTCAAAATACGAGTATATTTCTTATATATTTGCCAGTTAGTGAAAAACACAAAATATTGCGATTTTTATAAGGTAGCTACCTTAGTGATTTTTGACTGCCCAACTCCTTCCTTTCTCATGGAATTACTCCTTTAATTGAATTCCAATCGTGAAAATTCGTTAAAATGGTAAAAACTTAACTAAAAGTAAAGATGATGCGCGATTTGATGATTCCGTTCTCCTGGATGTAATTCTTAAATGGAAATCCAAATTTTTTTAAGCTGAACTCACGTTTATAGTACTTTTTCTAGTTGATTTTTTGTCTCAAAATACGAGTATATTTCTTATATATTTGCCAGTTAGTGAAAAACACAAAATATTGCGATTTTTATAAGGTAGCTACCTTAGTGATTTTTGACTGCCCAACTCCTTCCTTTCTCATGGAATTACTCCTTTAATTGAATTCCAATCGTGAAAATTCGTTAAAATGGTAAAAACTTAACTAAAAGTAAAGATGATGCGCGATTTGATGATTCCGTTCTCCTGGATGTAATTCTTAAATGGAAATCCAAATTTTTTTAAGCTGAACTCACGTTTATAGTACTTTTTCTAGTTGATTTTTTGTCTCAAAATACGAGTATATTTCTTATATATTTGCCAGTTAGTGAAAAACACAAAATATTGCGATTTTTATAAGGTAGCTACCTTAGTGATTTTTGACTGCCCAACTCCTTCCTTTCTCATGGAATTACTCCTTTAATTGAATTCCAATCGTGAAAATTCGTTAAAATGGTAAAAACTTAACTAAAAGTAAAGATGATGCGCGATTTGATGATTCCGTTCTCCTGGATGTAATTCTTAAATGGAAATCCAAATTTTTTTAAGCTGAACTCACGTTTATAGTACTTTTTCTAGTTGATTTTTTGTCTCAAAATACGAGTATATTTCTTATATATTTGCCAGTTAGTGAAAAACACAAAATATTGCGATTTTTATAAGGTAGCTACCTTAGTGATTTTTGACTGCCCAACTCCTTCCTTTCTCATGGAATTACTCCTTTAATTGAATTCCAATCGTGAAAATTCGTTAAAATGGTAAAAACTTAACTAAAAGTAAAGATGATGCGCGATTTGATGATTCCGTTCTCCTGGATGTAATTCTTAAATGGAAATCCAAATTTTTTTAAGCTGAACTCACGTTTATAGTACTTTTTCTAGTTGATTTTTTGTCTCAAAATACGAGTATATTTCTTATATATTTGCCAGTTAGTGAAAAACACAAAATATTGCGATTTTTATAAGGTAGCTACCTTAGTGATTTTTGACTGCCCAACTCCTTCCTTTCTCATGGAATTACTCCTTTAATTGAATTCCAATCGTGAAAATTCGTTAAAATGGTAAAAACTTAACTAAAAGTAAAGATGATGCGCGATTTGATGATTCCGTTCTCCTGGATGTAATTCTTAAATGGAAATCCAAATTTTTTTAAGCTGAACTCACGTTTATAGTACTTTTTCTAGTTGATTTTTTGTCTCAAAATACGAGTATATTTCTTATATATTTGCCAGTTAGTGAAAAACACAAAATATTGCGATTTTTATAAGGTAGCTACCTTAGTGATTTTTGACTGCCCAACTCCTTCCTTTCTCATGGAATTACTCCTTTAATTGAATTCCAATCGTGAAAATTCGTTAAAATGGTAAAAACTTAACTAAAAGTAAAGATGATGCGCGATTTGATGATTCCGTTCTCCTGGATGTAATTCTTAAATGGAAATCCAAATTTTTTTAAGCTGAACTCACGTTTATAGTACTTTTTCTAGTTGATTTTTTGTCTCAAAATACGAGTATATTTCTTATATATTTGCCAGTTAGTGAAAAACACAAAATATTGCGATTTTTATAAGGTAGCTACCTTAGTGATTTTTGACTGCCCAACTCCTTCCTTTCTCATGGAATTACTCCTTTAATTGAATTCCAATCGTGAAAATTCGTTAAAATGGTAAAAACTTAACTAAAAGTAAAGATGATGCGCGATTTGATGATTCCGTTCTCCTGGATGTAATTCTTAAATGGAAATCCAAATTTTTTTAAGCTGAACTCACGTTTATAGTACTTTTTCTAGTTGATTTTTTGTCTCAAAATACGAGTATATTTCTTATATATTTGCCAGTTAGTGAAAAACACAAAATATTGCGATTTTTATAAGGTAGCTACCTTAGTGATTTTTGACTGCCCAACTCCTTCCTTTCTCATGGAATTACTCCTTTAATTGAATTCCAATCGTGAAAATTCGTTAAAATGGTAAAAACTTAACTAAAAGTAAAGATGATGCGCGATTTGATGATTCCGTTCTCCTGGATGTAATTCTTAAATGGAAATCCAAATTTTTTTAAGCTGAACTCACGTTTATAGTACTTTTTCTAGTTGATTTTTTGTCTCAAAATACGAGTATATTTCTTATATATTTGCCAGTTAGTGAAAAACACAAAATATTGCGATTTTTATAAGGTAGCTACCTTAGTGATTTTTGACTGCCCAACTCCTTCCTTTCTCATGGAATTACTCCTTTAATTGAATTCCAATCGTGAAAATTCGTTAAAATGGTAAAAACTTAACTAAAAGTAAAGATGATGCGCGATTTGATGATTCCGTTCTCCTGGATGTAATTCTTAAATGGAAATCCAAATTTTTTTAAGCTGAACTCACGTTTATAGTACTTTTTCTAGTTGATTTTTTGTCTCAAAATACGAGTATATTTCTTATATATTTGCCAGTTAGTGAAAAACACAAAATATTGCGATTTTTATAAGGTAGCTACCTTAGTGATTTTTGACTGCCCAACTCCTTCCTTTCTCATGGAATTACTCCTTTAATTGAATTCCAATCGTGAAAATTCGTTAAAATGGTAAAAACTTAACTAAAAGTAAAGATGATGCGCGATTTGATGATTCCGTTCTCCTGGATGTAATTCTTAAATGGAAATCCAAATTTTTTTAAGCTGAACTCACGTTTATAGTACTTTTTCTAGTTGATTTTTTGTCTCAAAATACGAGTATATTTCTTATATATTTGCCAGTTAGTGAAAAACACAAAATATTGCGATTTTTATAAGGTAGCTACCTTAGTGATTTTTGACTGCCCAACTCCTTCCTTTCTCATGGAATTACTCCTTTAATTGAATTCCAATCGTGAAAATTCGTTAAAATGGTAAAAACTTAACTAAAAGTAAAGATGATGCGCGATTTGATGATTCCGTTCTCCTGGATGTAATTCTTAAATGGAAATCCAAATTTTTTTAAGCTGAACTCACGTTTATAGTACTTTTTCTAGTTGATTTTTTGTCTCAAAATACGAGTATATTTCTTATATATTTGCCAGTTAGTGAAAAACACAAAATATTGCGATTTTTATAAGGTAGCTACCTTAGTGATTTTTGACTGCCCAACTCCTTCCTTTCTCATGGAATTACTCCTTTAATTGAATTCCAATCGTGAAAATTCGTTAAAATGGTAAAAACTTAACTAAAAGTAAAGATGATGCGCGATTTGATGATTCCGTTCTCCTGGATGTAATTCTTAAATGGAAATCCAAATTTTTTTAAGCTGAACTCACGTTTATAGTACTTTTTCTAGTTGATTTTTTGTCTCAAAATACGAGTATATTTCTTATATATTTGCCAGTTAGTGAAAAACACAAAATATTGCGATTTTTATAAGGTAGCTACCTTAGTGATTTTTGACTGCCCAACTCCTTCCTTTCTCATGGAATTACTCCTTTAATTGAATTCCAATCGTGAAAATTCGTTAAAATGGTAAAAACTTAACTAAAAGTAAAGATGATGCGCGATTTGATGATTCCGTTCTCCTGGATGTAATTCTTAAATGGAAATCCAAATTTTTTTAAGCTGAACTCACGTTTATAGTACTTTTTCTAGTTGATTTTTTGTCTCAAAATACGAGTATATTTCTTATATATTTGCCAGTTAGTGAAAAACACAAAATATTGCGATTTTTATAAGGTAGCTACCTTAGTGATTTTTGACTGCCCAACTCCTTCCTTTCTCATGGAATTACTCCTTTAATTGAATTCCAATCGTGAAAATTCGTTAAAATGGTAAAAACTTAACTAAAAGTAAAGATGATGCGCGATTTGATGATTCCGTTCTCCTGGATGTAATTCTTAAATGGAAATCCAAATTTTTTTAAGCTGAACTCACGTTTATAGTACTTTTTCTAGTTGATTTTTTGTCTCAAAATACGAGTATATTTCTTATATATTTGCCAGTTATTGAAAAACACAAAATATTGCGATTTTTATAAGGTAGCTACCTTAGTGATTTTTGACTGCCCAACTCCTTCCTTTCTCATGGAATTACTCCTTTAATTGAATTCCAATCGTGAAAATTCGTTAAAATGGTAAAAACTTAACTAAAAGTAAAGATGATGCGCGATTTGATGATTCCGTTCTCCTGGATGTAATTCTTAAATGGAAATCCAAATTTTTTTAAGCTGAACTCACGTTTATAGTACTTTTTCTAGTTGATTTTTTGTCTCAAAATACGAGTATATTTCTTATATATTTGCCAGTTATTGAAAAACACAAAATATTGCGATTTTTATAAGGTAGCTACCTTAGTGATTTTTGACTGCCCAACTCCTTCCTTTCTCATGGAATTACTCCTTTAATTGAATTCCAATCGTGAAAATTCGTTAAAATGGTAAAAACTTAACTAAAAGTAAAGATGATGCGCGATTTGATGATTCCGTTCTCCTGGATGTAATTCTTAAATGGAAATCCAAATTTTTTTAAGCTGAACTCACGTTTATAGTACTTTTTCTAGTTGATTTTTTGTCTCAAAATACGAGTATATTTCTTATATATTTGCCAGTTAGTGAAAAACACAAAATATTGCGATTTTTATAAGGTAGCTACCTTAGTGATTTTTGACTGCCCAACTCCTTCCTTTCTCATGGAATTACTCCTTTAATTGAATTCCAATCGTGAAAATTCGTTAAAATGGTAAAAACTTAACTAAAAGTAAAGATGATGCGCGATTTGATGATTCCGTTCTCCTGGATGTAATTCTTAAATGGAAATCCAAATTTTTTTAAGCTGAACTCACGTTTATAGTACTTTTTCTAGTTGATTTTTTGTCTCAAAATACGAGTATATTTCTTATATATTTGCCAGTTAGTGAAAAACACAAAATATTGCGATTTTTATAAGGTAGCTACCTTAGTGATTTTTGACTGCCCAACTCCTTCCTTTCTCATGGAATTACTCCTTTAATTGAATTCCAATTGTGAAAATTCGTTAAAATGGTAAAAACTTAACTAAAAGTAAAGATGATGCGCGATTTGATGATTCCGTTCTCCTGGATGTAATTCTTAAATGGAAATCCAAATTTTTTTAAGCTGAACTCACGTTTATAGTACTTTTTCTAGTTGATTTTTTGTCTCAAAATACGAGTATATTTCTTATATATTTGCCAGTTAGTGAAAAACACAAAATATTGCGATTTTTATAAGGTAGCTACCTTAGTGATTTTTGACTGCCCAACTCCTTCCTTTCTCATGGAATTACTCCTTTAATTGAATTCCAATCGTGAAAATTCGTTAAAATGGTAAAAACTTAACTAAAAGTAAAGATGATGCGCGATTTGATGATTCCGTTCTCCTGGATGTAATTCTTAAATGGAAATCCAAATTTTTTTAAGCTGAACTCACGTTTATAGTACTTTTTCTAGTTGATTTTTTGTCTCAAAATACGAGTATATTTCTTATATATTTGCCAGTTAGTGAAAAACACAAAATATTGCGATTTTTATAAGGTAGCTACCTTAGTGATTTTTGACTGCCCAACTCCTTCCTTTCTCATGGAATTACTCCTTTAATTGAATTCCAATCGTGAAAATTCGTTAAAATGGTAAAAACTTAACTAAAAGTAAAGATGATGCGCGATTTGATGATTCCGTTCTCCTGGATGTAATTCTTAAATGGAAATCCAAATTTTTTTAAGCTGAACTCACGTTTATAGTACTTTTTCTAGTTGATTTTTTGTCTCAAAATACGAGTATATTTCTTATATATTTGCCAGTTAGTGAAAAACACAAAATATTGCGATTTTTATAAGGTAGCTACCTTAGTGATTTTTGACTGCCCAACTCCTTCCTTTCTCATGGAATTACTCCTTTAATTGAATTCCAATCGTGAAAATTCGTTAAAATGGTAAAAACTTAACTAAAAGTAAAGATGATGCGCGATTTGATGATTCCGTTCTCCTGGATGTAATTCTTAAATGGAAATCCAAATTTTTTTAAGCTGAACTCACGTTTATAGTACTTTTTCTAGTTGATTTTTTGTCTCAAAATACGAGTATATTTCTTATATATTTGCCAGTTAGTGAAAAACACAAAATATTGCGATTTTTATAAGGTAGCTACCTTAGTGATTTTTGACTGCCCAACTCCTTCCTTTCTCATGGAATTACTCCTTTAATTGAATTCCAATCGTGAAAATTCGTTAAAATGGTAAAAACTTAACTAAAAGTAAAGATGATGCGCGATTTGATGATTCCGTTCTCCTGGATGTAATTCTTAAATGGAAATCCAAATTTTTTTAAGCTGAACTCACGTTTATAGTACTTTTTCTAGTTGATTTTTTGTCTCAAAATACGAGTATATTTCTTATATATTTGCCAGTTAGTGAAAAACACAAAATATTGCGATTTTTATAAGGTAGCTACCTTAGTGATTTTTGACTGCCCAACTCCTTCCTTTCTCATGGAATTACTCCTTTAATTGAATTCCAATCGTGAAAATTCGTTAAAATGGTAAAAACTTAACTAAAAGTAAAGATGATGCGCAATTTGATGATTCCGTTCTCCTGGATGTAATTCTTAAATGGAAATCCAAATTTTTTTAAGCTGAACTCACGTTTATAGTACTTTTTCTAGTTGATTTTTTGTCTCAAAATACGAGTATATTTCTTATATATTTGCCAGTTAGTGAAAAACACAAAATATTGCGATTTTTATAAGGTAGCTACCTTAGTGATTTTTGACTGCCCAACTCCTTCCTTTCTCATGGAATTACTCCTTTAATTGAATTCCAATCGTGAAAATTCGTTAAAATGGTAAAAACTTAACTAAAAGTAAAGATGATGCGCGATTTGATGATTCCGTTCTCCTGGATGTAATTCTTAAATGGAAATCCAAATTTTTTTAAGCTGAACTCACGTTTATAGTACTTTTTCTAGTTGATTTTTTGTCTCAAAATACGAGTATATTTCTTATATATTTGCCAGTTAGTGAAAAACACAAAATATTGCGATTTTTATAAGGTAGCTACCTTAGTGATTTTTGACTGCCCAACTCCTTCCTTTCTCATGGAATTACTCCTTTAATTGAATTCCAATCGTGAAAATTCGTTAAAATGGTAAAAACTTAACTAAAAGTAAAGATGATGCGCGATTTGATGATTCCGTTCTCCTGGATGTAATTCTTAAATGGAAATCCAAATTTTTTTAAGCTGAACTCACGTTTATAGTACTTTTTCTAGTTGATTTTTTGTCTCAAAATACGAGTATATTTCTTATATATTTGCCAGTTAGTGAAAAACACAAAATATTGCGATTTTTATAAGGTAGCTACCTTAGTGATTTTTGACTGCCCAACTCCTTCCTTTCTCATGGAATTACTCCTTTAATTGAATTCCAATCGTGAAAATTCGTTAAAATGGTAAAAACTTAACTAAAAGTAAAGATGATGCGCGATTTGATGATTCCGTTCTCCTGGATGTAATTCTTAAATGGAAATCCAAATTTTTTTAAGCTGAACTCACGTTTATAGTACTTTTTCTAGTTGATTTTTTGTCTCAAAATACGAGTATATTTCTTATATATTTGCCAGTTAGTGAAAAACACAAAATATTGCGATTTTTATAAGGTAGCTACCTTAGTGATTTTTGACTGCCCAACTCCTTCCTTTCTCATGGAATTACTCCTTTAATTGAATTCCAATCGTGAAAATTCGTTAAAATGGTAAAAACTTAACTAAAAGTAAAGATGATGCGCGATTTGATGATTCCGTTCTCCTGGATGTAATTCTTAAATGGAAATCCAAATTTTTTTAAGCTGAACTCACGTTTATAGTACTTTTTCTAGTTGATTTTTTGTCTCAAAATACGAGTATATTTCTTATATATTTGCCAGTTAGTGAAAAACACAAAATATTGCGATTTTTATAAGGTAGCTACCTTAGTGATTTTTGACTGCCCAACTCCTTCCTTTCTCATGGAATTACTCCTTTAATTGAATTCCAATCGTGAAAATTCGTTAAAATGGTAAAAACTTAACTAAAAGTAAAGATGATGCGCGATTTGATGATTCCGTTCTCCTGGATGTAATTCTTAAATGGAAATCCAAATTTTTTTAAGCTGAACTCACGTTTATAGTACTTTTTCTAGTTGATTTTTTGTCTCAAAATACGAGTATATTTCTTATATATTTGCCAGTTAGTGAAAAACACAAAATATTGCGATTTTTATAAGGTAGCTACCTTAGTGATTTTTGACTGCCCAACTCCTTCCTTTCTCATGGAATTACTCCTTTAATTGAATTCCAATCGTGAAAATTCGTTAAAATGGTAAAAACTTAACTAAAAGTAAAGATGATGCGCGATTTGATGATTCCGTTCTCCTGGATGTAATTCTTAAATGGAAATCCAAATTTTTTTAAGCTGAACTCACGTTTATAGTACTTTTTCTAGTTGATTTTTTGTCTCAAAATACGAGTATATTTCTTATATATTTGCCAGTTAGTGAAAAACACAAAATATTGCGATTTTTATAAGGTAGCTACCTTAGTGATTTTTGACTGCCCAACTCCTTCCTTTCTCATGGAATTACTCCTTTAATTGAATTCCAATCGTGAAAATTCGTTAAAATGGTAAAAACTTAACTAAAAGTAAAGATGATGCGCGATTTGATGATTCCGTTCTCCTGGATGTAATTCTTAAATGGAAATCCAAATTTTTTTAAGCTGAACTCACGTTTATAGTACTTTTTCTAGTTGATTTTTTGTCTCAAAATACGAGTATATTTCTTATATATTTGCCAGTTAGTGAAAAACACAAAATATTGCGATTTTTATAAGGTAGCTACCTTAGTGATTTTTGACTGCCCAACTCCTTCCTTTCTCATGGAATTACTCCTTTAATTGAATTCCAATCGTGAAAATTCGTTAAAATGGTAAAAACTTAACTAAAAGTAAAGATGATGCGCGATTTGATGATTCCGTTCTCCTGGATGTAATTCTTAAATGGAAATCCAAATTTTTTTAAGCTGAACTCACGTTTATAGTACTTTTTCTAGTTGATTTTTTGTCTCAAAATACGAGTATATTTCTTATATATTTGCCAGTTAGTGAAAAACACAAAATATTGCGATTTTTATAAGGTAGCTACCTTAGTGATTTTTGACTGCCCAACTCCTTCCTTTCTCATGGAATTACTCCTTTAATTGAATTCCAATCGTGAAAATTCGTTAAAATGGTAAAAACTTAACTAAAAGTAAAGATGATGCGCGATTTGATGATTCCGTTCTCCTGGATGTAATTCTTAAATGGAAATCCAAATTTTTTTAAGCTGAACTCACGTTTATAGTACTTTTTCTAGTTGATTTTTTGTCTCAAAATACGAGTATATTCTTATATATTTGCCAGTTAGTGAAAAACACAAAATATTGCGATTTTTATAAGGTAGCTACCTTAGTGATTTTTGACTGCCCAACTCCTTCCTTTCTCATGGAATTACTCCTTTAATTGAATTCCAATCGTGAAAATTCGTTAAAATGGTAAAAACTTAACTAAAAGTAAAGATGATGCGCGATTTGATGATTCCGTTCTCCTGGATGTAATTCTTAAATGGAAATCCAAATTTTTTTAAGCTGAACTCACGTTTATAGTACTTTTTCTAGTTGATTTTTTGTCTCAAAATACGAGTATATTTCTTATATATTTGCCAGTTAGTGAAAAACACAAAATATTGCGATTTTTATAAGGTAGCTACCTTAGTGATTTTTGACTGCCCAACTCCTTCCTTTCTCATGGAATTACTCCTTTAATTGAATTCCAATCGTGAAAATTCGTTAAAATGGTAAAAACTTAACTAAAAGTAAAGATGATGCGCGATTTGATGATTCCGTTCTCCTGGATGTAATTCTTAAATGGAAATCCAAATTTTTTTAAGCTGAACTCACGTTTATAGTACTTTTTCTAGTTGATTTTTTGTCTCAAAATACGAGTATATTTCTTATATATTTGCCAGTTAGTGAAAAACACAAAATATTGCGATTTTTATAAGGTAGCTACCTTAGTGATTTTTGACTGCCCAACTCCTTCCTTTCTCATGGAATTACTCCTTTAATTGAATTCCAATCGTGAAAATTCGTTAAAATGGTAAAAACTTAACTAAAAGTAAAGATGATGCGCGATTTGATGATTCCGTTCTCCTGGATGTAATTCTTAAATGGAAATCCAAATTTTTTTAAGCTGAACTCACGTTTATAGTACTTTTTCTAGTTGATTTTTTGTCTCAAAATACGAGTATATTTCTTATATATTTGCCAGTTAGTGAAAAACACAAAATATTGCGATTTTTATAAGGTAGCTACCTTAGTGATTTTTGACTGCCCAACTCCTTCCTTTCTCATGGAATTACTCCTTTAATTGAATTCCAATCGTGAAAATTCGTTAAAATGGTAAAAACTTAACTAAAAGTAAAGATGATGCGCGATTTGATGATTCCGTTCTCCTGGATGTAATTCTTAAATGGAAATCCAAATTTTTTTAAGCTGAACTCACGTTTATAGTACTTTTTCTAGTTGATTTTTTGTCTCAAAATACGAGTATATTTCTTATATATTTGCCAGTTAGTGAAAAACACAAAATATTGCGATTTTTATAAGGTAGCTACCTTAGTGATTTTTGACTGCCCAACTCCTTCCTTTCTCATGGAATTACTCCTTTAATTGAATTCCAATCGTGAAAATTCGTTAAAATGGTAAAAACTTAACTAAAAGTAAAGATGATGCGCGATTTGATGATTCCGTTCTCCTGGATGTAATTCTTAAATGGAAATCCAAATTTTTTTAAGCTGAACTCACGTTTATAGTACTTTTTCTAGTTGATTTTTTGTCTCAAAATACGAGTATATTTCTTATATATTTGCCAGTTAGTGAAAAACACAAAATATTGCGATTTTTATAAGGTAGCTACCTTAGTGATTTTTGACTGCCCAACTCCTTCCTTTCTCATGGAATTACTCCTTTAATTGAATTCCAATCGTGAAAATTCGTTAAAATGGTAAAAACTTAACTAAAAGTAAAGATGATGCGCGATTTGATGATTCCGTTCTCCTGGATGTAATTCTTAAATGGAAATCCAAATTTTTTTAAGCTGAACTCACGTTTATAGTACTTTTTCTAGTTGATTTTTTGTCTCAAAATACGAGTATATTTCTTATATATTTGCCAGTTAGTGAAAAACACAAAATATTGCGATTTTTATAAGGTAGCTACCTTAGTGATTTTTGACTGCCCAACTCCTTCCTTTCTCATGGAATTACTCCTTTAATTGAATTCCAATCGTGAAAATTCGTTAAAATGGTAAAAACTTAACTAAAAGTAAAGATGATGCGCGATTTGATGATTCCGTTCTCCTGGATGTAATTCTTAAATGGAAATCCAAATTTTTTTAAGCTGAACTCACGTTTATAGTACTTTTTCTAGTTGATTTTTTGTCTCAAAATACGAGTATATTTCTTATATATTTGCCAGTTAGTGAAAAACACAAAATATTGCGATTTTTATAAGGTAGCTACCTTAGTGATTTTTGACTGCCCAACTCCTTCCTTTCTCATGGAATTACTCCTTTAATTGAATTCCAATCGTGAAAATTCGTTAAAATGGTAAAAACTTAACTAA